>JAUDYJ010000004.1:62818912-64068912 GCA_030761175.1 Masticophis lateralis
GACCCAACACAAAAAATGGCTTCCAGGGCTGACCAACCGCTTTTCATACAACCATTGCAGTATCCCCATGGTCATAAGATCAAAATTTAAATGCTTGGCAACTGACTCACATTTATGATGGTTACAGTGTCCCAAGGTCATGTGATCACCTTCTGTGACCTTCTGACAAGCAAACTCAATGGATAAGCCAGATTCACTTAACAAGTATGTTGCTAACATATATATATGTTAGCCTCCCTTTATTTATAGTATTATCAGCAAAAATATTAATATATATTTTTATATATATAATATAAGTTAAGTTAAGTTAAGTTAAGTTAAGTTAAGTTAAGTTAAGTTAAGTTAAGTTAAGTTAAGTTAAGTTAAGTTAAGTTAAGTTAAGTTAAAAACAGACCAAAATACAAATATAATTGCAAAAGAATGTGAGGAAAGTAACATCATAAACAGTTGGCTACCAGAAGCCTTGGCTGAGAAGAATTACATCGTTCTCCTCTAATAGTTACAGCTCTTTAAAAAAAATTAGAAACCTGAAAAGTAATGTGTGAGGAGCCATTCCTTAAATAATATAAGGTCAAATTACTAGCATTGGATCCAGAGAGTTCTGTTTCTAAGAGAGACAGTAATTTAGTCCTGCCTGCGTTATACATAGGGCAGTATAAAAGAACATGCTCCACAGTTTCAACCTCAACTCTATCACAGGGGCATAACCGCTCATTTATCGGGAGCCTCTTGAATCGTCCGTCCGGCAATGCTGAGGACAAGACGTTGAAACGAGCAAGGGAGAAGGCACTTCTATACTTAGGGATGATTAAAGTGTAAAAATATGAGGCCATCCCCAGTCCATAATTGTTAAATTGGCTGAAGAACAGAGAGGAACAGGTTTTATTAGCTCTAGCTCTTAGATATTGCAAGTCTATGTCCTCAAGCCATTGGACTACCCTAGATTGGGTGTCCTTAAGGCCATAATCTCCCAATGCATTCCCCCAAAACCTAGCAGGTAGAGTTTCTTTGTCAGCTCCCTCTCCCATCGGGAAGTATAGGAGTCAGCTAACACCAGGGAGAGGTAGCTACCAGGGGCTGCCAAAGAATGCCTGAAACCACCATTTAAAGGTGTTAATTCATGCCATGCATTCGACTGATCGAATGCCCAATTCCAGGTACATCAAAGCAATGCCAACACAGGGAGGGAGACCCAAAAGTTTCCTAAAAAAACCAGCCTGAGTTCTTTCAATATACTCCTTGAAGCCCCATATCCATATAGGAATTCTGTAAAGGGTTTGGGCCAGAGTTTTGGCTTTGTAAATGCGCAGAGCAGAAGTAATAAACTGGCCTCCTTGGGAATAGAAAAATCTTAGAATCTGCTGATGGCTACAGGAGGCCAAATTCAGCACTTGAGTACGATGTCTAGTCCAAGCACTGGTGTTCTGAAAATGGATACCTAAATACATAAGATGGAGAAACAGTTTAACAGCATTACCTTTAATAGCCCAGTTGTATAGCTTCTGGGTTCTAGAGAACACCAATATTTTTGATTTATCATAATTAATGGACAAGTGGTTCTCAGCACAATAGGACCCAAATGCAGAAAGTAGCCTTTTCAGACCAAGCCTTGACAGTGATAGGAGAACTGCATCGTCAGCATAAAGGAGAAGAGAGATCTTCGTAGTTGACAACTTTGGGGCATGGGACTCAGTACATCCAATGGAAGAGGTCAAGTCAGATAAGAATAAGTTAAACAGAAGAGGAGCCAGGACACAGCCCTGCCTAATTCCGTTCTTTATTAGGATAGGATTTGAGAGTTCTTCCTGCAAACCGCACCTGACCTGACTAAAAGTCTGATTATGTAGGGATCTAATTAAGAACAGAAGACGTCTATCAATGGAACTTTTGAGCAATTTTGACTACAACAATTCCCTTGGGATTGAATCAAACGTTGCCTTTAGATCAATAAAAGCAGTAAAAAGTTTACTACCTGGTATGGTGACGTATTTATCAACCAGGTGCGCTAGAACAAAGCAGTGGTCCAATGTGGCACAACCCGCTTTAAACTCAATCTGTTCAATACCAATGATGTTGGATTCCTCGATCCAGGTGAGGAGTCTGCGTTGGAGATATTTAGCATACAATTTTCCAATGGTGGAGAGCAGACTTATAGGACGATAATCGTCTGGGTTGTTCCTATTTATTGTTTAAAAACAGGAACAATGATTGCTAGACATCAGGAGGAAGGGATCCTGCCGGAGGTATTAATATGGGTGAAGAGTGTTCCTAAAAGAGGAATCCACCACTTGGGATTAGATTTTAGCAAATCAGAGGGTATAGCATGAGGGCCAGAGGCTTTGCCTGACTTGAGTTCAGAGATGAACTCATTAATCGCAGTGTGAGTCATGGGATGCCAGTCCAGAATTGCAGGAGGCAGTTGTGATCCAAGTCTGGTCGTGACTATTGAAGCTTGGAAGATTGACCCAAAATGGTTTTCCCAATCTCTGTTGGAGATACAACAGAGAAGGAGTTCTTGATGACCAGGCAACCAACTGGCAACAATTTGCCAAAATAGTTGAGTGTTCTTCTGCTGGATGGAGAGGAGAAGTAGATCCCACTTCTCTTTTTCTTTAGCCCTCTTTTTCTTAACAATTAGTCCTTTATACTCCCGCTTCAGACAATAGTAATTCTCAGGTGGGTGTTTATCCCCTCGATTGTGATAAAGCAGGTAAACCTGACTAATCTTGTTCCTAAGCAGCAGACATTCTTCATCAAACCAGGGATTGCTTCTTGGATGATATGGGCCACTTGGCCTACGGTTAGCTCCTAGCTCCCTTTGGACACTATTAATTAGTGATTTGAAAGACGAGATTGCCTCTGAGTCACTGCATGTTAGGGCCTGATTGTATAGGCTAAGGCACTCCGGAGATGAAAAAAGAGAGTGGAACTTTCTTTCAGTCTTGGAAGACCATTTGATCCTCCTTGCATACAAGGCCACATAAGGATCCAATATTTGGGGGCCCCTAGGCAGATGTATATGTATATGTGTGTGTATATATATATATATATATATATATATATATATATATATATATATATATATATATATATATATATATATATATTTATTTATTTATTTATTTATTTATTTATTTATTTATTTATTTATTTATTTATTTATTTATTTATTTATTTATTGGATTTATATACCGCCCTTCTCCTTGCGGACTCAGGGTGGTGAACAGCCAGATAAAAATACAATATACAAAAATTAAAAATCTTTAAAACCCATATAAGCTTTGGCTGACAGTTAAAAACAATTTAAATGTTAAAATACAAACAACCCTAAAACACTAAAAATGTTAAAATTCAATGGGGATCAGGCTAGACCGGCAAGCTGGAAAAGATACATTTTCAGGGCCCGACGAAACGTCCGGAGGTCGGGGATCGTTCTCAGTTCTGGAGGAAGATCATTCCAGAGGGTCGGGGCTGCCACAGAGAAGGCTCTCCCCCTGGGGGTTGCCAGCCGGCATTGTCTGGCTGACGGCACCCTGAGAAGGCCCTTTCTGTGGGAGCGAACCGGCCGGTGGGAGGCAATTGGCGGCAGAAGGCGGTCCCGTAAGTACCCTGGTCCTAAGCCATGGAGCGCTTTAAAGGTGATCACCAACACCTTGAAACGCACCCGGAAGTCCACCGGCAACCAATGCAGCTCGCGCAGGAGAGGAGTCACATGGGAGCGCCCCGTCGCTCCCATAATCCCCCGTGCGGCCGCATTCTGCACCAGTTGGAGCCTCCGGGTGCACCCCAAGGGGAGCCCCATGTAGAGAGCATTACAGTAATCCAGGTGAGAAGTGACGAGCGCCTGAGTGACTGTGCGTAGGGAGTCCCGATCTAGAAAGGGCCGCAACTGGCGTATCAGGCGAACCTGATAAAAGGCCCCCCTGGCCACAGCTGTCGTGTGATCCTCTAAGGACAGCCGTGGATCCAGGAGGACGCCCAAGTTGTGAACCCTTTCCGTGGGGGCCAAAGATTCACCCCCAATAACCAGCGATGGTGTCAGCTGGCTATATCGGGACGCCGGCAGCCACAGCCACTCGGTCTTGGAGGGGTTGAGTCGAAGCCTGTTTCTCCCCATCCAGACCCGCACGGCTTTAAGGCACTGGGACATCACTTCCACGGCATCGTTGGGGTGGTCTGGGGTGGAGATGTACAGCTGAGTATCATCAGCGTACTGATGGAACTCCACCCCAAAACCACGGATGATCTCACCCAGCGGCTTTACATAAATGTTGAACAGGAGGGGCGAGAGGACCGATCCCTGCGGCACCCCACACATTAGGCGCCTCGGGGTCGACCGCTGCCCCCCTGTCAACACGGATTGCGACCGGTCGGAGAGATAGGAGGAGAACCACCGCAAAACGGTGCCCCCCACACCCAATCCCTCCAACCGGCGCAACATGATACCATGGTCGATGGTATCAAAAGCCGCTGAGAGGTGTAACAGCACCAGGATAGAGGAATACCCCCTACCCTGGGCCCTCCAGAGATCATCCACCAACGCGACCAATGCCGTTTCGGTGCTGTATCCAGATCTGAAGCCGGACTGGAGCGGGTCTAAATAGACAGCTTCATCCAGGTACCGAGGGAGCTGCCACGCAACCACACTCTCAACAACCTTCGCTAAAAAGGGAAGGTTGGAGACTGGACGATAATTAGCCAAAATAGCCGGGTCCAGGGAGGGCTTCTTGAGGAGGGGCCTCACCACCGCCTCCTTCAAGGCGACCGGTAAGGCACCCTCACTCAAAGAAGCATTTATAATCTCCTGGAGCCAGCCTCATGTAACCTCCCGGGAGGCCAGCACCAACCAGGAGGGACACGGGTCCAATAAACATGTGGTTGCGTTCAGTCTTCCCAAGGTCCTGTCCACGTCCTCGGGAGCCACAGGATCGAACTCAGCCCAGATAACACTCTCAAGACCTGCCTCAGTCACCCCGCCCGAACTCACCCAGTCAGCAGCCAAGTCATCCCGAATCTGAGTTATTTTATCATCCAGATATTGAACAAAATCCTCAGCACGGCCCTGCAAGGGATCCTCCCGCGCTCCCAGATGGAGGAGGGAGCGGGTCACCCTAAACAGGGCGGCTGGGCGATTATCTGATGATGCGATAAGAGTGGTAAAATAATTAAATTTCGCCGCTTTTATCGCCACTAAGTCTTAATATGAGCTCTTACCAGTGTCTTTGACTGCTACCAAACAATCTACAACGGGAAGACCTAACGGTGTCCAATATTTGAAAAGAGCCCAATGATTGTAACCAGGGAGTAGTGGTCACTCCATGGGGCAGTCCACAAAAAAGATATGGACTGTCTGTCTTAGTAGCTGGAAAACCAGCACAAAATCAATAACACTACTCCCTCATGAGGAACTGAAAGTAAATTCACCCGCTAGATCACCTGGGGCACTCCCATTAAGGATTATCTTATTATGTTGGATGCTAAAAGGGCTAGCTGAACCCCCGCAAAATTTGTTAATTCATCCTTAGAATGCCTGGCTGAAATCTGGTGTCCTATAGCCTGGTAAATTTCTTGGGAGTAGAGTGCCTCAATCAATGGGGGAACTTGGCCTCCCAATTGGGCATTAAAGTCACTCCCTATAAAGATGTGCAGTGCTGGAAATTTGTTTTCATTACAGGTAATATAACTCTCCAGTTCGTCTCATTGAGCCTTAGTGTCGGCTTGCCTCACCGTCGGGGGAAGGTAGATGTTGAACACTAACATTTTGCTGCAATCTCTCTTAATTAGGAATGCCATAGCTAAGAAGCCACAGAGGGGCAGCTCCACTGTCTCCACTTTTAAAGAGGTAGAGACCAAGCAAACTAAGCCACCGTTAGGTCTTCCCGTTGTAGATTGTTTGGTAGCAGTCAAAGAAATGGCCGTAAATCCTGTAAGGGATATTTTATCACATGCCCAGGTCTCCTGAAGCAGGACCACATCGAATGACTGAATATAGTTGATAAATTCTGTAGTGCCGCACCTTCTCCCTCAACCTGCTATGTTCCACGAGAGGCATTTAAATGTGCAAAGGGAGAATGCCAGGTTTGCTAGTCATTCTGTATCATTAATTTTTTCCAGAGAGCCCTTCAGATACAAAAAGATACACCCGATATTAGATGGGAGTGTCACCCTCTTGGGAGATAAAGGCAAGGAAGAGGGGACCCTTGTTCATGAAGCTGTAGGGCTCTGAACGCAGTCCAGTGTGTGCTTGTAACATTAGTTAATTGCTTACCTGGCAGGCATTCAATGACATCAGCAGACGGGGTTTGAAGTAGCCCTGGATCTTCAAATTTCCAAATTGGACATTCTGGAGAAGGGGCCGAGGGAACTGCCTCTGGTAAATCAGTGTGGACTCCCTGAAGTCCAAGGGGATTCTTATCAGGTAGTAAAAGACTCCAAAGCTTGGATTTAACTGCAGTCAGATGCTTTATAATTTGGGCCCTTTCTGATTGTGGGAGCGCATGAAAGGAGTCGAAAAGCTGTATGTCCTCCAGATTCCAGAGATTGTCTAGAGATGAATCAATTTCATGGATAGATGGAATCCCAGAGGCACTGGCCTTAGGCTTTTTCATTAAGGAGCCTTGGAGGCTCTGGGCTGGTGTTGCTTCCTTTGGAGCCATTTCTTTCCAGCTGATCAAATCATAGCAAACTTCCTGGTGAGATGTACCTTGCTGAGGGGGGTTAGTTTGATCGGCTGTAGGAAGAGCAGCCAAGGTACCATCTGAGAGGATGCCATCAGGAGGTCTTACAGGAATGGATGAGTATTTAGTAGATGGACTAGTATCGGGAATGGCATTCAAAATTGGCACATTAATATGTGCTGCTAAGAGTCTTTTGGGGGCTATAAATCTCCTGATGGTCACAGGTTGTCAATTTCTTAAAAGTGGCTTAATTGACATATCTTTGAAGACTCTACTTGGCAAGATGCCGAAAGCTCTTAGCAGAGATCTTCTCCTGAAGAATAGTTTAGGAGTGTTGGGGTTGTCAAAATTGAGTAACACTCTGGTACAATATACAGTGGAGGGTAAAAGTTCAATCTCCTTCAAATCATCAGCAGTCAACCCCAGTAACTGTAATATATGGTCCCTTGCCAGCTGTATTGAACTCCATTGAGGCAAATTGCTGTTAATGGGATTAATATTAAGGGCCATCTGCTTTGGCTGTAGAACCAAGTGGCTGCCCACGTCCAGAGGTGTGGAGTTCGACCCACTGGCAGGGCCACACCGACCAGTACTTTTGCTGGTGCCTGACAGGGAGGGTCCTGTCACTGCATCAGGTTGCCAAGCAGTCCATCCAGGGCAATCACTGGTAACCCAGGAAATGAGGCAGTCTAAAGTACTTATTATTTTATCAAGCTGTGACTGTATGCTTGCTGTTGTTTCTGCGACCAAGAAACATTGTTGGGCCAAAAGTTCAATAAGGGTAGGCTCATTTAAAGGCTGAGTAGGGACCATAGTTTTTGGAGAGCCTTTGTTCTCAACTCAGGGGACGAAACCCTCAGCCAACGGAGGATCACGATGACCAGCAGCAGTCAGATAAAAGGGAGCTAGAGTTTCCAAACAGGGAGGTCGAGATCGAGTTAAAGCAAAGTCCTCAATCTTGGATTGCTTCTGTGAAGGTTGGAGAGCCAGGTCAGTAAGGGATTTGGTCCTTTTCCTTGACTTCATTATGTTAAAATAATGCAACAGAGGAGGAGCTGTATAATATAACAAAAAGTCTAGTTTCTGAGGCGAGTCCAAAATCCAGAAGGAGAGCAGTTGAGGGGAAATAAACAAATCCTGATGCAAATAATAACTGAACTCCTCACAAGTAAGGCAAAAATCCTACCCTACCGATAGAGCAGGGAGCAGGGAGTAAGTAAGTAAAAATGATAAAATAAATAGAGTAATAAAAATGGTAGTTAAAAATAATGATGACAAGCAGCAGTCAGATAAAATAGAGCTAGAGTTTCCAGTGACATACAATCCCCATAAATAATCCAAGAGACGAAAACAAAGAGGGAACTACAAGAGGTTTCCTTTTTGATAACTGGTTTTAAGCAATGCAAAGCCAGCTTTCTTTAGTCTAGAAGGAGACTCATTTGTTTTCTGAGAGTTCAGCGTTCCCTGTTTGAAATTACCTAGTTGCACTAGCATGTTACTTTCCCCATGTTTTTTTGCAATTATATTTGTATTTTGGTCTGTGACCGCAAATAAAAGTTATATACATATATATGTTGCTAACTTAACAATTGCAGTTAAGTTGCTAACTTAACAACTGTGGCAAAAAAGGTCATAAAATGGGGTAAAATCTTCTTAACAACTGTCTTGCTTAGCAACAGAAATTTTGGGCTCAATTGTGGTTGTAAATCAAGGACTACCTATACTATGAAAAATGTCAGGGTGTTATTTTGTTATAATTATCTTCTTTGATTGATGAACATTTTGCTGTAAGACAAATTCCCAGATAGTTCACCTTCTTGGTCACTTGCATACCCATTCTTTCCTCCAATTCTTTCTCCTGTTTATTAGTGTGATTTTTTGTTATTATCTTTGTTTTGCTCTTGTTGATTTTAAATCCTGCTACTTTGCCAAATTCTTCTATTTTTTGAACTAATTTGGGTCCTATTTCTAATGATTCTTCTAGAATGAATATCAAATCGTCCGCAAATGCTTGAATTTTCTATTCTTCTTTTTTTATTTTCAAGCCTTTTATATCTTCTTCTTGTCTGATTTTAATAGTAGTACCTCTAGAGTTAAAATGAATAGTAAGTGCAATAGTGAGCATCCTTGTCTTACCCCCTTAGAAATACTGAATTTTTCTGTGGTATCTCCATTTATTATTACTTTTGCTTTTTGAGTTGTGTATATTTTTTACACCTTCACAAATTTCTCCCCAAAGTTCATATTCTGTAGTTGTAAAATGATGAACTGCCAGTTCAAATTATCAAAAGCCTTTTGAGTGTCCAAAAATATCAATGCAGCTTGTTTTCCGGGATGGGCTTCGAGGGTATTTATTTATGATCGTTCTCATATTGTTTTTTATTTGCCTTTTAGATAGAAACTCATTTTGGTCTGGGTGTATGAACTCATTTAGGACTTTTTTAACTCTTTCAGATGTTATGGATACAAATATTTTGTAGTCTATATTCAATAATGAGATGGGTCTGTAATTTTTAACCTATTGGTGGTCTGTGCCTTCTTTTGGTGTGAGTGTGATGTATGCTTCTGTCCAAGATTCAGGTAGTTTAGCTTTTGCAAGTGCTTCATTGAATAATTCCAACATTAATGCCTCTAATGGTTCCTGTACGGTCTTATATAGTTCTGCGGGAAGTCCATCTGGGCCTGGTGTTATATTGTTTTTTGTTTCTTCATTGCCTCAACTACTTCCATCATGGTTATTATTCTGTTTAACATCTTTCTTTTCATCTCTGCAATTTTGATTAGACTCATCCTATCTAGGTATTGTTTGATATCGTCTTCTGGAATATTTTCTTGGCTATATAGCCAATTTTGAAGAATTCTTGTGTTACGTTCTTTTTTCTTCCCTCCTATGATGTATCACTTCCTTTTCATCTTGCAATTGGTGTATTATTCTTTTCTCCTTTTCTTTTTTAATTTGTAAGCTAACCATTGCACCAGCTTATCTGCGTGTTCAAAAAAGTTTTGTTTTGCCATTTTGACTTTTTGTGCCATTTCTTCTTGTGTGGTCAAGTTGAGTTTATGTTTTATTAAGTCTCTTTTTTCTTTTCTTTTCTTGTTTTGGAGTTTTTCTGCAAATCTAATTCCAGTCTTTTGAATTCTTCCTGAAGTGTATCTTGTTTTTGTTTTCTTTTCTTATTTCTTCTTGCCACATATGCTATTGTCAATCCTTGTATATATGCTTTTGTTGTATCCCACACGTTTTGTGGTGACGTATCTTCTTTTCTATTTACCTTGAAGAAGAGTTTCAGTTCCTTTTCCATCATTTGTATATATTCTTTATCTTTTAGTATGACTTAGTTAATTGTCCATCTCTTCGTCTTCTTCTGTTCTTTCCAATCACTTTTATTGGATTGTGGTCTGCCCAAGTATTGGTCATTATTTCTACCTCTTCAATCTCTCTTCTTAATCCTGGGGTCATCGATGCCATATCAATCCTTGACCATGATTGGTGCGGGTTTGAATAGAATGTATATTGATTATTTTTTACATGTGTTTCTCTCCATGCATCTTGTAAATTCAATTCTTGTGTCACCTTGAAAAATGATTTTTTAAAAAATCATTTATATGCTGCCCTTCTCCGGAGACTCAGGGCGGCTTACAATGCGTTGAGCTATAGTATATTTTGAGCAATAGTATATTTTGTATATTTTATACAAAGTCAGTTTATTGCCTCCACAAACTGGGTCTTCAATTTACCTACCTTAGAAAGGATGGAAGGCTGAGTCAATCTTGAGCCTGGTGAGATTCGAATTTACAGTAATTGCAGACAGCTGGTCTTTAATTACAATGCTTTAGTCTGCTGAGCTATCCAGGCTCTAAATTTGGTAGTCTTCTTTTCTTTTTCTTATTTCTTTTATTGCTTTAGTAATCCTTTTTAATAGCCACTATTGCATTGAAGTCAATGCAATACTTTTCGGCTGAAGAGGTTGTAGAAAAAATGTTTTTAAAAGAAAAAATGCCTCTGATGATCAGGCAACTCAGCTGGGATCATCAGAGGCTTTTAAAAGATAAGCTTCTTTTAACTTTTAAAACAAAAAAAAAGTTGGCCACACTCACCCAGTCACATTACCCTCTTCACCAAGCCTCTTTAAAGCTCTCCCTGTAAATATGATAAATAAATATTTATCATATTTACAGATGCAGGAGCTCATGCTCATCAGCAACAGGGTAGCAGTGAGAAAGCAGCAGATCATTGTTTTTGCTTTTTTAATAGAATAACATAAATAGTAATTACTTCCTGTATTTCTAAATAGAAGTGATAGTTTAGTATAGTTACATCATCAAATGTTCCATCGCATTTATAGGTTTATAGGTCTCAGCTTTGAAAATCTTACAAGGGAAGCACAAGTAACAAAGGGAAAAATATGCATAAGAGCTGATCTTTATGATCAGATTGTTCTGGACAACTAACTATACCCCAAGCCTAGGAATGCACAGTATCATCCTCTGCCCGCTCTTTAGCTCACCGATAAAGCAACCTCTCTTCTCTGCTATGCATCAAAAGGAATTTTTTTGACTTGTGAACTCAGGTGTACTGTTTATTTCCCCAATGCCTTTTTCCTGGTGCATTACATTATAAGCAAATAGCTGCATTTCAATTGGCTGCTGTGTGCTATGGTTCTACATGGCTGTTTTTGTCCAAGGACCTAGAATAACAAAATGCCAATTTCCTCTTCTAGAGACAGGATACAAAGTTTTCCCTCCCCTCCCTTTCTCTTCCCTCTTTTTCCTTTCCTTTCCTTTCCTTTCCTTTCCTTTCCTTTCCTTTCCTTTCCTTTCCTTTCCTTTCCTTTCCTTTCCTTTCCTTTCCTTTCCTTTCCTTTCCTTTCCTTTCCTTTCCTTTCCTTCTTCCCTTCCCTTCCCTTCCCTTCTTTTCCCCAATGAGAAGATGTATCAGACAAGAAGATGGTAAGTAGAGAGGAAGTCATCAGAGGAGGACTCATACAAAAGGTCTATCAATCGTTGACAGAACAATAAGGGAAAGCACACATTGGGGACCTTGGTAACAATAATCCATGGCCAAGGCAGAGGAAAGGATTGAATTATGGAAAGGAATTTCTTTCTTTTTTTTAATAAAGTTTTTATTTTAAGCATAATTAAAAAGACATACATAGACATACAACATATAACATATACAAGAATCTTAGTTTCTTTTTCAGCTACTTGACAGTGATCCATTTCTTACTAAATATTAAATATTTACAGATATTATAATCTTAACTTATTCAGCCTTTTTCTCCTATTATATTTCAATTTTACTAACATATTAATTGATCTGTCACATTATCTTCCTTCCCTTCTTCATTCCTTTAATTTATTGCCTTATTTTTCAACCATTCATATCAATTATTCCACACTTTGTAGTATTTGGTTTCCTCTTTCCCCTGAATTTCTTTACTTAGTTTATCTAGTTCTGCGCATTCCAAAATCTTTTTAATTATATCCTTATCTGGTGGTACTTCTTCTTTCTTCCAGTATTACACATATATAATATGTGCTGCAGTCAATATTTGTAATATGAGATACTGTATTTCTTTGGTATAATTTTCTATTGACATCCCTAATAAAAACTGTTCAGGTTTCCCCTCTATTGAATTCTTAATTATTTCTTCGATCCAGTTTTTAATTTTCTTCCAGAAGTTTTTCACCACCGGGCATGTCCACCATTGATGATAAAAAGTTCCATAACTAATCTTACACTGCCAGCATTTCGATGAGTTGCTGGGAAACATTTTCACTATCCTTGCTGGTGGAAGATGCCATCTGTGAAGCATTTTTATTTGGTTTTCCTTGTATGCAGCTGAGATTGTTAATTTCATATTTGTTTTCAACATCTACTCCCACTTCTCCAATTCTATTGGGTAATTAAAATTTTGGGCTCATTTGATCATCGTCTCTTTCACCGTTTCCTCTTCCATTTTATACCAAAGTAGAAATTTGTATATTTTACTAATTAGTTTTTGTTCATTTTTTAACAGAATTTTATCAAGGTCAGATTGTTCTATTCTAATTTGACCGTTTTTCCTCTCCTCAATATATTTTGATCTTATTTGTAGGTATGACCACCATTGTATTTCCCTACCTAAGTCCTGTTCCAATTCATGTTTTATTTTTAGAGTTCCCCCCTCATTAACAATATCCCTATATCTGATAATTTTGGACCAGTCAACCAAATTTGGATCTGTTAATATTTCTTCTGGGGAGTTCCAGGACGGTACTCCTATATAGTGATGTTTCTTAATTTTGTTCCATATTGTTAAAAGTGAATTTCTAATGACATGTCTTTTAAAGTATCCATGAGTGCTCTGTCCCCCCCCCCCCATAGAAAGGCGTGCCACCCTACATGAAGATCATGTTCCTCTTATATTAGAAGTCTTTTATTTTCTAATTCTATCCATTCCTTTATCCAGACTAAGCCAGCTGCTTGGTAATAGATCTCCCAGTCCGGGAAAGCTATTCCTCCTCTATCTCTTGTATCCTGTAGTACTTTTAATCTAATTCTGGCTTTCTTCCCCTGCCAAATACATTTTGTGGTCATTCTATTTAATACGTCAAAAAAAAAATTTTTCCATTCTAATCGGTATAATCTGGAAGAGGAATAAGATTTTGGGTAAAATACTAATTTTTATCGCCGCTACTCTTCCTGTCCAAGAAATTTGCAGCTTTGTCCAATTTTCTAAATTCTTCTCAATTTGCCAAACCAATTTATCATAATTTTCTTTTTTGATTGATGAGCTTCTTGTGGTTAGCCAAATTCCCAAATATTTTATTTTTTTGGTGGTTTGTATATCCATAATCTTTTCTAATTCTATCTCCTGTTCTTTTGTAAAGTTTTTAGTTAATATTTTGGATTTATTTTTATTTATTTTTAAACCCGCCACTGCACCAAATTCTTCTACTTTCCTGATCAATTTAGGGCCTGATTCTAGTGGATCTTCAATTATAAAAACCATATTGTCCGCATAAGCTTGAATTTTATATTCCTCATTTTTGATTCTCAAACCTTCGATCTCTTGGTCTTCCCTAATTCTATTTAAGAGTGGTTCCAGTGATAAAATAAAGAGAAGTGGGGAAAGAGGGCAACCTTGTTTTACACCCTTTGTTATCTCTAATCCCTCTGTTGTGTCTTGATTATTTTTGCTGTTTGTTTTGAGTATATTTTTTCAACCATTTTTCCACATTTTTGTCCAAGTTTATCAAATTTGTCATAAATTTCCAATTCAGATTATTGAAAGCGTTTTGCGCATCAAGGAAAACCAGTGAAATTTGCTTCTCTGAATGTATTTCATAGTTCTCTAATATATCAATTATTGTACGTGTATTGTTTTTAATTTGGCATCCTGGTAAGAATCCACTTTGATCTGGTTGAATATGCTTATTCAGAATCATTTTTAGTCTTTCTGCAATTATTGACATAAATGTTTTATAATCAGAATTCAATAGAGAAATGGGCCTGTAGCTTTGTATTAATTGTTGGTCCAAATCTTCCTTTGAAATAAGTGTAATTAATGCCTCTGACCATGATTTCAGAATATTTGTCTCCTGCAGTACCACATTAAATATATCTAACATTAGTCCTCCTATCTGATTTATTGTATGCTTATATAATTTAATTGGGAATCCATCGGGGCCTGGAGTCTTATTGTTTTTTTGTCTTTTTATAGCCATTCCAAATTCAGTTTCAGAAATTGGTCTATTCAATATTTCTTTTTGTTCATCTGTCAATTCACAAACACTTATTTCCTCCAAATATTTTTTAATTTTGGATTCTTCTTTTTTGTCTTGTGTGTATAATTTAGAGAAAAATTTATAGATTATTCATTTTTTATCTTCTTTTCTATATCAGATTACCCCTTCTTCATCTTTCAGGCATTGTATTATCCTTTTGTCTTTTTCTTTTTTCAATTTGTAGGCTAGCCACCTACTTATTTTATTTGCATGCTCAAAGTAGTTTGTTTCACTATCTTTATTTTCCAAGCTAATTCTTGGAGTTCTTGTAGTTTGTTTTGTTGTAATTTTTTTCTCTCTTTTTCTTCGCGATATAAGCAATTGAGACCCCTCTAATATAAGCTTTTAGAGTTTCCCAGAGATTTTGAGATGAAGTATCCTCTTTTTTGTTTATGCTCAGAAAAATCTCTTTTTTTTCATTTGCCATTTATATTGTTTCTCCTTGCATACATATTGATTTAAAGTCCACTTTTTATATCTTTTTTGTCCCTTCCAATTAATTATTATAGGGTTATGGTCTGCCCTTTTGTTTATCGTTAATCCTGGACCAAGACTGGTGTGGATGTGAATAATAAGTATATTGCCTCTCTTCTTTATTAATTTCTTTCCAGCTATCTTTTAAACCTAATTCTTGTATCATATTGAAAAACTCTTTTGGTAATATTTCTTTCTCTTTTTTTTAGTTTTCTTCTCACTATAATAATCTTTTTTACTATCCACTTTAGCATTATAGTCTCCTATTATGCAAATGTTTTCTATCTCCTGTTCTGCTATTTTATTATGTAGTTTTTTGTAATATTCTTGCTGATTTGAATTTTGAGCATATATCACAGCTAGTAAAAATTGTTTCTATTCCGTATCTAATTTGACCATCAAAATTCTGCCTTCATCATCCACATATTTTAATTCTGATTTTATTCTTTCTTTTATATATACAGCTATTCCTTTTTTTGTTGTTGTTGGGATAGAGACAAGTACAATTTCCCTAATTTCTTATTTTCCAATAATTTTTCAAAACCTTTTTTTATATGAATTTCTTGTAAACAAATAATATCTATGTCTAACTTCTTTAATTTTGAAAATGTTTGTGTTCTTTTCTTCTGCATATTTAAACCATTGATATTTACAGAGAATAATGATATTGCTTCTTCCATCCCTTACTATATTTGTCTTTTTGTATTTCTTGTCTCTCTTTTAGGTCTTCTTCTTGCTCCTTCTCTTTCTTCTCGTTCTTTTTCTCGGGCTTTCTTTAATTCTTTCTCTCTTTCTCTTTCTTCTTCTTGTTCCTCCTCTTGGCTTTTGCTTTCTAGTTCATCCTTACTATCTTGTTCATCTTCAAATAATTTTTGTAAAACTCCTGTGCTTTTTCTACTGAGTCAATTTTGAATTTTTTATCTTGCCACGTAATGAGGATTCCTTCGGGCATAATCCATTGGAACATCACTTTTTGTTGTATTAATTGGGATGTCAGCTGGTGATATTGTTTTCTTTGATCTCGTATTCTCCGTGGGATTTACTTTAGTATAATAATCTCTTTCCCTTGGTAAGACACTGTTTCTTCTCTGGACTTTTTATATATTTCATCTCTGATTTTTTTTTTTTTTTTTTTTGCTGAACCTAATATGTACTTCTCATGCCAATCTATGTCTTCTGATATAATTGTTATTTACTTGGAATATTTTGTCTATCAAATCTATTATCTCCTCTTTGTCTCTTTGTATTAATTCTGATATTATTTCACTCATCTTCCCTTTCAGATCTTCTTCTTTCTCTTCCACCACATTTTGGAATCGTAAAAAAGAGAAAGCTTTCTTCATTTCTAAAAATGCAATAGAGTCGGCCAGATCTTTATTTGCTTGTCGAGCATCCTGCTCTGCCATTTCAAATCCAATAAATCTACTTTAGATTCTATTTTTTGGTCTTTCTGCTCGTTCTCCACTATTGTTTGCTGTATATTCTCCATCTTCTCCTTCATACCCTTAAGGTCTTCTTTTAATTCTCCTATTTCATCTTTAATTTCTTTGTGAAACCTTCTATCTTCCTCTTGATGATCTGCCATCTTTTCTTGAGATTTCATTAGGGTCTCTTGTATCGTTTGTAACATGGCCTGCATAGTGCTCATCATTGGTTCCATCTTATCTCTTTCTTTTCCCAGCATACTTTCAATCGAGCGCTGGGTTTAAGGGGAGGGCATCAAAGTTGGGGTTGATACATTTTTTTCTCAGTTTTTGTTATTGTTGTTGTTGCCATTTCTAAATTTCTTGTCAGATTTCTCCACAATTTCATAAAAGGACAAATTTACAGAACACTCTGACCTATTACAATTCAATTCAATTCAATTTAATTAGTCTTAAGACCTTTCTCTTATAATTATTATCTAATTGTTGTTCTTAAATCTTTAAGTCCTTTAATCTTTAAATTTTAATTCCAATTTTCTAATGGTATTTTCTATTTAGCGTTTTTACTCTATTTTAAACAATCCCTTTCCCATATACATATATTCCCTTTCCTCTCAACTCTTATTCTTCTGTATAACAATAAAACCTTTTCAGCAAAGCCAAATACCCCCCTTCTCCAGATGCACTTACAATTTCAAAACTAGTTCAAAAGTACTACTCAAACCAATATTCCAGCCAATGTTCAGATCTTTAAAGGCAGATTTCTTTAAAGTTTTTTCTCCCCCCCCCTTTTTTTTTATTAAGACTGCCTTCTTCCGGTTCTTCGGCACCTTATTGCATCAGCTCACTCTTGTCACTTTTCTCAGTCCGTCCCTCTTCTCTGTTTAAGACCAATTTATATTCCACTGTCTTTCTGATAATTATAAATCCACAGTGTTCGGTTATCTATTTTTAATTCTCCATCCACATTTTTCTTCCCAATGTTCTCTGTCCAGCTACAGCAATTTTATCAATTGAAGAGAGGAAAGTTCTCAGTTTTTGTTTTTAAACTTACTCTTTTTCTATCTCCGGTCGCAGTTCCTCCACAATATTCCTGGTTGTTAGTTTGTATCTTCTCTGTTGCTTTACTTTCACTGCTTCTGCTGTCTGCTACTGTCTCCGTTCGATCGACTCCTTTTAAGCGCGTTCCCTCTCAATCGCCGCTTCTCTGCTCCTCGCGTCTCTCTTCTCGTACAAATTTTTTTAAGTGTCACTTTTTCTTTCTTTCTCCTCCGCTTTGAAACGATCACTGCCACTGATATAACTTTCTGCTTCCTCACTTAGATGGCCACCATCGCTCCTGATCTGCCTTAAAGACAAATTTTTCCCTGTAGGATTTAGGGGGTCCGGCTTTCCCTCTCCAGGGCAGTAGCGTCTCACCCGAGAAACAAAACCTTCTCCTTTAATACCCCAGACCCTCCAAGCCTGGAATCGCCCTAAAAAGGGCTCCAAAACAGGAATAAGCTGGGCTTTTGGGAGCTTTCAAAGGCACCCTCACTCACTCCATGATATGTCACCACTGGAGCGGAAAGGAATTTCTTAAGCAAGTGTTATTTCCAGCCAGTTTCTGCATGGATGCCAAGAAAGTTAAGGTTTCTTGATGACAAAGTCTATGTATTTCCAATAGAGGTAGTTTTCGAATAGAGGATCTGGAATAAGGATGTGTAGCAAATGTTTATTGAAAATGGTGCTGTAAAGATGGCCAAGGATATGGGTTGAATTCTTTTCAAGGAACAAAAATCTGAGGCTTTTGAAACAGTGCAGAGTTCCTGAGGTGTGAGCTAACATCATGGAGAATTTAAAGGGAAAAAATATGAAGACCTAGAAGAAAAATAGTACCTTCACTATAGTAGTGAAGGTGAACGAGACCATCAGTTCTCAGATCAAATATTTTGTTCCGGGGATGGAAGAGAAGTTTTAAGATTGCTTTACAGTGAGATTTGAGATTGGGGGCCTCGTTAACTGGAGCAAAGAAAGAATCTAAGAATAAAACTAAAGGAAATAATTATAAGAATTCAAATGAATATTAATTTTCTTCTAGTAGCCATTGATGACTTATATGATTATCAAAGTAGTAACATAGAATATTTAAATTCTTTGCTTACTAATACTATATATTGATCATTGTGAATGATTGAGCAAAATTCAACTTGCTTTTCAGCACCTTGTATTTTATTTATTTATTTATTTGTTTGTATTCTGCCTTTATTATTTTTGCAAACAACCCAAGATGGTGAACATATAACATTTGTATATAACATTTGTTGCATAACATTGACTTTCATATATACCAACTGGTAGAACAGTAATTTCCAGTATCCATCAACTCAATCATGTTGAACAATCACATTGTTCTCATTGAGAACAATAGATTCTATATACATGTCTATGAAATTAATTCCACTTGATTCAGATTATACTTGTATTATTAATCTGTATTTCTCAACTATTTGCTATAAGCAGTTATCATTGCAAGAGAAAGAGAGAACAGATGAAATGAAGTAAGACACACAAGCCAGGCAGACTCACTTAAGGCCTCTTCTAGCTGTTGTGGTCCCTAGTAGTACTAAAAATTAAAAAATGATCGCATATTAAAAACAAAATAAACCATCCCTAAAGCAAAATATTTAGCCCATGGGTGACTCAATTTAGGAATGGGATTATCATTTGGGACATCCATTCATTGGCACTATAACATCTGGGCTGCAACCATCCAGAAGATCAGTACTTGGTTCCCAGTTGCTGGTAAAACAAATCATTCCAATTCTTTGCTGCCATCTACTAGTCATTTGGATGGTTGCAGCCCATATAGGGAACCCTACTTAAATCCATTTGTCTTCCTCTTTCTCAAGCTACAGAGACTCATTTCTGCAGCAATTATTTGTGGTCAGGATTTTCTCCTTTGGTGTCCTACATGTGGTTTATTTTTAAGTTTGCTGGGAAGAGTGACAACCGGAAGCACAAGACAACTGCAATCTCAGTAGAATCCATTTTTGCCCTCGCACAATACAGCATCACTGAGACTGAAGTACCTCTAAAAGAACTTCTGTTACCAATTAGGAGTGAACAATTATGGAAAGGCAACGGAAGAACAAAACATCAGCATGATTAACAACACCAATAATAAAAGCACTAATGAATAATTTAAAATGTGCCTTTAAAAATAAGAATACCAAGATAAAAAAACAATTTGAAAACCTGGAATATTGTTAAAAACAATATACAGAAACACCTCTCCTGGTAGAAGCTCAAAATTGGGAGGCTTTTCAAAGTTTGAAATATGATTTCACTGTTAAAATGTTATACTTGAAAATGTAGAAACCAAATTATGTTTGATTTTACTGTCCACCAAATTACATTAGAAGCAGTTTCCATTATTTCAATATTAATTTATTCCCAGGTAAATATGTCAAGGAGAGCCAGCTGGTATTATGCTTAAGGCACCAGGCTAGAAACTGGGAGATCAAGAGTTCTAGTCCTGCCTTAGGCATGAAGCTAGCTGGGTGCTTTGAGGCCAGTCACCCTCTCTCAGCCCTAAAAAGGAGTTAATAGTAACTTCAGAAAACTGAGGCCAGGAAAACTACAGGGACTAGTTTAGGCAATCTCTAGGAGTCAACACTGACTGACACTGCACACATAAAGGTGTGATGAAGTGCTGTCTAGAGAAATAAGAAACCATTTTGTTTTTCCAGAGCACCTGTTTTAAAAACGTAAAAACTCTTTAAACGTATACTTTGGCCAATGGATCATGTTAGGTTGTCAATTCATTTTATCATCATTGTATTAAAATAATATTTCAATGTGCTATCTGTTTTGTTTTTTTAAAAAAAACCTATTTTTTTTGTATTATAGTATGAGCTCTGTTAGCAAACGTTATGAGACTAGCCCCACATTTAGACAAATGCATATTTTCTTTTAAATCTAGTGTGCAACGTGTTCCGCATCTAGCATGTTGCTATTGTACGTTTGCCCTGCCCTGCTTGTCTCCTATTGGCAGCTGCTGTCATGAAACAAAAGGCAGCTGCCAGTTTAAATGAATGTCTCTCATTCTCTGGAGTGGATGAAGCACCATTTCCGCAGGCTGGGGGGCAGTCAGTGAAGCTGGAAATGCTCCCTCGGAAGCATGAGCTTGTCATGGATGAGAGGTTCATCAGCCTGCTGTGGCCTGCCTGCATGTTTAAGCAATGGAATTTGACTAAGTGCTGGGCTGGGCAAGAAGCCATGGTCTCAATGCCAACAGCCTGGCTTGAGCTGTCTGCTGGGGGTGACCATCCATTTCATTGCTGCTCTTGGCAAAGGGGATGTTTTATTAAATAGAGCCTTGGCTGCCTGCCTTGAGGTACAGCATCAGAAGTGTACAGAATTGTGGTTTTTGGCTGGCCAAGGGCTGGAAGAGCTGCTAAATCAAATTAAAAATCAGAAAAGAAAAGGGAAGGGATGGGCTAAGATAGCCCTGGAGAGGGTGTAATTGTTCATATTAAAATAAAGCCGTACCATGGGGAGATTTATATTTTTTTTCTTCCATAAAAAACAGGTTTGCATATTTCTCTTCACAGTTTACAAAGTCACAAATGACTCATTTGTGAAAAAGGCTCTGGTGTATTAAAATAAATCCCCATGTCCCTAAAATCAGGACAGCGACATGCCCTCTGTATAAGAAGTACAAAATGAAAGCAATATTTAATCTTGTATGGTATTAAACACACTCCTACTATTTATTGGTTTTCTCAAGAGAAAAACATCCAAAGCAGCTACTGAGCAAAGGTAGCCATGCAATATCTGCTACACAGAATAAAAACACCATTTAACATGGGTAACAGGGTCACTGCAATTAGGTGAAATGAGGTAAGATGGGATAAAGGCCAAAGTTGAGTTAACTGATCCAGCCAAATACCTCAGATGAATTAAATTAAGAGCTGGACATACCCAGCCTTCTGTGGGTCTGAGAGCAATTGCTTTCCAGTTAACTAATTCCTTCATGTTGTGCTAATTATTCACTGGAAAGTTATTGTCCTTCTGATGAATGTGATCAGCACAAAGTCTGAGAGAGGCTCCATAAAACCAGAACTTCTTTAAGCATTCTGCATATGAAATCTTTTCAGTTTTCACTCTCTTTCAGGAAAAAAAATTGTGAAGGAAGGATGGAGAAAAGGTGTGACTATGTCTGAGATGGAAGCACTAATAGCATGGTGGTTGAATGACTGATTAAATTATTTCACAAATATTTCATATTGTGAGCTGCTGGCATGCAAAAATGAGCTAACTGGGTGTGGGTAATTGTATTAGTCAAAATATCAAGCCAGATGAAACAGAGATGTCTATGAGGTATATGTGTAAAACAAAACAGCCCAAAAAATTGAAGGTGGCAGTCATAACTCTGCAAGCAAAGATTTATCTTCTTTTTATGTACATCACATACATGAAAAGGGGATGGGACTTCAAATCATGGCTATGCTGTCTTGACCATTGTGACTTTTTCCCTATTCAGAAGCCCCAGACCTAAGGCCAACAGAAGTTAGGATAGAGTGAAATTTGCAGCCATGTTGTGTTAATGACTGTTAAAGAGTAATTGCCTACAATTTGACTATGATTTTAAAAAGAAAAGGGGAACTGATGATAAAGCATACATACCAATGACAAGCTTAGACATAACTTACAATATGTCAGAGTGCACACAGTGTGACTATTTTGAGACAACCCAGGAGCAAAATACAGTAAACAGAGGTTTGTCTTTCAAATAGTGGTTTATATAGGAGCCTGAGTAGCGTAGGGGGGTAATGCCTCCTACAAAGGCAGCATTTAAGATCCAGCTGCCTGCAATTACTTGCGAGTTCAATCACAGCCAGGCTCAAGGTCGACTCAGCCTTCCATCCTTTATAAGGTGGGTAAATTGAGGACCCAGTTTGTTGGGGGCAATAAGCTGACTTTGTATAAATATAAATATACAAAAGTATGAAGGCTATTGCTTAATGCTCTATAAGCCGCCCTGAGTCTCCAGAGAAGGGCAGCATATAAATCAAATATATATATATATATATATATATATATATATATATATATATATATGTTTTCTGAGGTTTTCGCGGGTGTTAGTATGTAGGTCTTTGGTTATTCGGGTCTTCTCCCGCGTAGAATTGGAAGTATCTTGGTGACGTTTCGACGAAGTCTCATTCGTCATCTTCAGGCTGGTGTTCTCGAAGCCGAGAACACCAGCCTGAAGATGACGAATGAGACTTCGTCGAAACGTCGCCAAGATACTTCCAATTCTACGCGGGAGAAGACCCGAATAACCAAAGACCTACATATATATATATATATATATATATATATATATATATATATATATATATATATATATATATGCATGCACGCACTAGGCAAAGTGAGGCATTCAATCAACTACAGCATAGAAGCACACATGGAGGGAAGAGAGAACGCCCTGACAGGGTCTCATTTATATATACAGCCCCTTAAAGTGGTGAGTTAAATAATCCTGCTGACTCATTCTCATTGCATCAGTATTTCAGTATTACAGCATTATACAGTGGGGCAAAAAAGTATTTAGTCAGCCACCAATTGTACAAGTGTACAAGAAATTGTACAATTTCTATTATGCATGCTCCAAGATGGCGGCCTCCACCTGATCCTCTGTTGCCAGAGGGGGTAAATTTTTGGCATTTTCGGGGGCTTGCATGGGCCAAGCATCTTTTTTTTTGGCCCGGCCCAGCTAGATGAGTGTGTTCCGGTCCTGTTGAGAGCTTTTGCTCTCCGGAACATCTTTGAAAACATCTCTGGAAACCGAGTGGAGCCGATGTGTGGGCGGATGATATTGGGAGGTTTGGCGATGATGATTGGGGCGGCGGCTGCAGCTGCAGCTGTGCTGCGGCTACTCGGTGTGTAGCCTCGGCGTGTTGCTGAGGGTGGCAAGAGCAATGGCAGTGGCCAGAACAGTAGCGGCGGTGTTTGCAGTGGCGGAGGCAATGCAGCGGCCTTTATCAGATCCCCAGGGGCTCATGGAGGACTCAGGGGATGATTTGGTTGCTGGTGGCAGTGACACACTAGCAGCTGATGGCGGCCATTGGGACAGCGTCAAGAGCAGTCAGCCTGGCTAAACCATCTGCTGTGGAGAATGAGAGGAGCTCACTGGTGGCTTATCATCATGGAATTGCTCCGGATGGGAACCCTTTAGAAATCTGGGAACCTGGGAGCACCTATATGAATTATAGGATTGCTGGAAGACCTAAAGGAGACTGGGAAGGACTGGACGGTCATGGAGGAATGGTTGGTTTGTTGCCCAGTACGGTCTCTCTCTCCCCTATGGCCTGGTTTCAGGCATTACTTGGTCATCTGTCATCCGAACTGTTTCCATCCACCTTGAAGAACTCTCCTCTAGCCTTGAAGAACTCTCCCCTGGATCCATCTTATCCTCTCTCTGATACCAACTTCAGTCTGCCCCCTCATCTTGGCTCTGTATTCCATCTCATACCTTTTAGCTGTAAGGAGAGTTCCTGGCCTTTTGGACTGTGGGTACTGAGGGAGCCTGGTTTCCTACTGCTGTTTTATCACCAGTTGTGATAGTCCATCTTTTTAATGCCAGCTGCCATGAGAGGGTGGTTTTGGCATATTTTATCCACCAGTTTTTTTGAACGGCTTGAGACTCCTTTTCACTGTCATGAGAGGGCAGTGGATTCCAGATGACCCACTCCTAAATGGCTTGTATTTTCTCTTCGGGACCATTTTATTTGACTATCATGATTGAATCCCCGGCCATATATCATTTTTACCCCGGGCTGTTATCGGATGTATTCAGCGGCCAAACTTCTTGTGTTGCGAGACTCCCCACTCTCGCAAGTCTGGCCTTCCACACTATCGAGGGCCTATCTTGATGACGGGTTTTGGAACCCCGAGAAGTGGCATGCAGCGAAAAGGAGGCTGAGGAGTTTTTTATTCAAATTTTTAATTCTATTTTTAAGGGGTTCTGGGGGGGGGGAGGGTTGGATTGGAACTAGGGTTATGGGTTTGGGGGATAGCCCACTGAGGGTGGGACCAGGCCTGGTTGGGGGTCACGGTACGGGAGGTGCAAGGCTCCGGGTCAAAGAGGGGGTTAGAGTTTGTAATGATGAGGGCCAGTACATCAGTACTGTGAGTGGGAGGGGCAGATATGGCGGGAGCAGGGGGGCAAACCCAGTTGTGGGAGTGCACGCCTGCTGTCTTCAAGCAATGGCACGCTCCAGCTCCCAGGGCTCTTCTTGTTCCCCAGGTAACTCAGATTCTCAGGACCCGGAGCTTTGGCTGATGTTATGCAATGCCAGATCCATGGTAAATAAAGCCCCCCTCATTTGTGCTCTTGTTCAGGAGGGGGGAGCAGATCTGGCAGGTATTACAGCCACCTTATTGGGCCAAGAGGGAGGGGTCCCCCTCATTGAAATGTGCCCACCTGGTTTCTGTGCATTTCATCAACCGAGGTCACAGAGTAGGGGCAGGAGGGTGGCGGTTGTTATAAAAGAAGGTCTTGGTCTAAGGCAGGCCACTGTTCCTCAGATTGCCGGATGTGAGTCCCTCCTGGTGAAGTGAGGTCATGGGGTACAGGTGGGCGTGCTGATCATGTACCTGGTTCCCTGACACATGGCAGCAGCCCTGCCCAAACTGCTCAACGTTATAGCTGGGGTGGCGGTTGATATCCCTAGGCTTATGGTCATGGGGGAGTTTAACCTGCCATCCATCGGTGAAACGTCTGAGGCAGTGTGGGAGTTCATGGCTTCCATGATGGCTATGGACCTGATCCAGTTAGTACATGGCCCTACTCACACAGGAGGAAACACTCTGGACTTAGTTTTTGTCTCTGGTCAGTGGCTGAATGATCTTGATATAGGGGATATAGTGACTGAACCCTTGTCATGGTCGAATCATTCTCTCCTTTGCTTTGACCTTCAAACCGCTACACCCCACCGCAGGAAGGCGGAACTGATGAGATGGTTCTGCCCCAGGCACCTGATGGACCTGTATTGGTTCCAGACAGAGTTTAGGCCATTTCCTGAGGCTCTGACTCACAGCTCAGCCAAAGCCCTCTTGTCCGCCTGGGATAGGGCGGCTGCTGGAGCTTTGGATCGGGTTGTGCCTTTGCGGCCTCTGACTCAGTGCCGATCTCGCCTGGCTCCTTGGTTTACAGAGGAGCTGAGGGAGATGAAGCGCTCGAAGAGATGCCTGGAGAGCGGTTGGAGGGCCAGTCACTCTGAATCTGACCGAACACTAGTAAGGTCTCATATTAAGACCTACCTGGTGGTGATAAAAGCAGCAAAATGTAACTATTTTTCCACTCTTACTGCATCATCAGATAATCACCCAGCCATCCTGTTTAGGGTGACCCGCTCCCTGCTCCAACAGAAAGCACGGGAGGACCCCTTGGGTAGAGCTGAGGACTTTATACAGTATCCGTATGACAAAATCATTCAGATTTGGGAACACCTGGACTCTGACGAAGCAGTTTTAGGGGGGATAATGGAGGCAGGTCTTGAGAATGTTATCTGGGAAGAGTTTGATTCTGTGACTCCCGAAGACGTGAACAGGATACTGGGCAGACTGAGCACAACCACATGTTTATTGGACCCGTGTCCCTCTTGGTTGGTCCTGGCCTCTTGGGACCAACCAAGGTTACACAAGGCTGGCTCCAGGGGATTACAAATGCTTCTTTGACTGAGGGTGTCTTCCCTGCCGCCTTGAAAGAGTTGGTGGTGAGACCTCTCCTCAAGAAGCCTTCCCTGGACCCAGCAGTGTTGGCTAATTACTGTTCAGTCTCCAACCTTCGCTTTTTGCGAAGGTTGTTGAGAGTGTGGTAGTGCAATAGCTCCCTCAGTACCTGGATGAATCAGCTTATCTGGATCCACTCCAGTTGGGCTTCAGGCCTGGATACAGCACGGAAATGGCACTGGTTGCATTGGTGGATGATCTCTGGAGGGCTCGGGACAGGGGCTGCTCATCTGTCCTGGTCCTATTAGATCTCTCAGTGGCTTTTGATACCATCAACCATGGTATCATGTTGCACTGGTTGGAAGAGTTAGGGGTGGGGGCACCGTGCTGCGGTGGTTCTCCTCCTTTCTTTCTGACCAGTCAGTCTGTGTTGGCAGGGGGGCAGAGGTCGACCCCAAGACCCCTTGTATGTGGGGTGCCACAAGGGTTGGTCCTCTCACCCTTCTATTCAACATTTATGTGAAGCCACTGGGTGAGATCATCCATGGTTTCAGGGTGAAGTACCATCAGTATACTGATGACACTCAGCTGTACATCTCCACCCCGGACCACCCCAATGATGCCCTTGAAGTGATGTCCCAGTGCCTGAAGATCTGGATGGGGAGAAACAGACTCAGGTTCAACCCATCGAAGACTGAGTGGCTGTGGTTTCCGACATCCCGATATTGTCAGTTTGTGCCATCACTGACTATTGGGTGAGAGTCGTTGGCCCCCTCAGAGAGGGCTCGCAACTTGGGTGTCCTCCTGGACTCACAGCTGTCTTTAGAAGAGCACTTGATGGCTGTGGCCGGGAGGGCTTTTTATCGGGTTCGCCTGATTCACCAGTTGCGTCCCTTTCTGGATTGCGACTCATTAAATACGGTCACTCATGCCCTCATCACTTCCTGCCTGGACTACTGCAATGCTCTCTACATGGGGCTCCCCTTGAGGAGCACCCAGAGGCTCCAGCTAGTCCTGAATGCAGCTGAATGGGTGGTTATGGAAGCGACATGGTGCTCCCATGTGACCCCCCCTCCTGCACGAGCTGCACTGGCTCCCGGTGGTCTTCCAGGTGCGCTTCAAGGTTTTGGTTACCACCTTTAAAGTGCTCCATGGCTTAGGACCAGGGTATCTATGAGATCCGCTGCGGGCCACCAGTGGCCTCTCACCGACCAGTACGTTCCCATAGACAGGGGCTTCTCAGGGTGCCATTGGTCAAACAGTGTTGACTGGTGGCCCCCAGAGGGAGAGCCTTCTCTGTGGGGTCACCTGCTATCTGGAATGAGCTCCCCCCTGGAGATACGGAGGATCTCAGATCTACGCGCTTTCCAACATGCCCTCAAAACATTCCTATTCCAGCAGGCTGGCTTGGCCTAACTTCTCTTTTAAATTGCTTTTTAAATTTTAAATTTGTCTTATATATTGGGGTGTTTAATCTGTTTTCTGGGCCAAAATATTTAATGTATTTTAAATGGTTTTTTAATGTTTGTATTGTATGTATTTTATCTTTTGGCTGTTCACTGTCCTGAGTCCTTTGGGAGTAGGGCGGTATATAAATTTAATAAATAAATAAATAAATAAATAAATAAATAAATAAATAAATAAATAAATAAATAAATAAATAAATAAATAAATAAATAAATAAATAAATAAATAAATAAATAAATAAATAAATAAATAAATAAATAAATAAATAAATAAGTTCTCCCACTTAAAAAGATGTGAGAGGCCTGTAATTGACATCATAGGCAGACCTCAACTATGAGAGACAAAATGAGAAAGCAAATCTAGACAATCACATTGTCTGATTTGGAAAGAATTTATTTGCAAATTATGGTGGAAAATAAGTATTTGGTCACCTACAAACAAACAAAATTTCTGGCTCTCACAGACCTGTAACTTCTTCTTTAAAAGGCTCTTCTGTCCTTCACTTATTACATGTATTAATGGCACCTGTTTGAACTTGTTATCAGTATAAAAGACACCTGTCCACAATCTCAAACAGTCACACTCCAAACTCCACTATGGTCAAGACCAAAGAGCTGTCAAAGGACACCAGAAACAAAATTGTAGACCTGCACCAGGCTGGGAAGACTGAATCTGCAATAGGCAAGCAGCTTGGTGTTAAGAAATCAACTGTGGGAGCAATAATTAGAAAATGGAAGACATACAAGACCACTGATAATCGCCCTTGATCTGGGACTCCACACACGATCTCACCCTGTGGGGTCAAAATGATCACAAGAACGGTGAAAAAAATCCCAGAACCCCACAAGGGGATCTAGTGAATGACCTGCAGAGAGCTGGGACTAATGTAACAAAGGCTACTATCAGTAACACACTACGCGCCAGGGACTCAGATCCTGCACTGCCAGACGTGTCCCTCTGCTTAAGCCATTACATGTCTGGGCCGGTCTGAAGTTTGCTAGAGAGCATTTGGATGATCCAGAAGAGGATTGGGAGAATGTCATATGGTCAGATGAAACCAAAGTAGAACTGTTTGGTAGAAACACAATTTGTCATGTTTGGAGGAGAGAGAATGCTGAGTTGCATCCAAAGAACACCATACCTACTGTGAAGCATGGGGTTGGCAACATCATGCTTTGGGGCTGTTTCTCTCCAAAGGGACCAGGACGACTGATCCGTGTGCAGGAAAGAATGAATGGGGCCATATATCATGAGATTTTGAGTGCAAACCTCCTTCCATCAGCAAGGGCATCGAAGATGAAATGTGGCTGGGTCTTTCAGCATGACAATGATCCCAAACACACAAAGGAGTGGCTTCGTAAGAAGCATTTCAAGATCCTGGAGTGGCCTAGCCAGTCTCCAGATCTCAACCCCATAGAAAACCTTTGGAGGGAGTTGAAAGTCCATGTTGCCCAGCGACAGCCCCAAAACATCACTGCTCTAGAGAAGATCTGCATGGAGGAATGGGCCAACATACCAGCAACAGTGTGTGCCAACCTTGTGAAGACTTACAGAAAACATTTGACCTCTGTCATTGCCAACAAAGGATATATAACTAAGTATTGAGATGAACTTTTGGTATTGACCAAATACTTATTTTCCACCATAATTTGCAAATAAATTCCTTCCAAATCAGACAATGTGATTGTCTGAATTTGTTTTCTCATTTTGTCTTTCATAGTTGAGGTCTACCTATGATGTCAATTACAGGCATCTCTCATCTTTTTAAGCGGGAGAACTTGCACAATTGGTGGTTGACTAAATACTTTTTTGCCCCACTGTAGCATTACAACAGCAGCTGGTCAGCTATTAAATCATCATTACCCTGACACAATAAAACTCATTTTTTTTTGTACCTTTAAGTTGGTCAAAATATGACATTTTGAGCCTGGGTGTTAATCTTTATTTATTACTGATATCTTCCCAAATTTCCACAGAAATAATTTAAAGTGACAAGTTATGTAAAAATGCCCTGGGTACACAGAAAGTTAATCTGGGATATAAAGTGTAGCATGGTGAATCCTAAGTTTCTGAAACTGGGCATTTTTCTCAGATAGCAGACTTTGGTTCTGTATGCAACCTTCACAGTGGCAAATAAACACTCATATATTCTCACTTTCTGCTTTGCCTCCAAAAAAGCAATTTATTGTAGCTCAAATGTCATGAAAAGGAAAGTCTCATCAGCTTGTTGCAAAAAAGTTGATGTTCAGATTTTGGGATAGAGATAATTCTCAAATATTCAGTTTGCAGTCAGGTATTTGAGGTTTAAAGGCCTGGATTGTTGGGAAGTTGGTGCCGCAGCGAGACGTGTGGGGTTTATAGGGCTCCTGAAACCCCGCCAAGAAACTCCGCTGCTGGACGGTCCGAACTGGACCACACAGTCTCGTTTTCATTGTGGTAGTGGAGGGCACGTTCCGAGGCTCCCAGGGACATCACTAAGTCCCTGGTTGACCCAGGAAAGCCCTTTTTCCAGCAGCAGAGCAGCAGCCATTAGTACCACTTTCTTATTTTTGGACTTTTTAAAATAAAGTTTTTCTTTCTTTCCTTTCTTTCCCCTTTTCATTCCCTTACAAGGATAGGAGAATCAGGGGAGTGTGTAGTGCTGCCACCCACTGGAAGAGAAATTTTGTTGAAGAAAGGAAACATTGTAGTCAAAACAAATACAGAGACTGAAGAGTTACTGAATGTTGTTTACACAGGTGCTCTTCTATCTAAGTTCTTAAAGCCTGGGAATATACTAGAAGGCTCTGAATTTTATTTTATTTTATTTTATTTTATTTTATTTTTTCTTTTGGCTGAGTAATTATTTTAACCCCAGTGAGATGTGTGGCTTGGAAAGAGGCAAAAGGAAAAATTACTCCCTGTAGGTTCTCTGGACATAAAGGATTTAAAAAACTATTTTTTGTTCCCCCCCCCCCCTTTCCTTGATCTGTATATAAACTTTGGATTAAGGCATTCAAGACCTGAAGAATTATTGATAATTTTTAATTATTTTTTTGTTTACTTTGGCTTTTTATTTGGAGAAGCATTTCAATTTTTTGTCTCTTCCTATTTTTCTTTTCCCTTCCTTTGGATTAGGGTTTTTGGAAGAACCTGAAGAATTGGAGAAATTATTATTTTTTCTTTTTTACTATTGTTTCTTCCTTTTTCTTTTTTCCCCTTTTTCTACCCTATTTTTTATTTTATTTTTCCTGCCCTATTGTCTAGTGGGACCTTTCGAATATTTTTGGAATTTAAAGTAAATTTAGCCAACTGTAAAATGAGCAAAAGAGTAGTGACAGTAGGAGCTGCAGCGACTACACCATCCTCATTACCATCTGGAAGCCAATGCTCCATCCAGACAATGTTACAGCAAGAGAAAGAGATGACACAAATGATTCTACAAACACTTAAAAGAATGGAAAAACAACAACAAAGGATGGAGCAACAGTTACTTAAAACAGATGAAAAGGTGGTTAGCATACAACAAACAATGATGAAATATGAAGAAAGACTGGTTAAACTGGAGGAAAAAGATGGCCAAAAAGAAGAAAAAAATGAAGGAAATTGAGAATAGACTCGGAGAGGTTGAACAAGGAACATCTGGTTTAATTGGATGGGAAATGGACAAAGCAGAATTCTACTTAAGATTTCAAAATGTTGCAGAAGAAAAAGGGGAGGACCTCCCCGAAATTATGAATACGATCTTAGCTGAGGCTTTAGAAAATTTTCCTGTTGTTGGTTGGAGGCATAAATTCCAATCACCAAAATTGGTCCATTTTATGTATTTAATTCAATCGCCAAATATCTTCCACAATCATCTGCCTCTATTATTTTGGCTGGTAGTCTTTTATTTACATAAATCACAATGCCATTCTTTTTCTCTGGGTATGATGCTATAAATTGTGTGCCTAATTTAGAGTTTATCAGGTATTTTTGGTCTAGTAATCTGATATGAGTTTCTTGCAAACAAATAACATCATTATTAAATTGTTTTAAATAGTGAAATATTTTTCTTCTCTTCTGTGGTGAGTTTAATCCATTCACGTTCCAAGATAAAAATTTAATTGTCATTTGTGGTCTTTTGAAGCCTTAAGAGCATTTGCTGAAGTTCCTGTTCCAAAGTAGTAGTCTTTGGTCTAGCTCCTCCCATTGCTTCAGATTTCTGTGATTTACTATTGACTCCATTCTTATCCTGTAGTGGCAAGGACCTCTGCTGCTGTTGCTTCTCTTGAAGTTGCTTGTAAGCTGCTCTGGTTATACATTGATCTTTTGGTTCTTGTAGTTTCAGTTCAAGGTCCAATGCTACCTGTCTTGTATTCTTAGGTGATCCACTTGTAATCTCCAGGGGGAAATCTATCAATGGTTCATCCAATAACCCCCCTCCTGTTGCTCCTTGAGTTTCTGCCACCTCTGCGTATGTTTGCTTCCGCTGTTCCTCAGACTCTTATTCAAATTCCTTCTCTTTATCACTGTCCTCTACACATGGAGATGAGGATGCATGTAGAGATGCTGTCCCAGTTTTTAGCATTAAAATAGAATTCTTCAGCTTTTAGAACAGTGTTTAATCAATATCTCTCTCCTTGGCACCTCAATATTATGCCAACTGGAGCATCCCATCTAAATTGAATTTGCTGTTTCTTCAACTCATTCACCAGGATAGAATCCTTTCTATCTCTTAACATCTTTGGTGGCAGCTCTTTGTAGATCCCAATCTCCTTTCCATCCACTTGGACAGTAGAAACAAAAGATCTTTGCAAAATATCATTTCTTATTCTTCTGTCTGTAAAATAAATCACCACATCTCTAGGCAGCTGTCTTTGCTTTGCCACCCGAGAGTTCACTCTGTAAGCCTTATCAATACTACTTAGAACATCTTCAGGGTTAATCTTTAACATCACTGCCAGGGCCTCAGCACAAATTGCTCTCAGATCTTCTCTGTTATTTTCTTTTATTCCTGTCAGTCTTAGAGCAAACTCCATAAAACTAAATTGCATCATAGTCAGTTCATTTTCAATTCTTTGAGTTTTATTATCCACATTAGTAATTTTATTATCAGTTTCCCTCATTTTAGATTCCAGTTGTGAACTGAGTTCTCCCACTGTTTTATCCATCTGAACAACCACTTTTGACAAACCAGTCACTGCTGTCAATATATCATTTTTCATTTTGTCATACTTTTCTTGAACCACCTCTTTAATCTCCTGTTGAGATTTTTCAATTTTTTTATTCAAATCTTCCATAGCTTTAGTTTGATTATTCAGAGCCCCAGCAATAAATTCCTTCAGATCTTTAAATCCAGTCTCCTGCTCTTGACTCTGAGTCTGCAAGCTTAATGACTGCACTTTTTGTTGGTGTGTAGGGGAGCCCCCCACCCCTGCACCTTTAGGAGCTGACTTTGTTTGCTTTGAAGCCATACTGCTATGCAATCTTATTCTTTCAAAAAAAGAAGTCTTCCTCCCCTTTTCAGCACCACAGAATCTTTTCAAAAACTTCCCCAGCTTTAATCCAGTCTCTAAGGGAGAAAAAACAGATGGAAATCCCTTTAAAGAATTTTTCCTTTTCTTCTAGCAAGTTCAATTACTTTAGTTGCTTTGTAGCATGGTAAAACACACAAGCATAATCACTTTCACTTTCAGCTTTCTTCTCTCCACTGTAACCCAGATGCCATTTTAAAATCACTTTCACTCTTTCTCCATTCTTAAGTATAATAGGACCAGGGTACTTACGGGACCGCCTTCTGCCGCCAATTGCCTCCCACCGGCCAGTTCGCTCCCATAGAGAGGGCCTCCTCAGGGTGCTGTCAGCCAGACAATGTCGGCTGGCGACCCCCAGGGGGAGAGCCTTCTCTGTGGTAGCCCCTACCCTCTGGAATGATCTTCCTCCAGAACTGAGAATAATCTCCGACCTCCGGACTTTTCGTCAGGCCCTAAAAACTCATCTTTTCCAACTTGCCTGTTTAGCCTGATCCCTGTTGAATTTTTAAAATTTTTAAAAATTTTTAATGTTTGTAGAGTTGTTGCATTTTAATATTTATTTTGTTTTAGTTCTCAGCCAAACGTATATGTGTTTTTTAACTTTTTTTTAACTTTTATGTACTGATTTTTTATTCGGCTGTTCACCGCCCTGAGTCCGTAAGGAGAAGGGCGGTATATAAATCTAATTAATAATAATAATAATAATAATAATAATAATAACAACAACAACAACAACAACAACAACAACAACAACAGGGCTAGTACAAATACTTGCGGTTTTAAATTTGGAGTCCAGATTTCACCCTGCTTATTTTTAAACTTGCTTGAACTTTGCTGCTTAAAGTTGGTCACGTCGTCTGGCTTTGCATAAATGCAGAGTTGTCCCAGAGTCCGGAGCTTCGGCAAGCTATTTAGGGAGCCTCTCCCTGTTTCCTCCCCAGAAATAATCCAGGGCGGCTTCGCAGGGGGCTCTACCTGCACTCGCCGGCTTGCTCTCATTTATCTTCCAAATGAGAGTTTTTCAAGCCACCTCTCAGCTTCGGGGCAGCTTTTTTATGGGCGGCGGGGCCGGCCGTCATAGAAGACCATCTGCGACGACGGTGGTGCCAACCAGAAGTCCAGAAGGCAGAATTTTGATGGTGAAATTAATTGATAACAATACAAAATTACTTTTCGTAGCAATATGCGGCCTTAACAATAATCAGAGTGAATTTTACAGGAAATTACATAACAAGATAATTGAAATGGAGTATGAAAATGTTTGCATGATGGGGGATTTTAATGGAATTGTAGATGAAAAACTGGACTATAAAACAAGTAGAACAATAAGATATAGTAGAAAGATATTGCCGAGGACCTTCTTTAAAATGACAGAGGAAATAAATTTGAAAGACATTTGGAGGGAGAGAAACAGGAAAAATAGACAATATACTTTCTACTCTGACAGACATTTATCTTGGTCCAGACTGGACATGATATGGGCAACAATGGAATTGACTTTAAATATTGAACACGTGAATATAGATACTAATACATGAGCGGACCATAATCCAGTGATTGTCATTTGGAAAGGGCAAAAAGGCAGATCTAGATGGACATTGAACAAAACAACATTAAAAGAGAAAGATTTTACACAGAAAATGAAATGAGAATTGGACTTTTTTTTCAAGGAGAATAAGAAAGAAACACTGATACAAAACCATTGGGTTACAATGAAAGCCTTTGCCAGAGGATTAATCATTGATTATACACAGAAGAGAAATGTGAAGAAAAGACAAACCCTTAAAATATTGAGAGATAGAAAAGTCTTGAAAAAGAACTCCAGAAAGATCCATATAAGAAAGATGTAAAAATTAAAATGGACATTATGAAGCACAAAATGGATCTACTGGAGAAGGAAGAATTAGCGCAAAAAAATAAAAACTGCTAAACAGAATTATTTTGAAAATGCAAATAAACCTGGCAGATGGTTAGCATATAAATGGAAAAAAGAAAGAGAATCAAGGAAAATAATGCAATTAATTGATCATCAAGGACAAAGTAGATTTGGAAACAAAGAGATGGGGGAAATAATACAGGAATATTATACACAACTGTACAAGAAAGACATGATAGAAGAAGATAAAGTGGCAAGGTATTTACAAAAAGCTAAATTACCAAAAATCCCCAAAGAGGTCGAGGAGTTATTGGATGGAAATATAACAATGATGGAACTAACTGAGGCAATTAAGAAACAGAAGAATGGAAAGGCACTAGGTCCAGATGGACTGCCAGCCAAATATTCTAGGACTCTACAGGAATCACTATCTATCTCAATGCTGGAGGTTATGAATGAAGAAATGATAAAAAGAGAAATACCCAAGACATGGACTGAGGCATACATCACTTTGATTCATAAAGAAGAGACAGACCCACAACAAATAAAAAACTATAGGCCGATATACCTGCTAAATGCAGATTATAAAATCTTTGCTATGATATTGGCAGAAAGACTTAAGAAATATTTGAATAATTTTATACATTCCGACCAAAATGGATTTTTATCTAAAAGACAAATCCGAGACAATATAAGAATAATCTTAGAATACTACAAAGTGCATCCTGAAAAGCAGATGGCTTTGATATCTTTAGATGCACAAAAAGCCTTCGACAATGTCAATTGGCAATTTATGTTGTTACAGATGCAGGAGATGGACTTTGGGAAAAAAATTCTTCAGGCAATTGAAGCTATATACTCAAAAGAAAAGGCTAAGGTAATGATAAATGGAGAATTGTCTGAATATATTTAAATAGAGAAAGGCACTAGACATGGATGCCCACTGTCCACATTGTTGTTTATGCTGACATTGGAAGTGCTAAATAGAAATATTAGAGAAGAAAAGGAGATAAAAGGTATGAAAATTCAGAAAGAGGAATATAAATTACAAGTTTTTGCAGACAATTTGGTTTTTATTATGGAAGAATCTTTAACATCAATAAATAAATTGATAGAAAGAATTGGAGACTTTGGAGAAGTGGCTGGCCTAAAAATTAATAAAGAAAAGACAAAGATAATGACCAAAAATATGCTGAAAAAGCAAAAAGAAGAACTGATGGAGATTTCAAGTATCCAGGTTACGAATAAGGTAAAATATTTGGGAATACAATTGACAGCAAGGTGTAGCTCTCTCAAAGAGGATAACTATATTAAGGTTAAGCGACAGATAGGACCAGATTTGGAAAAATGGGAAAATTTGCAACTATCTCTAATTGGGAGAATTGCAACCATTAAGATGAATATTTTGCCTAGAATTTTATATTTATTCCAAATGATTCCGATAAAGCTGGACAAGGAATTTTTTATAGATTTGAATAAAATGATACTGAAGTACATTTGGCAGGGGAAAAAGGCAAGAATAAAAATAAAGTTGTTACAAGATGCTAAAATGAGGGGTGGTTTTGGCTTACCTAATTTTGAACTTTATTACCAAGCAGTTAATTTAATGTGGATTAAAGAATGGATATCATTAGGAAATACTAGATTGTTAAATTTGGAGGGACATAATTTGTTGTTGGGATGGCATGCCTTTTTGTGGTATGAAGGAACTAAAATACAGGGGTATTTTAGAAGACATAAAATATGTGAAGCCTTATGGTTGAACTGGGAGAAGATAAAAAAAGGACACTATTTGAAGATACCAGTCTGGGTATCTACAATTGAAGCATTTTCATATCCAGTGACGTTTAAAGGGAAACAAATCATAAGATATAAGGAACTATTGGATGAAAAAGGTGAACTTAAATTAAAGCAAGATATAGAAGACCAAGGGTATAAGATAGATTGGTTTACATATATGCAAATACTTTCTAGATATCAAGAAGATCTTAAACAAGAAGGTTTTTATAATGTATTGACAAATTTGGATAAGATTTTGACGGGTTCTGATGATCATGTAATTAAAAAGCTATATGGTTATTTGCTAGAAGTTAAATTGGAGGAAGAACAAGTTATAGAATCAATGATAGCATGGGGAAAGAATTTTGGCCATGGTATTGATTTAGAGAAATGGCAAAAATTGTGGTCACAAAATTATAAAATGAAAATGTCTACAGCATATAAGGAGAATTTGTATAAGATGTTTTACAGGTGGCATTTATCCCCGTCGAGAATAGCCAGAATGTTCCAGAATAAATCGGAGAAATGTTGGAAATGTCATCAGACCCCAAGATCCTACTACCACATGTGGTGGACATGCGTAGAAGCAAGGCGATATTGGACTAAGATACACACGTGGTTGGCAAAAATGATAAAGAGACATATTGATTTTAAACCAGAGATATTTTTATTTGGGATCGTACTGGAGATCTACAATAAAGAACTGCAATATTTAATCGTGAATCTCTTGACAGCAGCCAGAATTGTATTTGTTAAAAACTGGAAAGGAGAAATATTACCTAATGACGAAGAAATTATAAAGAAAATGATGGATTGTGCTGAAATGAGCAAATTGACATTTGAAATAAGAGAACAGGAAGATAGACAATATTATTTGATATGAGATTTATTTTATCAATGGATAGAGAATAAGAATTGGAAATAATTATGATATAAATGGATGTTGAATTTTTTTGAAAATAAGTTAAAATGTTTAGTGATAAATTGAAGAGAGGAGGAGCATAAAAAATTCCACCGACTGTTACACTGTCTAATTGTATGGAATGATAATGGTTTTTATATTGTGTTTTTTTTTTAAATAAAAAAATTATGAAAAAAAATAAAAATAAAGGCCTGGATCAATTTAGAATTTGTGGAGATCTTTGAGAAGACAGATTCTGTTCTCTAAGAGTAGTAGAAAAAGATGAAGGTAGCGATATATGAATCACCAGCCTTTTTTCTGACTTCCAGCCACTTGCCTAACTTACACCTATCTGGTGATAGCACGATCCTAAAAGTGTCTGTCACACAGCATGTTGGCAATATAAAGCCAAAGTAGAAGAAAGATAAGTAGGGACTGCTGTGTTGTGAATAGATTGCAAACAGAATTGGCTTTCCTAAAACAAGGATCTATAATTAAAGTGACCAGAATATGATCTTACCTTTTCCCATCTGTTACTAATTAATGTATTAATTTGTACATTGTGCTTATTCCAAAAGCAAACATGACTTCTACCTTGATAAAAAGGAAAAGAAAAAGTAGTTAAAAGTAAAAGAAAAATAGCATTAACTAACCCCCCTCAATTTAATGTGGACATTGACCTTCTTTGTAGACACAAAGAAAAATATGTCCCAAAAGAGTTTCTGAGCCCTAGACTCAGCTGCTATTACTGCAGAAAATAAAATTAGTACCAGCAAGTTTAAATTGAAAAACTCCTAAAGGAAAGAGATAGTTAATCCTGGCAAGACAACCTGAGTTTTCTCCTTTGCTGGAGATAGCTAAAGCTGAATAGCTAACTGACAGGTAATAGCTGAATCTTCTACTGAAGATCCCACATTGATGTGGCTTTCAGACAGGGCTCTGTAGACATGCTGAGGGTGTGCGAGTTTAACTGAGAAATCAGAATCTACACAGAAGCCTATGTCCCAGATTGTTCAAGCTGAAGTCTTCCAAGACAAATATGTACATTCATCAGGCTTGCCAAGGGAAGATTAATGTGATTATAATTACTATGTAGAAATTATTACTTGCCAGGATCTGCAAAGGTATCCTTGTGTTTGGACACTTCATAGGGAAGGCTTCTGCCTATTCTACCTTCCACAACATTACAAATGAAGATGGAAGGCCTGCTGATGCTAATTTCATTTAAATTATTATACTAATCATTGATTATAAGTAATCCTGTGGACAATTGATAAAATATACATTATATTAAATAATGAAATTAATCAAGTTCTTTGCAGGAATTAAATTGTGAGTATAATTGTAACACTCCTCATATATTGCGATGATTTTTGAAGTGGGCAAGTGTCTAGCCTGGTGTTTCACATTGTGTCTTTAGCCCTAAAGTGTACAGTTCTGATGCCTTAAGGCTGCAATTACATCCTTCAGAGCCTCTTCAAAAGTTTGGTAAGAAATTGCACTTTTTAATGTGACAGGAGAAAATGACCAAGTACTTGGGAATCATAGTCATTATATTCTATTATACCAAGTCCTCTTTTTTTAATATTTATATTTATATATTTATTTACTAGCCTCAAAAGCCATATACAACATATATATATATATATATATATATATATATATATATATATATATATATATATATATATATATATATATATATGAATTGGAATAGGAATAGGAATAGGAATAGGAATAGGAATAGGAATAGGAATAGGAATAGGAATAGGAATAGGAATAGGAATTCTGTATTGGTCCAAGTTAAACAAAAGCTTCCAATTCTAAAGACTTTTAGGACATTTTCATAAAGCAGTCTGTTGAATAGTGGGCACAGTAAGGACACAGGACACACACAGCAATTACATTAGTTTATTCAGCTCCAGTACAGCAATGGATTGCCTAGGCGCAGCAGCAGTGGTGGGTTGCTCCCAGTTCGCACCGGTTCGCAAGAACTGGTAGTAAAAAAAATTAATAGTTCGAAGAACCAGTAATAAGATTGGCTGTCCATGCCCCCGAACTGATTCCTGGCCTGGTCACCATTTGTTTACCCCGCCTACTTCCAATCTATTACTGCCTCCTGAGTCCCAACTGATGGCTAGAGGGAAAAAACCTGTTTAAACTCTTGCCGTGGAGCTTCAAAAGGCCGCCCTACAGCTGATCAGAGTTAAAAGGAAACAAATGAATAGACTGATAGCAGCAAAAATAGAAAAAACAGCCCCTTTCAGCTTCAGCATAGGTTAATTAGCACAAGTTGATTAGATCGGCCTCCCGACTGTCAGCTGATTTGTTCTCAGCTGTTTTGCGCAGGGGTCTTTTGCTAGCTGCAAAGAGTGCTGGAGCAGATTTTTTTCCCCTAGCTATGCTGAAAAAATGAAACTGAAAGTAAAGCAGGTTCTTTGCTGCAACAAAATGAGGCAGAGAGAGATTTCTTTTTCTTTTTCCTCACCAAAAAAGATAGATGCAAACAATGGGAAATTTAGGGCAAAAGAGGAGAGTTAAAGATTTTACAACACAAAAGAAAAAAAACTCTATTTAACTAGGGAATTGTAATAATTAAGATACTATTAATTGCATATTGCGTTGAAAGCAGAAATGGTTAAGTTGTGGTTTGGAGGAATATACGGGGGGGAAATTATTTGGTTTATTATTATTAATAAATATAATTAATTGATTTGTAAGAAATTGGATTGCATGGAAATAATTGGAATATTCATGTTCATATTGATTAATATACAAAAAAGATAGTTATATAACTAATTCATATATATTAAAATGTTGAATTAAACAACTATATTAATTAATTAATTAAACAAAACAATGTATTAAACAACTATAATATTACATAATTAACCAATGTAAGGATGGATATAAAAATAGATGACAATGGGAAGGGGTATAATATAGAATAGAAGGGAAAAAATTGAATTTGATTAAGATTAGAGATGAGGATGAAGGGTAATATTGGTTTTTTAAAAAAAATAGATGAGGAATAAATATGGCAAAAAGGAGATATAGAAATTGTAAATTTAACTGAAATGACTAAACACTGTTTAAATTTGTGAACTGGCCAAATACTCTTCCCAGCCATCATCTTCTACTTGATTGATTCCAGTCACTGCGAGTCCCAAAGGTTCGAATCACTCCAGACCCAATAGGCTAGATCTGTCCCGGTCCACTATGGTGAGGGGCAGTTTCCCTTAGAAGTCCTTGAACTTTACATTGAAATTTCTGATGCCCAGTACTGGAATCCAGTTCCCCTGATAGTCTTTCAGGATGAATCTTTGATGCTTGAGTGTGCTGGTTGTGAGGCTGTGGATTAATTGTTTGATGGTTGTCCAGGAGACCATAGACAGGCATGATCCTGAGTCGACCTCCATTTTGCATGGCCTCCCCTCAATGTAAACGGTCGCCACCATCTTCTTTGACTTTCCCGTGCTTGAGTGCCCAACTATTATCGTCTGATGGGTTTCCCCTCTTTCCAATCCATAGTCCTCATTTCTGCAGTTTCTTCCAAACGTTTGCTTCTGGTTGCCTGTTTGGAATTGTCTGGTTCTTGGTGACAGGCTGGTTTGCCTGTTCCTGCGGGATACTAGTTGAGATGCCCTGCAGGCTCTTGCAATGTGCCCCTTCCGGTTGCACCACTGGCAAATTGCATCTCGGAATCTGCACTCCGTCCTTGAATGATTTCCTTCGCATCCTGCACACCAGAACTCTTTCTTCCCTTTGGCTTGGGGCCTCCCCTTTCGTTCCTAACAGAGATGATGTACTTCGCCCCCTTCTTCTTCTTCTTCTTCCAACTTGGTTTCCACATCCTCGTAGTGGATTGAGGATTCTTCCTTTCCTTGCGGCCCCTTATTCATTTTCTTCATTGCAGCTACAGATTTCTGGGATGCCTCAGTTGCCATTGCCTCTTCCATAGCCTCCTAAAACGTTATTCTGGGCTTTGCAAGTAAATGGCTTTGCAAAGTGAGGTCCCTCAGCCCCAGCACCAAACGATCCCTCATAGCCTTATCCAGATTGGAGAACTTGCAAGCAATGGCTATTTCGTGTAGTGTTGCTACGAATTCACTTATCAATTCTCCTTCCCTCTGATCCCTCTTGTAGAACTCATGCTTACCAGGGATGAAGCCTGGGATGCATAGTGTGCTTTCAGGATGCCTTGAAGAGTTGGCCAGGTCATCGTTCTCAATTCTGCCAGCTCCGCAGTGTGTGAGGATGAGTGCCCTCTTTCTTTGTTCCAATAGGCTTAGCAAGTTGTTTGCTTCCAAGAACATGTGGAATCTTTCCATGTATGATTCCCAGTCTTCTCCAGCCGACTTGAATGGTGCGGGTGGAATGATCAAAGACATCTTGCTTGGCCGTTGAGTTCGATGGCTGCTGATTGCCACATGGAGGTTCAGTAACCTGGTGTCCGATAGTCCTTCTGAGATCCCACCTTCATTGCCAGTGTTGAATAGTGGGTGCAGTAAGGACACAGGACATGCACAGCAGTTACATTAGTTTATTCAGCTCCAGTACAGCGATGGATTGCCTAGCCGCAGCAGCCTCTTTTAAAGGGAGCTGTTCCCGGCTTCAGCCACTGACATGCTTCTAAATCTCCCGCTCTATTTGCTCGCTTCTAATTGGTCCGTTTGAATTGTCATTCAATACTTAACACAGTCATTCTTGGAATTGAGTGAGGCATGGACAATGGTGACCAGGTCCTTCTTTTCAAATGTCAGCACTGCTTCTGTATCCAGTGGAGACTGAAATCTTAAAACCGAATAGCAATGAGCAAAGACATGTGACTTTGATTTCACATGTGCCACTTTGGAGTCCCCCATCCCGTTTTTGTGCTGCACATATGTCAAAGAGAAATGCAATTTTAAATATATGTTGTAGCTAAGGCAGGAGTGCAGTCATTTGTCACTTCAAATATTGCTGAACTATAATTCTCAGCACACTTCATTAAATTTTCAGAACACACTGCAAAGCAAGTTACTTTGATGGTCAGTGAAATGATCTGAGCACTTTTAGAAGAGACTGAAAGGAGGAGAGAATTGGGATAGGAGGGAAAAGAAGTGTTATTCAAGTTCCTGGACAACACTAACCATTCTTGGTAAAAAACAGTTGGAAACCAATCAGGGTTAGAAAAGGATGCCTGAAGTCATATTGGAAAGAAAGATAAATGGTTGTCAATATTCCCAAGTGGATACATTTTTGTAGAAACAAATATTAAAAGTGTGTAAATATATTTTACTAAGAACACAAAATTGTTAATATGAGGTGGTAAATTCAGCATCCTACAAAGCAATCAGTAGACATACTTTGAACATACTTATTGCAAATTCTGTGAATTTAATACTAACTCATCTAGATGGTATCATGTTCAGTCAACTTTCTTTAGAGTTGCATTAGAAATATACGACTTTCTTAGATAGCGTTGGGGCAGGCAGGCTACAAATATGGAAGCACAAATACATTTCTATAAATACAAAACATATCTCATAGCAGATCTGAGTAAGTTGATTATAGAACTTTTGACATTCCATGACTGAACTTTTGTAAATCCCTGGAGACAGACTTAGCACTCTTGGGTGTTCATTATCTAAAATGAGCACCCCAATAAGATACTAAGCAGAGAATTCTTTACAGATCGAAGAGAATGCAGCAATGAAGGGGGAAAATGCAATTTTAAAATATTTTTTAAATCCATTTTTTCCCAGGGTTTATATCTTGAATTATGCCTGAAAAGATAATAGGGAGCAGAGCAAACAGCTAGAAATATAAACTACCCCTGATGAACAATGCCTATCAGGATATGAGTTGCTGCCCATAAAATCTAATTAATCTTGATAAGGAATTATGTTATTTGAAATACACATGGATTCATATTGTTCTGGGTGTATATGTTTGTGTATGTATGTATACGGGGGTGTGTGGGAGGGGTGAAGATCCATCCAGCAAATAGTTTCTGTCCTTCCTGCCTGTCCTTCACTGTACTGATCTTCTTTAAAAAACAAAACAAAACAAAACAACCCTATTGGAGTTCCAGGGTCATGACAGAGGGCTGACTCAGTAAGAGATGGTGGTTTATGTAACCTACAGCAGGCCATTATTATAAAGGGCTTCAGAAAACCCTCTGTGCCAGGCAAAGCAAGGGTTATTGATTGAAGAGGCAGTGAAATGCATGGAGAGGCTGCATCCATTAGGGCTGCTGCTTTCCACCAATTAGGAAAAAATCATTACTCAGCAGCCATCAGTGGTCTCTGTGTTGTGCTGAAGCGGGTGTGTTCGATTTATCTTCTCCTGCCACCACACTGCAAACTTAATGACAACTATTAGGGCTGATTGCCCACACTAAATGCCCTGTGTGTATAAAGGCAAAAAGGAGGGAGAGGCTTTTGTAAGCTTTGTACTAACAAAATGGCAGCAGAATGCTGGCCAAATTCAAGGTGAGGAGAAGAAGCTGGTTTATGGTTGCTGATTTTAATTTAGTACACCCATCACAAGCACACCCAGGAATTCCATGTCTAATATTTTCTCAAGGAACTATCAATGGATTTGTTTCAGAGAAAAGACAATCATTTCTATATACAATAAACAAGGAATTCCAAAGATATTTTGAAGGTGCAGGTTGAAAAACAAAAACAAAATAGCATTTACAGTGCTACCTTATGCATTATAAGTCGTAAGTTTGAGACTGAAAGGATTGTCTCCTGAGTGAGTGGTGCAGTGTGGCAAATCTTTAGAAAAGAAAATCTTGTTAACGATGCTGCTTTGTTCAGATACCACTGTCAATGACCAATTCTCCTCTCCCTGAAAGCAATAATTACTCCAATAAGAAAGGCTATAAGAGAAAAAAAATTGGCATGGGAACTAGATGTCCCATAAAAAGAACATTTCACACCCATTTTTTTCAATCCTTAATTTCTTGTGTACTTTGTTTCTTTGTTACTTGTTGCTCCAGTCACAATTTACACTATAGATCAGGCACAGATCAGGAATCATCATGCTTCAGTCATACTGGATTTCTATTGCTTAAACATAGAAAACTGATTCTGGTGACAAACCATGATTTATTTTTAATCAGCAAACCATAATTTGCAGCCATGCTTTATGGTTAATAATGGCTTTCTTTAATCATGGTTTATTATTACATCTGCACCTTAAATCATGTCTTATCTTTGGTTTGTTTCTGCTTCAAGCAGCAATCTCCATCCATTAATAGAAACAAAGAAGAAAAGTGAGAACGCAAAGCCTCTTTTCAGGATCATGCAGTCATAATGGCATTTTCAGCAAACTCTCAAACTTTTGCCTGCCTAGCAATTGCCATCTGTATATCTTTCTTGTCCTTGAGCTACCAGAGAGAAACTGTTCAGTAAAAGAACAGAGGGAGGTTTAAAGGACCCATAACAGATGTCCATCATCTCATTCAAACTGAATCTCTGTGACTAAACTGTGAGGGATCTCAAGAAAGAATGATGGTTCGCTGAGGGTGCTTCCAAGAAAAGGCAGCACACAAGGATGCAATCAAATTAAGTATTTATTTGGAAGTAAAAGTAGAGTAAAATGGATTCCCAGGTATGGAGGCATCCATGCCTGGGTTAAGCCTATGGGTCAGACCCATAGGAGAGTAGAACAAGAGCAGGGAAGAGCAGCCCCTGTGCAGGGGTTCTTATAGGGGTCCCTGGCCCCTCCCTTACTGATGTGTGTGGGGGCCAGAGGGCCATTAGCATTCCCCAATGGGGCTGCAGGGGCTGGAGCTCCTTGGGATCAGAGGTGCCTCTTTGCTCCCATCTGGTGGCCCTTTAAGAAACTGCCATGGCTGGCACAAAACACCTAACATAAACTGACTTTAACATCTGCACAGTGGCACCTATATGCCTTAAAAAAATGGCATGACCATTTGCCTTCTGGATTAAGGTATTGATTTTCCCAGAGATATTTCTGGGAAGTTGACTTCTTTGATCAGATTTTGATTTTTGGAGACCATGTAGATGTGATCATCTTGGTGGTTGTATCGGGGTGGCTTTCTATTTTCATCTTCTGGGATATTTTTCTACTTCCCTGTCTAGATTATAAACTTTGAGATTTCCTATTAGTTTTCCATCTCATGATGAACCATGCGTGATCCTGCTTCATTTTCTCAACCTCATTCAAGATTGGTAGATGCTGCCACTGGATACTGCCTCTGGAGAAACTTGAGCAGAGTCATATCTCATTGGTACTTGACTGAGAGACTGCCAGGAAGTCCCATTGGAAAAGCAAAGAAAACCATGACAAATCACTTCTATCTGATTGCCAAGAAAACAACATGGGTGTATGGTAATCATGTAATAACCTGGAGTTAAACCTTACTCTGAAAAAACTTTAAGTGAAAATGTGTATAGATTTAGAATATGTAGATGTTAGATCTACATATTGTGTTTTAAACCAGTTTAAGCTTAGTATCCAACTCTATAGTTTATGGATTCTTCTCCAATGGGCATATTGTTGTGTCCTCTGACGCCTGCCACTGTAACGTGGATGTTTCCCTTATTGGTTAAACATGGAGTTTCCCTCGGAGGGAGACTAAAGCTCCGCCATTGGCTAAAGGGTTTGACAGCCACTATATATAAAGAGCTGTCAGACAGAGTTGTTGCTGGTTCAGAGTTGCTTTGTTAGCGCTGTTAGCTTGTTAAGCAAATAAAGGCTAGTGAATTCTCCAAATCTTGTGTCACCTCAATTCTTAGTCCCCCTTGTTCTCCCAACAGAGCACATATACCATCATTTTATTTCTCTTCAATTCTAATTCTGAAATTTTGTTGAGCTTTCTACCTAGCCAGATTGGATCTACTACCCTCCACACCAGGGTAACCCTAACCCAACCATTCGGACCTCAAGGACCACTAAATTCATATTTTTTAATCCTATGGACCATTATTATTATTATTATTATTATTATTATTATTATTATTATTATACCGCTCCCTACATGGGGCTCCCCTTGAGGAGCACTCGGAGGCTCCAACTGGTCCAGAATGCGGCCGCACAGGTGATTATGGGAGCGACACAGCGCTCCCACGTAACACCTCTCCTGCACAAGCTGCACTGGCTCCCGGTGGTCTTCCAGGTGTGCTTCAAGGTGTTGGTTCTCACCTTTAAAACGCTCCATGGCTTAGGGCCAGGGTACTTGCGAGACGGCCTGCTGCTACCGATAACTTCCCACTGGCCAATATGCTCTCACAGAGAGGGCCTCCTCAGGGTGCTGTCAGTCAAGCAATGTCAGCTGGCGGCCCCCAGGGGGAGAGCCTTCTCTGTGGGGGCACCCGCCCTGTGGAATGAGCTACCTCCTGTAATATGACTGATCCCAGACCTCTGTACTTTACGTAAGGCCCTAAAACTTATTTATTCCACCAAATCAGCCTAGCCTAAATTGTTTTTAAAATGGGAATTATTAATTTTAGAAACTCGGGGTTTTAAATTGGGTGGCCGCTGATTTAATTCATTTTTAGCTTTATTAACTTTTGTATTATATGTATTTTAAATTTTGGCTGTTCACTGCCCTGAGTTCCGTTTGGGAGAAGGGCGGTATACAAATCTAATAAATAAATAAATAAATAAATAAATAAATAAATAAATAAATAAATAAATAAATAAATATTATTATTTATTAAATTTCTATACCGCCTTTCTCCTCAAGGACTCAGGGTGGTGTACAGCCACAGTAAAATAACATAGAATACAAAATTTAAAAACAATTTAAAACAAACTAAATACTTTGGCCCCACAATTAAAAACCCCAAAATTTAAAACACCCAGTCCAGATTCTTGTCCAGCTAGTCCAGCCTGTTTGAAAAGTAGGGTCTTAAGGGCATGGTGGAAGGTATGCAGGTCGGGGATCATACGTATCCCCGGGGGCAGTTCATTCCAGAGGGCGGGTGCCCCCACAGAGAAGGCTCTCCCCCTGGGGGTCACCAGTTGACATTGCTTGGCCAATGGCACCCTGAGGAGCCCCTCTCTGTGGGAGCGTGTTGGTTGGTGGGAGGCCATCAGTGGCAGAAGGCGATCTCATAAATATCCAGGTCCTAAGCCATGGAGCGCTTTAAAGGTGGTGACCAGCACCTTGAATCATACCCAGAAGACCACTGGGAGCCAGTACAGTTCACGTAGGAGAGGTGTCACATGAATGCATTGGATCGCTCCCATAATCACCTGCATGGCCGCATTCTGGACCAATTGGAGCCTCCGAGTGCTCTTCAAGGGGAGCCCCGTGTAGAGAGCATTACAGTAGTCCAGACGGGAAGTGATGAGGGCATGGGTGACTGTGTGCAGGGTGTCCCGGTCCAGAAAGGGATGCAACTGGTAAATCAGGCGAACCTGATAGAAAGCCCCCCTGGCCACAGCTGTCATATGGTCTTCTAAAGACAGCCGTGTATCCAGGAGGACACCCAGATTGCAAGCCCTCTCTGAGGGGGCCAAAGTCTCACCCCCAATAGCCAGCAATGGAACCAGCTGGCTATACCGGGACGCTGGAAGCCACAACCACTCCGTCTTGGAGGGGTTCAGTCTGAGTCTGTTTCTCCCCTATGATCTGCCTAATGACCGGCTGGGTGGGCATGGCTAGGTGGTCATGTGACTGTGGGCGTAGCCAACTCACTGTCACTCACATCGAGGGGCATCTCGCTGGTCTCTACTTACTTCTCCTCTGCCAGCCACTCATACCTTCCCACCCGGGCTCCCTAGGGCCCCAACATGAAGCAGTTGGGGCCCTAAGCAGCCCTAAGCAGCCAGCAAGAGAAAGAGATGGCAAAACAGCTGGCTCAGTTCAAATTGATCTGACCAAGAAGGAGCCTTAGCAGAAGCACCTCACTGAGGACTATGAGCATAGGCTTTCCAAGCAGAGGGAAGACCTGCAGGAGTGCAAGGCCAGGTACCTGAACCTGGATGCTCAGTGGGCTGAGATGGTCAGCCAGTTCGAGGCCATGATGCAGTCCCACTGGAACAAGGCCCTCCGGCTATTTGCCACCAGTGGCACTTCCCTTCAGCCTTAGCCCAAAGCCCCGCACCAGGAGGCTGAAGCAGACCCCACGTCAGAATTTCTGCCCCACTCCAACCCACACAAAAAGACCACTTCCAGTGGCGCCTCCGTCACTGTCGGCGGTGCTTTATGTCCGCCGGCCTCGCCGCGCATGAAAGAGCCGCCGCACAGCAGGCAGGCGGCTTGAAAACCCCGCTCTTCACTTGGAAGAGCGGGTTGAGCTATTTGGGGGTGCGGTAGAGCCCCCTGATCTTTCTTTGTCCTGGAGAGGGTTCAGGACGATGGCTCCCTATTCACCTCCAGAGAAGCTCCACACTGCGAGGATCTCTGCTGCTCCCAGCAGCAGAGCTAGATGTCGTGAGCAACACCACAGACCAATTGAAATTTACAAAAAAGCAAGCTGATGAAACCTGGATTGACTAGAGGAGGAAAAATGCAAGTATTGTTTTTTATCAATTTTTTTAAAAAAAAATGAGAAGAGGAGAAAGTGCTTTGAAAATGGCGACTGGCTTTGCTCAGAAAATGCTTGAGAAAATGGAGAGTGGAAAGTGAAAGTAAGAGCTTAGCCAGCACCGAAGTACTTTACAAGAAACATCTTTCTAGTAGGAAAAGGGAAACAAATTGATTTAAACAGGACCTTTCTGGTTTTTTTTGAGAAAAGTTAGAACTTTTTTGGAAGTATGACTCCTAAACAAAAGACAAGGGGGGGGGCTCCCTTATAAGTCAGACAAAGGAAAAAGTAGAGATGATTCAAAAGCACTTGCAGGGAACTGCAAATGAGGACTTAAAAGACTTTATAACTAGGTCTCTAGGAAGTATTGCTGAGAAGATAGAAAACTCACAGAAGAATCTTGAAGAGCTGGTACAGGGAGAATATGATGAACTGAACCAAACTATTTTCAAAGTAGTTTCTGCCTTTACAAGTGCGGTGAAGAGAATAGAGAAGAAGATGGCTGAAATCAGTAGAAAGTTTGATTCCAAGATGAAAGATTTACAGGAAAAATTAGTTGAAGCTGATGCCAAAAATCAGGAAACCCAGAATGATGTGATGATGCTTCAACTTAAAGCTATGGAGTCTGCTTTGAGATTAAGAGGTATAAGAGAGAATAACAGAGAAAATTTGAGAATATTTTGTGCTAAGGCATTAGCTGCATTTTTAAACTTGGAAGTTGACCAAATTCTTGGCTGTATTCAAAAAGTCTACAGGGTTAATTCACATGTTGCCAGACAGAAGAACCTACCCAGAGATGTTGTTGTCTATTTCACTGATAGACAATGATATTTTACAAAAATCTTACTCAGCTACTTTAAGGGTAGAAGGTCTACAAATCAGGGTCTATAAAGAGTTACCATCTAGGATTTTGAGATACAGAAAAGATTTTGGATTTTTGGTGAAGGAATTGCACAGAAGAAAGATTCCGTTTAGATGGGACGTACCAGTTGGTGTAATTTTGAGTTATCAAGATGTGAGATATTGTTTAAATACCGTTGAAAAAGCTGAACATTTTTATAATAACATTCTTAAGGGAGCCCCCATACTTTTATCTTCTGCTATGTTGTCATCTATGGAAGAAGACAAGCAAGATAAAGAGTCTGAAAGAGAGGTTGAGGAACAATGTGTGCAGATGGAATTACAAAATCAAAATAATCAAAGTGTGTTAGAAGAAAAAGGAGCGTTAGGTGGTTTTCTAGATGATCATATTATGGAATATCCAGATTTGAAAACAAAGCATTCCAGAGATTCAAGAGAAGTGGTACCGGGCCTTGAACTGTTGAAGCAAGATGAAAAACAAATATTTCTGAGACAGCAGAGGCCCAATATTCCACAAATGGAAAACTATGATGAGGAGAAGCAACAGAAACTACAAGTCAAGGGAGGAAAGAAATTGAAAACCACTAAAACTGAACTGCAGCCTAAAATGTGTCTTTCGATGGAATTGCATGGTGAACCCTAAAGGTTAATTTTGAATAGATGGAATCCATTACATAAAGGATTATTTGAAATAGTTTGGAAGATAATCATTGTTATATTTAATTTTTATATGATATTGGACTTAAAATTTGTTACAAAACTCATCCTGATTTGGATTTGACATCTTGAGAAAGTTAAACAGATCACTGCAAAATATGCAGAGGATCTGTGATTACCCTATTATAATTTTATTGGAATTAATTATCTAGATGAGGAACTTGAAGATGAAAACATCTTGGAAACCCGAAGGAAAGAGGCAGAAAGGTTGGCAGGATTTGAAAGAGTTTTAAAGGAACATCTAGGAGTACAGCTTGTATAAGCTGCATTTGTTTTTTTCTTTTAACGGATACATTAGGAGTCAGGTTGATTGATCTACCTAGAGGATTACAAGATACCTTCGTGGTTGGATTTTACAAATACTAAGTCACTCGGGGGGATTTATACATGAAGAGATGTTTGTTGCTGATAGGGGCAGCTTGAATAAGAATAAGAACTAGTTTATAAATATTGTGTCAGAAGATAGTTGTCCAACTTTAATCAAGATCAAGATGAAGAGAAGATGAAAATCTGGTTATTGAGATAGAAAATTTATTTGATAAAGTCACTCGGGGGGATTTCTATATGGAGAAATGTTTTTTGCTGATGGAGGCAGCAGGAATACGAAGCTTATTAGAACTATGTTGGATAAACTTCAATCAAGATGAAGAGAAGATTGAAACATGGATTATTGAGATAGAAAAATTTTGGATATAATTGTATAATTATATATGTATAATCATATATGATATTTTATTAGAATAGAGAAATGTTTTATGTTTTTGTTTAATAGTTGAACAATAGCTGGGATAAAATTAGTTGATATGGATATGGATGTGATTTATTATATTTTATTATTAGGGGATCAATTTTGGTATATAATTAGTAATATTAATATCAATGGATTAGAGAAAGGCATAATATTTTTTAATTGGGTTTAAATATTATAAGTATAGTACTGATTGATAATCTGTTTTTTAGTTGATGGGTGTAGTTGGGATAAAATTATTTGATATTGATATGGATATGGATGTGATCTATTGCATTTTATTATTAGGGGGATTGATTTTGGTATATAATTAGTAATGCTAATATCAATGGATTAGAGAAAGGTATGAATTTTTTAAATTGGGTTTAAATATAAGTATGGTATTGATTGATAAATGAATATTAATATTGATTAATGAGGTAAATCTTATTGTTATTAGTTTTTTTATTATAATATAGTTAATTTTAGGAAAACTTTATTACTTATAGGTTTATTTGTTATATTACTTTGTTATATGTACTTGTTTTTTTTTAACTTGTAGCGGAAGTCAAGGGGGAGATGGGGGGAAATGGGGTGGGGGTGGGGGAAGGCATGGGGGAAGGGGGGGTTGGGGGGGAAATGGGAAAATTTTGTATTGTAAAACTTTTTCAATAAAAAAAAAAAGACCACAAAGGGGGAGACTCTCTGGACAATCCCAGCATGGGCAACTGCAAGGAGCTGGTGTGGGCCAAGGTGGGACTGCTGCAGCCCATCCTCCAGCAGCAGAAGAAACTGCAAGGGAGCTCAGGGCCCAGTTGTGAGAAGTCCCATGCTCCTGGGAAGATGGGGAAGAAGCTGTCTAATTTGCTGGACTCCCACTCTGGCATACGTTGACAATTGGACTGTTTCTCTCTGCCCTCCTTTCCTGTTTTGTCTGCTGGATTAACCTAGGGGGGAGATCATCCTAGCTTGATGCTGGGGTGCTGTGTGCATGTTCTCTTGGCCTCCTGCCCATCTCTGCTTCGGCAATGCCTTTGGGTGGGAGGCCCTTGAGAAAGTACCTGGTCCAGGCACACAGCCTTCCAGGAACCTCTTTTGTGTTCCTTCTCTCAAGGAGAAGCTTTGTGGTTGATCTGAGTGAAGGAAAAAGAATGTGGGAAGACTGATGGTGGCTTGCTGAGGTCGGTGGGAAAGTCGGTACCATATTCTAGCCTGGAGCAGCTCCTCCACCAGGTGCACCGGCCTGCCAGAGAGCTATCCAGCTGCTTCCTGGCAGGCCAGTGCACCCGGATGGAGGAGCTGCTCCAGGATAACCAATGGGCCAGTCCTGTGACTAGAGCTCTGGAATATGGGACTGTCTGGGCAGCTCGTTGTGGGGCTGGAAATCTCCACTGTAGAGGGTGGTACATGCAACGTGCAATGTTGTAAGTGGTGCAACGTGCAAGGAGTAGCACAGTCCTTGCTGGTTGGAATGAGATAATGGTGCTGTTGTGTCAAGGGCAGGTGATGGCGCAGGTGGTCTGAAGTGGCAGTGGTGATGTCCAGAGCTTTAATGTTTGGGAGCAAAGCACCACTTGCCTTATCACAGCAACAGCATTATGCCTTCATCATGGTACATTTGCACCAGCTGGTAGTGCCAAAGCAGCCCTCGCCTTCCTCCACTTCAGGCTTGGAGTGGTAAGTCACGTCCAGGAAACACTACAGTGGAGAGAAGTGGCTGGTGTGGGCTCCATCTGTGTGGCCATGAAGTGGGATCAGTGTGGCTGGTTTTTGCCCACAGTGTTGGTGGCCAGAATCAGATCAGAGCTGCTAGTGCTGGCCGAGATCAGCAGGCCAGACTCAGTGAGCCAGATGCGCCACAGATGTGTCACCACTGCTGCCTGATTCCGCTTCACCTTTGCCAGGGCGGCAGGTGCTAGAAGGCTGCTGTCCTTGGCTAGCCAATCCCTCCCTGGCGCTTAGTTTGGGATGGATGGTGCCCAGCAGGCCCAGGTGCAGTGGGGGGGGGGGCAGGTCGGTGAAGTTGCTGTGTGGCTTGCTCGAGTTGTGAACAACCTGGGGATTTGGGCGGCCTTTATGTGGCCAGGATGCTTGCAGGATCCCTGGCTTCTGAGGCCAGCGAGGCCCAGCATTTGGGCTCCGGCGCTCTCTTCTCCTCCTAGGCAGTGGGAGTTTCACACGCTACTCAATGCTCACTGAAGCACTTGGACTCCCATGATGGAAGGAGGGGCTGGAGCTACTAAACAGGTGGCCAAGCCTGAAGGACCCCCACCCCACCCCATCACTGGGAGTGCAGGCACTTCAGTGAGCAGCACATGAAACTTTGGCTGGGCTCCTCAAGAGGGCTGTAGTTTGAGGACCCCTGATTTAGTGCAATATAAAAAATGCAAATAATTTTTCTGTGGACCACCATAATTTTCTCCAGTGGTCTGCAAACCATCAGTCACTGTTCTACATTTCTGTGGGGATGGTATAAAACATTCTTTTTCATGAATGTTTATGTCCATATAGAGATGGCTCTGTGGAATCCTTAAGCCATACACTCCTCTATTGCTTTCTCTATATGGAATCTACATATTTATCCCATTTTAAGAAATTATCCTGCTAAACAGCACAATGTCTATAACTGCTTCTATCTGACCAGGACCCTGACATATTTTTTCAGATTGCCCAGTTTTGTGCTACCATTTGTTGTACATATTTTATCTCCAGTTGAAGCTTAGCACAAACTGTGATGATCACCACTGCTATTTATACTATAATTACTATACTAATATATTTTATGTAATTTCATTGCATATTAAAAATGTTTTATTAATAGTTACAGGAATATATATTTTATTGTTGTGCTTTTTTGCCCAAAGGCTATAATAGATTTTCTTTGATTAGAATAGAATGAATGAGCTGGAAGGGACCCTGGAGGTCTTCTAGTCCAGTCCCCTGCTCAAGCAGGAGAACCTAGATTATTTCAGATAAGTGAGTGTCTAGTCTCTTCTTAAAAATCTCCAGTGATGGAGTGCCCACAATTTCTGGAGGCAAGCTGTTCCACTGGTTAATTGTCCTCACTTTTAGGAAGTTTCTTCTTAATTCCAGGTTGTTTCTCTGCTTGATTAATTTCCATCCATTGTTTCCTGCCCCGCCCTCCAGTGCTTTGGAGAATAATTTGACCCCCTCTTCCTTGTGGCAGCTCCTTAAATACTGAAACACTGCTATCATGTCACTCCCTAATTCTTCTTTTCTTTAGACTAGCCAAACCCAAAACCTCCAATCATTCCTCATATGGTTGAGTCTCCAGGACTTTGATCATCTTAGTTGCTCTTTTTTGAACTTTTTCCAAAGTCTCAACATCTTTGTTGTAGTATGGTGACCAAAATTGGTTGCAGTATTTCAGGTATGGTCTTACATAGAGGTGGGCAGCACATGAATTAACAACTGGTTCTCCCCTGTACTGAAAATGTGAGTGCTTGCCAGAAGCTGCCCTAAATAACAATCAATAGATTAGAAATGGGGGAATACACACTGAAAATCAGTGAGCCATCATGGAAACCTAAACCATTCTGTCCAAATATCTTCCTTTTCATCAGCAATACCTGCAACATTGAGTTACAAATCAGGCAGGGTGCCAGAGTACCTTGAAGAATTAAAATAGCTAAAATGCAACAATAACTATCAGCAGCCAACTCTTGCTCATAAAGTGAAACCCTTTAGCAGAGAAGTCATTTATGTTCTCCACAAAGTGGGAGGCCATACTTAGACTACAAAATGTGGAGCTAAAAAGACAAATTAACAAAGCATATAGGGGACCCAAGTTCAAGTCTCTGCCCTCCCAAGCTTGTCAGGATCACAATAAAATTAGTACATGCCACACATATCTATATAAACTTCAGACTTGGTGCCATGTTACTAATCCTTATTATCACGAGAGAAAACTAAAACAAATTGGAAGGAGGATCCACACCCATACCTCCTAGTTTTTTTAATCTTACTATCGGTGAGCAATCATGTGCCTTGCCCATTCCGAAGCAATGCAAGAGACTCCTGTCCAAAAGGTGCTTTTTCAAGAGACAACTGGACTTTCTGGAAACCAAGAAAGTCCAGTTGTCTCTTGAAAAAAGCATCTTTGGAATCCATATATCGCGAGTAATTATAATCCATGTTTGCTGTCCTGGTCACCGCGAATCTTCAGGTTCTTGTTACCCTAATCCATATATTTAGAAAATGATAATAGCAAAAACCAGACAAAGATATTCCACACGAAGAGAAAAAAGGATAGGAAAAAACAAAAACAAAATGAGAAGGGAAAAAAAAAACCACAAATCACCAAAAATGAAAAAAATCACTAAGCCCAAAAAAAGGGGAAAAAAGAGAAAAGCACCAAAAACCAGCAATAAAAATAAATAAATCTGATTAAAAAAGACAAAAGTACGAATGCAGTAAAAGCAGTGGAAAAGAAATAGGCACCAAAAATACAAAATGTTAAGATGTGAAAAAGCAAAAAGAAAAAGAAAAACAATATCCAAAAATACTTAGCTTTCAATGTTTCAAATGTTAAAAGAAAGAAAAATCCAAAAGTCTTAGATCCAAATAGTTGGAAAAAAATAATAAAACAGCAGGTGATCTATACAAAGAAAAAATAACAGTCAAACAGAACAGTCTTAAAATAACCTATCAAACAGAACAATCTTTAATCTATTGTTCAGCTGGTGGTCTTTTTTCCCCCTTCTCTTCTTTTACTCCCAGTGAATCACAAGACAGTTTATCTTCAAAGCTCTATTTCACAAGTTATAAACATTACTCAAGGTCATTCTTTGTTTTTTTACTTATCCACAAAAAAAAAAGGAAAACAATTTTTTTCACCACTAGATGGCAGTATATAACTACACAACTCACTTCCACTGATCTTAAGTTTATTTGATCGGAGTTAGATCTTTCCAATGTAAATTTTAAAATCCAAATTTCATCCGTATTTCAACCAAATATCACTCTACCCAATCTGCTTCCCATTTTTTCCCCAAATCTGTTCATACTCCTTAAAAGTTATTTTTTATTTGTGGCCATCGCTCTTTTGCCACTAGCCCAGAAATGGGGAGGTAGCAGGATATCCACTTCTTCCCCTTTCACTTTTGCTGTTTTCCTTCTAACTTTTTTTAAAGTTCAGGGAGTATGCTAAAACTAGGAGTCTTGTTTCCAAGACAGAAATTTCCTTCTCATCCAGACGATGTGCCTTGTTTCTTCTTTCCTTTTCTTCATGTGTGGCTGCCCCAGCTTTGTGACAGTTCTCAATGGCTGTCTTCCCAGCTGCAGAGTTGAAGGCTCTTCGCCGGCACTAAGGGAATTTGCGACTTCCCTGTCCACACCAGCCTGTGCCCCCTTTTTTCACTGTCCCTACAGGACAGCTATGGTCCACTGTGGACCCCCAAAACAACTGAAATGTCGGCTTTCACCCCGGAGCTCCGGGAAAAAAAAAGCATCTTTGGGATAACCATTACCTGGATGATTGAAGAATCCCCATAGACAAGAGACTCCTGTGCTCAGTCAACTGACAAAGCACCCTTTCCCACCCAGGAGAAGCAATTCTTAAAAACCCTTAAGGGGATCACTTAAGCAGGGTAATAAAGATAAGCAGGATTAGGCTGGAAACAACACACAGAAAAAACACCAGAACACCTTCTTCTCGCCTTCCTGTCAGGATTAACCCCATAAAGTGGGAAAAACAAAAGCTGTTGGAAGGAGTTTTCTTCCAACAGCCAGTTTGCCGAACTGCTCAGAAAGTTAGCTACCAGTTCTCCTGAACTGGTGCAAACCGGCTGAACCCCACCACTGGATAGGAGCCATTGTTCAAGTTGGTCAAGATCTTTTTGGATCCTGAGCTTGTCTTCTGGGGTATTGACTACTCCTGCCAGTTCAGTGTCATCTGCAAATTTGATGAGTTCCCCTTCTATTCCCTCATCTACTATAGTGGCCAAAATTGTGGAAACCTTTTGGGAAAAGTATATTTTTGAGGTTTGATGGCTAATAACACTACTTTTTTGGGGAGTTTCAAAATAATCATATTCCACTGCTGGAATAGCCTGGGAATAGCCCAGACCTTAACCCAATTGAAAATCTATGGAGCTAACTAAAGAAACTTGTTAGTCAGAAGCGACCCAGCAATAAAACCCACTTAATAGAAGCAACCATTCAATCTTGGTTTCACATTATAAAAGCTGCAGAACTAAAAGACTTGGTTCACTCAATGGAAAGATGTTGTAAGGCCGTAATTTATTTATTTATTATTTATTTATTTATTCAATTTGTATGCCGCCCCTCTCCAAAGACTCAGGGCAGCTCACAATGCATTTAAAATCATTATAAAAATCATTTAAGAATTAAAAACATTAAAAACATTAAAACTCCTTCACACCATTCATGGCCGGATCTCGCCAGATTACAAGAAAAGCCAGGTCTTCACTGCTTTTTGGAAGGCCAATAGGGTGGGGATGGTCTGGACCTCAGGAGGTAACTGGTTCCAGAGAACTGGAACAGCCACAGAGAAGGCCCTCCCCCGCGGGCCCGCCAGCCAGCATTGTTTAGCTGATGGGACCCAGAGGAGACCAACTCTGTGGGATCTTACTGGTCATTGGGAGTTATGCGGTAGAAGGCGGTCTTGAAGATACCCTGGTCCTGAGCCATGTAGGGCTTTAAAGGTAATAACCAACACCTTGAATTATGACTGGAGACCAATAGGGAGCCAGTGCAGCTTGCGGAGAATTGGTGTAATGTGGGTGTACCTAGGTGCACCCACGACAGCTTGCACGGCTGTGTTCTGGACCAATTGTAGTCTCTGAACACTTTTCAAGGGTAGCCCCATGTAAAGCACATTGCAATAATCTAACCGTGTGGTGACAAGGGCATGAGTGACCGTGAGGAGAGCCTCCTGATCCAAGTAGGGTCACAATTGATGCATCAGGTGAACCTGTGCAAAGGTCCCCCTAGCCACAGCTGTCAGATGTTGCTCTAGTCTTAGCTGTGAGTCTAGGAGGATACTCAAATTGTGAACCCATTCTGAGGGGGACAATTTCTCCTCCCCCAGAACCAAGGATGGATAGTCAACATAGTCTTTAGGAGGCAATACCCACAGCCACTCGGTCTTGTCTGGGTTAAGTCTGAGCCTGTTGACTCCCATCCAGGCCCTCACAGCCTCCAGGCACTGGCCCATCACATCCACTGCATCACTGAATTGATGCGGGGTATCATCAGCGTATTGCTGATACCTCACCCCATATCATTGGATGATCTCATCCAGCGGCTTCATGTAGATGTTAAATAGGAGGGGAGAGAGGACCGAGCCCTGAGGCACCCCACAAACAAGGGGCCTAGGGGTCGACCTCTGTCCTCCTACCAACACCGACTGTGATCGACCAGAGAGAGAGGAGAACCACCATAACACGGTGCCTCCCACTCCCAGCTCCCTTAGTTGTCCCAGAAGGATACCATGGTCAATGGTATCAAAAGCCACTGAGAGGTCAAGTAGCATCAAGATGGAGGAATGACCCCCATCTCGGGCTCGCCAGAGATCATCCATCAGCATGACCAAAGCAGTTTCCGGGCTGTAGCTGGGCCTGAAGCCAGACTGAAAAAGGTCTAGATAATCCGTTTCCTCCAATGACTGCAGGTGAAGTGCCACCACTTTCTCTACAACCTTTCCCAAAAGGGTAGGTTGGAGACTACTAATTCATGCTGAAGGTTACCCAACTAAGTATTAACTGATGTGATAATTTTTGTATATCTTGTTTTTTCTACGTGTTTCACTTTTCTTCTTTATACTGTAACTGCTATTTTAATAGCAAATCCTCCATAAAACTTATTGCATTACATTTTTGATTAAATTATTTTTTCATTGATATATAATTTTATGGTATTATTTTAAAAAAAGTCATGCTACTAGCTAGTTTTATAACTGTTCCCAAAAGGTTTCCACAATTTTGGCCACTACTGTAAATCATTTATGAAGATATTGAACAGTACTGGGCCTCAGACACAGCTTTGTGGTACCCCACTACTTACTTCTCTCTATGTGGATGTAGTACCATTAAGGACTACTCATTGAGTATGGTTTGTCAGCCAGCTACAAATCCATCTGGTTGTGATGTTGTCTATTCCACATTTTTCTATCTTACCAAGAAGTAGGTTGTGGTCTACTTTGTCAAATGCCTAATTAATTTATTTATTTATTCTGGTAGTGTCAAGGCATTAGGCCAGGGTGTTTCTTCCTTTCCTCTGAAGTTCTCTGAGACTTTTGGGCACCTTTCAGATATTTCCAGGAACAAACAATCCTAGCATTCAGAGTATCTATGGTTATCCTTCATTTAAGATGCTGGATCCAATATGTATCTCTTCTGTGATGTTGTAAAAAGCATAGATTTATATTCCTTGCTGATGATTGACATTTCAAGGTTGAACTCCATACGTATCCAAAGCAGAGGGACTATTTCATTAATTGCACTCATTTGGTTTTTCCTTGCCAAATCTTAAATAAATGGAACCACAAAATGAAAAGGTATCATATATTCATGTAAAAAATGTGGAAACAAGAACGACTATTTGCTTATTGTCAGTCTGCTATTTCTGTTCTCATTATTCTATGTCAGTGATGTCATGCAAATTCCTTGGCAGGCTTTTTCATCCAGTTAATCACTTATTCTGCTTTTAGCCACATATCAGATTAAGGGATACCAAAATAAAACATGAACAAAAGCAAGATGTGGCCAAAAAACATAACAAACAAGCAAGTGAAAAACCAATACAAAGTTTCTTAGCATTCCATTTTACATATTGATATTTCCTGACATCGACCTGAAAGTCTAACTTTCTAATAATTTAATATTTTTAATTTTTAGCTTCTTTAATGTGATTTTTAAAATCTTGTTTTGATTAAGGCATAGAAGACTTTTTCTGGCAGCAAATAATAGTATTATGCATGTCTACTCTGAAACAAATCCAGATTGCAGTTTCTATACAGCACAATTCTGGTGCCCTCAGAAGTGAAAGGACTGTGATTTACAATATGTTCAGCCAGGAATTCTTTTCTTGAACTCTGAGGAATACCAGTCACAACTAGGAGTGATGGACAGTAGACTGCCCTAATATAAGGCACCTTCTTAACTCACCTTCCTATACAATTAACCTTTTTGACTTTTAGGACAGAAAAGATATAGAAAGATGTTATAATTACAACAAACAAATAAAAAGAAAAACTAGGTCTTTCTTGCTATAGTAAGGTTTATGAGATTTCCGTTTAATAAATAAAGGTATTATTGCATTCCATGTTCAAATTAGATTTATATGGAAGCTTTTCTCAGAGAGCTATTTGAGCTTACATCCTGTACTCATCTGAGAGTAAGTTCTTTAGAAGCCCTGGGTCCGGCTGCTGAGAAAGGAAAATTGCACTACATAGTGCAATTGTTCCTCCAAACTGTCCTTGTTACTAGCTTTCTAGAAACCCCAGGAACATGAATGATAGCTCCTTAATTCTTTCTTTTCCTTTTCTGTGTATATATTCAGATTAATATAAGATCCTTGGTGGTGCAGCAGACTAAAGTGCTGTTAAGTAGCACTTAGTTTCCAGCTGCCTGCAATTACTGTGAGTTCAAGTCTCACCAGGCTCAAGGTTGACTCATCCTTCCATCCTTCCGAGGTAGGTAAAATGAGGACCCGGATTGTGGGGCCAATAAGCTGACTTTGTATAAAAAAGAACACAGATGGGGGGGGGGGGGCAAAAGCCCTACCAAGCAGGTATACACAAAAAAAGTATGAAGGCTATCGTTTAACGCATTGTAAGCCGCCCTGAGTCTCCGGAGAAGGGCAGCATATAAATTGAACCAATAAATAAATAAATAAACAATAAATAATAATTGAATTTCAAAACCTGGATTTCAGCATGGTTATTTAATGGGAAGTTCAGGAAGCTGACCAAACTCCAGTATAAAGTCAATCCAAGCTTCCTGGCTCCTGAGCCAATGATAATGTTGTGGAATTTTTCTTTTCTTTTCTTAGGTCGCAGGTTTCGATCTCCGTAAAACCGCCCCCGACAGCGAAATACAGCTGTCCGGCGGTTTTGCAGACCCCTCTTTGGGAGAAGAAGGGGGGCAGAGCAGTTTCCGACTGGTAGAGCTGCCAAAAAAGCCCCTGGGATTAATTCCAGGGGCTGGAAAGATGGGCTCCCCAGGGAAAGGAACTCCGGACTCGAAGCGCTGCTGCGAAAGCAGCATTAAATGTCGCGACCAGCTCTGCAAGCAAATTGACAGTTTAAAGGATTGCTACAGCAGACGGAGTGAAAACAGGAGTGCTTGCAACAAAATTACAAAGCTTAACTCCTGTCTACTTTGTTTTGAATGAGCTCAATTGAAAGAGGAAGTGTCTAATTAAGAGTATCCTGGCTGTGCCGAGAAGTGGGAGTGAGTACTGAAAGAGACTTTTTTTTCTTACCTTTAAAGTTAAAGCAAGCTGCTAGAAGGAAATAACTTGGGGAGGAAGATTATTTTTACACTGAAAGCAGCAGTTTAAAATAATTTGGACTGGATTTGGTGATATTTAAGACTTTATAATTGCAAAGTGGGGTGAAGAGGAGAAAAGTTTTTTGAAATTAAAATGGCTTCTAAACAGACCAAATCAGCAACATCCAAAACAGGAGGAGCTTCTCCTATAGTCTCCATTGTGACACAAAAGGCTCAACTTCCGGTTGAGATACCAAGTAAGGAGGATTCCATGAATGAAATTAAAGATTTTATAAAACAAGTTGCGAGTGCCCAAACAGCGAAAATAGAAGAGAAACTGGGGAAATTTGAGGATGACATAAAAGAAATTAGGGATGTTGTTGTAAAGAAGCATGATGAAATAAGAGAAGATATTGTGCTGGCTGTTTCTGGCTTGTCTAAACATCTTGTGCAGCTTGATGAAAGAGTGGAAGAAATCAGTGAGGCTACTCTAGATTTGGAGGCTAAAATGGGAGAATTCCAGACTAAATCTGAAAGGTTGGAAAATGAGGTTCTTATGATACAGTACAGATCTATGGAGTTTGCCTTGAGAGTGAGAGGATTGAAAGAGAATGGCCGTGAGAATTTAAGAGAGAAATGTGGTGAAGTTATTGCATCAGTGGCTGGGTTGAAGAAGGATGAAATAATTGGCCAGATGGACAAAGTTTACAGAGTTAACTCATGGATTGCAAGAAATAAAAACCTGCCAAGAAATGTGGTGATTTATTTTATTGACAGAAGAATTAGAAATGATGTATTTCAAGCTTCTTACAATAACAAGGTACAGGTGTCTGGACAGGAAATTAAGATACTGAAAGAGATTCCTCCCAAAATGCTGAGAGACAGAAAGAATTTTGGTTTTTTAGTGGATGAGCTGAGAAGACAACAAATAGTGTACAGATGGGATGTACCAACAGGCATAATAGTGGATTATGCTGGAGAAAGATATCGATTGAATAACGTTGGGAAAGCAAGAGAATTTTACTATAATGTATTAAAAGCTGGACACCCTCCTGAGGACAATAAAAAAGGAGCTGAAAAAGGAAAACAACAGATCCAAACATATGCTGAGGTGGTGGCTGGAGAACCTAAGAAGCAAGATGATCAGACCCAATTGGATATAGCATCACTTCCTTTTCCTTTAAGTCAGCTGGAAGGAGTGTCATCTGACCTGTCAAAGCTGGAGGAGCCGAGAGAAAAACGAGAACAACGTGTGACAAGATCAACTTTTAAACAACATCAACAACACCTGGTTTCAAAAACAGAAGCTGTGCGGGGGGGGGGGGGCAAGACCGAAGATAAAGGTTAAAGAAGATCTTCAGGACATGCTCTTTAAGCTTCAGTCGGGCAAAAATGCCGGTTAAATTTTTGTCTTGGAATGTCAATGGTTTGAATTCACCACAAAAGAGGAAGAAAATATATCATTATTTGAAACAATTTAATAATGACATTATATGTTTACAAGAGACACATATTAGATCAACTGATCAGAAATATTTAATTAACTCAAAATTAGGGATTCACTTTGTGGCATCATCTCCAGAAAAAAGGAACGGAATAGTTGTATACATAAAAAAGGACCTGACAGCAAATTTAATAGAGGCAGGTGATCAAGGAAGATATATAGCAATTGAATTACAGACTCAAAATGGAATAATGCTTTTGATTGGGATTTATGCACCGAACCAGCAACAAGAAAATTTTTACAAACTTTTACATACTAAAATAACTCAATGGAATTATAAATCAATTATTTTAATGGGAGATTGGAATGGGGTAATTGATATTTTTAAGGACAAGAAGACCACGTCTAAAGTTGTTTCACATGCCAAGTTACCTAAACCCTTTTTTGAAATCATGGATGATTTAGAATTGAGAGATGTTTGGAGGGAATGGAATCCAGATGAAAAAGATTTTACTTTTTTTTCTGACAGACATTAATCTTTTTCTAGGATTGATTTTATATTGCTAACAAGTGATTTTCTTTCTAGGGTGAAGAAAGTCAAGATATTTCCAAGGACTTTAGCTGATCATAGTCCGGTATGGTTGGAATTAGAACAGGAGAAGAGAGAAAGGAGGTCTTGGAGGTTAAATGAAAATTTATTTAGATATGAAGAAAATGTGAATGAACTTAAAAAACATATGAAGGAGTTTTTTGTTAATAATATGGATAAGGGTACTTCCATGGAAATGGTTTGGGATGCAAGTAAGGCTTATATGAGGGGTGTGTTGATATATATGAATAACAAATATAGACAAAAACAGATACAGAAATGGAAAGATATTGAAGAGGAAATAAAGAAGAAGGAACAATTATTAATTGGTAATCCAGGAGATAAGAGAGTAAAAGAAGCAATAAGTATATTAAGAGAGCAATTTAATATGCTAATGGCTGATCAAGTTGCAACTACTTTGCAATATGCTAAACATAATACATTTTGCAATGCTAACAAGCCAAGTAGATGGTTAGCCTATGCGTTAAGGAAGAAGCAAAAATTACGTACCATTAGTAAGATGGAATATAAAGGTAAAGAAGTTTACCAACAAAATTTGATTAAAAAAGTTTTTTTGAATACTACACGAAATTATATGCAGGAGATTTGATACAAGGTAAAGATATTGATAGATATTTTAGAGAGGTTGATATTCAGGAATTAACTATGGAGCAAAGGGAAGGTTTGAATCAACCAATAAATTCTGAAGAGATTATGCTAGCAATTAAACAGTTAAAAGTAGGTAAAGCACCAGGAACTGATGGGCTAACGGCTACTTATTACAAGAATTTGCAGTTGGAAATGGTAGAACCGCTTAGGATGTTGTTTAATAAGATTCAATCTGGGGGAGTAATTCCACCTTCATGGAGGACAGCCTTTATATCATTGATTCCTAAAGAAGATCAAAATTGTGTTAAACCTGAAAGTTTTAGACCAATCTCACTTTTAAATACTGATTATAAGATTTTTGCTAAAGTATTGGCAAACAGACTAATGCCAATCATGCAACAAATAATTCATAATGATCAGTCAGGGTTTATAAAAGGGAGATATATGAAATATAATCTGAGACAAATAATAAACCTGGTAGAATATTTGGAGAAAAACAATTAGATTTCTGCAGCTTTTTTCTTTCGGGATGCAGAGAAAGCTTTTGACAGACTGAATTGGCAATTTTTGTTTAAAGTAATAGATAAAATGCAATTTGGGGAGCAATTCATGAGTTCAATTAAAGCTATATAGAGAGAACAATCCGCACAAATAATTATTAATGGGAGTTTAACGGATTGTTTTAAAATAGAGAAGGGAACACGGCAGGGTTGTCCACTATCTCCTTTGTTGTTTGTCTTAGCCCTGGAAATTTTGTTGAAAAAGATACGTAAATCTGAAGAACTTAAAGGAATAGCGATTTGACAGCAAGACTATAGATTGAGAGCGTTTGCGGATGATTTAGTTGTTACATTAACTCAACCTATAGATACAGTTTCATATATGTTGGAAATGATAGAACAATATGGTAAAGTCTCTGGATTTAAAATAAATCAACATAAGACTAATATAATGACCAAAAATATGTCTTTTGCCCAAAGGGAAGAACTACAACAAATATCAGGATTTGAAATAGTTAAAAAGGTTAAATATTTGGGTGTGATTGTTGCTGGATCAAATACAAAGTTATTTAAAAACAACTACGAAGTTTTATGGCGAAAAGTGCAGAAAGAAATGGAGAACTGGAAAAAGTTACAATTATCTTTGTTAGGCAGAATAGCAGCAATTAAAATGAATGTATTACCTAAATTTTTATTTTTGTTCCAAATGATACCGGTGTTGAAGAAGGATGAACAACTGAGGGAATGGCAGAAAGGTCTTAATACTTTTATATGGTCAGGTAAAAAACCTAGAGTTAAATTAAAAATTATACAGGATATTCGGGAGAGAGGCGGTTTGAAAATGCCAAATTTAAGATTATATTATGAAGCATCTGTGTTAGTTGAGATCAGTGACTGGTTTAATTTAACTGAGGAAAGAATTTTAAATGTAGAAGGATATGATTTACTGTATGGATGGCATGCTTATTTATTGTATGAAAAGAAAGTAGATAAAACTTTTTAAAATCATATGCTTAGAAATGCTCTGTTGAGAGTTTGGAAGAAATATCAATATAAATTGGATTATAAGATACCTATCTGGGCAAATCCTAGACATGCAATAGAAAATATAAGTATAGAACAAAAGATGGAGGTGATTACATATAAAGAACTTTTATTTAATGAAAGGGGTAAATTACAACTTAAGCCGTTAGAGGTTTTGAAGGAGGAAGGGATAATTTATACTTGGTTTCAATATGGTCAACTTCAAGCAAGGTGGAGGGAGGATCAAAAAATTGGTCTTATGGAAAATGAAGAAAATCTGGTAAAGCAAATTAGAGACCAAGGTATTATGCATATTAAAAGACTATATAATGTATTATTAGAGAAAGATTCTGAAACAGAGTTGGTTAAAGATTGTATGATTAAATGGGCTAGAAATTTCCAAGAACCAATAATGATGGAAACATGGGAAAAGATCTGGGTTAGAAATGTTAAATTTACTCAAGCACAAAACTTAAGAGAAAATTTTTATAAGATGTTTTATAGATGGCATCTAGACCCAAAAAAGTTGTCATGTATGTATTCTAATGTACAAGCTAAATGTTGGCGGTGTGATTGTGCAGATGCAACGTATTTTCATATTTGGTGGACTTGTAAGAAGATCAAAGCATTTTGGATAAAGATTTGGTGGGTAATGCAAAATACTTTGAAAAAGAGGTTGAAATTTACACCACAATTGTTTTTATTGGGTATTATAAATGACTGTACAGTATTGGAGACGAAATTGATTTTAAATTTAATAACAGCAGCCAGATTATTGGTTGCGCAATATTGGAAGAAAGACTCTTTGCCCACTGTAGAAGAATGGATTTTGAAAGTAATGAATTTAGCTGAGATGGCTAAAATCTCGGCATATTTGAAAGCTCATACGCAAGAAAAATTCATTCGGGAGTGGAGGAAATGGATTGATTACATTCGGAATAAATATCATATAAGAAGACATCAAATCATGTATGAATGAAGAAGAATTATAGAAATATTTTTTTTATTAAATTGGAGTTAAGATTTTAGGCGGTGTTTGTTAACTAGAAATTTGATGGATTAATGTTGATGATTACTGTACTTTTTTTTTCTTTCTTTTAAAAACCCTGTATTTTACTCTGGGAAGTTGGGGGGGAGGGGAAGAGGGGGTTCAGGGGAGGGATGGGTGGGGGGCGTGTTTTTTTTATATATTTGTACTTTTATAAAACTTTTCAATTAAAAAAAAAAGTGTTGTGGAATGAAAGACTGAACAACATTCCTAGGTCAGCCAGAGACAGTTTATTGTTCAGGTTCAGAGCCAGATTTGTACCTGAAATTCTGAACCCCTGAAAGCTCTGATACAACTGTTTATATATGTTTCCAAGACAAAGGGTTTGGTGGGCTCATCATTTTCCATATATGGTTAACATATACTTGTTATATGATAATTGACATTTCCTAATTATTAAACCATTATTTTCTAGTTTATAAGATTATCTTTAGCTAGATAACCTTCCTTAGTTCTGTAATTACTAATACAGAAGATTTTATTGCTGTCCTTAGGTAATAATTAACTCTTTGTAACCTACATGTCTTTGTGTCTTTGACAACAATGCCCCTCAGATGTTTTTCCATGGCTGTCCTTCCGTGACAGCTAGGCCCCATCAAAAGATATATTATCAATAATGGGATTTAGCTGATTTTTAATATAATCTCCAACCAAGCACATTTCTCCCTTATAATAATGTGAATAGAGAGGGTCATTTAGGGTTCATGTAACTGACTCTGTATGATTCCTACTTTATTCACTTTATTCCCATTCATCTTATTCCCATTATTATTTTATTCACTTTATTCCCCGCTTTGGAAGTTTTTCCATGCAGAAACTTCCACTACTCCCTATATGTTCAACTCTTTAGTAAATACCATTCCATTCCTTTGGATAAACAAAGCTAACATATCTAACAAAATAATCTAGGCAAGAGATAGGTATTTCTTGATCTTCACTCTCTTAATCTTTGGAGGTATTCCCTCCATTCTTTCCCAGACTCCATTTCTACATATGTGTGTGTTTCAGGGTCTTTATTTTCAAGAAAGCGCTCTGTCAAAACTAACTCCTTCTCAGTCTGTATCTCTTTCACTGCTCTGATAGATAGCTGTTTTAGCACAGGGATTGCACAAGGAATAAAAGCTAGGCCTGCCACAGCACATATCAACAAGAATAACATTTGTTTAATCCACCCAGGTCCAGGCACCCAAGAAAACCACATGTCCGTTGTTTGTAACCTCTGACCTATCTTGGATGCCGTTTTCTGCAATTCCTTGGCAACTTCTCTGACCACACCTGATTTATTCATATAGAAACAACAGTCTTCTCCCAGAAATACACACACACCTCCTCTCTCTGCAGTTAGGAAGTCTAAGGCACGTCGATTTTGTAGGACGACTGCTGCCAATGAATCTATCTGGTCTTGGACTTCTACCAGGGTTCCAGCAATTTGGTTCAGGCTTTCTTGGAGCTCCTCTGATAATTGCCAAAACTGTATTACTTAGTGTGTCATTCCACCTACACCTGTTCCAACTGCAGTTCCTATCTCCATGATTACTAATAGTGGGACTAGGGTTGGTATCCATTTCAGAACATCTCCCATGAGAGGAACAGGGATGGTTTGTTCTCCACTGACAACACCTATTTTAGGAAAAAGGTGTACTAGTGTGCATGTTCTGGTCCAATTTGTTGGCAAACATAAATACGCATCCTTCCTGCATAAGAAGAATACTCCTTTTCCCCCTACACACACGCCTATGTTCATGGAGAAAGCATGGGTCCGATGGTTTTTTTCATTAGTCCAGACCCCCAAAGTCCCGCCACAACATTCCAGTCAGCAGCCGTAATGGGACTTCTAGTGAAGGGTCCTTTTGCTTATCTCTGAGGATTGGACCTTCAAAAAGATACCAGGAGGTAGTATTCCCAGGGGGAAAGAAGACACATAAACCTGTGCTGGACCTAATGGAGAGCCAGATAGGGAAACAAGGGGGCTGAAATAGACTGGGGCACCTTTCCTTGGATACATTCCAGGACACCTTCCATCCTCCCCATCTTGTGATGATGGCAGTTGGTGGTAGTGAGAAAGTGACCTTATGGTGAAATGAGTGGTATGCAGAAGGAAAAAGATCTTTGGTTAGTTTTACATCCCTAAGGTTCATTCTAGGACCAAGGTACACTTCTGATGGACATTGTTCTTTTGTCAGGGATCCTACAGGCCTACCAAGTTTCTGATGTCTCTTTACACACAAAGAGGGTGACCCTATGATTTCCACACCTGTGGCTATTGAGCTGGCAATAGGGAAGCAGCTTTTTGGAATGCCTTATAAAAATCTCCTTGTAACGGAGATACTGGTGCTTTGTTTCTACTATCTTTTTCAAAGACTATTGTAGCCTTTGTCCTAGCCCAGAGCTGTGGCTTGACAGGAACAGCATGATAAGATGAAGGGCTGGCAGATAAACACAACCAGCATTTTGACCTAGAGTAGGGTCATACTGATTAACAAGGTTTTGACCCAATTCCAGTATCCTTGATATGTAATTCCCTTTTTTCAATTGTTGCAGGGGCCCATTCCCTCTTTGTATTTTTATTCCCCCCTTTACTGGTATTGTCAAACTCTTAACCTCAGGTCTAAGGGTTGGTTTAGGACTAAGGTACTCACCCCACCTTCTGATGCCACGTTGTTGGCGGGACTGGACTTGACCCAAAGTGTCCTCATTCAGTGTCCTGATGCTGCTAGGTCCCCTGGGATTCTTGACATCTTCAAATCCTTCCGCAGGGACAAGGGGGATTTCTTGGACACTGATGCAACCTTGGGAACTACTGTTCAAGATAGTATCACTCACTAGACCTTTAGCTAATAGTACCCAAAGCCATAAATAAATCATAATGACCTAATTCCTACACTCACAAGGTCTTAAGAGCACAAGACCTGTAGTTTACAAATTCACCATGTCAGAAAGAGGGTTAGGGGTATTCGTAATTTGGGAGAGGGCAATATTAATGTAGTCCTAGGTTTCCCACAAAACCGGTTCTTATATATATAAAACAATACCAACAGAAGGGCTAAAATAGCTGTTGCACAGAGTCCCCACACCCAATCTTCCTCAAGCATGAGTGTCTTTAAGAATTGCTCACTGGATTCTATCACAGTTAATGGGTTTTACATTACAAATTACAGTCATGGAATGTTGTCTTCCTCCGTTCCAAGATTCGGCCATGCGCGGGGAACTAGCTTCCAGGGTGGTTCAGCAAGGCTGATGATCACCACCATGCATTGAGAATCCATTGCCGGTAGGACTCAGCAGGGTGTATTCTTCTTGAACTTCAGCACCAATGGCTTGTCAGTTTTTGTTACCTGGTATGTGACCGGATCACTCTGGTCTGCAGGCTTCAGTCTTGTCCAATGGACCCAAGATCTTCCTTCTAAGGTCTTAAAAGCACAATTAGCCCCCACGGAAAGGGCTCGCAACTTGGGCATCCTCATGGATGCACGGCTATCTTTAGAAGAGCATATGATGGCTGTGGCCAGGGGAGCTTTTTATCAGGTTCACCTGATACACCAGTTGCGTCCCTTTCTGGATCAGGACTCCTTACGCACGGTCACTCACGCTCTCGTGACTTCCCGTCTGGACTACTGTAATGCTCTCTACATGGGGCTCCCCTTAGGGTGCACCCGGAGGCTCCAGCTGGTCCAGAATGTGGCCGCGCAGGGGATTATGGGAGTGACGGGGCGCTCCCATGTGACACCTCTCCTGCGCAAGCTGCACTGGCTTCCGGTGGTCTTCCGGGTGTGCTTCAAGGTGTTGGTGACCACCTTTAAAGTGCTCCATGGCTTAGGGCCTGGACATTTGCGAGACCGCCTTCTGCCGCCAATAGCCTCCCACCGGCCAGTACGCTCGCACAGAGAGGGCCTCCTCAGGGTGCCGTTGGCCAGACAATGTTGGCTGGTGACCCCCAGAGGGAGAGCCTTCTCTGTGGCGGCACCTGCCCTCTGGAATGACCTACCCCCGGAGATACGCAGGATATCAGACTTTTCGTCGGGCCCTTAAAACCCACTTGTTTCATCTAGCTGGACTGACTTGATCCCATCCTCTGTTTTAAATTGGAACTGATTTTAAATTGGATTGTTTTAATTGTCGGCCGAAATTATTTAATATTTTTAAAAATTGTTTTAAATTTTATATATATCATTTTTTACTTTGGCTGTTCACTGCCCTGAGTCCGTGAGGAGAAGGGCGGTTTATAAATTGAAATAATAAATAAATAAATTATAAAACCAACACATCTGGGAGAGTGCACAATGGAATCTGATCTTTTGTAGTCCTCTTCAGTTGGGGAAACAGCATAGGCAACCACTCAGTCCTAAGAAAGAAAAATACAAAAATAGTCCAGAAGATGAACAATGCTATTCCCACTAGTTACTGCCCACCAGTTCATTGGGTTCTTTGGATTGTCAACTTCAATGGATCTCCTTGGTGAGATTCCACCTTCCACTCCTTTGGGGCTGGCACGGGCCCTTTCACTTGGGGTTTAACTTCCTTCCAACTCCAGATTAACATCCAATCATCGTGGTGTCAGGATTTCGGTTTCATTCTCTAGAATAAAGTTGATTTCCAAGCATCAAAGTTTAGGAAATATTCTCTTTATTGAGCAATGCACCTGTGCCTGGCAACCATGCAGACAGTACTGGTCCCTCTACCCAAAGCCCTCCTTTTCCTTTCCCATTCTCTGCTCCCCATTCACTGTCTTCCAGATCATTCTCTTCTTATCTATCTCTTCAGCTCACAGGAATGTCACCCCTCCCATGCATCTCCCAGGAGACTGAATTCACCAAAAGGCTTTTCTAGGTGAAATGTCAAACTTTTGTCTCATTGCTTCTATGTCAGCTCTGGAACACTGGCATATGGCCCCTCTCCCTTCATTCTCTCAGCAAGGCCTGTGCAAGAGAAACAACAGGATTAGTGCTGTCACCCCATCCGAGGGGGTGTTCCACCCCCTCCCGCCTTGCCCAGGTGATCTGCATGGAACTTAGCTATGATCCAGTCAGCTTGAATGTTGGTGCTCTTCACCCAGGAAGCTTCTGACAAAGGGTAACCCTTCCACTTAATTAAGTATTGGAGGTGCCCTCTATTCCACCTCAAATCAAGAATTTTCTGCACTTCATAGTGAGTCTGGCCTCTGACGATCAAGGGTCCTGGGGGGTCATGAGGTACCGGCCTTAAATTTGACCCCCCACATGCTTCAGGAGGCTGCTGTGAAAAACCAGGTGTATCTTTCCTAGCAACCGGGGCAATTGCAATTGTATTGTAACCGGGTTTATTATCTTAATTATAGGGAAAGGACCTATAAATTTCGGGCCGAGTTTCCTAGTTGGGAGTCTGAGTTTTAAATATTTGGTGGAGAGGTAGACCTTCTCCCCTACTCGGAACAGCTTTTGGGAGGCTCAGTGCTTATCTGCTTGTTTCTTATAAGCCCGCGCCGCCTTGTCTAATGCTTTTTTGACATTCTCCCAAGATTCTCTCAGCATTGCCATCCAATCAGTCAAACTAACTGAAGAAGGAGGTTCCCTTGGGTACTCGGGCATGGGGACGAAATCCATGCTGCTCACTATCTTAAATAGGGTTAGTTCTGTGCTACTGTGAACAGCATTGTTATATGCAACCTCTGCACAAGATAAGAGGTCTGCCCAGTTCGATTGTTGGTAGTCGACGTAGCACCTCAGGTACTGCTCTATCATGGCATTCAATCTCTCCACCCCCCCCCCCCATTGGTGCTTGGGTGAAACACTGAGCTGAGGCCTTGGGATGATCCTATGGATTGAAGAAATTCCCTCCAGAACTTTGCTGTAAATTGGACACCCCAATCGGAGATGATTCTTCTGGGTACTCCATGCAGGCGGTAGATGTGTTTCACGAACAGTTTGGCCAATTGGCGGGCTGAAGGTAATCCACTGCAGGGTATGAAGTGTGCCTGTTTGGAGAATAAGTCTATTATAGTCCAGATCACCATGTTTCCACTGCTCCTCGTCAGCTCAACTATGAAGTCCATAGCAATCTCCTCCCATGGCCTTGATGGTTCAGCTACTGGCTGCAGCAGTCTGGGGGGTCTCCCTGGTCGGGTTTTCATCATGGCACAGATGGTACAACTTTTTACATAACTGTCTACGTCTTTCCTCATGCGAGGCCACCAAAACTGTCTCTGTGCTAAATGCAGAGTCTTTAGGAATCCAAAATGTCCCACTGGTTTAACGTCGTGGCTCTTCTTGAGGACCAGGGTGCGTAGCATCTCTGGGACGTAAAGTTTTGTCCCTTTCCAGGCTAGGTCATCCCTTTTTATCAAGAGATGTTGATTGTCTTGGAACCAGGGGTCCGCCAATGTTTCTGCCTTGAGCTTTGTCATTAGGTCACTCGCTGGCTGGCCCTGCTGATCATGATGCTGCCGTCTGGTGGTTACCTGGCCCACTCCTTGGGCAGAGGGGATGATGGCATTCACTACCTGCTCCCGTTCACTGTTGTATTGGGGCATTCGGGAGAGGGCGTCGGCCAGAAAGTTTTTCCCCCCTGGGATGTGCATCGTTGAAATGATTGAAGTATTGGGCCCACTGGACCTGCCTGGGTGATAACTTCCTTGGAATTTTGAGGGCCTCATAGTTTTTATGGTCAGTCCAAACTTTGAATGGTGTTTGGCCTCCTTCTAGCAGATGTCGCCAGGTTAACAGCACCCACCTCACTGCGAATGCTTCCTTTTCCCACACTGCCCATCGTCTCTCTGTGTTGGTGAGTTTGCAGGATGTGTAGGCACAGGGTTGTAAGTCCCCCTGGCTGTTTTTTTGGAGTAAGACTGCCCCCACTGCCCCGTCACTGGCATCTGCTTGGATGACAAAGGGTTGTTTGGGGTTAGGGTTCTTTAAGACCGGTTCTTTTGCAAACATTTCTTTTAGTGTCTCAAATGTGTGTTGGCAGGCCGGGTCCCACTGTAGAGGTTGTCCCGGGTGGGGTTTTGTTGCCAGACTCCCTGTTTTTAGGAGGTCCGTCAGAGGTTTGGCAATTCTCGCAAAGGAGGGGATGAATTGCCTGTAGAAGTTTACGAACCGCAGGAAGCTTTGCAGTTGTCTTTGGGTGCGAGGGGGGGCCAGTCTAGGACTGATTGTACCTTGGCTGGGTCCATTTCTATCCCCTCATAGCCCAAGTAATCCAACCTTGCCTGGTGGAACTCGCATTTCGATAGTTTGACATAAAGGTTCACCTTCAGCAATTTCTTGAGCACTTTGTGGACGAGGGGTATGTGTTCGTCTACGGTTTCCGTGTAAATGAGAATGTCATCCAGATAGACAGGACCTCCTTATAAAGGTGGTCGTGAAGCACCTCATTTATAAGTTGCATGAATACCGCCGGCGCCCCCTGTAGTCCAAAAGGCATCACCTTAAATTGGAAGCTTCCTAGGGGGCAGTTGAATGCTGTTTTCCACTCGTCTCCTTCCTTGATGTGTATCTGGTAGTAGGCTTTGCAGAGGTCATTGATACCTCGGAAGTCAACCACTAGACGCATGGAGCCGTCTTCTCTCTGAAAAAGACTGGTGCTGCTATCCGGGGTTTGGCTGGCTCAATGAAGCCCCTTTATAAGTTAGTGTCTATGTATTTTTGCATTTCTTCCATTTCCCGGGGCGTCATGGCATACAACTTAGGTTTAGGTAGTTTCGCCCCAGGGATGATTTCAATGGTGCAATCAGTCTCGCGGTGGGGTGGTAGAACATCACCCCAATCAGTCTCGCTAAATACTTCTGCAAGGTCTTGATATTCTTTTGGGATCTGTTTTATGTCATGGGAGCTGATGGATACGGCTGCCAGTTGTTTAGCTGTACTCTTGATCAGGGGTGCTTGGGTTGGGGGTGTTTTTTGTCCCTCTGGTGGGAGGGGTTGGAGCCTCTGTGTGGAAGGCATCCTCTCTGGTTGGGGCGGCAGGGGGTGAGGCCCCCTTGCTATTCTCAGTCTGCGGGTCCCCTCCTGCCACCAGATAGTTGGGCCCCACTTGTCTAGCCAGGAGAGTCCCAGTATGACTGGTTTAGTCATCTTGGGGGCTATTATAAAATGAATCATCTCCCAGTGATCTGCTAGCTCCAGTTTCACTGGCTTGGTTAAGTGTGTGGCGTGCGCCCCCCCTACTAGGGATCCATCAACTTGCTCAAATCAGATGGGGTGGCTGAGCTTTTTTGCTCGTATTCCCAGTTTCTGGACCATGGATAGGTTGATCAGGCACCTCGTGCAGCCTGAATCTATTAGGGCTTGGAAAACCCCTTGGGTCCCTGTTTTTGGGGCCGTTAGGCCTACGGAGAGAGAAAAGGGTGGATGGGTTCATTCACGATTGGTTCGTCTTTTCCATCGTCATCACTGTCATACGTTTCGGGGGGCTGATTCGCATCATCTGGGCTCTCCCTTGCTTCGGTCAAGTGGGCGAAAACTTCCGTACCGGGGGGGAGTCTTCGTGGTGTGTTGGTGGCGCGCCTGGGTCCTCGTTCCAGCTGTGTCTTGCCCGTTGGCTCTGGTCTTGGTCCCGGGGTTCTACATGCCACTGCCAAATGGCCAACTCCTCCACATCTGTAGCATCTCAGCAGACTCCGGGGGGGGTGGTCTCTGGGTGGCCCGTGGTGCTGTAGTTCCTCGTCTGGTAGACAGTTCCTGGTCCAGCTGGGCTTTCTCCTTTGCCTGTGGTGCTTTAGCATGTCGTTGGCCCGTAGCCTTCTCTCAACTTCAGTTTCATTCTCTAGAATAGAGTTGATTTCCAAGCATCAAACTTTAGGAAATATTCTCTTTATTGAGCAATGCGGTTCCTGGATGAAGCTGTCTATTTAGACCCGCTCCAGTCCGGCTTCAGGTCTGGTTACAGCACCGAAACGGCATTGGTCACGTTGGTAGATGATCTCTGGAGGGCCCGGGGTAGGGGGTACTCCTCTATCATGGTGCTGTTAGACCTCTCAGCGGCTTTTGATACCATCGACCATGGTATCATGTTGCGCCGGTTGGAGGGATTGGGGGTGGGGGGCACCGTTTTGCGGTGGTTCTCCTCCTACCTCTCCGACCGGTCGCAATCGGTGTTGACAGGGGGGCAGCGGTCGACCCCGAGGCGCCTAGTGTGTGGGGTGCCACAAGGGTCGGTCCTCTCGCCCCTTCTGTTCAACATTTATGTAAAGCCGCTGGGTGAGATCATCCGTGGTTTTGGGGTGGAATTCCATCAGTACGCTGATGACACTCAGCTGTACATCTCCACCCCAGACCACCCCAACGATGCCGTGGAAGTGATGTCCCAGTGCCTTGAAGCTGTGCGGGTCTGGATGGGGAGAAACAGGCTTCGACTCAACCCCTCCAAGACCGAGTGGCTGTGGCTGCCGGCGTCCTGATATAGCCAACTGACTCCATCGTTGGTTATTGGGGGCGAATCATTGGCCCCCACGGAAAGGGTGCGCAACTTGGGCGTCCTCCTGGATCCACGGCTGTCTTTAGAGGAGCATACGACAGCTGTGGCCAGGGGAGCTTTTTATCAGGTCCACCTGATACGCCAGTTGTGGCCCTTTCTAGATCGGGACTCCCTACGCACAGTCACTCAGGCGCTCGTCACGTCTCGCTTGGACTACTGTAATGCTCTCTACATGGGGCTCCCCTTGGGATGCATCCGGAGGCTTCAGCTGGTACAGAATGTGGCCGCGCGGGGGATTATGGGAGCGACAGGGCGCTCCCATGTGACACCTCTCCTGCGTGAGCTGCATTGGTTGCCGGTTGATTTCCGGGTGCGTTTCAAGGTGTTGGTAATCACCTTTAAAGCGCTCCATGGCTTAGGACCAGGGTACTTATGGGACCGCCTTCTGCCACCTATTGCCTCCCACCGGCCGGTTCGCTCCCACAGAGAGGGCCTCCTCAGGGTGCCGTCAGCCAGACAGTGCCGGCTGGCGACCCCCAGGGGGAGAGCATTCTCTGTGGTAGCCCCCACCCTCTGGAACGATCTCCCTCCAGACCTGAGGATTATCGCTGACCTCCGGTCCTTTCGTCGGGCTTTGAAGACTCATCTCTTCCAACTTGCCGGACTTGCCTGATCCCTCCTATTTTTAAATATTTTTAAATGCTTTTAAATTTTTAGAGTCTTAGAGTTTTTATTCGGTTTATATTTTCAGCCTAAATTTATATTGATTTTAGTACGTTTTAACTTATTGTATTGTATTGGTTTTAAATTGGCTGTTCACCGCCCTGAGTCCGGAAGGAGAAGGGCGGTATAGAAATTTAATAAATAAATAAATAAATAAATAAATAAATAAATAAATAAATAAATAAATGCACCCGTGCCTGGCAACCATGCAGACAGTACTGGCCCCTCTATCCAAAACCCTCCTTTTCTTTTCCCATTCTCTGGTCCCCTTTGGCTGTCTTCTAGATCATTCTCCTCTTATCTGTCTGTTCAGCTCACAGGAATGTCACCCCTCCCATGAGTCTCCTAGGAGACTGAATTCACCGAAAGGCTTTTCTAGGTGAAATGTCAAACTTTTGTCTCATTGCTTCTATGTCAGCTCTGGAACACTGACACGTGGTGGAATTTGTGGACTAGAAATTCCAAAGGTGGTATTTGGCCTAATAGTCCTTGTTTCCTAAGAACTTCAAAATATCTGGACAGTTTATACACATATTGTTTCAACACTTTTTCTTTGGTTTCCAGGGAATCCATCATATGCTTTCTGTAGTGAAAACTACTCCAAACAACAATTCATATGATGATAATCTTTATAGTTTTTTATTTATTTATTTATATGCCGCCCTTCTCCAAAGATTGAGGGCAGCTTACAATGTGTTAAGCAATAGCCTTCATACTTTTGTATATTTATACAAAGTCAGCTTATTGCCCCCACAAACTGGGTCCTCAATTTACCTACCTTAGAAAGGATGGAAGGCTGAGTCAACCTTGAGCCTGGCAAGATTCAAACATGGAGTAATTGCAGACAGCTGGATGTTAATTAGGGTGCTTAGTCTGCAGAGCTATCCAGGCTCTTTCTATCCGGGTTGGGTTCTTATTCTCAGTAAAGCCAAAGGAAGACATTTGGTCCATGGCAGATGTGTTTCCAAAGGCAGTTTAGTTGTCAACTCTTTTATCCTGCCATTAACATTTTCAATTTTAGCTGGGGATCTTATTCCCAAAGCCTCCATGATGTTCTGTAATACTTTGGAAGTAAAATGACTTCCTTGGTCACTATCTATTTGTGTAATTATTCCATACCAAGGAATGATTTGATCTAACAAAACTCTTGTCACCATGGCTGCTGTAGCATTACTGCAGGGAAAGGCTTCAACCCACCCTGTGAGGTGGTCCACTATGACCAATAAATAACTTTCCCCATTTTTTGTAATTCTGTAAAATCCACTTGAATACATTGAAATGGTCTTAAAGTTGGTGATCTCCCAGCCATCTGCTGTTTCCTGACAACTTGTCTAATCACCTTTTTACAAATGAAACATTTGTTTATAATTGACTTTGCTAAGGAATATATTCCAATACAACCATAGCATTTTAAAAGTTCATCTACAATAGCTTGAATTCCCCAATGACTCCACCCATATTTTGCCCAATGTATGCACTATCCCAAATGCATGCTTGGAATCTGCCTATTTTTCCTTCCAAGATGCATAGAGCTTAATTTAGTGCATTCAATTCACAGGTTTGAGCAGACCAATTTCGAGCCAAATCCCCTGCTTCCAGGATCTCTTTAGTGTGTCCATTTATAATAGCATATCTGTTTTTTTTCCCTCACTCCCTCCTCCACCCTAGAGGAACCATAAAAATTGCTTCTCCTTTCTCCAGGGGGTGTTCCTCCAAATCAGGTCTTATTTTCATTTGTAAATCAATTACTTCAGCACAATAATGTTCTAATCCATACAGATCCATTGATCCGGTATTGGCTAAGAACTGTGCTGGATTCAAATTGTGATCTGTTGTTAAAATCAAGTCTGTCTGCTGCATTAAAATTGCTTCATATTTTAGAATTCTGGAATCAGTTAACCACCGCCCCGCTTTTTGCTGATGGATGGTTCTGACTTGATGTGGGGTGCTCACAATAAGGGCTCCCCCAAAGGTCAATTTCCTACTTTCTTGGACTAATATTGCAGTAGCCGCAATTGCTTGAATACATACTAGCCATCCCCTTATTACTGGGTCTATTATTTTTGATAGGAATGCCACGGGTTTCTTTTGTCCTGCCCAGTCTTGAGCCAACACCCCTTGTGCAATTCCATTTTTTGTGTTTACAAAGGGATGGAATGGCTTTTCCAAATTTGGTAAACTTAATACAGAAGCCTTGGTTAAAGCTTGTTTCAAATTTTCAAAGCTTCCTTTTTCACGCCCTTCCCATTTCAAACTCCAAGGTTCAGATTCAATTAATTTTGCATACAGGGGTTTGATAAGATCAGCATACCCATCAATCCAGAGTCTGCAATGTCCAACCAAACCTAAGCATTTCCTTAATTTTTGCTTGTTTTTAGGTAGAGGTTGAGATGCCACCCCTTCTATTCTATCAGGAGTGATTTTCCTACTCCTTTCACTAATTATGGGTATTCTAATGCTTTGTCCACTTAATCTGATCTTTGTCAATTAAAAACACCACTTCCTCTTCCTTAGGTCCCACTACTAAATTTATCAAGGGCTCTCTGTGGAATCCAAAAAGGAATCATCCAACACCACTAGTACTGACTTTCATCTTCTGCCTTCATATTGTACACTTACGCCTCTGTCTTCCCTGCCTGTACCCCCACCACTTCTATCCATCATCACTTGGTTCCACCCTCGCATTCCTTTCTTCCTTCCCCGTCCAAAGGTTCCCTATGATTCAAAAACAAATCACATACCTTCTCCCTTCCATCGGTTCTACTTTCTCTAACTCCTTCTTCTTATAATACTAAACATTCAATTCTTCCTATCACTGCCCTCCTGGCTTCCAAGTCAGCACAAGTCAGTGCAGACCAACTTAAAGGCAACTTTCTGGCTTCCACTAAAACTTCCTCTCTCCCTTCTACTATTGTATATCCATCTATATTATAATTGCTAATCCATCTCTGTAACAATTTCTAAAAGGGCAACAACTTATGCTGCTAACAAACAAACAATGCCATATGATGGAGCACCTAAGCATTCAAAATGCACACAGACATAAAGACACTTTTTTTAAAAAATGGAGGTAAGAAGAACAGCTTCAAAAATAAAACAAACAATTTAAATGAAGTATTTTGGATCAATGCTCTGAAATATATTTGGATCAAGCTTTAGTGTCAATCTCTGTCTTTAGTAAAATGCAAGTCAGATTCAGAAAATCTTTCAAAATCATTTCTTTTATATAGGTTTAATTAAATATTTTAAACCTCAAAAATTTATAAAAAAAAATAAAATCAAAATTGTATTCAGAGCAGAAAAGAAAATCTATCTGCATAGCTTTTATATGCAGATGAAAGAGACCAAAACAGTGGGAGGGAGGCAAGGCTGCATGAGCAGATCACCCATTTCCCCCTCCTTTCTCAGACAGGCTAAGAGAAAGGAAAAAAATGTTTAAAGCAAGCAGAAAAGCCTCACTCCCCCCTTCACTCAGCATTCTTTCAACAGAATAACATTCTCTGCATTTCTCTCTGGCCTCAACACACTCACATTTGGGCTGCAATCAAACTGCTTGTGTACACCAATTTCACATGCAAAAATCCCATCTCATGCAAACCAGTCATTACAATTATTTCAGGGAGCTTTTTCACAAGCCAATGAGCTCCATTTTCTAAATAATTTAGTGTACTATTATTAGAGGATTTCATCCTCCATCCAGCTCCTTCCACTTTTTCTTTCCTTGGTCAATCTGTAGCTTCAAACAGTGGGAAAACTCAAGAAGCAGTTTTAAACAGAAATGTGATTTTGGGCCCTAACCACTGCCTGTTTCCCACAGCTTCAAGCCCAAGCTTACTTACTTTGCTGGCCGGCCAAACATATCACAATCAATTCAATCCCATTCAATTCTACACACTATTATTATATGCACATCACTATCTTTCTGTTGGTCCTACTTTTTCACTTTCATCAAACACACACTTACACATTCCATCCTAACATTTCCATCCTAACATGCCTTCTGAGTGATCTGCCACAGATCTATGTATAGGAATTGGTCCCAATAGCCATCCTGGGTAATGATCTGATATACCTTGGATATCACTGTTGGATTCAACAATCCTTCTTCTGTCCAACTTCCACCAAAGGTAGACCACTCATTTCTACAATATATCTTCAAGATATCCAGATCACACAGGGGACCACCATAGTCTTCACTAAAGGCACTCTTAAAACTGGCTAGCATGCATTGTAACGGTGTCCTGGGGACACTATTATGACCACCCATCCTAACAACACTACCGTTGACTCACGGTGCCTGAAACTCAAAGGTCACCAATGAGAACTGCAACAGTTTAACCACCCACACAATCCTAACAGGGAAACTCAATCTCCCAACGGGAGACTTGAACTCCTCTAACAGGGAGACTTGAACTCCCAACAGGAGACTTGAACTCCTTACTGGAGACTTTCAGGATGACGCCTTGTCTCCTAGGAGGGTGATCAGGCCCCCTCTTCCACTGCAAACTCGGTGGGCTTCCCTTAGGGAGACTCGAACTCCCAACAGGAGACTTGAACTCCTGACTGCTACACAATTTACATATACTTGCCTGCAGGCATTTTCCTCTTGGACTTTTGTTGACATCTCTGGGTCTGGCTGACCTTGAGGATCCTTGACTGGTCTGCTTCTCCAGTGGGTTCACAGCACTTCCCCACTGAAAGATTCCATGGACTTCAAAGGAGTCCTAATGGCCAGCCAGTGGATTTTCTTTTGGGAAGGCGTCGGTTCCTGCTGGGGCAGCCATCAGGCAGATCAGTGGTCTTTCTTCCTCAGTCCCTTCATGCAAGTCGCCAGAAAACATTGTGGAATGAAAGACTAAACAACATTCCTAGGTCAGCCAGAGACAGTTTATTGTGCAGGTTCAGAGCCAGATTTGTACCTGAAATTCTGAATCCCTGAAAGCTCTGATACAACTGTTTATATATGTTTCCAAGACAAAGGGTTTGGTAAGCTCATGCATTTTCCATATATGGTTAACGTACACTTGTTATATGATAATTGTCATTTCCTAATTAATAAACCATTATTTTCTAGTTTATAAGATTATCTTTAGCTAGACAACCTTCCTTAGTTCTGTAATTACTAATACAGGAGATTTTATTGCTGTCCTTAGGTAATAATTAACTCTTTGTAACCTACATGTCTTTGTGTCTTTGACAGCGATGCCCCTCAGATATTTTTCCATATGGTCATCCTTCCGTGACAGCTAGGGCTCATCAGACGATATAATCAATAATGGGATTTAGCTGATTTTTAATATAATCTCCAACCAAGCACATTTCTCCCTTATAATAATGTGAATAGAGAGGGTCATTTAGGGTTCATGTAACTGACTCTGTATGATTCCTACTTTATTCACTTTATTCCCATTCACCTTATTCACATTATTATTTTATTCACTTTATTTACTTTATTCACTTTATTCACTTTAATAATAGGCTCAGGTAAATTGCTAATAATAGCCAATAGAGTAACTTGGTAATTAATTGATACAAAATGTTCAAATGAATAAATATTAATGCTCATGACTTTAATATAAAACCAAATTCAGTTTATTCTGCAGAGTCTGGAAGAAATATAAACCTCAAAACAAACAAACAAACAAATACAAAAAGAGAGAGAGAAGAACTACTTGAAAATCCTGTCATGATCCTTTGAAATGATTTCTTGAATATACTACAGCCCCAATATTTCTCCTCACTTAGTTGTATAGGTACTTAAAGATTAACAATCTCCTATTCTTGAATAAAACTGGCTGCACAGGACATGTTTTATATAATTCATCCAGCTACCTAGGAAGAAAAGCAGCTGTAATCTAATCCCACCCCTCCATTTAGAGATAAAATGGGAAAGTGGGAGAACAATTAAAAAAATATTGGTTCAGGCTTCCTCACTTCTGGGGTAGTTCATAATAAGCTTTAAATTTGAGTCAAGGACTTCCAGCTTATAATGTTAATCATTATACATATGTGCTGATAAGAATTGCAAACCAACCCTTGAAAAGTAGCTTTATAAACTTACGAATCCTGAAATTAATACAGGGCACATAGAAAGTATTTTAGGAGATAATGTGGCAACATAGAGTGAGTATTTCCTTTCCAACTATATTGTTTAGATTTGTATGTTTCTTTCCTTTTTGTCATTTATTTTTTTAATTCATCTTCTGGAGAAGAAGCCTAAGTAGCACTGTATTTCTGGCATGAGATCTACCTGTGACAAACTAATAATTCTTTTCAATACTTAGGAAATGAGAACACAAAAATTCTCAGACTGAAGTTGAAGAGCTTGGTGGTAGCAGGTTAGCATGTTAGCAAGAGCAACTATCTTGATCTTCTCTTACAGGTTTTTTTGTTAAATTCCTAATTTTTATCAGGTTTTTAGTTACTAAGATGTTTTAAAAGGCATCTGATTGGAAAAGGGATGGAAAGAAAGGAATGGAAATTTGCCTCTCTGTTTTGGCAAAAAAGAAAAGCAAGGTTACCAAAGGGGGAAAAAAATTAAAAGTTAGAATGAAAAAATTAGCAAGTGAAGTTTGTTTCTGGTGTACCCTTTGAATATCTTAAAAGCTGCATCTTCAATATTTGGTCAAGAACTACGGTACTTATGGAAATACATTTGCCAATGTGAATGACAAAATGAATGTTGTATTGTAATCTCTGATGCTTTTATATGTGCACTAAGACATCATAAGAATGTGTGCATCAAGATGTTGAAATCAGTTTGTTTTTTAATGAAACTGTTGGATTCTGCCAATTGATGGAAACCAACTGTTTCAGATGATATTATTTTTTTAAGTTACTTTTTTGAATAGTTTATTTGTTGCCTCATGGAAATTACAATAAATTGTTCAGATGTTTCAACAATTCAGTTTGGATTTGAGTGTCCAATTATCCATTTTGTCTGCAAACTAGGAATTCCATAGAGGAAGTTTTCTGTCATAGAGAAGAAGTGACAGTGAAGCAGACTTTTCCACATCTTCTCACTGATTTTAACAATACCAGAGTCATACTATGAAGAAAAAGTTGAGAAGGGAATAATGGCTGTTCTACATATAGTACTCTGCTAAAGAGATATATGTAACCAATGAATATAGCATGACTTGAAATACTATTTATTAATGAGATGTAGTGATTGCTCAGATGGCATTTTGTTTTAAAACACTGACTTGAAATATGCCTTTTCTTTTCTCTCTCCCACCCCCCAATCTCCAGAGTCAAGGTTTGAAATCCCTTCGTACAGCTTTCATCTGCCTGGATGTCTCCCTATGATCTCTTAGAGCTGCTTAATTGCCTCTTATTTCTTGTGATTCTCACTGCCAAGAGTATTTAGACTTAACTGTGGAGTGTGCATGAAGAACATTTTTTCTGACACAAATGATCAGTGAATCATACTAGGTATGTTGTCCAGAGAAACATAGGCATACCCACCAACTTTGGTCTTCAGATAGGCTCATTTCCAAGCTAGAAGATGACAGTTTAGCTTCTCTCTTGGTAGTACAAAAGCAAGTCAGGTCTTATCTTACTTGAAAAAATGTGTGAGGAAATCAATAAATCTTGTTTAGCTCTTTTGAAAAAGAAGTGGATAGAAATAAGATGAATGAATACAGTGAAATGACTCTCATAACCCAGAATTAGATTTTATTTGCTACGGGATCTCAGTCAAGCTAAGAGATAGATTGGACACTCTCCGCTGCTTCAGTTTATAAAATTGATATTTTTTTTAAGGGTCAATGTCAGTTACACTTGATCTTTACTGATTTATGCTAAAAAGCATCCAGAAAACAGTTTATTTTAAACCAGTGAGAGGCAAAGAGAAGAAATGCTCTCTGAACAAAAATTAGTTTAGTTTTCCCTCTAAAATTTAAAGAAAAAATTCAACCATATTGTGACTCAGAAAAGTCAACACAGAAAAGGCCTACTTGATTGAATTTCTTGTTGTTTCAATAATTTTGAAACAACTTTTTAAAAAATAAATTTTATTTGTACATTTTTCTTTAACATACATGATGTAAGGATCGCCTCTCCTTCCAACCTAAGAAAGTACGAACTCTTGAAACATAGTTGTTCAAAAGGATTCTTTTATTAAGCAGAAGTGAAAGCCATCCAGCTAAAGCACAGTCTGAATACCCTTAGGCAAAGCAGTAGGATTAAAGTGGTAGAGACCCCTCCCTTTAAATCAGAATGCAGATTTTAGCCAATACACAAGTGTGAAGATGTTTTCTTTACTATTTCCTTTGAGAACCCAAACAAACATGCATTCCCACCAATACCATTTAAAGTGAGACAACCCACATGGCTATCATATTAATTCCTGCAGGTAAAGGGAATTTCAGGCCTCCTTGGCTCCAGGATATAGCTTGTAAAATATCTGATGACACAGGTCATGCTAGTAAATTGAATCCAAGTCTCCCTCTTCCTCCACTTGAATGGCAATATCACTTTTAGGGATCTGACATGCTACCCTCCTTAGAAAACAAAAGGGTCCACCTGTAAAACAAAAGGGTCCACCTGTAAAAAAACAACAACAAATATACACAAGATTTCAAGATTTCATCATAGTATATCAACAAGGTTTGTTAGAGTATTGGGAGTGAAATTTTCTCAGTAAAATTGGAGCCCTAACATGATGTTTAGCGACCCATTCATTGTGTGCTGATGGTAAATTATTCCAAGCAGATAACTAAGTATCTGTGTACTTAGGATACCCTCTGTCTATCCTACAGTCAAGATTTCCTTGATTTCAAAGTGTTGTTCACCTTCAATCATGGTGGGCACAGGTGGTTTAGATGCAGGTGGTCTGAGGGATGAGATTACTTCTCGTTTGAGTAAACTGATATGGAATACTGGATGGATCTGCCTGAATGACTTTGGAAGGAGTAGTTCAACTGCTACTGAATTGATGGTTCTAGTGATGAAGAAAGTCCAATGAACTTTGGCCCTAGTTTCTTTGAAGGTTGTAATGATTTCAAGAATTTTGTAGATAAGTATACTCTGTCTCCAATATGAAAAGGTTTGGGTTCCATCCTTTTCTTGTCAGCTTGAATCTTAAAAGCTTTTCTAGCTTCCTGTAAGGCTAATCTAACCACTGGCCACGTGTTTTGCAAATTATCTATCCACTCCTTAAGTGAGGGGATGGTGGGTTCTTCTGTGGGTAGTTCAGGCATGGGACTGAAATCCTGGCCTGTTGCTACTCTAAAAGGGGTAAAACCAGTGCTTGAATGTACAGCATTATTAAACGCAACTTCAGCAAAAGGCAAAAGTTCAGTCCAGTTATCCTGCTGAAAATTAATGAAATATCTTAAATATTGTTCTAGCACCAAGTTCAAAATTTCAGAATTACCATTAGTACAAGGATGAAAGGATGTGCTCAAGCCCTGACCAGTACCAAGTAAGCCCAAAAACGCCCTCCAAAATTTGGAGGTGAATTGAGCCCCTCTGTTGGAGATGATCCTTTGTGGAGCACCATGAAGTTGATAAATGTGTATTAGGAATAATTTGGCTAAACTTTTAGCAGTTGGGATCTTTTGGCAGGGTATAAAATGTGCCTGTTTTGAAAATAGGTCTGTCACAACCCAAATAACAGTATTTCCTCACTGTTTGGCAATTCCACAATGAAATCCATAGCGATCTCTCTCCAAGGCGCTGAAGGTTCAGCTACCTTCTGCAATAGACCTGGGGATTTCCCCTGGCGTCTTTTTGCTGCTGCACAAATGGGGCAGCTAGCTACATAGTTTTCTATGTCCTTTTTTAGTGATGGCCACCAAAATTGTCTTTTAATCAGGTGTAAAGTTTTCACAAACCCAAAATGTCCAGCTAATTTGGAGTCATGGCACCGTTCCATTAAGCATAGTTTTTGGCTTGCAGGGACATACAACTTCCCACCCACCCAAGCCAAGTCTTCTTTCATCAGACAGCTGGATTTGTTGTTCAAAAACCATTCATCAGTGGCCAATGCTTGTTTAAAAGTTAGGGTGGTGTCATTGTCCGTCAATGTTTCTTGTTTAGCCTGGGATCTGGTGACTACTTTAGCAGCTAGTTGATTGTTTTGTACTATAGGTTTTATTACGTCTGGTTTTGCACTATTGTATTGTGGTTTTCTGGATAGCGCATCCACCAGAAAGTCCCCCCCCCCCGGGAAGTATTTTAGAGTAAAATCAAACCGTTTAAAGTACTGAGCCCATCGTACTTGTTTTGGGGAGAGTTTCTTTGGGGTCTTTAGGGCTTCTAGATTTTTATGATCAGTCCAGACTTCAAAAGGGGTTTTACTGCCTTCTAAGAAGTGCCGCCAGGTCAACAAAGCCCAACGAACTGCATAAGTCTCTTTCTCCCAAATAGCCCGCCTTTGCTCAGTCTCATTCAACTTTTTGGATGTGTAAGCACAGGATTGTAATTGGTCTTGCTCATACTTCTGAAATAGGACTGCTCCTATTGCCACATCGCTGGCATCTGCTTGTATGACAAATGGTTTCTCCGTGTCTGGGTGTTTTAGAATTGGTTCTGCCGAGAACAGCCATTTAAGTTTTTCAAATGCTGCCTGGCATTCCATAGTCCAGTTCAATGGTTGCTTTGGTTTAGGGTTGTCCTCCCTCTTTGTTTTTAAGAGCTTGGTGATGGGGAGGGCAATCTGAACAAATGCAGGGATAAACTGGCAGTAAAAGTTTGCAAACCCCAGGAAGCTCTGTAACTGTTTACGTGGGCACAGAGGGTCCCAATCAAGTACAGCCTGCACTTTTAGAGGATCCATCTCAACTCCCTGGTGTGAAATGCGGTATCCCAAATAGTCAATCTTCTCTTGGTGGAATTCACATTTGGAAAGTTTGGCATAAAGTTTGGCGGCATGGAGTTTGTTTAAAACTGCCCTGACTAGTTTCACATGTTCTGCTTTGGTCTCGGTATAGATTAAAATGTCATCGAAATAGACCAGAACCCTCTTATATAAATTCTGATGCAGCACTTCATTTATTAACTGCATAAACACTGCAGGAGCTCCATGCAAGCCAAAGGGGAGCACCTTGAATTGGTAGCAACTGAGGGGGGTGTTAAATATTGTTTTCCACTCATCCCCTTCCTTAATTCTTAAGGTTGTAAGCCTCCCTTAAGTCCAGCTTTGAAAAAATTTTCCCTTTAGTGAGGTGTGCTAACATATCTTTTGTGAGGGGGAGAGGATACATGTTCTGCACACTGATTGTATTCAGATTTCTAAAATCAACACAGAGATGTTTTGAGCCATCTTTTTTCTCTCTAAAGAGCACAGGAGCTGCAATTTTTGGTCGGGCTGGCTCGATGAAACACCTTGCTAGGTTTTTTTCAATGAATGTTCTCAGCTCTTCCAACTACCTCAGTGACATGCTGAACATCTTGGGTTTAGGGAGTTTCATGCCAGGTAAGATTTCTATTGCACAGTCAATCTCAGCTCCTTATCCCACACTGCACGGAGACAGCAAGAGAATACAGCCAGACACATCAAAATGAGTTGAATGCTGGTTTAATGCTTTGTCAGTTATGAGACAATGCTGAGCCATAAAACTTTCAAGATTGGTGTTACAAGCATCCGCCTTGTAACACTCTTTATCCCCTTGCCCCACCCCGCCCATAATCAAGCGGCCACTCATCAGCTGTAGCAGTTCCTTCCAGGACTGTAGCGGGGCTCCACCTTCTTCTCTCCCAGCATCTTCATCCTGAAGCCCCTCACAGTTTTTCAACAGAGTAACCCTATCCCTGATGCCCCATCACCTACTTCCATGCCACATACACCCAGTGCTACCTCCACCACTTTAGCATTATGCTGCATTTCCTGATGCGTTCTTGCAGTTGTTAGCATTCACCACCGCTCCTCCTTTCCATCCCCAGAGTGTCAAGTATGCTGGGCTCGACAGGTGGCTCCCCTTCACCAGGGGCTCCTCTGGAAGACATAAGGTGGATATGTTATCTTTAGGTGAGGATTTCCACGGATATTTCCTGTGGAATTGCTGCAGAAATCGGTTAGCTGCGATATCTGTTGCTGCCACCCAGGTGGCTTCTTCTAACTGATAGCCCTTCCACCTTACTAGATACTGAAGTTTCCCCCTATGAATTCAGGAATCTAATATATCCTCCACCTCATAGTAGTCATTGTTTACAGGGGGAGGAGGGGTTGGTGTGGAGTCTAAGTGCGGTTATTGGTTTCAGGAGGCTGCTGTGAAACACCGGGTGGACTTTCCCTAATAAGGGTGGAAGTTTTAGCACCACTGTAATTGGGTTGATGATTTTGCTAATGGGAAAGGGTCCTAGATATTTTGGCCCTAACTTTCAGTTTGGTACTCACAGTTTGATGTACTTAGTAGAGAGGTACACTATATCTCCTATATTAAAGGGTTTCATAGTGGCCCTTTTCTTATCAGCCTGATTCTTATACTCAGCTGTGGCTTTGTCCAGTGCTTTTCTAATTTGCAGCCACACTATCTGTATTCTCTCTCCCCATTCATTGGATACACCCCCCCCCCCCGGATTGGACAGTTTTGAGTTCAGGGATCGCAACGAAGTGTGTGTCCATTCACCACTTGGAATGGGGTACAGCCGGTACTGTGATGTACAGCATTATTATTTGCCACCTCCGCGAACAGTAGTAACAATGACCAGTCATTCTATTGATATGACACATAACTCCTTAAGTAGCATTCCACCATTGTGTTAGCTCTTTCAGCTGCACCGTTAGTGCTAGGGTGGAATGCCAAGCTAAGACCTTGTGTCGATCCTATCGTTTGGAGGAAGTTATGCCAGAAACCTGATGTGAACTGAACCCCCCTATCAGAGATAATTCTACGAGGTACTCCGTGTAGTTGATAAATGTGTTGGACGAATAGTTTGGTCAACCTACGAGCTGATGGCAACCCACTACATGGGATAAAATGGGCCTGTTTGGAGAAGAGATCTATAACAGTCTAGATGACATTATAGCCATTGCTTTGGGGTAGGTATACTATAAAGTCCATGGCTATTTCCTCCCAGGGCCTCATAGGGTTGGCCATGGTTTGCAATAGTCCAAGAGGTTTTCCCGGCCTTGGCTTTGCTTTGGCGCAAGTGGAACAACTGTTCACATACCCTTCTATCTCTTTCCTCATGTGCGGCCACCAAAACTGTTGCCTCATCAAATGTAGGGTTTTCAGGAACCCGAAATGCCCTGCTGCTTTGTCATCGTGACATTGTTGCAGCACCTTGTTACATAGTGTTTGGGGGATATACAATCTACCTTCTTTCCAGGCATGGCCATCTTTAAATGTAAAAAGTTGTCAGTGTCCTTGTAACCAGTCATCTGTTATTAAGGCAGCTCGGAGTTTGTTCCCCTACCCATGTGATAGACCTGCAGTGCTGGACTTCTTTCCACTGTCTGTGTGGTAGGCACCATAGCTTGCACAACTTCATCTCGCTTACTATGGTACTGTGGCATTTGGGACAGTGCATCTGCTAAAAAATTCTTTCCTGCCAGTACATATTTTAATGTGAAATTAAATTGCTGAAAATATTGAGCCCACCACACTTGCTTGGGGACAATTTTCTGGGGGTTTGTAATGAGATTAGGTTTCAATGATCTGTACAAACTTCTAACTGGGTTCTCGTCCCTTCTAGTATGTGTCTCCATGTAAGTAGCGCCCACCGGACAGCAAACGCCTCCTTTTCCCAAATAGCCCACCCCCGTTTGGTTGGCATGAATTTTTTCGATGTATAGGCACAAGGTTGTAGTTGGCATTGGCCATTGGGTTGTAGCAACATAGCCCCCACAGCTATGTCACTGGCATCCATTTGCACTATAAATGATTTATTCTGATCTGGATGTTGTAAAATGGGTTCTTGGGCGAATAAGGTTTTCAAGGCTTCAAATACCTTCTGGCATTTGGAAGTCTACACTACCCGCTGGCCTGGTTTCACAGGTGTCACATTCCCTTTTGTGCATAACAAGTTAGTGATAGTTAACACTATATGAGCAAATGCTGGAATGAACTGGATGTAAAAATTAGCGAATCTGAGGAAACTTTGCACTTGTTTCCTCGTTTTGGGGGCTTGCCATTCCATAACTGCTATTACCTTTTTGGGGTCCATCCTTAGTCCCTTTTCTGATATACCATAGCCCAAATAATCCAGCTCAGTGCAATGAAACTCACACTTTGATATCTTAACAGATAATCTAGCTGCCAGCAATTTCTCTAGCACTTTGCGGACTAACTGGGTGTGTTCTTCCATTGTTTTAGTGTAGATAAGAATATCATCTAGATACACTAACAACCTTGATATAGATAATCATGCAACACCTCATTAATAAATTGCATGAAAACCACTGGAGCTCCTTGCAATCCAAACGGCATAACCAAAAACTTAAAACTACCGAGGGAGCAGTGAAAGTGGTCTTCCACTCATTGCCTTCTTTAATACGTATACAATAATATGCCTCTCTCAAGTCCAATTTGGTAAATATGTGGCTTGTGGCTAAGGTAGCCAATAAATCTTTTATCAATGGCAGTGGATATAGGGGCTCAACACTAACTGCATTCAAGCCATGAAAGTCGACACAAAGGCATAGACAACAGTCTTTTTTTTCTCGGAATAGGACCAGGGCAGCCATATGGGCCTGGCTGGGTGCAATAAAACCTCTAGCTAGGTTACTATCAATGTACCTGTGCAATTCCTCTATTTCTTTCGGAGTCATGGCATACATGCGGGGCTTGAGTAATTTGGCCCCCGGGATTATCTCTATCACACAATCTGTTGGCCAGTGTGGCGGAAGTGTGACACATTCATCCTCGCTGAATACTTCTGCTAGGTCCATGTATATCTCAGGAACCCTGTCTACTTGGGGTTTTCCTTGTATCGGGGATGATGTCAACTGGATACCTTTGGTGTGTTCACTTGAACTCCCTCCCTTGGCTCAGGCCCAAGCTCCAGGCGTACCTTCCTGTAACCCCCCTCCCACCATATGGTGGGTTTCCATTTATCCAACCATGCCAGTCCTACATGACCAGTCCTATCATACTATCGACTACTATAAACTGTATGAGGTCCCAATGGTCTCCTATTTCCAGCCTTATTGGTTCTGTTACGTGGGTTGCTGGCAAACCTCTGAGAATGGATCCATCCATCAGGATGAGTTCAGGATGAAGGGGGTTCCCTTCATCCTGAACTGGTGGCGCGGTGGTGGCACGGTGGGGAAGGAGCTCATTTGAGGCTTTTTCACTAAAAACCTCAACTAAATCCTTGTATTCTATGGGTATGTTCTCAATTGGTGTGGTGTGACCAGACAAGGCTGTTTCTCGATTCTCTGACCCCTCAATTCCTTTATGGGGATACTCAGCAAGAGTCATCTTCTTCTGAAATTTTATGATGCCTTGTTTCCAATTGATTTGTGGGTTCCATTTTTTTAGCCATGCAAGGCCCAGAACCAACAGCCATTCCATGCCAGGTGCCACTATAAATGTAAGGCTTTCCTCGTGGCTTCCGATGCCTATATGTAGAGGCTCGGTGGCCAGAGAAGCTGGCTCCCCTCCTGTTATTGACCCATCTAGTTGGCAGAAAGCAATGGGGGTTTTCAGCTTTCTTACATTAATCCCTAACCTCCCTACTAAGGTTGGGCTGATCAAACAACGGGTGCACACTGAATACACTAGAGTGGAGATACTTATCTCCCTGTCTTGGTTTGGGATGAATAGTCTTAAGGGAAGAGTAAGCAGTTTAATAGGTTTGCTTACCAGTGGTTCATCATCTGGATCACTTCTGAATGAGTGTGATTCCTTCAGTTTAGATGCTAGGATTTCCTCCCCAAAGAGGGGAGGGGATGGAACTTCTGTGGTCTGCCTGCTCCTCAGAGCAGTCTTCTTCCAATACCGACCTGGTTTTGCAGGACTCTCCTCTGGTGAGTGGTTCTGGGTGGGTGTTTGTGAATGACACTCTGCAGCTTGGTGCCCTTCTTTTCCGCACTTGAAACAGGCTGGAGATCTCAGAGAGAATGCAGTTTGTTGTTTGAGAGACTCTTGCTTCCATTGGGGTGAGGATTTCTTCCATGCTCACCCCACTCGATACAGGTTTCTGGCCATATTGATCTCAGCTTCTTTGGCGGTGACATACCATTCATGTAGGTCATTTGGTGCGCCTCGGGCCATGCAGCCATTGTATAGATCATCACTCAGCCTGTCCTTGAAACAGCTCACCAAAGTATCTTCCGGCCAGTGCACACGGCACCCGAAGTCCTGGAATTCTTCAGTATACTCTGCTACTGGCCGTCGCCCCTGCTTCACCACCTTAATGTGGTCGTGTGCTTTGCAGTCTACCAGTGGGTCATCAAATCAACGTTGCAGGGCCATCATGAAAAGGTCAAAATCCCACAGTTCTGGTGCGTTAGCGTTATGCAGGGTCACCATCCATCTGGCAGCAGCACCCACTAGGGCTAGGGTCACAACTCACACTCGGGAGCCTTGGGTTTGGAAATCATGCCTATACTCTTGCATGTAGGTTAGCACATGTGCCACAAAGAATCCTAATTGCTGTGGATTCCCATCAAACTTCATCCCAAGGGGGGAGTTTCTCTTTCCAGTTGAGGAGCCCGGGGTTGGTTGGGAATGGGCGCCGGTGTGTGTGCTGCCTGAGGGGGAGGGTTTGCTGGGTCTTCTCCCACTGCTGCTGTGCCCTCTGCTTGATAGGCAGGTTCCAGAGGGAGGGTGCCTCCCGTGGCATCATCCGCGACTGCTGCCCTTTCAGCACCCTTTGGTTGTTGTCCTGGCTCCCTTTGGATGTTGAGATTTTCCAAAGTTTCCATCACCAATTAGTCCTCCCTCGGGGGTGTCCTCCCTCAGGGGTGCTTCGGTCAGTTCCCCCTGGTCAGTAAGGGCTTCTAGTTCCAGTTTCCACCCCAGTTTTCAATTGCCATGGTTGAGGGTGACTCCTCTGGTTCTCTCATCCCAGCCATCTTTCTTCCTGATGCCAATCGACCAGCGGAGCTTTTCTGGATTCCCCAGGGTTACCTCGTCCTCTCTGATGCGGTGCATGAGACAGGCATCTGACTCGGCGGTGGTTACTGTCTCTCCCCAGCTATCGGTTTCTCCCAGCTCTCTGCTTCGTTCAGACATGGTTTGCAAGGTCCCCTCAGTAGAGTGAAGGTTGCTTCTCTGAGTTGACCATTTTGCAGATTGTGCTTTCTGTAAGGATCGCCTCTCCCTCCAACCTAAGAAAGTACAAACCCTTGAAACATAGTTGTTCAAAAGGATTATTTTATTAAGCAGAAGTGAAAGTCATCCAGCTAAAGCACAATCTGAATACCCTTAGGCAAAGCAGCAAGATTAAGTGGTAGAGACCCCTCCCTTTAAGTCAGAATACAGATTTTAGCCAATACACAAGTGTGAAGATGTTTTCTTTACTATTTCCTTTGAGAACCCAAACAAACGTGCATTTCCACCACTACCATTTAAAGTGAGACAACCCACAGGGCTATCATATAAATTCCTGCAGGTAAAGGGAATCTCAGGCCTCCTTGGCTCCAGGATATAGGTTGTAAAATATTTGATGACACAGGTCATGCTAGTAAATTGAATCCAAGTCTCCCCCTTCTTCCACTTGAATGGCAGTATCACTTTTAGGGATCTGACACATGAGTGCTTAAGAAACAGTGTATTGTTTGGGTCAATTTACCTCTACATAATATCAATAATAATAACAATTTTTATTTGTTTTGTTGTTGGTTGTGAAGTCATGTCCGACTCATCACAACCTCATGGACAACATTCCTCCAGGCCTTCCTGTCCTCTAGCATCCTCTGGAGTCCATTTAAGCTCTCACCTACTGCTTCAGTGACTCCCATCCAGCCACCTCATTCTCCCTACTTCTTTTGCCCTCAATCTTTCCCAGCATTAGGCTCTTCTCCAGTGAGTCCTTCCTTATCATTAGGTGGCCAAAATATTTCAAGTTTCATCTTCAAGATCTGACCTTCTAAAGAGCAATCTAGGACTGACTGGTTTGATTGCCTTGCAGTCCAAGGGACTCGCAGGAGTCTTCTCCAGCACCATAGTTCAAAGGCCTCAATTCTTTGGCATTCAGCCTTTCTTATGGTCCAGCTTTCAGTGCCATACATTGCAACTGAAAAACCATAGCCTTGACTATACGCACTTTTGTTGGCAGGGTGATGTCTCTGTTTTTTAGTATGCTGTCTAGATTTGCCATATCTTTCCTCCCCAGGAGCAAGCATCTTTTAATTTCTCAGTTGCAATCCCCATCTGCGGTGATCTTGGAGCCTAAGAAAATAAAATATGTCACTACCTCTATTTTTCCCCCATCTATTTGCCAGAAATTGAGAGGGTCGGATGCCATGATCTTAGTTTTCTTAATGTTGAGTTTCAGACCAACTTTTGCAGTCTCCTTCTTCACCCACATCAAGACACTCTTTAGTTCCTCTTCACTTTCTGCCATTAGAGTGGTATCATCTGTATATCTGAGGTTGTTGATATTTTTCCCGGCAATCTTAATTCCAGCTTTTGATTCATCTAGCCTGGCTTTTCTCATGATGTGCTCTGCATATAAGTTAAATAGGCAGGGCAACAGCATACAGCCTTGCCGGACTCCTGTCCCAATTTTGAATCAATCAGTTGTTCCATGTCCAGTTCTCACTGTTGCTTCTTGACCCGCATATAGGTTTCTCAAGAGACAAATAAGATGGTCTGGTACTCCCATCTCTTTAAGAACTTGCCACAATTTGTTATGATCCACACAATCAAAGGCTTTAGCATAGTCAATGAAGCAGAAGTAGATGTGTTTCTGGAACTCTCTAGCTTTCTCCATGATCCAGCGTATGTTGGCAATTTGATCTCTAGTTCCTCTGCCTCTTTGAAATCCTGCCTGTACTTCTGGTAGTTCTCGATCCACATACTGATGGAGCCTAGTTTGTAGGATTTTAAGCATAACCTTACTAGCATATGAAATGTGTGAATGGTGTGATAGTTTGAACATTCTTTGGCATTGCCTTTCTTTGGAATTGGAATGTAAACTGACCTTTTCCAATCCTGTGGCCACTGTTGAGTTTTCCAAATTTGCTGGCAAATTGAGCGTAGCACTTTTACTGCATCATCTTTTAAGCTTTTGAATAGCTCAGCTGGAATACTGTCACCTCCATTAGCTTTGTTGTTGCTCAGATTTCCTAAGGCCCATTTGACTTCACATTCTAGGATGTCTGGCTCAAGATCAGTGACCACTCCATCATGGTTATCAGGGATGTTAAACTCGTTCTTGTATAGTTCTTCTGTGTAATTTTGCCACATCTTCTTAATCTCTTCTGCTTCTGTTAGGTCCCTGCTATTTTGGTCCTTTATCATGCCCATCTTTGCATGAAACATTCCCTTCATATCTCCAATTTTCTTGAAGAGCTCTCTGGTTCTTCCTATTCTATTGTTTTCTTTTATTTCTTTGCACTGTTCATTTTAAGAAAGTATTCTTATCTCTTCTAGCTATTCTCTGAAATTCTGCATTCAGTTGGGTGTATCTTTCTCTTTCTCCCTTGCCTTTCACTTCCCTTCTTTCCTCAGCTATTTTCAAAGCTTCCTGAGACAGCCATTTTGCTTTCTTGCATTTCTTTTTCTTTGGGATGGTTTTAATTGCTACCTCTTGTACAATGTTGTAAACCTCCATCCATCCTTCTTCAGGCACTCTGTCTATCAGATCTAATTCCTTAAATCTATTTATCACCTCTACTGTATATTCATCAGGGATATGATTTAATTCATACCTGAGTGGCCTAGTGCTTTCCCCTACTTTCTTCAATTTAATTCTAGATTTTGCAACGAGAAGCTCATGATCTGAACCACAGTCAGCTCCTCGTCTTGTTCTTATTGACTGTATAGAGCTTTTTCCATCTTTGGCTGCAGAGCACATAGTCAATCTGATTTCTGTGTTGACTGTCTGGTGATGTCCATGTGTAGAGTCATCTCTTGGGTTGTTGGAAAAGAATATTTGCTATGACCATTGTACACTGCTCAAAAAAATAAACGGAACACAAGCAAAGGGAACACAAGCAAAAGACATCCGAGATCTGAATGAATAAAATAGCCTTATTAGATACTTTGTTCCTTACATACAGTAGTTTTGTGTTCCCTTTAGGTATTTGAGCAGTGTATAAACTACTGTATGTAAAGAACAAAGTATTTAATAAGGCTATTTCATTCATTCAGATCTCGGATGTCTTCTGCTTGTGTTCCCTTTATTTTTTTGAGCAGTATATTATCTTGACAGAATTCTATCAGCCTGTGCCCTGCTTCATTTTGTACTGCAGGGCCAAACTTGTCTGTTATTCTGATTATCTTTTGGCTTCCTACTTTAGCTTTCCAATCCCCCATGATGGTAAGGACATCATTTTTTGGTGTTAATTCTATAAGGTGCTGGTCAATTTCATCTTCTTCAGCACCAGTAGTTGAGGCATAGACTTGGATTACTGTGATATTGAATGGTTTGGCTTGGATTCGAACTGAGATCATTCTGTCATTTTGGGGATTGTATTGCTTTTCCTACTCTTTTATTGATTATGAAGGCTACTCCATTTCTTCTGAGGGATTCTTGCCCACAGTAGTATACCTGATGGTCATCTGAATTAAATCCACCAATTCCTGTCCATTTTAGTTCACTCTTTCTGGCACTACTAGTACTAGCCCGCTGCTCTTCCCCAGTAGCATATTGGACATCTTCTGACCTGAGGGGCTCATCTTCTGGTGTCATATCTTTTTGACTTTTGGTACTGTCTATGGGGTTTTCATGGCAAAGATACTGGAGTGGGTCGCCATTTTCTTTTCCAGTGGATCATGTTTTGATCCACGCTCTGCTATGACCTGTCCATCTTGGGTGGCCATGAATGGCATAGCTCATAGGTTCATTGAGCTATGCAAGCCCCTTCGCCACAACAAGGCAGTAATCCATGAAGGGGAATATTTACTTGTATATAGTAGTATTCTTCCAACTACTTTTTTTAAAAAAAATTTATTTTAAACAAAACATAAAAACAACCATCATCCATTACAATTACAGAAAGTGTGTCGATCAGTTACAATTCTTTTGTGCTTCATCCCATATCCAAAATTTACTAATTATTTGTCAATTTATTATATCTCATTGTGTTATTACTCTCATTTAATATTTATTTAACAATGGCATTTATCCCCTAAAAAACCATATCATATATTTTATTATTACATTTATTTCATATTTCATACTTCATTTCCATGCTTTCTTACCTAGCCATTGATAGAATAAATCCCAGACCATATAGTATTGCTTATCTTCCTGTTCTCTAATTTCAAATGTCAATTTACTCATTTCAGCACATTCTATAACTTTCTTAATAATTTCATCTTCCATGAATATTTTCGCCTCTTTCCAATTTTTAGCAAATACAATTCCAGCCGCTGTTAAAACATTCACAATTAAATATCTCAGTTCTTTGTTATATATTTCTGGTAAAATCCCTAATAAAAATATCTCTAGTTTAAAGACAATGTGTTTCTTTGTCATTTTTTCCAACCATGTGTGGATTTTAGTCCAATATCTTTTAGCTTCTATGCGTGTCCACCACATATGGTAATATGAGCCCAGTATCTGATGACATTCCCAACACTGTTCCGATTTGTTCTTGAACAAATTCTAGCAATTCTCATCGGGGGTAAATGCCACCCGTAAAACATTTTATACAAATTTTCCTTATATGCTGTTGACATTGTTGTTTTATAATTTTGCGACCACAATTTTTGCCATTTCTCTAAATCAATTCCATGACCAAAAATTTTCCCCATGCAATCATTGTTTCTTTAATTTGTTCTTCCAATTTTATCTCTACAAAATAACCATACAATTTTTTAATTCCATAGTCATCAGAACCTGTTAAAATTTTATCTAAATTAGTCAAATTACTATAAAAACCCTCTGTCTTAGAATCTTTATCATATCTAGAGTGTATTTGCATATATGAAAACCAATCCATCTTTATCTCTTGTTCTTCTAATTCTTGCTTCAATTTAAGTTCACCCTTTTCATTCAATAATTCACCATATCTAACAATTTGTTCCTTTCTAAATGTTATTGAGTATGAAAATGCTTCAATAGTAAATAAACAGACTGGAATTTTTAAATAATATTGTCTTTTAATCTTCTCCCAATTGAGTAACAAAGACTCTCGTATAACATGTCTTCTAAAATAACCCTGTGTTTTTTGGGCCCTTGTAGCATAGAAAAGCATGCCAGCCCAACAACAACTCATGTTCTTCTAAAGTCAACAACCTAGTATTTTTTAAAGTTATCAATTATTTAATCCACATCAAATTTGTTGCTTGATAATATAATTCCCAATCCGGCAATCCAAAACCTCCTCTTGTTCTAGCATCTTGCAACAATTTTAATTGTATCCTCGTCTTTTTACCCTGCCAAATATATTTTAACACTAGTTTATTTAATTCTTCAAAATAATCTTTTCCCAACTTAATTGGGGTAATGATAATGTGTAGACTAACATATATACTAAATGAGACTGAGGATTCGGAATTCTATATGGTATGGAATATGTGGTATAGGTGGCTGGAAAATAAACGTAAATGTTAATTTGAACCAAGAGGGATAGTATCAAACCATTTATGTAACCTGTACATGTAAAGTAGTAAGATATACCACAATTAGCATTGTAACAACCTATAAATATTTTATACTTTAATTTCAAAGTATTTATCTAACTCTATTAGATACCACTTATACAATGTATATAGCGTGATCGGACATAGCCAAACCAAAAATGTCGAATTGTAATAACTTTGCTTATTCAATAAAACTTTGAAAAAAAACCATGACTTCTAAAATACCCCTGTGTTTTTGTACTCTTGTACCATAAGAAAGCATGCCAACCCAACAGCAAATCGTGTCCTTCTAAAGTTAACAATCTAATATTTCTTAACATTATCCATTCTTTAATCTACATCAAATTAGTTGCTTGGTAATATAGTTCCCAATCCAGCAAGCCAAAACGTCCTCTTAATCTAACATCTTGCAACAATTTTAATTTCATCCTTGCCTTTTTACCCTGCCAAATATATTTTAACACAATTTTATTCAAATCTTCAAAATAATCTTTTTCCAGCTTAATTGGAATTGTCTGGAACAAATACTAAATTCTAGGCAATATGTTCATTTTAATAGTTGATATCCTCCCTATCAATGATAATTGCAAATTCTCCCATTTAGCCAAATCTGTCACTATCTGTTGTTTAAGTTTATTGTAACTATTCTCCTTAATTGTACTGTATCTTGCTGATAAATGTATCCCTAAATACTTAACCCTGTTTGTGACCTGCATCTTTGATATTTTCGCCAATTCTTCTTTCTGTTTTTTTAGCATATTTTTTGCAAAATCTTCATTTTATATTTATTTATTTTCAAACCAGCAGCCTTTCCAAAGTCTCCTATTTTATCTATTAACTTATTTATTGATTCAAATGGATCTTCCAAAATAAACACCAGGTCGTCAGCAAATGCTTGCAGTTTATATTCTTGATTTGGAATTTTCATTCCTTTTATTTCTTTTTCTTCTCTAATGTTTCTGTTTAATACTTCTAGTGTTAACACAAACAATAGTGGTGACAGTGGACAACCTTGTCTTGTTCCTTTTCGTATTTCAATGGATTCAGTCAATTCTCCATTTATCATTTTTTGCTGTTTGTTTATGATATATAACTTCTACGGCTTGAATAAATTTCCTCCAAAGCCCATCTGATGGAGCTGTAATAACATAAATCACCAGTTCATGTTATCAAAGGCTTTTTGTGCATCCAAAAACATCAGAGCCATTTGCTTCTCAGGATGTGCCTCATAGTACTCCAAAGAGTCCAGAATTATTCTCAAATTATCTCTGATATGCCTTTTTGGCAGAAATCCATTTTGATCTGGATGTATAAAATTATTTAAGTATATTTTAAGTCTTTCTCCCAATATTGTAGCAAAGATTTTATAATCTTAGTTTAATAGTGATATAGGCCTATAGTTCTTGACTTGTTGTGGGTTGGCATCTTCCTTTGGGACAAGTGTAATATATGCTTCCAACCATGAATTGGGTATTTCCATCTTTGACATTACTTCATTCATAACTTCTAACAGTGGGAAACTGATTCTTGTAAAGACTTATAATATTCTGCTGGTAGAGCCTAGCCTGCACCGAAGTACTTTAAAGAAACATTCCAGCAAAGGGAAAAGGAACAAAATTGAGTTAAATAGAACTCCTTTGTGTGTGTGTGTGTTTTTGAGAACAGTTGGAAACTTTTTTAAAGTATGACTCCTAAACAAAAAGCAAGGGGGGGCTCCCTTATAAGTCAGACAAAGGAAAAAGCAGAAATGATTCAAAAGCACTTGCAGGGAACTGCAAATGAGGACTTAAAAGATTTTATAACTAGGTCTTTAGGAAGCATTGCTGAGAAGATAAAAAGTTCACAGAAGAATCTTGAAGAGCTGGTACAGGGAAAATATGATGAATTGAACCAAACTATTTTTGAAGTAGTTTCTGCTTTTTCAACTGCGGTGATGAAAATAGGGAAGAAAATGGCTGAAATCAGTAGAAAGTTTGATTCCAAGATGAAAGATTTACAGGTAAAATTAGTTGAAGCTGATGCCAAAAATCAGGAAATCCAGAATGATGTGATGATGCTTCAATTTAAAGCTATGGAGTCTGCTTTGAGATTAAGAGGTATAAGAGAGAATAATAGAGAAAATCTAAGAACACTTTGTGCCAAGGCATTAGCGGCATTTTTAAATTTGGAAGATGACCAAATTCTTGGCTGTATTCAAAAAGTTTACAGGGTCAATTCACGTGTTGCTAGACAGAGGAACCTACCCAGAGATGTTGTTGTTTATTTCACTGATAGAAGATTAAGAAATGACATTTTACAAAAATCCTATTCAGCTACTTTAAGGGTAGAAGGTTTACAAATTAGGGTTTATAAAGAGTTACCATCTAGGATTTTAAGATACAGAAAAGATTTTGGATTTTTGGTGAAGGAATTGAATAGAAGAAAGATTCCATTTAGATGGGACGTACCAGTTGGTGTAATTTTGAGTTATCAAGGTGTGAGATATTGTTTAAATACCGTTGAAAAAGCTGAACATTTTTATAATAACATTCTTAAGGGAGCCCCCATACTTTTATCTTCTGCTATGTTGTCATCTATGGAAGAAGACAAGAAAAATAAAGAGTCTCTCTGAAAGAGAGGTTGAGGAACAATGTGTGCAGATGGAATTACAAAATCAAAATAATCAAAGTGTCTCAGAAGCAAAAGGAGCATTAGGTGGTTTTCTAGATGAACATATCATGGAATATCCAGATTTGAAAATAAAGTATCCCAGAGATTCAAGAGAAGTGGTACCGGGCCTTGAACTGTTGAAGCAAGAATTGAAAGATAAACATATAATTCGAGATGAAAAACAAATATCATCGAGACAGCAGAGGCCCAGTATTCCACAAGTGGAAAAGCATGGGAGGAGAAGCAACAGAAAGTACAAGTCAAGGGAGGAAAGAAACTGAAAACCACTGAAACTGAACTGCAGCTGAAATTGTGTCTGTTGATGGAATCGCTTGGTGAAAACTTAAAGGTTATTTATGAATAGATGGAATCTATTACATAAAGGATTATTTGAAATAGTTTGAAAGATAACCATCGTTATACCTAATTTTTATATGATAATGGACTTAAAATTTGTTATAAAACTCATCCTGATTTGGATTTGATATCTTGAGAAAGTTAAACAGATCACTGCAATATATGCAGAGGATCTGTGATTGCCCTATTATAACTTTATTGGAATTAATTATCTAGAAAGGAGGCGGAAAGGTTGGCAGGATTTGAAAGAGTTTTAAAGGAACATCTGGGAGTGCAGCTTGTATAAGCTGCATTTGTTTTTCTTTTAATGGAAATATTAGGAATTAGGTTGAATGATCTACCTAGAGGATTACAAGATACCTTCGTGGTTGGATTTTACAAACATTAAGTCACTCGGGGGATTTACATATGAAGAGATGTTTGTTGCTGACGGGGGCAGCTCGAATAAGAATTACTTTATAAACATTGTGTCAGAAGATAGTTGTCTAACTTCAATCAAGATCAAGATGAAAAGAAGATGAAAATTTGGTTACTGAGATAGAAAATTTATTTGATATTATTGTTGTGTATTTTGAAAGAACATGAAGTTTATAATATATATGTTGGATATTATACTATATCTATCAAGGAAGATTAAGACTTGGATTATTAAGATAGAAAATTAGTAGATATGATTGTTTTATATTTTTATAGTATAAAGGGGGTCTGATTTATGCAAGTAATTATTAAGGTTTTTTAACTTTAATCAAGATGAAGGAAAGGATTAAAAATTAAGTGTCTGATATAGAAAATTATTAGATATGGATGTTATAACATTTTGTAGTGGGCTTTAAAGATTAAAAGAGTATTATTGATGGATTACTGAGTATTTGAGGTAAAATTGGTAATTGAGGTAAATATTTTTATTATTATTAGTCTTTTTATTATATTACTAAACGTTTCACTGTATTGTTTTTTTAGTTTAATATAAGCAAGGGGTTTTTTTTTAAAAAAAATTTTTGTAGTGGAAGTCAACGGGGGAGGGGGGAGGGGGATTGGGGTTGTTTAAAATACTTGACAAATTTATGTTTAGCAAATATTTGATAGAATAATTTTATACCTATTTATTAAATGGTAGTTAAGGGAGGGAAGGGAGGGGTGGGAAGGGAAGGGGGGGTGGGTGGGAGGGGGGAAATGGGGGGGAATGAAAAAACTGTACTGTAAAACTTTTTCAATTAAAAAAAATATTCTGCTGGCAAACCATCTGGGCCCAGAGCCTTTCCAATCCTTTGTTTTTTAAGTGCTTCCGTCAGTTCCATCATTGTTATATTTCCATCTAACATCATCTCGGTGTCTTTAGGAATCTGAAGTAAATTTGCATCAAGTAAATATTGTTTAACACTTTCTTCCTCTATATTTTGTTTTTCATATAATTTTTTATAGTATTCTTGTACAATCTTTTTCTTCTCTTCATTCCCAAATCTATTTGTCCTTGATCATCTACTAATTTCATTGTTGTTTTTTATTCTCTCTCTTTTTTCAATTTATATGCTAGCCATCTACCTGGTTTATTGGCTTCCTCGAAGTAGTTTTGTTTAGCATTTCTAATTTTTTGTGGTAGATCTTCTTTTTCCAATAGTCCCATTTTATGTTTAGTTATGTCCATTTTCAGTTTAATATCCTTTTTTTTTTGTGGGAACTTCTATAGTTCTTTTTCAAGTTCCTTATAGTCATCCTCTAATGTTTTATAACTTTGCCTCTTCTTAATATTTCTTTTTCTTATATAGTCAATTATCAGGCCTCTGGCATAAGGTTTCATACTGTCCCAGAAATTTTGCATTGATGTATCCTCTTTTCTGTTTTCTTTAAAAAAAATCTAGTTCTTTCTCCATTTTCTCTACAAAGTCCTTTTCTTTTAGTACTGAAGTGTTTAAAGTCCATCTGGGCCTTCTCCTTTGTCCTTTCCATCTCACTATCATTGAATTGTGGTCTGCCCATGTATTGGCTTCTATATCAATTTCTTCTATATTAGATGTTAATTCCATTGCCATCCATATCGTATCTATTCTAGACCATGATTAAGTGTCCATTAGAATAAAAAGTATATTGTCTCTTTTTTGCATTTCTTTCCCTCCACACGTCTTTTAAATTCATTTCATCTTAAAGAAGGATTTCGGCAGAGTTTTCCTACTTTGTTTTGTTACCTTCTGTGTATTATAATCCATTTTCCCATCTACTATGCCATTAAAATCTCCCGTCATACAAATATTTTCATAGTCCAATTCAATTAATCTCGTATGTAATTTTCTATAAAAATCTCCTTGATTGTCATTTGGAGCATATATTGGTATTAAGACTATTTTCTTGTTATTATCTATCATTTCCACCATCAAAATTCTTCCCTCTTCATCTGCATAATTTTTTTCCGCTGATATTGTATCGCTAATATATAAAATCACTCCTCTTTTTTTACATTGCGGTAATGAAGCAAATAGTTTCCCTAGTTTTGGCTCTATCAACATTTGTTCATGTTGCTTTTTAATATGCACTTCTTGTAAACAAATTATATCCAATTTTAATTTCTCTAATTTATGAAATACCTTTCTTCTTTTAGTTACTATATTAAATCCATTTATGTTTATTATCATTTTTTTCTCATCCATATTTATACTTTATAAGAAGGATTTGCTGCTCTAGTGGATCTCAGTTCATGTTGTTCTTTATAGTCTAATATGCCCACTACTGCACCTTCCTCCTGTTCAATCATTTCCAAACTTTCCTCTTGTAATTCAACTAATGGCTCTTCTCTTCTTAACTCTACTTCCTTCTCTCTAAGATATTTCACATAAAATGCTTTGGCTTTATCAATTGAATCTATTTTAAATCTTTGCAATTGCCATGTAAACACCAAGCCTTCTGGTTTCAACCATCTGTAATTCACACCTTTTTAAAGCAATATTATCATCAGGAATTGATATTCTCTTCACATCTCTCTCACTTTTCTCGGTATTTGCCATAATTTCTTTGCCCTTATATTTCAGTGTTTTCTCTTTTGTAATCCGCAATATTTGCATTTTAATTGATTTCTTGGTGAATCTTATATGAACTTCTCTTGGTAGTTTATTTCTCATTGTGTATCTTGTGTATACTCGATACATCTCATCAATGCCATCAAACATTTTTCTTTAGTGATTTCTAATGCTTCTGTATTCAGGATTTCTATCATTTTATCTGCCATGTTTTCTCCTTTTTCTTCCTCAACATTTTGAAATTTAAATAAAATTCTGATTTGCCCATCTCCCATCCTATTCCACTTTTCTCACATTCAACCTCTTCCAATCTATTGTCCATCTCTCTAATTTTTTTGTCTCTTTGTTCTTCTTCCTCAATTGTTCAAGTCTGCCCTCATACTTCTTCATCATCTGTTGTATGTTTTCCACTTTTCCATCTGTTTCCCCTGTTCTTTGTTCAATCTTTTCTATTTTTATTTTATATCTTGTATTCCTTGCAGAATCATCTGCATTGTTGCATCCTTCTCTTTCTCATGTTCCTTCTCTTTTTCCTGCTGGAACATCACCTGTATTGATCGTTGTCCTCCCGATGGTGAAGAAGGAGTTAATCCAGAAGAGCTGATAACTGCTGCCTTTTTACTCATGTCTATAAAGTAATTACAAACTATTCAAATCAGAAGATATCTTCAGGTTGTTCTCAACCCTAATCCATTTTTATGGAGGACAAATACTGTCCTAAATGACCACAGGCAAAGGGAAAAAAAACTATTTTCAGGCTTTTGTGTACCCTAATCCAATGGAGTAGAAAAGTAAAAACCAGATTAACAAAAATAATTTCTTCAGGCTCTTGTGTGCCTTAATCCAATTAAATGATAAAATTTTATGAGAAAAGGAAGAGGAAAAGAAAGAAAAGAAAAAAAAAGAGAAGAGGAAAAAAAGGGAGGAGAAAGTATATTTCAAAAACTTGAGAATACTAAACTTCTTCTAAAAGCAAACATAGTCCAGTTAAAAATAATTGAAAGGGGGAGAGGTGGAATAATAAAAAATAGTGCCCACACAGAAAAGTTAAAAAAGAAAAAAAAAACTATCTAGTATAGAACTCCACAACTGTGTAATACCCAAAAGCTCTTTTATATATCTCACTCAGTTTTACAGCTCTGTTTCCAGAGTCACTGCAATCTTCTTCTTTCAAGTTTTAACTGTCTGCCAATAATAGTTTCTCCGAAGAGCACCTGAATAAACAATCCTGTACACACTCTTTGATGCTCTTCTAAGTCTTATCTATAAACAGGCTCAAAAACCTTGAAGTGAAACACAATTGTTACTTTCTTTCACCAATGAGAGAGAAAAAGAAAAAAGATACAATGTTTCAATTCACTAGGTGGCAGTGTGTCTTGCTTCATCCACTCTTCCTCTTTATCCAATATACAATAAAGCCAGAGAAAAGTGAAAATAAAAAATAAAATTTAACCAAGAGAGAGAGAGAGAGAGAGAGAGAGAGACAGAGAGTGTGTGTCCAAAACTAATCCAAAATCTTATAAACTAAAAAGGCACCAAAAATTCAATAATTAAACCAGTCCAAAGGGAAAAATCTCCCTCCCAATCCAGTCCAGTCAAATTTTAAAAAAATTAAAATTCTCCACAAGCATTCACAAAAAGAAATAAATTGTATTGCAGGAAAATTAACTTAAATTCAGGCTCAATTCTGCCGCTTGATTTCTTCTATCTCCAATTTTAATTATCTTTTCACTTCAGAGTGTTCTTAAAATCTATTTTAAAAGTTTCTCACCAAGTCATCACACTTTCACTCATTCTCTTCTGTTCCAGAACTGTCCCAACTTCAGCAGCTTAATAGCTGCCTCTTCACCGCTGGAAAAAAGGGCTTCTCCTGGATCAGCCAGGGACTTTGCAGTGTCCCTGGGATCAACAGAATGTGCCCTCCTCTATCACTGTCTCTACAGGATAGTGAGGTCCAAACTGGACCATCTAGTGGTGAAGATATCAACACTCGGAGCACTGAAATCTTCCCACTGTCTTGTCGCGACATCAGCTCCGCCCCCCAGTATTTTTTCAACTTCTAATTTTTACCTCTGCTATCTAACCATTTGTAAAACAAATCCTATGTTAAAAGGTATTCTGTATCTTCTTTATCCTTTATCTTTAAAGTTAACCTATCCATTTCCGCACAGTCTCATATTTTTTTAAAATTATGCTTTCATCTGTAGGAGTTCCCTCATTTTTCCAATATTGTGCAAATACAATTCTTGCTGCTGTCAACACAGGTAATATTAAATATACAACCCCTTTGTCATATTTTCCTTGTAATATACCTAACAAAAATGTTTCTGGCTTTATGTTTTACTGTATGTTGCTTTATCATTGTATTTTTGTCCAATATCTTTTTACCTTTGGGCATGTCCACTACATATGGTAGTACGAGCCCAGTATTTCCAATTCCATTTCCAACATTTGGCGGACATGTTTTTGAATATCTTTGCTAGTTTTGCTGGTGGCATGAAACAACTTTTTTAATGCATCAACTAAGCCGTTGGCGAAGGAGCCTCCAATTCATGATAGTGTGCCATAATTAATGTAGTTTCCTGTGATAATTACAGTATTTAATGAATCATGTTAAACCATGATGTAGTGTGATGCATGAATCCAGACATATATTATATAAAAGACATCTATTCCCAAATGTTTCTACCTGTAGTGTTTGGTCTGATAGGATAGACATGCTGTTGTCTAAGGAATGTTATCAGGCAAGGCCCAGAAAATGAATCCTTTCTGCTGTAGCATCTATCATGATTCAGTCTGAAGAAAAAGCAAAACTGAGGAGAAGAATCAAACTTTATTGAAATGATGAATGGAATAAAAAAAAGCAAAGATTTTTTTTGCAGAAGTTGAGAGCTATAAAATGGGAAATCCCACAAATCTGATTGGCTTGGGAAAGCTAGGCAAGCCTTGTTCTATTAGATAAGAATATATAGTTCTATTGTTCAGCAAAACAGTCTTTCAGGAGAGCAGCAGAGCTAGGAAAGTCCAATGTTCAAGGAGATGGAATGATGGGCTCAGGAGTTGATGGAAGATGGGATTTCTTTATGTTGAAATTCCCTTCTAAGGGCTGGACTGTGAGCTGGTGGGGAGGCTTCTATTCCTTGATTAAATGGGCTTTCAGGGGGGCTTTGTCTGGACTAGGGAGGGTCAATCTGTTTCTGATGGTATTGGAGAAAGATGAACTAGGTCTGACCCTTATTACATCAAAAGGATGGGGAGGAAAAGGGTGCAACTTCTTTGTTTTGCTTGCTAACGTTGGAAGAAATTTCCTGTGTTCATTTCCTAGCTGGGAAGCAGTCAGTGATGCTGAGAAGAAATAGACATGGAAGCCAGTTGTCAGAAAAGCCTGGATAGCTCAGTAGACTAATGCACTGTAATTAACTCCAGTTGTCTGCAATTACTGTAAGTTTGAATCTTACCAGGCTCAAGGTTGACTCAGCCTTCCATCCTTTCTAAGGTAGGTAAATTGAGGATCCAGTTTGTGGGGGCAATAAGCTGACTTTGTATAAAATATACAAAAGTATGAAGGCTATTGCTTAATGCATTGAAAGCCTCCCTGAGTCTCCGGAGAAGGGTGGCATATAAATCATTTTTTTGAAAAAAGGGGATTCTTTAATTCAGGAAGGCAAGAAAAGTAATGATACAGCTTGAGGGTTCCTGGCTTGCAAGCAAATTGGGGGTGTGACTCTGAGCCTTATATGCTTAATTCCTCTTTGAAGCTCCTGCAGCTTTTTATTTATAAAAAGTTTTTTTTATATTTTAGACAAACAAACATTTAATATATCAGTCATTCCTTCCATGTGACATCTCAGTGTAATCTCCCAAGATTCTTCTTTTTGTTTTCTTCATTCTCACCCAATCCATTAAAAACAATTCATCACTAACACAATATTCTAGTCATAGCATTTTTTATACATAGCTATAATTTAATTATTTGTATATCTTTTCTAACCAATGGTAACATTGATTCCATATCTTAAAATATTCTGACTCTTCTCTTTCTTTAATCATCAAAGTCAATCTGTTCATTTCCGCACAATCTAGAATTTTTTTAATTACTTCTCCTTCCAAAGGTATTTTCTTTATTTTCCAATTTTGTGCATAAACAATCCCTGCATCTGTTATTTTTTTTATTAAAAAAGTTTTACAATACAATTTTTTTTTCATTTTTCCCCCCACCACCACCTCCCCACCCCCCCAACCTCCCTCCACCCTCACTCCTTCCCTCCCCATCCCTCTCCTGACTTCCGCTACAATTTTTTAAAAAATAAAAACAGCAAAGATTTATAACAAAAAGAAAAGCAAAAACTATTATGTATTCAAATTCTAAACTGAAGAAAAGTTTTGAAGGAAGAAAAAAGAAAGAAAAAAGAATTTTAAAAAAGGGAAAAGAAAAATATAACAATAGACCCATAGATATTAATATTCATCTAAAGTTAACAATATTATAATAAAAAAACACCCAATAATAATAACCATTATAATATTCGAGCCAATTTAAAAATTATTATACCTTTCTGTGAACCATTGGTATTAACATTACTAATTATATGCCAAACTCAATCCCCCTTCTAATAAAACATAATATAACCTGCATATTCATATCAAATAATTTGATCCCAACTACACCCCTTAACTAAAAAGAAAAAAGAAAAACATAAAACATGCAATATAATATAATTATGTATATGTTATTATAATCATACAATTACATCCAAAAAGAAATTTTTCTATTTCCATAATCCAAATTTCAATCTTCTCTTCATCTTGATTGAAGTTATATATTCTTTCTCCACATAAATCCTATTCCAATAAGCTTCGTCTTCTATCTGCCCCCATCAGCAAAATAAAGCATCTCTCCACATAAACCCCCCGTGTGACTTTATATAGATAATATCCAACCACGAAGGTATTCACTCCTCTAGGTAGATCATTCAAACTAGCTTATACTATACCACCTAAAAGAGAAAACAAATGCAGCTCCTCCAAGCCTTGAAAGAGAGAGAGAGAAAAAAAGAAAAGATCTAGAAACTGCATTCCCAGATGTTCTTTTAAAGCTCTTTCAAATCCTGTCGCCCTTTGCAGTTCATTCCTTCTGGTTGTAAGTGTTTTCATTTCCATTCTTTTCTCCTAGATGATAAATTCCAAAAAAAACCTATAATAGGGTAACCGCAGATTGCTGCTACTATTGCAGCAATCTGTTAAACTTACTCAGGATGTTAAATCCAATTCAGGATAAACTTTGCAATAAAATTTTTATAAGTCTCCAACTCAGAATGAACTCTTTATAGTCCATGAATCCAACTCAGTATAAACTTTAAAAATTTTATAACCTATTTCCGCATCTTTCAATACTTTCTGTTAACATCTGTAACCTCTGAAACAGTTCACGATACTCATCAGCAGTTTCCAATCGAGTTTCCTCATTAACTTCTAGTTCCTGTTGTTTAGCATCACCCCCCATTTCTTGAGGAGCGTTGGACCTCTGCTGCTGTTCATCTCGGATTGTAATATTATTTTTTAAATCTTGCTCCAGCAGTTCAAGGTCCAGTACTCCTGCTCTGGATTCACTAGGATGCTCAATTTTTTCATCTGAAAGGTCCATAATGGGATCCTCTGGAAAACCACCTTGTACTCCTTTTTCTTTTAACATTCTTTGAATCTCTTCCTTCTGTTTACCTTTTGCAGACTCTCTTTCTTGTTTTTTATTCTTAACATATTCCGGGGCTCCCTTAAAGATATTTTTATAAAAATGTTCCACTTTTTCAATAGTATTCAAACAATATCTCACACCATGGTATCTAAAAATTATACCAACTGGTAAATCCCATCTAAATGGGATATTACTTCTCTTCAATTCCTTAGTTAAAAAAGCAAATTCTTTTCTGTCCTTTAAAACCTTCGGTGGTAACTCTTTAAAAATATTAATTTGTATACCTTCCACTCGCACTCTAGCAGAGTAGGACTTTTGTAAGATATCATTTCTCAATCTTCTATCAGTAAAGTAAACAACAACGTCTCTGGGCAAATTCCTTTGTTTAACTACACGTGAGTTGACTCTGTAGACTTTCTCTATACAGCCAAGAATTATCTCATCTTCTAGCTTTAGTAATTCTGCAAAAACCTTTGCACAAATTGATCTTAAGTTTTCTCTCTTATTTTCTCTTATACCTCTTAATCTAATTGCTAATTCCATAGTTTTAATTTGAAGCATAATGATATCATTCTGTATGTTCTGATTTTGAACCTCAGTTTCCACAAACTTTTCTTGTATTTCTTGTATCTGAGAGTCAAACTTACTGCTGATCTCAGTCACTTTTTCCCCCATTTCAACCACCACACTTGAAAGATCCGAGATTACTTTGGTAATAGTTTGACTTAATTGGTCATACTTCCCAGAAACCAATTCCTCAAGATTCTTCTGTGAACTTTTTATTTTGTCAACAACGCTCACTAAAGAACTTGTTATAAAATCTTTTAAGTCCACCTCTGCCAATCCATGCAGATGAATCATTTCAGCTTTGTCCTTCAGCTGGCTCATGGGGGAGCCCCCCCTTCCTTTAGGTTTGGGAGTCATCTTTACTTTACTTTACTTTACTTTAAAAAAAGACCAAGAAAGTTCTTCTTACTTCAATTAAAAAGAAAACAGAAAAAATCTATTTAAATCAACCTTTGTTTCTTTAATTCTTCTCAATATGAAAATGTTTCTTTTAAAATCTCTCAGCACTAAGCACTGCTTTCACTTTCTGCTCTCATTTTTTCTTCCAGCAGAGCCCGTCGCCATCTTAAAAGCACTTTCACTCTTCATCCTCTCCTTCCCTTTTCTTTTCCTTCCTCCAAAAAATCAATTTAAAAAAATCATACTTGCATTAGACTTGCCTTCTTTCTTGTCCAGCTTGTTTCTGTTGTCAGTTCAGTCGTGGTGTTGCTCACGACGTCTGGCTCCACTAATTAACTAATTAGCAGAGATCCCTCTCGGCGCGGAGCATACTCTGGGGGTGGATAGGGAGCCATCGCTCTGAGCCTTCCCCAGGACAAAAGAGAAAGTCCTGGGGTGACTCAGGGGGCTCAACCTCACCCCCAGAAGCTCTCCCCGCTCCTTCAATTAAGGAGCGGGTTTTTCGAGCCGCTTACCAGCTGTAAAGCGGCTCTTAACGCGCCGGGAGGCCGGCGGTCATGAAGAGACCGCCGACAATGACGGAGGCGCCACCGGAACCCTGCATCTGTTATTACATGTATAATCAAATAAATGTTTTCTTTACTAATTTTTTCGGGAAGGATACTCAGTAGGAACAGCTCTGGTTTAAATTCAATATGTTGCTATATCATTTCTTCCAGCCATATCTTAATTTTATGCCAATAGTTTTTAGCTTCTGAACATGTCCACCACATATGGTAATATGAACCTGGTAGTTAGTGACATTTCCAACATTTGGCTGATTTAACTTTAAACATTTTTGCCAGTTTCTCAGGTGGCATATGCCATCTATAAAACATTTTATGTTGATTTTCCTTATAAGCAGTGGACATTGTTAATTTATAATTCCTTTCCTATAATTGTTGACATTTCTCTAGATCAATTGAATATCCGAAATTCTTTGCCCAAGCTATCGTTTCTTTTACTTGCTCCTCCTCCAATTTAATACCAAGTAAAAAATTATAAATTTTTAAAATTAATTTATCCTCTGTTCCTGTGAGTATCCTATCCAACTCTGTCTTTTCTAGATAAAAAACATATAATTTAGCATCTTTTTCATATCTTGTTTGTATCTGCATGCACATATATCAATCCATTTCAATCCCCCTGTTGTTCCAGTTCTCATTTCCCTTTCAATTTCCCCTTATCTGTTAATAAATCCTTATATCTAACAATATTTCAAAAATTAAAAACATTTGGATGTATGTTTTTGTTTGTTTGTTTGTTTGTTTGTTTGTTTGTTTTTTAGGCTTATATGCCGCCTTCTCTCCAACAAGGACTCAGGGCGGCTCACAACAATAACACAAACAAATAAATCAATATTAAATGTTAAAACCTATTAAAATTCCCCTTAAAAAAACCCTTCAGTCCAATCCAGCCTGGCAAAATAACCATGTCTTAAGGTCACGGTGGAAGGAGCGCAGGTCAGGGGCCACCCAGAGCTCAAGGGGGAGTTGATTCCATAAAGTAGGTGCGCCCACAGAGAAAGCCTGTTCTCTAAGAGTTGCCAGTCGACACTGCCTGGCTGATGGCAGTCCAAGGAGGCCCTCCCTGTGGGAACACACCTGGCAATGGGGAGCTGCCACTGGCCACAGATGGTCCGTCAGGTACCTCCGGCCTAAGCCATGTAGGTTATTTATAGGTGATAACCAGCACCTTGAATCTCACCTGGAGGGCAACTGGTAGCTAATGCAGGTCATGCAGGAGGGGTGTAACATGAGAGTGTCAGGACACTCCCATCACTACCCACGCAACTGCATTCTGCACCAGCTGAAGCCTCCAAGTGATCTTCATGGGCAGCCCCATGTAGAGAGCATTGCAGTAGTCGATCTGGGAGGAGGTCATCGGAGGTCATCATGGTCCAGATAGGGGTGCAATTCACACACCAGATGAATCTGTGCAAATACCGTGACTGTGACCAGGGGGGGTCACGGTCACAACATGATCTTCCAAAGTCAACCGTGACTCCAGGAGGATGCCTAAATTGCACGCCCTTTCAACAGGGGGCAACACCTCACCCCTTTTGACCAATGATGGAGTATTTCCTTGGAACCAAGATGCTGGTACCCACAGCCACTCAGTCTTGGCGGGGTTGAACTGAAGCCTGTTCCTCCCCATCCAGAGCCGCACCGCTTCCAGGCACCAGGACGTCACGTCGAGGGCATCACTGGACTGGTTTGGGGTGGATAAATTGGGTATCATCAGCATACTAATGATACCTCACCCCGAAATCACGGATGATCTCCCCCAGAGGCTTCATATAGATGTTGAACAAGAGGGACGAGAGGACCAACTCCTGAGGCACCCCACATGTGAGGAACCTCGAGGCCGACCTCTGTCCCCCTGCCAACACCACTTGCACATGCCCCAAGAGGTAGAAGGTGAACCACCAAAGAACGGTGCCTCCCACTCCCAGCCCCTCAAGGCGCCACCTCCATGCTGTACCTGGGCCTGAAACCTGACTGGTACGGGTCCAGATATGATGTTTCATCCAGGACCAACAGGAGCTGGTGTACCACCACACTCTCAACAACCTTTGCCATAAAGTGAAGGTTGGAGACAGGATGAAAGTTATTCAAAGTAGCCGGATCCAGGGTAGGCTTCTTGAGGGGAGGTCTCACCACCGCCTCCTTCAAGGCAGCTGGAAAGTGCCCCTCACCCAAAGAAGCCATAATTATAGTCTGGATCCAGCCACATGTAACCTCCTGGGCTGAATAAACAAGCCAGGAGGGACACAGGTCCAGCACACACATGGTGGCACTCAGCTTCCCAATGATCCTGTCCACTTCATCGGGAGTAACAGGATCAAACTCTTCCCAAATCACCAGACCCATCGTCCCCTCCCCGACTGACACCACTCAGTCAGAGTCCAGCCCCTCTCGAATCTGAGCGATTTTATCCTGCAGGTATTTAATAAAGTCCTCAGCTCACCCCCTCATAGGGTCCTTCCCTGCTCCCTGATTCAAAAGGGAGCAGGATACCCTAAAAAGGGCAGCTGGACGGTTATCTGTGGATGTGATGTGAGAAATGAGCATGCTTTGTCGCCTTTATTGCTAACAGATAGGATCGAGTAAAAGATCTCAACTCTGCTCAGTCAGATTCGGAACAGCTGGACCTCCAACAGCTCTCCAGACCCCTCCTCTGACGCTTCTTCTACTGGGGCTCCTCAGTGAACCAAGGGGCCAACCGGGATCTGCATCGGGTCAGAGGTTGCAAAGGCATGACCCGGTTGAGAGCCCCGGTAGTTGCGTCTTCCCAGGCATCCACCAGGATCTCGACCAGGGCGTGGGACAGGGAGAGGGATAGTCCCAAACTCCGTCTGGAACCTCTCAGGGTCCATCAGGTGCCTGGGGCGGAACCAGATGGTCGGTTATAGTTAAGGTTATTGTTGATAACCTTATTGGTATTTTCACATAATATTTATCTCTGACCTTCTCCCATACCAATAACAATGCATTTCTTATATAATGTCTATGAAAGTACGTATGTATCTTATTTCTACCATTCCATAAAAAAGCATGCCAACCCATTTGTAAATCATGGCCTTCCAATATTTTATCTTTATTTATTTTCAAGCCAGAAACCTTTCCTTATCTCTCTATTTGTTCTAGTAATTTAGGGCCTGTTATTTGTGGTTCCTCTATGATGAATACTAAATCATCTGTAAAAGCTTGCAGTTTATACTCTTTTTAAAAAAATTCATCCCTTTTATCTCTTCATTTCATCTAATGTTTCTATTTAAAACTTCTAAAGTCAAAATAAACAATAATGGTGATAGAGGACATCCTTGTCTAGTATCCTTCATGATATTGACATTTTCTGTCAATTCTGCATTCATCAATATCTTACAGATTGTCTATCATAAATAGTTTTTATAGTATTTATAAATCTCTCCCCCAAATCCATTCTCTGCAATTGTTTTATCATAAATTGCCAGTTCACATTATCAAAAGCTTTTTGTGCATCCAAAAACATCATCACCATTTGTTTTTCTGAATGTGTTTCATAATACTACAAAGTATTCAAAATTATCCTCATATTGTCTCTAATTTGCCTTTTTGGTAAAAATCCATTTTGATTCATATGAATATATTCATTTAATGTTTTTTTCAACCTATTCGCCATTATTGAAGCAAAAATCTTATAATCCACATTTAAAAACGAAATCAGTCTATAATTTTTTATCAGTTGTAAATCTGTATCCTCTTTAGGTATAAGTGTTACATATGCCTCCCTCCATGAGTCTGGCATTCTTGCCTTCATTAAAGTTTATTAAATAATTCCAACATTACATTACTCATCCCTTCTTGTAATATTATATATAATTCAGCTGGTAAACCGTCCGGTCCTGGCACTTTCCCACTTTGTTGTCTTTTTATTGCTTCTGTTAATTCCATCATTGCTATTCTTTCTTTTAACATTCCCGTATATTGTTCTGTTATTTTAATTAAGTCTGATTTTTCAAAATAACTTGTTATCTTTTCTCCAGTATCTTCCTTTGAAAATAAAGTTTTTCATAATATTTTTGAATTTTGAATATTTTTGAATCTTCTCTTCATTTCTATAGTGTAGTTTCCCTTCTTCATCTTGTGTTTTATAATTTTCTCTCCTTCTCTTTTTTTAATTTATATGCTAACCATCTTCCTGTTTTATTTGCATTTTCAGAAAAATTCTGCTTAGTTGCTCTCAATTTATTTGCTAATGATTCCTGTTCATTTAAATTTATTTCATGTTTTTTTCAATTCCATCAACTTCTTAATTTTTTTATTTTGAATATCTTTTTGGAATTCTTTCTCTAAATTCTTATAATCCTCTTCCAATCTTATCTATTTTTGCCTTTTCTTTTTGTTCTTTTTTCCCAAATACGTTATTGCCAGTCCTCTAATATATGCTTTAATCGTATCCCATACATTCTGAAGTGATGTGTCCTCTTTTTTATTTACGGTGGGGCAAAAAAGTATTTAGTCAGCCACCAATTGTGCAAATTCTCCCACTTAAAAAGATGAGAAAGGCCTGTAATTGACATCATAGGTAGACCACAACTATGAGAGACAAAATGAGAAAACAAATTCAGACAATCACATTGTCTGATTTGGAAGGAATTTATTTGCAAATTATGGTGGAAAATAAGTATTTGGTCACCTACAAACAAGCAAGATTTCTGGCTCTCACAGACCTGTAACTTCTTCTTTAAGATGCTCCTCTGTCCTCCATTCATTACCTGTATTAATGGCACCTGTTTGAATTTGTTATCAGTATAAAAGACACCTGTCCACAACCTCAAACAGTCACACTCCAAACTCCACTATGATGAAGACCAAAGAGCTGTCAAAGGACACCAGAAACAAAATTGTAGACCTGCACCAGGCTGGAAAGATTGAATCTGCAATAGGCAAGCAGCTCAGTGTGAAGAAATCAACTGTGGGAGCAATAATTAGAAAATGGAAGACATACAAGACCACTGATAATCTCCACACAAGATCTCACCCTGTGGGGCTCCACACAAGATCTCACCCTGTGGGGTCAAAATGATCATAAGAACAGTTAGCAAAAATCCCAGAACCACACGGGGAGACCTAGTGAATTACCTGCAGAGAGCTGGGACCAACATAACAAAGGCTACTATCAGTAACACACTACATCACCAGGGACTCAGATCCTGCAATGCCAGACGTGTCCCCCTGCTTAAGCCAGTACATGTCTGGGCCCATCTGAAGTTTGCTAGAGAGCATTTGGATGATCCAGAAGAGGATTGGGAGAATGTCATATGGTCAGATGAAACCAAAGTAGAACTGTTTGGTAGAAACACAATTTGTCATGTTTGGAGGAGAGAGAATGCTGAGTTGCATCCAAAGAACACCATACCTACTGTGAAGTATGGGGGTGGCAACATCATGCTTTGGGGCTGCAAAGGGACCAGGACGACTGATCCGTGTACAGGAAAGAATGAATGGGGCCATGTATCATGAGATTTTGAGTGCAAACCTCCTTCCATCAGCAAGGGCATTGAAGATGAAACGTGGCTGGGTCTTTCAGCATGACAACGATCCCAAACACACGATCCTGGGCAACGAAGGGGTGGCTTCATAAGAAGCATCTCAAGGTCCTGGAGTGGCCTAGCCCATCTCCAGATCTCAACCCCATAGAAAACCTTTGGAGGGAGTTGAAAGTCCGTGTTGTCCAGCAACAGTCCCAAAACATCACTGCTCTAGAGGAGATTTGCATGGAGGAATGGGCCAACATACTAGCAACAGTGTGTGCCAACCTTGTGAAGACTTACAGAAAACATTTGACCTCTGTCATTGCCAACAAAGGATACATAACGAAGTATTGAACTTTTGATATTGACCAAATAATTATTTTCCACCATAATTTGCAAATAAATTCTTTCCAAATCAGACAATATGATTGTCTGGATTTGTTTTCTCATTTTGTCTCTCATAGTTGAGATCTATCTATGTCATCAATTACATGCCTCTCTCATCTTTTTAAGAGGGAGAACTTGCACAATTGGTGGTTGACTAAATACTTTTTTGCCCCACTGTATTTTAAAGAAGAATTCTAATTATTTTCCCATAAACTGCTGAAAATCCTTTTCATTTAATATTGTTGTATTCAAAGTCCATCTTATCTTTTTCTTTTGTCCTTTCCATATTATTGTCATTGGGCTATGATCTGCCCAAATATTTGAACCAATATTTACTTCTTGTACAGTGTCTATAAGTTCTGTTGACATCCATATCACATCTATCCTTGACCACAATAAATGTCTATTTGAGTAAAAAGTATATTGCTTCTCTTTCAAATGTTTTTGTTTCCAAATATCTTGAATACTCAATTCTTCTATCATTGTAAAAAAGGATTTGGGCAATGTTCTTCTGGATTTTTTATCTGTCTTCACTGTTTTGTAATCCAAATCTGCATCTGTTACAACATTAAAACCACCCATTATACATACATATTCATAGTTCAGTTCTATAATTTTCCTGTGTAATCTCCAATGAAATTCTTCTTGCTTTTCATTTGGTACATATGATGCTATCAGAAGTATTTGCTTAAAGTTCAATTTTATTTCCACCATCAGAATCCTGCCTTCTTCATCTTCAAAAAGTAATTTAGGTTCTAATTTTTCTTTAATATACACCACTCCTCTTTTACTTTGTTGTATCAATCATGTAAATAAAACTCCTAACTTTGGATATTGTAGTAATTTTAAGTGTTGTTTTCTAATATGTACTTCTTGTAGAAATATAATGTCCATCTTCAAGCTATTTAATTTGGTTAAAGTTCTATTTTTTTATCGCTGCATTCAGTCCATTTACATTTAAAGATATTGCTTTAATTTCTTCTTCCATGTTTTACCTGTTACTAGTTTTTAGTTTCATTGCCCTTATCTCTCTTTGTTCCACTGGATCTTTACATCTTGCCCCTTCTCTTAACCCTTTTTCTTCTTTTGCTTTTTCATCTTTGTCTTTCTCTTCATCTTTCTCCTTTGTCTCTCCTACTGCTCCCAATCTTCTTCTAATGATTCTATGCTTTTCAATAGAATCAAGTCTATGTTTTTCTTCTTGCCATGTCATCAAGATTCCTTCTTTTAGCTATCTGAAACTCACTCCTTTAGATATTAAAATTTTTGTTAAGAACTGATATTCTCTCGGATCCCTGACTCTTCTAGGAATTTGTCTTAAGACCACAAGTTCTTTATCTTTATGTTTCAGTGCTGTAATTCTTGCTGCTTGTAATATCTCTATTTTCACTGCCTTCTTTGTAAATCTTACATGTACTTCTCTTGATAGTTTATTCCTCATTACATATCTTGTATATACTCTAAAAGCTTCATCAATCTAATTTAAAATCTTTTCCTTGGATCCTCCCAAAGCTTCTGACAAAATCTCAGCAATCACCTCAGGCAAATTTTCTCCTTTTTCTTCCTCTATATTTTGAAATCTTAAGTAAAATTCAGAACACTCCATTTCCAACAGGATAATTGTTTTTTCTTGTGATTTGTCAGTTGACACCAATTTTTCTTCTAGTTCTTCAACCTTCTTCTCTGTCATTTCTGCTTTTCCTTCTACTTTCTGGATTCTCCCTTCATTTTTTCCAATCATAGTTTTCATTTCTTTTAACTCCTGTTTTAAATCATCATGAAGCGATTGCATAATTTTTTTAGTTCCATCATCTCCGAAGTTTTCTGTGTTTCTGTTGCTGAGGGACTTGATGTTGAATGTAAGTGAGGTGTAAATTTCTTCATTTTTACCTTTCCAAATACTTTATAATCCATGTGTGGTTAATTATAATCCAAATGTCTAATCCACCCAATGGTTGGATTAGCAAAAATAAGAGAAAAAGAAGCAAGAGAGAGAGAAAAAATCCCAATCAACCACCTCCCTCCAAAAATTCAAAGCTCCAAATCTCCCATCAAAGAAAGAAAAGAGAGGGGAAAGAAAAAAAGAAAAGAAAAAAACCCCACTCCAATTAAAAAAAGGTAGAGGTTCAAAATAAAAATCCAGACAACAATAACAAAAAGAAAGAATTTTTTTTCCTTCTGACTTCAAGTCATAATCCAAATTCTTGGCACTCTAATTCTGTTAAGTTCAGTAACAAAAGAGCCTCTAAATAGAAGGCAATTCAACAACAACAAAAAAAGAGCAAAAACTTTTCACTTTCCCACCAGCAAATATCAAAACAGAGTGCTTCAAAGTGTTCACAAAAGGTTATACCAAAAAAGAAAAGTAGTCACCACAGAAGAAAAAAATAATATAAGATTAAAAGCCAAAAAAGAAAGAAAGAAAGAAAGTTCAAAGGCAAGTTCAAAGTCTAGTTTTCTCTCTTCCACATCTGTTCTATTATCATTTAGCCAAAATGTCAAGGTCAATTGTTATTAGAATTTCTTCTGAGTCTTCAGAATCAAAATCTTTTCCTTTCTGCCACTAGATGGCACTGCAGGTTAATTTTCAACAAAAACACAGTACTTTCACTCCTTTAAAAATTGTTGTTTCAAGGTTTCCTTTTATCAATCACCACCATTCTATAACCAAATGGGATTAATCTTCAATTCATTGTCCAAATTCTTGTTAATTTTAAAGAGGCTAAAAGTTCCCTAAGTCCTTCTTAATCAATAAAAATAAAGTAAAAGCTTCCAGTTTTGCTTTCCTCACCACCTAATTACTGGATGTGAGAGTGAATACACACCCAGTCTCACTCCTCACTCTTAGCAAGTCTTTTTCCATCCTATAGATCTTTCAGGTGGCTTTAAAGGGAAACTCTCAAAAGAAAGAAAGAAAGAAAGAAAGAAAGAAAGAAAGAAAGAAAGAAAGAAAGAAAGAAAGAAAGAAAGAAAGAAAGAAAGAAAAATAGTCAAATCACTCTCACCTCGATGTCACATGCTGTTTCTTTTCTTCCTCTTCTATTGTGGCTGCCCCAGCTTCCTAGCAACTTCTAGGGTCGCTTTCTGCACTACTCCGGTTTGAGGAGCTTCTTCCAGTCCAACAAACTCCCTATGCTGACCGGTCCATGCTCCTCTTTCTGTTGTCCCTACAGGATGATTTAGGTCACTGGGGACCCCTGGACAGTGGAGTTATCAACGGGTCATTGAGAGCCCTCAAAGAGCCCATTGTATCACTGCGATGCTGGCCACGCCTCCACAGACCCTCCTGCAGCTTGATGGGTTTATTTGTATGCCTCTAGTTCACCGATGGCAAACCTTTTTGGCCTGGCTGGCTGAAAAGGGAGTGCATGTGTGCATGTGCAGCTGGGTCACAACCTGGAAGAGGAGCTGCCCAGGCACATGTGTGTGCCCAAAAATGAACTCCTGGTTTCAGCTACTGAACTTCTGGTTTCAGCCAGCTATTCTTCTGGTGCGCATATACACATGTGATGTTCAACTGGCCGACATGCATGCTCACACAGGAAAACGGAAAACCAGCTCTTCCAGTTTCTGGCACTGCCACATACAAAAAGGCCAGCTGATTGTCATGTGCACATGCACGCAAGAAACCTAGAAGAGGAATGAGCAACACCACATATGCCAGATAACATGGCTCTGTGTGCCATTTCAGGCACACGTGCCATAGGTTCACCATCATGACTCTAGTTAAAGTGATTGCCATAGATCCTGTTTTCCTGCCTTAATGGGTTAATCCTGTCCCCAGACCTTTGTCTTTCCTATCCTGGGGGTTAATCTTGTCAGAGGGCAGGAAAAAGGGAATTCTGGTTTTGTCTTATTGAGTTATTTTTAGCCTGATTCTCCTTATCTTAATGGCTCTACTTAAGTGTTTCTATTGTCAGCTCTGTTAGCAGGGCTACTCTGAGTTTTTTTCTTTCAGCTTGTGCTTCTTGGTTTTCTTAAAAGGGGAAGGGCTGGCTTGAATTTCTTGGCACTGTTTTCTGAGGTTTCTGGCACTGTCCTTTTGGGGTGCACTTCCCACACTAGGTTTATTTTCTCCTAAGCATGCCCACCCTCTGGAACACTCTCCCTCTGATAATCAGGTTGGCTCTGAACCTCCTGGCCTTTCATAAGGTCTTAAAGGCCTGGTTCTGTGCTTGGGATTGGAGCCATGAATGAGTGAAGGGATCCATCTTCTGGCTATGTGGATAATTGTTGTCTTGACTGCTCTGTATTTTAATTTTTGTATATATGTCTGTTTTACATATACAAATTTACATAATTACCCAAAATTGTTGTTAAGGTGGGTGGTTATATAAATTTGTTACTACTATATAAATTGTTTGAACAAACAAACAAACAATACTTTCCATGGCTGTCATCTCTTCTTATTCTGAACAGGGAATAAGCATTGTTTATTATGTTTGAATAACATTTTATAAAAATGTTGGTTTCTATATCATTTACTGAAAGTTCTTAAATAAACTACCATAAGTATTAAGTCTACTTTTGCTAGATATATTTGATAATAATTTTGATACTAGCAAACACAAATTAAATAAATAAATAAATGGAAGAACATTTGTCTTTATTCCTAACTGGCTTCATTATTGAGAGTACAGGTAGTCCTTGACTTATGACCACAATTGAGCCCAAAATTTCTCTTGCTAAGTAAAATAGATGTTAAATGAGTTTTGCCACATTTTATGACCTTTCTTGCCTTAGTTGTTAAGTGAATCACTGGTGTTGATAAGTTAGTAAAACAACTGTTAAGTGAATCTGGTTTCCACATTGTCTTTGCTTGCAAAAGGTGATCACATGACCTGGGGACAGTGCAACTGTGAGAAATATGAACCAGTTGCCAAGCATGTGGATTTTGATTGTGTGACCACGGGGATGTTGTAATGGTCGTAAGTGTGAAAATGGTCATGTCACTTTTTTTCAGTGCCATTGTAACTTCAACTGTTGTAAAACAAGAACTACCTGTACATAAGATGCTTTACAGCAACATTTGTATTATTGTTTCTTAAATGTTTAAAATGACCATAATTTCAAAATACTGTTGTTTGGTTTCGTAGCTTAATCTCAAAAAACAATTACTACCAACCTGCCTTCCATTGAGGACCTTTATATTGCACGAGTCAAAAAGAGGGCTGTGAAAATATTTACAGACCCCTCACATCCTGGACATAAACTGTTTCAACTTCTACCCTCAAAATGACACAATGGAGCACTGCACACCGGAACAACTAGACACAAGAACAGTTTTTTTCCTGAATGCCATCACTCTGCCAAACAAATAATTCCCTCAACACTGTCAAACTATTTACTAAGTCTTCACTACTACTAATCTTCTCATCATTCCTATCACCCATCTCCTCCCACTTATGACTGTATGACTGTAATTTTGTTAATTGTATTAAAATAGAAAGTGGATATTAAAAAATGAAATGAAAATGATATAAAATGGGGTCAGTCTAGATGATCTCTGAAGGGCCACTTTCTTTAATATTGGGTTCAAAAGGTAAAAGGTTATAAGAGCCTGAGTGGCGTAGGAGGCTAATGCCTCCTACTAAGGCAGCAATTAATATCCACAGAAATAACTAACCTTTCTCAGCTGTCAAGCTCAGGAAACATTATCAGGAGTAAAATATCACACTTAGCCAAGCAGAGGTAACCACAGATCTAACAGCAGGAACTTAGATAAGGTTTGCAAGAACACCTGTGTTCCTCTTAAAGAGGGAATACACGTTAGTACGCTTGTGGGAATTAGTAGCAAGGGAAATGGGGTGGGTGGGTTTGTTGCGGTGGACTGTCAGCATTGTAATCAATCATAAGAAGTCAAAAGTATGTATAAAAAAGCTGCCTTAGGATTCTTTTTTCCATTCAGTGTTTTTGCTTCTTGTGTTGTATTGAATCTGCACAATAAACCTCTCTGATCACCCACGGAAATCTTGTGAGTCTTAATTTCTATAACATTCATGGCGACCACGAAGGGACTCACAGGAAGGAGCCATTGACTCTCCTGGCAGATTTAGTCTGGCACAGCCCTCTCTGTGGTCTGGCTGATCTACCAGGCTGGCCAACCCTCCGTTGAAGGTACATCTACAGCCACAGCGGGGTCCTATCGCCTGCACTCGAAATCATGCCAAGGATCCTCAGGGTGACAGACCGGTTGCTGAGTGGATGTCCAGGACCAAAAGACCTGCAGGCGAGTATGGAATAGGACTGTACCCAATCTGTAGGATTGGAAACGGGGAAGGAACATCCTCGACTGGAGAGGTCGGCGTGCCTAAAGTCCAGATAGGTAGGAAACTGTGTGGGTTGGTTAAACAGTCGCACTTCTCGAAGGTAGCCGTTGGAAAATCTGGTACCCCAAGTCGGCCGTAGTGCTTCCTTAGAATAGGTAGGAGTAACAGTAAACAACCGGCTTCTTTGACGCCGCTTGAATGCATTTTGAAAAACTTTGAGGCAGGATTCCTGAGAGATTATGGAGACCCCCAATGTGACCCTGATACACGACAGACATTTTGCCCTAATAAGTGGTCTACCTTTGGCATGAGGTAGCCAGAGGAAGGGCCTTTGGACCCAGGGCTCATTTCGAGAGTCCACCAGAAAGTAACAGGGGATGGATATTGGGACCAGTATCCATATATTGATCAGTGGAAGACTAACATAAAAGAGAGACCACCTTGATTAATCAAATGTCAGGCAGAGTTTGCTAGAGTCTGTTTGATGAAATCTAAAAGAGAGGAGAGAAAGAAAACCTTATGCAATAAAAGCTGAACCGGTTTCTGTACTACCAGAAAGAGAGAACCTGATGAAACCTCAATCAAAGAAGAAAATAAAGAGAAGTGCCTCATAGTCTTCAGCAAGCTCTGAAGATTCTGTGTCAAACCATACTAGAAGTAAAACAAAGGCCCGGGGTGAAACTATTGCCCCTCTTAGAGAAATAATTGTACCAGGAATGAATGCCCAGGGACAGCCTCAAAATGTTTCTGCACTTCAATATGTCCCTTTTACAACCACTGACTTGTTGAATTGGCAACAGCATTATGGGCCATTCTCACAAAAACCTCAAGAAATCATTGATTTGATGGCTACCATAATAGAAAGTTGAGAAGCCCCACCATACAGTAAGATGATTCAGACATTGGGGCTGACCAAAAAAAAAAAAAATTCTGCAGTGTTATAAAGATTCTGATGATTAACCATTCTTAAAAGAACAAGAGATCTCTGAAAGAACTAAGAATAGAGGAGAAAATTGTTACTGTTCTTCCCACCTGGGGTTTAGCAGGTAATAAAAAGAAAAGCCTGTCTAAATGGGAAGACTCAGATAATTAAATTGATTAAATATGATATGATTTCTGTAAATAATAATAATAATAATTGTTAAGATCTGTGCATTCCCTAATTCAACTAAAATTTAAGGCGGGAATGACTAGTGTGTATGTCTAAAGTCTTTGTGTACCTTCAAAGTACCTGCAATTGCCTGATCTCTAGAGATATGAATTTTAAATTGTTAGAGAGAGTATTGAGAGGAAAGAAATTATCTCATCCAGTTTGATCTGGCCAAACCAGGAAGGGTGGAGAACAAAGTTAAAATTTTCCTTCTTCTCTATGCTTCAAGATAAACTCAAGTTTATAAGTAAAAGTTTATAAGTAAAAGTTATAAGTAAATGTTTTAAGTTCACTAGCTACAATGCTGATGTGTGGTTGCTGTTTTTCAAACTTGACCACCAACTATCTACCCCTTCCTTTTTCTACTTCTGCAATGTCTTTCCTCACCCACAAAGGGGGGAAGGGACCTCGTTCTCATGTCTTTAGCCCTGCACGGAAGATTCTGATCTGTAAAAGCTAGAGAGATTAAGGAAATCAACTTTTATCAATAGTGAAAAATGATTTATAAAAAAAGGACACAAAATAAATATTGAAAATCTTAAAGATAATATGATTATGCAAGCTAAATAGATGATTTGCAAAATGAAATGAACAAGAAAAATTAGAAGCTATGCAATTCAAAAATGACAGCTTAATTAATAATAATGATGATAATAATACAATCAAAATCAACTTACATTAGACTAAAAGATTTACCTACAACAATTACTATCTCCAAAGAAATGATGCTTCTGGTAAAATAGCTGAAAATGAAAAACTTGTAAAGAATTATACTCAGCAGTAGAGGGACAGGAAGAGAGAAAAAATAGTTCTTGTTTTGGTTAAGAAGATTGCCTGTAAGAAAAGGTCCCAAGACAGTATGTTGAATCATCTTTGCAAGGTTTGTGCATATGCTGTTTTAGACAAGTTGCTTCTCAAGCCTAGTGAGCTCAATCTGCATTGAAGAAAAACTACAGAAGCATTCTGTAAAGAAAGAACGGACGCCATAGGCCTAGCTGCAATAAATGAGAGGCCTGAAGACTGAAGGGGACCAGGGCTCAATCAAGCGCCCTCCTGAACCCTTGGTCTGAATGAAAATAGGAGGCAATAATGTAACTTTCCTAGTAGATACAGAGGCATCTAGATCTGTAATTACAAAGCCATTGGCATCCATTTCTAATAATGTAATAAATATTCAAGGGGTTAATGGCTTCATAAATCGTTGCCCCATGCTGAAAACCCTGAAATGTCCCTTAAATGGAAGAAATATAGATATGCCTGCGTGTCCAGTTTTCCTCCTGGTCATGATGGTGAGAAATATGGCTCAAGAAGATTAAATCCCCAAATACCTGGCAGGAGTTTGAAGTACAGGCAGAAAAGCTGTCCCCGCTACATTGCAATAAACCAAAGGCAGAGAGAGAGGGAAGGAGGTTGTTTGTCTTTGGGAAATTAACCCTTAGGCAGCCAAAAACTATTTACACCAGCCATGCAATTCAAGGAGTTTTAGAGACACGAGCATCAAGCTCTCCTTACTCAGAAACCACGAGTGATCCTGAAACAAACAAATGCTTTAACCCAGCTACTCTTTTGCAAACATTGGGTCGTGCAATTGAAACAACGTATGCAGGTCAACACAACAACCAGAGTGGAGCAGACCTTCCCAAGCATGACTGACCAACCTTACCTGGACTTTAAGAGAAAAAGCAGACAAAGGTGTGCCTTGAAAATCACCTTAAGTGAGTAAATGCATTACCACTAGTACTTTGATCTGTGTGATGTTCTCCACGTAAAGGAATTAGATTATCTCCTTTTGAAATACATGAAAATCATACAGGAGACCTAAGCTAGATAGGAACTAAGTGGATGAATTAGATGGTGGGAGAGTTAAATAAATCCAACAATATTATCTGTCCCTTAGCCCACCATTTTTAACCACCTCTAGTTATAATATTCAAATAGTAGTAAGAAATAAATGGGAAAACATGATTGTAAAAATGAAATGAATACTAACTGGAGTATTTGTCTTTGTATTTTGAAATCTAGACAATTATAAGTTTTCTTTTTTAAAATCTTTTTCTAGAAAAATGAATAAGTGTAAATTGTAACAATTGAAATACCTTAATGGTAGGACTTCTGGTGGTGCCTCCGTCATTGTCGGCGGTCTCTTCACGACCGCCGGCCTCCCGGCACGTTAAGAGCCACTTTACAGCTGGTAAGCGGTTCAAAAAACCTGCTCCTTAATTGAAGGAGTGGGGAGAGCTTCTGGGGGTGAGGTTGAGCCCCCTGAGTCACCCCAGGACTTTCTCTTTTGTCCTGGGGAAGGCTCAGAGCGATGGCTCCCTATCCACCCCGCCGACTATGCTCCACGCCGAGAGGGATCTCCGCTAATTAGTTAATTAGCGGAGCCAGACGTCGTGAGCAACACCACGACTGAACTGACAACAGAAACAAGCTGGACAAGAAAGAAGGCAAGTCTAGGCAAATCAATTTTTTTAATTGATTTTTTGGAGGAAGGAAAAGAAAAGGGAAGGAGAGGATGAAGAGTGAAAGTGCTTTTAAGATGGCAACGGGCTCTGCTGGAAGAAAAAAAATGAGAGTGGAAAGTGAAAGCAGAGCTTAGTGCTGAGAGATTTTAAAAGAAACATTTTCATATTGAGAAGAATTAAAGAAACAAAGGTTGATTTAAACAGATTTTTTCTGTTTTCTTTTTAATTGAAGTAAGAAGAACTTTCTTGGTCTTTTTTTAAAGTAAAGTAAAGTAAAGTAAAGTAAAGTAAAGTAAAGTAAAGTAAAGTAAAGTAAAGTAAAGTAAAGTAAAGTAAAGTAAAGTAAAGTAAAGTAAAGTAAAGTAAAGTAAAGTAAAGTAAAGTAAAGTAAAGATGACTCCCAAACCTAAAGGAAGGGGGGGCTCCCCCATGAGCCAGCTGAAGGACAAAGCTGAAATGATTCATCTGCATGGATTGGCAGAGGTGGACTTAAAAGATTTTATAACAAGTTTTTTAGTGAGCGTTGTTGACAAAATAAAAGTTCACAGAAGATTCTTGAGGAGTTGGTTTCTGGGAAGTATGACCAATTAAGTCAAACTATTACCAATGTAATCTTGGATCTTTCAAGTGTGGTGGTTGAAATGGGGGAAAAAGTGACTGAGATCAGCAGTAAGTTTGACTCTCAGATACAAGAAATACAAGAAAAGTTTGTGGAAACTGAGGTTCAAAATCAGAACATACAGAATGATATCATTATGCTTCAAATTAAAACTATGGAATCAGCAATTAGATTAAGCGGTATAAGAGAAAATAAGAGAGAAAACTTAAGATTAATTTGTGCAAAGGTTTTTGCAGAATTACTAAAGCTAGAAGATGAGATAATTCTTGGCTGTATAGAGAAAGTCTACAGAGTCAACTCACGTGTAGCTAAACAAAGGAATTTGCCCAGAGACATTGTTGTTTACTTTACTGATAGAAGATTGAGAGATGATATCTTACAAAAGTCCTACTCTGCCAGAGTGCAAGTAGAAGGTATACAAATTAATATTTTTAAAGAGTTACCACCGAAGGTTTTAAAGGACAGAAAAGAATTTGCTTTTTTGACTAAGGAATTGAAGAGAAGTAATATCCCATTTAGATGAGATTTACCAGTTGGTATAATTTTTAGATACCATGGTGTGAGATATTGTTTGAATACTATTGAAAAAGCGGAACATTTTTATAAAAATATCTTTAAGGGAGCCCCGGAATATGTTAAGAATAAAAAACAAGAAAGAGAGTCTGCAAAAGGTAAACAGAAGGAAGAGATTCAAAGAATGTTAAAAGAAAAAGGAGTACAAGGTGATTTTCCAGAGGATCCTATTATGGACCTTTCAGATGAAAAAATTGAGCATCCCAGTGAACCCAGAGCAGGAGTACCAGACCTTGAACTGCTGGAGCAAGATTTAAAAAATAATATTACAATCCGAGATGAACAGCAGCAGAGGTCCAACGCTCCTCAAGAAATGGGGGGTGATGCTAAACAACAGGAACTAGAAGTTAATGAGGAAACTCAATTGGAAACTGCTGATGAGTATAGTGAACTCTTTCAGAGGTTGCAGATGTTAACAGAAAGTATTGAAAGATGTGGAAATAGGTTATAAAATTTTTAAAGTTTATACTGAGTTGGATTCATGGACTATAAAGAGTTCATTCTGAGTTGGAGACTTATAAAAATTTTATTGCAAAGTTTATTCTGAATTGGACTTAACATCCTGAGTAAGTTTAACAGATTGCTGCAATAGTAGCAGCGATCTGTGGTTATCCTATTATAGTTTTTTTTTTTTGGAATTTATCATCTAGGAGAAAAGAATGGAAATGAAAACATCTTACAACCAGAAGGAATGAACTGCAAAGGGCGACAGGATGTGAAAGAGCTTTAAAAGAACATCTGGGAATGCAGTTTCTAGATCTTTTCTTTTTTTTTTCTTTCAAGGCTTGAATTTTAGGAGGAGCTGCATTTGTTTTCTCTTTTAGGTGGTATAGTATAAGCTAGTTTGAATGATCTACCTAGAGGAGTGAATACCTTCGTGGTTGGATATTATCTATATAAAGTCACACGGGGGGTTTATGTGGAGAGATGCTTTATTTTGCTGATGGAGGCAGATAGAAGATGAAGCTTATTGGAATAGGATTTATGTGGAGAAAGAATATTTAACTTCAATCAAGATGAAGAGAAGATTGAAATTTGGATTATGGAAATAAAAAAATTTCTTTTTGGATGTAATTGTATGATTATAATAACATATGTATAATTATATTATATTGCATGTTTTATGTTTTTCTTTTTGCTTTTTAGTTAAGGGGTGTAGTTGGGATCAAATTATTTGATATGAATATGCAGGTTATATTATGTTTTATTAGAAGGGGGATTGAGTTTGGCATATGATTAGTAATGTTAATACCAATGGTTCACAGTAAGGTATAATAATTTTTAAATTGGCTTGAATATTATTATTGGGTGTTTTTTTATTATAATATTGTTAACTTTAGATGAATATTAATATCTATGGGTCTATTGTTTTATTTTTCTTTTCCCTTTTTTTATTCTTTTTTTTCTTTCTTTCTTCTTCCTTCAAAAGTTTTCTTCAATTTAGAATTTGAATACATAATAGTTTTTGCTTTTTTTTTGTTATAAATCTTTGCTGTTGTTTTTTTTTAAAATTTGTAGCGGAAGTCAGGGGAGGGATGGGGAGGGAAGGGGTGAGGGAGGTTGGGGTGGGGTGGGGAGGTGGGGGTGTGGGGGGGAATGAAAAAAAATTTTGTATTGTAAAACTTTTTCAATTAAAAAAAAAAAGAAATACCTTAATGGTATATGGTGATGAAAGTAAAAAGGATGAAGTTGTAGCTTCAATACCAGCTAGAACAATTCAAAATTTAATTAGGGAAATTGTAATGTTTGAAATATTTTAAATTTATATTGTGATGAAAGTAGAAATGATTAAATTGTGATTTGGAGGATTGTATGGGTAAAACATTGGAAAGAAAAAGTTTAATGCCTAGGTGGAAGGGCCCGTATACTGTGGTCATGTGTTCCCACTTGAAGTAAAAATTTTGGAATCCAAGTCTTGGATTCACTGGATTCAAGTTAAGTCCGCAGTTTAGGAATATTGGGAGGCAGACCAGGACTAGGCCCAACCCCTAGTAGTACACTTGAAGAAGCGCCCCCTATAACTGTCCTACTGGCAACGGACAGGCCACATACAGGGCAGAAGAGGCCTTACTGGTGTCACACCGGAAGCTGACCCTCTCCGTATGGCTGAAGATTTGGAATGGGAAGTGAACATATATAGCCATAGGTACACTATCCCTTAATTTAATAAGCCCGCTTGCTGTTATTGTGATTAGTTGTGATTTGCTGTATATAGTATGCTGGAATCACCTCTTCCTTAAAAAAGACAGGTGCTGAATCTAAAATCATACACTGTGACAGAGAGCAGAAACAGGAGTACAGAAACTCCTGTAGATATTTAAGCCAGGGAGTGAGTTCTCTGTGGAGCTGCTTTAGCTCTAAGAATGTGGATATTATATTAACAAATAAGAGATGGTTCTGTGAGATACCTAAGACTAATATTGTCTTTTCCAAGTCACATATAACCCTAACCTTCTTCCTGATGTGGTGATTTTGTAGATTAAGGGAATTGTGATTGGATAGGTTCTGTGTAGAGGACAATTATGAGTTTTCTGTGGCTTTGGCTATTATTGGCAAAGGGCCTAATGAGTAAATAACACACTGAATAGTAATTCCCAATGTTGTGAGAATGCCCAAGTGACACCTTGCCCTTGAGAAAGGATCTGGGGAAGTTGAGAACCCCAAAAGATAAGGCAAGAACGGGTCACAAGGTGTGAACTCTTTGGAACAGGTCCACTCTCGCCGACGATGTATCATAAATAGGTGGGGTCAGTACCCTGGACCTAAGCCAACTCCAAGGCCTAAAATCCTGAGTTTGACAATACAGGGGGGAATAGAACAAAGGGAGAACAAAGGGAGAATGGGCCCCTGTAATAACTGAGAAAAGGGAACTACATGTTAAGAATACTGGAATTGAGTTAAAGCCTAGTTAATCAGTCTGACCCTACCCTAAGCCAAAAATGCTGGTTCGGTTTGTCTGCTGGTCCTTCATCTTACAATGATCTCTGGGTCAGGACCAAAACCACAATAGTCCTTGAAACCAAAGTAACAGTAGCCAAATTGCAAGGAGACTTTGATAATGCATTCAAAAGGCTGGGGATGCATCATTTCCCCATTGTTAGCCCTATAGCTGTTAGTGTGGAAATCCTAGGGTCATTCTCCTTACACTTGACCCTAGAATGACACTTATGGATGTAAAAACTAACTAGTGACATTTCTCCTTATACCCACTATTATTTCAACAGAAGGTCACTTTCTCAATACCACCACATGTCTCCATTAGATCTAATGTAGATCTTATGGCTTATATGTCCTACTTTCCCTTGGAAATGGAAGCTAACATTATCTTTTGAAGGCCCAATTCTCAGAGAAAAGCAAAAGGACCCTATACTAGAAGTTCCATTGCAGCCTCTAACTGGCATGCTAGTGGTAGGAACTTTAGGGGTCTGGACTAATGAGAAAAACCAATGAGCCATGCATTTTCCATGAATATAGGTGTGCATGTAAGGAAATAAGAGTTTTCTTCTTATGTGGGAAAAATGTGTATTTGTGTTTACCTACAAACTGGACTGGAACATGTACATCTTCCCCCAAAATAGGTGGTGTTATCTGGGCCAGGCTGGATTAGGCAGATGTTATTTCTGTTGTAATAGCCTGACTTTTATTCTTTGTTCAGACAACTAGCTATGAGAGCAGTGAAGGAGATAAGAGTTGGGAAAAAAATGATGAGTTGATTTTGATGGAAAGCCTTATAGACTGTAAAATTGACCCTGATCTCTTTGATGAAAATGAAGTTTCTGATACAGATACATATGTACAATTTGCACCCATGTAAATAGTGAAAGTGCCTTCAGAAATTGAGAATTGAAAGTCATTTCATATGTATTACTTACCTTTTCTATCTCTTTATTATGTATCTTGAACTGATTATGATATGCAAATTATTATATGCTTGCTTGCTTATTAAGAAGTGTAGAATGGTTACCTACTACAAAACATGGAACAGATGGAAAAACAGTGGAAGGTTATGCTATGGAAAAACTTCCATGGGGGGAATAAAATAGAAAGTGGATATTTAAAAAATGAAAATGATATAAAATGGGGTCAGTCTAGATGATCTCTGAAGGGCCACTTTCTTTAATATTGGGTTCAAAAGGTAAAACCACAGAAATAACTAAACTTTCTCAGCTGTCAAGCTCAGGAAACATTATCAGGAGTAAAATATCACACTTAGCCAAGCAGAGGTAACCACAGATCTAACAGCAGGAACTTAGATAAGGTTTGCAAGAACACCTGTGTTCCTCTTAAAGAGGGAATACACGTTAGTACGCTTGTGGGAATTAGTAGCAAGGGAAATGGGGTGGGTGGGTTTGTTGCGGTGGACTGTCAGCATTGTAATCAGTCATAAGAAGCCAAAAGTATGTATAAAAAGCTGCCTTAGGATTCTTTTATTCCATTCAGTGTTTTTGCTTCTTGTGTTGCACTGAATCTGCGCAATAACCTCTCTGATCACTCTCTGAAATCTTGTGAGTCTTAACTTCTATAACAGTATCCTTATGATTTATATTGACTATTTCCTAATATGATTTGATTGCTTATTTGCATGCTATGACTATCATTAAGTGTTGTACCTTATGGGACTTCCAGTGGCGCCTCCATCGTTGTCGGCGGTCACTTCATGACCACCGGCCTCGCCGCGCGTGAAAGAGCCGCCTTACAGCTGGCAGGCGGCTCGAAAACCCTGCTCTTCAGTCGGAAGAGCAGGTAGAGCTACTGGGGGTGCGGTAGAGCCCCCTGAACTGCCCCCAGGACTTCTTTTCTGTCCTGGAGAGGGCTCAGGATGATGGCTCCCTATTCACCCCCAGAGAAGCTCCGCGCTGCGAGGGATCTCTGCTGCATGCAGCAGCAGAGTCAGACGTCGTGAGCAACACCACAGATTGACTGAAATCTACAGTAAAAAAGCAAGCTGGTGAAACCTGGATTGACTAGAGGAGGAAAAATGCAAGTATTGTTTCTTACTAATTTTTAGAAAAGAGAAGAGGAAGAAGAGAGATTGGAGAAAGTTTTTTGAAAATGGCGACTGGCTTTGCTCAGAAAATGCTTGAGAAAACGGAGAGTGGAAAGTGAAAGTGAGAGCCTAGCCTGCGCCGAAGTACTTTAAAGAAACATTTCAGTTGGGAAAAGGAACAAAACTGAGTTAAATAGAACTCCTTTGTGTGTGTGTTTTTTTTGAGAAAAGTTGGAAACATTTTTAGAAGTATGTCTCCTAAACAAAAAGGAAGGGGGGAGCTCCCTTTCAAGTCAGACAAAGGAAAAAGTAGAAATGATTCAAAAGCACTTGCAGGGAACTGCAAATGAGGACTTAAAAGATTTTATAACTAGGTCTTTAGGAAGCATTGCTGAGAAGATAAAAAGTTCACAGAAGAATCTTGAAGAGCTGGTACAGGGAAAATATGATGAATTGAACCAAACTATTTTTGAAGTAGTTTCTGCTTTTTCAACTGCGGTGATGAAAATAGGGAAGAAAATGGCTGAAATCAGTAGAAAGTTTGATTCCAAGATGAAAGATTTACAGGAAAAATTTGTTGAAGCTGATGCCAAAAATCAGGAAATCCAGAATGATGTGATGATGCTTCAGTTTAAAGCTATGGAGTCTGCTTTGAGATTAAGAGGTATAAGAGAGAATAATAGAAAAAATCTAAGAACACTTTGTGCCAAGGCATTAGCGGCATTTTTAAATTTGGAAGATGACCAAATTCTTGGCTGTATCCAAAAAGTTTACAGGGTCAACTCACGTGTTGCCAGACAGAGGAACCTACCCAGAGATGTTGTTTATTTTACTGATAGAAGATTAAGAAATGACATTTTACAAAAATCCTATTCAGCTACTTTAAGGGTAGAAGGTTTACAAATTAGGGTCTATAAAGAGTTACCATCTAGGATTTTGAGATACAGAAAAGATTTTGGATTTTTGGTGAAGGAATTGAATAGAAGAAAGATTCCATTTAGATGGGACGTACCAGTTGGTGTAATTTTGAGTTATCAAGATGTGAGATATTGTTTAAATACCGTTGAAAAAGCTGAACATTTTTATAATAACATTCTTAAGGGAGCCCCCATACTTTTATCTTCTGCTATGTTGTCATCTATGGAAGAAGATAAGAAAGATAAAGAGTCTCTCTGAAAGAGAGGTTGAGGAACAATGCATGCAGATGGAATTACAAAATCAAAATAATCAAAGTGTCTCAGAAGAAAAAGGAGCATTAGGTGGTTTTCTAGATGAACATATCATGGAATATCCAGATTTGAAAATAAAGTATCCCAGAGATTCAAGAGAAGTGGTACCGGGCCTTGAACTGTTGAAGCAAGAATTGAAAGATAAACATATAATTCGAGATGAAAAACAAATATCATCGAGACAGCAGAGGCCCAGTATTCCACAAGTGGAAAAGCATGAGGAGGAGAAGCAACAAAAAGTACAAGTCAAGGGAGGAAAGAAACTGAAAACCACTGAAACTGAACTGCAGCCGAAACTGTGTCTGTTGATGGAATCGCTTGGTGAAACTTAAAGGTTATTTATGAATAGATGGAATCTATTACATAAAGGATTATTTGAAATAGTTTGAAAGATTACCATCGTTATACCTAACTTTCATATGATAATGGACTTAAAATTTGTTACAAAACTCATCCTGATTTGGATTTGACATCTTGAGAAAGTTAAACAGATCACTGCAAAATATGCAGAGGATCTGTGATTACCCTATTATAACTTTATTGGAATTAATTATCTAGATGATGAAATTGAAGATAAAAATATCTTGGAAACCCGAAGGAAGGAGGTGGAAAGGTTGGCAGGATTTGAAAGAGTTTTAAAGGAACATCTGGGAGTGCAGCTTGTATAAGCTGCATTTGTTTTTCTCTTAACGGATACATTAGGAGTTAGGTTGAATGATCTACCTAGAGGATTACAAGATACCTTCATGGTTGAATTTTACAAACATTAAGTCACCCGGGGGGATTTACATATGAAGAGATGTTTGTTGCTGATGGGGGCAGCTTGAATAAGAACTAGTTTATAAATATTGTGTTAGAGGATAGTTGTCCAACTTCAATCAAGATCAAGATGAAGAGAAGATGAAAATTTGGTTACTGAGATGGAAAATTTATTTGATATAATTGTTGTGTATTTTGAAAGAACATGAAATTTATAATATATATGTTGGATATTATACCATATTTAACAAGAGAAGATTAAGATTTGGATTATTAAGATAGAAAATTAGTAGATATGATTGTTATATATTTTATTAGTATATATTAAGGGGGTCTGATTTATGCATATAATTATTAAGTTTTTTTCTTTTTTTTCTTTTTCTTGTGGCGAGGGAGGTTATTGTATCTAACTTTAATCAAGATGAAGGAAAGGATTAAAAATTAAGTGTCTGATATAGAAAATTATTAGATATGGATGTTATAACTTTTTGTAGTGGGGTTTAAAGATTAAAAGAGCATTATTGATGGATTACTGAGTATTTGAGGTAAAATTGGTAATTGAGGTAAATATTTTTATTATTATTAGTCTTTTTATTATATTACTATACGTTTCACTGTATTTTTTTAGTTTAATATAAGTAAGGTTTTTTTTAAAAAAAAATTTTTGTAGCGGAAGTCAACGGGGGGCGAGGGGGATTGGGGTTGTTCAAAATACTTGACAAATTTATGCTTAGCAAATACTTGATAGAATAATTTTATATACATTTATTAAATGGAAGTCAAGGGAAGGAAGGGAGGGGTGGGAAGGGAATGGGGGGTGGGAGGGGGGAAAATGGGGAAGGAAATGAAAAAACTGTATTGTAAAACTTTTTCAATAAAAAATAATAAAAAAAAATAATAAAAAGTGTTGTACCTTATGATTCTTGACAAATGTATCTTTTCTTTTATGTACACTGAGAGCATATGTACCAAGACAAATTCCTTGTGTGTTCAATCACACTTGGCCAATAAAGAATTCAATTCAATTCAATTCAATTCAGTTCTGTTCTGTTCTGTTCTGTTCTGTTCTATTAGCTGCCACTGCTTCCATGTCTGAGCTACACATATTCAGATGGCAACAAAGAGATCGATTTGTTCTAACAACACCCCAATGAGATAGATTAGTTTATAGTTACTGTTGTTAGTCAATGACAGAGCTGGGTCACAAAATTCTCAATGACTATTAAATGGCAGCAGAGACCCCAGTCCTACTGAATGAGCTCCAGATCCAAGCTAGGCTTTGAAACTCCATTTTATATTCTGAAGCCTCACTCAGTCTTAATATTGTACAATTCTGGCAATCTCAGTCAGGTATTCAAATTCATTCAAGCCATTTACTGCTTAGAAACACTCCTTGGGCACTGGTGATAATCTGATTGATGGAACTGTACTGGTTAAGGAAAAGGCATGTTCTTAAATATTTCACAGTAAAAATGACTAGGGTTGCCAGGTCTGCTTCCAAAAAATAGCAGACCTGCGGAGGGGCAGGGGGGGGGGGTTAAGTAGTAAAAAAATAACAAAAAAATTTACAATTAAATTATATATTTTCTTACAAATATTTTAACATGTATTAAAATAATCACTTCAAAACTTTACTTAAAATTCAAAACATCAAATATATTATAATAATATGTAAAATATTAAATTACATTTTACTTTGCTGTCATGTGTAGTTTTTATTTGACTGCACAGCTTTGATCAATTCTTTGTGTTTAAGGAATAATTCTTTAATTTCAGTACAACATTGAGAAATATTAAAAAATATACAAAGTTCACTTTGAACTGATGGTACAAGCAGTCGGTTACGTTCATCAGTCCACAAATTTCCCATGATGCTGAAAATTTGTTCAATGTTTGCATTTGATACCAGAATTGATGCATAATACTGGAACAGTTTCAGTAAACTCGGAGTTGGCTCTTTCTTGAAAAAGTACATCCACTTATCAAGGGATGAATTTCCTTGCAGATGAACATAAACTTCTTCTAAGGCAGAAATTTCATCGAAGAGAGTGTTGGGTAGAAGTTCTTCTCGCCATGGTGATAATAACCAGATGTTTGTCATTTCTTCTAAAGTTGGAAGATTATTGCGATCAATTAGATTGAAACAACTTAGCGTCTCATATACTGAATCAGTGAAATTATACCACTTTTCTAGGTACGCAATGGCTCTTTGATACATGTTGATGGCTTCTTTCTTGAACTTTTGCACGGCATTCTCAGGCAAATGTTTTTTACGTAAAGCAAATAAAACTTTCATTCCAAAAAACTGCTCATCGTATTTTTTTTGCAAAGAATCACACAGCTTCTGTGAAGATCACATGCAAAAATCTCGCCGCTGTCACTCTCATCACTCGACGCCATTTTAGGTCAATCGACACAAGCTATAATACATTTTAAAAATGTGAACTGTACATAATTTTATAATATATTTTTATTTTAATCTCATCATTAATTTTTTGGGAGAATCAAGTTCAATGGATATTTGATCTTTGTCTCATTCTAACTTATGAAAAAAAAAGACAAAACATGATTCTCCTATCCTTATTCTCTTAGATTGTACAGCTTTAGATTACATACCATTTCATCATAAAGCTTTTGAATAAAAAAATGTCCACTATTTTGTGAAAAAAAATAGTGAACATAATGTGAAAAAAGTGAACTGTCCGCTCAAATAGTGGACACCTGGCAACACTAAAAATGACAAGAGAAAAACATTAAGTTAAAATCTTCTTTCTCCTCCTCTTCCACCTCCCTCTCCCCCTGTCCCCCCTTAAGTCCACAAGTCTTAAAGTTGTCAAGGTTGGAGACCCCTGCCCTAGGCCACTTTAGGAGTAAAGTGCTGGGTTTTGCTGGCATTTTACGAGGAAGGGAAGGAAGGGAGGAAGAGAGAGAGAGAGAGAGACAAAAAAAGAAAGAGAGACAAAGAAAGAAAGAGGAAGAAGGAAAGAGGAAGGGAGAGAGAGAGAGACAAGAAAGGAAGGAAGGAAGGAAAGAAAGAGAGGAAGGGATTGAGAGAAAAGAGAGAGAGAAAGAAAGAAGAAAGAGAAAGAAAGAGGAAGGGAGGGAGGGAGAGAGAAAGGGAAAGAAGAGGAAGGAAGAACCACAAACCCTGGCGCTAGGCATGGCTTCAGAAGACACTTTGAAACAGGACAGCAATCTAGGGCTGGAAGGGAACTTGGAGGCCATTTAGTCCAACCCCCTGCTCCAGCAGGAAACCTTATATTGTTTGGATTATTTTGGTGCCTCTAACAGAGAGGGAAATTTCCAAAAAGGAAAAGGAGTTTATTAGGACAAGGCTGCCATGCAGAGGAAGGCAGAGATAATCCTTGATTTATGACCACAATTGAGCCTAAAATTTTGGTTGCTAAGCAAGAACGGTGTTAAATGAGTTTCACCACATTTTACTCAATCTATGACTTCTCCTGGCTCTAACAGTCATGTGCAAGCTAGGGAAGAACATCTGAAGGCACGTGTAATGTTCATGTACAGAAGTTATAGTCAAATGTGTGGCAGAAAGTGGACTCTGGGTGTGTTTTTCCAAATGTTGTAAGTGAGGCTGAATGTGTATAGTTTTAGAAGAGCTGTGTGTGTGTGTGTACATACACATACAGTATATATAGTAGATAATGTATCTTTTTGTGGGCCTATACACACTCTATACTATGTAATATGTATGTACACATATGGCATATATGCATAGGATTAAATAGTATCTTTTCAGTAGTAATAAATAAATAGACAGGGAAATTGTATCTCGTTGAGGCCTTTGAGGCAAGGAGAGGCCAGGCACCCTAACCCTAATGTGAGTGATGTCAAGTTGCCACGTCCACCTAGTCACATGACCACCAAGCCACACCCACAGTCACATGGCCACCAAGCCATGCCCATAAACAAGCCATGCCCACAGAACTGGTAGTAAAAAAAATTTAAACCCACCACTGCTTTAAGGATGCTGATATTGAAGAACTATCTAAATAGCTTTGAAGAAAAAGTTATCCTAACCCCAAAATTTTACCATCAGTTCATCCAATCTGGAACTTTTGGTCATTTTGAAATCTCTCACTCAGGGACTACAAAGTTATTCAGCTACTATTAAGGTAATATATAAAATGGATGTCATTCATAAGTACATGAAAGAGATACAGAAGAAAATTATAGCCTCATTAGACAAGGTTTGATTAACCCTGTATGTCTGAAAGCACAGATTAGAAGTGCACTAAAGAAATGGCAGTTTTGCAAGATGAAATAATTTGGATACCAAATTTTCTGAGTAGAAGTGACTTAAGATTCCCTTGTGGTTTAATGAAACATGGTTTTGAGAATATTGCTGCAATCTAAACAGAGTCTGGAAATTAAATATGCATACTGTGCTGGTTTTTGCCTTTCTTCAAAATTGAGGCTCAATCTATGATAGTTAAAGTTCTATTAGGGGCTGCAGTGCTCACGATTGCCTACTGGTATTCAGGTATCCTGCGGGTAAAGATAACACCACCTGAAAAAATTCCTTTCATAGAGGCAACCAGTCAATTCAATGATCCCCAGCTAACACGTGCCATATGGTTAAAGTTCTATGAACTTGCGATCAAGGGTGAAATGTAAAATTTGTTACTACTGGTTCTGTGAGCGTGGGTTGGTGGGGAGGTAATGTGACTGGGTGGACATGGCCAACTTTTTTTTTTAAACTTTTCAAAGCCTTTTTTCTAATGCTTTGAAAAGCCTCTGCCGATCAGGCAACTCAGCTGGGATCGTCAGAGATTTTTCAAAGCATTTTTTTTACCACCTCTTCAGCCAAGAGGTTGCAGAAAAAAAATGCATTGAAAAGCCTCTGGCAATCCCAGCTGAGCCATGAGATCATCAGAGGCTTTTTTTTTTTAACTTTTAAAAGCATTTTTTTGTTGGAAGAGGTTGTAGAAAAAAATGCTTTTAAAAGTAAAAAAAAAGCCTCTGATGATCGTGCAGCTCAGCTGGGCATGCCGGGGGGGGGGTAGGGGGGGCACAGGGATTTTTGCTACCAGTTCTCCGAACCACCTGCCGCCATCGCTACTGGATCAGGCAATCCGGTCCGAACCGGGAGCATTTCAGCCCTGCTTGCGATAATATTTTGCAACTTTATCAACAAGCACTTCTTTGGAATACATTAGAAAGGAGGTAATGACTTTCTCTGATCTGCTTGATTACATAGTTAATAAATGTAAACATAAGCTTTTGTTGCCATAGGGAATTGTCCCACAGTAACTTTCATTCCAATGATTCAAGATGGTATTTAAATCTGTCATTATTAAAAATTTCAGTTTCTTAAACAGTTAAAACAACATTTAAGATACTTTGATATCAATAATTAAGATTAATTGATTTAAAATCTATAGTTGAAGTTGGGTTCTTTGTGAGTTTGTGGGCAAGAATAAATGCTATTAAAATAAATTTTACTTCCTTCTCTCACTCCTTCTCTTTTTCCCTTCCTCCCTCTCCTTTACTATGCAATACAAATTTAGCAGAATATCATCTTGAGTGAGATGTGTGTCTTGGTCACATAGAGTCAGATTACTCCAACCTGTCACTTTGCTGAAAATAGAACATGACTGGGTCTTTAAAAACAAAGGAAGTAGCTCCACTGAAATCTGTGGACTGAGGGAAATAAAGCATGTTACTTTCATTGTTACTTGAAGCAGCCTGAAACCTTTGTTTCAGAAACAAGTAATGTGTCCAGACAGGTACTTTCACTAGGTTTATGATTTTCTGTTTTCTTTGTTGAGCTTAGTGTTCCAGTACAGTCTCATATTCTATTTTTCTGTACAGATTAGGAAATTGTGTGTTATTTCATCCTGTGCTGTAGCCCGAGCTCAGAGACCCATATTTTTCTCTAGAATATTTTGTAATCAGTAATATTAATTGGATGCCTCTCCAGTGTTTTCTCAGATATTCTGAATAAAAACAATCCTTTTGTTGCAGACCAGCACCATCTTGTGTTCTGTAATAGTATTCTACTTTCTTTTTAAGTGATTTGTAAGAGGCTGACCATGATTCAGGTCACTATGTACTGTAATTTATCTCCTTAAAGAAAAGGTACATTTTATATATATTTTTAAAAGGTTTGCTTTTGTTTATTTCCTGTGAGTTTGCTTTATCTGCCAAAAGAGGAAAGGAATTTTTAAAATCTACCTGATCGCTATGCTATATGGCAAGGTCAAGGTATAGAAATTACTTTAGTTACTTTTTGATTACCAGAAAGGCAACATACTGTATGTTCTCCTGTACTAGGGTAATGGGGTGAATACTAAGCGAGATACTTCCTGAAATATAGGTGATGGAAATAGAAATATCAGGCCAGGGAGGTGGGACAGGCTGTTAAGAGGGTATATGTGAAAAGAGACTTATTTTATCTTTTTGTCCTTTATCCTACAGGATTTGCAGTCCACTCCACTATACTAAAAGAGATCCTGATGTCAATTCCTCTTAAGTTGCTACTCAGAAAAACTGTGGGGAAGACAGATCCTAAAGTTTTCTTTATAAAAAATGTGACTTCCATACAAAGATAAGGATTTGAATTGTCTTTACCTATCTGAAGAGAAATGAGAATTTCTCTTCAATGTTGACCTGTTTCTGCTCAGAGGAAAAAAAATATCCAAAGGCTTATCTCTAGTATTTACAGAAAATTATCATAACATTGAAAATTGGCAAATTAATGGGAATTAATTTGAACAGTTATGCATCTGTAGCTAAATAAATTAAACACCTACCTACCTACCTACCTACCTACCTACCTACCTACCTACCTTGGAGTGCTGTTCCAGGCCTTAGTATCCTGGACAGTACACTCTGCTTAGCTCCTTGTGTTTCTTGAGATTTTCGCAATTTAAAGGAACTACTTTATCTCTGTAGCCTTCAAGGTCTTCATAACCAAAGCTTTTCTATAGCATTGAAATATCTGTTTCTAGAAATCCTGACATCCTTGAAGCTGTGTAGTTTAGCTTTATTACAATTATCTTTTGCATTAAGAGTGATGCATTAGTTTTAGTGAAGGGTTTGGTTTTTGTAGGTGCTAAAATTTGATATTACCTGCTTAAATCTTGGATTGAAATAAACATTTTTTCACTGTAGGTTTGCCTCCAATGGTTCCTAGAGATCAGTTAAAGCTAATCTCATTAAAAATAGAGAATGATAACCTTCATTTCCTAAGGCTGTCCTTAGAAAATCTTTGCCCATTAAGGGTTGAAAATGCCAGAAATTTTCTTAATCAATCTATTTGGGATATTGATTTTGAAATAAACAGCAAATAGCCTGGTTAGCTTCAGCACGTTATTGCAGTCTGATTCAGCATGAGCAGCTGATTGGCAGTTGGATTGGCCTCCTGGAATACCACCAAGCTGTTCCAGACTGCGGGGATTGCCACGTGTTGTATTTTCAGCTTCTGTGCACCCCATTTTTGGCCTCCACATGTCACATTTTCAGCTGGTTCCAGGCTGCCGCTGCCAATTCCGGCTGCCTGGAACTTGCTAAAAATGTGATGCATGGAGGCTAGAAACAGGGCATGTGGAGGCCAAAAACATGATACACAGAGGCCAAAATGTGATGCACAGAGGCAGCAATTGGCAGCAATGTGCTGTGGCGACCCCCACAGCCTGGAGCTTGTCTAAAACAGCGTGTGCAGAGGCCAAAAATGTGATGCATGGAGGCCAAAAACGGCTGGTGGGTGGGGGCCAGCGGGTGGGCAGGGCTTCGGCAACATTTGGTGTATAAGACGCAGCACAATTTTTACCCTCTTATACTACGAAAAGTATGGTAATTTCTTGGCAGGGAGCCGGATATCTATTTGTTGCTTTTCCTGCTTGACTATGCTTGGATATATTTTTCTGCATAGTCACAGAAAGTGGTGTCCTTTATATATTCACCTTCTGCTTCCCTATGAATCTGAATATTGTATTTATATCTTTGTAACATTATATATTTTTATCTCTGTTTTAATTGCATTGACTGCTGACTTTATGGCCACAATAAAAATTTGAATTATATTCCCTCAAATCTTTTGCTATATTTCAAGAAGAAAATTGGACTGGCTAAAATTGCAGAATGACAGATAAATAAAATATTTTCTGAACGCTCAGTTTATACAGGACATGTTAGCAGCTTCCCAAATTATCTGTATTGGAAAGTATTTTGGAAAAAATCTAGTTACCTTCTATAGACAGTGAAAGAGTATTTCTAAGCTAGAAATTGATAATTCATAAGAGCTTGGAATAAAGAGAAGGGATATCTTATTTTAACAAATAAATGGTTTGTTTTGAAAGAATATTGAATATATTTCTTGTGATCTTAAGACTAATTCACCAAATGATTTTTTGCCATGTTCACTGGACACCTCAATGCGTATTTGAAAAGGCTGGGTACAAACTTTTTAATGCTAGAGATATATTTGAGGAGACCTTAACACATACAATTTGAACTTATTGTTTGCCCATTTTTGGTCTAATATTTACATTTTTATAATAAGATTTTGAGAAGAAAAATAAAATTAAAAGAAGTTTATATAAAACTAAATTATAAACCAAAATATTGAGATCTGGTATTCTTTGATCTTATTGGGGGTTTTTTGCAGATGTTTCGTTACCAGGCTAGATAATATCAACAGTTCAAGGGGAAGTGAGTTTTGCTTGTGGCTAAGAAGGAAACAAATAATCCAGATTACATCCTCCTTGGCAGTCAACATCCAGATAAACAATCATGGAAGAAACAATACCATAATCAAGTAACTATCAAGGAAGAAACCAAGGATAAACTATAAACAGCTAGGAAGCTCTACCATGTTATTAATGATGTTACCTGGTTAAAAAAAAATCTGCAAGAAAGCAAACAAGTTCAGAGAACATCAAGGGTTTTCCCCCTTGAGCGAATGTTTTCTCTGCTATTGGAACTAAAACATTAGAATTTATGGATTTAAATTTTAGGATTTTTATCTATAAGATTTTAATCCCTTGCTGGCCTTGATTTTAAAATAGGCCAGATAACATCTGTCAAAAATTCATGTAACATAGTCCAATAAAATATTGCCACAGTTTCAAGGTCAATACCACTATAGAGACATATCTCTGACATATCTCAATCTTCTGAAATTTACTGTATGGTATGTTTGATGGCAGCATATTTAATGTGATTTTTGAATAGATTGTCCTATATTTACTTAATATAAACTACTAAGGTTTACAGGGAATGGACAAACATATTTGTTATTAATTCCAAAAGTCAGGAGTGAACAAAGAACTTTGGTTTTGGCTATTAATTCTTTTTTTATATAATGAAGGTTTCTTTTAAACAAAAACAACATAAAAAACATAAAAAACATCATCTTTCCATATACTTACAGACAATAATTCGGTCGGTTAAAATCATTTTGTGCTCTCAACATTTTCAAAAGTTCAATTGTGACAAGTGTTCTTTCATCTAACTAAAAACAAATGTTTATACATTTTATCCAAATTTCATTTCACATGTAATATTTCATCTCCATTCTTTATTATCTACCCATTGGTAAAATAGCTCCCATATCAAATAATATTGTTTATCTTCCTGTTCTCTTATTTCAAATGTCAATTTACTCATTTCAGTACAATCCAATATTTTTTAAATAATTTCTTCATCAGCTATTTTCTTCTCTCCTTTCCAGTTTTTTGCAAATACAATTCTAGCCGCTGTTAAGATATTCACAATTAAATATTGCAATTCTTTATTGAAAATCTCAGGTAAGATCCCTAATAAAAATATCTCTGGTTTTAAGTCAATATGTCTCTTTGTCATTTTTTCCAACCACGTGTGTCATTTTTTCCAACCACGTGTGTATCCAAAATCTCCTTGCTTCTATGCATGTCCACCACATGTGGTAATAAGATCCTGGGGTCTGATGACACTTCCAACACTTCTCCGATTTATTCTTGAACATTCTGGCTATCCCCGTTGGGGGTAGGTGCCACCTGTAAAACATCTTATACAAATTCTCCTTATATACTGTAGACATTGTCATTTTATAGTTATGTGACCACAATTTTTGCCATTTCTCCAAATCAATTCCATAACCAAAATTTTTCCCCTATGCTATCATTGATTCTTTAACTTGTTCTTCTTCCAATTTTACCTCTAACAAATATCCATATAACTTTTTAATTACATGGTCGTAAGAACCCATTAGTATCTTATCTAAAATAGTCAAAACATTATAAATACCTTCTTGTTTGAGATCTTCTTGATATCTAGAAAATATTTGCAATATGAAAATCAATCCATCTTAAATCCCTGATCTTCTAAATCTTGTTTTAACTTAAGATCACCCTTTTCATCTAATAATTCACTGTATCTAACAATTTGTTCTCCTTTAAATATCACTGGATATGAGAAGGCTTCAATTGTTGAAACACAGACTGGAATCTTCAAATAATGATATTTTTTAATCCTCTCCCAGTTCAGATATAAAGCTTCACATATCTGGTGCCTTCTAAAATACCCCTGTATTTTAATTGCTTTGTTCCATAAAAAGGCATGCCAACCCATTAACAAATCATGTCCCTCCAGATTCAAAAGTCTAGTATTTTTCAATATCATCCATTCTTTAATCCACATTAAATTAGCTGCTTGATAATATAGTTCAAAATTTGGTAGTCCAAAACCCCTCATTTTAGCATCCTGCAACAGCTTAAGTTTTATTCTTGCTTTTTTTCCCTGCTAAATATATTTCCACACAATTTTATTCAAGTCTACAAAAATCCCTTACCCAATTTTATTGGAATAGTCTGAAAAAGGTATAGAATTCTAGGTAAAATATTCATTTTAATAGTTGCAATCCTACCAATCATAGATAACTGCATATTTCCCCATTTCACCAAGTCTAACCCTATCTGTTGCTTAAGCTTATTATAGTTATTTTCTTTAAGTGAACTACACCTCGGTGTCAAATGTATCCTGAAATATTTTACCCTGTTTGTGACCTGCATATTGGAAATCTCCATCAATTCTTCTTTTTGTTTTTTAAACATATTTTTAGCCATTTTTGTCTTGTCTTTATTAATTTTCAAACCACCAACTTCCCCAAACTCTCCAATAGTTTCTATCAGTTTTTTAATTGATGCCAGTGGTTCTTCAATAATAAAGACCAGGTCATCAGCAAAAGCCTGTACTTTATATTCTTTTCGAATTTTCATACCTTTTATCTCTTTTTCTTCTCTAATATTTCTATTTAAAATTTCCAGTGTCAAAATAAACAACAATGGGGACAATGGGCATCCTTGATAGGTACCTTTTTGTATCTCAGTAAAATCAGTCAACTCTTCATTAATCATAATCTTTGCCATCAGTTTGGAATATATAGCTTCAATTGCCTGAATGAATTTCCTACCAAAGCCCATCTCTTCCATTTGTAATGTCATATAAATCGCCAGTTCACATTGTCAAATGCTTTTTGAACATCCCATCTCTTCCATTTGTAATGTCATAAATTGCCCGTTCACATTGTCAAATGCTTTTTGAACGTCTAAGAATATCAGAGCCATCTGCTTTTCAGGGTGTGCTTCATAATATTCTAGAGTATTCAGTATTATTCTTATATTATCTCTAATTTGTCTTTTGGGTAGGAATCCATTCTGATCTGAATGTATAAAATTGTTCAAATATCTCTTAAGTCTTTCTGCCAGTATTGAAGCAAAAATTTTATAATCTACATTTAGCAGGGATATAGGCCTATAGTTTTTAATTAGTTGTGGGTCTGTATCTACTTTGTGGATCAATGTGATATAAGCCTCTGTCCATGATTTGGGTATTTCCTTGTTTGCCATTACTTCATTCATAACTTCCAGTAATGGAAGACCTAAAGATTCTTGTAGTGTCCTATAATACTCAACCAATAGACCATCTGGTCCTGGTGCCTTTCCATTCTTCTGCTTCTTAATTGTCTTTGTTATGTCATCGTAATGTTTCTTACCATCATCCCCTCAATATCTTCGGGAATCTGTGGTAGGTTTGCTTTTTGTATATACCTTATCACTTTTTCCTCCTCTATTATCTCTTTTTTATAAAGCTGTCTATAATATTCTTGTATGATTTTTCCTCATCTCCTTATTTCCAAATTTACATTGTCCTTAGTCATCAAGTAATTGCGTTATTTTCCTTGATTCTCTATCCTTTTTCAGTTTATAAGCTAGTCATCTTCCAGGCTTATTCACATTTTCAAAATAGTTCTGTTTGGTGATTCTTATTTTTTGAGCTAGATCTTCCTTTTCCAGCAAGTCTATTTTATGTTTTATTATGTCCATTTTAATTTTTACATCTTTCTTGTGTGGGTCTCTCTGGAATTCCTTTTCACATCTTTTATAATTGTCGGTCAGTCCTTTGAACACTTGCCTTTTCTTCCCATTTCTTTTTCTAGTATAATCTATAATTAATTCTCTGGCATAGGCCTTCATTGTGTCCCAACGATTTTGTATCGATGTTTCTTCTTTCTTATTTTCTTTAAAAAAGAAATCCAACTCTCTCTCCATTTTCTGTACAAAGTCTTTCTCTTTTAGTATTGTATTGTTTAAGGTCCATCTAGCTCTTCCTTTCTGCCCTTTCCAAATGGCAATCACAGGGTTATGATCTGCCCACAAATTTGATTCTATCTTCACTTATTCAATGTTTAGGATCAAGTCCATTGTTGTCCTTATCATATCCAGTCTAGACCAAGATGAATGTCTGTCAGAATAAAAAGTATATTGTTTATTTTGCCCATTTCTCTCCCTCCATATATCTTTCAGATTTATTTCCCCTACCATTTTAAAAAAGGATCTTGGTAGTGTCTTTTTAGTGTGTCTTATTATTATGTGTGTTTTATAGTCCAGTTTTTTGTCCACAATTCCATTAAAGTCACCCATCATACATATATTATCATAGTCCATTTCAATTATTTTATTATGAAGTTTCCTGTAAAAGTCACTTTGATTATTGTTTGGGGCATATATTGCTACCAGAAGAAGTTTTGTATTGTTATCAATTATTTCTACAATCAATATTCTACTTTCTGGATCTGCATATTTCTGTTCTGCTGTTATTGTATTTTTAATATATAGAGCAACTCTCTCTTTTTACTCTGTGACAAAGATAAAAAAGTTTTTCCAAGTTTTGGCTGAATTAGTGATTGTTCATGTTGTTTTTTAATATGTACTTCCTGTAAACAAATTATATCAAATTTTAATTTCTCTAATTTATGAAATACGTTTCTTCTTTTATTGGCTGAATTAAGTCCATTTACATTTATTGAAATTAATTTTCTTTCTTCCAGGTTCATAGTTTATATGTAGGTTTTGTTGCTCTAGTTGATCTAGCTTCCAGTTGCCCCTTATATTCCACAACTCCACCAACTGCTCCTTCTGTTGACTCAAGTATTGCCAGTTCTGTAAATTTTATTGGGACCACAGCAGATTGAGTTTCAACTTCTAGTTCAGTTTCTTTCTCTTTAAAAAATTCATCATAGAAAGCTCTGGCTTTATCAACTATGTTCAATCTGTATCTTTGAAGTTGCCATGTCAGAACTAATCCTTCTGGAATTAACCACCTATAATTGATTCCTTTTTGCAATAAAATTTTTGTCAAAAATTGGTAGCCTCTTCTCAAGTCTCTCACTTTTCTTGGTATCTTTTTCAAAACTGTCACTTCTTTCCCCTTGTATTTCAAGGTCTTATCTCTAGCTGCCTGAAGAATTTGTGTTTTAATCAATTTCTTTGTGAATCTTGTATGTACTTCTCTTGGCAATTTATTACGCATTGCATATCTGGTATGAACGTGGTAGATCTCATCAATCCCATCCATCATCTTATCTTTAGTTACTTCTAGAGCTTTGGCCAACAACCCATTAATAACCTCTGCAAGATTCTCCCCTTTTTCTTCTTCCACGTTTTGAAATCTTAAGAAAAATTCTGCTCGATCCATCTCCCATCCAATTGAAGCAATTGATTCTTGCTCAATCTCTCCCAACCTGCTCTATATTTCCTTAATTTTTCCTTCTTTTTGATCATCTCTTTCTTCCAATTTTACCAACCTTTCTTCATTTCAATGTCAACAAACATTTTGACATTGTTTGTTGAATATTAACTACCTTTCCATCTGTTTTAAGCAGTAGTTGTTCCACCCGCTGAACTTTTTCATCTGTCTTCAGTAATTGTTGTTCCATCCTTTGATGTTGTTGTTCCATCCTTTGAGGGGTTTGTAAAATCATTTGAGTCAATGATTCTTTCTCTTTCTCCTGTTGCAACATTGCTTGAATAGTACGTTGACTTCCAGATGGTGAAGAGGATGGTGTAGTCGCTGCTGCTCCCACTGTTACAACTTTTCTACTCATTTTGTAATCCAATCAGATTGCAAATAGAATAGAAAAAAAGAAGAAGAACCAAATGGTGAAGAAAAAAGAAAAAAGGAAAAAATATTCCAAAAAGGCGAGTAAAAAGGAAAAAAAGAAAAATAATAATTAAAAAAAACAAGAAGAAAAAACAATCAATTCAAATTCTTCAGTTTCTTCCAAATTTTAATCCTTAATACAAAAAGGGAGAAGGAATAACAAGAAAAAAAAAACAAGAAAAAGAAAAAAACTACAAAAATCCAAAAACAACATATCTTCAGGCTCTTGCTTACCTTAATCCAATATTATTGTGCCAAAATTTTAAAAACAAAGCAGAGGGGAAAAAAATATGTATATAAAATTAAAAATGAAAAATAGAGGGAAGGAATCAAAAAAGAAAGAAGAAAAGGAAAGTCTAACCCTAAAGCATAAAGAGAGTGATTTTTAGTCTAGCCACAATATTAAAAGGAAAAGTTAGAGATGTCAAGTAGCAGTTACAAAAAAAAAAAAAAAAGTCAAGGTCAATTCTTATAGTATTTCAAGACTTCTGCTTTGGCTTCAAATAATGTCAACACAAGCACCTGTATAAATAATACAGATAAGCCACTTTCTCTGCTCTTCACCAGTCTTATTAGCCTAGCATGACAGCTTCTATTTTGTCTACAATGTAATTATAGACTGCTATTTGAATAAACATCCTAACAAAATTTCTTTTCCAGCAGGTGGCAATGTTGTACAGTCTCTTTTCTTTCTTCTAAAGTTAATAAAAGTTCCCAAGAAAACAAAAGAAAAAAAAGAAAAAGAAAAATAGAAAATAGAAAAACTTCAATTCACATACAGCTACCAAAGTCCACTAATTACTTTGTAAAGAGGCACAATATACACAACCTACTGATTTCTCTCTCTCTCAAATCAGCTCCAGTCTCAATCATCAATGACAGTAAAAGTAAAAGTAAAGCAATTAAGTCCTTCTCCTAAGAAGCCAAGTAAAGTATAGCAGGAAAAAAAAAAGTTTCTCAGTTTAGATTCGCCACTTATTTCATCTTATTTTCAATTTCCAAGTCCATTGTTCTCTCAGGGTGTCTTCTGTATTATTTAAAAAATTAAATCTCTCACCGATCTGATCCTCTGTCTCTTCCTTCTCCCTCCTTGAAACTGCCGCAGCCTCGGCAGCTTGAAAAGCTGCTACTCCACACACAGGAAAAGGAGCTTTCCTGGATCAATCAGGTGCTTTGTGATGCCCCTGAGACCATCAGGATGTGCTCCTCACTACCACAGTCAAAACTAGACTGGGGGGTCCAAAGTGGACTGTCCCATATTGGGGCTATCGGTGGGGATTTCTGGAGTTCAGAAATCCCTGTCTGTTTCGCTACGGTGCCAGCTTCCGGTCTCTGGTTTTGGCTATTAATTCTTGTAGTGGGTTATCCTATAATCTGTCTTTCATACAATATGAAACTGATGTCATATCCCTACTATTTATCCATTGACATTTGAATTATGCTGCTGGCTGATATGACATCAAAAGAAGAGTAACAGCACCAGAAAAAGATGTAACCTAAGATATTTCTTAAAGAGGTCCTGGACTCTTGTTTTCTTTAATGATCTCATTTAGAAAGCTAGAGAAAGTGATTGACCAAGACCACTCTAAAATGAACCATAATGTTTCTGAGAGATGCTAAACTCACCTTTCTAGTTATCAAAAATTGTGTGTACTCTGAGCCTGAGCTCCAGACCACATTAGGGAGTGCAATTAGCTGTGGGTGTGGTTATATGTTTACTATATATCTCTGTGCATTGATCATCATGCAAAAGCTAGAGATGTAGGTGGAATGTCTGAAAAGGAAAATGTCTTTTTCATAAATGTGTTTTTTGGGGGTATAGGATTTTGATGACTATCCTTTCACACTGTATTTGTAGAAGAAACTTCCAAGTGTGGAATTGCTTTGCATTGAACAAGTGGATATATATTTGAAACAATATGGCATTGTGCTATGGACAGCTGATATTTTGCTTGTATGGGGGTGGCTTATTCAGAATAATTATTAGTATAGAACAGGGATGTCAAACTCAAGGCCCATGGCCGGATTGGGCCTGTGATGAGGTCAGATCTGGCCTGCGCAGCCATCCTGGAAACTGTAAAGGGCTGGCCCGCATCTTTTCGGTCTGGCCCATGCCATTCTGGCAGCCATGTACGTGCACAAGAGAAGGCGTGCACATGTACACACTGGCCAAGTTCACCACTGCCGTGTGTAGGGCAACAAAAGTAGTCTGTGGGACTACAGTAAAAAAAAACAGTTCAGACCTTCCAACTTCACGAGATCTTTTTCTTTTTTTGCAAGAAGTTGGAAGGTCTGAACTGTTTTTTTTACTGTAGTCTCACAGACTACTTTTGTTGCCCTGCACATGACAGTGGTGAATGGAGCTGGTCTCAGACCGCTCAGCAGCCTGGGCACTCCAACAAACCACGCTGAGACGAGATGCTCGAGCAAACAGAAAAGCAGTTTATTTTTGTCTTCCAGGAAGCCATAGATTACGCTGAGTTCACCAAAAGGGATAACACAAAGTCGGCGTTGGGATTCCCTCACCCCAACTCTGTTTAAATAGCCGCGCTGTACAACCAGCCAATCAGCGCTGCTTCCAGGTTCCACCCCACCCATTATGCAAATTGTAAGTGTCTCTCATTAATCATGGTTAGCCTAGCCCGTCCGCAGCATGACCGACCTCCTAACCCGTGACACCCCCTCCACCATTGTGCCCATGCATTTTCTCTTGATAGGAGGTGTGTTCTCTCCATCCCACCTAGCAGGTAAGTCCTTTGCCCTGATGTGTCGAGCTGGGCAGGCTCGACAGGCGGCTCCCCCTACCAGAAGTCCCCCTGGAAGACAAAAGCATAAGGTTATAGCAATCGCTATTAAACCACCCCACCCAGCTTGCCAGGTTTGTTAGGATATTTTCTATGAAATTGATGATGTAGCCTATTTGCATTAAGGTTTTCTAACAGAACCCAGGTGGCGTCTTCCAAGGGATAGCCTTTCCATCGTACTAGGTAGTACAGCTTATTTCTGCGAACTTTGGAATCTAAGACCTTGTCTATTTCATATTGATTCGTGTAGAGAGGTCCAGGGCGAGTTAACGGGTCTCGTGTCTCCATCACTGGTTTGAGGAGACTACTATGGAAAACAGGGTGGATTTTTCCTAATAAAGGTGGTAACTTCACCTCGACAGTTACTGGATTTATAACTTTTGTGACCGAAAAAGGGCCGAGATATTTAGGGCCCAATTTTTTGCTAGGTATCTTCAACTTGGTGTATTTTGTGGACACATACACCTGGTCTCCAACTTTGAATGGTGTAATGTCCCGTCTCTTTTTATCGGCATATTTTTTGTACTCGTCCGCCGCTTTTCCTAAGGCTGTTCTGATGGTTGGCCATACTTGAAAAATCCTCTCCCCCAATTCTTTTGGAGTTGTTTGGGCTTGACTAGTTTCCTCTAACTCAGGGATAGCAGTGAATTCCTGCCCATGCACCACTTGGAAAGGTGTGACTCCTGTGCTACGGTGTACCGCGTTGTTATATGCGAATTCAGCAAATGGTAGGAGTTGCGACCAGTTGGATTGTTGATACGAAACGTAACACCGTATTTTTCTACCATCGCATTGGTCTGTTCTGCAGCTCCATTGGTACTTGGGTGAAACACAGAGCTGAGCCCTTGCGACGACCCTAATAAGGTAATAAAATCTCTCCAGAACCGGGCCGTGAATTTTACTCCTCTGTCTGATATTATTCGAGTTGGAGCTCCGTGCAACCTATATATATGTTTCACGAACATTTGTGCTAGTTTTCTCGCAGATGGTAGACCTCGGCAGGGGATGAAATGGGCTTGCTTTGAAAAGAGGTCAATTACGGTCCAAATGACCATGTACCCATTACTGTCAGGGAGGTCCACAATGAAATCCATTCCTATCTCCTCACACGGTCTGTTGGGGGTCGCAACAGCTTGTAACAATCCCAACGGTCTACTAGTGTTTGCTTTTGTTGTTGCACATATTTTACACCCTCTGATATACTGTTCTGTATCCTTTCGTAAGCGAGGCCACCAAAACTGCTGTCTAACGAGATGCAACATTTTCAGGAATCCAAAATGTCCTCCTATCTTTGTATCGTGACATCTGTGCAACACCACTGGTCTCAATGGTTTAGGAATGTATAATTTGGACCTTACTCAGGCGAGACCATCCCTCAGTGTTGTTCCATGTTCCTTTACCCAAGGATCATGGCTTATTTCCCGTTGCAACTCGACTTTCAACGTATTAGGATCTAAGGAAGTAGCTTGTGTTGGTGCTGCTTGTTGTGGTTTTGGGATGATAGCCTGAACTACTTCGTTTCTCTTACTATTGAACTGTGGCATGCATGATACTGCATCGGCTAGAAAATTCTTCCCGCCAGGAACATATTTGAGATCGAAATTGAACCGGTGGAAATATTGTGCCCAACGAACTTGCTTTGGTGACAACTTTCTCGGTGTCTGAAGGGCCTCCAGATTTTTATGATCTGTCCACACTTCGAACTTCTGCTCAGCCCCTTCCAGCAAGTGGCGCCAAGTGAGCAACGCCCACCTTACCGCAAAAGCTTCTTCTCCCAAACAGCCCAGCCACGCTCAGTTGGTGTAAGTTTGCGTGAAGTGTATGCGCACGGTTCTAACTGTCCGGTTTTTGTTCGTTGCAGTAGCACAGCGGCCACGGCTACATCGCTGGCATCTGCTTGTACAATAAATTGCAATGTCGGGTCTGGGTGTTTAAGTACTGGCTCTTGGGAAAAGAGCCATTTCAACTGCTCAAAGGAGCATTGACACTCCGGTGTCCACGAGAGTGGCTGTCCTGGTTTTACTTTCCCTATGATGTGTTTTGTTTTCAATAACTCAGTCAAGGGGAGGGCTACCTGAGCAAAAGAGGGTATGAATTGGCGATAAAAGTTGGCAAAGCCCAAAAAACTCTGCAACTGCTTTCTAGTTTTAGATGCCTGCCATTCTAATACTGCCGCTACTTTCTTGGGATCCATTTCCACCCCTGTGCCCGAGATGTGGTAACCAAGATAGTCCAAAGAGGTACGGTGGAACTCACACTTGGACAGCTTGATGAACAATTTTGCTTTCAACAATTTTGTGAGAACGGTTCGTACTAACTGTATATGTTCTTCCATCGTTTTCGAGTATATAAGAATGTCGTCCAAGTAGACAAGAACTCCTCTATATAAATGCTCATGCAAAACTTCGTTAATAACTTGCATAAATACAGCAGGTGCCCCCTGGAGCCCAAACGGCATTACGCAAAACTTAAAACTGCCTAACGGGCAATTAAATGTGGTTTTCCACTCATCTCCAGGTCTTATCCGCACCTGGTAATTTGCCTCCCTCAAATCGAGTTTCGTAAAGATTTTCCGTGTGGACAAGGTAGCCAGCAGATCTTTCATTAGGGGTAAGGGGTAGAGGTGTTCTAAAACACAATGCGTTCAGCCCCCAGAAATCAACACATAAGCGAAGACCGCCATCTTTCTTTTCTCGGAATAGTACCGGCGCTGCCATATGGGCGCGACTCAGTTGAATAAACCCCCGGGCTAAGTTTTTGTCAATGTATCACCATAGTTCCTCGAGCTCAGGCTTGGTCATTGCATACATGCATGGTTTGGGTAATTTAGCCCCAGGGATCAATTCTATGGCACAGTCCGTAACCCTGTGAGGAGGCAGTATTTCACATTCTTCTTCAGCAAACACAGCCGCTAAATCCCTATAGACGTCTGGATATCCCTCCTGTGGAGGATTGTGGTTAACCCCCCTATTCCCAGTTCCCTGGGGTAAGCGCTCCTGTACCATCGGTTGTGACTGAAAGCCTACTTCCAACCGCACCTTCCGAAACCTGTCCTCCCACCATATGACTGGCTGCCACTTGTTTAACCAGGCTAGACCCAATATCAGGGGTTCTACCATATGCTCGATTACCACAAAACAAAGCTGTTCTCTATGTGCCCCTATCCTTAGCTCTACGGGTTCTGTGACATAACGAGCTGGCTCCCCGTTTAGGAGTGACCCATCCATTTGTTCAAAACGAATTGGAGCCCTCAGCTTCCTGATTTGGAGTCCCAATTCTTGGGCCACAGCTTTTCGCATTAGGCACCGGGTGCATCCAGAATCTAGCAGAGCACCATGATGGGCTTCTGTTAGGGTGCGTATGTTTTGTAACACTACCGGGAGTACAAAGGGACTTATTGGGTCACTTACCATAGGATCCTCTGGTGCACTATCGTCACTGTCCTCCGACCACACCTCGTCTCCCCCAACTGGTCTCCTGTTCTCCAACAAGGTGGCATGGGTTCCACTAAAGGCTGGTGTGGGCGTTGGCGGCTTTGCTCGTTCTGTAGTTGAGCGGACTCGCTCTCTACTCCTGACCCCAGGAGATGGCCCTTGTGTGCAGGGCGATGACAGGGGGGCACAGGGCACTCGGCAGCCCGGTGCTCAACTTGGTTACATCGAAAACAATGGAACGAGGTAGCCCATCCTCCACTTGTGACCGGTTTGATTGTAGGCGAACCTCCTAGATTCAGCTCTTTTATGGTTGGGGGTTTAATCCCAAATCTTTGTGGTGGAGTAACCTGTGGTCGGAACTCACGCAGCCCAACCTCCAGTTCCACCGCTGCTTTACACCATTCTGCCAATAGGGGTGGTAAACCACGATAGACACATGCTTGTCTCACCTCTCTATCCAGACCAGCACGAAATTGGTGGACTAACAATCGTTCGGGCCAAGAGCGGAGTCTCCCAGCCAGGACACAGAAGTCTTTGACATACTCTTTCACCGGCCGGCCTCGTTGTTGAAGGGCTAAAAGCTCTCCTTCCGCCACATGGATTCTAGCACTATCCTCAAAACGGACCCGTAGAGCGTCCAAAAATAGCCCCACATCAGCCAACTCTTTTGCATGCTCATTATGCAGGTCCGCAACCCAGTTTGCCGCTTCGCCCTGTAGCACTGCTGTGATTGCAATGACCATAGCCCACTGTGAAGAATACAAGCGCCCATACAGATCCATACGGCTTAGGATTTGGCTAAGGAAAATAGCAACCTTGTCTGCGCTGCTGTCAAATGAGTCTTGTATGGGTGGTGGGCCCCACCATTGTTGTTGCTGTTGAACACCTGGTGCCCATATGGGTGGCAGTGGTGGGCCACGCACTCCTAGTTGGTCCCTCTCCTCCCCTTGGTGCACGTCGCTATACCCCCACACAATGGGTGGCTGTGTCTCTTTCCCTTCCATCCTTCGGGGAGCCTCCTGTGTTTCGCCTAGAGATGATGTTCGAGGCCCCGTAGAGCTGTGCTCTGTTGCCTTTGTCCTGCCAGCCTCTATCCCCACATGCAGCTTGGGACTTGCTAGATGGAATTGTGGTTCAGCCCCGGGTCTCCCTTGCCACGTGTTGGTTATCTCCCCACATTCAACCCACGGCTGCCAGGACGCTGCATCACGGAAACTAGCTTCCCCGAACTTCTCTCGTAACGTCTCTAAGGTGGACGAGCCAAGGCTACTGGAAGATTAGGTCCATTCCCCCTCCTCATCCTCTATCCATTTGCATTCTCGCCACCTCTGAAATGCGCCTTCTGGCCGATACTGAGTTTGACTCTTCTGAGACCCAGTCAAGACAGGGCTAGTCCACCACTCCCCCATGGAGCCCTTTCCCGTACTTACTACAGCTGGACTTTGCTCCCCGCTGCCAATGTCCACCTTCAATGACTTCTCCTTTTGCCGGCTCTGCTCACCATCGCTGATATCCACCTTCAGAGCCTTCCTCTCCTTTTGCCTGACCACGGGCGGTTCCACAGCGGCTTTTTCCTCCAGCGGCTCCAGCGGGACGACGGGGGTCTCTTCTTCCAGCACCGCCACCAGCCCAGCCTCCGGTGATGCCCCCACTGCCCCTTCGGCCATCCTTTCACAACGGGAGAGAGAAGAAGGAAAGCAAAAATCAAAAAGAAGAAACGCCGACTTTCTCTCAGACCGCTCGGCAGCCTGGACACTCCAACAAACCACGCTGAGACGAGATGCTTGAGCAAACAGAAAAGCAGTTTATTTTAGTTTTCCAGGAAGCCATAGATTACGCTGAGTTCACCAAAAGGGATAACACAAAGTCAGCATTGGGATTCCCTCACCCCAACTCTGTTTAAATAGCCGCGCTGTACAACCAGCCAATCAGCGCTGCTTCCAGGTTCCACCCCACCCATTATGCAAATTGTAAGTGTCTCTCATTAATCATGGTTAGCCTAGCCCATCCACAGCATGACCGACCGCCTAGCCCGTGACACCCCCTCCACCATTGTGCCCATGCATTTTCTCTTGATAGCAGGTGTGTTCTCTCTGTCCCACCTAGCAAGTAAGTCCTTTGCCCTGATGTGTCGAGCTGGGCAGGCTCGACAGCTGGAGTGAAGGGATGTGGCTGCCTTGTGTTTGTGTGGGGGTGAGGGTTTGGCATGGGTGGCCTGGCTGAAGGGCCCTCAGGTAAGCTGCTGTGGGACAGGTGGGGCAGCTCTGCACCCCCTGCCTTGCTTCATTCTCCACACATGCCACCTCGCTTTGTTCTTCTTTGTTCTTTGCTATTTCTTCTCCTTACTCACCACTGTAACAAAACAGGAGGCTAAGCAATGCACTGGTGCAGTGGTCACAAAACGAGGTGCTGGGGATTGAAGGATGAAGCAAGGTGGCCAGCAATAGTTGCAGATTTTTCCATTTTTCCAGATCTATTTGAATTTGTTTCAACAATTTATGGTAATTATCTTCCTTAATCGTTATAAATCACTTTTTTCTCCACCACCAACAAGGCATCTGTAAAAGCTGCAGCTACAGTGGCCACATTCTGACTTTACTTATCAGTTTTTTCCTCAACCAACTCCTTCATTTCCATTTGATTTTTTTCCATCTTCTCATCCATTTTACTTAATTTTCCAGAAAGCTCTCCTAGTGACTTATGTATGTTAAGTATAAAAGCTTTCAAATCCTCAGTCCCACTGTCCTGTGTCTGACTCTGAGCTGGCGCTGGTAGCTTGGCTGACTTTTCCTTTGTCTGGTGTGTGGGGGAATCTCCCCCCGCTTTTTTTGAAGCCATGCCAGAACAGGATTTTAGCCTCTGAAAAAAAGAAAATCTTCCTCCTTTTCCTGTCCTCCCCAGTTTTGCAGAAAAGGAATCAAGTCACTTGTATTTTTCAGTTTAAATTCTTGCAGATACGTTACTTTCAATTGCTTTCAATTACTGGCAGGCAAACTGATAATAAGCACTTTCTCTTTTCCCTTTCACTTCCTCCTCTTTAGCCAGCCGCCATTTTCCAGACACTTTCACTCAGAGACAACTTAATTTCTTTTTTTAAAAAATCCCTTAAAAATACTTAAATTCTTAAAAATAGTCCAGATCTCACCAAATCCTTTAATTGCAGAAAGACTGTAGATTATAGTAGGTGAAGTTGCTCTCGTCGTCTCGCTCCATCCAGGACAGAGGTCCCTCGCCGCTCGGAGCTCCGGTAGCCTGGAAAGGGAGCCCTCACTCAGAACGCTTACCAGGGCAAGGAAAGAACCCTGGCAGCCGTTCTGGGGGCTCAACCTGAAGCTACCTGCTCTATCTTCCCTTCCGATCTGAAGGGAAGATTTCCAAGCCGCTTTGCCGATCGCAAAGCGGCTCTACAAATGGTGAAGGCGGCAGCCATAAAAACAAGCCGCACAGCAACGACGAGGACCGCACCGGAAATCGCCATCAGAGGTTTTTTTTTTAACGTTTAAAAGCATTTTTTCTACAACCTCTTCTGACGTAAAAATGCTTTTAAAAGTAAAAAATAAAAAGCCTCTGATGATCGGGCAGCTTAGCTGGGATAGTCAGAGGCTTTTCAAAGCATTTTTTTCTGCAACCTCTTGGCCGAAAAGGTAGTAAAAAAAAATGCTTTGAAAAGTTTCTGACGATCCCAGCTGAGTTTCCTGATCTGCAGATGTCACTGCGTTTTTATATTTACCAGCAGAGCTAATATTTCTGGACTATCAGACTCACCGTAGTCATATTCCTTATCAGCACCTACAGCACCTACTACGCATGTCATTGCATTCTTTTGTACTTCTTCTAGAAACTTTCCTTTGTTCTCCAGCCAGCTAAGGTCAGGCTGGAGATTCTTTGCCAACATGTAATCTGTTTTAGATAGTGAGTTGTTTTTATTTTCTTATAATAAATATGAGTTTAATTAGAAGATGTTTCTTCGGTCTTATTGATCAAAGTATGCAACAGGATAAAAGCCACGATCCAAGTCAAAATGAGGGCAATTACCCCACGCAAGGTAACGGGGCTGATTGCCGCTCTGACAGCAGAGAGGTATTTTTTTAAAAAGCCCCTCTGACGATCCCAGCTGAGTTTCCTGATCTGCAGAGAGATATTTTTAAAATGCCTCTCTGATGATCCCAGCTGAGTTTCCTGATGGTAGAGGCTTTTCAAAGCATTAGAAAACATGCTTTGAAAAGTTTTTTTTTAAAAAAAGTTGGCCACGCCCACCCAGTCACATTCCCCCCCACCCCAAGCCATGCCCACAGAATTGGTAGTAACAAATTTTATATTTCACCCCTGATCCAGATGAAGAGTTATGCCTGGAGGAATGATGGTTGGACCAGACCCTTCAATGGGCACACCAGGGGGCAGCCTGGGCAATCTGATATGCCACCACAGTGTCATTTTTCAACAGGGCAACCTTGCTTTGGTTGCACTAGTTACAGGATAAATTGCCTCCTGAGGACACCAGACTGCAGCAGGACCTTAACAAAATCATTGCAGTCCAGTTCTCAGCTGATGCCATGCTCAATTCTGCCTGATTCACCTCCAAATCCATGGCTTCTGTGGTAGTGGCATGTTGCTTGGTCTGGATCTGGCATTGGCAGGTGGAGCCATCACAAGTGGCACCTGGCTTCGGCTCCCTTTGCGGGGGACAAGTTGTTTGGAGCCGCCTTGGATCCTTTGTTGGTGGAGATGAAGGACAAGTGGAAAATACTGCCTTCATCTCAACGCAAGGCCGAATTTTGATTTTCTCCCCTTTTCCGCAGGCCTCCAGTTCGGGGATCTGATTATGGAACTGAAACATCACGTTTCCAAGGGTACTTTGGGCCTAGGCAGAAGGGACACCAGGACAGGCCGCCTCAAAGTAAACCCTTCCCAGACAAACTGCCCTTTCAAGGGGGAGGAAGTCATCCATTCCATCACCAGTGTTAATTGCATATCTGACCCACTCTTCAGGGGCAGATTAGCTCTTTTTGCTGACCGATGGGACACACTTATGTCAGACACCAGGGTCAGAGATACGGTAAGATCTGGTCTATCCCTTGAATTTCTCTCCACACCCCCCCCCCCCTGAGATTCTTTATTCACTGCCCTGTCTCTAAAGACAGACACAAAAAGGTCCACATTAGAGCTATCCAGAAGGTACCTGAGGATCAGGCAAGGCAGGGGTTCTATTCTCTCTTATTTCTCGTACCTAAGTCCTAGGGTGGGTGGAGACCTATTCTGGACATAAAAGGCTGAACTGATACATTGTGTATAAACGGTTCAAAATGCAGTCTCTTCAATCTATTCTGGCTGGTGTCAGGAAGGGAGACTTCCTCTATTGATCTCACTGAGGCATATTTGCACATCCCAATTTTTTTTCCCCATCGTAGATTTTATTATGCCGGTAATCGCCATCAGTACAGTGTTGCCCTTTGGGTTTTCTTCAGCACCCCATACCTTTACTAAGGTATTAGCTGCTTCGGCAGCCCACTTTAGGGCCATGCCTGTCCATGTCCAATGTTACTTGGATGATATTTTAATCCAGTCCTCTTTGAGGCAACTTTCCATTGAGGATCTCCAAGTAACTATTCATTGTCTCAAGGAATACAGTTTCTCCATTAACATGGAGAAAAGCCACTAGACCCCTTCGACCAGAATATTCCATCTTTGGTCTGTGATTGATTCCCTAGAAGGAAAAGTTTACTTGTCTCAGGATCAGCAAGCCAGCCTCAGGGAGCTAGTTTGTAAGGTTCAGAGAGAATGTAGGGTTTCCTTGGCACTGCTGTCAACACTTCTAGGCAAAATGATTTTGGCCATTCATGTCACCCCATGGGCACACCTTCATGCAAGAGATCTTCAATGGTTTCTTTTGTCTTTTCAGAATGCGGGCAAAGGCAATTCTCCAGTCAGGGTCCAGATTCCCCCAAACATCAGCAGGTCTCTCACCTGGTGGAGATCTCTGGCCAGATCCAAGGGGCAGCCATTCCACGAGGCTCAATATCTGGTGCTGATGACGGATGCCAGCCTCTTTGGCTGGGGAGTGCATATCCAGGCACAAGTTGCCCAGAGCAGATGGTCGGGCTGCGACTGGCAAAGAAACATCAATTGTCTGGAGCTGCGAGTGGTCTATTTAGCCCTTCTGCATTTTTGGCAGTTAGTCACAGACAAACATGTGTTGGTCCTTATCAACAATGTGACCATGAAGGTGCATATAAACTGCCAAAGGGGCACCAGATGCATGGGTCTGATGTTGGAGACCTCTAGACTGGGCCTCTAGGCACAGTGGCACCTGTGCTCCTTGACAGCAGAAGACATCTCTGAGGTGTCCAACATGCAGACAGACTGGCTCAGCCAGACAGTCATCAACCATGCAGAGTGGCGCCTGCACCCGTCCCTCTTCTGGGACCTGATGGACCACTTTGGCCTCCCAGAAGTGGATTAGTTTGTTACCCCAGAGAATGCACAGCTCTTCCACTTTTATGCATGCTTTCCTGCTCCATGAGCGGAGGGAGTAGACCAGAGGTGGGTTCTACTTACCTTTACTACCGGTTCACAATGGGGCCGCACATGCATGCTTGCTCTGCTCGCGCATACACACGCTCTTCTGTGTGCTCTTCTGCACAAGTATGACATCAGAGTCAGTGGGCGGAGCTTCCCACCAGTTTTACTACCGGTTCTATAGAAACCGGTGTGAACTGGGAGCAACCCACCACTGGAGTAGATGCTCTCTGCAGCTCATGGCACAGGGTTTCCTTTATGCTTTCCTCCCTCTACCACTCCTTCTGAGGGTGGTGCAGAAGATTCTGGAGGAGCAGGCGGAGGTTGTTCTTCTTGCACCTCATTGGCCCCAAATGGCTTGGTTTGCCAACCTCAAGACATTGTTGATGGCCCCACCCTGGAGGATCCCTCAGGATGTGGCTTCACTCAGCCAGGGGGCATTGGTCCACCTGGACCCACAGCAACTCCAACTGACCGCCTGGTGCTTGAGCGACATGCTCTGAGTAGAGACAATTTCTCTTCCAGGGTTATTCAGACTATTCAGGCTTCTAGGAGGCCTTCTACAGAGCAAATTTATTCTGCCACTTAGCAGGCATTTTGTACTTGGTGTGACCATGTGGGTGTTTTCCCCCTCCAGGCCTCAATAGCCCAGATCCTGGAGTTTCTCCTGGATGGACTAGATAGTGGGCTATCGTCCAACACCATTAGGAGGCAAGTGGTAGCTCTCTCAACTGTCCTGACTTCTGGGTCCCATACTTCTTTATCTCAGCATCCCACCATATGGAGGTTTCTGAAGGGTGCTTGTAATTTATGTCCCCCCATGGTCCACAGTTACCCCACCTGGGACCTGTCTATTGTACTGAACTCCCTTATGGGACCCCTGTACAAGCCCTTATGGAACTAGGAACAGGCTCCTCCTGTTCATCTGCCTCTCTACTGTCAGCCTCTGGAGGCTCTGGAGTCTGCACATCACTCCCCGATGGCTCTGGTCCCATCTCTGCCTCAGACGCAGAGCCCTTATCCAGACCATCCCAAGCCTCCAGGACTGGCCCATGTTCTTCCTCAACCTCATCGCTGTGTGACTCTGCTGCCAGCTCTGCAGGCTGCTGGCAAACCACAATAGGCAGTGACTTGGACTTCACCTTTTATTAAGCACTATAAATTGGACAAATTTGCCTCTGCTGAGGTGGCATTTGGACATAGGGTCCTGCAGTGGGGGAGTCTTCTATCTAGACTGGGCCAGCCCATAGTTAGGGACAGTAAGCTTTGGGATGTCCTATGCCTGGCTGCTGTCACCACCACTATGGAGAATGAGCGTTGGTCTTACCTGAGACGCACCTTCCCATTGGATGGAGACAGTAGCTAGCCCCACCCTTAGTCAGTCTGGTCTTCGTTGCTAACTCTCTTTTTTCTCCCGACACATTGAGTCTGTTTCTTCATCTTTGCCAAAAGCTGGAAGCCCCTAGCAACAAGGGTGGACTTAACAACTCTGACAGACTCAGTCCTTCAAACTAAATAGATGAGTACAACCCATGCCTAGCTGCTGTCTCCACCCAACAAGAAGGTGCATCTTAGGTAAGACCAACAGTTCTTCCCTTCTCAATGGTTTGCATAACAAAAAAACTTATGGCAAAGAACCTTGGGTGGTTATAAATTATAAATATAACATGGTTTAAGAATGTTTTGTTTCTTTCCCAAAGAAGCTACAAAAGGATAATATATATGAAATAGAGTAAAACAAGAGAAAACTTCTTAATCTATCCTAGAATTGCTTAGAGGAAGAGTAATGATGCTTTATCTCTAGGTAGTCCAGAAGGTTATCATGATTGATAATATCAAATCCAATAGTAAGGTCTAATAGACACAGGAGGAATACTTATTACACTCCACTTTCTGACAAAGGTTATTAATTAGAGCAAAGAATACAATTTTCAGTCATGTGCCCAGATGTGACTTCAGACTAGAAGAGATCCAGAAGATCTACTTCATCTAAGATGCTCTGTAATTGAAGTTCTACCATATTCTTCTGAATCTTTTCTATAGGAAAAGTTGGCAATTTGGATGGAAGTTTAAAATGACTGAATCAAAACATGGCCTGTACAAGAGTGTGTGTACTACTGCCTCCTTCAAGGCAAATGTGACTTATCTCTTCAATGTATGTATCATATCCTGAATCTAACTGCACATCTCAAGGGCCCTGAAGGAGTCAGGCCAAGCATAAATCCTGCATAGAGATAGCCAAAATCAGGTTATTGAGAACCCTATCAAAGTCTCAGCTCAGAAGAATCCAGGAAACTTTGCAAGGCATGGTTCCATTCATTTCCTTATGTTTCCTTCCAATGGCTTCCAACTCAGAGCAAATGCAGTTTACATCTGTAGAATAAACTTTATTCTTTGGATTGTCAAAATTGCCTGGGCAAGGTTAGCACCTTTTCAAAAGGTGGAGAAAAACTATGTCAAGGAATGTCAACTTGAGAGAACATGTTAAGATTCCCTTTAACTGCAGTATAAGAACTGAATAATTGTTGGGCTTCATAAATATGCTGACAGGAGTTCTTAGAATAGTATTTCTTGATCTGCTACTATTAAAATCCATTGGCTATGCTGAATGGGAGATAATGGAAGCTGAAATTCAGAGGACATCAACTTGGATAAGGTTTCTAAGTTAGTTGTTAAAATAGTGTACACTTACTAACCATCTCTCTTTCTTAAATGATCTCAGCAAAGCTTTGCTATAAGGCAGTGGGCAATTTTGCTATTCAGAAAACAAATGGAGGAGGAAGCATTATATAATTAGAATTAGAATTCTTTATTGGCCAAGTGTGATTAGACACACTAGAAATTTGTCTCCAGTGCATAAACTCTCAGTGTATGTACAATAGTGATAGATCATTATTATAGTGATAATCATCATAGTGATCTGCATCAATTTATACAAAATAAAGTGGGATAGAAATAAATAGATATTAAAATTTTAAAAATATGGCCAAAGTCCTTTGATGTTGGAACCTACTGCATGACTTGTTTTGTTCTCTGTGACCCTTTAATTGTCCCAGTCTTTTACTTGTGTGTGTGTGGGGGGGGGGTCTTTGGTTATTCAGGTCTTCTCCCACGTAAAATTGGAAGTGTCTTGGCGACGTTTTGATGAAGTCTCATTCGTCATCTTCAGGCTGGTGTTCTCAGCTTTGTACTTCCAGGAGCAATGTGAGATCGCAGCTGTCTCTTCCTTTTAACTGCAAGTGGGGGTGGGAGCTGATTGGGTGGGAGCTTGGCTGTGTTCTGATTGGGTGGAGGTGTGTTCTGATTGGTTAGGGGCTTGGCTGTGCTCTGATTCGCTGGGGGTATGTTCTGTTTGTGTGGGGGCTTGGTTGTGCTCGGCTTAGTCTGAGTTGCAAGGGGATTTGAGCTGGTGAGCTGTATTGTTGTTGTTTGGCTTTGTGTTTGTGGCCATGCGAGCTCTTCATGGTGGGTGTCAGTCTGCTTCATATATGGATTGGAGGGATTTAAAGTGGCTAATGATGCAGCTGCGGTCTGGCTTCTGGTCCTTGGTCGTGCCTCAGTGTGGGTTTGAGTCTGCTTTCTGCGTGGATGTGTGGTGGTGACATCCTGTGTGGCTCTCGTGAGTGTGGGTCTGGTGTCATTTGTCGTGTTAGGGACTCGTTTGTCAATAAGGGCGGGTTTCCAAATGGCTGGTAGGTGGGAGGTATCATCTCGTTTGTTCATGCTGTGTGGGCAGACCCCCACTAGCAGTTAAAAGGAAGAAACAGCTGCGATCTCACATTGCTCCTGGAAGCACGAAGCCGAGAACACCAGCCTGAAGATGATGAATGAGACTTCATCGAAATGTCGCCAAGACACTTCCAGTTTTACGTGGGAGAAGACCCGAATAACCAAAGACATATATATATATATATATATATATACACATATACACATATACACATATACATATAGATACATACATACATACATACATACATACATACATTATACATATACATATACATATACATATACACATACACATACATATACATATACATATACATATACATATACATATATATATATATATATTTGTATGTTTTTTTTTGGTTTTTTTTTTGTTGAGTCATCCTGGATTACCACGAATGGAGGAGATATCACAAATCTCCAATTTTTGCCTTTCAGCCCAATCTCATGGGCCGTCCAGACAGTATAATATAGCCGACAAGCTATTTTTTTATGTTTTTAATATTTTTGCTGATAATTTATTTTCATTTATTTATGAATAAATTTATTCATAAATAAATTTATGAATCTAAAATATTTATTCAGCTTTATTTATAGAATTATCAGCAAAAATATCAAATTTTTATATATATATATATATATATATATATATATATATATATATATATATATATATATAATTTATTTATTTATTTATTATTTCAATTTATAAACCGCCCTTCTCCTTGCGGACTCAGGGCGGTGAACAGCCAGAATAAAACATGGTACACAAAAGTTAAAAACAATTAAAAATTATTAAATATTATTTGGCCAAGAATTAAAACAACCCAATTTAAAATCAAATTCAAATTTAAAAACGGAGGATGGGCTCAGGCTAGCCCAGCTAGATGGAATAAATGGGTTTTAAGGGCCCGACGAAAGGTCCGGAGATCTGGAATCCTGCGTATCTCCGGGGGTAGGTCATTCCAGAGGACGGGTGCCGCCACAGAGAAGGCTCTCCCCCTGGGGGTCGCCAGCCGACACTGTCTGGCCGACGGCACCCGGAGGAGGCCCTCTCTGTGCGAGCGTACTTTCCGGTGGGAGGCTATTGGCGGCAGAAGGCGGTCCCGCAAGTACCCAGGTCCTAAGCCATGGAGCGCTTTAAAGGTGGTCACCAACACCTTGAAGCGCACCCGGAAGACCACCGGGAGCCAGTGCAGCTCGCGCAGGAGAGGTGTCACGTGGGAGCGCCACGTCGCTCCCATAATTCCCCGCGCGGCCGCATTCTGGACCAGTTGGAGCCTCCGGGTGCACCTCAAGGGGAGCCCCATGTAGAGAGCGTTGCAGTAGTCCAAGCGGGAAGTCACGAGAGCATGGGTGACTGTGCGTAGGGAGTCCCGATCTAGAAAGGGACGCAACTGGCGTATCAGGCGAACCTGATAAAAAGCCCCCCTGACCACGGCCGTCATGTGTTCTTCTAAAGACAGCCGTGCATCCAGGAGGACGCCCAAGTTGCGAGCCCTCTCCATGGGGGCCAATGTCTCGCCCCCAATAGTCAGCGATGGCGTCAGCTGGCTATATCGGGACGCCGGCAGCCACAGCCACTCAGTCTTGGAGGGGTTTAGTCGGAGCCTGTTTCTCCCCATCCAGACCCGCACAGCTTCCAGACACCGGGACATCACTTCGACGGCATCGTTGGGGTGGCCTGGGGTGGAGATGTACAGCTGGGTGTCGTCAGCATACTGATGGAACTCCACACCAAAGCCACGGATGATCTCACCCAGCGGCTTTACATAAATGTTGAACAGAAGGGGCGAGAGGACTGACCCCTGCGGCACCCCACAAACAAGGCGCCTCGGAGTCGACCGCTGCCCCCCTGTCAACACAGATTGCGACCGGTCAGAGAGATAGGAGGAGAACCACCGTAGAACGGTGCCCCCCACCCCCAATCCCTCCAACCGGCGCAACATGATACCATGGTCGATGGTATCAAAAACCGCTGAGAGATCTAATAGGACCAGGATAGAGGAACATCCCCTATCCCGTGCCCTCCAGAGATCATCCACCAACGCGACCAATGCCGTTTCCATGCTGTGCCCAGGCCGGAAGCCGGACTGGAGCGGATCTAGATAGACAGCTTCATCCAGGAACTGGGGAAGCTGCCATGCAACCACACTCTCGACAACCTTCACAACAAAGCGAAGGTTGGAGACTGGACGGTAATTGGCCAAAACAGCCGGGTCCAGAGAGGGCTTTTTGAGGAGGGGTCTCACCACCGCTTCTTTCAAAGCGGCCGGCAGAACACCCTCACTCAAAGAAGCGTTAACAATCTTCTGGAGCCAGCCTCGTGTAACCTCCCGGGAGGCCAGCACCAACCAGGAGGGACACGGGTCCAATAAACATGTGGTTGCATTCAGCTGTCCCAGGATCCTGTCCATGTCCTCGGGAGCCACAGAGTCGAACTCCTCCCAAACCACACCCCCAAGACCTGCCTCGATTATCCCATCCGGATCTACCCAGTCAGAGGCCAGACCTTCCCGGATCTGAGCGATTTTGTCATACAGATACTGGACAAAGTCCTCAGCTCGACCCTGCAAGGGGTCATCCCGAGCTCCCGGTTGAAGGAGGGAGCGGGTCACCCTGAACAGGGCGGCTGGGCGATTATCTGATGACGCGATAAGAGCAGAAAAGTAGCTAGACTTTGCCGCTTTTATCGCCACTAGGTAGGTCTTAATATGAGACCTCACCAGTGTTCGGTCAGATTCGGAACGGCTGGTCCTCCAACCACTCTCCAGGCGTCTTTTCCGGCGCTTCATCTCCCTCAGCTCCTCAGTAAACCAAGGAGCTGGCTGAGTTCGGCGCCGGGTCAGAGGCCGCAAAGGCACGATGCGGTCCAAAGCCCCGGCGGCCGCTCTATCCCAGGCGGCCACCAGGTCTTCAGCCGAATCATGAGCCAGAGTCTCAGGAAACGGCCCAAGCTCCGTCTGGAACCTATCAGGTTCCATCAGGCGCCTGGGGCGGAACCACCTAATCGGTTCCGCCTCCCTGCGGCGGGGTGTAGCGGTTAGAAAGTCTAGTCGAAGGAGAGAGTGGTCCGACCATGACAAGGGTTCGATGACTATATCCCCTATATCAAAACCACTTGACCACTGACCAGAGACAAAACTAAGTCCAGGGTGTGTCCGCCTGTGTGAGTGGGGGCGTGAATTAACTGAGTCAGGTCCATGGCCGTCATGGAAGCCATGAACTCCCGAGCCACCTCAGACGTTTCACCGACAGATGGCAGGTTGAAATCTCCCAAGACCAAAAGTCTGGGGGTATCAACTGCCACCTCGGCTATCACGTTGAGTAGCTCAGGCAGGGCTGTTGCTACGTGGCAGGGAGCCAGGTACGTAAGCAGCAGACCGATCTGAACTCCGCGACCCCACTTCACAAGGAGGGATTCACACCCTGTTATCTGAGGTACAGTGGACTCCCGCGGATCAAGACTCTCTTTTATGACAACTGCCACCCCCCCGCCCCTGCCCTGAGCTCTCGGCTGATGGAATGCATGGAAGCCTGGAGGGCACATATCCACGAGGGGGACTCCCCCCTCCTGGCCCAACCAGGTCTCCGTAATACCTGCCAGGTCCGCTCCCCCCTCCTGGACAAGATCACAGATGAGGGGGGCTTTATTTACCACGGACCTGGCATTGCACAGCAACAGCCGGAGACTCGGGCACTGAGACACTGCACAACCTGGGGAGCGAGAAGGGCTTTGGGGACCGGGGCATGCCGTCGCTCGAAGATAGCGAGTGCGCGCCCCCTCACATGATATGGTCCCCTGCACTCGCCATATCTGCCCCTCCCACTCAGTGTATTAATAAAAAGGCCCTCTGCAGAATGAACGTCAATGTACCCCTTACCCCCGGAATCTACACCCCCCGTAGCCCCATTAACAATTGGACCTGACCCCTCCTCCTGTGGGTTAACCCCCACACCCACACAACCCTCCCGCTTCCCAGAACCCCTTAAAAATTTGTTTAACAATTTCCCTAGAAAACCCCTCAAATTCCTTTTCGCTGCATGCCACCTCTCGGGGCTTCAAAGCCCGTCATAAAGGTAGGCCCTCGATAAAGTGGAGGGCCAGACCTGCGAGAGGGGGGAGTCTCGCAGGATAAGAAGCTCCGCTGATGAATACATTTAATATTTGGGAGAAGTCCATGGCCAGGGGTTAATTAAAATAGATCCAAAAGTTCCGGCAAGGGATGTCCACTCCAGTTCAGTCAGTAAACTCCACTGCTCTCTCACCGCAGTGGGTAGAGTCTTAAGCCACTCCGGGCCAGATGTTCATACCAGCCGCCCTCTCACAGAAGCTGGGGAGGGCCGAAAAGCAGCAGTCTTAGTCCGACTCTATACCAGACTAGAAAAACCAGGGTGTATCCTTCAATGGTTGAGAAGCAATCGATGGTAGTCACCAATCTACAGGAACTGCTGACCCCGAGGGTATTTCGATGATTTCATTTTAGGCGAAAAGAGGTAGTAAAGTCCATGGGAGGCAGATATCACAGTTGTTCAGGGGTCTAAATGATAAATGGCCATAAGGCCAAGGCCAAATCCATACAAAAAGAAATGGCTAAAGATCTATTCCAGGGTTTAAACCAGTGGTAACCCAGTGGTAGCTCTAATCACCCCCAATCCACACAGGGAGTGGGGGGGAGAGCCTCTGAGACAACCAGGAGTGGGCCCTCTTAAGATGGGTCCGCCTTCCATGGCCGCCCCAGGTAACCCTGTTAATGTTGGTAGCATAGTTAGTATAGCGCCCCACGCTCTCACCAATGGAAGCCTCCAGTCTCTCTTTGCCCTCTCTGGCCCTTTCTAGCGCCCCTTCTCTGCAGCCGTTTGTCCTGGAATCACCGCCAGCCGACAACCTCTGCATCGTCCCTTCCACTCTCCCCCAAACGATCTTCATCCCCCCGCTGGAACACCCAGGGAACTCCCGCCACTCCAACGGCTTCCTTGGAGCTCCCACGGGGGGGTGGGGGGGAGGGGGCAATACCATTGAGGTCGATGTTGCCGATGTTGCTGCGGCAATCCCTGAGCCGCAGAGTCAACAGGAGACGCCAGAAGACGCCGAGGCCGCTTTCGGCTGGCTGCATGATCCTCCAACAGCCGCCTACATCCTCGCCCCGTTTGCAGCGTCCTGGGGAGCATTCGGCTCCCAGAATGGATCAAATGATCGGCGGAGAGCTCCTGTGCCGGTCAATGGGGCTCAACGAGCTGGTCCCGCCCCCGAAAACACCCAAAAAGCCAGGGACATACTCCCCACCTCACCGCCGATCAGCTGGGAGCAGCCATCTTGGACATGCGCAAGGAACAATATACACATACATATACATATACATATACATATACATATACATATACATATACATATATATGTATCTTTCTTTATGCCAGGGATTTTCCTACGTATATTAAGATGTTTCATGGCCTAATTTTCGGTGAAATCTCAATTCACCAGCTTTTAGGCCTTTTTAAATATTACAGCAGCTATATGCTATCTGTTTGAGTTTATGTGGGAGACTAGAATGGACCCATTTCTGCCTCGTTAGGCTTTGTCAACTAGCCACACCCACTTTTCTTAATTCTGCCCTGTAACAGTCAAATATTTATTATTTTATTTTCGTAGGTCTTTATGTGTATCTTTCTTTATGCCAGGGACTTTCCTACGTATATTAAGATGTTTCATGGCCTAATTTTCGGTGAAATCTCAATTCACCAGCTTTTAGGCCTTTTTAAATATTACAGCAGCTATATGCTATCTGTTTGAGTTTATGTGGGAGACTAGAATGGGCCCATTTCTGCCTCGTTAGGCTTTGTCAACTAGCCACACCCACTTTTCTTAATTCTGCCCTGTAACAGTCAAATATTTATTATTTTATTTTCGTAGGTCTTTATGTGTATCTTTCTTTATGCCAGGGACTTTCCTACGTATATTAAGATGTTTCATGGCCTAATTTTCGGTGAAATCTCAATTCACCAGCTTTTAGGCCTTTTTAAATATTACAGCAGCTATATGCTATCTGTTTGAGTTTATGTGGGAGACTAGAATGGACCCATTTCTGCCTCGTTAGGCTTTGTCAACTAGCCACACCCACTTTTCTTTTCAGCTGGTGAATTGAGATTTCACTGAAAATTAGGCCATGAAACATCTTAATATACGTAGGAAAATCCCTGGCATAAAGAAAGATACACATAAAGACCTACGAAAATAAAATTATATATATATTATATATGTATATATATAATATATAATTATATAGGTATATATATATATATATACACAAGACCTTCTTCTACCACATAGTTCCCAGTGACTGGTACAGCTAAACAATGTTGTTGCAGGCCCATGAGGGAGGGCCTTCTCTGTGGCTGCCCCAGCTCTCTGGAACCAATTACCCCCTGAAGTCCGGACTGCCCCCACTCTATTGGCCTTCCGGAAACCGGTGAAGACCTGGCTCTTCCAGCAGGCCTGGGGCTGTTGATCTCATTATAGTGAATTTGTGAGACCTGGCCACAAATTGGAGTGTATGTGTTTTAATGTTTTAACATTTTAATGTTTTAATGTCTTCTTTTAACTTTTGTTTATTTTCTGTTGTAAGCCACCCAGACTCCCTTGGGAGTGGGACAGCATAGAAATGCGACAAAATAAAATAAATAAATAAATAAATAAATAATATAGATGGAGACATATAATCTAAGCAGGTAGATGAACAGCATCGAAGTACTTTGTTACCCTGTCATGTAAATATTACCTACGGTAAACAGGAAATATATTTTCCTTGGCTACTTAGAGAAAAATTATTGGCAGTAGAGACCAATGCAACATGCTCAGTGATAACAGCACCCATTAGTTGTATGCAATTTCAGATAGCCACGCTAAGCCACTGGGATAGTGCAAGTTGTAAATCAATCTAAATGGACATTTAAAAAAAACTTACAGCTTTTCCAGCTGGCAGGATAAATTTCAGTAAAGTGGAAAATTGGATAATTCTGCCTCTTGCATTTTTTTAAAAAAAGTAGGAGAATCCCTGGACTAGAGGGGTACATGTTATATCGTCATCAGAAGTATGGTCACTTGGTTTAATTATACCAAGTGACAGGAGCCATCTAAGTAAAATATCTCCTCCTATCTCTCTGGTCGGTCACAGTCAGTGTTGGTAGAAGGACAGAGATCGAACCCTAGGCCCCTCGTTTGTAGGGTGCCTCAGGACTCAGTCCTCTCTCCTCTCCTATTTAAGATCTACATGAAGCTGCTGGGTGAGATCATCCAACGATACAGGGTGAGGTATCAGCAATATGTTGATGATACTCAGCTGTATATCTCTACCCTGCATCAATTCAGTGAGGCGGTGGATGTGCTGTGCCGGTGCCTGGAGGTCTGGATGGGAGTCAACAGGCTCAGACTTAACCCAGACAAGACCGAGTGGCTGTGGGTATTGCCTCCTAAAGACTATGTTGATTGTCCATCCTTGGTTCTGGGGGGAGGGAGAAATTGTCCCCCTCAGAACGGGCTCGCAATTTGGGTGTCCTCCTAGGCTCACAACTAAGATTAGAGCAACATCTGTCAGCTGTGACTAGGGGACCTTTGCATAGGTTCACCTCGTGCACCAATTGCGACCCTACCTGGATCAGGAGGTTCTCCTCACAGTCACTCATGTCCTTGTTACCTCACAGTTAGATTATTGCAACATGCTCTACATGAGGCTACCCTTGAAAAGTGTTCGGAGACTACAGTTGGTCCAGAATGCAGCCGCACGAGCTGTCGTGGGTGCACCTAGGTACACCCACATTACACCAATTCTCCATGAGCTGCACTGGCTCCCTATTGGTCTCCAGTCACAATTCAAGGTGTTGGTTATTACCTTTAAAGCTCTACATGGCTCAGGGTCAGGTTATCTTTGAGACCGCCTTCTACCGCATAGCTCCCAGTGATGAATAAGATCCCACAGAGTTGGTCTCCTCCAGGTCCCATCAGCTAAATAGTGCTGGCTGGTGGGCCCATGGGGGAGGGCCTTCTCTGTGGCTGCCCCAGCTCTCTGGAACCAGTTACCTCCTGAGGTCCGGACCCTCCCCAGCCTATTGGCCTTCCGAAAGGCAGTGAAGACCTGGCTTTTCCAGCAGGCCTGGGGCCATTGATCTCACTGTTGCGATCTGGCGAGATCCGGCAATGAATGGTGTAAATGGGTTTTAATTATTTTTAATGTTTTAATTTTTAATTAAATTTTTAATAAACATTAATTTTTTATGTTTTTATACATGGTTTTTAAATGCATTGTAAGCCACCTTGAGTCTTCAGAGAAAGGCGGCATACAAGTTGGATAAATAAATAAATAAATAAAATCTACTGATGGGACAATTTTCTGTTGCTCTGTTATAGTTTATTTACTTAGCAAATGTGTGAGCCATTTTCCCTAACGTTCTTGTCTTTATGTCCTTCTTTTTCTTTATATAAAAAGGAAATAACATAAATTTCTATCCCTGAGGACATCCACCAGGCAGGGGAAAAGGGAGGAAAATGGCAAAATGTATATGACAATATCACACAAATGCAGCTACTTTCATACTTCAAGACATTTGCATCAGGGATGAAATGTAAAATTTGTTACTACCAGTTCTGTGGGCATGGCTTGGTGGTAGTGGGGATTAATGTGACTGGGTAGACATGGCCAACTTTTTTTGTTTTAACTTTTCAAAGCATTTTTTCTAATGCTTTGAAAAGCTTCTGCCGATCAGGCAACTCAGCTGGGATCGTCAGAGAGGCTTTTTAAAAAATACCTCTCTGATGATCCCAGCTGAGTTGTCTGATCGGCAGAGAAGTATTTTTTTTTTAAAAAAAGCCTCTGATGATCAGGCAACTCAGCTGGGATCGTCAGAGACGCTTTTTAAAAAATACCTCTCTGCCGATCAGGCAACTCAGCTGTGATCATCAGAGACTTTTCAAAGATTTTTTTTACCACCTCTTCAGCCAAGAGGTTGCAGAAAAAAATGCTTTGAAAAGCCTCTGATGATCCGAGTTGAGCCACCCGATCATCAGAGGCTTTTTTTTTTAACTTTTAAAAGCATTTTTTTTGTTGGAAGAGATTGTAGAAAAAATACTTTTAAAAGTAAAAAAAAAGCTTCTGATGATTGTGTGGCTCAGTTGGGCATAGGGGGAGGCACAGGGATTTTTGCTACTAGTTCTCCGAACCACTCACCGCCATCGCTACTGGTGATCTGGTCCGAACCGGTAGCATTTCACCCCTGATTTGCATGATATATCACTGAATATATGTTTGATGTTGATGACAATGTTGATGATCATCATCTACAATTTACATTGTAACTTGCTACAGATGGTGTTGGCTAATACCAATCATAGGTTCAATATACATATGTACAATATTTGTCTAATCATTGCTGTGAATGGAACATTCTTAGCTACTAAGATTGTTTCTCCTGCACTTCAACTCCTCTTAGAAGCTCTAATGATAAAAAGTTAGTATGTCAAGTTTCTTGCAACTAGTGACTATAGTGGAGGAAACAAATCAAAGAATGCCTATAGACAGGCACTAGGAAAAAATGTTTTGTGTCCATGGGCTGAGAGAGACAAGAATTCCTGCCAAAGTCTATAAGCTCTGGGGGCCTACAAAAATGCCAGTTTTGCTCCAGAACAGCAAAGTATGACAATAACAAAACAGAACTCTCAAAACTGACTGACCTGCAGAAAAATCTGGAACCGATTCAAAACTGATACAAAACTCTCATCTTGAACTGCCCTAAAAATGTATGCAGTCTGCTTTCTGCCAGACTGTATGCCCATCTTTCTGGAACTCTGCTACATGCACAAGTGAATCCTGCACTACTTTTGATGAGTTGAAACTTTAGAGAAATATCTCATAAGACAAAACAGCCAGTGGAATAATTAGAGGAACTATTCTGGTTTTTATCCTGAAGACAGAGTAATATTCTGTCTTGCCTGCCTCCTACTCTCAGGAATTCCCCTTGCTATGAAAGCTCATGGTGTAAGAATTGGTGTGCACTGGGAATATTTAATCAATTGCTAATTTGTCAGAATGACAGAATTGGCTAAAGATTGCAAAGGGGATTGCTGGCAGCAAAAGAATACGTTGATTCACTCCAGAATCTGCTTTGCAAAGAACCAGGCTGTGAAATACAATATAAACCTGTATTAAATCACAAAGTGCTGTTTGGCTCATGCAGGAATCCTTTGTGTAATTAATGAAGGGGAAAACTGAGCTCTATTCTGATATCGTATGAATATTCAGATATCATTTTGGAATGGTTTGCATAATGCTACTAGAAATAATAATTAGGAGGCAAGAAATGGTGCAGTTCAAAACAAAGGATTATTGAAATGGAAAACTAAAACATGCATATTTAGTGTGTGGAAAGAGTAAATATGTTTGAACTGAAACAAGAATTAAAATGGTATGAAAAACTGGTTTAGCTGTAAATGAGAGATTTAAGGCTAAGGACATTAGAAATGGTATTTCCTGTCCTACTGTGAACTGGTTTCACCAACTCCTTCACAAAAACACTCCAGAATTCCCACTTGGGGCACCAGTCACCAAGTTCAAATAATCATATTTTGATGTGGAGACCTAGATTCTTGAAGAGTCTATAATTCTAGGAAAGGTGGAGGAAAAGGGGAAAAAAGAACATCAGCAGCAAGGTGAATGAATTCAATTATAGTGGTGATGGTGCACTATTACAAGACTTGAGGATCAAGTTCAGCACAATTCTTACTGGAGAAAAGCTATATGTTCACTAAGAGTTTTGATTGTATGACTTCTGGTGGCACCGCAGGCGTCAGCGGTCGTTCCTTTGGGAGCGCCCACCACGCGATTTTGTTAAAGCAGCTAGAACAGCGAAAATCAGCTGTCTAGTGGCTTGGAAACTTTCCCCTCGGGAGCAGCCGGGTGTGGGTAGAGCTCCCCAAGACCCCCAAGAACAATCCTGGGGCTTGGAGGGTGAGAGCTCCCCAGAGACCTGACAGAGCTCCGGATCCAGGACACTTCTGCTTTAAGCAGAATAAGATGCTGCGACCACCCCTGCAAACAATTTTTTAACAACTATTGGACTTAAAAGCAGGCAGAGCAAAGACAGGAGTGATCACAATTGCAAATATTAAACTTTAACTCTGATCAAGTATTACTTCCTTCTGTTGTTTAAGAACAGGAAAAAGGCAAGAGGAAGATGGCGCTGGATTGTTTAAGGGTGTGGAAAGTGAAAGTTAAAGAGGAAAGTGCTTGTTAATGCTGTAGCACTGCTTAGCTTTAATGGATTTTGATTTAAAAGAATCAAGATTTTGAGATTAAAGAATACAGTATCGACTTATCAATAAACTATAACATTTACCAAAGATTGGGATTAAGAGGATTTACTGGATTTACTGAGTTGGCTGTTGAAAAAAGTGCAGTTTGGAAATGGCCTCAAAGCAAATAAAATTAGGTGTTTCTAAAAGTGCTGGGGGCTCACCAGCTCAAACATGTAAAATGCAGTCTTTGATAGCCCGAGCGGACACAGAAACATTGACACTTGAAGCCCTTCAGGGGGCTTTAAATGCGCAAGCCTCTGATTTGAAAGAAAAAATTACATCCGCTTTTAAAGATGTGTCTGAGGAAATGGCTGAAATAAAGGAGTTAATCCAAACCCGAAATAAATAAGAGAAGATATCGCACAATATAGAGTGATGGAGTTTGCCTTGAGAGTAAGAGGCCTGAGAGAAAATAATCAGGAAAATTTGAGAGAGATTTTTGCAGAAGCTTTTGCTCAATTAACTGGAGAATCAAGGGCAGAGTGTGATTGGCAAATAGACAAAATTTACCATGTTAACTCATGGATTGTCAGACAGAGACAACTACCAAGAGACATTGTAATTTACTTTGTTACCAGGAGGATAAGAAATGGAATCCTACAAGCTTCCTATAAAAATAAACTCCAAATGGCAGGACAGGATGTTGCAGTGCTGAAGGAAATTCCCCCAAAAATGTTGAGATCTAGAAAGGATTATGTATTTTTAGCTGATGAATTTAGAAATCACCAGATACAGTACAGATGGGAGGTTCCAGCTGGATTAGTGGTGAATTATTCAGGAGAAAGATATCGTCTTAATACAATCTGAAAGGCAAGAGATTTTTACACCAACTTACTAAAGGCTGGATATCCACCATCTCCAGAAGCCAGAAGAAGAAAAGAAGCAGGGGAGGCCAGAAAGGGGGAGAAGGAAGGTATGCAGGCACAAGCCCAAGAAGGTGCTTTGAGTACTCAAGAAGAATTATTGCAACTCTCGGGTGTTGTTCAAGCTTTGGAATTATTTGAAAAAATGGAAAGATCCAAGGAACAAAGACAAACTCGAGTGGCAACTAAACATAAAGAACAAGAATTAAAGATGCAACAAACCCAGACAATAACTCAATAACCCAGACAAACCCAGACAAACCCAGACAATAACCCAAACACAAACACAGAAGCTGGGGGAGGGGGGGGGAGGCTGAAGAAGAAATTCCAGGAGGTGCTTCAAAAACTTCAGGGGGTCAAGGATGGCAACTAGATTTTTAACCTGGAATGTTAATGGTTTAAATTCACCACAAAAAAGGAAGAAAATATTTCACTATTTCAAACAGTTTAAAATGATGTAATTTGCTTGCAAGAAACACATATTAGAACAAATGACCAAAAATATTTGATAAATACAAGATTGGGAACACATTTTGTGGCATCTGCTCCAGAAAAGAAAAATGGTATAGTTATATATTTAGGGAAAGACTTAATGGCTAAACTAATTGAAGCAGATCCCCAAGGAAGTTATATAGCAATTGAACTATTAATAGAAGGGAAGAAAATATTTTTATTGAAAAAGTTTTACAAATACAAATTTTTCATCTTTCTCTCCCCCCAATTTCCCCCCCACCCCCACCCCCATATCCCCCTCCCCCCCTTGGCTTCCCTTACAAAAAATATTATTTTTACACAGTCTACATATATTGCAATAGAAAAAATACAGTGAAATCCGAATAGAATAACATATCAAATGAAACTATTAATAATAAAATTTTCCCTAAAATTAACATCCAAATACTAATAGTAATTGCTTCAGTTATGAATCAACACAATTCAAATTCTACAAATATTAAACAAAAAAATATTATAATAATATAATAGTTAAATCCAAATAGTAAATATCAGACATTTCTGTAATCTAATAATAATAATTATTTACCTAAATCAATCCCCCATAATGTATAATAATAATAAAATATAATTTATCACATCCCCTATATCAAATAATATTCTGTATCCTGAATAGAGATATCAATCTCTATTCTAATTTTAATTACCTCCATTTACTCTTACCATTATATAATATTTATTATAATATTATAATAGTTAAATCCAATTAATAGATATATAATAATAATAATATATAACATCACCTATATCAGGTAATATTCTATATCAATATGTCAATCTCTATTCTAATTTTAATTACCTCCACTTACTCTTTCCATTACATAATAATAACCCTCTAAACAACCTAACCTTCTTCAACTAAATACTAACTGATACTTCTTTGTTTGGTATTTATTCTGCACATAATCTATCCATTTCTTCCATTCTCTAACAAAGGTTTCTTGAGACCTATCTTTCAAATAGGCCGAGATCTTTGCCATTTCTGCAAAACTACCCATTTTCAAAGTCCATTCTTCAATAGTAAGTAAAGTGTCTTTTTTCCAATATTGCCCTATAAGTAACCTGGCTGCAGTGATCATATATAATATCAATCTTGTTTCATTCATTGGGAAATCCTTAACTATACCCAATAAAAACAGTTGTGGAGAAAATTGAAGCTTCTTCTTCAAAACGTTCTGCAAAGTCCACTAAAGTTTAATCCAAAAAGCTTTCACTTTTCTGCAAGTCCACCATATATGATAGTATGTAGCATCTGAACAGTCACATCTCCAACATCTTGGTTGAATGTTAGGGTACATGCATGACAATTTCTTTGGGTCTAAATGCCACCTATAAAACATTTTATAAAAATTTTCCCTTAAATTCTGAGCCTGAGTAAACTTAACATTCTGAACCCATATCTTTTCCCATGTTTCCAACATAACTGGTTCTGTAAAATTTTGTGCCCATTTTATCATACAATCTTTAACCAGTTCACCCTCTGAATCTCTTTCTAACAATATATTATAAAGCCTTTTGATATGCATCGGCCCTTTCTGTTTTATCTGCGTCACCAAATCTTCTTCATACAGCATCAGACCAGTTTTTTGATCTTCTCTCCATCTTGATTGAAGTTGACTATACTATAACCAAGTTAAATCAATCCCTTCTTCCAACAGAGTTTTTAAAGACTTCAAGTTCCAGCTGTCCTCATCAGTAAAAAATATCTCTTTATATAAAATCCCCCCGAGTGACTTTATATTTGTAATATGCCCAAAATCCAACCACAAAGGTATTTTGTAATCCAAATTAAACTGGTGCTTCTTCCAAATTCTCATCAAAGAATTTCTGAGTATATGACTTCTAAAAACATTATCCACTTTATTATCATAAAATAAGTATGAATGCTAACCAAATTGCAAATCATGGCCTTCTATGTTCAAAATTTCAGTCTTTGTTGTTCCAAACCAATCACTCACATAAGTCAATGCTGCTGCCTCATAATATAACCATAGGTTGGGAACTTTAAGGCCACCCCTTTCCTGCACATCTTGTATGATTTTCAGTTTTACTCTTGGCTTTCTCTCATTCCAAATAAATTTGTTCAACCCTGATTGCCACTCAGACAAGTTTTTATCACTCTTAAGCACCGGGATCATTTGAAACAAAAACAAAAATCTAGGTAGAACGTTCATCTTAACTGCTGCTATTCTGCCAAGTAAAGATAGTTGCAGTTTTTTCCAATTTTCCAAATCTTTTTGCACCTTTCTCCACAAAACTTCATAATTATTTTGAAAAAGTTTTATATTTGAAGCTGCAACCTGCACTCCTAGATATTTCACCTTTGAGACTATTTCAAATCCTGCCAATCTTTCCAATTCCTTCCTTTGGGTTTCCGACATATTTTTAACTATCATCTTTGTTTTTTTCTGATTCAGTCTGAATCCTGAGGCTAAACCATATTCCTCTATACTGTGCTTCATCTGGATGATTGATTCCAAAGGCTGTGTTAGGGTAACCACCAGATCGTCTGCAAATGCTCTTATTCTGTAGTCCTTTTGCCTTATAACTATTCCCTTCAAAGCATTCGAGTCCCGTATTGAGTTCAACAAGACTTCTAAAGTTAAAATAAACAACAATGTGGATAGCGGACATCCTTGTCTTGTTCCCTTTTGAATGTTAAAATTTGTCGTTAAATGTCCATTGATAATAATTTGCACAGTTTGTTCTTGATAAACTGTTGATATCGCCTGGACAAACTGGTCCCCAAAATTCATTTTAAACAAAGTCTTTAGTAGAAAATTCCAATTAACTCAATCAAAGGCCTTTTCCACATCCAAAAACACCAGCACTGCAGGGATCTGTTTACTTTTCTCAAGATATTCCAATAAACCTGTGAGTTGCCTTACATTGTCCTTCATATTTCTGCCCTCTATAAATCCAGCTTGATCGTGGTGAATCACTTCTTGGATAACTGGCATCAATCTGTTGGCCAATACTTTTGCAAAAATTTTATAATCCGTATTCAGAAGAGATATTGGTCTGAAGTTTTCTGGTTTTGTTGAGCCATCCTCTTTAGGTATCAGTGAGATGAAAGCCGTCTTCCATGATGGGGGTATTTTACCCCCCTGTTGTATACTGCAGAATAAATCCTTAAGATGTTCAATCAATTCTGTTTGTAAAGTTTTATAATACACTGCTGTCAAACCATCTGTCCCAGGAGCTTTAGCTATTTTCAATTGTTTAATTGCAAATATAATCTCTTCAGAAGTTATTGCTTGGTTCAGTCTTTCCTTTTGTACACTAGAAATTTTTGTAATTCTAGTTCTTTCAAGATACTCATCTATAAGCTCGTTGTTTATGTTATCTTTATGGTATAATTTAGAGTAATAATCTAGAAATGCTTGTTTTATTAAATTTTGTTGGAAAACTTCTTTACCTCCATACTCAATAGTATCAATAATTCGAGAACATCGCTGTTTTCTCAATGTATATGCCAACCATCTACCTGGTTTATTAGCATTACAGAACATATTATGTTTTGCATATTGTAAATTGGTTGCCGTTTGTTCTGCTATAAGCACTTGGAATTGGTCTTTCAGAAGTTTTATAGATTGTTGCAATTTATTATTGCAACAATCTATAAAACAAGGATTTTTAATGTGTAGCTGTTCCTTTTTCTTTATCTCTGATTCCAGTTCTGTTCTTTTCCTTTGTTGAAGTAGCCTATGCTTAGAATTCATATAAATCACTACACCTCTCATATATGCCTTACTCGCATCCCAAACGATTTCAATGGGTGTATCCTTATTCAAATTCATTTGAAAAAATTCCTTCACATGTTTTTTAAGATCAAATATATTCTTTTCATATCTAAACAAATTCTCATTCAATCTCCAAGATCTTCTCTCTTTCTTCTCCAATTCTATTTCTATCCATATCGGGCTATGATCCGTTAGCGTTCTAGGAAATATTTTGGTCTTTATTGTTTTAGTAAGTAAATCAGATGTGATCAAGATAAAGTCAATCCTTGAAAAAGGTCTATGACTGTCTGAAAAAAATGTAAAATCCAATTCCTTCGGGTTCTGAACTCTCCATACATCTTTTAATTCCAAATCTTCTTTCATAGCAAAGAAAGTCTGTAGTAATTTAACCCCTGATTTTGCCAAACTCTTTTTATCAATTTTATTGTCAATCACCCCATTCCAGTCTCCCATAATCAAAACAGAATTATAATTCCATTGTAATATTTTAGCATGTAATAATTTATAAAAATCTTCCTGTTGTTGATTAGGGGCGTAAATTCCAATCAAAAGCAATGGGTCATTCTGTAAATTTATTTCAATTGCAATATATCTTCCATTATTATCTGTTTCAACAATTTTAGCTGGTATTCTTTTAGAGACATATAACACTACTCCATTCTTTTTTTCTGAACTTGAGGATAAAAAATGTGTTCCTAATTTAGAATTTATCAAATATTTTTGATCCTGGGTTCTGATGTGAGTTTGTTGCAGGCATACAACATCATTTTTAAACTGTTTCAAATAGTGAAATATTTTCCTTCTTTTCTGTGGAGAATTCAGTCCATTCACATTCCAGGATAAAAATTTAACTGTCATTTGAAGTTTCACAAAGCGAATCGAGCAATTGACGAAGATTCTGTTGCAGAGCAGTAGTCTTCGGTCTAGCTCCTCCCATGGCTTCTGATTTCTGTAGTTTACCATTATCCCCCTTTTCCTCTTGTGGTGCACTGGACCTCTGCTGTTTCTGCTTTTCTAACATTTGCTTCTCAGCTTGAGTTATACGTTTATCTTTGGGTTCCTGCGTCAACAGTTCAAGGTCCGGTGGCACCTCTCTTGTACTTCTGGGGTGCTTGATTTTAGGCTCTGGAAAGTCCATGAGGAGATCATCTGAAAACCCACCTACTGTTCCTTGAGTTTCTTCTATTGCTCTTTGAATTTCTAATTCCATTTGCTTGCATTGTTCCTCAGTCTCTCTTTCAAGTTCTTTATCTTTAATACCTTCTTCTATAATTAGCAACGTGGATGAACGTGGAGATGTGGGAGCCCTTTTGAAAATGTTATTGTAAAAATATTCTGCTTTTTCAATAGTATTTAAACAGTATCTCACATTATCAGCTATGCTTCCTTCAGTATCCAGGAAAGGAAGACCCAGACTTCATCATAGGTTAAAGACTGGTACTTTTACTAGATGTGAAATGAACGCAACCATGGAAAGCAGGATTCTGAGGCAAAAAGCGCGAAAGTTACAATTAGAAAGCATCCCCTCCCACTGTCCACCATAAATCATCCAATCCAAAGGTCTCCCAGAGGTCAGGTGGGAGCAGACCTCTGGTCGTGTCAGCATCCAGGAATGCAGTGTCCGTTGGTCTGATAACAGTTTAGGAATTGGTTTCGTTTCTCAGATTTTACAAAGCCCCGTAAGCCTAAACCCCCCTCCCTCCGTTTCTATGACAGCCGAAGCAAGCCAAAGCTAGCGAGGTTGACATTCAGCCCCCCTTCAGAAAAGATAGCTTCTAGTCCTGAAACAGAGAAAAGAAGAGGTAATATCACAACAATCAATAACTATCATTTCTCAAGGTTTATCAGAGTATTTGGTGTGAAACAACTGCACTTTTCTAGGTGCCCAAACATCACGTTTATTCACCCATTCAGCTTGTGATAACGGGAAGTGCTTCCATGCTACGAGATACTGCACTTTACCATGATGTTTTCTAGAGTCCAAAATCTCTTTTACTTCAAAATGTTGTTCCCCTTCAATGAGGATGGGAACAGGAGGAGGTTCTTTGGACGGACGTAGAGGGGACGATTGTTCCAGTTTCAGTAAGCTAACATGAAACACTGGATGAATTCGTCGCAAGTTCTTGGGTAAATCTAATTCAACCGTGACTGAGTTAATGATCCAAGTAACAGGGAAAGGGCCCACATACTTAGGTCCAAGCTTTTTTGATTTCTGAGGAGTTTGCAGATACTTGGTAGAAAGATAAACCATGTCCCCCACTTTATAAACATGTGCAGGGCATCTCCTTTTGTCGGCTTGGGCTTTATGGGCTTGATGACCATCATCTAACGCTTTTCGAGTTACTGCCCAAGTCGCTCGTAATTGATCGATCCACTCAATTAGAGAAGGGTTCTGCGGGTTATCATGAGGTAACTCTGGGATTGGCACAAACTCCTGGCCAGAAGCCACCTTGAAAGGAGTGAAACGTGTGCTGCTATGTATGGAATTATTATATGCCACTTCTGTGAATGGCAGCAAGTCTACCCAGTTATCTTGCTGGTAATTTATATAACATCTCAGATACTGTTCTAGTACAGCATTGGTTCTTTCACAGGCCCAATTGGTCTGGGGGTGATGGGCGGAGCTTAGTCCTTGGGCGGAGCCTATCAGCATCAGGAACTCTTTCCAAAAACTGGAGGTGAACTGCACTCCCCTGTCTGAAATTATACGTTTCGGCGCTCCATGTAGCCTATATACATGTTGAATGAACATCTTAGCAAGGGTTTTTGCTGATGGGATCTTAGAACATGGGATAAAATGCACCTGTTTGGAAAACAAATCAGTCACTACCCATATAACTGTGCATCCCTCACTTTCGGAAAGGTCTACAATGAAGTCCATGGATATTTCTTTCCAAGGGGCAGTGGGTCTGGCCACACTTTGGAGAAGACCAGGTGCCTTCCCAGGAGGTCTCTTAGCTGAGGCACACACTGGACAGCTCACTACATATGCCTCTGTGTCCTTTTTGAGCGCAAGTCACCAAAACTGTCTTTTGACGAGATGTAAGGTTTTGACAAATCCAAATTGTCGCGCCACTTTGGAGTCATGGGCGTGTTGCAGAACAGTTACTCGTAGGCTGGCTGGGACGTACAATTTAGCTCCAATCCAAGCTAGACCATCACGAAGTGTACATTCGTTTGAGTGGGCTTGGAACCACTCATCGGTTTTTAAAGTCTCTTGTAGTTTCTGGAGCAAATCACCCAAGAGGCTTGGGTCACTTTTCGACTGTGCTCAGGTAGTCACTGGTGCCGCTAGTTGGGCTGACTGGACAATTGGACGAACAACTTCCTCCCTGGTGCTGTTGTATTGAGGCAATCTGGACAGAGCATCTGCCATGAAATTCTTCCCGCCAGGAAGGTAGCGCAAGGTGAAGTTAAAGCGGTTGAAGTGTTGGGCCCAGCGAACTTGTTTTGGCGACAGCTTACGTGGGGTTTTCAAAGCCTCGAGATTTTTATGATCAGTCCAAACTTCAAAAGGATGTTTAGCTCTTTCGAGAAATTGTCTCCAGGTTAGAAGTGCCCAGCGTACGGCGAAAGCCTCCTTTTCCCATATGGCCCATCTCCTTTCAGTTTCGGACAGCTTCCGGGATGTTTAGGCACAAGGCTGTAATTTTCCATCCGCATTCTTTTGCAGAAGTACGGCCCCTACTGCGACATCACTGGCAACTACGAAAGGTTCATCCATGTCCGGGTGCTTGAGGACTGGTTCAGCAGCAAAAAGCCGTTTCAGTTTTTTGAATGCTGCCTGGCAGTCCATAGTCCATTCAAGAGGGTTTTGGAGGGTTTTGGTTTTTCTTCACCCTTGGTTTTCAGGAGATTAGTTATTGGCAATGCGATTTTTGCGAACGAGGGGATGAACTGTCGATAAAAGTTAGCAAATCCCAAAAAACTCTGTAGCTGCTTGCGGGTGCGTGGCGCCGTCCATTCTAACACCGCCTGAACCTTTGCAGGGTCCATTTCTATTCCCTCTGGGGAGATGCGATATCCAAGATAGTCAATTTTGGTTTGGTGGAATTCACACTTAGAAAGTTTTGCATACAGTTCAGCAGCCCTGAGTTTTTTCAGGACTGTGCGTACTAATTTCACGTGGTCGGCCATGTTTTCAGAGTAGATAAGAATGTCATCCAAATAAACCAGCACCCCCTTGTACAAATGCTCATGCAAAACTGCATTGATCAATTGCATGAATACTACAGGAGCCCCTTGTAGTCCAAAAGGGAGTACTCGGAACTGGAAATATCCCAGCGGGCAGTTAAATGCAGTTTTCCATTCATCCCCCTCCTTGATTCGCACCCTGTAGTAAGCTTCCGGTAAGTCTAGTTTGGTGAAAATCTTCCCCTTTCCTAAGTGAGCTGTCTGGAGCCCTGGAGAATTGAAAGAGGAGCCTTTTTTCCCTGAGTCCTCCTCAGGACAAAAAAACAATCCTGGGGGCTCCTCAGGGGGCTCTACCCTGTCTTGCCGGCTCTATCTGTCCTTCCATGTGGAGCACAGACTTTCCGAGCCACCCCATAGCTGTTGAGGCGGCTCTTTACAAACAACGAAGCTGGCGGTCATAAAAAAACCGCCCGACAACGACGGAGACGCCGACTGAAAGCCAGGAAGAAAATATTTTTAACGGGAGTAAATGCACCCAATCAACAAGAAAAATTTTATAAGCTTCTGCATACCAAATTAATACAATGGGATTACAAAACGTGTATACTGATGGGTGACTGGAATGGAGTATTGGATACTAGAAAGGACAAAAAGGGCTCTTGCAAAACATTCAAACACAAGCTAGATTGCCTAAATCCTTTTTTGATATGATGGATGATATGGAGCTGAAAGATATTTGGCATGAACGGAATGTTAAAGAACAAGATTTTACATTTTTTTCCAATAGGCGCCAATCCTTTTCTAGAATTGACTTTATACTAATTATGAATGATTTCCTTTCCAGGGTGAAGAAGATGAAGATATGTCCAAGAACTCTAACAAATCATAATCCGGTTTGGATGGAATTGGAATATGGAGAGGGGTCCAGGAGGTCCTGGTAATTAAATGAGAATTTATTTAGATATGAAGGAAATATGATAGAATGTAAAAAATTAATGAATGAAAGAATTTTTTGTTTTGAATATGCATAAGGGACCACCCATGGAAATGGTTTGGGATACAAGCAAAGCATATATGAGAGGTGTTTTAATAAATTTGAATAATGCATACAGACACAGACAGGGGAAAAAACGAAGGGAACAAGAAGAGGAAATAAAAAAGAAAGAACAGGCATTAATATTTAACCCAGATGATAAGAAGACAAAAGAATCAATTACCTTACTGCGAGGGCAGTTTAATATGTTGAAGTCAGATCAGGTCGCAACTAACTTGCAATATGCAAGTTACTTTTTGCATTACTTTTTGTAATGCAAATAAACCAGGTAGATGGTTAGCATATATGTTAAGGAAAAAACAAAAGTCTCGTACTATAGAGAAAATAGAATATAAAGGTAAAGAGGCATATCAACAGAATATGATTAAAAAAGCATTTTTAGAATTTTATACAAGGTTGCATGCTGGTGATAAAATACAAGGTATAGATATAGATAGATATCTGCAGAACATTCCTATAGTTACAGATGAGCAAAGAGAAAGATTGAATCAACCGATAACCACTGAGGAAATTCTCCTGGTAATTAAGCAGTTAAAAGTTGGTAAGACTCCTGGCACAGTTGGACTGACAGTGGTTTATTATAAAAATTTGCAACTAGAAATGGTGGAACCTCTCAGGGAACTATTTAGTAAAATCCAACTGGAAGGAGAGGTACCACCATCTTGGAGAACAGCTTTTATTTCTTTGATTCTGAAAGAAGATCAAGATCATAGTCAGCCAAAAAACTATAGGCCTATATCATTAATTAATAAAAACTATAAGTTTTTTGCTAAAATACTAGCAAATAGGCTAATGTCAGTTATGCAACAAGTGATTAACAAAGATCAATCTGGTTTTATACATGGGAGACAAATGAAAAGTAATGTAAGGCAAATTGTTAATATACTGGAGTATTTGGGAAAGAACAACCAGATCCCTGCAGTGCTTATATTTTTGGATGCGGAGAAAGCATTTGATTGATTGAAATGGCAGTTTTTATTGAAAATAGTACAAAAGATGCAGTTTGGAGAGTACTTTACACAATCTATTAAGGCAATATACCAGGAACAAACAGCACAAATAATAATTAATGGCAGTTTAACAGAAATTTTTAAAACCGAAAAAGGAACAAGACAGGGGTGTCCCCTGTCTCCATTATTGTTTATTTTAACTCTGGAATTATTGCTGAACAAAATACGTGACTCAGATACTATACAGGGAATTAAGATTAGGCATTATGACTATAGATTACGAGCATTTGCAGGCGACCTGGTTGTAACCTTAACCCAACCTGTGAAATCAGCTATAGGTTTAATGGATATAATTAATCAATATGGTCAAATATCTGGGTTTAAAATAAATATAGGGAAAACAAAGATGATAACTAAAAATATGACTACAAATCAAAAAGAAGAATTAGAAAGAGTAACAGGATGTGAGATAGTAAAAAAGGTTAAATATTTAGGAGTTTATATTTCAACTTCAAATGGGAAATTATATAAGCATAATTATGAACTCTTATGTCATAAAATACAGACAGAGATGGATAATTGGGAAAAATTACAATTGTCTTTGCTGGGAAGAATAACAGTAGTAAAAATGAACGTTTTGCCTAAGTTTTTATTTCTTTTTCAAATGATACTAATACTCAAAAAGGATGCAAATTTGGAGGAATGGCAGAAGGGTATTAATAACTTTGTTTGGGCAGGGAAGAGACCGAGATTAAAATTAAAAATAATGCAAGATATATGTGAAAGAGGAGGTCTGAAAATGCCCAATTTAAAACTATATTATGAAGCACTGTTTTATCAAAAATTAGTGATTGGATTAATCTAACAGATGAAAGAATATTGAATATTGAGGGATATGACTTGGTATACAGTTGGCATGCTTACCTAGTATATGATAAGAAGGTGGATAGGATTTTTAAAAGTCATATATTAAGGAATGCTTTATTGCATGTCTGGAAAAAAATATCAATATAAATTAAATGACAAGATACCTATATGGGCAGTACCCAGACATGCGATAGAGACTATAAGTGTAGAACAAAACAGGATTAACCACATAAAAAGAGATTCTTAATATAGAAAGAGTTATATTACAGTTAAAGCCCTTGAATGTATTAAAAGAAGAAAGGGTAATTCAAATTTGGTTTCAGGAGCCTGGATAGCTCTGCAGACTAAGCATCCTAATTAACATCCAACTGTCTGCAATTACTCCATGTTCGAATCTCACCAGGCTCAAGGTTGACTCAGGCTTCCATCCTTTCTAAGGTAGGTAAATTGAGGACCCAGTTTGTGGGAGCAATAAGCTGACTTTGTATAAATATACAAATGTATGAAGGCTATTGCTTAACACACTGTAAGCTGCCCTGAGTCTTCGGAGAAAGGCAGCATATAAATCAATCAAACAAACAAACAAACAGACAAACAAAGTATGGACAGTTATAAGCTAGATGGAAAAAAGACCAGAAAATGAGGAAAACTTGGTAAAACAAATTAGAGACCAGAGTCAAATGCATATAAAAAGGTTGTATAACATATAGATAGAAATAGACTTGGAAATAGAGTTAGTTAAAGATTGTATGATAAAATGGGCACAAAATTTTGAAGAACCAATAATGATGGAAACATGGGAAAAAATATGGGTAAGGAATGTAAAATTTACGCAAGCTCAAAATCTGAAAGAAAATTTCTACAAAATGTTTTATAGATGGCATCTAGGTCCTAAAAAGCTAGCTTGCATGTATCCGAATTTACAATCTAAATGTTGGAGATGTGATTGTGATGATGCTACATATTTTCATGTATGATGGACTTGTAAAAAAGTTAAAGCATTTTGGATAAAAATATGGTGGATTATTTAAAATATCTTTAAAAAGAGGATAAAGTTTACTCCACAGTTGTTTTTGTTGGGTATAATTACAGACTGTATGGTTATAGAGACTAATTTGATTTTGAATTTAATAACTGCAGCAAGACTGTTGGTGGTGCAGTACTGGAAGAAGGAAGATTTGCCTACTATTCAAGAATGGATATTAAGAGTAGCAAACTTAGCAGAGATGGCTAACATTTCAGCATATTTGAAGGACCACTCAAATGAGAAATATATGTTGGAATGGAGAAGATGGATTGACTATATTCAAAGCAAATATCGGACTAAAAAAATTCATATAGCTTATGAATGAATAATGAGATGTTATAAAGTATCTAAACTTAGTTCAGTAAAAGGGGAGTTAAAGTACAAGAGGGAGATAGGAGGCTACAGTCAGTTATCTTATGTTAGATTATGATTGTTAAATGCTATACCCTGTATTTTGCTCTGGGAAGTAGGGAGGGGGAGGGTTGGAGGGGGGAGAGTTGGGGCGGAGGAAGGAGGGGGATGGGGAAACATTTGTAAAATTTACTAAAACTTTTCAATTAAAAAAAAGAGTCTTGATTGTATGTAATCATTATCAATCACACATGAACATAACTTGAGCCTTAGAGCTAGAAACACCATCGGATTTTGTCAGAGTCAAAAAGATTTTTTTTTTTTGCTGTACCTATGAGCAGAGCAAAATTAGGTGGGAGGTCTGTAATTTTGATATTTGTTTTGTATTTATACCCAAATGTTGGTTATTTCCAAAATGTGTCATTTTTTAAAAGATGGTGTTAACTCCCATTATGACAAGTTGAAATTTGGGGATGTGATTAATATTAGAGAATTACTTGAATGTCACCCCAAAAGAAGCAACCAGGTGGAAATTTATGGAGAGAAAGAGAAAGGGGGGGGGAGAGATTTGATATTAGATCATATTGATCTAATATGAATAGATTTTATTATATATAATATAGTCACTCAGTTGATCAACAACTTCCTTAAGATTTCTTATTGTGTTGTAAGTTTATAGTCCCAAAGTTCTTTAAGCATGGAGCATCTTCAAGCTCTTTAAGTAAATTATTATCTGCAGCAAAAGATGATCATTTATCCATCATATCCATAATTTAGGTGGGAAAATGAAAAAAAAAATTAGTATTCTCCTGCAGACTTCAGAATGGCTTCACCATTTTAACAATCCACTTAATAATCTCCTCATTTTCCTTCCAAACATGATATAATTTATTTGAATATTGCAAGAAATATGTAATGTAGAATGCATTTACCTGAGATGACAGTCAGTATATTGGAGATCGTTTGCTCATGAATAATCTATATAAGTATCTTTTCTAAATGTTTAAATCATAGATGCATCCTTTATTTGATAAGCATTGGTAATATTTTTGAATTCTGGCAAACATATCTTGAAATTTTTCAGAAATTATTTTAACTACATCTCCACATATAGCTAGAAAGATTGTTCTGGCTATATGTGGATGATTGGGTGAAAGAATCTGCTATTCTTTGGGGGTAATCTGCTATTCAGTTTTAAAAGTCCTGGATTGAAGGCCTATGTTCATTCTCGGTCTTTGGGATATAATAAAAAGAGTGATCAAGATGATCAAGGTTTAATTTGTTCTTTGAAAACTGTGGTTCTGTTGTGTATTTATTCCATTTTTTCCTAATTTTTAATTTTTTTTTCTTTTTGCATTTTTATAAATTGTTTCATAGTTGTGCTATTTTTTTCTCTTTTTTCCTCTTTTGAAACAAAGGAGTATTGTATTGCAATAAAAAAAATTATAAAAATTATAAACCCCAGATGATATGCATCAAAGGGCATATGTGCATACCTTGGTGTTTTTTTCCCCAAGATCTTTGCAGTTCTTTGTGACTGAGAAATTCATGCTTAGGTTGAAATCCTGTATCAATCTACCTGAACAGTCCCATTGAACTCAAGTGGCTATTTCAGAATAAGCATTACATTGTTGATCACGATTCTTCTCCATCTTCAGTTGGTGAAATTAATAGAATAATGTTATATTTCTTGCAAAGCAATCTCCTCCAAACAATTCCCATAATTTCCTTCCAGCATAAAATAACCCTAGCTGGAGAGTACTTGGTTGGGAAGACTCTAAGATGTAATGCAAAATAACTCACTGAAGGAAAGTGAAATTTCTACCAGAGAAAGTTACACTATTTGTAGCACATTATTGCATTTTGTCTCTCACACATCCAGCAGGATTATCATTTTTTTCTTGATCTCTACTGCACAAAAATCTTGGGAATGAACTTCAAACATACTTTTTCATACTTATATACTTAGGTTAATATTTTAAACATTTCAGTAGCTAAAATATTTGATGGAAGATTTTAAAACAAAAGGAGCCTGGATAGCTCAGGAGATTAAGCATTGTAATTAAAACTCAGCTGTCTGCAATTACTGCTAGTTTGAATCTCCAGGCTCAAGGTTGACTCAGCCTTCCATCCTTTCTAAGGTAGGTAAATTGAGGACCCAGTTTGTGGGGGCAATAAACTGACTTTGTATAAATATACAAAAGTATGAAGGCTATTGCTTAACACATTGTAAACCGCCCTGAGTCTTCGGAGAAGGGGGGCATATAAATCAAATTTTTTAAAAAAACTAATTTATGTTGTAAAAAGTTAGGACCCATCTATCTCTTAGAAGAATGAAATATTTTGGGAAATATTAAAAAGGCAGAATATTATATTTCCCTGTATGAGAAATTGAGAAACATGCTCTTGGAGACAGAAACTCAGCCCCAGTTTCCTGCCCCCAGCAGATATTTTGGTGCCAGTTTATCTACAAGACAAAAGACTGGACCAGCCTATCTACAAAACAAAAGACCTTCAGCTCCAGGGTGATGGGATTATCTTTCAGGGAAAAGCCATTCAGCCACAATAGAAATTGCCCTTCAACTTCCAGCTGATGTTGTGGCAATATCAAATGTGAGGAGTGGGTCTCTGCACTCCCACGCCAAGTTCTCCATGTTAGAAGGCTCTGAAAGGAGCTAAAGTCACCCTGGAGGGGTAGTGAAGAAAAGAGGGGTGCCCTGCAGGTCATGGAGAATTGCAATCTTTCCCGCTTGTTCCAGGGTTTCCCCCCCCCCTCTCTTTCACGATAAGAAGAGGCAGCCAAAACTGGCTGCTGTAAAGCTGGGACAGTAGAGGCAACAAAGAAAGTGCAGGAGTGGTGTAAATGAACAGTGAATGGAACTGGGTGAGATTATTTCTTTTTTACTTAAAACCTAAGCTTAAAAAGAAAAGAGGGAAAAAATCCAAAAGAGACTCTTAACTATTTATTAAAGTGACAAATAATCACATAGAGGAAAACTACAGACCTGAAAGGAAAGAACTAAGAGAGGAAAAGTTAAAAATTTCAAAGCACAGAAAATTGGACGGCTAAATTGGGTAGGTGTTATTTTGGAAAGGCATTTCATAATGCTGGATCTATCTACTTTAATAAATGAATTTGCTCTTATAAATCAAATTTAAATTGGATTTAATAGCTGTTAGAACTGAGACAATGCTGAAACCTAAGCTGAGAGCGCCATCTACTGACAAAGGAAAATATACCATACTCTACAACCTTGGGAAATTTTTTGATTAGAGAAGTAAATAACATTTATTTGGAGAACTGTTCTATATTTATCTACCTTATGACTATGGGAGGTTCAATGGTGAGAACAATTGTGAGAACGAGGAAGATACCTAAGTAAATCAATTTTTGAATGCTATTAAACTTATAGAGGGACATAAGGAGATATTTGGAGAGTTTCCTGAACTACATGAACATCTGATTGAATAACCCTGGGATATAAAAGAACTGTGACTATAGTTGTCAAAGTTTCGGTTTCATCCTCGAAATAAGTTAATTTCCAAGCAGCAAACTTTAGGAAATATTCTCTTTATTGAGCAATGCATCCGTGCCCGACAACCATGAGGACAGTACTGGCCCCTTCCATCCAAAACCCCTCCTATTCCTTCCCCATCCACTGCTCTCCATTGGCTGTCTTCCAGATCACTCTCTCTTATCTGTCTTTTCAGCACACAGGAATGTCACCCCTCCCATACATCTCCCAGGAGACTGAATTCACCGAAAGCTTTTCTAGGTGAAATGTCAAACTTTTTTCTTTGAGGGCTTGGAAAACCCCTTGGGTCCCTGTTTTTGGGGCCGTTAGACGTACAGGGAATAGAAAAGGGTGGATGGGTCCACTCACCATTGGGTCGTCTTCTCCATCGTCATCGCTGTCATACAGTTCGGGAGGCTGATTCGCATCATCTGGGTTCTCCCTTGCTTTGGTCAAGTGGGCGAAGACTTCTGAACCAGGGGGGGGGCCTTCGTGGTGTATTGGTGGAACGCCTGGGTCCTCGTTCTGGCTGTGACTTGCCCATTGGCTCTGGTCTCGGTCCCGGGGTTCCACACTGTCAGAGCGGCAATCAGCCCCGTTACCTTGCGTGGGGTAATTGCCCTCATTTTGACTTGGATCGTGGCTTTTATCCTGCTGCATACTTTGATCAATAAGACCGAAGAAACATCTTCTAATTAAACTCATATTTATTGTAAGAAAATAAAAACATCTCACTATCTAAAACAGATTACATGTTGGCAAAGAATCTCCAGCCTGACCTTAGCTGGCTGGAGAACAAAGGAAAGTTTCTAGAAGAAGTACAAAAGAATGCAATGACATGCGTAGTAGGTGCTGTAGGTGCTGATAAGGAATATGACTACGGTGAGTCTGATAGTTCAGAAATATTAGCTCTGCTGGTAAATTTAAAAACGCAGTGACACCCCTTCTTTTGCCAGTTGAGCGAACATCAGGTACTTCATCAGATAAGGCACATCTTCTTACGCAGATACTCGTGTTGGGCTGCTGGAAGCGGTTTGTTGAGCATGTCTGCAATCTGATCATGTGTAGATACATACTGCAATTTTACAAAACCTTGTTTCACTAATTGTTTGATATTTCTATAACGGATGTCAATGTGTCTGGACCTAGAACCTGTGAAATGTGATTCAGAAATATAAACCACCGATTCATTGTCTTCCATCACTGTGATTGGTCGGATCGGATGTGTCCAGATATCTGTGACCAAAGCATCAAACCACGTTAGAGAATTACATGCATCTGAAACACAAGCATATTCAGCTTCAGTAGAAGAACAAGAAACAAAATTCTGTTTATGCACTTGCCAATAAACAGGACATCCATTTAAGAACATCATATAACAAGAAGTACTTTTACGTGATTTCTTGTCACTTGCCCAATCAGAATCTGCATAACAATTTAATTCTGCATAATCAGTGTGTGTTGGTTCTAACAATAACTTCATGTGTTTAGTGTGCTTTAGGTATTTCAATAATTTCTTAATACATGACCAATGAAACTGTTTTGCCTTACCTACGTGTCGAGATAAGAGATTAACACTGAGTGCAATGTCGGGTCTTGTCCAACTACTAATGTATAATAGTGATCCAATAACTGAACGATAAAGTGTTTGATCCTCGAACTCAGGACTTGGTTCATGTGTCAAGTTGTGAAAATCTGTTTGCATGGGTGTCTTTGTTGTGTTAGCATCCTTCATGTTGCAATGATGCAAAACTTGTTCAATTTTATCTTCTTGTGAAAGACTAAACCCCTTCTGTGTTTTTTTAATCTGAACACCTAAATAAGTGCTAATATGACCTAAAGATTTCAATGTGAAGTATTTCTGCAAAGCTTTGGCAAAAATCTCACTCATCTGCTTATTTGGACCAATGTAAACATGTCATCAACATAAACAAGAACTATCTCATATGCATTGTTAGATCTTTTTGTGAACACGCACTCATCAGTTTCGGACTTAATAAAGCCCATTGAATTTAGTTTGTCAGTTAAACATTGATGTCGGAATCCTGGAGGACCTCTCACGTAGATTTCTTCATCTAGGTCAGCATGTAGATAAGCATGTAGAGCTCGCATGGCCACAAACACAAAGCCAAACAACAACAATACAGCTCACCAGCTCAAATCCCCTTGCAACTCAGACTAAGCCGAGCACAACCAAGCCCCCACACAAACAGAACATACCCCCAGCGAATCAGAGCACAGCCAAGCCCCTAACCAATCAGAACACACCTCCACCCAATCAGAACACAGCCAAGCTCCCACCCAATCAGCTCCCACCCCCACTTGCAGTTAAAAGGAAGAGACAGCTGCGATCTCACATTGCTCCTGGAAGTACAAAGCTGAGAACACCAGCCTGAAGATGACGAATGAGACTTCATCAAAACGTCGCCAAGACACTTCCAATTTTACGTGGGAGAAGACCTGAATAACCAAAGACCCCCCCCCCACACACACACAAGTAAAAGACTGGGACAATTAAAGGGTCACAGAGAACAAAACAAGTCATGCAGTAGGTTCCAACATCAAAGGACTTTGGCCATATTTTTAAAATTTTAATATCTATTTATTTCTATCCCACTTTATTTTGTATAAATTGATGCAGATCACTATGATGATTATCACTATAATAATGATCTATCACTATTGTACATACACTGAGAGTTTATGCACTGGAGACAAATTTCTAGTGTGTCTAATCACACTTGGCCAATAAAGAATTCTAATTCTAATTATATAATGCTTCCTCCTCCATTTGTTTTCTGAATAGCAAAATTGCCCACTGCCTTATAGCAAAGCTTTGCTGAGATCATTTAAGAAAGAGAGATGGTTAGTAAGTGTACACTATTTTAACAACTAACTTAGAAACCTTATCCAAGTTGATGTCCTCTGAATTTCAGCTTCCATTATCTCCCATTCAGCATAGCCAATGGATTTTAATAGTAGCAGATCAAGAAATACTATTCTAAGAACTCCTGTCAGCATATTTATGAAGCCCAACAATTATTCAGTTCTTATACTGCAGTTAAAGGGAATCTTAACATGTTCTCTCAAGTTGACATTCCTTGACATAGTTTTTCTCCACCTTTTGAAAAGGTGCTAACCTTGCCCAGGCAATTTTGACAATCCAAAGAATAAAGTTTATTCTACAGATGTAAGCTGCATTTGCTCTGAGTTGGAAGCCATTGGAAGGAAACATAAGGAAATGAATGGAACCATGCCTTGCAAAGTTTCCTGGATTCTTCTGAGCTGAGACTTTGATAGGGTTCTCAATAACCTGATTTTGGCTATCTCTATGCAGGATTTATGCTTGGCCTGACTCCTTCAGGGCCCTTGAGATGTGCAGTTAGATTCAGGATATGATACATACATTGAAGAGATAAGTCACATTTGCCTTGAAGGAGGCAGTAGTACACACACTCTTGTACAGGCCATGTTTTGATTCAGTCATTTTAAACTTCCATCCAAATTGCCAACTTTTCCTATAGAAAAGATTCAGAAGAATATGGTAGAACTTCAATTACAGAGCATCTTAGATGAAGTAGATCTTCTGGATCTCTTCTAGTCTGAAGTCACATCTGGGCACATGACTGAAAATTGTATTCTTTGCTCTAATTAATAACCTTTGTCAGAAAGTGGAGTGTAATAAGTATTCCTCCTGTGTCTATTAGACCTTACTATTGGATTTGATATTATCAATCATGATAACCTTCTGGACTACCTAGAGATAAAGCATCATTACTCTTCCTCTAAGCAATTCTAGGATAGATTAAGAAGTTTTCTCTTGTTTTACTCTATTTCATATATATTATCCTTTTGTAGCTTCTTTGGGAAAGAAACAAAACATTCTTAAACCATGTTATATTTATAATTTATAACCACCCAAGGTTCTTTGCCATAAGTTTTTTTGTTATGCAAACCATTGAGAAGGGAAGAACTGTTGGTCTTACCTAAGATGCACCTTCTTGTTGGGTGGAGACAGCAGCTAGGCATGGGTTGTACTCATCTATTTAGTTTGAAGGACTGAGTCTGTCAGAGTTGTTAAGTCCACCCTTGTTGCTAGGGGCTTCCAGCTTTTGGCAAAGATGAAGAAACAGACTCAATGTGTCGGGAGAAAAAAGAGAGTTAGCAACGAAGACCAGACTGACTAAGGGTGGGGCTAGCTACTGTCTCCATCCAATGGGAAGGTGCGTCTCAGGTAAGACCAACGCTCATTCTCCATAGTGGTGGTGACAGCAGCCAGGCATAGGACATCCCAAAGCTTACTGTCCCTAACTATGGGCTGGCCCAGTCTAGATAGAAGACTCCCCCACTGCAGGACCCTATGTCCAAATGCCACCTCAGCAGAGGCAAATTTGTCCAATTTATAGTGCTTAATAAAAGGTGAAGTCCAAGTCACTGCCTATTGTGGTTTGCCAGCAGCCTGCAGAGCTGGCAGCAGAGTCACACAGCGATGAGGTTGAGGAAGAACATGGGCCAGTCCTGGAGGCTTGGGATGGTCTGGATAAGGGCTCTGCGTCTGAGGCAGAGATGGGACCAGAGCCATCGGGGAGTGATGTGCAGACTCCAGAGCCTCCAGAGGCTGACAGTAGAGAGGCAGATGAACAGGAGGAGCCTGTTCCTAGTTCCATAAGGGCTTGTACAGGGGTCCCATAAGGGAGTTCAGTACAATAGACAGGTCCCAGGTGGGGTAACTGTGGACCATGGGGGGACATAAATTACAAGCACCCTTCAGAAACCTCCATATGGTGGGATGCTGAGATAAAGAAGTATGGGACCCAGAAGTCAGGACAGTTGAGAGAGCTACCACTTGCCTCCTAATGGTGTTGGACGATAGCCCACTATCTAGTCCATCCAGGAGAAACTCCAGGATCTGGGCTATTGAGGCCTGGAGGGGGAAAACACCCACATGGTCACACCAAGTACAAAATGCCTGCTAAGTGGCAGAATAAATTTGCTCTGTAGAAGGCCTCCTAGAAGCCTGAATAGTCTGAATAACCCTGGAAGAGAAATTGTCTCTACTCAGAGCATGTCGCTCAAGCACCAGGCGGTCAGTTGGAGTTGCTGTGGGTCCAGGTGGACCAATGCCCCCTGGCTGAGTGAAGCCACATCCTGAGGGATCCTCCAGGGTGGGGCCATCAACAATGTCTTGAGGTTGGCAAACCAAGCCATTTGGGGCCAATGAGGTGCAAGAAGAACAACCTCCGCCTGCTCCTCCAGAATCTTCTGCACCACCCTCAGAAGGAGTGGTAGAGGGAGGAAAGCATAAAGGAAACCCTGTGCCATGAGCTGCAGAGAGCATCTACTCCAGTGGTGGGTTGCTCCCAGTTCACACCGGTTTCTATAGAACCGGTAGTAAAACTGGTGGGAAGCTCCGCCCACTGACTCTGATGTCATACTTGTGCAGAAGAGCACACAGAAGAGCGTGTGTATGCGCGAGCAGAGCAAGCATGCATGTGCGGCCCCATTGTGAACCGGTAGTAAAGGTAAGTAGAACCCACCTCTGGTCTACTCCCTCCGCTCATGGAGCAGGAAAGCATGCATAAAAGTGGAAGAGCTGTGCATTCTCTGGGGTAACAAACTAATCCACTTCTGGGAGGCCAAAGTGGTCCATCAGGTCCCAGAAGAGGGACGGGTGCAGGCGCCACTCTGCATGGTTGATGACTGTCTGGCTGAGCCAGTCTGTCTGCATGTTGGACACCTCAGAGATGTCTTCTGCTGTCAAGGAGCACAGGTGCCACTGTGCCTAGAGGCCCAGTCTAGAGGTCTCCAACATCAGACCCATGCATCTGGTGCCCCTTTGGCAGTTTATATGCACCTTCATGGTCACATTGTTGATAAGGACCAACACATGTTTGTCTGTGACTAACTGCCAAAAATGCAGAAGGGCTAAATAGACCACTCGCAGCTCCAGACAATTGATGTTTCTTTGCCAGTCGCAGCCCGACCATCTGCTCTGGGCAACTTGTGCCTGGATATGCACTCCCCAGCCAAAGAGGCTGGCATCCGTCATCAGCACCAGATATTGAGCCTCGTGGAATGGCTGCCCCTTGGATCTGGCCAGAGATCTCCACCAGGTGAGAGACCTGCTGATGTTTGGGGGAATCTGGACCCTGACTGGAGAATTGCCTTTGCCCGCATTCTGAAAAGACAAAAGAAACCATTGAAGATCTCTTGCATGAAGGTGTGCCCATGGGGTGACATGAATGGCCAAAATCATTTTGCCTAGAAGTGTTGACAGCAGTGCCAAGGAAACCCTACATTCTCTCTGAACCTTACAAACTAGCTCCCTGAGGCTGGCTTGCTGATCCTGAGACAAGTAAACTTTTCCTTCTAGGGAATCAATCACAGACCAAAGATGGAATATTCTGGTCGAAGGGGTCTAGTGGCTTTTCTCCATGTTAATGGAGAAACTGTATTCCTTGAGACAATGAATAGTTACTTGGAGATCCTCAATGGAAAGTTGCCTCAAAGAGGACTGGATTAAAATATCATCCAAGTAACATTGGACATGGACAGGCATGGCCCTAAAGTGGGCTGCCGAAGCAGCTAATACCTTAGTAAAGGTATGGGGTGCTGAAGAAAACCCAAAGGGCAACACTGTACTGATGGCGATTACCGGCATAATAAAATCTACGATGGGGAAAAAAAATTGGGATGTGCAAATATGCCTCAGTGAGATCAATAGAGGAAGTCTCCCTTCCTGACACCAGCCAGAATAGATTGAAGAGACTGCATTTTGAACCGTTTATACACAATGTATCAGTTCAGCCTTTTATGTCCAGAATAGGTCTCCACCCACCCTAGGACTTAGGTACGAGAAATAAGAGAGAATAGAACCCCTGCCTTGCCTGATCCTCAGGTACCTTCTGGATAGCTCTAATGTGGACCTTTTTGTGTCTGTCTTTAGAGACAGGGCAGTGAATAAAGAATCTCAGGGGGGGGGGGGTGTGGAGAGAAATTCAAGGGATAGACCAGATCTTACCGTATCTCTGACCCTGGTGTCTGACATAAGTGTGTCCCATCGGTCAGCAAAAAGAGCTAATCTGCCCCTGAAGAGTGGGTCAGATATGCAATTAACACTGGTGATGGAATGGATGACTTCCTCCCCCTTGAAAGGGCAGTTTGTCTGGGAAGGGTTTACTTTGAGGCGGCCTGTCCTGGTGTCCCTTCTGCCTAGGCCCAAAGTACCCTTGGAAACGTGATGTTTCAGTTCCATAATCAGATCCCCGAACTGGAGGCCTGCGGAAAAGGGGAGAAAATCAAAATTCGGCCTTGCGTTGAGATGAAGGCAGTATTTTCCACTTGTCCTTCATCTCCACCAACAAAGGATCCAAGGCGGCTCCAAACAACTTGTCCCCCGCAAAGGGAGCCGAAGCCAGGTGCCACTTGTGATGGCTCCACCTGCCAATGCCAGATCCAGACCAAGCAACATGCCACTACCACAGAAGCCATGGATTTGGAGGTGAATCAGGCAGAATTGAGCATGGCATCAGCTGAGAACTGGACTGCAATGATTTTGTTAAGGTCCTGCTGCAGTCTGGTGTCCTCAGGAGGCAATTTATCCTGTAACTAGTGCAACCAAAGCAAGGTTGCCCTGTTGAAAAATGACACTGTGGTGGCATATCAGATTGCCCAGGCTGCCCCCTGGTGTGCCCATTGAAGGGTCTGGTCCAACCATCATTCCTCCAGGCATAACTCTTCATCTGGATCAGGGGTGAAATATAAAATTTGTTACTACCAATTCTGTGGGCATGGCTTGGGGTGGGGGGGAATGTGACTGGGTGGGCGTGGCCAACTTTTTTTAAAAAAAAACTTTTCAAAGCATGTTTTCTAATGCTTTGAAAAGCCTCTACCATCAGGAAACTCAGCTGGGATCATCAGAGAGGCATTTTAAAAATATCTCTCTGCAGATCAGGAAACTCAGCTGGGATCGTCAGAGGGGCTTTTTAAAAAAATACCTCTCTGCTGTCAGAGCGGCAATCAGCCCCGTTACCTTGCGTGGGGTAATTGCCCTCATTTTGACTTGGATCGTGGCTTTTATCCTGTTGCATACTTTGATCAATAAGACCGAAGAAACATCTTCTAATTAAACTCATATTTATTATAAGAAAATAAAAACAACTCACTATCTAAAACAGATTACATGTTGGCAAAGAATCTCCAGCCTGACCTTAGCTGGCTGGAGAACAAAGGAAAGTTTCTAGAAGAAGTACAAAAGAATGCAATGACATGCGTAGTAGGTGCTGTAGGTGCTGATAAGGAATATGACTACGGTGAGTCTGATAGTCCAGAAATATTAGCTCTGCTGGTAAATATAAAAACGCAGTGACACCCCTTCTTTTGCCAGTTGAGCGAACATCAGGTACTTCATCAGATAAGGCACATCTTCTTACGCAGATACTCGTGTTGGGCTGCTGGAAGCGGTTTGTTGAGCATGTCTGCAATCTGATCATGTGTAGATACATACTGCAATTTTACAAAACCTTGTTTCACTAATTGTTTGATATTTCTATAACGGATGTCAATGTGTCTGGACCTAGAACCTGTGAAATGTGATTCAGAAATATAAACCACCGATTCATTGTCTTCCATCACTGTGATTGGTCGGATCGGATGTGTCCAGATATCTGTGATCAAAGCATCAAACCACGTTAGAGAATTACATGCATCTGAAACACAAGCATATTCAGCTTCAGTAGAAGAACAAGAAACAAAATTCTGTTTTCGCACTTGCCAATAAACAGGACATCCATTTAAGAACATCATATAACCTGAAGTACTTTTACGTGATTTCTTATCACTTGCCCAATCAGAATCTGCATAACAACTTAATTCTGCATAATCAGTGTGTGTTGGTTCTAATAATAACTTCATGTGTTTAGTGTGCTTTAGGTATTTCAATAATTTCTTAATACATGACCAATGAAACTGTTTTGCCTTACCTACGTGTCGAGATAAGAGATTAACACTGAGTGCAATGTCTGGTCTAGTCCAACTACTAATGTATAACAGTGATCCAATAACTGAACGATAAAGTGTTTGATCCTCGAACTCAGGACTTGGTTCATGTGTCAAGTTGTGAAAATCTGTTTACGATGTGTGCCTTCTCTGCGTAGCAAAAGTCCAACCTCACTGACCCAGGCCTTGTAATTCTGCCCTGACATCTTTAATTTTGACTCACCAGCCAGTGGAGCAACAGAGTATGCCTGTTGAGGAATAGGCACTTGAGGTGCTGGCTGTGGGGGCAAAGGCACTTGTTGTGCTGGAGGTGGACCAGGGGCTGGCCCTGGTTGCACAGCTGGAGACACGTGTGCATGAGCTTGTACCTGTGGCATCTGAGCTGCAATATTAAAATGACCTGCTGGAGATGCAGTCATTTGCCTTTGCTGCATTAAGCGTTGTGTTCCATCTAAAAAGACCCCAGCACCACCAGGGGGTGTTGAAAATTGAGCCTGTAGAAACACTTGTGGCATTGCAGTCTGCAGGCTTGATTCAGTTAGTTTTACTTCTCTATCTACATCATGTGAAATCTGAGAAGAGACAACTTTACTAGGCACATGTGACGTGTACACAACTCTCTGTTCTGATTTGCCTGACACAATATCCACCAGGGGGTGTGTCTTTGGCTCTGAGAGAGAAGAAGGCAAAATGGCGGTTTTTGAGATTTCATGAACGTGGGTTTTTGAGATTTCATGAACTCTTATCTGGCTCAAGCCTAGATAAAGCCATTTTTGCCTCGGATAGCTCACGTTCAAAAATTTCTATCTGGTCACGATAGTTTCTTATAGCTTGCTCATGAGGAGAGACTTTGAAGGTTTGAGAGGGATAATAAAATGTTTCTCCCTCTGCGTGGGAGGAAAAAGGCTTTGCCATTTGTGGAAATTTTGGCTTGGCCCCAAGCATTTCAAAATCAGAAGTTTGAGAGCATGCATAAGTAGAAGGTTGAGTTACTGACCTCGGTCGTAGTACTTCACCTTCAAAAGCAGCTTTTCTGTTATTTTTCTCCTGAAGCTTTATTAAGAGCATTTTTTCTGATTCTTCTGCTTCTAGCTGAGTGGCAGATGCGAGAGGCTGAAATCTGGAAGATCTTTCCATTTCATCCTTATCTGAAGAAGATAAGAAGGGCTTCATTTTGCCCTTTTCTTTCATTTTTCCTTTTTTCTTCTTTCTTGGCATCTTAGAAGTTAATTGTTTAGTGTTCCGCAGTCACTAAATCAACTATCTGTCTAATTAGCCTAGACGGTCATGATCAAAAGTAACAAACCAGGAACAGCCATAAATCAACCATATAAAAATGCAGTGACACACACATTGCTGCCAAATGGCCAAATCCTCCACATCTGTAGCATCTCAGCAGGCTCCGGGTGGCGGGTGGTCTCTGGGTGGCCCGTGGTGCTGAAGTTCCTCGTCTGGTATACGGTTCCTGGTCCAGTTGGGCTTTCTCCTTTGCCTGTGGTTGCTTTAGCATGTCGTTGGCCCTTAGCCCTCTCTCGACTTGTGTCGCTATCTGGAACCAGTCAGTGAGTCGGTTCGGAATATCACGATAAGCGGTCACTTGGGCGATTTGTTTATCTAAGCTCGTTCTAAAGAAGTACATGAGCAGTCGTTCCGGCAAAGGAGGTAAAGTCCCAACAACTCTCCTGAACTCACGAATGTGCTCTTGGATGGGCTTTTCCCTCTGCCTTAGGTTTCTAAGCTCATTTTCTACATAGGGGTCTTCCCCTGTTTCTTCAAAACGGGCTCGCAGCAGTTGTAAGAAGCCATCTGCATCTTGTTGTTGGGCGGCCCTGTTTTTGTACAGGGCCCGACCAGCTCCTAGCCTCTCCCTCTAGGCCTTCTGCGATGGCACTGACTAGGGCCCTGGGGAACGGGTAAAGGTGTGCGTAGCGCTCGATGTAAATCTCAGCCGCATCGAGGAATTGCGCTAGCTGGTTTGGATTCCCATCAAATTTCCCTCTAAACCGGGGTGGCTCCGCCCTCAGCGGCCCCTCCTTCCATTGTGGGCCTCTCTCAGCCTGCCCATAATGTCGTTGGAATTCTTCATCATCTCTCCTTCGGGGGCGGGGGGCGTGATGCCCTACGCAGGCTGATGGGCTTGCTGGGGGGAGGGGGAATCCATGGATGCCTGCCGGGGCTATCTCTTCTTCTGGTGTGGGAGGGGGGAAGACTGTGCTCCTGTTTATGGTGACTCAGTTCAGTGGGCTGGGCTGGCCTCCCCCTCTCCTTGGGCCTGCAGGACGGCTCCTCCCCCAGTCAGACAGCACGGTCAAAATCTTCCTTTAACTTATCTATGGAGCTTTCTAGTGGCTGTTTTGAAGCTTTCGGCTGTCTGGCCTGCTGCCAGTCCCACATCCAATCCACCCTCGCTAATTCACTTAGAGGCTTGCTCTTACCTTTCCCACCTGGAAAAGGGAATTCCATTTCTGCCAACTTTGGCAAAGCCCACAAAGGTTCTTTTTTCTTCTTCTCGGCTGGCAGCTTTGCTGGAGGGGGGAGGGGTTGAGCCCCCTTTGCATCCATGTTTGCTTCTAGTGCAGATGCCTGAAGTAAACTTTCAGTGGAGAGTTGGCTTTCAGCCATGGTTTCCGGGCTCTCTCTCCACTGTGTCCAGACTTCTGGCAAAGAACCAGAGCTCTGGAGGCTGGCCAGATTGGCTCGGAGAGGGAAAGGGGAAAAAAAATCAGTACTGTCTGTCTGTCAAAGTTTCGGTTTCATCCTCGAAATAAGTTAATTTCCAAGCAGCAAAGTTTAGGAAATATTCTCTTTATTGAGCAATGCATCCGTGCCCGACAACCATGAGGACAGTACTGGCCCCTTCCATCCAAAACCCCTCCTATTCCTTCCCCATCCACTGCTCTCCATTGGCTGTCTTCCAGATCACTCTCTCTTATCTGTCTCTTCAGCACACAGGAATGTCACCCCTCCCATACATCTCCCAGGAGACTGAATTCACTGAAAGCTTTTCTAGCTGAAATGTCAAACTTTTTTGCTCATTGCTTCTATGTCAGTATTGGAACACTGACAATAGTATTCTTTGAGGAGCAACATTAGGCCTGAACATATGGTTGTTGAAGTATTGAGTAAAAGTGGACCTTATTAAAATAAGATGAGATGCTCCATATGGGGGAAATGAGTGGAAGTACAAAGGAAATATTGTTGATGTTCAAAAGCATTAAGAACTCTATGGCAAAGAACTTTAGGGAGATAAACAATTTAATGCAAAGCATAGATGGGAAAATAGAAAATATTCTACAAGGGATAAGGAATAAAGACCAAGATGCCCAGGGGAGGGAGGAGACAATAGGAAGAATGGAAGAAAAGACAGAACAGATAAATCAACAAGCAAAACAAGAAGTTAATAAAGACATAATGATTAATGAAACAAATCAGGGGGAAAGTATATTAAGAGATTTAAAAATTAAATGGGAAGATACCATTGAAAAAGGGTTAGGGGTTTGGGCAGTTGCCCTGGAGGCTTAGCAGGATAAGAGGATAGAAATAGGAGGTATATTTACACTAAACAGTAAAAATGCAGAACTAGATAAAGACAAAGATCCAAGAGAGAAGTATGGGAGGTATGCCAAAAAGATAAATAAGAATTGAAATATTAAAATGGGCAAAAGATGATGGATAGAAAGGAACTGTTATTCTTTGGGGTTTCTCCCCCCTTCTTTATTTAATATAATGGGGGCCTGATGAAAAGTTAGAATAGAAATAGAAATCAAGATATACATATCGTTAAAACACAAAAGACTAATGGGCACACATCAAGGACCTCGCCACACAGGATGTTACAAAACAGTTGACTAATCTGCAAACATTAACTCCATCAATCAATCAAGATGTAACAACACAGTCAACCAACCCGCTCACACCACAAAGCCAGCACCTTACACCTCCCCACCAGTATTTATAGAGAGACGGCAGCTCTGATCATGTTTTCCTCGCACAAGCATGAAGCCAAAGACACCAGCCTGAAGATGACGAGTGGGACCTCATTGAAACGTCACCAAGATACTCTCCCGTCACACACACACACACACTCAGACAGACAGTCGGGAGTTAAATAAATTGGCAGGCAACCAATTAGTCTGATAAGACACTTGGCAGCAATCCCAGCAGCTGCTTGCCAAGACCTTTTATCAACTTAGAAGAAAATACACACCACAACAATTGTCCAGGAATAAATCTGAAGCTGAGATGCAAAGTGACTCCAAGGGATTAGTTAGTTTTGTCCGTCACAGAGTCTGAATGCTTAACTCACCCCCTTTTATAGCCTGTGGGGTGTGGTCCAGTGAGTCAGCTAATCATAGGCACGCCTTTTCTTCTGTTGCGCGTGCCTGTCTCTGCGACGCTGGCGAGGGTCCAGCCAAGACTCATTACCCTCATCACTGTCCACCTGTGGCTGCGGGGATGTGCTTGGCTCTGGGCCTATCTCTTGCCCTTCGGTGTTCTCCAGAGGCATTGCCAGACAGGAGGGTCCTGGAGAAGGAGGCCTTGCCAACTCCTCTCCCTCACTCTCAGAGTCCTCTCTTGCTGATGACACAGGTTCAGGCAACAGAGCCACAACAACTCTCAATCTTACAGCTGAAGAGGTTGTAGGAAAAAAAATGCCTTTAAAAGCCTCTGGTGATCCCAGCTGAGTTGCCTGATTGTCAGAGGCTTCTGAAAGCATTTTTTTCTGCAATAGGAAAAAAAATGCCTTTAAAAGCCTCTGGCGATCCCAGCTGAGTTGCCTGATTGTCAGATGCTTCTAAAAGCATTTTTTTCTGCAACCTCTTAAGGTTGTAGAAAAGATGCTTTTAAAAGTTAAAAAAAAAAGTTGGCCATGCCCAATCAGTCACATTACCCCCCCTCCACCAAGCCACGCCCACAAAATAAGCCACACCCACAGAACCGGTAGTAAAAATTTTAGAACCCACCCCTGTATCCAAGTATTACATTTTTGAGTGGTAAATAGTATGAATCTGAAAAATGAATATAAATGTGCTCTGCTCACTCTCTTCCTAGAGAAACTGGCCCAGTTATTTCAAATGCCTTCAAAAACAGGATCAGCCCATAGTTCTATTATACAAGTCCTGTGGAATACCTCTGTTCTTAATCTCCCTAAAATGGACTACTACAAGGTATTCTATATGAATTTATCTTTGAAGACTAGCCAGCAACTATGCAAAATACAATGGCTTACATGCTGATGAGTAGCGACATTCAGTGCTATATAATACTAATTTTTCAGATGCTTCATCAGGCTTTCAAATTCAAACTTGGTTTTAGCCAATACAGCTTTTAGAGCTTGATAAATAGCTGCTTCCTTCAGGCAAAACCAACCTATATAATAAACATTTTATGAACTGGGATGTTGAGAGTTCCCCATTCAGGTGAAATTTGAGTGGTGGGGGTGGATAAGAGGAAGCTGTTTTGGAGCTAATGCTCCATCCTTGTGAAATACAACTTACTCTAGGGATATTCTTGAATAATAGTATTCAGGAAGGTATTGGAGCTGTTCTAGAGAGTTTATAGTGTATAATTTTTAAGAGGTAATTACTGAGATTTTTATTAATGAAAAGTAACTGGATGCCCAGGGAAGAGAGATTTCATATTATTGTTTATATTGGTTGTAGATGTTATATGAGGTCTGTGGTAAAAAAAATACTATTGTAAATAAACCAGTTGTGAAACATTTGCCAATGAGCAAAATTCTATATTATCTTTTATATTTTTCAACACCAGATTTCATAGCATGAAATTAGACTTGTATTTGTTATTGATTCTGGGATCAATATTCATGAAATTAAAATCAGGTGAGGCTGATGAATCTTACTTTATTTTAAGACCTTCCTCTAAATTTTTACAAGGTCTATTTTGTTATGGAAGAACATATAAAGTGCAAAATTATTGGGGCAGAACAGTGCTGTCATTGTCTGTTCTCCATCCTAGAGTACAGCATAGAATCATGAACAAAATCCCTACATAGACAAGCAAGGAGATTGTAGAAGAACTCAATCTGTTTCATTGCAGGCATACAATTCAAAACAAGAACTGCTAAATAAAGGAGTTATGGATTACAAACGAATGTAGAACATTTGGGTTTTGTTAAAATTCCCCTTCAGCACAATGTAGTATGGATCCACTTAAAGCTCCCTCACAAGATTGAATATTTGCTTTTGAAGAAACATTCAGGATTTCTTCATTATGGAATATTCAAATTTTCATTATTTGTTTTCCTCCTCTAGTTTTGCTTCAAACACCAACAGATATTTCAATCTTTTCTGCAGATTAGTCAGAAATTGCGTGGGAGAGTTACCATTCCTTTCACACAAAAGACAGTATAAAAATTTGCATTCCTAACATTCAATGGCTATGGTAGATATTTGATGGGAAGAACAACATTCAAGTAATTAATACAATCTTGAGAATTAATTGAACAGTACAATGTGCCATACCGTCCAGTCAGAAACCTGAACAGCTTGACTAATGAAGTAAAATATTTATAAATATGAATTTAGGATCTAATGGAGGTCACAACAAAAATAATTTGTGCTCAAAACCTGTTTAGGGGAAATGGTAAAGATAATAACGATGTGGTAGATGTGAAAGTGACAAGCAAATTATGCTTGTGACTCCCAAAACTCTGAACCAAATAATATTGAATTGTTATTTAACACTTAAAGACTCAGGGATGTTCCGTCTTTGGCTGTTATCAAGAGCAATGACAGGAAACAAATATCTATTAAAACTGAATGTGATTAGCTTATAATATGACTCAGATTGTGAAGTAGGCTTATTATGAGATATCTAGCTTGTAACACACATTTTAATTTTGTAAGGGAAAAACATTTTAATTGATATTACAATTGAGCAGATTTACAGCTTGGTAAAATGAGTCATCTGTACTTGATTCAGAGTTTATGCTCAAACGTTGAATGATGGGAGATTGGAGAAGAAACTGAACTCTCTTTATATTCTCATGTGATAGGAAATGGCAGAAGAGGTTGAAATATAGTAATTTGATACCTGGATCTGTCAGTAGCTAAAACTACCTTGTGTCATTGCCGGGCTGATCTATTCTATGTCATTCTCAGTTAGAAGCATAGCTAAAAGAGGAGAAAGAAGCATTGCAAAAAATAGAAATGGCACTTAGTTGCAAAAAATAGAAAAAAGAAGTCACATAAAGAAAGATCTGTGGTTTCTTGATCTACAGTTATGGACATGAAATAAAGGTCTCAGGAAAGCATATTCTGATTAAATCTTAAAAACACATATTAACAGGAAATGTAGTTTGACCATGAAATAAATTACTCATGATGGTGGTAGGTTTCCTTTCACTGGATCTGTTACAGCAGAGGCTAGAAAGAGAAGGTGAAGTCATGAGTGGTGCGCTGAATTGTAGAGGTCTCCCCCCAAGTCAGCGAACAGTCTTTGTTTGAAAGGGATTTTTTTTTGAGGGGGGAGAGATGGTATCTTCCTTCAGTAATGGCTGTTGGAAGGGCATTGAATCTGGATAAAGAAAAAGGCCTTCTGAATTTTTGGATTGTTATGTGGCTGAGATATCTGGCTGACTGAAGAAGATTTGAGGAGTAGTTCAAGAAGGTGTTTCTCGGTAAGATTGAGAAGTTGGCTTGCAGCTCTAAATCAATGGCCCACTAGTTCACAAGAGAGAATTCTGTCACTCACAGAGCCATTCAAAGAGGCTGGCTGGCAATGAAGGGTCCTAGTGGTGACAGCAAAAATAGATATTTACCTCTGTTTTCATGACTTTACTACTCATCTAAAAGACTGCAATTGAGATGTCTGGTCATAAAGGTAACCATCATGTGAGGATGTAGCTTTAGATGCCTGAACCCCATACTCTTTCCTTCTTCACTGTCTTATTGAGTAAGCCTAAAGGGTACCTTTTAAAGACATACACACAGAGAGACCATTTTTACATTCTGACTTTCCAATCTTTCCATTCAACACTCTGAGCTCCCTAACTACATATTGACAATGGAGCTCCAGAAAAGTTTTTGAATAGAAGAAAGGGCAAAAAATCTTTTCACCTTGAATGAGTTTCAAATTCAGATTTAGAGTTCAAACCAATATAAAGCAGAGTCCTAGTATTTAATACCTCAGTAACTGTGTATGCTGTTTCCGAAAGCAGTTAAAATATTAGTAAAATAATCCTATGTGAATTTTATGATGATTAGCAGTTGTCTGATGTTAAGTGTTTTGAAGCCATGCCACAGTGCCATAGTGTTAAGGTATTTACATTTTCCAATCTTCAGAGTGAGAACAACACTACGATGGTAGGAAGAAGGAGGAAGGAAGGAGGAAAAATAATAAAAGACAAGGAAGCGTGACTTTACATAATTTAGCTGATCTATTAATTTTATTAGCTGATGACTCTGACTAATAGTAGCCAATTTAAAACCTGAACATTGAGGTATGGCAGTTTAGAAATGTGAAAGAGAGCATAGATTGAGAGCACATAAGGAGCAGAAGCAATCTTGATACTGCAAAGAAATAAAACTTTTTAACATGTTTAAGATGCTGTATATATGATTAAGTGGTAGATACTTCCTTGATAGCTCCAATTCAAAGCACCTCAAGGATCAAATGACCATAATAATTTTGCCCCATTCAAAAGAAGTCCAAGTATTGCATCTTTCTACCAGTGCAATTGTGAAAGAATTTTTAAAAAAATCTTAGGACACAATTTTGGGGTCTGTTACTTTGTTCTGGTATACCCTGAAACAGCACTTATTCCTCCCCTTCATTGACCATGCTTGACTTTACATGAGGCTCCTTCCTAGTTTCCACTTTTACTAATTCATCTTAGTCTTCACAGATATAATATAAAATTGCAATCAAGCAGTAGAAATTATTATCTGTAATAAGTGTAGAAAGACTAAAAAGGTTCTTAAATCAATTTATACATACAGATCAAAATGGATTTCTATCTAAGAGACAAATTAAAGATAATATATTTACAATATATAGAATAATTTTAAATACACTGGAGTACTACGAAGCACATCCAGGGAAGCAAATGGTGTTGATTTTTCTAGAGGCACAGAAAGCATTTGACAATGTGAACTGGCAGTTTATGCTAGCACAATTAAAAAATACGGATTTTGGGGGAAGATTTATTAACATGATTAACGTGGTATATTACAAACAAACAGCTAAGGTGATGGTAAATGGAGATATGACAGAGAAGGTTAATATTAAAAAAGGTACAAGACAAGGATGCCCCTTGTCTCCTCTATTATTCATATTGATATTGGAAGTATTAAACAGAAATATTAGACAGGACACAGAGATAAAAGGTATGGAAATAAAAAAGGAAAAATATAAACTACAGGCATTTGCAGATGATTTAGTCTTCATTCTGGAAGATCCACAAGAAATAGGACCTAAATCAATAAAAAAAAGAGGAATATGGCGAAGTGGCAGGATTGAAAATAAATATAGAAAACTAAGATATTAGTTAAAAATCTTATTGACATGCAGAAAAAATAGTTAATGAAGACAATAGGTATTCAGATTACTAAGAAAATAAAATACTTAGGGATTCACTTGACAGCAAAATGTGTAACTATTAAGGAAGATAATTATTATAAACTGATGCTTTTTCCAAATATTGTTTTGTTTTTTCTTCTGAGATTGCCTCTTATATAATTTTTCATAGTAATAATGGATCATTCTCCTTTTTTCTTCACTTCTATAATGTAAAGTCCCTTTCTCATCCATTAATTGGTAAATTAGCTTTTTCTCCTGCTCTTTTTTCAATCTATATGTCAACCATCTTCCCAGTTTATTTGCATTTTCAAAAAAGTTTTGTTTAGCTCTCTTAATCTTTTGTGCTAAGCCTTCTTTTTCTATTAAGTTTAGTTTATGGTTTTTCAAGTCCATTTGATTTTTGATGTCCTTTTTTCATGGGTCTTTTTGTAATTCCATCTCTAGCTTCTTATATTCTATATTCTTCTAATTGCTTTTGAGCTTGAATTTTCTTTTTATTCCTCTTTCCCACTTATGTTATTGCCAGTCCTCTAATAGATGTTTTTGCTGTATCCCATACATTTTGTAATGATGTTTCTTCTTTTTTATTCTCTTTGAAGAAGAAGGCCAGCTCTATTTCCATAAATTGTATAAAGTCTTTTTCTTTTAAAATTGTTTGGTTCATTGTCTATCTTAACTTCTTTTTTGTGCTCTGCATATAATTTTCATTGGATTATGATCCGCCCATGTGCTTGCTTCTATACTTATTTCTTGTATATTGGGTAGTAGCTCAGTTGACATCCACATAATGTCTATTCTAGACCAAGACATATGTCTATTATAGTAAAATGTATATTGATTTTTGTCCAGATGCATTCCTTACCAAGCATCTTACATACCTAATTCTTCTGCCAATTTAAAAAAGATTTTTGGAAGTGTCTTCCTAGCTCTTTTATTTCTTTTTTCAGATTTATAGTCCAATTCTGCATCCACAATTGCATTGAAGTCACCTACAATACATATATTCTCATATTCCAGTTCTATTATTTTTCTATACAATTTACTATAGAAGTCTTCTTGGTTCTCATTTGGTGCGTATATCACCACTAATAATATTTGTTTGTTATTCAACGTTATCTCCACCAGCAAAATTCTTCCTTCCTCATCCAGAGATATTTGTTTAGCTTTAATCATCATATATATATATATATACACACACATACATACATACACACACACACACACATATATATACATACACATACACATACACACACACACACACACACACACACACACACACACACACACACACACACACACACACACACATATATATATATATATATATATATATATATATATATATATATATATATATATATATATATATATATTCATTCTGAGGTTTTCATGGGTGTTTGTATGTAGGTCTTTGGTTATTCAGGTCTTCTCCCACGTAAAATTGGAAGTGTCTTGGTGATGTTTCGATGAAGTCTCATTCGTCATCTTCAGGCTGGTGTTCTTGGCTTTGTGCAGGAGCAATGTGAGATTGCAGCTGTCTCTTCCTTTTAACTGCTAGTGGGGGTAGGAGCTGATTGGGTGGGAGCTTGGTTGTGTTCTGATTGGGTGGAGGTGTGTTCTGATTGGTTAGGGGCTTGGCTGTGCTCTGATTGGATGGGGGGTTGGTTGTGCTCTGATTGGCTGGTAGTGTGTTCTGTTTGGGTGGGGGCTTGGTTGTACTCAGCTTAGTCTGAGTTGCAGAGGGATTTGAGCTGGTGAGCTGCGTTGTTGTTGTTTGGCTTCATGTTTGTGGCTGTGCGAGCTCTTCATGGTGGGTGTCAGTCTGCTTCATGTATGGATTGGAGGGGTTTAAAGTGGCTAATGATGCAGCTGTGGTCTGGCTTCTGGTCCTTGGTCATGCCTCATTATCAGTGTGGGTTTGAGTCTGCGGTGCATGGAATTTCATATAGTCCTTGATTTTCTAACTCAATTTTGTCTTTGGGGTTCCTTAGGATGATGGATATTTTTCGGTTTGTGCAAAATGCTGTCTTGATGTTATGTTTGAGGAGGATTTTGCTTATTCTGTCTGTGGTGCCTTTTATGTATGGGAGGAGGGCTTTGCCGTTTTCTTGTTCTCTGTCTTGGATTTTAGTGGGGGTTTCTTTTTGGATTAGGTTGGTACTCTTATTTCTTTGGAATCCATTGGATGTTAATACATTAGTGAGAGTGTGTAGTTCGGTTTTTAGGTATTGTTCATCAGCTAAGCATTTTGTTCTGTAGATGAGTGTCTTGCCTACAGAGTTGATCTGGGGTGAGTGGTGGTGTGAGAGTGCGTGCAGATAGCGGTTTGTGTGTGTTTTCTTCTGGTAGATAGTGTGTCCTAGGGAGCCATTGGATTTCCTGTAGACTAAGACATCCAGGAAGGGAAGTTGGTTGTTCGCTTCTGTTTCCATGGTGAACTGTATTTTGGGGTGTAGGCTGTTGAGGTGTGTGAGGAAGTTGTCCAGTTTTTCTTTCCCATGTGGCCAGATTATGAAGGTGTCGTCTACATATCTGAGCCAGAGTTTGGGTTTGTGATCAGATTTTTCTAGAGCTTGGGTTTCAAAGTGTTCCATATAGAGGTTGGCAATGAAAGGTGAGAGGGGTGATCCCATGGGTGCTCCTTCTATTTGTTTGTATTTTTGTCCATTATAGATGAAGTATGTGTTGGATAGGCAGTGGTTGGTCAGATCTAGGATGTGCTGGGGGGGGGGGTTATATTTGTTTTGGATAACTGTCAAGGCTTCTTTGATTGGTACTTGGGTGAAGAGGGATATGACATCGAAGCTCACGAGTAGGTCACTGGGCTGTAAGTTTTGTTTTTTTATGATGTCTATGAACTGGAATGAGTTTTTATATATATATAGAGAGAGTGCTACCCCTCTCTTACTTTGCTGTGCAAGTGAGGCATATAATTTCCCCATTTTTCAGTATTCTGAAATTTTCCCATGTTGTTTTCTAATGTGGACTTCTTGTAAGCAAATTATGTCCTGCTTTAGTCTATCTAATTTGTTAAAAACTCTTTTCCTTTTTATTGCCAAATTAATCCATGTATGTTGATTGACATTAACTTTATTTCTCCTTCCATAGTTTTACTTGTATATAGGATTTGCTGCTCTAGTATTCTTGTTTCTCTTGGTTCTTTTGCTCTTGCTCCTTTTCTTATTGCTATCTCCTCCTTGTCTCTTGCAACTTTTTTCTGTTGTTTATCCCTCTTTCCACAAATTCTTCCTGGCATCTAATCTCTCTCTCTTCTTGTGGGCCCAAGTATTTGTCATAAAATTGTTCTGCCTTCTCTACTGAATCTAACCTATGTCTTTGCTCCTGCCAAGTCACCAGTACTCCCTCTGGTATCAACCATCTAAAATTCACTCCTTTTTTGATCAAACACTTTGTCAGAAATTGGTATTCTCTTCTTAAATCTCTAACTTTCCTCAGGATTTGTTTTAACACAACTATTTCTCTACCTTTATATAATCAGATTGTCTCTTACTTTCTATAGATTCTCATTTTTTATTGCTTTCTTGGTGAACCTAACATGAACCTCTCTAGAAATAACTTATTTCTCATTATGTATCTAGTATGCACTCTAAATATCTCATCAATCTCATTTTTTTCCTTATTTTCCTCCATCGCTTCTGCCAGCAAGTCAGCCATTATCTCTGCTAGGTTTTCTCCTTTCTCTTCTTCCATGTTCTGGAATCTCAAGTAATAATCTGCTCTGTCCATTTCTAAAGAGATAATTGCTTTATCTTTATTTCTATCTGCCGCTGTTAGTCTATAATCTAGCTCTCCCACTCTTTTTTCTGTTGCTTCAGCTTTTTCTTCTACTTTTTGTACTCTTTGTTCATATTTTTTCATTATCTCTTGAATGTTTTCTAGTTTGCCTTCTACTTTCTCCATTCTCTCATCTATCTTCTCCATTCTTTCCTTCAAATCCTCACGAAGAGCTTGTATCATGGTTTTCAATTCTAGTTGCATGGCATTAGATTTTTCTCATTCTTCTTGTTGTTGTATCATGGTCTCCAATGTTCTCTTACTCCCACAGCTAGAAGTTGCAGATGAACTCACTGAAGCCAGTGCTGATTGTGTTTTCTTCATTTTGTGATGTCTTATATCTTGTAATCCACCAAGTATAAAAAATATAATTCAAATTCAATTTATAATCCTAATTTAGGTCCTCCAGTAAGGGGACAGGGAGGAAAAGGAGAAAAGAAGAAGAAGAAAAAAGAAAAAACCAAGAGAAAAAAGAATAGTCCAGTTCCAATCCCAGTTCAAAACCCAATTTTGATGTTCTTCTCAGAATTTTTCCAATTTCTTTACTTCAGGTTCTTCTAACCTTAATCCAAATAGCCTCTGAAAGAGAAGTTTATAAAATAAATTTTTATAATCCAAATCAGCCCACCAAGCCCAAAAAATATCGTTACCCAGTGTATATACTCCAGTAAGCAAATTCACAATTCAACCCAAAACAACAGTAAAAAACAAAGAGAGACCCAAGAAAAAAACACCAGCCAACCACATGAACAATGGGGGGGGGGGATATAAACAGAAAGAGAGGACAAAAGCCTTATTCCAAAATGCCAGTGTAGATTTCCTTAGTTTGCCTCTGTTATTTTGTCTTTTGCCTTTTAGATTCCAAGAGCTGCACTGTTCTCAAAGAAAAAAGACAAAATCTCCAGTGTTTCACTCTGTATCTTGAATTGTTTAGTCTAAACAGCTGCTTATCAATTTAATTTACAAGCTTTCTCCCAAGGTCATTTTTCATTTTTGTTAGGTTTCACCTGCCGGTGGCACTGTTGCTTTATTTTTTTCTCCTTCTTCCCCTCTTTACAATACCCTCATGGCAAGTTTAGATCCAAACTTTTAAAAAAAAGTTCCAAGAAAGTTCATCTAATCAAGTATTCTTTAATCAATAATCCCCATTTTTTTAAAAAAAATGAAGTATCCAGCCTGAATTCAGACTTTACTCTTCAGCCCAATTTTTATAAGCCACTTTTTCTCTTATTCCTTTGTTTTCATGGCCATGCCTGCCTTCCTCGTTGCTGTTCTTCTGGGGGATGGAATAGGTAAAACACTCAATTCCCCCTCCTCCTTTGTGGTCACACTCTCTTCTGCTATACCAAGGAGGATCTTCTTTAATCCAGTTTAATAGGTGGTAAAAAATATTCAAAATATCTCACCCAGAGTGATCACACCTTCCTTTCACTTCCACACTCTGCAGTGGCTGCCCCAACTTTGTAGCCACGCACAATGGTCACCTTCCCAACTGTTGGTTTAGGGAGCTTCTCCAGCTCTATCAGGGAATTTGTGAGTTCCCTGAGATCCACAGAGTGTGCTTCCCTTGCTCATTGTCCCTATGAGACAACTCAGGTCCAAAAGGACCACCTAACAGCTGGGATATTGATAGTCCCTCAAGAGCCCCCATAAGATCTGCTGTTCTGCTGTGACACTAGCCATGTCCCTCTCCCAAAATTGAGCCCTTTGTGTCGGACACAATGAAGTGTAGCAGGCAGATCAGACTGACCTGTTTGTATCAACAAAATGGATAAACCTGACTTTTGATGTAGCCAGGAAACTTGGGTGTAAGTCAATTTCCTAGCAATCTATGAATGGGCTGAAGTTAACATTGTTTGTGCTTGCCCTAATGAGATAGTAGATTGTTTGTTATAATGCTTGAGCAAATGCAGACCATCCCTTTGAAAAACTGCTGAACCACCAGTAGAATGGCTGGATCACTGTGATCTAGAGAAGAAAAGGAATATTCTTAAATTCCTCAAAATATTTCATTTCTGGAATGGGACATTGTATAAATCCCTTGCTACAAGTTTATGAGAGTCACATATTTGCCAAATTGCATTCAAACATTTTTCTCTACGTCAGCAATGCATTGCTGGGAAAATACAAGATTCAGTCAAGGCTATGATGGGCACTGGCCTTTGACACTGTCTCAGTATCTGCCCACAGCAACTTTCTCACATTGAGCAAAATCACACTATACATTTTGTTTTGTTTATAATAATAAAATGTACAGATTATAATAGGCTTAAGGCTTGCTCTTCTTTAATTAAAAAACAGAGAATTTTTGCAAAATAATCATTAGAATGCTTGAGACTTCAACTCTTTCTGCCTGGTAGTTTTGCTGGAACTGGAAAAGAGTCTTGCTTAAGCCTTGAAGAAGAGCCTCCAGTCACTTTTAGCACACCACCCAGCTTCACTGAACACCATTGCTTTCATTTAGAATATTCCACAATATTCCTGTGGAAAATTTTCCTCCCAGAGGTAAGCCCTCTTTGGCCTCTTCGCTGGCCTTCTGAAGAGGAATTAAAACATGGTTCTGTAGCCTTGCATGGGAGCCTAGTGGACCATACAGTTGTAGGGCTGCTTAGTCCCCTCTAAATTTTGAACATTTACATATACTGTTTCACATTTTGATCATTTTATTGTATAGCCCAGGGTTCCTCTTTGAGGGAGACAGGCAGTTCAGAAATGTGAAACACACACACACACACACACACACACACACACACACACACACACACACACAAATAAATTTGCTATAATGCAGCTTCTATGTCTGGCATGCTGTTATACTCATGTGTCCTTACATGGCAATAAAAAACTTACCTTACAATAGCCAAACACAAATTGAGTTAAAGCAAAGTAGGAATTTGGAAAGAAACCAAGACATTTATGACTGCAAGCTGTTGCTATAATTATTCTTACTTTTTTTCCTAGGACCACCACAAACAATAATAATCACTGGCCAAGCAAAAAATTGTATTATCTGTACGAACACAGACTGGCACATAGAAAATGTCATTTATCTATTTACTAATGTGCCATTCCTATCAATTTTTGAACCCTAGCATTGATTAAAATAAGATGAAAAATCTGTAGCAACTATGTCATCAGGGAGAAATAATTACATATATGTAATCCTTGCAGAAAACATCAATCTTTTAGAAAGACGTGATGTTTTGAAAAATTTACCAATTTTCATTAAGACATCATGGCCCCAAATCTTAGGTGAACATTATTATTATTTTTGTAATGTCTTCTGGATATGAAGTATAATTAAAGGTTTTTGTTGCATTGAGACTAGACATTTTTAAATCTCTATAATTTCCTTGTCAATGATCATTAAAAAAAATCAACATAGTAATTTTAAAAAAGGTTTATTAATAACATTTTATCACATTTTATATTTATATTTTATCACATTTTTAAGAGGACATACTTTACAAAAGAAAAAAAAATGAAGCTTAAGGGTGTCCCAATGTAGAAAGCTTCCTTGAAAACATCATAAAGTGTAGTGCTTTGCTGATTGTTATAAATATATCTAATTTACCTTGAAAAAGGGTAATACAAGGAAACAATATTTAACTATTAAATGTTCATTTCCACCAATTCTGAAATGTTAATTACAATTTTCATAGAGAAGTTCAATAATTTTAATTGGCCACTCAACCTCCGAGAAATATTATCAAAATTATTTTTCCATGTTTAAGAAGGCCTTGTACCTCATATTGGATCTTTCTAAATAGAATGCATTATTTATTAATCTTTCATTGAATCGGTTCCAAAGCTCTAATACTTTACAGTAATAAAAACATAGAATATTTTAAAAAAACCCATAACAATTAAACATTCACAATATAAATCACATTAATACCTACCCTCCCCCCCATAAACTTTAATGGAAGAATCATTCTTGGTATAATTCAGACAAACATAATAATAGTAAATGACATAAGCCAAAGTTTTTAACATTGCCCTTAAAACTTATTAACTAAGGCAATCCTTAATCAGGGTTAGTCTGACCATCAGATACTGTAAAATTTAGGGAAAGTTAGATTATTTGCATGTTAATCTGCAGTTTATTTTGTAGGATTACATACAACATTGGAGTCAAACTGGATAATACAAGCCAGATACTCTTTGAATATCTCATACACTGAACATTTTTGCTGCAGTGCTGCCTATTTCAAGTAATCCAAATCTATTCAAAATTATCTAATTTGGGTTTGCTTCAAACTCCAAATGCTTAAAAGCAATCTTCAACAAGATGTTGGATTTTTGTTTCTAGTTTCTACAAAGATACAAATAACTAAATTCTCAAATATTTATTTGTATGGCAAATGAAGGAAAATATGTATATGGATGGGTATATGTATCTGCATTTTTTAATCTATGAAATCCTGGATCTTATGGAAATTGGTTTAACAACATTTCAAGCTGTAAATAAAACAATTACTTTCTGACTATGTTTGTGCATACCAACACATTTAGATCCAGATGTGAAACACTTAAAGTAATATTACATCAGGTATGCTTTGTCACAATAACTGTGTCCATATGGTTTTAATATCTCAAAAAAAGATGTTGAGAATCCCTTTTCTTTGTGAGATTGGAGGATTTGGATGAAGATGGTATTCAGAGGCTTTGAAAATGTATTTCCATATTGTATTCAAGGAAGACTATGAAAATGTAGTTTTTCAGTGAGCTCCACCATGCATATTTTGTTATATCTATAATTGGCTATATTCTTATTTTGCTTGTAATATTATTTTATTACTTGGATAATATTATCCATATGGCGGCCGTGGCCAGGGGGGCCTTTTATCAGGTTCGCCTGATGCGCCAGTTGCGCCCCTTTCTGGATCAGGACTCCATGTGCACAGTCACTCACGCACTCGTCACATCTCGCCTGGACTACTGTAACACTCTCTACATGGGGCTCCCCTTGGGGTGCACCCGGAGGCTCCAACTGGTCCAGAATGCGGCCGCGCGGGTGATTATGGGAGCGACAGGGCGCTCCCACATGAAACCTCTCCTGCGCGAGCTGCACTGGCTTCCGGTGGTCTTCCGGGTGCGCTTCAAGGTGTTAGTTTTGACCTTTAAAGCGCTCCATGGCATGGGACCAGGGTATTTGCGGGACCGCCTGCTGCTACCGATAACCTCCCACCGGCCAGAACGCTCACACAGAGAGGGCCTTCTCAGGGTGCCATCAGCCAAGCAATGTCGGCTGGTGGCCCCCAGGGGGAGAGCCTTCTCTGTGGGGGCACCCACCCTATGGAACGAGCTGCCTCCTGAAATTCGTTTGATCCCGGACCTCTGTGCTTTCCGAAAGGCCCTTAAGACTTATTTTTTCCAACAAGCCGGCCTTGCTTGATTGATTTTAATGGGGTTTTAAAATTTTTTGGTACTATTAATCCCTGGGGTTTTAAATTGGGTATTTTAATGAGGTTTGAGATTTTTATTTTGGAACGCCAATCGATTTAATTTTAAATCCTTTTAATATTTGTATTATATGTGTTTTAATTTGGTTGTTCACCGCCCTGAGTCCCCCTCCCGGGGAGAAGGGCGGTATATAAATTGAAATAAATAAATAAATAAATAAATAAATAAATAAATAAATAAATAAATAAATAAATAAATATTGATTTGGTTTTATTCTTATACTCTGGAGCACATTGCTCAGAATCATAAAAATGGAGCTATTAAGTAATATGGTAAATACAGAGATAATAAGGCATTTTCCAAAAAGTCATTTATTGTGAAATCACTCAGTCAAGTAGTGTTTATAATGTGTGTATGTGTATATATGTATATCTTTAAAGGAAAGATGCTGGCCCTGCCACGATCCAAGCCCTGCCCTTTATTTGTACAAATTGGGTGGGACTTTGAATGCAATGCTATTTCTGCTCTGGTGGTGTTGCAATGTTGCAATATGCTCACATGACCTCAGTGTTCTGTGAGTTGCACTGGTTGCCAGTTGATTTCTGTGTATAATTTAAGGTGCTGATTATCACCTTTCAATCTATTCATGGCATGCCATAGGGCCCGGCTGTCTGAGGTAGTATTTCCAAATATTTCTCCCTTTCTGGTGAGATCATGCCAGCCTTCCCAGGTGGACTTGACAGAAACATAATCAGATGACCTAATTCTACTTTATTGTAAAACTACATTAATAAAATCTTGCAAGTACAAATGTCCTGCTTGGGGTCTGTGAGTCTGCCTTCCGAGTCTTTTTGTCCACTCATTATGCAGTTGTGAGGCATGGCTTTTCTTACCTGATCATTCCCTAAGCAACACCTCTCTGCTCCCCAGGTCATTCCCACATAAAATTACAAATCACAGTAGTGCACTCAGAATCCTATTGATTAAACAGTGTAAACTTATGGGTTACAGAAAGTATAGCTTCTCTGAAATTATACCTGTCCTTTGGAATGACATTCCCCCTCCCCCCAATTTGTATTGCTGCAATCTTAATGATGTTTAGAAAATCATTAAAACTTGATTGTTCTCCCAGTCTTTAGAATAGGTGGTTGTGAAGTCTCTAGAGGTGTGTTTATTTATTTTTACTGTTTTTTATTCATTTTCAAGTTGACTATGATTATTCTTGTGTATTATTTAATTTCTTTTTACTTGTAAGCTGTCTAGAGTTGCTAAGGAATTGGGTGATTCCATAATTCAAACAAACAAACAAACAAACAAACAAACAAACAAGTAAGCAAAAACAAACACATTTTTAACACCCTTTCCTTCTCCATTCATGGACACCACTGATTTTGTCTTATAGCATTCCAAAATGTTATGACTGTTATGTCGTTATATGGGCAACCCCACCAGATTGGTCAGTTCACCGGCAGGAGATTTGAAGATCTGTCATTGGCCGGCTAGCCTGCCGACTCCCTTTATGATGCGAGCCTGGCAGCACAGTCGGCCATTCTGTTCCTGCTAAATAAAGTGCTGAACGGACAATTTGCTGGTCACATATTCTTTCCCTGCGCCAATCTAACACTGGCGACGAAGGATTTCAAGAACCACAGTGAAGAACCTTGTGGCACGGTCGCCATCTAGCCCGACTCAACGGAGCAAGCCACTGAGCTGGAGTCCCTTAGAGCTGATAGAACGAGAACCATGGCAGTGCCACAAATCTGTCTGGCACCATTCAACCCCAATCAGGAGAAGTGGAAATCCTATATGATTAGGTTCCGTCAATTCCTGACCGGCAATGGCTATGAAGACCTGGAGGACAAGCGCAAATGAGCCTTGTTCCTGGCACATTGGGGATCGGCAATCCTGGAGATGGCCATTGACCTCGTGGCACCCCAGGACATCGAGACCATGGCGTGGAGCGACCTCCAAGATGTTCTTCAGGAACATTATGCCCCAACTGGCACACTGATGGTGAACAGATTCTCCTTCAGCCAATGGAATCAACAGGAGGGTGAATCCATAAAGGACTTCATGGCAGCAGTGCAGAAGTTGGCTGCCAGCTGCAAGTTTGATCAAGTGGACAACACCATCCGAGATCGCATCGTCTTTGGGATGCAGGACATCTCCCTGCAGAGAAAGTTGCTGAGCAGGAGAACGGTCTCGCTAAAAGATGTGATTGAAGAGGCCACAGCCGTAGAAACATCAGAGGTGGCAGCGGCAGCGATGCGGAGAGCCAAGGCAGTCCACAAAATCAAGAAAGCTCCCCAGACCTCATCCGAGGAATCCACCACTGGATCCGAGTCGGATGAGGAAATGGTGGTCCATAAGGTCTCCAGACCACCAAGGTGCAAAACCACACAAAATGGTGACCGAGGGGAGAGCTGTGCCAGCGGCAACGGTGACCACGTGAGAGCCAGATGCCGGTGGAGAGATGCGACATGCCGCCATTGCCAAAAAAATGGCCACATCGCTGAGGCCTGCAGAGCTCCAGAACCAGTTTGGAGAAAGCCAAGCCGGAAAACCAAGATCACCAGAGGACATCCAGACAGTCCTATCAACCAGGGCACGAGGGAGATGGGTACCCACGAAGCAGAGTGGTCCACCAAACCATTGCCCACACCAATTACCACAATGCTACATTGTGACTGTGCATGTGGAAGAGACTCCATGTGCCATGGAAGTAGATTTGGGCTCAATCTACTCCATTATGGGCTGGCAGCATCTCAAAAAACTGAAACTGCAAATCTCAAAGAGCCAACTGCAGCCGCTTCATGCAAGGCTCATCGATTTCGGCGGAAACCTCATCAGGGTCCTGGGGAGAGTTTCACTGAGTGTAAGCCACCATGAGTTCAAGGCAACCTACCCATCACTATCGTTAAGGACAGCCGCCTGACCCTGCTTGGAGTGGAGTGGTTCGAGCCTCTAGGGCTCTCAATCAGTGGAATCCATCAGATTTGGCAGGATGAACTTTGCAAGCTCCTCAAAGAGTTCAAGGACATTTGATGGCAATTTAGGTAAATTCTTGGGGAAACCCATATCTTTCAATTTAGATACCTCAATCACCCCAATTCGGCTCAAGCCTCGCAGGGTTCCATTTGCACTTCGGCTTAAGGTAGATGCTCAATTGGATAAACTGATTGCCCAAGGCATATTGGAACCAATCAATCATGCTGCATGGGAGACCCCTATTGTGACCCCAGTGAAGCATGATGGATCTGTGCGCATCTACGCCAATTATAAATGCACCATTAACTGGGCATTACAGCAGAGCGCATACCCAGTCCCAGTGGTGCAACATCTGTTGCATTCACTCAGGAGTGGAGCCATATTTGCAAAACTGGCCCTGGCCCAGGCTTACCAGCAACTGCCAGTTGATGAAAAAACTGCAGAGGCTCAGACCATTGTCATCCACCAGGGGGCATTCAAATGCAACCACCTCCAATTTGGAGTCAGCGCAGCCCCTGGCATTTTTCAATCAATGATGGAGCGCCTTCTCCAAGGCATTCTAGGGGTGGTGCCGTAGTTTGATGATGTACTAACCTCTGGCACCTCCAGACCTCAACTCTTGAAATGGCTGAAGCTCACCCTGAAGTGGTTCCAAGAGAAGGGTCTGCATGTGAGGAGAGACAAGTGCATCATTGGGGTCCAGAAGGTCGAGTTCCTGGGCTACTTAATAGATAGCACTGGCATACACCCCACGAAATCTAAGGTCAAGGTGATTCATGAAGCTCCAGCCCCCCAAAACAAGCCAGAGCTTCAGGTTTTCTTAGGATTGCTAAATTTCTATAGCATTTTCCTTAAACAGAAAGCCACTGTTGCTGAGCCACTCCATTGCCTTCTGGGAAAAGTGGCTCCTTGGAAGTGGGGTAAAGCTGAGAAAACTGCGTTCAACAACATCAAGGGGCTACTATCCTTGGAAAGCATGCTGATACAGTATCACGAGATGCTCCCACTGGTATTGACTTGCAATGCTTCTCCATATGGAGTCGGGGGCTGTCCTCAGCCACCGACTGCCCAATAACACAGAAGCCTCCATCACCTTCTTCTCTAAGACTCTGGCGGCAGCTGAGCACAACTACAGCCAGCTGGATAAGGAAGCCTTGGCCATCGTGGCTGGCATCAAGCGTTTCCATGAATACCTCTATGGGAGGGCATTCGAAATCATCACTGACCATAAGCCCCTCCTCAGACTCTTTGAAGGCGACAAGCAAACACCAACATACATGTTGCCCAGGATGACGTGCTGGGCCATTTTCCTCACTGGGTATTCATACACTCTCACACATACACCCAGCAAAACCATCAGTAACGCGGATGCTCTCAGTAGGTGCCCAATTCAGGAACCGGTGGAAGACCCCGCACCCACCCACCCTCACTCTTTTCAACATCAACGGAGACCTGCAGTGCCCAGTATCATCCATGGATGTGGCAGCCCACACAAAGAAGGAGAAGACCCTCAGACAAGTCATGTCCTGGGTCTCGAGGGGTTGGCCAACAGAAAAAGTGGGCGAAGAGTTCAGCCCCTTCTTAAGAAAGCAGCAAGAACTCTCAACTATGAAGGGCTGCCTACTCTGGGGTGACAGAGTAGTGATACCACAACTGCTACAGAAGAGGACCCTGGAGAGCCTTCACAATGGGCACCCGGGTATCGTGAAGATGAAGGCACTGGCCAGAAGCTACATCTGGTGGCCCGGCCTGGACATGGACATTGAACAATGGGTTTCCAGATGCACCCTGTACCAGGAGGTCAGACCAGTGCCAGCACAAGCCCAACCCACAGAATGGGAGATGCCTAGTGCCCCCTGGTCCCGCGTTCACATCAACATTGCGGGGCCTATGGCAGGCAAATACCTCCTCATCGTGGTGGATGCATTCTCCAAATGGCTGGAGGTCATCCAAATTCCCACCATCTCCACTGAGGCAACCATCTGGGTGCTGCGCAGACTCTTTGCCACTCATGGCATTCTGGACGTCCTGGTGACAGACAATGGGCCACAGCTCACTGCCAAGCCAATGGAATCATTCCTGGCCGAGCTGGGCATCCGCCATGCCCACATTGCCCCATACAGGCTGGTGGGAAATGGGCAAGCTGAGAGGATGGTGAGGCTCACCAAGGAAGCTCTCACCAAGATGGGCACCAGGGATTGGCAGGAGAGGATCGATAAATTCCTCTTCACGCAACATATCACCTCACACATGACCACACACAGAAGTCCAGCCGAGTTACTCATGGGGAGGAAGCTGAGGACACCATTGGACCAGCTATACCCTCAGTACAACCCCCAAGAACCAGTGAACGCAACCTGGCCTCCGCGCACCTTCACTGAGGGAGACCTGGTCTACACTCTCAACTTTCGTGAGCCTCCGAAGTGGTTGAAGGGAGTGATCAGCAGAACAATGGGCCCGAGGTCATACCAAGTGGAGCTGGGAGACGGGCAGATTGTCAAACGCCATGTTGACCAGCTCTGGAAAAGGTGGAGGGAAAGCGGTGGAAACGGTGAAAACCAGTCTGACGAGGTAGGCCTATACCACCCAGACAAGGTAGACTTATGCCATCCCGATGAGGTAGGCTTACCACAACCAGATGAGGTGGGCCTACGCCGCCCCAACAAGGTGGGCCTACAACACCCAGTCCAGATAGGCCTACAACACTCAGACAAGGGAGACCTCTGACACCCCGGCAAGGTTGGACTGCTCGACACCAGCGGAGCAGGCCAACTATCACTAGCAGAACATGAGGACCCCTAATGACAATCGCAATGGCTGCAGCGACAGCCGAGTCCAAGGACCCGGATGACAGCGGATGCCTCTAGTGCCAAAAACCAACCACAGAATGAAGGGAAAAGAACCATCGACTTACCGAGTTCCGGACGTCCAGTCCTCATCTGCAGCAAGTTGCAGGGGCCGAGGCATTGTTCCTCGGAGCCAACGGGGAGCCCTGAGAACCCAGCCGGAGGTACTGGGCTGGAGCCCGCACACTCGATGGCCGAATTCCAGACGTTTCCAAGGCAGGAACTGGGGAAGACAAGAGCCTCACTTGCACGGGACCGACAGTGAGGCAAGAAGTCATCTGCACAGATCAGATAGGATGGTGAGGCGCCCTGGCTACCTGCGCGGCTACGTCATGTACGTGACCAATGGAGAGATGGACTAAGAACTAGGAGGGGAGAGGTGTTATGTCCTTATATGGGTATCCCCGCTGGATTGGTTAATTCACCGGTGGGAGATTTGAAGATCTGTCATTGGCCGGCTGACCTGCCAACTTCCTTTATGAGGCGAGCCCGGCAGCACAGTCAGCCGTTCTGTTCCTGCTAAATAAAGTGCTGAATGGACCATTCGCTGCTCGCGTATTCTTTCCCTGCGCCAATCTAACAATGACAAATACAAATAACCTTCAATTTTAATTGTCCCAAATGTCTCCCACAACTTTTACATTTTTTCTTTTTAAAAAAGAAAATGTAAGAATAAAAAAGATAGAATATCTCCAAAATGCATTTTGACACAACTAGAAGCTGGAGGGAGGAGGGACCTTTCCCAAGTTGCATCCAACCATGTTTCTTACAACATGTTTTCCTACCATGATCTTGTGATTTTGTCCTTGCATCCCAACAGAGAATCAGTCTTAAATCTTCCTCATCCGTACTACTTTTTAAAATAGTACTTCCTCCCTTAATTCATCCAAGAAAAGCCTTGATTTAAAAATTTCTTTTCATCTATTAACTTGCAAGAAAGTTATATGATTGCCTGACCTGGACAGCAGTGACAAAAGGACTGGCAGTGAGAACAGCAAAGTCTATGCCAGTATAGTTTTCTATGGATTCAACTATTCAAGTGATGGTTGAATATCACTTTAACTCAACAGTGAGGGAAAGAAAGAAACAAAGAAATCAGACCCAATAGCAAAAACCCAACAATACATAGGCAATTAAATTGAAATACTGTATGTCAAATTATATTTACTATTTGTATCAAACCAATTAGCCAACCAGTAATAAAGTATAGTAATGCTGAAAATAGAAAACAGACATTGAAATTAAATGAAATGATACTGTTGGATATTGCAAATATAAAACATGTTTTGAGGTTCAAACTATTTTAATGTACAATTTCTTATATAAATATGGGAATAGCAATGTGATCTTAGCTACATCTGCTGAATAAAGTGAAATAGAACTGTGGTGTCACTCACAGCTTACCTAATTTTTAAAGACTAATTTTTAAAAGAAGCATACAATATCCATAACCTGGGATTGCATCTAATCTTCATCTGCAAGTGGAATGCCTTTTGCCAGCACTGAAAACATTAAGGGTGATTCTTGGTAAGACCTCATTCAAGAAGCTATGTTAAAATAAAGTGTCTGATCAGAACAAAAAGTATTTAATTTAATGGGAAATTAAAATTTTAGTTTTATCAAAATTACACTGAAGTTCACTCAAAATCTAATTCCAAAGCATCAAACTTTGAAAAGGGTCTTCTAATGCACCATGCAGTTTGGTGATAAGATGCTCTTGCATTTTATTATAGATTTTGTAAATCACCTGCAGCATCCAGTATATACTTGAAATCTGGATAGAGGGAACAGAAGGAAGAGAGAAAAGTGAATAACCTAGCTTGTCCTTGATGATTCCTAGGTTAAATAAAATATAAATTGCTCAATATTGTAAATAATATATCTTGTAGGGAAAAATGTCTCTTCAGTTACACCTTATTCTTACTGGCATATGAACAAGGCTACTTCTGCATATTTTTGTACTAAAGAAAGTTGCACAAATGGCTAGGTCTAATGTTAAATATGTAAATTTTTCAGCTACAAACCGACTTGCTCAACCAGTTCCAAAATTATAATTTACTTTGCAGTTCATGATAACTTTGTTTGCTAGTTTCAATCTGAAACTAACATTAATTGAATGAAAATCATAGCAACTTAAGTTTGTGTTCATGTTTTCATTAACAGAAGTCTAAAACTAAATCTAAGACCCCTGTTAGTCAAAAATAAGGAACGTTTGTTAGTGTTAATTAAGAATAAACCATAATCCACATAAACCACGATCTAAAGAAAGGACCCCGGAAAAGAAAGAGACAGTAGAGAAAGAAAGCAAAGAAGTAGCAAAGACACAAAGACCACACAGAGTTACACAAGTGACTAAGATCTAAAACAACACAAGGATATAAAGGATGGATAATTGGAAATTGTTATCAATTAATGCGAATGGATTAAATGACTTTAAAAAGAGGAAAATATTTTTCACTAAATTAATTAAGCATAAGGCAGATATTGTGTGCCTGCAAGAGGTCCACATTAAAAAAGAAGATAAAAAATTTCTGGAATTTAAAAAACTTGGGAATCTCTATACTTCCTTAGCAGAAAAGAAAAAGAGAGGGGTGGCTTTGTACATCAAAAAAGAAATTAAAGCAGAATTGAAATATACAGACTCAAAAGGTAGGATTCTAGTAGTGGAAATTAAGAGAGGCAATTCCTCGATATTAATAACAGCTATTTATGTCCCAAACAAAAATTTGAATGATTTTTACAATAAAATACGAGAAACATTAAGCAAAATGGAAAACGATAAAATATGTATAATTGGAGATTTCAATGGAGTGGTGGACCAGAACATAGATCATAAAAGACCTAAGAGCCAAAAGAAAAAAAGAAAGAACTTACCAAAATCCTTTTTCGACCTAGTTGATGAATTGAACCTAGTAGATACTTGGAGAATGTTGCACCCACATAAAAGACAATATATCTTTTATTCTAATCCAAAAAAACCATGGTCCAGAATTGACATGATGTGGGCAAGTAGGAATATGGGAATGGACATTTTGTCAGCTGAGATTACCCCCAATATTTGGGCAGATCATAATCCATTGGAGATTAAATGGAGAAATGAATACAAAAGGAAAAATGTAAGATGGAGATTAAATTTGAAATTTCTACAGGACAAACAGAATATTGAGAAAATAAAGCGAGAATTGAAAGTCTTTTTTGAAGAAAATGAAAAGGAATTGACTGATCGTGGAATAATTTGGGATACAATGAAGGTTTAGTTAAGAGGATTGGCAATAGCATACGGTGCACATAAAAACAAAGAAAAAAGAGAGACCCAAAGAAAATTGTTGGAAGAATTGGGGAAAGCAGAAAAAGAAGTACAGCAGAACCCGGATAATGAGATAGCAAAAGAAAATTGGATGACTATATGGCACAGAATAAATATAATTGACCAGGAGAAGCTGGTGTATGAAATTAAATGTAGTAAACAACATAACTTTGAAAATGCAAACAAGCCAGGTAGATGGTTGTCTTATAGAATTAAAAAAGAAAAAGAAAAAGGAATTATCCACCAATCAGAAAATCAAGAAGGCAATATCATAAACAATGAAGAAGAGAAACTGGAGATCATTCGTGACTATTACACCACCTTGTATGAAGAAGAAGACATCACTAAAGAAAAAGTAGAACAATATCTACTGGAGAGTGAACTACCATTGATAGGGGAGGAAGAAAGAGAGATATTAAATAAAGAAATCACAATAACAGAACTAAAGACCGCAATATCTAAACTGAAGAAAAATAAATCACTGGGCCTGGATGGATTCCCAGGAGAATTATATTCAAATCTAGATTTGCAGGATATTCTTTTACCAAAATTGTTAGACATCTATAATGAGGCCCTGATAAAATTCAGAATTCCAGAATCATGGAGAGAGGCGTATATTACACTCCTCCCAAAAGAAGGAACAGATGTAAAATTAATAAAGAATTATAGACCAATCTCCCTTCTCAACACTGATTATAAAATTTATATGAGCATTTTGGCGGAAAGGTTAAAGGTAATTCTGAATAAGATAATTCACAGCAATCAAAATGGATTCTTGCCAGGGAGACAGATTCGAAATAATACAAGGACAATTCTAGATGTGTTAGAATATTATGAGGAACACCCTGACAAAGAGATGGCGCTGGTTTTTCTAGATGGCCAAAAGGCATTCGATAATTTGAACTGGGAATTCATGAAGCACCAAATTAATAAAATGGGATTCGGACAACATTTTGAAAACACAATAACTGCGATATATGAGAAGCCAAGGGCCAACATAATAGTGAATGGAGAATTAACAAAAACATTTCAAATCAGAAAAGGGGTGAGACAGGGAAGCCCCTTATCACCACTCCTGTTCATTCTAGCATTAGAGGTGCTGTTAAAAAGGATTAGAGAAAATAAGCAAATTAAAGGATTAAAAATTAGAAAGGAAATATACAAAATTCAAGCATTCGCAGACGATGTGGTATTAATCATGGAGGAACCTATAAAAACAGGTGCCCAAATTTTGGAGGAAATTGGTAAGTATGGAGAGTGGCAGGGCTTAAAATAAATAAATCTAAAATGAAAATGTTGACTAAAATATGACAAAAAACCAAAAGAAATTATTGGAGGAGTCAATGGGGATACAAATTGTAAAGAAAGTAAAATATTTAGGAGTACTGATCTCAATAAAATGCTCGGCCATCAAAGAAGATAATTACATACGCTTGGTTAAAAACATTAAACAAGATCTAGAAAAATGGGAGAAGCTCCAGATTTCCTTTTTGGGGAGGATTGCAGCAATTAAAATGATTATTCTACCAAAGCTGTTATACTTATTCCAAACTGCACCAGTCAAATTAGATAGGAAATTCTTTCGGGAACTAAATTCTATTATTAGGAAATTCATATGGGGAGGGAAGAAACCCAGGATTGCAATCAGGAACTTACAAGACAAAAAAGACGGGGGGTGGGGGTAGGATTACCAATCTGGGAAACTTATCAAAAAGCAGCAAATCTGGTGTGGATAAAAGAATGGGCAAAATTGAGAAATAAAAGAATTTTGACATTAGAGGGACATGACCTCCAGAAGGGATGGCATGCTTACCTCTAGGGAACAAGGTCACACTTCCGTAAGCATAAAATAAGGGATACGCTTATGGCAACTTGGGGAGAAATAAGGCAGAAACATTACACTCAAATTCCCAGATGGCTGTCCACAATGGAAGCAATAATATATCCAAATGTATTGGAACTGGGTAAAACAGTAAATTATAAAGAGATATTAGATGGAGCAGGAAATTTAAAAACAATGGAAGAATTGAAAGAGCAGGGCACTCATATAGATTGGTGGACTTACACACAAATTAAATCATGATACAAAAAGGACAAAGAAGAATTTGGCATAGAATTAGGAACCAACGGGCTTGACAAAGTGTGGATGGGCACAGATAATAAAATCTTGGCCAAATTGTATAATTTCCTGGTAGATTATGATTTGATGGAGGAAGTAGTAAAGGATCCAATGATGGCATGGGCTAAAAATTTTGGACAATCAATTAATTTAAGTGAATGGGATCAAATTTGGAACAATAATATCAAAATGACTAAGGCAACAACTTATAAGGAAAACCAATATAAAATGATATATAGATGGCACTTAGCCCGGGCTAGGATCGCCAAAATTTATCCAAATACGATTCCAAATTGCTGGAAATGTGGACATCAGCAAGGCACATACTACCATTGTTGGTGGACCTGCCCACAAGCCAAAGAATTATGGAGGAGGATATGCAAATGGGTGTCAGAAATAACAGGAGACACCATGGAATTAGAACCAAAAATATTTCTCCTTCTTTTATAATCCTAAAAACAGAATCTGCAAGAAAGAAGAAGTACCTTATTACGCACATAATAACTGCAGCAAGAATCTCTTTTGCCCAATACTGGAAGGAGAAAAAGATTCCATCCGAAGAGCATGTAATTAGAAAAATACTCGAATGCGCCGAGATGAATAAATTGACGTTAGAAATTAATGACAGAGAGGAAACTGAGTATTACAGTATTTGGGAAAGGTGGTATGAGTGGCTAAAAAAAGGAAAAGTGACGTGAAAATTGAGAGGTTAAATTTACATGGAGAAACTAGCATAATAGTACATAGATGCGAGCTATTTTACCAGTAGTGGGAAAGAAAAGGTTATGAAGATGTAATTTGATGTAAATAAATGTATCATTAGAAATGAAGGTTTATAAAAGTAAAAACCCTACAGGTGGTATGTTTATAATACGATAACGAATTTACGAATTAATATCATGTAAATAATAATGCATTAATGTAAATATTATGAAAGTACACTTGTATATGTATAATAATATCATGAGACCGGAAATGACAGAAATGTGTTATAATTTTTAATCAATAAAAATTTGAAATTAAAAAAAAAAGAATAAACCATAAATTACAAAATGATGATTGAAACAATTGCACCTCTAAAGGTAACTCCTTGCTTAAAAGTCTGTGCTGACCAGTTGGCCCCCATCTTCATCTGTATCTTCAATAAATTGCTAGAGATGTGCTATGTTCCTTCTTGCTTCAAACACTCTACTATCATCCCAGTGCCAAAGAAACCCACCATCAGGGAACTGAATGACTACAGACAGTTGCTCTAACATCTGTAGTCATGAAAACCTTTGAAAGGCTAGTGTTGTCCCACTTGAAAACCATCACGGATCTGCTGTTAGACCCCTTGCAAATTGCATACTGAGCAAATAGATCAACAGATGATGCTGTTAATATGGCTCTGCACTACATCCTACAACATCTTGAATCTCCAAAGACCTACACAAGGGTCCTCTTTGTAGACTTTAGTTCAGCATTCAATACCATCATTCCAGACACACTTCTAACTAAGCTAAACCAGCTACAGCTACATCAAAAATGTCATCAAAAAAGCACAACAAAGAATGCTCTTTCTGCGCCAACTCAGAAAGCTCAAACTTCCCAAAGAGCTGCTGATCCAGTTCTACAGAGGAATTATTGAGTCTGTCATCTGCACCTCTATAACTGTCTGGTTTGGTTCTGCAACCCAACAAGACAGACACTTCAGAGGATAATTAGAACTGCAGAAAAAACAATTGTTGCCAACCTGCCTTCCATTGAGGACCTGTATACTGCACAAGTCAAAAAGAGGGTGGTGAAAATATTTACAGAACCCTCACATCCTGGACATAATCTGTTTCAACTTCTACCCTCAAAATGATGCTATAGAGCACTGCACACCAGAACAACTAGAGACAAGAACATTTTTTCCCGAACACCATCACTCTACTAAACAAATAATTCCCTCAACACTGTCAAACTATTTACTAAGTCTGCACTACTATTAATCTTCTCATCGTTCCCACCATCCATCTCCTTCTACTTACAACTGTATGACTGTAACTTTGTTGCTTGTATCCTTACAATTTATATTGATATTTTTTCCTGATTGCTTATTTGTATCCTATGGCTATCATTAAGTGTTGTACCTTATGAATCTTGATGAACATATCTCTTCTTTACACTGAGAGCATATGCACCAAGATAAATTCCTTGTGTGTCCAATCACATTTGGCCAATAAAAAGTTCTATCTATTCTATTCTATATTGTTTTGCTACGCTGTTGCATTCCATGACCAGCTTGTAGGTAAATTGACATATGGAGATAGCATGAACCTGCACTGATTGGAGAGACCATTTGTGGGATACTAATAGCCTGTGGGACTTAGATCCTGGTATTTGACTCAAAACTTGAAAATCAACCTAACAGAGTGAGAGCAAACAAGGTATTGGTGGCATAGAAATGGAAGTTCTAGATGAATATCCTTATCAAGTGCATCATTTTCATTGGATCTATCTGTTGCTATATGAATTTCCAATGAAGTGATACTTTATGGATGTGTTTGGAGCCAGAATTTCAACACGTCTAGAAAGCGCTAAGTTCGAGTTGGTTGATTCACAGAAGTCTAACCTTGTGATATTAGCTAACCTTTTGAGTGTAGATGTAGAAGTTGATTTTGTTGCTTTCTACCTTAGCAGTTGCCATTTTGGCAACCTTTGTTTAACTATGCCTTTATAATTACAATTATTAAATATTTCAAGAGATTTTGCTGGACTTCATACAATTCTTGAACTTTGAGAGAAGTGTATAGAAGTAGTACTTGGTTGTGGACTTCCGGCTGATGTCACAGTGGTATCAGACATGAGGATCGGGTCTCCGGGCTCCCATGCTGAACTCTCCCTGTTGGAGGGCTCTGAAAGGTGAAGAAAAGATGGGTGCCCTGTAGTTCGGGGAGAGCAGCAACTCTCCTGCTGGACTCAGGGCTTCTTCCCTCTCCCTCTACAAGAGGAAGCAGCCATCATGGTTGCATGAAGTTGGGACAGTTGAGGCAGCAAAGAAATGTGCAGGAGCAGGGCAGATAAACAGTGATTGGAGCTTGGTGAGAAGATTCATTTTTATTTAGACCTTAACTTTAAAGAAAAAAAGAAAGAGGAAAATCCGGAAAAAGAGACTTAGAATATTTTTTAAAGTGGTGAACTACCATAGAGAGAAAAACCCTAGACCTGAAAGAAAGGAACTAAGGGGAGAAAAGCTAAAGAACTTTTAAAACATAGAAAATTGATCTTTTAAATTGGGCAGGCATTGTTTTGGAAAGACATTGAAAATGCTGGACTATCTACTTGAATTTACTTGAATAGTTGACTTTGCTTCCATAAAATGTATTAAATTTGGATCAATTAAATCAATAAACTTGAAACAATGCTGAGGGTGCCATCTACTGGTGAATGGAATATACCAGAGCCCTACAAGTTTAGAAAAACTTTTTGATGAGAGAAATAAATAACATTCATCTGGAGGATTGTGATGATCCTTACTGTTCTATAACTAGTTACTTTATGATTACTGGAGAGTCTATTATGAGAATAAGGAAGACTTTTAAGTAAAGCAAAGTGATTTTTGACTTGAGGAAGCTTCCGGGACTATTTAAATGGAATTGATTAATAATTCTGAAATGTAAAGGACTATGATTACTGAACTTCCTGAGGAGTAACATTGGACTGGAATCAGTGGTGGTATTCAAATATTTTTACTATCGGTTCTGTCGGTGTGGCTTATTTTGTGGGTGTGGCTTGAAGTTCATATGATGGTGGGTGTGGCTTAGTGGTCATGTGACTGAGTGGCTTGGTGGTCATGCTTGTCTAAAGGGATGTCTTTGCTAGAGAATCCTAGTGAATCTGGGTCTTGAATCAATGCTATTATGCTGTGATTGTACGAGCAACTGATGGCCCTGGTTTAATTCTTAAAGGACAGGTAGTCCTTGATGTACAACCACAATTGAGGCCAAAATTTATGTTGTTAAGTGAGAGTTGTTAAGTTTTACAACCATTTTACAACCTTTCTTGCCATGGTTGTTAAGTAAACAGTTGTAGTTGTTAAGTCAGTAACACAGCTGTTAAGTGAATCTGGATCCCCATTGACTTTGCTTATCAGAAGGTTGTAAAAAGTGTTCACACCACCTGTGGACACTGCAACGATCATATACAGGTAGTCCTGATTTACAACAGTTCATTTAGTGACCATTCAAAGTTACAACACTGAAAAAAGTGACTTATGATCAGTTTTCACACTTATGACTGTTGTAGCATCCCTGTAGTCACATCATCAAAATTCCAATTCTTGGCAACTGAATTATATTTCTGGTTCATGGCGCGGCACCTGCTGCTGCCCTCACTGGCGTGAAAAGTTCTGAAGCAGAATCCTCGCTCACCATTTGCCTGCCGCTTGGATTCACTGCCCCCCACCCAGCCACTTGGAGCTTTGGGCAGGGGGGTTAGTTCTCAGCAATTTTTCCAGTGGTGGGAAAAAGTTATGAGGGGGAATTCTCGCTCATCTTTCACCTGCCACTTGGATTCACTGCCGCAGCTCCCCCCCCCCCCCCAGGCTGCTGGGTGCTCCAAGCAGTGGACAGTGGGGGTGAATTCTCAGCACTTTTTCCAGTGGTGGGGAATCCTCCAGGGGTGAAATGCTCTCAGTTCAAACTGGATCACCTGATCCAGTAGCAATGGCAGCAGGTGGTTCGGAGAACTGGTAGCAAAAATCCCTGACCACAGCTGAGCCGCACGATCATCAGACACTTTTTTTTTTACTTTTAAAAGCATTTTTTCTACAACCTCTTTGGCCAAACAGGTTGTAGAAAAAATGCTTTCAAAAGGAAAAAAGCCTCTGATGATCAGTCAACTCAGCTGGGATCGTCAGACCCTTTTAAAATCATTTTTTTTACAACTGCTTTGGCCAAAGAGGTTGTTTAAAAAATGCTTTTAAAAGGCTCCTACAATCCCAGCTGAGTTGCCTGATCATCAGAGGCTTTTAAAAGCATTTTTTCTACAACCTCTTTGGCTGGCAAAAAAAAAAGCCTCTGATGATCCCAGCTGAGTAGTATGATCGTCAGAGGCTTTTTAAAAAAAATTTTTTAAAAGCAATGCTTTTAAAAGTAAAAAAAAAAAAAGATTGCGCCACAGCTGATCAACCGCCCCCCCCCCCGTATGCTGTTCTACTTACCACATGCCTCCTTTTGGCTGCACTGCATGCAAGCACATCATATTTGCTGCATGCACAGCCAGCAAACCGGTAGTAAACTGGTTCAGATTTCACCACTGGAATCCTCCATCACTTTTTTCCGCCACTTGGATTCACTGCCACTCCCCCTTCCGCTTGGAGCTCCAGGCTGCAGCGGCCACCCAGGTAGACTGCACCCAGAGGAGGAAGGTCTCCACCCAGCCGCCTCCTCAGCAGTAGCCACAGCCCGCAGTGCTCCCCTTACAAGGCCCATGGGAGTCGTGGTCAGTCTGAAGCCCAGTTCCCCACTGCCCCTCCCCAGCAGGTTCTGCTCAACTGGGCCAGCTCCTCTTGGCAGATGGGCTGAAAAGCTTGGGGTGAGCATAGGGCAGGGTGAACAACCAGCGATAAGGGGACCGGTTCGGGGGCATGGCCAGCCAGCCATCGCTACCAGTTCTCTGACCTCCAGGAAATGGCTGCCACTGGTTCAGATAAACCGGTACGAACCAGCTGAATACCACCTCTGACTGGAATATAATGCTTTTGGACTTTAGTAAGAGCAGGACTTATTAAATTAATACAAGATGCTTTATCAGGGGAAAAGGCGTCAGATTTCAAGAGAAATGGCATTGATGTTTCAAAGCATTGGGGTACTATGGAAAAGAATCACAGAGAGATAAAGAACCTAATGCAAGGCATATATGGGAAAATAGAAAATACGCTACAACTGATGATGAATGAAGATCAAAGAGTCCAGGAAAGAGAGGAGCTAGCAGAAAGAATGGAAGAAAAGACAGAATGGACAAACCAGCAAACAAAGCAAGAAGATGGGAAGAAGATGATAAAGATAATAATGACTGATGAAATAAACCAAGGGAAAAGCACTTTAAGAGATTTAAAAATGGAATTGGATAATTGGGAAGATACTTTTGAAAGGGAGAGAAGGGCTTGGGTGGGTATCCTGGACACCTGGTATTCTGGAGACCTGGCAGCTTAGGAGGACAAAGATTCAGTCTGAATGGCGAAGGTATGAATCTTGATAGAGATAAAGATCCAAGAGAGGAGTATGGGAGGCAACCCAAAAAGCAAATAAGAATTTAAGTATTAAAGAGCAGGATATTCATTCTTTTTTTCTAATATAATGATGGTCTGATTAGAAATTTGATTAGAAGTAGAAATAAGAAAACACACCTTTATATGAAGCAATAGTTAGATGGAAAGAATGGAAGTTGAAAAAGGGTATTATAAGGTATGTTTAAATAATAGGAATACTGGTACTTGAATGGCGTATTGTGACTTTGAACAACTAAAGGGCTATGCCTTATATAAACCTGTATATTAATATTAAGATTAGCAATAGTGTTCTGATTAGAAGTTAGAATAGAGATAGAAATAAAAAAATAGGGGGAATATTAGTAGATTTTTTTTCTTTTTATATAATAGAATATAAGTAATAATTTGATGGAAAAGATCAGAGGGGGAAAGATAGTATTACCATGTATGCTTACAATACCATTGGCATTAAAATGGAATATTGAAATATTGAATAACTACTTTGAAAAAACCATGTATGTTAATACTAGGAATACATAAGTTTGATTAATATAACAATTATTATGATTATCATTAATGATGGTTATATCAAAATTATACCCAGGGGCCACACTGTTCATGTATTGATATTAATATATATTTAAAAATAAAAAACTAATAAAAAAAGAAAAAGTACTTGGTGCTGTGACAACTTTGTAATAAACTGTCATTTGAAACAAATGTTATGTGCATTCATAGGCCTTGGTTTTCTGAAGCTTACCATAATTCAAAAAATACCCAAGCTATTTCTTAAAAAACATACAGAGTAACTGGAAAAGATTATATCAGCAGCTGAATACTTTGCATTATTTAGAGTCGCCTTGAACCATGAGATGGGTGGCAAACAAATTTTATTATATACTTTATTCATTAAACATGAAACTCAGTCAATTGAACATTCGAAAATGCATCACAAATACCACTGATTTGTGCTAATGGTTGATACGGGTTGCTGCCAGCGTCCTAGGTATCAACCAAGTACCTTCTTAAGATGTACGATGTTCCAAGCAGCACATTTTTTTGTAGTTCCACTGGTGTTATTGCAGGAAGTTGCAATTTGCTGATGTATCTAATAAAATTCTTGGACATGATACCAAGTGCCCTGATGACAATGGGTATCACTGTTACATGTTTCATCCATAGTCGTGTAGTTTCGATGGCCAGGTCACAATATTTCATGATTTTTTCCAGTTCTTTTTCTTCGACTTCGGCATCTCCTGGTACCGCAATGTCAATAAATTGTACGTTTCAGTTTTTGACAACTATGGTATCTGGTGTGTTGTGTTCCAAATGACGATCTGTCTGTTTGAAAGTCCCACAAGATCTTCACATAATGACCAGTGGCTTAATTTAGCCACTCAGTCGTGTCTAGTTTTGTAATCAGTTTGTGCGATTTTGCTGCATTCACATATTAAATGTGAAACAGTTTCGACTTTGTCATTGCAAAGTCAGCAATTTGGATTGTCAGTGGATTTTTGTATCTTTGCTTTCATGGCATTAGTTTGTAGTGCTTGTTCTTGAGCAGTGAGTATTAAACCTTCTGTTTCTTTCTTGATGGTTCCCATCTTAAGTCATGCCCATGTAAAGTTGTCATCACATTTTCCTTCAATGTTTTTCAAGTGCTGTCCATGCAAAGCTTTGGTTTTCTATCTATTTAATCTGTCATCCAGCTGTTTTTCCTTATATTCTGCCTTTGTTTCTGTTGTTTTTATAAGGTTCTCCATTTTCACAGCCTGCAGCAATTTTTCTGTATTTTGGTTCACATAATCATTCAAATTTCGTTTTTCTTGTTCTACAGTTTGATGGATTTCCAATAGTCCTCTGCCCCCTATTTTTCGTGGCAGATACAACCTGTCAATGTCACTTCGTGGATATAAAGCGTGGTATATATTTAAAAGTTTGCACGTTTTCCAGTCCAAGTTTTCCAGTTCAGCCAAAGTCCAGTTGATGATTCCAGCTGAGTAGTGTATCACTGGAACTGCCCACGTATTAATGGCTTTAATTATGTTTCCAGCATTCAGCTTCCATTTTAATATTTTATGGACCCTCCTGATGTATTCCTTTTGCATCGACTCTTTGACTTTTCCATTCAAGATGTTATCTGTTTCCAATATGCCTAGGTATTTGTAACCATCATCCTTTGCTAATGCTTTTACTATGTTTCCATTTCCCAGTTCTATTCCTTCTATTTTTTACATTTTTCCTTGCTGCATGGATAATATAGCACATTTTTCAAGTCCAAAGTTCATTTTGATGTCGCTGCTGAACAGTTCAACTATACTGAGTATTGATTTAAGTTCAGTGAGGCTTTTTGCATACATTTTAAAGTCATCCATGTATAGTAGATGGTTTATCTTGCCATATTGGCTTGAGATTTGGTATCCTGGTTTTGTGTTTCGTAGAATTTATTTTTTTATTTTATTATTATTATTGGTTAATCTGTAGTGAGATTCACAGCCTTTGAGGCTGGTTAATAGCTCAGCAGCTCAAGTCCTAAGGACCTAGGAACTGTTAAGGTATCATCGGAGGACGTAAGCTGTTCTGAGTAAGGTGTTCTTTTGTAGAGTCATTTATTTATTTGTAGAGTCTGTTGTTGTTGTTGTTGTTGTTGTTATTTAATCTGTATTGAGATTCACAGCCTTTGAGGCTGGTTAATAGCTCAGTAGCTCGAATCCTAACCAAGAACCTAGGAACTGTTAAGGTATCGTCGGAGAATGTAAGCTGTTCCGAGTAAGGTGTTTTTTTGTAGAGTCATTATTGCAGCAATAATGGAGCAATTATGGCAGGGTAGCCCTTTGGGTATTGCTCCAAAGGCTCCAATTACAATCGGGACAACACACGATTTCTTTTTCCAAAGTCGCTAAAGTTCAATTTGCAAGTCCCAGTACTTTGTGATTTTTTTCTTGCTGCTTGTCTTCAATCCGTGCATCACCAGGTATTGCAATGTCAATGAACCATACTTTTTTCTTTTCAACTACTGTTATATCAGGTGTGTTGTGGACCAAGTGCCTGTCAGTCTGAATCATAAAGTCCCACAAGATCTTGAGTTTCTCATTCTCTAAAACTTTCTCAACCTGATGTTCCCAGTGGTTTTTGCTGTACTCTAATCCAAACTTCTGGCACAATTTCCAGTGAATGATCTTAGCAACGTGGTCATGGCGTTGTAGGTAGTTGGTTTGTGAAATTTTGCTGCACCCACTGATCAGGTGGTCGATTGTCTCATCTTTCTCATTACAGAGGCGGCATTTGCTGTTGGTCAGGGGTGAAATGCTTTCGGTTTGGACCGGCTCGGGCAAGTAGGTAGTGATGGTGGCAGGCAGTTCAGAGAACCGGTAGCAAAAATCCCTGCCCCCGCCTCCCCCCCATGCCCAGCAGAGCCGTGCGATCAATAGAGCCTTTTTTTCCCTTTTAAATGGCTCTGACAAGCCAAGCTGAGTTGCCTTAGCTGCTGGTCACAACGCCTGCCTTGCTTCACTTGCTGTAATACCTGCAATCCATTGCATCAGCAAACAACTGAATCTCCCTGTCTGCAATCAAACTCATCGGTGAGCAGCTCTATCTGCCTGCCTGCCTTCTATATTCTATTGCAGGGGTCTCCAACCTTAGCAACTTTAAGGCTTTTTCTTTTAAATGGCTCTGACGAGCCAAGCTGAGTTGCCTTAGCTGCTGGTCACAACGCCTGCCTTGCTTCGCTTGCTGTAATACCTGCAATCCATTGCATCAGCAAGCAATTCCCAGCAAAGCTGGCTGAGGAATTCTGGCAGTTGAAGTCCACAAATCTTAAAGTTGCCAAGGTTAGAGACCCCTGTTCTATTGGGTAAGTTTTTCCCCCCTTTGGGAGCTTTAAAAAAATGGTTAATTGGGGGCTTTTTTTAGTTGTTCTTTTTTTAGACCTAGCCATTTGAAGTTTAGGAAGTTTTAAATGTAGCTCCTTTTATATAAAAATAAAAATATATAAAAATAAAATAATATTTGTGCAGCTTTCTGAGATTTAGTGTGTTTCTGTAGTGTTTCACTCTAACTACAGAAACACACAAAATCTCACAAAGCTCTATGTGGAATTTTGTGTGTGTAAAGTGTGAAAGTTGGTTTTTTGGGCTTTTTGTGGCTGTGTGAGGTTCCTGCTTGTTGCAAGGGCCGTTTTGGGTCTAGCACAGCTGCTTTTACATTGTGGGTGAGCCAGTTGTGTTGTGTTGTTTTGTAGGTTAAAAAAGGGCAAAGAAGTGACATTGACTTGGCCAAGCCCACCGTCACCTTACTACCAAGCTCCGCCCACTAATTAAGCCAGGCCCACAGAACAGGTAGCAAAAAATTTTAGATTTCACCGCTGCTGTTGGTGGTAACATGTTGAATTTTTGCTTCATGCAGTTTGTGGCTAGGGCTTGTTCTTGAGCTGCCAAAATAAAGCTTTCTGTTTCTTTTTTCAGTACTCCTGATCTTAACCAGTTCCAAGTTAGTTTCTGGTCAGCTTTGCTTTTCCAATTTTCAGCTCACTACTCAATTACTTCTTTCTTATATTCTGCTTTTGTTTTAGTTGTCTTTAAAAGGCCTCCTTTATTTACTTCCTTAATCATTGGTTTTTCACTTTTCTGGATGTAATCATTCAAGCTGCATTTTTCTTCTTCCATAGTCTGCTTTACTTGTAAGAGTCCTCGACCACCCTCTGCTCTTGGTAAATATAATCAGTCAACATCACTTTTAGGGCGCAAGGCATGATTCATTGTCATAAGCTTCCTTGTTTTTCTGCCCAAATTGTCTAACTCCATGTGGGTCCAGTTAATTATTCCTGCAGAGTATCGAATCACAGGTATAGCCCAGGTATTTATGGCTTTTATAATGCTTCCTCCACTCAATTTGGACATTAATATCTTACGAATTCACCAAATGTACTTGGCTGAAGTTAATTCCTTGACTTTATTATGCATTAAGTCAGATTCTAAAATCCCCAAGTACTTATAGCCTTCTTCTGATTTTACTGATTTTATCATTTCTTCATTCTTTAGTTCTATTCCATCCTCTTCTATGATCTTGTCTGCTTTGGTTGCTATTGTTGCACATTTGTCAATTCCAAACTGCATACTAATGTCTTGGTTGAATTCTTTTGTGTTTTCAATTAATAAATTCAGTTCACCTTTTGTTTTACCAAACAGCTTCAAATCATCCATGTACAACAAGTGCGAGTGTTTCAGTCCTTTCTTTTCAAGTTCGTATCCACAGTTCATCTTCTTCAAAATGATTGTCAGTGGTAGCATTGAGAGTATAAAAAGTAGGGGTGAAAGGGAATCACCCTGGAAAATGCCTCGTTTAATTTCAACTTCACCCAGTATTAGCCATCATTATTAGCCTTCATTAGCCATAAGTTTCGTTTTCCAGAGGTTCATTGAAGATTCCATGAATTTTTGTATGTTGCTGTTGTATGATGCCAAAGATTTCCAGGCATTTCTTGATCCAGCTATGGGGAACTGAATCAAATGCTTTCTTATAGTCTATCCAAGCCATGAACAGGTTGGTTCGTCTTTTCTTTTGAGTTCTTTAGGATTAGCTTGTCAATCAGCAATTGATCCTTTGTTCCTCTTGAGTTTTTGCAGCATCCTTTCTGTTCTACAGGAAGCAAATTATTTCTTTCCAGGTATCCATAGATTTGGTTTGCAATGATATCAGTAAGAAGCTTGTATGTTGCTGGCAAACAGGTGATTGGCCTATAGTTTCCAGGGCCTTTCCTTTTTCTTTATCTTTTTGGATAAAAAATGTCCTTCCAGTTGTCATCCATTCATCATTTTCAGGTGTTTTTAGGATCTGGGTTGCCAATGTTTTGTGCACACTTGTAAGTGCCTTTAACCAGAAGCCATGCAGCTCATCTGGTCCAGGTACACTCCAGTTCTTCACTTTTCTTGACTGTCTTTGCACCATTGCTTTTGTTATTTTCACGTCTTCCATTTTATGCACTTTAATAGAGTCCTCAACCTGTTTGATCCATTTTGCATTTTTGTTGTGCTTCTTGTTGTTTTCCCACAAATTCTTCCAGAATTTCAGAGTTTTCTCTTTATCAGGCTTTTCATTTGTTGTTACTCCGTCTCCATTTTCTAAGTTCTTATAAAACTGGTGCTGATTTGCTCTGAACTGTGAGTTTTCCTTGAACTGAGTTACTCGGTTTTCATACCTTTTAATCTTTTCAGTGATGGCAACAACCCTCTGCTTCAGCTCTTCAATTACTACCATTCTTCTTCTTCTTCTTCTTCTTCTTCTTCTTCTTCTTCTTCTTCTTCTTCTTATTATTATTATTATTATTATTATTATTATTATTATTATTATTGAAATAATCCTCTAGTTGCATATTAGCTCTATTCCTTTTTTTCTTTCTTTCTTATCTTCCTTTTATGTATTTGTATGTATGTATTTCCCAAATCAATATCTCTAACCACCGTATGTCATTTACAGTTCTAAGGCATTGCACAATGTGTTTAATCATGTATTTTATGCAGAGCTGGAATGACTGAATAAGCTTTGCAATTTATGGAGGTGCTTTAAGTTGTAAAGAATGTAATCAAAACCTATGGCTTCTAAGCAGATGAAGCCAGCTCCCAAAGCTGCAGGGGGGGGGGGGTCCCCTACTCACAAAACAAAAGAGCAGTCAGAGACTCAGACTCAGAGCCAAGAACAGGAGATTGGATTTAAGGATTTGAAAGAATTTATTGCTGTGGCTCTGATGAACCAAACTGAAGTAATGGATCAAAAATTTGAAAAGTCTCAGCAGAAATTTGAAAAGTCTCAGCAGGAAGTTAAAGAGGTGGTTCAAGAAAAGTATGACAAGATGAAGTGAGATATACTGACAGTGATTACTGGTTTGTCAGAAGCGGTTGTTGAGATTGATAAAAAAGTGGTTGAACTCAGTTCAGAATTTGAATCTAAAATGAGGGAAGCTGACAATAAAATTTCCAATGTGGATAACAAAACTCAAAGAATTGAAAATGAAGTGACTATGATGCAATTCAGATTTATGGAATTTGCTCTAAGATTGAGAGGAATAAAAGAAAACAACAGAGAGGATTTGAGAGTGGTTTGTGCTGATGCCCTTGCTGTGATATTAAAGATTAACCCTGAAGATGTCTTGTGTAAGATTGATAAGGTCTACAGAGTGAACTCTCGGGTGGCAAGGCAAAGGAACCTGCCTAGAGATGTGGTGATCTACTTTACAGATAGAAGAATGAGAAATGATATCTTGCAAAAGTCTTTTGTCTCTACTGTTCAAGTGGATGGAAAGGAGATTGGGATTTACAAAGAATTGCTGCCTAAGATGTTAAGAGACAGAAAGGATTTTGGATTTTTGGTGGCTGAGTTGAAGAAACAACAGATTCCATTTAGATGGGATGCCCCAGTTGGTATAATACTGAGATACCAAGGAGAGAGATATCAATTAAATACTGTGGAAAAAGTGGAAGAATTTTATTTCAGAGTTCTTAAAACTGGTACATCTTCAGTGTTAGCTATAGAGGAGGGTGTTATAAAGAAGGAATTTGAGCAAGAGTCTGAGGAACAGCGGAAGTAGATGGAGCTGGAGGCAATGGAAACTCAACGAGCAATAGAGGAAATTCAAGGAGCAACAGGAGGCTCTTTGGATAAACCATTGCTGGATTTTTCTAAGACTAGAAAAGGGCCACCCAGAAATACAAGGGAGTGGCACTGGACCTCAACTTGTTGTTGCAGGAACCTAAAGATCAGCGTATAACTCGAGCAGCTCACAAGCAAATCCAAGATAAACAACAGCAGCAGAGGTCTATTCCACCACAAGATAAGAAGGTTGCCAATGGTAAACCATACAAACCTGGAGCCAAGGGAGGAGCCAGGCCAAAGACTACCACTCTGGAACAGAAACTTCAGCAAATGCTCTTATCGCTTCATGAGACTACAAATGACAATTAAATTTCTATCTTGGAATGTGAATGGACTGAACTCATCACAGAAAAGAAGGAAAATATTTCACTATTTGAGACAATTTAACAATGATGTTATCTGTTTGCAAGAAACCCACATCAGAATACAGGATCAAAAATATTTGATGAATTCTAAACTAGGTGCACAATTTATAGCTTCAAATTCAGAGAAAAAGAATGGTGTGATTTACATAAATAAAAGATTATCAGCCAAAATTATAGAAGCAGATGATTATGGAAGATATATAGCAATAGAGTTACATACACAGAATGGCCCACTTTTGGTGATTGGAATTTATGCTCCCAACCAGCAACAAGAAAACTTTTATAAATCAATAGATTCTAAAATATTGCATTGGGATTATAGATCTCTTCTACTTATGGGAGATTAGAATGGAGTAATAGATATCAAAAAAGATAAGAAGAGTTTGGCAAAATCATGTGTTAAATTACCACAGACTTTTTTTGATATGAAAGAAGATTTTGAACTGAAAGATGTATGGAGAGTGCAGAACCCAAAAGAATTGGACTTTACCTTTTTTTCAGATCGACATAGAGCCTTCTCCAGGATTGGTTTCATTTTAGTTACAGCTGACTTACTTTTAAAAACAAAGAAAACAAAGATATTTCTGAAGACTCTAACTGACCATAGCCCAGTATGGATAGAAATGGAAATGGGAAAGAACGAGAGAAGATCATGGAGAGTAAATGAAAACTTGTTCAAATATGAAAAGAATGTAAATGAACTTAAGAAACAAATGAAAGAATTTTTTGAAATGCATTTGAATAAGGGTACCCCTATTGAAATCGTTTGGGATGCGAGTAAGGCGTATATGCGGGGGGTACTGATTCATATGAATTTTAAACATAAGTTAAATCAGCAAAGGAAAAGATTAGAAATGGAAGGAGAGATAAAGAAAAAAGAACAATTACTTATAAAAAATCCGACGGATAAAAAATTACAGGAAATCATAAAACTTTTGAAAGACCAATTTCAAATGCTTATAGCGGAACAAGCGGCAACTAATTTACAATTTGTAAAATATAATACATTTAGTAATACTAACAAACTGGGCAGGTGGCTGGCTTATACACTGAGGAAACAGCAGAGCTCTCGTGTTATTGGCAGTATTGAGCACGGTGGGAAGGAAGTCTTTCAACAAAGCCTAATCAAAGAAGCCTTCTTAGATTATTATACTAAATTATATGCCAAAAATTATATACAGAGTGAACTTATAGATAAATATTTAGAAGAGAGGAGAGTTGTAAAAATCTCTAAGGAGAAAAAGGAAAGAATGAATCAATTTATAACAGTCGAGGAGATTATTTTTGCAATTAAACAATTGAAAACAGCCAAAGCTCCAGGGACGGATGGCTTAACAGCGGTGTATTATAAAACTTTACAAGCAGAAATGATTGAACATCTTAAAGACTTATTTTGTTGCATACAAAAAGGGGGTAAAATACTCCACTCATGGAAAGCAGCCTTTGTTTCATTGATACCAAAAGAGGAAGGTTCTACAAAACCGGAAAATTTTAGACCAATATCTCTCCTGAATACGGATTATAAAATTTTTGCAAAAGTATTAGCCAACAGATTAATGCCAGTTATGCAAGAGGTGATTCATCATGATCAAGCAGGATTTATAGAAGGCAGATATATGAAGGATAATGTCAGGCAAATCATATATTTATTGGAACATCTTGAGAAGAGTAAACAGATCCCTGCAGTGCTGGTATTTTTGGATGTGGAAAAGGCCTTTGATCGAATCAATAGGAATTTTTGATTAAAGACTTTAATAAAAATGGACTTTGGGGACCAGTTTGTCCATGCGGTTTCAGCAATTTATCAAGAGCAAACAGCACAAATTTATTAATGGAAGTTTAACTACAAACTTTTGTATTGAAAAAGGAACAAGACAAAGTGTTGTGGTTCCATTGCCTGAGCCTGCATCATCAGCAGGGGAGGACTCTGAGAGTGAGGGAGAGGAGTTGGCAAGGCCTCCTTCTCCAGGACTCTCCTCTCTGGCAATGCCTCCGGAGGACACCGAAGGGCAGGAGATAGGCCCAGAGCCAAGCTCGTCCCTGCAGGCACAGGAGGACATTGACGAGGGGAGTGAGTTTTGGTTGGATCCTCGCCAGCGTCGGAGAGATAGGAGAGCCCAGCAGAGGAAAAGGTGTGGTCGTGATTAGCTGGTGGACCACGCCTCCCAGACTATATAAGAGAGGGATTGTAGCCATATCTTTGTGATAAACAAAACAAAGATTCGTGGATCCCAGTTTTGAATCGGCCCTGCGTCTCAGCTTGTGTGTATGTGACGGACCTTTTAATAAAGACGTTGGCAAGCAGCTGCGGATTGCTGCCGACCTTTGTTATCATCTTACTTGGTTGCCTGCCAGTTCATTAGACTCTGGTTGTCTGAGGGGAGGTTATTTCTGGGCACGGGGCCAGAACATCTTGTTCATCACCCAAAAAAGTTAACCCGTTACCACGATGGATCCACAGCTGCAGCAAATTATCCAACAGTTGCAAGCTGACAACCAGCTCCTGCAGCAGCAGGTCGCCAGTTGACTGCACAACTGGCTGGGGGAAATGTGCCTGCAGCTGTTCCTCCTCCCCCTCCTCCTCGTCGGAAAAGCCCTATCAGTGTGCCTGATAAATTCTCTGGGCAGCAGGAGATGTTCCCGGCTTTCATGGGACAATGCCAGCTGTTTATGGCAATGAGGCCAGAGGATTTTCCAGATGACCGGGCTCGGGTGGCGTTTGTTATCAAACTCCTCTCCGGCAATGCCGCCCGATGGGCCACGCCTCTGTTGCTGCAGAATAGCCCCTTGTTGGCAGACTATCAGGGCTTTTGGCAACATCTGAGTGTGATGTATGAGGACGCCCTGAAGACCCAGATGGCAGCCAGGCGCATCAAAGATCTCCGTCAAGGGAAGCGCCCCCTGCAGGAATATGTGGCTGAATTTCGGCTTCTGAGCCAGGACTCAGATTGGAATGATGCAGCGCTCAGGGACGCTTTCCAGGATGGCCTCTCCGATGACCTGCAGGATGAGCTGGTTCGTGTGGAGCCGCCTCAGACCCTCGACGCCTTTGTCATGCAGTGCTTGCGCATTGATGCCCGTTTCCAATGGCGCAAGACCCGTCAGCCCATCCAAGAACCCCCGCGTCCTGCACCGACAGCGTCCGGGGTCACCCCGCGCTTTGTGGCGCCCGCGGAGGAGCCCATGGAGCTGGGAGTGGCCCGACCTCGCTTGACAGCCCCGGAGTGGATGGGGAGATGCCAAGGGGAATTATGCCTCTATTGCGGGGAGGCTGGACACTTTGCCGCTTCATGCCCCAAGAAGCGTAGTGGGACGCTCACGCCTGTTCCTGACTCTCGGCGGAACCAGCTGGGAAATGGGGCAGGCCCAGCCTGGGGGAAACCTTAGGCCGGGTACGTATCACTGCCCCGCCTGATTCAGCGGAGGTGGACTCTGGGCCCCCTCGACACCTAATCCTGGACACCCGAGTGTTGTTGGCTGACCGGTCGGAGGGGCTTCCGGCACATGCACTGGTGGACTCGGGGGCCACCACGAACTTTATGGACCAGGCCTTTGTGTCCCATTTTGCGGTCCCCTTGGTTCCAGTGAACCCTCCATTGAGAGTCGAGACGATCGATGGGCGGGAACTTGTTGCGGGGCCCATTAAGTTCGCGACTCAGCCCTTGCGCCTCACCATTGGGGCCCTCGAGGAGGCGATCCGTTTTTACGTGATGGCGGACCTGCATTTCCCGCTGATCTTGGGGATGGCCTGGTCGAGGAACGCCATCTCCTTCCTGAGCCTGCAGTGCGTCGACCACATCCGCCACACCTGTGCCGGCCAGGATGTCTCCACCCCTGCCGTCTCTTTGCCTCCTGAGCTGACGTCCGTCGCTGACATGTTCAGTGAAAAGGAGGCGGACTGCTTACCCCCGCATCGACTCTATGACTGCCCAGTGGATCTGGTGCCCAATGCACCCCTGCCCACGGGACGTCTGTACTTGATGTTGGAGCCCGAATTGGCCGCCCTACGGGACTTCCTGGACAAAAACTTGGCCCGAGGGTTCATCCGACCATCATCCTCCCCTCTCTCGGCCCCAGTCCTCTTTGTGAAGAAGAAGACGGGGGACCTACGCCTTTGTTGCGACTACCGGCAGTTAAACGCCATCACCGTATGGAATCGCTACCCCCTGCCGCTCATCCCGGAGCTGATGGAGAGGTTGCAGGAGGCCTCGATTTTCACCAAGCTCGACCTCCGGGAAGCCTACAACCTGGTGCAGATGCGAGAGGGGGACGAGTGGAAGACAGCATTTGGCACCCGATACGGACACTTTGAGTATACTGTCATGCCGTTCGGGTTGACCAACGCCCCTGCGGTCTTCCAGCATCTGATGAATGACGTGTTCCGGGACATGTTGGATCGGTTCGTGGTCATTTATCTCGATGACATCCTGATCTACTCCCAGTCCCCGGAGAACCACGTCCAGCACGTCCGCCAGGTTCTGCAGTGCCTTCGGGAGCACCAACTCTATGTGAAGTTGAAGAAATGTCTCTTCTTCCAGACTTCTATAGAGTTCCTTGGGCACATCATCTCCCCTGAACTCATCACCATGGACCCGCGTAAGGTGGAGGCCTTGCATAGTTGGGAACCCCCTCGTCAGGTGAAGGACATCCAGCGTCTGTTGGGGTTCGCCAACTACTACCGAACCTTCATCCTGGGCTTCGCCACCCTGACTTTGCCGATGACCCAGCTCCTTCGGAAGAAGGTTCCATTTCAATGGGGTCCCCCGCAGCAGCAGGCCTTCGAGGCTCTGAAGCAGGCCTTCGTTACGGAACCTGTCCTGAGGCACCCCAATCCACATCGTCCATTTGTGGTCAAAACGGATGCGTCCAATGTGGCGATTGGGGCGGTGCCGTTACAGGCCCCGGCGGATGGCGGCACTCTTTTTCCCTGCGCTTATTACTCCCGGAAACTCAATCCTTCCGAGCGCAACTACACCATCTGGGAGAAAGAGTTGCTGGCTATCAAGGGCGCGTTCGAGGCTTGGCGGCATCATCTCGAGGGGGCCCGACACCAGGTGGAGGTGCGGACGGACCATTGGAACCTGGAGCACCTCACGACGGCCAGGAAGTTGAACCAGCGGCAGATCCGGTGGTCGTTGTTTTTCGCCCGGTTCAACTTCCACGTGACCTACATCCCGAGTGGCCACAACGTGTGGGCGGACGCCTTGTCCCGCAAGCTGGAGTACTTCTCTCCGAAGGACTCCCTGCCTCCGCGAACGGTGCTGCCAGCGGAATCCTTGGCCGCAGCCCAGGAACCCATGGACTTGCGGGCTCAGGTGCGGGAAGCGCAGCGCCAGGACACCTGGTCACAGCAGCGGCAGGTGGAAGTCAGCCCTGCCTCCCCTTGGACTTTGGAGGAGGGCTTGTTAAAACACCGAGGCCGGCTGTACGTGCCCACGAGTCCGCTCCGAGCCATCGTTATGAATCAGTGCCATGACAACCCCGCGGCAGGACATTTTGGGTTCTTTAAGACACTGAACTTGGTGACGCGGACTTTTTGGTGGCCTCGGGTACGGCACGACGTGCACGCGTACGTGACGTCCTGCATGCCGTGCCGACAGGCCAAAGCCGCGTCAGGCCCACCGCCTAGACTTCTCCAGCCGCTGCCGACACCGGAGAGACCCTGGGGAGCCATTTCTATGGACTTCCTGACGGACCTGCCACCGTCCGCCACGTTCACCATCGTTCTCGTGGTGGTGGACATGTTCACAAAGATGGCACATTTTATTCCATGCTGTGGACTGCCATCGGCCCGCACCACAGCCCGATTGTTCCTGCAGCACGTTTTCCGCCTCCACGGCCTGCCAGACAGAGTGGTTTCTGACCGCGGGGCCCAGTTCACGGCCCGCTTCTGGAAAAGCCTGATGGCCGCGTTGGAGGTGCAGGTGTGTCTGTTGTCAGTGCACCATCTGGAGACTGACGGGGGGACGGAGAAGGTCATCGGCATCCTGGAGCAGTACCTCCGCTGCTACGTCAATCAGCAGCAGAACAACTGGGCCGAGTACCTTCCCCTGGCAGAGTTCGCTTCAACAACTCCCAACACACCTCCACCCACGGCTGTTCCCTCTGTCCCTCTTGGATTCCCCTGTTCCCGAGACCCAGGACTTCCTCTCGGAGCTGCAAGCGGTGCAGCAGCTGGTGCGTCGGCAGCTGATCCGGGCGAAGGAGGACTATAAACGGGTCGCCGACCGCTCTCGACGGGCCACACTGCTGCTGGAGGTTGGGGATTGGGTGTGGCTGTCCACGAAGCAGCTCCCCACGGACCGGCCGGCGAAGAAGCTCGACCACCGTTTCATTGGACCCTTCCCCATCGAGGCGGTCATCAGCCCGGTGGCCTACTGGTTGACCCTACCCCGGTCGATGCGGCTCCACCCTGTGTTCCATCGGTCCCTTCTGGTCCCTGAGGCTCCGCCGTGCCACCTCCGACGCCCGACGGCACCTGCTCTCCTGACCACGGTTGCCGACGACGGCTCCACGACATACGAGGTGGACAGCATCCGGGACTCCCGTTGGCTGAAGGGCCGTTTCCAGTACTTGATTGCCTGGAAGGGGTACGGGCCTGAGGATTTCTCCTGGGTGGACACTTCCTTCGTAAATGCTCCTGACTTGGTACGGGCTTTCTATGCGCAGTTCCTGTCCCGACCGCATCCGGACCATCAGCGGCGGGGGAAAGGCCCTGCGGTGGGGGATAGTGTTGTGGCTCCGTTGCCTGAGCCTGTGTCATCAGCAGGGGAGGACTCTGAGAGTGAGGGAGAGGAGTTGGCAAGGCCTCCTTCTCCAGGACTCTCCTCTCTGGCAATGCCTCCGGAGGACACTGAAGGGCAGGAGACGGCCCTGCGTCTCAGCTCATGTGTATGTGACGGACCTTTTAATAAAGACGTTGGCAAGCAGCTGCGGATTGCTGCCGACCTTTGTTATCATCTTACTTGGTTGCCTGCCAGTTCATTAGCCTCTGGTTGTCTGAGGGGAGGTTATTTCTGGGCACAGGGCCAGAACACAAGGTTGTCTGTTATCCCCACTTTAGAAGTCTTGTTGAATACAATACGGGATTCGAGTACCTTAAATGGAATAGCTATAAGGCAAGAGGACTACAGAACAAGGGCATTTGCAGATGATCTGGTTGTTACCCTAAAACGGCCGATGGAATCAATAATCCAGATGAAAGACATTATAGAAAAATATGGTATGGTATCAGGATTTAGACTGAATCAGAAAAAACCAAGATGATAGTTAAAAATATGTCAGAAGGTCAAAAGAAGGAACTTGAAAGGATGGCAGGATTTGAAATAGTATCAAAGGTGAAATATCTAGGAGTTCAAGTTGCAGCCTCAAATATAAAACTTTTTCAAAATAATTATGAAGTGTTGTGGCGAAAGGTGCAAAAAGATATGGAAACCTGGAAAAAGCTGCAGCTATCTTTACTTGGAAGAATAGCAGCAGTTAAGATGAATATTCTACCTAGATTTTTATTTTTGTTCCATATGATTCCGGTGCTCAAAAGTGATAAACATCTTATGGAATGGCAAAAAGGTGTGAATAAGTTTATTTGGAATGAGAAAAAGCCAAGAGTTAAACTGAAAATTATGCAAGATGTTCATGAAAGGGGTGGCCTTAAACTTCCAAATCTACGATTGTATTATGAAGCAGCTGTGTTGACACAAGCGAGTGATTGGTTTGGAATGACAAGGTCTGAAATATTGAATATAGAAGGCCACAATTTGGAATTTGGTTGGCATGCATATTTATTCTATGAAAATATAGTTGATAAAGTATTCAAGAGTCACATACTCAGAAACTCTTTGATGAGAGTATAGAAGAAGCACCATCTTAAATTGGATTACAAAATACCTTTGTGGTTGGATCTTGGTCATATTACACGGAATATAAATATTAAGTCACTCGGGGGGATTTTATATAAAGAGGTACTTTTTAATGATGGGGTAGATGGCAATTAAAGACATTAAATACTCTGTTGGAAGAAGGGATTAATCTAACTTGGCTACAGTATAATCAACTTCAATTGAGATGGAGGGAAGATCAAAAAACTGGTTTAATGTTGCATGAAGAGGAATTGGTAAGACAGATAAAAGAGAAAGGCCTAATGCATATTAAGAGGGTTTATAATATTTTGTTTGAAGGAGATTCTGAAAATGAATTGGTTAAAGATTGCATGATAAAATGGGCGCAGAACTTTGCAGAACCAGTTATAATGGAAACATGGGAAAAAATATGGGTTCAGAATGTTAAATTCACACAGTCCCCAGAATTTGAGGGAAAATTTTTATAAAATGTTTTATAGATGGCATTTAGACCCTAAGAAATTATCATGTATGTTCAGCCAAAATGTTGGAGGTGTGATTGCTTAGATGCTACATATTACCATATATGGTGGACTTGCAAGAAAGTGAAGGCTTTTTGGATCAAAATTTGGTGGGTAATGCAAAATGTCTTGAAGAAAAAACTCCAATTTTCTCCTCAATTGTTTTTATTGGGCATAGTTAAGGATTTCTCACCGAATGAAACAAAACTGATATTATATATGATTACAGCAGCTAGGTTATTGATTGGTCAATATTGGAAAAAAGATGTTTTACCTACTATTGAAGAATAGACTTTGAAGGTGGCCAGTTTTGCTGAAATGGCAAAGATATCAGCATATTTAAAGGACCGGACTCAAGAAACTTTTGTGCGGGAATGGAAGAAATGGATAGAATATGTGCAGAATAAATATCAAACAAAGAAGTATTAGATAGCTTTTAGTTGAATGTCATGTAGCAATTTATAGTAAAGACAGGGGGTAGAATAGTTGGGGGGAACTGTATGGTGTGATATGATTCGATTTGGATTTCACCTTGGGAAGTCAAGGGGGGAGGGGAGAGTTAGGGAGTGTTAGGGGGGAAGGGGGGGAAATGGGGCGAAAAATTGTATTTGTAGAACTTTTTCAATAAAAAAAAAGAATGTAATCAAAACTTCATAGAAGCCTTGAGAAGGGCAGCTTTAAAACTGAGCAGTTGCCAACTTCTTTTAGATTGGCCATTGTGATACAAAAGAGGATTTCCCCATTCTGCAAAAGAGTCAGAGACAGCTCCGTAGAAAAGAGACTCTCAAATACAATTATTTGAATACAGGAGAAGCATGCCCACATCTCATTCTGGATAGCCTGGATAGCTCAGCAGACTAAAGCATTGTAATTAAACACCAGCTGTCTGCAATTACTGTAAGTTCGAATCTCACCAGGCTCAAGGTTGACTCAGCCTTTCATCCTTTCTAAGGTAGGTAAATTGAGGACCCAGTTTGTGGGGCAATAAGCTGACTTTGTATAAATATACAAAAGTATGAAGGCTATTGCTTAACGCATTGTAAGCCGCCTGAGTCTCCAGAGAAGGGTGGCATATAAATCAAATTTAAAAAAAAAATTCAATACCTGGCACACCAAAGTAAAAGGGACAAGAAGCAGGCTCCAGAAAAATGAAGGTTCCAACAGGAAAAATAAATGCTTAATTGGCAGCTTGTAAATCAGTGTTGTGTAAGGCAATTTAGTCCAGCAACTGGTGGAGTAGTAAAGCCTCTGTGTCTTGAGAAGAACACTCAGCCAACTCTAGGTTACTGGAATTAGATGAGTGAATAGATGAATGATCAGGAGAATTAATGTGTGGGCAATGAAAATTCTAAAGCAATGAGGTCTAATTATACTTTGAACCCTGCACTGTCATAATAAAAAGAACCCTGCACTGTCATAATAAAAAGATCTGAGATAGCTCTCCAATTACTCATAACATTTTTGGTTTTCCCTAGAATAGGATGAGGTTTATAGATTATAAGAAATTGTATGGCAATTGAATATGAAAATGTTCCTACAAAATAAACATATTTTCAGTTTATTTTCATTTATTTATTTAAATTTATTAGCTGCCCAAGTTCAAAGGACTTGTTTATAAATCTTTTAATTATAGTAGCTGTTTGTTCACATGCACGCCTATATTATTTATGATTCTGCAGAATCAAAAATGGAAGTTAATAAACTATAGAAAGTTAATATAACAGTACTATATTAATTATAATTACGGTTAATTACAGGAAGACTAAAAAAGGAAAGAGAAGAAAAATAGTACAGTTCAGTGGTCGGTTCCAATTTTTTTTACTACCAGTTCTGTGGGCATGGCTTGTTTGGTGGGCGTGGCTTGAGGGGGTTCATGTGACTGTGGGTGTGGCTTGGTGGTCATGTGACTGGATCGGCGTAGCTGTGTCATCATGTGACTGGGTGGGCGTAGCCAACTTGATGTCACTCGTGTCAAGGGTTATAGTTAGGGTGCCTGGCCTCTCCTCGCCTCAGAGGCCTCAATGAGATACAATTTCCCTGTCTGTTTATTTACTACTACTGAACATCCAAAAGATACTATTTAATCCTATGTACATATACCATATGTCTACATACGTATTACATAGTATAGAGTGTGCATAGGCACACAAAAAGATACATTATTTACTATATATACTGTATGTGTATGTACACAGACACAGACACATACACATACACATCTCTTCTAAAACTATGCACATTCAACCTCATTTGCTACATTTGGAAAAACACACCCAGAGTCCACTTTCTGCCACACATTTAACTATAACTTCTGTACATTTAGAACATTACACACACCTTCAGATATTCTTCCATAACTTGCACATGACTGTTAGAGCCAGGAGAGATCATGATTTGAGTAAAACATGATGAAACTCACTTAACAATGCTCTTGCTTAGCAACCAAAATTTTGGGCTCAATTGTGGTCATAAGTCAAGGACTATCTCTGCCTTCCTCTGCATGGCAGCCTTGTCCTAGTAAATTCCTTCTCCTTTCTGGCAATTTTCCTCTCTATTAGAGGCACCAAAATAATCCAGACGATATAAGATTTCCTGCTGGAGCAGGGGGTTGGACTAGATGGCCCCTAAGGTCCCTTCCAGCCCTAGATTGCTGTCCTGTTTCAAAGCGTCTTCTGAAGCCACGTCTAGTGCCAGGGTTTGTGGCCCTTCCTTCCTCTTCTTCCTTCCTTCCTTCCTTCCTTCCTTCCTTCCTTCCTTCCTTCCTTCCTTCCTTCCTTCCTTCCTTCTTTCTTTTTTCTTTCTTTCTTTCTTTCTCTCTCTCTGTCAGATTCCAAAAAAATTGTGATACTGCCATTCAAGTGGAGAAGGGGGAGCACGGCCTGTGTCATCAAATATTTTATAACCTATATCCTGGCACCAAGGGGCCTGAGAAGGGAACTTTACCTGCAGGAATTTATATGACAGCCATGGGGGTTGTCTCACTTTAAAGGGTACTGGTGGGAATGCATGGTTGTTCCGGGGCTCAAAAGAAATAGTAAAGAAAATACCTTCACACTTGTGGATTGGCCAAAATCTGCATTCTGACCAAAAGGGAGGGGTCTCTATCACCTTAATCCTATTGTTTTGCCTAAGGGTATTCAGATTGTGCTTTAGCTGGATGGCTTTCACTTCGGCTTAATAAAAGAATCCTTTTGAACAACTATGTTTCAAGAGTTCATACTTTCTTAGGTTGGAAGGAGAGGCGATCCTTACAGAAAGTTCAATCTGCAAAACGGTCAACCCAGAGAAGCAATCTTTGCTCTACTGAGGGGACCTTGCAAACCATGTCTGAACGAAGCAGAGAGCTGGGAGAAACCGATTGCTGGGGGGAGACAGTAACCGCCACCCAGTCAGATGCCTGCATCATGCACCCCATCAGAGAGGATGAGGTAAACCTGGGGAATCCAGAAAAACCCCGCTGGTCAATTGGCATCGGGAAGAAAGATGGCTGGGATGAGAGAACCAGAGGAGTCACCCTCAACCATGGCAACCGAAAACCGGGATGGAAACTGGAACTAGAAACCTTTACTGACCAGGGGGGACTGACCGAAGCACCCCTGAGGGAGGACTACCTGAAGAGGCATATAACCCAATTGGTGATGGAAACTTTGGAAAATCTCAACATCCGAAGGGAGCCAGGACAACAACCAAAAGGCGCTGAAAGGGCGGCAGTCATGGATGATGCCATGGGAGGCACCCTCCCTCTGGAGCCTGCCTATCAAGCAGAGGGCACAGCAACAGTGGGAGAAGACCCAGAAAATCCTCCCCCCCCAGGCAGCACGCACACCAGCGCCCATTCCCAACCAACCCCGGGCTCCTCAACTGGAAAGAGAAACTCCCCCCTTTGAGGTGAAGTTTGATGGAAATCCGCAACAATTAGGATTCTTTGTGGCACATGTGCTAACCTACATGCAAGAGTATGGGCGTGATTTCCAAACCCAAGTCTCCCGAGTGCGAGTTGTGACCCTAGCCCTAGAGGGGGCTGCAGCCAGATGGATGGTGACCTTGCATAATGCTAACGCACCAGAACTACAGAATTTTGACCGTTTCATGATGGCCTTGCCACATTGATTTGAGGACCCACTGGCAGACCGCAAAGCTCGCGACCGCATTAAGGTGGTGAAGCAGGGACGACGGCCAGTAGCAGAGTATACTGAAAAATTCCGGGACCTCGCGTGCCGTATGCACTGGCCGGAAGATATTTTGGTGAGCTGTTTCAAGGACAGGCTGAGTGACAATCTATACAATGCCTGCGTGGCCTGAGGAGCACTGAATGACCTACATAAATGGTATGTCACTGCTGAAGAAGCTGAGATCGATATGGCCAGAAACCAGTATCGAGCGGGGCGAGCATGGAAAAAAACCTCATCCCAATGGAAACAAGAGCCCCTCAAACCACAAACTGCATTCTCTCCGAGATCTTCAGCCTGTTTCAAGTGCGGAAAAGAAGGGCACCGAGCTGCAGAGTGTCGTTCACAAACACCTGCCCGGAACCACCAACCAGGGGAGGGTCCTGCAAGACCGGGTCGGCATGGGAAGGAGACCGCTCTGTGGAGCAGGCAGACCAAGCACGCAGAATTTCCATTCCCTCCCCTCTTTGGGGAGGAAATCCTGGCATCTGAACAGGAGGAATCACACTCATTCGGAAGTGATCCAGATGATGAACCACTGGTAAGGAAACCTATTAAGCCGCTTACCCTCCCCTTGAGACTATTCATCTCAATACAAGACAGGGAGATAAGCATCTCCACTTTAGTGGATTCAGGGTGCACTCGTTGCTTGATCAGCCCAACCTTAATAGGGAAGTTAGGGATTAATGTAAGGAAGCTGAAAACCCCCATTGCTTTCTGTCAACTGGATGGGTCAATAGCAGGGGAGGAGCCAGCTTCTCTGGCCACCGAGCCTTTACATATAGGTATCAGAAGCCATGAGGAAAAGCTTACATTTATAGTAGCACCTGGCATGGAGTGGCCGTTGGTTCTGGGCCTTGCATGGCTAAAAAAATGGAACCCACAAATCAATTGGGAACAAGGCATCATAAAATTTCAGAAGAAGGTGACTCTTGCTGAGTACCCAAATAAAGGAATTGAGGGGACAGAGAATCGAGAAACAGCCATGCCTGGTCACGCCACACCAATTGAGAGCATACCCATAGAATACAAGGATTTAGCTGAGGTTTTTAGCGAAAAAGCCTCAATGAGCTCCCACCCACCCACCGCGCCACTGACTGTGCAATAGAAATCTTACCCGGCGCAAAGCTCCCTAAACCCAAGATGTATAGCATGTCACCGAGGGAACTGGAAGAACTGAGAATATTCATTGAGAAAAACCTAGCAAGGGGTTTCATCGAGCCAGCTCGACCAAGAATTGCAGATGGTTCAAAACATCTGTGTGTTGATTTTCGGACTCTGAATGCGATCAGTGTGCAGAACATGTATCCTCTCCCCCTTATGAAAGATATGTTAGCACACCTCGCTAAAAGGAAAAAAATTTCAAAGCTGGATTTAAGGGAGGCTTACTACCGTGTCAGAATTAAGGAAGGGGATGAGTGGAAAACAGCATTTAACACCCTCCTCAGCTGCTACCAATTCAAGGTGCTCCCCTTTGGGTTGCAAGGAGCTCCTGCAGTGTTTATGCAGTTAATAAATGAAGTGCTGCATCAGCATTTATATAAGGGGGTTCTGGTCTATTTGGACGACATTTTAATCTATACTGAGACGAAAGCATAACATGTGAAACTAGTCAGGGCAGTTTTAAACAAACTCTGTGCTGCCAAACTTTATGCCAAACTTTCCAAATGTGAATTCCACCAAGAGAAGATTGACTATTTGGGATACCGTATTTCACACGAGGGGATAGAGATGGATCCTTTGAAAGTGCAGGCTGTACTTGATTGGGACCTTCCACGCACATGTAAACAGTTACAAAGCTTCTTGGGGTTTGTCAACTTTTACCACCAGTTTATCCTTGCGTTCGCTCAGATTGCCCTCCCTATCACCAAGCTCTTAAAAACAAAGAGGGAGGACAACCCTAAACCAAAGCAACCATTGAACTGGACTATGGAATGTGAGGCAGCATTTGAAAAACTTAAACGGCTGTTCTCGGCAGAACCAATTCTGAAACACCCAGACATGGAGGAACCATTTGTCATATAAGCAGATGCCAGTGATGTGGCAATAGGAGCGGTCCTGCTTCAGAAGAATGAGCAAGACAAACTACAACCCTGCGCTTACACATCTAAAAAGTTGAATGAGATTGAGCAAAAGTGGGCTATTTGGGAGAAAGAGGCTTATGCAGTTCGTTGGCCATTGTTGACCTGGCGGCATTTCCTAGAAGGCAGTAAGACCCTTTTGAAGTCTGGACGGATCACAAGAATCTAGAAGCCCTAAAGACCCCAAGGAAACTCTCCCCAAAACAAGTACGATGGGCTCAGTACTTTAAACGGTTTGATTTTACTCTAAAATACCTCCGGGGGGGGGGGGAACTTTCTGGCGGATGCGCTATCCAGGAAACCGCAATACAATAGTGCAAAGCCAGACGTAATCAAACCAATAGTACAAAACAATCAGTTAGCTGCTAAAGTTGTCACCAGAGCCCAGGCTAAACAAGAGACATTGACGGACAATGACACCACCCAAACTTTTAAACAAGCATTGAACACTGATGAATGGTTGAAAGACAACTTGGCTTGTGTGGGTGGGAAGTTGTATGTCCCTGCAAGCCAAAGACTATGCTTAATGGAACGGTGCCATGACTCCAAATTGGCTGGACATTTTGGGTTTGTGAAAACTTTACACCTGATTAAAAGACAATTTTGGTGGCCATCACTAAAAAAGGACATAGAAAGCTATGTAGCTAGCTGCCCCATTTGTGCAGCAGCAAAAAGACGTCAGGGAAAAACCCCAGGTCTACTGCAGAAGGTAGCTGAACCTTCAGCGCCTTGGAGAGAGATCGCTATGGATTTCATTGTGGAATTGCCAAACAGTGAGGGAAATACTGTTATTTGGGTTTTGACAGACCTATTTTCAAAACAGGCACATTTTATACCCTGTCAAAAGATCCCAACTGCTAAAGGTTTAGCCAAATTATTCCTAATACACATTTATCAACTTCCCACCCTCCCCCTGGGTGTCCCACCCTCCCCCTGGGTGTCGCCAGCCAACATAATTTGGCTGATGGCACCCTGAGGAGAACCTCTCTGTGGGAGTGGACTGGCCGGTGGGAGGCTACTGGTGGCAGGAGACGGTCTCGAAGGTAACCTGGTCCGATGCCATGGAACACTTTAAAGATGGTAATCAACACCTTGAATCGCACCCGGAAGACCACTGGGAGCCAGTGCAGCTCACGCAGAAGGAGGGTCACATGGGCACAACGGGTTGCGCCCATAACCACCCGCACGGCTGCATTCTGTACCAGCTGGAGCCTCCGGGTGCTTTTCAAGGGTAGCCCCATGTAGAGAGCATTACAGTAATCCAATTGAGAGGAGAGAAAGGCGTGAGTGACCATGCATAGGGCGTCACGATCTAGAAAGGGCCGCAACTGGCAGATCAGGTGGACCTGATAAAAAGCCCCCCTGGCCACGGCCGTCATATGCTCTTCTAAAGACAGCCGTGAGTCCAGGAAGAAGCCCAGATTGCGAGTCCTCTCTGAGGGGGGCAAAAGTTCACCCCCAATAGTCAGCAATGGCACCAGCTGACTATATTGCGACGCCAGGAAACACAGCCACTCAGTCTTGGAAGGGTTGAGTCTGAGCCTATTTCTCCCTATCCAGACCCGCACAGCCTCCAGGCAGCGAGACATCACATCAAAGGCATTATTGGGGTGATTTGGGGTAGAGATGTACAGCTGAGTATCATCAGCGTACAGATGGACTCTCATCCCAAAACCACGGATGATCTCACCCAGCGGCTTCACATAAATGTTGAACAGAAGGGGCGAGAGGACCAACCCCTGCAGCACTCCCCATGCGAGGCGCCTCGAGGTCGACCTCTGCTTGCCTGCCAACACAACTGCGAGCGGTCGGAGAAGGAAGAGAACCACCGTAAAACGGTGCCCCCTATTCCTAACCCCCTCAACTGCTGCAGCATGATACCATGGTCGATGGTATCAAAAGCTGCTGAGAGATCTAATAGGACCAGGACAGAGGAGCAACCCCTGTCCCAAGCCCTCCAGAGATCATCCACCAACGCGACCAATGCCAGTTCTGTGCTGTACCCCTGCCCAAAGCCCGACTGGTATGGGTCTAGATAGATAGCTTCATCCAGGTGCCTGGGTAGTTGTCGTACCACCACACTCTCAACAACCTTCGCAACAAAGCGAAGGTTGGAGACCGGACGATAATTAGATAATTCAGCTGGGTCCAGGGAAGGCTTCTTGAGGAGAGGCCTCACCACCACTTCTTTCAAGGCAGTGGGAAAGCCACCCTCACTCAAAGAAGCACTTATAATCCCCTGGAGCCAGCCTTGTGTAACCTCCCGGGTGGCCAGTACCAACCAGGAGGGACACAGGTCCAATAAACATGTGGTGGCACTAATCCTACCCAGAATCCTGTCCACATCCTCGGGAGCCACAGGATCAAACTCCTCCCAGATAACATTCTCAAGACCTACCCTCATCTCCTCCCCCAGACTCACCCAGTCGGATTCCAAGCCTTCCCGAATCCGAGCGACTTTATCATGCAGGAATTGTACAAAATCCTCAGCTCGGCCCTGCAAGACTTCACCCCCCCCCCAAAAAAAGTGGGTAGAAAAGTCTGTGCGTCTTATACAGTGAATATTGTGGTGGTGGGGAGTTGGTGTGGCACCAATCAGGTGTTCTAGAATGGGTGGCAGCAGCAAATGGGTCACAGGGGTGGTGGTGAATGGGCCGCAGCGAATGGGCCGCAGTGAATGGGTGGCGGCAAATGGGATGCACCAAATGGGCAGCGGCGAACAGGCCACGGTGAATGGGCGGTGGTGAATGGGCAGTGGCAAACGGACTGCAGCAAATGAATATAGGGAGGCAGAGGCTCAAAAGCTAGGTGTGTCTTATTGTCCGGAGCGTCTTATAGTCTGAAAAATATGGTACTTCCTTACCAATGCAAAATGTTTCTGCTAGCATTCGGCTATCAGCTTGATAGGCTTGGAAAAGAAGACTTCACTTCTGAAAAGCTTCCACATCTTTTAGTGGAAAAAATGAGCAAAAAGAGGGAAAGCAGAGTTAATTCGAGCCATCAGATGAACTATAGGCCCCCTCAGATCAATGCTATTTGTTCTCTCAGTTTGGAGCTGGATCACTCTTTTGAGGGCAGGAATTGTCTTGTAGCAGTGGTGGGATTCAAATAATTTAGCAATCAGTTCTCTGCTGGGTAGGTGTGGTTGGGTAATCATGTGATTGGGTGGGCTTGGCCAAATCAACATCACTCACCATGATATTGCCCTGCGTGGCCCTGCCTCCTGGCTGCTCACCTCAAAGGTCTCAACAAAATACAATCTCTATTTATTTACTACTACTGAACATTATTTAATGGTGGCAAGGAAAATCACAAAACAGAGCAAAACTCATTTAAATCTTTTTTTAATTGAAAAAGTTTTACAAATACAAATTTCCCCCCCTTTCCCCCCCTTCCCCTCCCTAACCGTCCCTGACCCATCCCTCCCCACCCCTGACTTCCCTTATAACCTTAAAACTACAATTCATTTTTAACTCCCCAAATATTAAAAGGTGAAATCCAAATCATATCATATCATACAATTCCCCCCAACTATTCTACCCCCTGTCAATACTAAAAATTTCTACATAACATTCAAGTAAAAGCTATCTAATACTTCCTTGATTGATATTTATTCTGCACATAGTCTATCCATTTCTTCCATTCCCACACAAAAGTTTCTTGAGTCCGGTCTTTTAAATATGCTGATATCTTTGCCATTTCAGCAAAACTGGCCACCTTCAAAGTCTATTCTTCAATAGTAGGTAAAACATCTTTTTTCCAATATTGACCAATCAATAACCTAGCTGCTGTAATCATATATAATATCAGTTTTGTTTCATTTGGTGAGAAATCCTTAACTATGCCCAATAAAAACAATTGAGGAGAAAATTGGAGTTTTTTCTTCAAGACATTTTGCATTACCCACCAAATTTTGATCCAAAAAGCCTTCACTTTCTTGCAAGTCCACCATATATGGTAATATGTAGCATCTAAGCAATCACACCTCCAACATTTTGGCTGAACATACATGACAATTTCTTAGGGTCTAAATGCCACCTATAAAACATTTTATAAAAATTTTCCCTCAAATTCTGGGGACTGTGTGAATTTAACATTCTGGACCCATATTTTTTCCCATGTTTCCATCATAACTGATTCTGCAAAGTTTTGCGCCCATTTTATCATACAGTCTTTAACCAGTTCATTTTCAGAGTCTCTTCCTAACAAAATATTATAAATCCTCTTAATATGCATTGGACCTTTCTCTTTTATCTGTCTTACCAATTCCTCTTCATGCAACATTAAACCAGTTTTTTGATCTTCCCTCCATCTCAATTGAAGTTGATTATACTGTAGCCAAGTTAAATTAATCCCTTCTTCCAACAGAGTGTTTAATGTCTTTAATTGCCATCTACCCCATCATTAAAAAGTACCTCTTTATATAAAATCCCCCCGAGTGACTTAATATTTATATTCCATGTAATATGACCAAGATCCAACCACAAAGGTATTTTGTAATCCAATTTAAGCTGGTGCTTCTTCCATACTCCCATCAAAGAGTTTCTGAGTATCTGACTCTTGAATACTTTATCAACTTTATTTTCATAGAATAAATATGCATGCCAACCAAATTCCAAATCGTGGCCTTCTATATTCAATATTTCAGACCTTGTCATTCCAAACCAATCACTTGCTTGTGTTAATGCTGCTGCTTCATAATACAATCGTAGATTTGGAAGTTTAAGGCCACCCCTTTCACGAACATCTTGCATAATTTTCAATTTGACTCTTGGTTTTTTATCATTCCAAACAAACTTATTCACTCCTTTTTGCCATTCTATAAGATGTTTATCACTTTTAAGCACTGGAATCATTTGAAACAAAAATAAAAATCTAGGTAGAACATTCATCTTAACTGCTGCTATTCTTCCAAGTAAAGATAGCTGTAGCTTTTTCCAGGTTTCCATATCTTTTTGCACCTTTCGCCACAGCACTTCATAGTTATTTTGAAAAAGTTTTATATTTGAAGCTGCAACTTGAACTCCTAGATATTTCACCTTTGATACTATTTCAAATCCTGCCATCCTTTCAAGTTCCTTCTTTTGACCTTCTGACATATTTTTAACTATCATCTTGGTTTTTTCCTGATTGTCTAAATCCTGATACCATACCATATTTTTCTATAATGTATTTCATCTGGATTATTGATTCTATCAGCCGTGTTAGGGTAACAACCAGATCATCTGCAAATGCCCTTGTTCTGTAGTCCTCTTGCCTTATAGCTATTCCATTTAAGGTACTTGAATCCCGTATTGTATTCAACAAGACTTCTAAAGTGGGGATAACGGACAACCTTGTCTTGTTCCTTTTTCAATACAAAAGTTTGTAGTTAAACTTCCATTAATAATAATTTGTGCTGTTTGCTCTTGATAAATTGCTGAAACCGCATGGACAAACTGGTCCCCAAAGTCCATTTTTATTAAAGTCTTTAATCAAAAATTCCTATTGACTCGATCAAAGGCCTTTTCCGCATCCAAAAACACCAGCACTGCAGGGATCTGTTTACTCTTCTCAAGATGTTCCAATAAGTCTATGATTTGCCTGACATTATCCTTCATATATCTGCCTTCTATAAATCCAGCTTGATCATGATGAATCACCTCTTGCATAACTGGCATTAATCTGTTGGCTAAAACTTTTGCAAAAATTTTATAATCCGTATTCAGGAGAGATATTGGTCTGAAATTTTCCGATTTTGTAGAACCTTCCGCTTTTGATATCAATGAAACAAAGGCTGCCTTCCATGAAGGGGGTATTTTACCCCCTTTTTGTATGCTACAAAATAAGTCTTTAAGATGTTCAATCATTTCTGCTTGTAAAGTTTTATAATACACCGCTGTTAAACCATCCGTCCCTGGAGCTTTAGCTGTTTTCAATTGTTTGATTGCAAAAATAATCTCCTCAGCTGTTATTAATTGATTCATCCTTTCCTTTTGTTCTCTAGAGATTTTCGTGACTCTACTTTCTTCTAAGTATTTATCTATAAGTTCATTCTGTATAAGATCTTTGGCATATAGTTTGGTATAATAATCTAAAAAGGCTTGTTTAATTAAATTTTGTTGAAAAACTTCCTTCCCTCCATGTTCAATACTACCAATAACACGAGGGCTCTGCTGTTTCCTCAATGTATAAGCCAACCACCTGCCCGGTTTGTTGGCATTACTAAATGTATTATGTTTTGCAAATTGTAGATTAGTTGCTGCTTGTTCCGCTATAAGCATTTGAAATTGATCTTTCAGAAGTTTTATGATTTCTTGTAATTTTTTGTCCATCGGATTTTTTATAAGTAATTGTTCTTTTTTCTTTATCTCTCCTTCCATGTCTAATCTTTTCTTTTGCTGATTTAACTTATGTTTGGAGTTCATATAAATCAGTACCCCCCGCATATACGCCTTACTCGCATCCCAGACGATTTCAATAGGGGTACCCTTATTCAAGTTCATTTCAAAAAATTCTTTCATTTGTTTTTTGAGTTCATTTACATTCTTTTCATATCTGAACAGATTTTCATTTACTCTCCATGATCTTCTCTCGATCTTTCCCATTTCCATTTCTATCCATACCGGGCTATGGTCAGTTAAAGTCCTCGGAAATATCTTTGTTTTCTTTGTTTTTAAAAGTAGATCAGCTGTAACTAAAATGAAATCAATCCTGGAGAAGGATCTATGTCGATCTGAAAAAAAAGTAAAATCCAATTCTTTGGGGTTCTGCTCTCTCCATACATCTTTCAATTCAAAGTCTTCTTTCATATCGAAGAAAGTCTGTGGTAATTTAACACATGATTTTGCCAAACTCTTCTTATCTTTTTAAATATCTATTACTCCATTCCAGTTGCCCATAAGTAAAATAGATCTATAATCCAATAGGTTGCAATATTTTAGAATGTAATAGTTTATAAAAATTTTCTTGTTGCTGGTTGGGAGCATAAATTCCAATCACCAAAAGTGGGCCATTCTGTGTATGTAATTTGATTGCTATATATTTTCCGCAATCATCTGCTTCTATAATTTTGGCTAATAATCTTTTATTTATGTAAATCACGACACCATTCTTTTTCTCTGAGTTTGAGGTTATGAATTGTGCACCTAATTTAGAGTTCATCAAATATTTTTGATCCTGTATTCTGATATGAGTTTCTTGCAAACAGAAGTAGTCTTCTGCAAGTAGTCTTTGGCCTGGCTCCTCCCATGGCTTCAATTTTCTGTGGTTTACCATTGGCACCCTTCTTATCTTGTGGTGGAATAGACCTCTGCTGCTGTTGCTTGTCTAAGATTTGCTTGTGGGCTGCTAGAATTATACGCTGATCTTTAGGTTCTTGCAACAATAATTTGAGATCCAATGCCACCTCTCTTGTATGGGTGGCCCTTTTCTAGGTTGAGAAAAATCCAGCAATGGTTCATCCAAAGAGCCCCCTATTGCTCCTTGAATTTCCGCTATTGCTCTTTGAGTTTCCATTGCCTCCAACTCCATCTGTTTCCACTGTTCCTCAGACTCCTGTTCAAATTCCTTCTCTGTGACACCCTCCTCTATAACTAACACTGAAGATGTACGTGGAGATGCTGGGCCAGTTTTAAGAACTTTAAAATAAAATTCTTCCGCTTTTTCAACAGTATTTAATCGGTATCTCTCTCCTTGGTATCTCAGTATTATACCAATTGGGGCATCCCATCTAAATGGAATCTGCTGTTTTTTCATCTCAGTCACCAAAAATCCAAAATCTTTTCTATCTCTTAACATCTTAGGCGGCAATTCTTTATAAATCCCAATCTCCTTTCCATCCACTTGAACAACAGAAACAAAAGACTTTTGCAAGATATCATTTCTCATTCTTCTATCTGTAAAGTAGATCACCACATCTCTAGGCAAATTTCTTTGTCTTGCCACCCGAGAATTCACCCTGTAGACCTTGTCAATCTTGCTCAGAACATCTTCAGGATTAACCTTTAGCATCACAGCAAGGGCATCAGCACAAACCATTCTCAAATCCTCTCTGTTATTTTCTTTTATTCCTCTCAGTCTTAAAGCAAATTCCATAAATCTGAATTGCATCATAGTTCATTTTCAATTCTTTGAGTTTTATTATCCACATTAGCAATTTTATTGTCAGCTTCCCTCATTTTAGATTCAAATTCTGAACTAAGTTCAACCACTTTTTTATCAATCTCAACAACTGCTTCTGACAAACCAGTAACAACTGTCAATATATCTCTTTTCATCTTATCATACTTTTCTTGAACCACCTCTTTAATTTCCTGCTGGGACTTTTCAAATTTTTGATCCATTACTTCAGTTTAGTTCATCAAAGCCCCAGCAATAAATTCCTTCAAATCCTTAAATCCAGTCTCCTTTTCTTGATTCTGAGTCTTTGTCTCTGACTGCTCTTTTGTTTGGTGAGTAGGGGAGCTGGTTAGGTCTGCTCTGAAGCCATATTTCTACTCAGTCTTATTCTTTCTAGAAAAGAGGTCTTCCCCCCTTTTCCACCACAGAATCCTTTTAAAAACTTCCCCAGCTTCAATCAGATTTGTAAAGGAGATAGAACAAATTGAAATCACTTTAAAAAAAAATTCTCTTTTCTTCTTACAAGCGCTGTTGCTTTAAATACTTTAACACGCGTTGAAACACACAGGCATTTCCACTTTCGCTTTCAGCTTTTTTCCTCTGCTGAAGCCGGATGCCATTTTAATTAACTTTCACTCTTTCACCATTCTTAAGTTTATTGACAGGGCTAGCATGAATACTTGCATTTTTAGTTAAAAGTCCCGGTTTCACCCTGCTTGATTTAAAAGATCCAGTTATTTTCCTCTCCTGAGGTTGGTCGCGTTGTCTTGCTCTGTTGGAAGCAGAGTTGTCCCCGGAGTCTGGGGCCTCAGCAAGCTGAATAGGGAGCCTCACCCTGCTTCCTCCCCAGAAGCAAAAAAGACAGTCTGGGGGCTTCGCAGGGGGCTCTACCTGGTCTCACTGGCTCTCCTCACATTTCCTCAGGAACACGGAGTTTTTCAAGCCACCTCTCAGCTGTGGAGGCGGCTCTTTATGGGCGGCAGGGCTGGCAGTCCCAAAGAGACAGCCAGCAATGACGGCGGCGCCAACAGGAAGCCTCAAAACTCATTTAAATCTTGATAAAATGAGAACTACCACTAATGAGAATGTTGCTCACCCCTTTGGGGTGACTTTCAAGAAAAATTTCAAGATGAAAGATTTTGGGCACAGGTGGTGGTGTCACTGAAGCTGGTGTCGGTTGGTGGGGCAGCTGTACTTGGCCGAGGGCCACCAGAGGGAGGCAGGGAATCTGAATGAGGGCAGTGTTTCCAGCGAGAAGGCCCTTCAGTTGCTTCTTATGTGAGGAGATGGTGCTACCTGGCTGCCTTGGGAGCGAGAGGGAATAAAGAGGCCACCCAGTAGGCCAAATGTTCATTCTCTCACATGCTTTGCTCCATGCTTGCAAGCTGCTTAAACTCTTCCCAGATCCCGTCATCCCAGAAGCACTCCCCTCTGTGCTAGCAGCTGCTCCCTTCTCCCTCTCCCTCCTCACTGCAGCCCTTCAGCCGAGCACCTTACCTTCACTGGCAGCCATGGTGAGCAGAGTGTATGAGGCAGAAAGATCAGCTGGCCTGCTTGGCCGGTGAGGTAGGCCGTGGCAAAGGCAGGCAAATAGGCAAGATGCAGAGATCACCTGGGCCATGGGGACAGTGTGGTCTGGGCAAGCAAGTAAGCAAAGGAGCTGGGCTGAGGACATGACTCTAGGTACTGGCCAAGGCAAGTGAGCGAGATAAGGAGTCACTGGGACGGGAGGGGCGGAGAGGGGAGGGGTGGGGACAGCTAGTGGTGTGATTTGCCAGTTCTCTGAACTACTCTGAACTAAAATCTTATTAAACTGGTTTGCCTGAACTGGTCTAAACCAGCTGAAGCCTATCTCTGTCTTGTAGCGTTGAGAAGGAGACAACTGGCCTGGGGCCCCGATGGAATTAAGTTACACTGGATGTATTTAATGGACTGAGATAAGATTCCACCTCCATCCCCTGTGCATCTTGATTTCTTTCAACCCATCTTTCTTAATTTTAAGTCAACTTTAATGTTAATATGTATCATTTTAAAGCTTATTTTTTATCTTGCTGTTTTTATTTGCTTGTAAACTACCTAGAGTCACCTTTTTGTGAAATGAGTGGCATATAAATTTAAGAAGCAAATAAGTAAACCCTGGTTGTTTTCAGACTGGAAAACAAGGATTGGTTAGTGTCAGATTTCCTTCCCAGGTTCCCCCAGCTCCGGTTTGATTTAATAGCAAAAAAAATCCTTTGTTTCCAATGGCACAGTGCCGAGTATTATCTATAGTTGTTGAATTTGCCATATTAAGAGTCCCTTGAAAAGGGAGTGCTGTGTTTCATGGCAAAAAAAGTGGGCCTTGTCCTTGGATGAACTATACAGGGTTGATTGATTGGCATCTATAAAGCAACAGCACAGTAAAAGTTCTCCTCCCTGCTATATTAATTGCCTGGTGATTTCTTGGCCTTCCCAGCCACTTTCACATGACAAGGCTGGAATCTATGACTTTGGTTAATTCACATAGCCTTTGAATTAAACTACAAAAGTAAGGAAAAGTAAGGATACAGCAGCAGTCTCCCAGTTTTATTTTTTCTGTTGCTTTACAAAAATAGAAACCTGGCTCTATGAAGATCAAAAGACTTGCTTCTGTTTTTCTCTAACTTTTGATCAAGAGAGAATTTCATAAAGTGTTAGTTTAAACTAGGAAGCAAGTCTTTTATATTATGCAGGCTCAGCATTGATCTTACTTCCTCCACATAGCTTATTGATCCCGAATTTGCTGCTTGTGGGTTGTGTTGTTTTATAACTACTATGTAGCCTTAGGAGTATGGTTGCCTCACGCATCTAAAAAGCAATAGATTGGAGAAGACACACAAAGAAAGAATGAGGATATGGGAAATTAAAAAGTTAACTGCCAAAATACGAATGATGAACCCTTTATGAAATTGAATACCAACAGTGGTGGGTTCCTCCTGGTTCGGCCCAGTTCGGCCGAGCCAGTAGTGGTGACGATATGATGCCACCGAACTGGTTCTGCCCCCCTGCCCTCCCACGTTATTCTTACCTTTTATTTGCCCCCACCCCCAATCTATTGCTGCCTCCTGAGTCCCAGCTGATAGGCTAGAAGGAAAAAAACTGTTTAAACTCTTGCCATGGGGCTTCAAAGGGCCGCCCTACAGCTGATCAATGTTAAAAGGCAGTGTGGTGGTAGACTGGTGCCTCCAAAAACAAATGAGTAGACCAGTGCCTGCAAAAATAAATGGGTAGACCAGTGCCTACAAAAACAAATGAATAGACAGGTGCCTGCAAAAATAAATGGGTAGACCAGTGCCTACAAAAACAAATGAGTAGACAGGTGCCTGCAAAAATAAATGAGTAGACCAGGTCAGCTCTGCAAACAGTTAAAAGCCTGGTAGACCAGTACCTCTGCTAAATCCTAAAGAATTGTCACATGACCATCAAGCCATGCCCACAAAATAAGCCATGCCCACAGAACCGGTAGTAAAAAAATTTAGAACCCACCCCTGAATACCAAGCACATATAATAGTAAGGTAACATGTCAGTAACATCCACAGCCAACATTTATGGCTAGATTCAATTTGCATGTAACTAAAATTAGGATGACAACTGCAATCTCACCTTTTAATATGCATTTCCCTGTTGACTTGTTTATTTATTTGTTAGTTCTCTAGCCTATCTTTCATACCAACCTTAAATCAAATGTAAATGATTCCTCCTTCTCCTATTTTTTCCCCCACAACACAATCCTGTGAGGTAAATTGCAAGGTAGTCCAGACAAGAAACACAATGAATTCTATCTTCATTGTAAGGTTGCAGTCAGACTTTTGCAAGATTGAAAGTATTTCTCTCCCTTTCTCCTTTTACTCTCTGGAAAACTAGAATAGAATTAGAGTTGGAAGGGACCTTGGAGATCTTCTAGTCCAGGGGTAGTCAACCTTTTTATACCTACCACCCACTTTTGTATCTCTGTTAGTAGTAAAATTTTCTAACCCCCCACCGGTTCCACAGTAATGGTGATTTATAAAGTAGGGACAAAACCCCTACCGCCCACCATGAAATCTGGAATACCCACTAGTGGTGGTAGGGACCAGGTTGACTACCACTATTCTAGTCCAACCCCTGCTCAAACAGGAAACCCTATATCTGTGATGGTGAAGCTATAGCATGTGTGGCACACGGAGCCATCTCTGCAGGCACATGAGCCAATGCCCAGGTCAGCTCCACTGAGCAGGCCTGTGTGCCTCCTGCTGGCCAGCTGATTTTCAAGCCTCTGCCAGGAGGCGCGTGTGTGCGCGCGGGGCAATGGAGGGGTTGCATGATGGGGGGTGGGGGGTGGCACCCCCCCTGTGCACCATTTTTGGTCCCAGGAGGCTTCAGGGAGGCCTGCTAGCACAAAAATGGGGCATGTGGGAGGGGGGTGCAGTGCACCCCCCATCTCACATTTTTTTTTTTTAGATTTATATGCCGCTCTTCTCCGAAGATGCAGGGCGGCTTACAATGCGTTAAGCAATAGCCTTCATACTTTTGTATATTTTATACAAAGTCAGCTTATTGCCCCCACAAACCGGGTCCTCAATTTACCTACCTTAGAAAGGATGGAAGGCTGAGTCAACCTTGAACCTGGTGAGATTCGAACTGGTTGTAATTGCAGACAGCTGGATGTTAATAACAGGCTTTAGTCTGCTTTTAGCCTGTTGAGCTATCCAGGCAACATTTTTGGTCCCAGGAGACTTCAGGGAGGCCTCTTAGCACCAAAACGGGAGTCGCGTGTACATGCACCCCTGTGGGGGGGATGCGGGGGGGGAAGCATGGGGGGGTGACACGTGCATGCACAGGGGGTCTGTGGGGGGGCATTGCATCAAGGGTGTCAGCGCTCGCTTTCGGCACCCAAAGAAAAAAAGGTTTGCCATCGCTGCTCTATATCATTTCAGACAAATGGTTGCCCAATCTCTTCTTTAAAACTTCCAGTGTTAAAGCATTCACAACTTCTGGAGACAAATTGTTCATTGATTAATTGTTCTAACTGTAATGAAATTTCTTCTTAGTTATAGGTTGTTCCTCTCCTTGATTACTTCCATACATTGCTTCTTGTCCTGCTGTCAGAGGAAGCTTGACTCCTTCTTTGTGGCAACCCCTGAGATATTGGAACACTGCTATCATGTCACCCCTAGTCCTTCTTTTCATAAGACTAGACATATCCAGTTCCAGCAACTGTTCTTTATATATTATAGCCCCCACTCCCCTAATCATCTTTGTTGCTCTTCTCTGCACTCTTTCTAGAGCAGGGGTGTCAAAATCAATTTCAATAAGGGCCACATCAGAATTATGGTTGCCCTCAAAGGACCAGTTGCATCTAAGACTATGATGACTCACAGTGGCCAGGTGGGCATAGTGGGGTAAGTGTGGCTGGGTGGTCACAGCAGGTTGCCATGACTAGGTAGATGTGGGCATGATCGGCTTGACACCGCTTACTGGGCGTGGCTGACTCAGGACGGCTGGGTCAGGATGGAATAAGTTGTACCAGTTAACTTGACGTGGGGACAATTCGGTGCCCCACAAGCTCCTTGCCTCCCCAAACTTCTGGCAGCCAAGTGTGTGTGTGCACGCATGTACACACACTGCATTCCAGGTTTAGGGACTTTTACCCACAGTTGAAGGAGAGGGCCTTCTCCCCAAGCCCAGGCATGATTGGCAGTTTGCAAACTCAGATGGTTTGTATGTGTATGCGTTCATATGCACAGCATGCCAAAGGAGACATTCTTTTCCCAATGTCAGATATCGTTAGTGTTACCCTGTCCAGTGCCCCCCTCCCAGTAAAGCAGGAGGCAAAGGATGACACTGCTGCATGTAGTAGCACGGAGGAGAAAGTTTGCAGGAAGCAGTTTCCTCCAAGTTTATCTTCTGCCTTGACAGATCTCTGGAGGGGGTGAAGGGATGGTGGTCTCCCCAGTCCTGCACGGGGGAGGCTGGCCTTTCTTGAAATGGAACCTCCATTTTCAATTGTGTGTGGCTGTTGCTTGTTTGTGGATGCTGGCTTGTTGGGGCAGCCTTCCCTCATGCAGATCCCCCACCCCTTCCCCCCTCCAGAGATCTATCAAGGCAGAAGTTGAACTCATAGGAAACTGTTTCCTGCAAACTTTCTCCTCCGCACTTCCACATGCAGCAGTGTCATCCTCTGCCTCCTGAGGGGGTCTAGGCAAAGCTTGGAGGGGGGATTCAGAAGTTTCCAGCAGAGGAAAATGAGACCAGGGTAAGCGCCAAAGCCTCGTTCACCAGAGGAACCCCACCATCCCTCTCAGCCATGGAAAGGACACCTGGATGGCGGTGCAGGCTGTGTAGAGTCCTGAGCAGTGGAGGGCAAGCTATAGCCTAGCTCTTGAGCCCCTGAGGCACCAGGATCCCACAGCCCAACCCAGCCCAGCCCAGCCCCACTTCCCCAAGGGGTGCCTCCTCCTCAAGGCTATTGCTGCTGTGCTCAGTCCTCTTGGACAACAATTGTTAAGTCTGGCACCCTATTAATATTATCAAATTTATTTGCCGCCCATCTCGTGGTTCAAGGCAGTTCCATAGATGTAAGATCTGAGCAATGGTGATTATAACAAAGAGGCACTTACCTCTGTTTCACTGGACCCCCAGAATTCTTAGAAAGGGGTATTGAGACAAGCCCAGTTATTGCCTTAAGAAAAAAAGGTCACATTCTTGGTTAGAAATCAGGGTGAAGGGAGGACCTGAAAGAAAACTGCTTCTAAGTCAGATGCCCCTTAAATACAGTGCAGCCCTTTCAAGGGAGGGGCTGCCTGGAGGTCCCCACTCCAGTCCTGACCCAATGTTGGCCTCCTGTCCATTCCTGGCCTTAGGAGCTGGGCACAGACCCAAGAGACATGTGGCAGCAGAAAGCAAAGTGGCCCACTCCCTCTTCATGTGAGGAGGCCAGGCTTTGTAAGCAAAGTATCCTCAGCAATAAGATGGGAGACCACCAGGAGAGGCCAGAATGAGGGACAAGAGGATGGCAAGAGGGCAGCAAGGCTTTTGGTGGCCAAGTGCTAAGGCAGGACTTTCCTCAGACTCTCCATCCCTCTCTCCCATCATTCCTTCCCTGCCTCTCTCATTCTCATTCCCATCTCCTTCCTTCTTTCCTTCCTCCCTCCCTCCCCTGTCTCCCTGTCTCCCTCCTTCTCATTCCCATTTCCTTCCTTCCTTCCTTCCTTCCTTCCTTCCTTCCTTCCTTCCTTCCTTCCTTCCTTCCTTCCTTCCTTCCTTCCTCCCTCCCTCTCTCCCTCCCCAGGAAGGGATGAGGGGAGGGAGAAAGAGCGGCAGTACTGCCAGTGGCCATGGCTTGCCGCCTCCTGTACATGCATCCAGGGGGAGCACTTGGCTGGGCTGCCACCTTGGGCCAAGACCAAGGTGGCAGGGGCTGGCCCCTCACTATTTTCAGGGTGGCCCCCTGGGCCAAATCTAACCATATCACAAGCTGAATCTGGCCTGTGGGCCTTGAGTTTGACATGTCTGTCTAGAGTCTCAGCATCTTTTTTAACTTATGGTGACCAAATGATGAAGATGTTGAAGAGTACCTCTTAGGTAACCCCACTGCATACTTCCCTCCATGTAGATGCAGTTCCATTGAGGATTACATGTTGAGTGCAGTTGGTCAACCAGTTATGAATCCATCTAAAGGTGATGCTGTCTAACCCATATTTTTCTATCACCCACCCCACCCCACTTTAACAGATAGTGAAAAGGCAAGGTTAATCCACTCCAAGCATTAACTTGGCTTTATTGTAAGAAGTTAGCACCCATCCCTCTCCTAGGAAAATGAGATATTTTAGGAAATATTAAAAGGGCAGAATATTTCCCCTAAAAGGGAGGCAGAAACTCAGCCCCCCCCCACTTTGTTAATGGGCCATTAAGGCCTGGACCAGTCTATTCTACCTAACAAAGATCTATCTCCTTCAGGCAAAGCCATAGTAGGAATTGCCCAAAGCCCTCTACCCATCTAGCAACAGAACTCATCACATGGCACCTGTGGAGATTGCATCACCCAGCAAGGCTCAACCAAACCTGGGACTCAAAAGACAATCTACAAAGTTACCCTTGAATGGCCCCATGGGAGTCTGACAACCAATCAGAATACAAGCTCAAATTCAAAGCCCAACAGAGGGTCTCTCTCTCTCTCTCTCTCTCTCTCTCTCTCTCTCTCTCTCTCTCTCTCTCTCTCTCTTTGCTTTTTTGCCTAGGACCTCAAAACCATATGGTCCTGTTCACCATTAAAACATCTTTTCAAGCTGTCTCCATGTTTCCCTGGTCTTTCTCCCCACTTGGAACTGAACCCAGATGGACATTTCTTCCAACAATTGGGAAGGATTTTATGCATGCATTGCTGCTCTGCTATATAGCATATTGTTTTGCTTTGCAGCCTTTTGCTGCAAATATAGGTACAATGGCCTATGGCTGAAGGCCATATCTATTTACTACCATCTAGATATTGTCCAGATTTTCACCATCCTAAGTTTATCAGTTGCCTAACTGTTGTCTCAACCATCAGAAATGTAACAGTTGGGGAAAGATTATTTTGAAGATTTGAATAAAATAGTGCTGAAATACATTGACAGGAAAAAAAAAGCGAGGATAAAACTAAAGTTGTTGCAAGATACCAGAATACGAGGAGGTTTTGGCTTGCCTAATTGGGAACTATATTATCAAGCGACAAGTTTGATGTGGATTAAGGAATGGATAATGCTAAAAAATGCCAGATTATTGACTTTAGAAGGGCATGATTTGTTACTGGGTTGGCATGCCTTTTGCACAAGGAAACAAAAACACAGGGGTATTTTAGAAGACATTTCATATGAAAGGCTTTGCTATTAAACTGGGAGAAGGTAAAAAATCAACATTATTTAAAAATTCCTGATTATCAACTATTGAAGCATTCTCATATTCAATAACATTTAGAAAGGAACAAATTGTTAAATATAGTGAATTACTGAATGAAAGGGGTGAACTTAAATCTTTGCAGGAGTTAGAAGTACAAGGTATAAAGATGGATTGGTTTTCTTATTTGCAAATACAGTCTAGTCATGATAAGGATTATAAGACAGAAAGTTTCTATAACAATTTGACTAGTTTAGATAAAATTTTAACAGGTGATGATGAAAACATAATTTAAAAATTGTATGGATATCTATTAGAGGTTAAATTGGAGGATGAACAAGTTAAAGAAACAATGATTGCTTGGGGGGAAAATTTTGGACATGAAATTGACATAGAGAAATGGCAAAAACTTATATACAGTTGACAATGTCAACTGCATATAAAGAAAATTTGTATAAGATGTTTTATAGGTGGCACTTACCCCTGATGAGAATTGCTAGAATGTTCAAGAATAAATTGGAAAAATGTTGGAAATGTCATCAGATACTGGACTCATATTACCATATGTGTACAGAAGCTAAAAGATACTGGACTAAAATCCACACATGGGTGGAAAAAATGACACAAAAACACATAGATTTTAAATTAGAGATTTTTTTATTGGGGATTCTACCTGAAATTTACAATAGAGAATTGAGATATTTGATTGTGAATGTATTAACAGTGGCTAGAATTGTGTTTGCTAAAAACTGGAAAAATGAGAAAATGCCAACGCAAGACGAAATTATTATGAAAATAATGGAATGTGCAGAAATGAGTAAATTGACATTTGAAATTAGAGAACAAGAAGATAAACAATATTATAAGATATGGGATCTATTTTACCAGTGGTTAGATGAAAAGACATGGAAATAAAATATGGTAGAGATTTTTCTAATGTAAGAAATGTAGAATTATATAAAATACAGTGTAAAGATGTACTGTTATTGGAATGATTTAGGAGAATTAAGGGCATAATACAAATTAACTTCAATCTTAGATTATTTTGCATGAAATGAGGGAAGAAACAGTCATAGTTAAACTATGATTAATGAGGATAACAATACAGAGATATACAGTACATGAATAAAGTGAAGATGCACAAAAGACTTGTAACCAACTGATATACTGTTTGTATTTACATTGAAGATGGTTTTCTATTTGTTTTTTATATATGTGTTTAAAAATAAATTTTTTGTCAAAAAAAAGAAAAAGAAAAGAAATGTAAGAGTGCAGAAATAGTTTTGGGTAGATGTCTATTTGGCTACTTCTTGCATTGTCCTATATAGCATTTTTCTTATAGCAGGAAATAATTTCCTTTATAAAAAGAAAAAGCTAATGGAAGCATATTTTCAGAATTATTATTAAAAACAGCAGTATTTTTAGGGGAATGAAAAAAAATCTGAAAATATAACCACCAGGAAGGCATCCTATGTACATGTATGAGGGGTTTTTTTAATGTTTTATTCAGGGTTAATAGAGCTCGGTGACTTTATGAGGAAAGGGCCCTTTTTTAATATGGAAAGTTATTATCTCAGGGTAATTTATTTTTTAATGACCCATCTACAAAAGCAATTGTTCTAACAAAACCATCACTTTGCCACTGTTTTAGGATTGTTTTGGGGAAGGAAGTCAATACACAGCAATGAAAGACCGCATTTAAATAAACTGTTTTTTTTTAACTTAACAACTTTAAGATGTTCGGACTAACTCCCAGAATCCCCCAGTTGCCCTAAATGAAATATATTGTAATTACATACATACTCATCAAACATTTTTGAAATGTTTGGTCTTCAAATAATCACATTGCTGTCTCCCTTCTTTGGTCATGAAGGATTAAAATACAAGGCCAAAGAGGTCATATAACAGGCTCAGTTTGTGTTTCAAATGGAAACCAATTATTATGGAAGTCCAATTGTCACAGTTCACCATTTCCGTTTGAATTTTTAACTTTTAAAGAGAAGGTGCTCTACACCTCCCAACCTTTCACCTCCTAGGAGAAACAAAATATGCCTGCTGAATAAGTGAGGGAAAACTCCTCTACCTGTCTGTCTCTTTTTCTTGAGCAGCTCCAAGCAGCTTAATAGGCTCTAAGGTTTTTTTTTTCTTCGATAAGCTTGTTTGCCAGGAGGCATCAGTCTCCAGGGTCAAGCTGGATGCTCAAAGGAATTGAAAAATATCAATGAATTTGGAATCCTTCATGCTTTTCTCCCCCTAGTTAGAATTATTGGCTTTGACAACATTATCAGTTCAGGTAGTTATTTTCTAAAACCCTCCACCTATTTCTGAAATCACTCCTCAGGTCTCCTTTCCTGCCATCCCCCAAGACGCTAACACAGACAAAATCTCCATAGGCCTTGATTCCAGCAGGCCATATGACCCTAAATTTGTTAGGTGTTTTGTGCCAGCCATGGCAGTTTCATAAAGGGCCACCAGATGGGAGCAAAGAGGCACCTCTGATCCCAAGGAGCTCCAGCCCCTGCAACCCCATTGTGGAATGCTAATGGCCCTCTGGCCCCCCACACACATCAGTAAGGGAGGGGCCAGGGACCCCTATAAGAAGCCCTGCACAGGGGCTGCTCTTCCCTGCTCTTGTTCTACTCTCCTATGGGTCTGACCCATAGGCTCAATCCAGGCATAGATGCTTCCATACCTTGTAATCCATTTTACTCTACTTTTACTTCCAAATAAATACTTAATTTGATTGCATCCTTGCATGCTGCATTTTCTTGGAAGCACCCTCAACGAACCATCGTTCTTTCGTGAGATCCCTCACGAAAGTGGTAGCCTGAGGATGGTTTGAGGCTAAGCTTCCAAGCCAGCAGAAGCAAGATGCCAGGAGGTTCCAGCAAGAACCCCCAAGAGATGGATGGCAGGACTTCCCCAGTCATGACCAGGAGTCTCCAAGCAAGGTTGGCAGCCCTGCATCCACTCCCTGATGCAAGCTTCAATCCAGAGGAAGGTACAGATGATCTCTATGCCCCCAGAGGACCCAACGGAACACAAGGGACCCCTTCGCACTTTTCCTTGCAGCTGCAAGCCACAGAGGAAAGTGTGGAAGGCCAGCAGTCCACCCACGACTGCCAGGACACTGGGGATGTGGCCTGGGACCAGGCCACCCCCAGCGTGGACCAGCTCACTGGCGATGAATGCAGAGAGCTGCTAAGAACACTCCTAGCAACCCGAGGGATGCCTGGACCAGCACAGGGGGCCTCTGGGCACCGGGTAAGTCCTTCCCCAGCGCCCAGGAGGCTTCCCAACATGGCACCGGCCACCCTGGGGGACCCTGGGGCCCCAGAGTTTTTGGCAGGAAAATTCCCGCCAAATCACGACCTGTAGTTTCCAGGGCCAACTGGAAGCAACATGGCGGCCCCCAGGCCACCTACTCCAGCGAGGCTTTGTAGGCCTCAACTAGGCCTCGAGGCCCAGCAACCAATGGCAGCCAGCTGAAGCAGCATACAAACTGCTTGGCTCCCCCCCCCCCCACAGCAAGCCTCGAAGTCTGCCCAGCCACTCCTGCTGCAGCGGGTGTCAGAGCTGCAATCCAAGTCCTGGTTGCAGCCCTGGCAGCCACGATAACCACAGCCTCAACCTCAGGAGCAGCCAGCCTCCCTTACTACCCTCAGGAGACCAACAAGGGGGGGTGTCCAGTCCGGAGCCCCCCAACCAGGACCCAGGCCTCCAGAGAGCCCCAGAAGAACCCCTGGGGGCTCCAGCCTTCCCAACCAAGGCAATGGAGGACTCACCTCAACATCTTCAGAGGGCCTGCAACTGAGCCTCCCACTGCCCAAGATGGATGCCTCCTCCAAAGTCTTCAGGATCAGCGGTCGGTCCCTCCAGGCGATCCTCAGCATTTCCGGGCTTTTCCAGCTCCATCCTGCAGCCTTCGCCCCCCGGTAAGTGTTCCAGTACCAGGAGGGCTTCCAGAGGAACCTTCAGGGCCTCACAGGCTTGGGCCCAGGTCTAGCCCTGAAGCACAAAGGGAGAGGTCCACTCCCATCGACTCCTGGGCTGGAATGAGCTCTGAGAATGCTCAGCAGTCCGGGCATGCTCAGTTTGATCCACCTGAAAAAGAAAAGAATAATCAGAAGAAAATACCAACACCGGCCAGCAGAGGGATCCCTCTCCCATTCATTTCAATGGGACATAGGCAAAGATACCATGGACAGCAAAATACAAATATATTTTCTGCTCCTGCTTATTCCTTTTCTTCAGCACTTCTGAATAACTTTGAAAAACTACATCTGGCAGGTGAAAATTATTACATCTGGAGTAAAGAGATACAAGTATGTCTCTTAAAACAGGGGACCCTAGAAATGGTTCTAGACCCGCCACCTTTCCCTTGGGGGCCTCAAGAAGAGTAGTACCACAGGAGAGCCTATACCACTCTACTGAGCTCATTAGATGCTAAATTGTACCCTAGCATTCCAAATGGGCTCACAGCTAGTGAAATTTGGGGGTTGCTATATAGCCTATTTAACAGTGATAGCTTGGGCTCCACCATAAGACTCGCAACAGAGTTTTATAATACCAAGCTAAAATTTGGGGCTAACATGGCTGAGCACCTGGGAATGTTGAAGGGACTCAGGGCAGAGCTGGTACTCAGGGACTACCCCATGACTGAGGCCAACCTGATCGCTGTGATTCTGGCATCCATGGACAAAAGTTGGGGCAATTTTATTGTCTCACTAGAGGGAACCAGAAAGGAAGCCATGACTCTGTCCTACCTCACAGGGAGGCTCAATGAGGAAGACAGGAGGAGTAGAGATGCAGGAGAATACACCAGGGTCACAACTCATTGCATCAACAGAAGGCACCAGAGTTCATAGCAGGTTAACGCTCTACCCAAATGTTTCATCTGTGGCTCTGAGGAGTACCTGAAGAAGGATTGCCCCCATTACCAGCAAGGACCCAAGCATGGCTCCAATCAAGAAAGGGGCAGGGGGCGGAGAAGGGGGACTGGTGGGGCAAAGGTTGTGCTAAGGGCAATTTTGTGTATACTAGCTATTTCACCCCCACCACAAAGGCTGATGGCCCTACTGGCCTTTGTTTACTGGACTCTGGAGCTTCATCTCACATTGCTAACTTGAGACAAGGCTTTAAGAGGTTAAGGAGAATTAACTCCTCTGTTAAGGTTGCAAATGGTAACGATGTTTTGGTTGTTGGGAGGGCACTGTCTCTGTACCAGGGCTGGGCAATGTCGAAGGTGTATTACACACTCCCTCTACAGGCAATAATCTGTTAAGCATAACTAAGCTATGTAATGATGGCAGGGTGGAGGTATTATTTTGCAAAGGGGAAGGCCTCATCACTCAAGACAAGAGGGTCATTGGGAGTGTTACCATTATAAATGGTTTGCCATATTTCTCCCCTGAGTACCCAGCCACAGGAGACAGCTCACAGGGTGCCACCTCAGAAGGGGTCTGCGCACAGAAAGAGAGAAAGGCCCAACAGCTAGCTCCCAGGCTGTCAAAGATGCACAAGACTGAGGCAGTTGTGTCCACGCCGCCTCAACCAGCCCCACGGCCTTCCAAGGCCAATGCGGGCATGAAACCTGAGCCTCAGCAGGCACCTAAGGCAGATAAGCCCAAGAAAGGGCCTAAGGTGCCAGCACCGCCCAAGGCAACCAGAGCCAAGGGGGTGTCAGTGGGGAAGCCACTCCACACTAAATGTGCCCACCTCTTACATCGGAGGTTAGGCCATGCAAGCTTCCCCATGGTTAAAAAGATGGGGGAATTCGCTGAGGGGATTCACTTCCAGGATTGTGAGGTGTTTCTGGACTGTGCCATCTGTAAGAGGGCAAAGAGGAAGGCCGCCCCAATACCTAAAGTGTCACAGCATAAAACACAATACCCATATCAATTGATACATGTTGATTTGGTTGGGTCATTTACACCGTCCCTGGGAAAGAGGCAGTATTTCCTCACTGCCGTCGATGACCTCTCGAGGTATGGCCATGTGTATACCCTCACAGAAAAGTCTGAAGCCTTTGATGCCATAAAGTCACTATACAACTATGTGGAGACATAGCATAAGACAAAGATCTTGCAGCTGCAGAGTGACCGTGGGGCTGAGTTCATGTCCCGAAAGTTCCAGGACTGGGTGAGGCATAAGAGCATACACCATTTTCGAACATCACCCTTTTCCCCTGCACAGAACAGTGTGTCAGAAAAACAAAACAGCATTCTGCAGACCATGGTACGCAGCCTGATCGTGGATGCTGGGGTTGCGGAATCATATTGGGCGGAGGCGGTACACTACGCCAACTACACCCTGAACCACACCTGGAGCAGCGTTGTGAACCAGACCCCATATTTTCTGGTCCATGGTAGGAAGCCAATTTTGGGACACTTGCGCGTGTTTGGCTCCTATGCTTGAGTGCACATCCCCAAGCAGCTGCGGAAGAAGGGGAGATCCATTTCCCAGAGAGTGAGGTTCTTGGGCTATGCTCCTGGCTCCAAGGCCTACCGGTTCCTGGGAGAAGGGGGCAGGACTATGACTTCCCAATCTGCCTCCTTCGAAGAGGACTCCAATTGGACCCAGATCCACTCAAATGATCTGGGCCCATACATCAACCGGCCTAGTAAGGCCGCACCAATCAAGATGCCACCTGAGACAACCACAGACACTGCCACCGACGAGAGAGAGGAACAGGATGAAGAGGTCAACCTACCTGGTCCAGGTGAGGAGGATGAGCCATCCAATCCTGAAGGGGAAGACACACCATCTTCACCTGACTCTTCACCTCCAGTGACGCTTCAGAGGCCCATGATGCCCAACGCCTGGGACCGAGGGCCTCCTCATCCCGGTCATGAACAGCCAGTCAGTGAGGAACCCGCAAAAGAAAAGGGTGGTGAGTGGCAGGAGGTCAGAAGGTCAAAACGGTCCAACAAGGGGGTTCCACCAAAGAGAATTGACATTAGGCACATCGCATCTGTCAACACGTCGTGGTCACCCCAAAGACTTTCTCTGACATCCAGGAGCTGCCCATCGAAGAACAGGAGAAGTGGCAGCTCACAATGGAACAGAAGATGGAGAGCCTGAGAAAGCTCAAGGTCTTCACCCCCAGGCAACCACCAAAAGAGAAGAAGGTCATTGGCACAAGGTGGGTTTTCAAGGCCAAGCCACTTGCCAATGGCCGCTACCTATACAAGGCTCGCTTGGTAGCACAGGAGTTTGCCCAACGCTACATGGAGGACTACATAGAGACCTATTCTCCAACTGTCTGGGCAGAAAGCATAAAGGCCACCACCGTAACTGCAGCTGCATTGGGGAAGGAAGTCTATCAATTTGACATCCAGACCGCCTACCTCCATGCCAACTTGGACCGGCAGATCTATGTGAGGGCCCCTCCTGGTTACCAGGAGGAAGGGGGAAACACATGGCTACTCCAAAAGGAACTATATGGCCTCAAGCAGTCAGGGAAACTCTGGTATGACTGCTTCAAAAAAGGTTTAGAATGAATTGGCTTCAGGGCATCTCATGCAGATGAGTGTGTTTTTACACGTGACACCAAAGGTGATACAGAACGGGTGTTGGTTTACGTGGATGACCTCCTATATGTAGGGCCTGGCAAGGAAAGATGTGATGAATTTGCCAAGGCCCTGGGGGGAAAGTTTACCCTGAAATCCTTGGGGCGGGTTGACAGGTATCTGGGTGTGCATATCTTGGCCACTAAAAATGGATTTGCATTATCACAGAAAGAAAAAATTGAAGAGTTGTTGGACAAGTGCAAAATGGCGGAGTCTAAGCCAACACCTAGCCCCATACAAAGTGATTACTACGGCCATGATCACAAAGACAGCCCTGACTTCACGGACAACAAATTATATAGATCTATGATTGGCTCCTTGCTATACATTAGCAATTGGAGCAGGCCTGACATAGCTCTAGCTGTGAATCTATTGTCCAGGCATGTGAAAAACCCAAAGGAATTCCACTGGAAATCTCTTAAGAGAGTACTTAGGTACCTCAGGGGCACGGCCGATGCCCTCCTTATGCTGGAGCCAGAGAAGGGGAAGAGCCCAGCTCTCCACTTACTCGGATGCAGACTGGGCTGGTGACACCAAGAATAGACAGAGCACCTCTGGTTTCCTCATACTGCTAAATGGCTATCCTATCCATTGGCATGTTAGGCAGCAAAAATTTGTTTCTTGCTCCACGGCCAAGGCAGAATATGCCAGCCTATCGGACACTGCAAATGACTTGATCTGGTTCAATTCTCTGGTAACGAGCATCTGGGCACCTCCTACTCTGCCCATCCAAATTCAGGAAGATAATATGGCCACAATTAGAATCTCGGGGGCATACGGGGTGGGCTCTAGGTCCCGCCACATAGACATCCACTACAAGAATGTCAGGCAGCTTACCAGAATGGGGTTTGTACACATCAAACATTGCAACACAACCAACCAGTTAGCTGACCTGTTTACAAAACCTGTGCCCATTGACCGACACAACCTTCTGTGTAAGCGTTTGTGTTTGGTCCTGTAAACTTGTACATGTTTATGACACCTGTTCATCCTCTCGCATATTTATTTATTAATTATTTATTAATTAAAATTTCTATACCGCCCTTCTCCTTCCGGACTCAGGGCGGTGAACAGCCAATTTAAAACCAATACAAATACAAAAGTTAAGACGTACTAAAATCAATATAAATTTAGGCTGAAAATGTAAAACCAAGTAAACTAAAACTCTAAAAAGTTTAAAAATAGTTTAAAAATAGGAGGGATCAGGCAAGTCCGGCAAGTTGGAAGAGATGAGTCTTCAAAGCCCGACGAAAGGTCCGGAGGTCAGCGATAGTCCTCAGATCTGGAGGGAGATCGTTCCAGAGGGTGGGAGCTACCACAGAGAACGCTCTCCCCCTGGGGGTCGCCAGCCGGCATTGTCTGGCTGACGGCACCCTGAGGAGGCCCTCTCTGTGGGAGCGAACCGGCCGGTGGGAGGCAATAGGTGGCAGAAGGCGGTCCCGTAAGTACCCTGGTCCTAAGCCATGGAGCGCTTTAAAGGTGATTACCAACACCTTGAAACGCACCCGGAAATCAACCGGCAACCAATGCAGCTCACGCAGGAGAGGTGTCACATGGGAGCGCCCTGTCGCTCCCATAATCCCCCGCGCGGCTGTATTCTGTACCAGCTGAAGCCTCCGGATGCATCCCAAGGGGAGCCCCATGTAGAGAGCATTACAGTAGTCCAAGCGAGACGTGACGAGCGCCTGAGTGACTGTGCGTAGGGAGTCCCGATCTAGAAAGGGCCGCAACTGGCGTATCAGGCGAACCTGATGAAAAGCTCCCCTGGCCACAGCTGTCGTATGCTCCTCTAAAGACAGCCGTGGATCCAGGAGGACGCCCAAGTTGCGCACCCTTTCCGTGGGGGCCAATGATTCGCCCCCAATAACCAACGATGGAGTCAGTTGGCTATATCGGGACGCCGGCAGCCACAGCCACTCAGTCTTGGAGGGGTTGAGTCGAAGCCTGTTTCTCCCCATCCAGACCCGCACAGCTTCAAGGCACTGGGACATCACTTCCACGGCATCGTTGGGGTGGTCTGGGGTGGAAATGTACAGCTGAGTGTCATCAGCGTACTGATGGAATTCCACCCCAAAACCATGGATGATCTCACCCAGCGGCTTTACATAAATGTTGAACAGAAGGGGCGAGAGGACTGACCCTTGTGGCACTCCACACACTAGGCGCCTCGGGGTCGACCGCTGCCCCCCTGTCAACACCGATTACGACCGGTCGGAGAGGTAGGAGGAGAACCACCGCAGAACGGTGCCCCCCACCCCCAATCCCTCCAACCGGTGCAACATGATACCATGGTCGATGGTATCAAAAGCCGCTGAGAGGTCTAACAGCACCAGGATAGAGGAGTACCCCCTACCCCGGGCCCTCCAGAGATCATCCACCAACGCGACCAATGCCGTTTTGGTGCTGTAACCAGACCTGAAGCCGGACTGGAGCGAGTCTAAATAGATAGCTTCATCCAGGTACTGGGGGAGCTGCCACGCCACCACACTCTCAACAACCTTTGCTAGAAAGGGAAGGTTGGAGACAGGATGATAATTTGCCAAAACAGCTGGGTCCAGGGAGGGCTTCTTGAGGAGGGGCCTCACCACCGCCTCCTTCAAAGCGGCCGGTAGGGCACCCTCACTCAGAGAAGCATTTATAATCTCCTGGAGCCAGCCTCGTGTAACCTCCCGGGAGGCCAGCACCAACCAGGAGGGACACGGGTCCAATAAACATGTGGTAGCATTCAGTCTACCCAGGATCCTGTCCACGTCCTCGGGAGCCACAGGATTGAACTCAGCCCAGATAACACTCTCAAGACTGGGCTCAGTTACCTCGCCCGAACTAACCCAGTCAGTGGCCAGCTCATCCCGAATCTGAGTTATTTTATCATCCAGATATTGAACAAAATCCTCAGCACGTCCCTGCAAGGGATCCTCCCGCGCTCCCAGATGAAGGAGGGAGAGGGTCACCCTAAACAGGGCGGCTGGGCGATTATCTGATGACGCGATAAGAGCGGCGAAATAATTAGACTTCGCCGCTTTTATCGCCACTAAGTAAGTCTTAATATGAGCTCTTACTAGTGTCAAGTCAGGTTCAGAGCGACTGGCCCTCCAACCGCTCTCCAGGTGTCTTTTCCGGCGCTTCATCTCCCTCAGCTCTTCGGTGAACCAAGGAGATAAGCGAGTTCGGCGCCGGGTCAGAGGCCGCAAAGGCACGACCCGGTCCAAGGCCCCACTGGCCGCCCTATCCCAAGCAGCCACCAGGTCCTCAGCCGAGTCGCGTGCCAGTGTCTCAGGAAGCGGCCCAAGCTCCGTCTGGAACCTATCCGGATCCATCAGGCGCCTGGGGCGGAACCACCTAATCGGTTCCGCCTCCCTGCGATGAGGTGCAGCGGTCAGAAAGTCGAGATGAAGGAGCGAGTGGTCAGTCCATGACAAGGGTTCGACACCTATGTCCCCGATATCATGACCACTCAACCACTGACCAGAGACAAAAACTAAGTCCAGGGTGTGTCCACCAATGTGAGTCGGGCCCTGAATTACCTCGGTCAGGTCCATGGCCATCATGGAAGCCATGAACTCCGGAGCCATCTCAGATGTTTCACCGATAGATGGCAGGTTGAAATCCCCCATAACTATAAGCTTGGGGGTATCAACTGCCACCTCGGCTATAACATTGAGAAGCTCGGGCAGGGTCGTTGCCACGTGGCAGGGAGCCAGGTACATGACTAACAGACCCATCTGCCCACCAGGACCCCATCTCACAAAGGCGGACTCACACCCGGCTATCTGAGGTACAGTGGCCTCCCTCGGACCCAGACCTTCCTTAATAATGACCGCTACTCCCCCACCCCTGCCCTGGGCTCTCGGCTGGTGGAATGCAAGGAAACCCGGTGGACACATCTCCACGAGGGGAACCCCCCCCTCGTGGCCCAACCAGGTCTCGGTAATACCGGCCAGGTCCGCACCCCCCTCTTGAAGAAGATCACATATGAGGGGGGCCTTATTTACAACGGACCTGGCACTGCATAGCAGCAGCCGGAGCCTCGGGTCCTGAGACTCCAAACAACCCGGGGAACAGGAATAGCTCCGGGGACCGGGGCACGCAATCGCTCGAAGACAGCGAGTGCGTGCCCCCACCACACGATATGGTCCCCTGCTCTCGCCATATCTGCCCCTCCCACATAACGTGGTTATCACACCACCCTCAACAGAGGGCTCAGTGAGAGCCCTCTTGCCTCCAGAAACTAAACCCCCCGTGGCATCAAAGACTGTCGGGCCTGTCCCTTTCCCCCCCCGGGTTTCCCCCCAAACCCACACCCTCCCCCACCCCAGAACCCCCTAAAACACCCCTTAAAAAAGTACTTAAAAAACCCCTCAATCCCCTTTTCGTGACATGCCACCTCTCGGGGTCCCAAAACCCGTCATTAAGGTAGGCCCTCGATAATGTGGAGGGCCAAACCCGCGAGAGGGGGTAATCTCGCAGGGCAAGAAGCGTCGACCTAGGAAGCATCCAGACAAAAGTGGGCCAGAAAGTGGTGGCATGGCATAGGTCCATAGTCAGAAATGTCCTGAAGCAGGACCAGGTCAATCAGGAGAAAAACACCACTACCCTCTCACGGTAGCGGCCAAAGAGTCTCTGCATTCTGTCTCAAGTGAGGGGATGTCCAGACCACCCTCTCACGATGGTCCAATCAGCAGGCGCGTTGGAAAGTCCAAGGCCACTCTCTCACCGTGGCCCGGCAAATTCATCCTGCGGTGTGGCACCCCCTCAAGATGGAAATAACAGAATCGGCTCCACAGGTCCTCCCGTGAGCTGGCCTGTCTTCCAATGGCCAGCCAGCGGAGCGATGGAATGCTGCTGGAAAAATTGATAAAAAGGCCAAGAGTCCAAGCACAGGCAGCTGATGAAGGAGTAGGCATGGTTGAAGAGCCAGCGGAGGACAATCTGGCAGAAGGATGGAATGCTGCTGGAAAAAGCTAAAGGAAGGCCGGAGTCCAAAGCACAAGTAGATGGTGAAAGAGTAGGCGTGGTTGGAGGGCCAGCGAAGGACCAAGCGGGATGGGGGGGGGAATGTTGAGGGCTTCACCACATCTACCAAACGCCCTCTCACCACCGCCAGCTGCCAACGCCCTCTCACCGCCGTCGCCACTCGCCACTCAATCTTCCTTGTTCCCCGCCACGCCGCCATCTTTCGCAGCGCCGCCCAGCGTCGCCCAGCTGTTTTTGGGCGGCGGGAGCCTCCGGAGGCCTGCTGAGGGCCTGCTGAGGGCTACGCAGCGGCTGCCCTCTCACCACCGCCGCCGCTCGCTACTCACCGCCATTTGCCCAGTTTCGCCGCTCCGCGCCGCTCCGCGCCGCTCCCCCGCCGCGCCGCCATCTTCCGCAGCGCCTCTCAGCTGTTCAGAGGCTGCGAAAACGGCGAAAGCGGCGGGGACCTTTAGAGACACGCTGGCGGGCTACAAACCCGTCAGCATGTTGACAGAGTGTTCCGCTGGCTGGGCGGGGGGTCGCCGATGGTCTGCAGCCCCCCCGGACCCTCCGAAGCCAGCCAAAAGGCCCATCATCAATACGGAGCCCTAGATGCGGTCGCCATCTTGGGCATGCGCGGAAATATAGATGCATTACCAGCATATATTCTCTGGTAACTGTCATTGACTGGCAAGAAGGGGAATTGTTAGGTGTTTTGTGTCAGCCATGGTAGTTTCTTAAAGGGCCACCAGATGGGAGCAAAGAGGCACCTCTGATCCCAAGGAGCTCTGGCCCCTGCAGCCCCATTGGGGAATGCTAATGGCCATCCGGCCCCCCACACACATCAGTAAGGGAGGGGCCAGGGACCCCTATAAGAACCCCTGCACAGGGGCTGCTCTTCCCTGCTCTTGTTCTACTCTCCTATGGGTCTGATCCATAGGCTCAATCCAGGCATGGATGCCTCCATACCTGAGAATCCACTACATTTACTTTTACTTCCAAATAAATACTTAATTTGATTGCATCCTTGCGTGCTGCCTTTTCTTGGAAGCACTCTCAACGAACCATCATTCTTTCGCGAGATCCCTCACAAAATCTGCCTGCCCTTTCCACGGAGGATATATTTTTCCCTTCAGTGAGCCCAAAGAAATGTAGAAATTTATATGCTTATTCACAAAGCTGATAAAGCAAAAATTGGAGTTTCAGCTATTTTTGTTGTGATTTACAAACAGCAAATGAAACACATAAATCTTTTCTTTATTGTTTTCATAGTCTTTCCAGCTATTTCATTTGTATCAGATAACTGCCAATGTGATATTGTGGTCTATCCCTTTCTATTTGAAAAGAGGATCAATTAAGAATCACTTTCTGAATCAAGTATATCTTGTTTTCAAAGCCTAAACCTATTTGTCTAGGCAACCATGATATTTCTTTTAAATGATTTGAATGCAGTGTGTGTAAGAGCATATATGAGTGTGTGTGTGTACAGGCACATGTATGTGTATGTAAACAATATGACAGCAGAAGAACTTCCTTCCTATGATATAACATGGATAATTTATGTTGACAAATTACATGCTCTTTCATTTGTGTTGTCACCTTATGATATATGCTCTGATATACTGTGCTGAGCATCAGACATCCATAAATCATCAAAATAATTTTGCAATGGGTTGCAGAATGGCCATCTAATGAAGTGCTTGCAATAATATGCCTTTTATAACAATTTGGAATATAATTTCCACTATGCGAATAGAGTAAATAAAACTACAACTACATCTTTTTTTAAAGGTATATTTATAATTAATCAATTGCTTGACCAAATATTAACTTCCATCATTTTAATGATCTCTCTCAGAGATCAATATATAGTTATACAATGTGCATCTTTGTGTAAAAATAAGGGTGAAATCAAGTAGGTTCTGACAGGTTCTGGAGAACCGGTAGCTGAAATTTTGAGTAGTTCGGAGAATCAGCAAATACCACCTCTGGCTGGCCCCAGAGTGAGGAGGGAATGGGGATTTTGCAGTATCCCTCCCCTGCCACGCCCACCAAACTACGCCCACCAAGCCACACCATGCCCACCAAGCTACGCCCACAGAACCAGTAGTAAAAAAATTTGGATTTCACCACTGGTAAAAATGTGTGTGTGTGTGTGTGCGTGTATGACAAAGCCAATGAAATAGAAAGGAAATGTCAATAGGAGTCCATCAATTTGTTCCATAAAGAATGCATGATTTACAATTACTACTACTCATTCATTATATATCACCCTACCTTAAAAAAACATTTTTCAATTTTTATTGTATTTTGCTTTTGCAAGTATTTGCAAGAACTGGGCACTTTATAAGCATAGTAGTATCTTTAAAGGGTTCCTTGAGCCAATGAAATGTTCTATAATTGGCTGGAGATATTAGCCAATTTTATATTTGATATATGAAGAGATATAAATAAATAGAAGGGACAGTATTGGCTCTGTAATGATCTTGGTTCTGGTCCAGTTATTCTGTGTTGCTTTCTTACAGACATTAACTAAGCAGAAATACCAACAGCAGTAAAGTGTTTAACTGTCCTTCTACACATTAAGCCTTTTTCAATGTATAAGGATGTTCTAACTTTCTTGGAATTTGCCAGTGTGGGAGAGTGTATCGTATTCTTCTTGCTGAACTGTGTCAGAGATGAATGGGCTAGATTTGGCATATGGTTAGGAAAGGTTCTAATGTGTGCCTAAGTGATGTTATAACAGTGTAGACAAGACAGAACAACAGATTTAGAACTCTTAGAAAATAATCCCAGGGTGGAGGTGATCAGAAATCTAATTTGCTTATGAAATAGAATGAACAAAATTAGAAATTATAGGAGACTCCCAGCTCAATACAATTATGACAACAGCAGTCCTATAATGAGGTTAAATTAGTTTTGCCATCCTCTTATACAACACTTATGGAACATTTAGTAAAAGAAGGCCAGATAGCCTATCAAAATGTCAATAATGTGTTCCCTCTCCCTCTCCCTCTCCCTCTCTCTCTCTCTGCAAAGGTTGGTGCAAGGCTACTGTTGTGAAAGTGGACAGAAAACAGGATACTATAGGAATTCCACTGAAAAAGGATTAGTATTCATGGAACTGTAATTGACTAGTTAAGGGCCACTCCTTGATTTTTGATTTACCTTATAATGAGGTAAGGACATTTAATGCAAAGCTCTATTGGCTCTTTTTCTTATGACTGCTGTCATGCAAAGAACATCTTCCACATTTTAATTCTGTAATAATTATTGTCTTCCATGTCATCACATGGAATAGGAACAACATAAAGTCATTTGGGAGCAGCAAATGTAAAATATATGTGGCCTAGACTATGCAGCATTTTCAGTTTTCTATGATTTCATTCTGCCAAAGTTTCTTAATTACATATTCACAAAACTGTACGTGTCCATACTGTATTAACTGCTGACTATTAAAATATTTTATTTATTTATTTTATTAGTGGTAAAACTTAACTCTCTGCATGAAGCAATACAAATTCATAATTTGGTTTATGCAACCAAATCCTTGATTAGAGCTTTAGGAACCAGGAACTAAGATGAGTGAAGTCCTTAAATTTTTTGGCTAGCATTCTTGCTTTACATTTTTATGAGTGAATGAACATTTTGTACAAAAGGACAAACTTTTGTTTAATAACAGAGAGGAGGCAAATGAACACTGCTTTCAAGATAATATTTATGAAAAAATGAAGCAAAAGTCAGCATTGCATAATTTCATGATTTGCTGAAATATTTCTTTCAAAAGAACTATTTGCACTAAGTACGACTGTTTGAAGAACACTCACAAGCTACTTCAGAATGAATAGCATGGCATTTGAAAAGGTTATTTTCTTCTAAGCACTCTTCAGGTGGGATACTTTGCACCCTCTCATGTCATCATCATCTTTGCAGACTCAGATCCTGTTCAGTTAGATTAATATACAAAATATATTTATGAAGTACTGCCTTTTGCCATCAGTTAAAAAAGACATACATATTTTATTTTAAAATCAAAATTCTGTTGTAGTTCTCTGACTTTATTTGTTCATCATCATTATTAGACTCAAACAAAAAGCCACAACAGCATGGAAATTTCTGATTTTTCAGTACTCTTTTTCATGCTAGATGTTACATAAAGAAGGGGATAGGGACGAAGCAAGGAAATCCAACAGGCTAATGTATATATTTCAGCCAGAAGTTTTTATTGCTGAATCACTAAATCTCTTTGGATAAAATTCACTCCAAAGTCGATTTCTTCCAACACCTTAAAGATAAAAGCCCAATTTAGATTGTCAAAGACCTTCTCTGCATCTAGAAATATTAAGGCAGCCTGTTTCTCATTATGATATTGTAAGTATTCAATAATGTTTATGACAATCCTCACATTATCTCTTAGGTATCTTTTCCACAGAAAACCTGCTTTGTCTTCATGTATATAGAATATTTCTATAAGATGATGTATCATTGGTATTTAACACCAGATAAGTTATCTAAAATGTATAAAGGTATATGATGTACATGATGTACATGATAAAATGTATGTCAAATGAATATTTGACGGTTTTAAGTAAAGAGGGGACCTTTTACCATCTATGGTGGACATGTGATAAAACAAAAAATAATTTGGAGTATGATTCATGTTTTAATACAGAAAATTTTGAAAATGGAGATAAAAATGAAACCAGAACTTTTTCTTTTGGGTTTAATGGAAAAAGAATTGGGGGGAAAAATTGGAACTTTGTTATTATATATGTTGATCGCAGCAAGACTATTGTATGCACAAAAATGGAAAGACACTTTGGTTCCTATTATGGAAGAATGGCTGCAGAAGTTGATGGAGTTGGCTAAAATGGCAAAATTGACTACTTTGACTAAAGAAAAGAATATAAGTACTTTTCTTTCCATATGGAGATTGCTTCTAAACTTCATGCTTGATATGGAAAAGAATGAAAATTTGATTTTGGGATTTACCAATTAGACTGATAGATCTTTAAAGAAATGACTTGTTCATATTATTATGAAAAAGCAAAAAGTTGTCATTTGATGTTAATGCCTTATTTTACTGTAACAGAGAGAGTCGGCAGTCGGTGCTTCTTTTTCTTTTTTTTTTCCTTATCTTTCCTTACTTCTCTTTTTCTCCCCCCCCCCCTTGCTTTTTTATTTACTTTGTATTTGGTATTTTATACTTTATAATTCAATTAAAAAATGTTGAAAAACGTGAAAACTAAATCTCAACCCAGGTTTGATGTCACAGCGATGCAGTTGGGGAAATAGCAGGGCTCTAATGAGCCCCGTGAAAACCCTGACTAGCAAACCGCCGCCGACAGGTCTGCGGACCGATCCTGTCCTGTAGGGACAGGGGAAAGAGAGGGACCCCTTGGGTGGCTGAGAGGAATAGGCAAGTTCTTCAGAGGCTGGAGGGAACCCTGAGTTGGCAGTGGAGGATGGCAGACATGGCGGCTGCCATGAAGCCAGGACAAACCGGGACAAGAATGTGCAGGAGGAAGGAAGAAAGGGCAAAGTGCTTGGAAGCTGGGTGAGTGACACCAACCCAGGCAAGAAACGACGATTGTGTATTGATGATTAAAAATAAGACCCCCAGCTTTAATTAGCAGCTGAAGATCTGTGGGGCTTGAAGATTTTGCAAAGTAATGAAAGGAGTTAAAGACCCTTTAAGAAATCTATTTCAGCACTGATTGATTGGAATGAACTCACTATTAACTAATCAGAACTGGATACCTGAATTTCTTTTGTTAAATGGAAATAGATTTGTCTTTTGGAAAAGAGAAAAGTGATAATTAAGGACTTGGCACCTTTAAAAGCCAGACAAAGAGATCAAATGGATAGCTACATAATTGCTTCAAAATGGCAATTTAATCTGTGACTAAGTGAAAGTGTGGACTGTAGAATCTTGCTCCTGAAAAAGAACCATTTTGGCTCGCTATTTATTTTGGATTACATTGAAAATAATTATGGACTTTTGAATTTTGGAGATTCCTAATCTGTCTACTGATGGTTTTACAAAGAAAGAAGAAATACAACGGAACTAATAAACTTTTAACTAATTGGTGTAGCAACAAAAGGACTGGTGCAGGAACAAAAACAGAGCTGATGGACTTCACAGGAAACAGACTTTATAACAGAATTAAAAAGATATACAGAATTTTAAGTATGGAACTGTTGACTATGAATTGAAATACTTATGGACAGATAAGGAAATGAAGAAATAAAATAGATAAAATTAAGAGGCAATGTTTAAATGTCTAATTGGTTTTTTTAAGTTTTCATTTTGTCTTATACATCCAACAAACATTAACTCTATTGCAGTCTACATCATAACATGAGAAGGAAATAAACTTGTCCCATTACATATATACAGTAACCTGCAAAAGTCTATTACATATACTAAATAGTGTATTTATCTAATATCTCTATTTACAGCTCTATTTGAAATCCAATTATACCATTGACTCCAGGATATATAATAGTCTGTGTCCCCTCGTCCTTTCAGAATCATAGTAAGCCGATCCGATTCTGCACAGTTCATTATTTTCTGGATTAGTACTTGTTCGGATGGGCTAACATCCATCTTCCAATATTGGGCCAATGCCAGTCTTGCACCTATTGTTATGTGTAACAACAGATACCATGCCATTTTATTAATATTTACGGGTCATATCCCTAATAAAAATACTTCAGGACACAGTTGTATATATTGCCCCAACATCTCATTGAGCCACTTCTGAATATTCTTCCAAAATTTCCTTGCTTCTCGACAGGTCCACCATTGGTGGAAATATGTGCCTTCTTTAAAGCCACATTTCCAACAGGTTGAGGATGTTCCAGGGAACATTTTGGCAAGTCTGGCTGGTGGCAAATGCCATCGATACACCATTTTGTATATATTTTCTTTATATCCTATTGACTGGGTTAATTTCAGATTCTTAGTCCAGATTTCATTCCACCTCTCAGGCTCAAATGAATGACCTAGATTCTTCTCCCAGGCATGAATCTTCACCCCTTTCTTTCCTACCTCCATAGCCATAAAGAATTTATAGCATCTAGATAGCATCTTTTCGTCTACCCCCGTTAATATCTAAAATATAAAATCTTTTATTTTATTTTATCTAAAATCTGCATCTCTCGGCTAATCCCCATTCTCTGTCTATCTCTCGTGTATTTATTACTGATTTGCATGTATGTCCACCAGTCTAGGTTCACCCCTTGTTCCTGAAGTGCCATTTTTGTTTTTAGCTTCCCAGTCATATCTAATATTTCTTTATAGGTCACTTTTTTCTCTGGGTTATACAAAGTCGGATAGGTCACAGTTTCCACAGGTGAAACCCAGAGTGGTACTTTATTATAATATGTTTTCCTAATTTCCATCCAGCTTTCAATCAGGACTCCTCGCACGTGGTGTTTTATAAAATATGTTGGGGGTTTGCCTCTCTCCCACCAAAGGTGGGCATGCTACCCCTGTTGGAGATTGTGACCTTCGATTGCTAGCAGATGTCTCCTTTGCAGTGTAATCCATTCATGGATCCAAACCAAAACCGCCAAATTATAATAATATTTCCAATTTGAGACCCCTAACCCACCTTGTTCTTTCAGTTTCTGCATCACCTTCAACCTAATTCGAGGCTTCTTGCTCTGCCAAATAAACCTATTTGTGGTCCTGTCCAAATTCTTAAAGAAGGTTTTATCCAACCTAACTGGGGCTGTTTGAAAGAGAAATACCATTCTGGGCACTGTGTAAGTCTTAATTAAGGCTATTCGTCCCATTAGTGACAATTGTATCTTCCCCCATTTCTCCAAATCTTTATCTAGTTGTTCGATTAAGTTGATGAATTTCTTGAAAGTGAATTTGCAACTTGGGAAAGGGAAGGAGGAAGAGAAAATGAATATATGGTAGATAGTAAGGGTCAGGAAGGAGGGCAGGAGGAGAAAGGAGCAGCAGGAGTAAGAGATTGGCTCGCAATTCATGTTATTCTAGTTCCAAGATGGAGGACTGGTAGGATATATGCTTCTTCTGCTCGGCCTCTAAGTTTTTATTTCATCCTTATTGTGGTCTTTTAACTGTGTTTTTAGCTTTTACTCCCCGATTCTTGCAGGGGAGTTTTTAATGCAAAATCGCATACCAGTTAATTTTCCAACTCTCCCCCGGCAACTCCCATTTTACTCTGGCAACGAGCCCGGTTTTGCAATTCTTTTGATATCTCTGTTTGTTAGGCCTAACTGCCTGGCCCAGCGCCCTGCCTTTATCACTCATACTGCCTGCGATCAACTCGGCAAATGAGCTGTTTTAACTGCCTTGACTGTTCTGATATATATGGGCTGATTATTGCTGAAGCTTTACCCATGTAATCTGTTTTTAACTGGGAGACTCTATAAGCCAGGGACTTTTTAATCTACTATCAGAACGTTAACCTGCTTTGGGCCATATTACTACCCAACATCCTCCTCCAAGAGATCAACCAGCTGCCTTGATAGGGACGTTGTCATTCCTTATCCCCGAGGGACCCTTGTTTGGAGACCTCCCTTGAAAAAATAATGGGCCCATTGCCTAAGATCAAAAAGACTGACACCATGAAATTAAACCAAGATCCGAACATATCAACTACTTCCTTGGATGAATTCTTCCAAAACTTAATATCTCTGGATTCTTTGCCCAGCTCTCCTTTGGAAGAATCGGAATCCCTGGCTGCCTCACTCTGCAACACACCTTCTCCACTGGATTGTCCAACACCATCAGATGCTAGTTCTGTCTTGCCCTGTTTCACCGCTTTACCGTCCTCTACCGACTTAGTTCAGTCTTCGGATATCCGGCTTTTGCAACAGTTCTGTCTCCGTCTGGCCGACTCTATTACCCATCTGACATCCTCTGTTGGAGTGCTGGAGGGCAAAGTGGAATCCCTTAGTAAGTCGGTCTCAGCACTACATCCCTATAGAACCATCAGACATGCAATGAGCCCGTCCCGAATGGATAGCCATCTCCCTCCACGACCGATGCCGTTAGTGAATCTCCAATTGCTCACAGCCAACTTATGCCTGAACCTGGTCCATTCCCATTTTAACAAGCACGACTAGACAAGCACGACAAGTGTCCATATTAGACACTTTGAGGCTCTTATCCAATTCTTACATCCGGGACAATGAGCTGCTTTCAGTGGAATGGCTTCCCAGCACTCCCCACCATAAACGTCTGATTCTCAAGTTCAGCTCATCCAAGACCCCTTCGCTTTTATGTGGTCTTCGCAACCATCTGACCCATTTTGGAGTCTTCCCTCAAAGATGCTTTATAAATACCCACCTATCTTCTCTCGGGAGGAAGACAATCAATGTGGACACCTGCTGTGGGACAGGAACGGAGTGCAAGGACCTTCACACGGAAGCTGGTAGCTCTTTGAGGGCCTCAACCACCAGTTCCACAAATCCGCTGGTGACCCAGCAACAACAGGAGGATGACCTCCGGACCAGAAATGTTGCGCTCCCAGATCAACCCCTCGCTACCTCTGACTCAGAAGGTTTATCAGGACTCGGCCCCTTATCTGTGATCACTTGTTCCCCTTCTGCTCCAAGAATCTCACCTCTCAAAATGCCACACTCTCAGTCCCCACAACTGGCTGGTTTGACCTTGCAGACTCCTCGGGCTCCCCCTCTTTCGCCGTCTATCATCATCACCAAATCACATAATGGCGGCATTTATTTTGATGACGACAACACCATACAGCTGTCCCCTCCAACAGTTTTACCTGTACGTCATTCAAGCCATTACCAAGACCTGGACGATAATCTCAGTCCAAATCTGGCCTCCCACCAGAATTCTCCAAGATCTAAAAATGACCCCAAAACCAAGCAAGAAAAACAGACCTCTACTTGCTTGGAATAAGACCTGACTATATTGATAACAAAGATTGGTATATATTTGTCCATGTCTCAACAGCGGTGAGAATGGCATTTGCCCAACTGTGGAAAGATGTAGATACGCCTCCCAATCATCTGATAATAAACAAGATTCTCCGATGTGCTGAGATGGATAGATTAACGTATATTTTAAAAGACAAGAAAGATTCAATATATAATAGAAGTTGGGACAAATGCTTTGTCTGGCTCAAAAGAAGGTTAAACCTAGGAAAGAGGTGATAAGATCGTCTATTTAGATTAATTAGATATTTATTAGGCTATATGATTTCTTAAAATTTCGACAAAAACAGGCTAACTCTTTCGTAGATAGTTAGTAGAAATTGACTCTATTGAAATGTTTGGTTTGGATGACACTAGTTATTATTAATTGGAGAGTGAGCTTAACTCTCGGTTAGTCAGGTTTGTTGTTTCGTTTTAGTCTTGTGTTTATGTGTTTCTACATTTCACCATTTATATTGTTTTTCAATGTTTATTTTGTGTTAATCTTAATGTAAATATTTAATAAAGATTTAATTTAAAAAAAAAAAGAAAAACAAGGCAAGATAACAGATTTTTTTGGTCTAACTGTCCCCCAGTCTTTCCACCAGCCCCCTGTTGCTACTAAATGACAGTCAAAGATCCACCCTCCAACTCCTCCTTGGTCCATCTTGAGTTGGAACATCGCAGAGTGGGCATCCAAAAAAGCCGACCCGGACTTTTTGAACTACCTCAAAAACTTTCAAATCCTCATATTTCAGGAAACGTGGGAGATCAACGACATTTCACTATGTGGTTTTGAAATCATATCCTTGCCAGCCCGTCCCTCTCTGCTTGGTGGTCGTTCGAAGGGTGGCCTTGCAGCAGGTATCTCCCTGGATTTGCATGCAAACGTGGTTCCAGTGGACTCTCTTCACCCTTATGCCCAGGCAAATCTGATATCCGTCGGGAAACTCTCGCTCCTGGTGTTTAATGTCTACCTCCCTCCCAGGGGCTCTCACCGGGACTTGGATGAGCTGTGGGCCGGTCTGGAAGATTTTCTCGCTACCATCATACTTAGATTCCCACACTCCTTGGTTCTTCTGGCGGGGGATCTAAATGCCCACACTGCAGGGACTTGGGAAACCCTAGTTGCCTCCCATTGGTGGACAGGCCCGGCCAGGGATGACCACCCCGTGGACACCCTGAAAGGGAGAGTTTCCAAGGATCGGAAAGTTGACAAAGCGGGGACCTGTCTAGCTCTTCTTACCATCAAACTAACCTCTTCCCCCTTAATGGCAGATGTGCCCCGGATGTTCCCGGGGAATTTACCCACTTGGCCAAAAACGGCAACAGCACAATAGACTATATTTTGGTTTCGAGAGCCTTTTTGCCATACATTTCCTCCTTCAAAGTAGACGACAGGATTTTCAGTGACCATCTTCCGCTTATTACGGTTGCACGGCTATATAGACCTCAAAGCCATCCCGCTCACGCTGTCTCCATAGACTCTAATCCCAGAGGCTCCCCAATGTTGCCGAAATGGTCAAAGTCTCTGGCCCTTTTCCACGCACGCTTTTATCATCAAGAAGCAGCCAATATCTTGTCAGCCTTGATCGGAACAAAGGCTACACCTGGTGCACTACTGACCGCCTTCACTGAGTTCAAAATGGTCTTATAGCCTCCTTTCAGCCCCCCACCCTTATTCCTGGTAGAGTTTCCTGGAGGAAGGGAGCCCCTTGGTTTAACTCACAATGCAAACAAGCCAGGAACCATATGAGATCTATATATTCTGCCTACAAACGAACAGGTTCATCAATGCCTCTCCCCCCCGCTTACTTCGAGGCCAAGAAGGCATACAAGCTAGCCCTTTTAAGAGCTAAGCAAGACTGGCACCGGCTTAGGTGGAACGCATTACTAGAGGCCGCAAAATCCAGCAACCCCCGTGATTTCTGGAGTCTGTTAAACAGGAGGGCAAATAGTAGGCTTACTCATTCCATTTCGGCCACTACATGGGAACTCTTTCTACACCGAGTCTTTTACGACACTGATGTGCCAGTCTCTTCAACCACAGGTTCTCTCCCTAACCACCTTCCCAGATGGCCTCCTGTCGAACCATCCATGATTGCCAAGCTAATCGGACAACTCAAACTTCGAAAAGCTCCCGGCCCAGATCTCATCCCAGCCGAAGCCATCCTAGCCCATAAGGACTGGTGGATCCCAGTTCTTACCGAGGTATTCAATGCGATCAACCAAACGGGCCTTATCCCCAAGCTCTGGAAGGATGCTATAATTATCCCAATATACAAGAAAGGCGCCCACTCCGATCCCGGCAACTTCCGTAACATCAGTCTTCTTTCAATTTTGGGGAAACTCTATGCCCGCTATCTCCTGTCCAAACTGGAGTGCTGGGCTGAAGAGGCCGACCTGCTCGGCTATGAGCAGGCGGGGTTCCATCCAGACCACTCCACAATTGACCATGCTTTGATCCTCCATCATCTTGCCGTAAAATACTCCACCCCCAGGAAGGGCCGTCTCTGCGTTGCCTTCATAGACCTAAAGGCTGCCTTCAACAGCATCCCTAGAGCTAAGCTGTGGGCCAAACTTTCCGCCTGGGGTATTGACAAAAGATTACTTTGTCTTATATCCCAGGTGCATGAAGGGACAGAAGCAAAGTGCACCTTACCCCGCAGAGGGATCTCACCAAAGCTATCCCCATTAACAAGGGGGTTAGGCAGGGGTGTATACTCGCACCCTTTCTCTTCAACCTATATATCAGTGACTGGAGAAAGGCATTCTCGGATCACATGGTCTATATCCATGCTCCTAGATTAGCAGATTACAGATGTCCGCTCCTGCTCTACACTGACGATGCTGCAATACTTTCATTTTCCCGGGTGGGCCTATGTAGAGCCTTAAAAATCCTCTCTGCTTACTGCTCTGCTAACCAACTCCATATAAACCATTCTAAGTCTAAAATCATGGTATTTGCAAGAAGCAGGAAAATTTATCACTGGAACCTGGATGGCATCCCAGTGGAACAGGTCCACAGATTTCAATACCTAGGTATCCTCTTTCAATCTAATACCAAGTGGCCTGCGCAGGTTGAATCTCTCTGTAATAAGGCTAAGATTTCCACCCACGCCCTCCTGCATTTTTTTCATACTGAGGGAGTCCATCATATCCCCTCAGCAACAAAAGTCTATAGGGCAAAGGTGATAGCAGCTATCACCTACGGCACCCCCCTATGGGTCCAATCCAACATCTCCTCTCTTGAGTCCATCCACAACCAGTTCCTATGCCGTTTGATGGGAGTCCCTCCCTGTGTAAGTAACACGCAATCCAGCTGGAATTGGGCATATCTTCACTTGCTACAATCATGTGGAAACGTGCAATTGGATATTGGTTGTCCCTGTGGACCAGACTCCCAGGATATTACCTAGGCCAATGTCTATGGCGGGACCCTTTTCATAGTCCCTGGGCCCATAATATCCATACAAAGCTTTTGAAGATCGGGATTTCCCCCATTGAAGCTTTTACTTTAGGCCCCGATGCTGCCAAATCATTGATCTTTCAACTGCTGGGTGACATTGACAGACAACTAAATCTGGCAAACGGATTGGGAACATGCTCACCGTTTTCCCTTGGAATTGTTTCCTTGCCTCACCCTCCACCTTACCTCTCTGCGTTACATTCTATCAAACATAGGCTCGCATTTATGAAGGCAAGTTTTAATGTGATCCCCTCGAATGTCCTCGACAGTAGGCTTTCGGGGGGAGTAAAATCCTCCTATTGTGCATGTGATGGCCGATCCCCAGAATCTCTGTTTCACATTACATTCGTATGTCCCCACTACTGAGACATAAAATCAAGATTCATTTCCCCTATTTCCCAGAGATTCCCTGGATCACCTGATCTGTTCAGCCTTTATTTCCTACTCAGGATGCAGACCCTAATATAACTTCAAAGGTGGCAAAATTTTTTGCTGCAGTCATGGCGGGAAAAAAACGGGGGAAGAGACCAGTAATTCTTATGGCAGAGGATCACTAGTATTGATAGTACAGATTGTATCTGAGGTAGTAGATGGTGTATTGTCGCATGATCTATTTACAATTGTAAAATCTACCCCCCCCCTTTTTATATGTATTTAATTTGGTCTCTTACTGCAATAAAAGCTATCTAATTTGCAACTTGGGAAAGGGAAGGAGGAAGAGAAAATGAATATATGGTAGATAGTAAGGGTCAGGAAGGAGGGCAGGAGGAGAAAGGAGCAGCAGGAGTAAGAGAAGAAGAAGAGGAGATTAGCCAATGGGTAACTAGACAGACAACTAGAGCAAAGAACGCAGACAAGTAAAGATGGGGGAGGAAATATGTTTGTTTTCACTAAATATAAATGGTTTGAATGCACAGGTGAAGAGAAAGTGGGTTTTTAAGAATTTAATAAAACTAAAAATGAATGTTATATGCCTCCAGGAAGTGCATATTAAAAAACAATGTGAATGTGTTTTGCAATGTCCTGAACTTGGTAAACTGTATGCTACGTTAGCTGACGAGAAGCAAAGAGGTGTGGCCTTCTATGTTAGGAACTATCTGGAATCTAAATTAATTTATATGGATGACGAGGGCAGAATTTTAATGGAGATATATATAGGCCAGCTACGGGTTCTTTTGGTGGGAATATATGCCCCAAATAATGAACAGTCTGACTTCTATCAAAAGGTATATCAAAAACTTATTGAGTTGCAATATGATCATATAGTCATACTGGGTGATTTTAATGCAGTAATTGACAGGGATTTGGACTACTTACCAGGAAATACTCAAAAGAGAGAAAATAGGAGAATATTTCCGAAAATATGTGCAGATATGAAGGATGAGTTAGGTCTTACGGATCTATAGCGAGCATTCCACCCTCAGACAAATCAATATACTTTCTTCTCTCCCAGGCATAAATCTTGGTCGAGGCTGGATATAATGTGGGCAACTACAGAGTTAAAGACCAGAACGGTAGCGATAGAGATAGAATCTAATACCTGGGCAGACCATAGTCCATTATTGGTTAGGTGGGAAAAGGATATGACTAAAAGAAATAAAAGGTGGATGTTGACAACAAACATTCTAATGGAGATGGAATTTCAACACATGGTGAAGAGAGAAATGGAAACCTTCTTTAGGGTCAATGACAATAAGGAAATATCGATACAGACTCTGTGGGACACGGCGAAAGCCTATATGAGAGGGTTAGCGATTAAATACACTGCGGGGAAGAAAAGGCAGAAACTGAAGGAGAGGGAAATATGGACAACGAAGCTGCGGATGTTCTGTCCCTGCCCCCAGGAATACACTCAAACGGACAGTCGGAGGTTAAAATAAGCTGGCAGGCAACCAAGTAGTCTGATAAGGAGTTTGGCAGCAATCCCAGCAGCTGCGTGCCAAAACCTTTATTATCGTAACAGAAAAATACACACCACAAAATGTCCAGAAATAGAAGCTGAGATGCAGGAAGATCTGAAGCTGGGATGCAAGAATATCTGTTTTTGTTCGTCACAAACGTGTAGGCTGACTCACTCTCTTTTAGGCTGTGGGGTGTGGTCCAGTGAGTCAGCTAATCATGAGCACACCATGCCTTCTGTTGGGCACGTTTCTCCCTGCGTTGCTGGTGAGGATCCAGCCAGCCGTTATCTCCCTCGTCGCTGTCCACCTGTGGCTGCGGGGATGTGCTTGGCTCTGGGCCTATCTCTTGCCCTTCAGTGTCCTCCAGGGGCATTGCCAGAGAGGAGGGTCCTGGAGAGGGAGGTCTTGCCAATTCCTTCCTTTCACTCTCGGAGTCCTATCCTGATGATGACACAGGCTCAGGCAATGGAGCCACAACACTATCCCTCACCGCAGGGCCCTTCCCCCACCGCTGACGGTCGGGATGCGGTTGGGACGGGAACTGTTCATGGAAGGCCCATACCAGGTCAGGGGCATGAACGGAGGAACCATCCTCCCAAGAGAAATCCTCAGGCCCATACCCCTTCCAGGCAATCAGGTACTGGAAACGGCCCTTTAGCCAACAGGAGTCCCGGATGCTGTCCACCTCGTACGTCGTAGAGCCATCCTCGGCGACCATGGTTGGGGGAGCAGGTGTCGTCAGAGGTGGCACGGTGGAGCCACAGGGACCAGAAGGGACCGATGGAAAACAGGGTGGAGCCGCATAGACCGTGGCAGGGTCAACCGGTAGGCTACTGGGCTGATGATTGCCTCGATGGGGAAGGGCCCGATGAAATGGTGGTCGAGCTTCTTCGCCGGCCAGTCTGTGGGGAGGTGTTTCGTGGACAGCCACACCCGATCCACAACCTCCAGTGGCGGCGTGGCCCGTCGAGAGCGGTCGGCGACCCGCTTATAGTCCTTCTTCACCCGGATCAGCTGCCAACGCACCAGCTGCTGGACTGCTTGCAGCTCCGAGAGGAAGTCCTGGGTCTCGGGAACAGGGGAATCAGAGAGGGACAGAGGGAACAGCCGTGGATGGTATCCCACGTTGGCATGGAACAGGGACATCTGGGTGGAGGTGTGTTGGGAGTTGTTGAAGGCGAACTCCGCCAGGGGAAGGTACTCGGCCCAGTTGTCCTGCTGCTGATTGACGTAGCAGTGGAGGTACTGCTCCAGGATGCTGATGACCTTCTCCGTCCCCCCGTCAGTCTCTGGATGGTGTGCCGACGACAGACACACCTGCACCTCCAACTCAGCCATCAGGCTTTTCCAGAAGCAGGCCGTGAATTGGGCCCCGCGGTCGGAAACCACCACCACGAGGACAGTGGTGAACATGGTGGATGGTGGCAGGTCAGTCAGGAAGTCCATAGAGATGGCTCCCCAGGGTCTCTCCAGTGTCGGCAGCAGCTGAAGAAGTCCAGGCAGTGGGCCTGACACAGCTTTGGCCTGTCGGCACAGCATGCAGGACGTCACGTACGTGTGTACATCGTGCCGTACCCGAGGCCACCAAAAAGTCCACATCACCAGGTTAAGAGTCTTAAAGAACCCAAAATGTCCTGCTGCGGGGTTGTCATGGCACTGGTTCATGACGAGGGCTCGGAGCGGACTTGTGGGCACGTACAGCCGGCCTCGGTGTTTTAACAAGCCCTCCTTCAAAGTCCAAGGGGAGGAAGGGCCAACGTCCACCTTCCACTGTTGCGACCAGTCGTCCTGGCGCTGCGCTTCCTGCACCTGAGCCCGCAAGTCCATGGGTTCCTGGGCTGCGGCCAAGGATTCCGCTGGCAGCACCGTCCGTAGAGGCAGGGAGTCCTTCGGAGAGAAGTACTCCAGTTTGCGGGACAAGGCATCCGCCTGCACGTTGTGGCCACTCGGGATGTAGGTCACATGGAAGTTGAACCGGGCGAAAAACAACGACCACCGGATCTGCCGCTGGTTCAACTTCCTGGCCGTCGTGAGGTGCTCCAGGTTCCGATGGTCCGTCCGCACCTCCACCTGGTGTCGGGCCCCCTCGAGATGATGCCGCCAAGCCTCGAACGCGGCCTTGATAGCCAGCATCTCTTTCTCCCAGATGGTGTAGTTGCGCTCAGAAGGATTGAATTTCCGGGAGCAATAAGCACAGGGAAAAAGAGTGCTGCCATCCGCCGGGGCCTGTAACAGCACCGCCCCAATCGCCACATTGGACGCATCCGTTTCGACCACAAACAGTCGATGTGGATTGGGGTGCCTCAGGACAGGTTCCGTAACAAAGGCCTGCTTCAGAGCCTCGAAGGACTGCTGCTGCGGGGGACCCCATTGAAAAGGAACCTTCTTCTGAAGGAGCTGGGTCAGTGGCAAGGTCAGGGTGGCGAAGCCCGGGATGAAGGTTCGGTAATAGTTGGCGAACCCCAACAGACGCTGGATGTCCTTCACCCGACAAGGGGGTTCCCAACTAAGCAAGGCCTCCACCTTACGTGGGTCCATCGTGATGCCTTCTGGGGAGATGATGTGCCCAAGGAACTCTATGGAAGTCTGGAAGAAGAGACATTTCTCCAACTTCGCATAGAGTTGGTGCTCCTGTAGGCGCTGCAGAATCTGGCGGACGTGCTGGACGCGGTTTTCCGGGGACCGGGAATAGATCAGGATGTCATCCAGATAAATGACTACGAACCGATCCAACATGTCCCAGAACACGTCGTTCATCAGATGCTGGAAGATCGCAGAGGCATTGGTCAACCCGAACGGCATGACAGTATACTCAAAGTGTCCGTATCGGGTGCCAAATGCTGTCTTCCACTCGTCCCCCTCTCGCATCCGCACCAGGTTGTAGGCTCCCCGGAGGTCGAGCTTGGTGAAAATCGAGGCCTCCCGCAACCTCTCCATCAGCTCCGGGATGAGCGGCAGGGGGTAGCGATTCCGTATGGTGATGGCGTTTAACTGCCGGTAGTCGAAACAAAGGCGTAGGTCCCCCGTCTTCTTCTTCACAAAGAGGACTGGGGCCAAGAGAGGGGAGGATGAAGGTCGGATGAACCCTCGGGCCAAGTTTTTGTCCAGGAAGTCCCGTAGGGCGGCCAACTCAGGTTGTACAGTCGTCCCATGGGCAGGGGTGCATTGGGGATTAGGTCCACCGGGCAGTCATAGGGTTGATGTGGGGGTAAGCAGTCCGCCTCCTTTTTGCTGAAGACGCAAAGGGCGTCAGCTCAGGAGGCAAGGAGACGGCAGGGAAGGAGATGTCCTGGCCGGCACAGGTGTGGCGGATGTGATCGACGCACTGCAGGCTCGGGAAGGAGATGGTGTTCCTCGACCAGGCTACCTGCGGATCATGAGCCCGAAGCCAGGCCATTCCCAAGACCAGCGGAAAATGCAGGTCTGCCGTCACATAGAATTGAATGGCCTCCTCGTGGGCCCCGATGACGAGGCGCAAAGGCTGAGTCGTGAACTTAATGGGCCCTGCTACAAGTTCCTGCCCATTGATAGTCTCAACCCTCAACGGAGGGTTCACTGGAATCAAGGGGACCGCAAAATGGGCCACAAAGGCCTGGTCCCGTTATATCTGGGCATGGGGCCAGAACAGGGGCAATGATACATGCCCGGCCTAAGGTTTCCCCCAGGCAGGCCCTGCCTCATTTCCCGGCTGGTCACGCTGAGATTCCGGAACAGGCTTGAGCGCCCCACTTCGCTTCCTGGGACACGATGCGGCAAAATGTCCAGCCTCCCTGCAATAGAGGCACAATCCCCCTTGGCGTCTCCGCATATGTTCCTGGGCCGTCAGGTGCGGTCTGGCTGCTCCAAGCTCCATGGGCTCCTCAGCCGTCGCCACGAAACGCGGGGTGACCTGGAATGCTGTCGGTGCGGGACGCCGGGGTGCAGAAACGGTCGGGGATTCCTGGACGGGCCGATGGGTCTTGCGCTGTTGAAAGCGGGCATCAATGCGCAGACACTGCGTTACGAGGGCATCGAGGGTCTGGGGCGCCTCCACGCGAACCAGCTCGTCCTGCAGGTCATTGGAGAGGCCCTCCTGGAAAGCGTCCCTTAGCGCTGCATCATTCCAAACCGAGTCCTGGCCAGAAGCCGAAATTCAGTCACATATTCCTGCAGGGGGCGCTTCCCTTGACAGAGATCTTTGATGCGCCTGGCTGCCCTCTGGGTCTTCAGGGGGTCCTCATACATCACCCTCAGATGTTGCCAAAAGCCCTGATAGTCTGCCAACAAGGGGCTATTCTGCAGAAACAGAGGCGTGGCCCATCGGGCGGCATTGCCAGAGAGGAGATTGATAACAATCGCCACCCTAGCCCGGTCATCCGGAAAATCCTCCGGCCTCATTGCCATAAACAGCTGGCATTGTCCCATGAAGGCCGGGAACATCTCCTGCTGCCCAGAGAATTTATCAGGCACACTGATAAGGCTTTTCCAATGAGGAGGAGGGGGAGCAGGAACAGCTGCAGGCACATTTCCCCCAGCCAGTTGCGCAGTCAACTGGCCGACCTGCTGCTGCAGAAGTTGTTGTTCAGCTTGCAACTGTTGGATAAGTTGCTGCAGCTGTGGATCCATCGTGGTAATGATGGGTTAACTTTTTTGGGGGGTGATGAACAAGATGTTCTGTCCCCGCCCCCAGAATACACCCAAATGGACAGTCGGAGGTTAAAATAAGCTAGCAGGCAACCAAGTAGTCTGAAAGGAGCTTGGCATCCCTGATGATGACACAGGCTCAGACAACGGAGCCACAACAGCGGAATGCAGAGAGGAATTTACAGATTAATCCACTAGATGCTAAAGCTAAGGAAGCAGTAGACGCAAGTAAACATCAACTCATATTATTAGATCAAGAGGAAATAGCACATAAAAGATTAAAAGCATTGTAATTAAACACCAGCTGTCTGCAATTACTGTGTTCGAATCTCGCCAGGCTCAAGGTTGACTCAGCCTTCCATCCTTTCTAAGGTAGGTAAATTGAGGACCCATTTTGTGGGGGCAATAAGCTGACTTTGTATAAATATAGAAAAGTATGAAGGCTATTGCTTAACACATTGTAAGCCGCCCCGAGTCTCCGGAGAAGGGCGGCATATAAATCAATTTTTAAAAATCAATCAATCAATCAATCAATCAATCAATCAAATAATATTAGAATGGCCAGATAGCATCACTTTGAACATGCCAATAGGGCCGGCCTGTGGCTTACTTATAAACTAAAGAAGGAGAGGGAAAGTAGGCAGATAGATCAATTACAGGATAGGACGGGAGTCATATGGGTAGATAATGAATGGAAAAAAGGGATTGCATAGGAATTCTTTTCACAACTGTATGCCAGTGAGCAAGTGTCAGATGAGAAAATTAAGGTATATTTGGAACAGTTGGACCTCCCCAAATTCCCAGAATCAATTAAAGACCTGTTGAATAACAAGATTATGGAAGGAGAGATAGAGATTGTGATCAAGAAGCAGAAGACCAGTAAAACCCTTGGCATGGATGGCTTACCTGTAGAGATATATAAAACCTTTTCGGATTTGTATATAAAATATATGAAGGAAATCTTTAATATGGTATTGTTGGAGTCCAAGGCTCCCAAATTATGGCTAGAGGCCTATATCTCTCTAATACCTAAGGAAGGAGTGGACCAAACACTTATACATAACTACAGACCTATTTCACTTTTAAACTCCGACTATAAAATTTTTGCAGCTGTAATGGCAGCTAGATTTAAGAAATACCTTAGTGAATTTATCCACATGGATCAAAATGGTTTCCTACCAGCTAGACAACTGAAAGATAATGTAGGGATTATAATGAATGCCCTGGAATATTACGAGGCCCACCCTGAGAGGCAGGTGGCATTCCTCTTTTTGGACGCCCAGAAAGCCTTCGATAGGATTAATTGGAACTATCTAATATTACAACTGAAACAGATGGAGGCTGGCGATCATTTTATTAATGCAATCCAGGCAATTTATAACCAACAGAAGGCCAGGATCTTAGTTAATGGAGAAGAGTCGGAGGAGGTGACAATAGCGAAGGGAACAAGACAAGGCTGTCCACTCTCCCCATTACTGTTTATATTCACACTAGAACCTTTGCTTAGGATAATAAGACAAGAGGTGAGCATAAGAGGACTAAGGATCCGAGAACAAGAATATAAGGTCCAGGTGTACGCGGATGACCTGGTCTTTGTTCTGGAAGACCCATTAATCTCTGGAGAGTGACTTATCGACACAATACAGAAATTTGGTGAAGTAGCTGGATTACAAATATATAGGACAAAAACAAATATTATAGCAAAAAACATGACAGAAAGAAAAAAATCAGAACTACAAAATACTTTGGGCCTACAGGTAGTGCATAAAGTCAAATATTTAGGAATTTGGCTGTCTGATAGATGTTCATCAATAAAGGGGGATAACCATTTAAAATTAAAAATTAATTAAATGTCTAATTGGTTAAATGGTTAAATGAATTTTAAATAAAAACAAGAGGTGCCTATGGTGCAATAAAGATAGAAAACAAAAGAAGATAACTAAAATAGAAGTTGGAAGTTAAGGTGATTAAAAGTGATATTTTTATAAAAGCATAATTTGATGTAACATGTTTTAGTTTTAACTTGTTAACAAAGTGCTGAAGGATAACTATGATTAACTGTTAATGATTATATATGATACAATAAGGTGCACAGATTGAAGTAACAGTTGAATTTAAGAGATTGAATTTAACATATGTTGGAAATGACTAGTACCAAGAAACAGATGGTGAAACACCCTGGAAGAATATATTTGGAAATAGTAGAGTAATAGATTGAAGCTAAATTGGAGTGATGGAGGAGAATATGCTGAAAACTCAGCCAAAATAAGTAATGCTGAAAATCAGCTTAAAAAACAGGTGGAGTAATGGAGGAGAATATGCTGAAAACTCAGCCAAGATCAGTAATGCTGAAAATCAGCTAAATAATAAGTGGAGTTATGGAGGAGAATATGCTGAAAATCAGCCAAAATAAATTATGCTGGAAATCAGCAAAATAATAGTTGGAGGTACAGAGGAGAATACATTCCAGAATAATTATTAATAAGGGGTGGAAAGAAAAAGAAATCATTGGATGATAATTAAAATGAAATGAAAAATTTTGAGATGTCTGTAAAAGTTCAAGATTTAAAGATTGGATGAAATGGATTTAGAAATCAAGAAGAATAGAAAGAATTTTGATTAATAAATTGAAATAAAAATTGCGTTGGAAATTAAGATTTGTGGTGATAAAATTGTAAGGTAAATATATAGATTAAGAAATTAGAACATTTTTGTGGGTTTTTTTTAAATTAAATCTTTATTAAATATTTACATTAAGATTAACACAAAATAAAAATTGGGAAACAATATAAATGGTGAAATGTAGAAACACATAAACACAAGACTAAAACGAAACAACAAACATGACTAACCGGGAGTTAAGCTCACTCTCCAATTAATAATAACTAGTGTCATCCAAACCAAACATTTCAATAGAGTCAATTTCTACTAACTATCTACAAAACAGTTAGCCTGTTTTTGTCAAAATTTTAAGAAATCATATAGCCTAATAAATATCTAATTAATCTAAATAGACAATCTTGTCACCCACTTCCTAGGTTTAACCTTCTTTTGAGCCAGACAAAGCATTTGTCCCAACTTCTATTGTATATTGAATCTTTCTTGTCTTTTAAAATATACATTAATCTATCCATCTCAGCACATCGGAGAATCTTGTTTATTATCAGATGATCGGGAGGCGTATCTGCATCTTTCCACAGTTGGGCAAATGCCATTCTCGCTGCTGTTGGGACATGGACAAATATATACCAATCTTTGTTATCAATGTAGTCTTGTCTTATTCCAAGTAGAGGTCTGGATGAAGGGGAAAGCTCACACCTGTTATTTCCAGCAGCCACTGTTGTATTTTCCCTCAATAGCGTCTAGTTAATGGACAAGTCCACCACTGGTGGAAGAAAGTACCCTTGGCCGACCCACATTTCCAACATCTATCAGAGGACCCAAGGGACATCTTAGCAAGTCTGGTGGGGGGGGGGGATACCAACGGTAGATCATTTTATAAAAGTTTTCTTTGAAAGGGGAAGAAAGGGTCAGTTTCATAGTTTTGTTCTATACGTTTTGCCATGCATCAAGCTGAATTGTTGTTCCTATATTTCTCCCCCAGGCAATCATCGTGTTCTTTACAATCTCCTCCGCCATAAAATTGGACAAAAGAAAGTTGTAAACGTTGGAGATAAATTTCCTTTGGTCACCTAGGAGAAGCTTGTCAAAAGTTTGTAAATGAAGGGAAATACTAGGTTCCTGTTTATTCCTAGCAAATCTAGTTTGAATTTTCGCATAGGACCACCAATCTATATCTAATCCTCTAGTTTGGAGATCAACTCTAGGTCTAAGTTTCCCGACTTCATCCAACAAGTCACCATAAACCCAGTTCCTCTTTGTGTTGTGCACAGCCGGAAGGGTCACTGCCTCTAACGGAGACACCCATTTAGGAATCTGTGTGTAAACTTGCTTCTTCACCATTTCCCAAACCCTTATTAAAATTCCTCTAATATAATGATTTGTAAAATATTTGAATTTTTTGTCTTTTTGAGACCACAAAAAGAGTGCCATCCCTGCTGCAAATCATATCCTTCAATTATTAAAATGCGCTTTCTTGAGAGAATCACCCAATCTTTTATCCAAACCAGGGATGAAGCTAGGTAATAAAGCTCCCACATTGGGAGCCCCAAGCCACCGCTTGTTTTGTGCTCTTGCAACATTTTTCTCTTTATACAGGGCTTTTTACTCTGCGAAATAAATTTACTTAGAATTTGGTCTAATTTCCTAAAAAAAATTTTTTTCCAATCTTGCAGGGGCTGTTTGAAATAAAAAGATCCATTTCGTTTGATCCCGGACCTCCGCACTTTCCGAAAGGCCCTTAAGACCTATTTATTTCAACAAGCCGGCCTCGCTTGATTGTTTTAATGGGGTTTTAACAAAATTTTTCTTATTGATTCCTGGGGTTTTAAATTGGGTATTTTAATGGGGTTAGAATTTTATTTGGAACGCCAATGAATTTAATTTAATTTTATTATTCTTTTAATGTTTGTATTATATGTGTTTTAAATCTGGTTGTTCACCGCCCTGAGTCCCCCTCCCGGGGAGAAGGGCGGTATATAAATTGAAATAATAAAATAAATAAATAATAAATAAAACATGGGCTTTTATCACAGCAATTCTACCCAAAAATGAGATCTGAATATGCCGCCATCTCTCTACTTCATTTGCTGTGTCTATTAATAATTTAGAATAATTGAGTTCTTTAATAGAAGAACATCTATTTGTAAGCCAAATACCTAAATATTTAAGTTTTTTGACACAGTTAATCCCCATAATATTTTGGATCTGTTCCTTTTGGGCACCTGACAATTTTTTTGTTAACATTTTGGTTTTATCTTTGTTAATTTTTAACTCCGCTACCTCCCTGTATTCATCTAATTTAGTAAGTAATTTTGGTTCCATAATAAGGGGATCTTCTAATATGAAAACCAAATCGTTGGCGAATGCTTGGAGTTTATATTCTTCCCCTTTAACTTTTAAGCCCTTAATTTCCGAATCCTGTCTAATCGTCTTAAGAAGTGGTTCAAGTGTTAAAATAAATAGCAGCGGTGAAAGAGGGCATCCTTGTCTGGTACCTTTATAAATCTGTATCTCATCTGATAGTGATCCATTAAGCAGTAGCATTGCCAACTGTTTAGAATAGATGGCTTGAATTGCCCTTGTAAATTGAGGCCCAAAACCCATCACTTCCAATTGTTGTATTATAAAATTCCAGCTGACTCTGTCAAAGGCCTTTTGGGCATCCAAAAAGATCATTACCATTAGTTTATTAGAGTGTGTCTCATAGTATTCTAAGGCATTTAATACCACCCTTACGTTATCTCTTAGATGCCTATGAGGCAAGAAACCATTCTGGTGTTGGTGGATAAATCGGGACAGGAACACCCGGAGTCTCTCAACTAGTATTGTCGCAAAAATCTTATAGTCCACATTCAGGAACGAGATTGGTCTATAGTTCTGGATCAGAGTTTTATCTGTTTCGGGTTTCGGGATTAGGGAAATGTAGGCTTCTGTCCAGGACTGGGGTATTTTAGAGTGTAGTAAAACCTCATTAAATAGATCTTTAATATACAAACTAAGTGAGTCAAAGACTCCTTTATAAAATTCACTAGGAATCCCATCCGGTCCCGGGGTTTTGCCATTAGCTTGTTTCTTTACAGCTACTGCTATTTCCCCAACTGTGATTTCTGCATTTAAAATTTCTTTACAGTGATCCGGAATCATCTCCAATTGTAGATTCTGGAGATAACTCTTTAGTTTATCTTCCTGATACATTTCCTGGCTATATAAGGAGGTATAAAAATCTTGGGCCACCTTTGCTTTTTGCTCTGTAGTACCTACCAAATTTCCCATAGAGTCCTGTAAAAATTCAATTTTTCTAGATTCTGCCTCTTTTCTTAATCTATATGACAACCACCGGCCCGGCTTGTTAGCATGCTCAAATTGATTTTGTCAACATTTCCGAATTTTATTCGTCAAATCGTTTTGATCTAGGATAGATAACTCATGCCTAATCAAGTCAATTTTCTCCTTAATTAAATTATTATATGGATTTAAACGCAGCTCTCCTTCAGCTTTCTCCAATTCAGCCATTAACTCAATCCGTTTGGCCTTCTCCTTTCTCCATTTGGTAGCTGTATATTTTATTACCAATCCTCTAACTACTGCTTTAACGGTATCCCAAATACTTTGAAGGGAAGTATCTTCTCTCTTATTTTCAGTAAAGAAATGATCTAATTCTTTTTTAATCATATTTATAAATCCCTCATGTTTCATGATCTCAGCCCTCATAGACCATCTCGCTCTTCTAGTGGACCCTTTCCATTTTATTACCAGGGGGTGGTGGTCTGCCCATATATTCGTCCCTATTTCAACCGAATTTATGCTTTCTTTCAGTTCTGAGGTTGACCAAACCATATCTATCCTAGACCACGATCTGTGCCTGGGAGAGAAATATGTAAAGTGCTTTTGCATAGGATGGAAACCTCGCCAAACGTCTCTTAATCCTATTTCTGTTCTTAGGTTATCCCATGTTTTAACGAGTACCTTCCTATGCCCTTTTTTATATTTAGGAGAACTCTTTCCTGGATAATAATCAATTGAAGTATCAGTAATCGCATTGAAGTCACCTACTATACATACATGCTCATAATTTAATTCATTAATTTTCTTATACAAATCTTTAAAGAAACCCATTTGGTTAACATTAGGGGCATATATATGTACTAACAATACTTTTTTTTGGCCAATACTAATCTCTAACATGAGTATCCGACCCTCTATATCTGCATATATTTGATGTTTCACCAGGCCTCTCCGATCGTAAACAACTCCCCTTTTCTTCTGGTCGGCCAAGGATACATACAACTTCCCCAGTTTAGGATAAGTTAAAATCTTAGAGTGGTCTTTCCTTATAAAACATTTTTGTGTTTTATTATTGATCTTAAAAGGAGAAAAACTTAGAAAGAGCTGTATTGAATTTTGATTTATAATTGAATATAGAAATGAGCAATGTTTAATATGAAATTAAGATTTATGGCGATATAATAGAAAGATTTAAATTAGGATATTTGAATTTATGTTAAAAATATTTGTTTCTATTTTTTTTAATTAATATTTTTATTTATACGAATTGGCAATACAATAAAAACATTTTCAGTTCCGTGATGCGTATACATAAACACAAACATTTAACTTGCCATACATATACATATACTATTGCTTCTTATAAGTAAATTTTGTCTTAAAGACTCTTACATATGATAATACTCAATAATATTCAAACCCTTGAAGTACAAGTAATGTTGTTCCTTTCTTTAAATCTTCATTAATTGGCTAGTGAAAAATCTCTATATACTATCTCATTTTTTATTTCTTTTCTCCATCCACTCATACCACATGTCCCACACGCCATAGTATTCCGAATCTTTTCTGTCATTAATTTGTAGAGATAATTTGTTCATTTCGGCGCACTCCAGTACTTTCCTTATAACATATTCTTCAGATGGTAACTGTTTTTCCTTCCAATACTGGGCAAAAGAAATTCTTGCGGCTGTCACTATATGTATAATCAAATACCTTTTCTCTTTTGTATATTCTGTTTTCAGGATTCCCAGGAGGAGTGCTTTGGGGTCAAAATCAAAATCTTCTCTTACGATTTCCGAAATCCCCTTCAATATCATTTTCCAGAATTTTTGTGCCTGGTTGCAGGTCCACCAACAGTGATAGAAAGTGCCCTGTTGGTGGTCGCATTTCCAACAGTTTGCTCTCGAGTTGGGATATATCTTTGCTATCCTAGCAGGGGCCATGTGCCACCTATAAAACATCTTATAGTGGTTCTCCTTATAAGTCACCGCCCTGGTCATTTTAAGGTTTTTATTCCAGATTGTATCCCATTCGTTCAAATTTATATTCTGACCAATATTTTTAGCCCAGGCCAACATCGGCTCCTTAACCGCCTCCTCTATGGTATCATATTCCAATAAATAATTATATAATTTGGCTAATATTTTCTCATCTGTACCCATCCAAATCTTATCAAATCCATTAATACTTGTCTCTATACTGAATTCCTCCTTGTCCTTTTTATATCGTGATGTAATTTGAGTATATGGCCACCAGTGTATAACAATGCCTTGCTCCTTCAATTCTTCCCTAGTTTTAAGATTCCCTCCCCCATCCAATATCTCATTGTATCTAAATATCTTTCCTATTTCTAATACATTTGGGTATATTAAAGCCTCCATGGTGGAGAGCCATCTCGGAATTTTTGAATATTGCCTCTGCCTTATCTCTCCCGATGTTTGTATTAAAGTCTCCCTTATTTTATGTCTATGAAAGTATGTTTTGGTTTTTTTCCCAGATTCCCAGAGGTATGCATGCCAGCCTTTCTGGAGGTCATGTCCTTCCAGAGTTAGGAGTCTTTTATTTTGCAGAGTAGCCCAATCTTTCAGCCATACTAAGTTTGCAGCTTTTTGATATGTTTCCCATTTAGGTAATCCAAAACCCGCTCTCTCCTTCTTATCCTGTAGGTTCCTGATTGCTATCCTTGGTTTCTTTCCCTCCCAAATGAATTTCCTAATTATTGCATTAAGCTCCAGAAAGAATTTTTTATCCAATTTAACAGGGACTGTTTGGAATAGATATAATAGTTTGGGTAGTATACTCATTTTTGTTGCTGCAATTCTACCTAAAAATGATATTTGCAATCTTTCCCATTTTTCCAAATCCTGTTTTATATTCCTGATTAATGGTACATAATTATCCTCCTTGAGGGCTGAGCACTTCGCTGAAATCCATACCCCTAAATATTTTACCTTCTTAACAATTTGAATTTCCATTAATTCTTCCAACATTTTCTTTCGTGCCTCTGTCATATTTTTGGTTACTAATTTAGTTTTGGATTTATTTAATTTAAAATCTGCTACCTCTCCGTAATTGCCTAATTCTTCCAATATTTTAATGCCTGATTCTAATGGTTCTTCCATGATTAACGCCACATCATCAGCAAATGCCTGCGCTTTATACGACTCTTTTCTAACACTCAGTCCCTTAATTTCATTGTTGTTCCTAATCTTTCTCAGAAGAACTTCTAGAGCTAGGATGAATAAAAGTGGGGACAGAGGACACCCTTGTCTAACCCCTTTTCTAATTTGAAATGTTTCTGTTAATCCTCCATTCATTAAGATGTTGGCACATTGTTTCTTGTAGATTGTAGATATAGTGTTAATAAAGTTTAATCCAAATTCCATTTGAAAGATTTGTTGTTTCATATACTGCCAATTCAGATTGTCGAACACCTTTTGGGCATCAACAAAAACCAGACCATTTCTTTATTTGGGTGTTCCTCATAATACTCCAATACATCTATTATCGTCCTTGTGTTATTTCTGATATGCCTCCTAGGGAGAAATCCATTTTGATTGCTATGTATTAGGTTGTTCAAAATTATCTTTAGTCTTTCTGCTATGATGCTCATGTAAATTTTATAGTCCGTGTTGAGAAGGGAAATCGGTCTATAATTTTTTATTAATTTTGGGTCTTCTCCTTCTTTTTGGAGAAGCGTAATATACGCCTCTCTCCATGATTCTGGTATTTTAGATTCTGTTAAGGCCTCATTATAAATTTCCAGTAATTTTGGTAATAAAATTTCTTCCAGATCTACATTTTTGTACAGTTCTCCTGGGAATCCATCCGGTCCTGGGGACTTATTCTTTTTAATTTTGGATATTGCAATTCTTAGCTCCATCATAGTTATTTCTTTATTTAGCATTTCTTTCTCCTCTTCCCCTATCTTTGGAAGGTTTTCTTTTGCCAAGTATTGGGCCACCTTTTCTGTAGGAACTTGTTCTTCTGCATACAGGGAGGCATAATATTCCCGAGCAAGCTTTAATTTGTCTTCTTCTTTATTAATACTCCGACCTTCCAGATCTTCCAATTGATATATTATCCCTTTCTCTTTTTCTTTTTTTAATCTATAAGATAGCCATCCGCCCGTCTTATTTGCGTTTTCAAAGTAATATTGTTTAGTTCTTTTCATTTTGTACGCCAGCTCCTCCTGATCAGTGATATTTAATTTATGTCGTACAACCATCCAATTTTCTTTGGCTTGCTTATTATCTGGATTTTGTTGCAATTCCTTCTCAGCTTTCCCTAATTCATCTATCAGGGCCTTCTGCCTCTCTCTTCTTTCTTTATTCCTATGTGAGCCATATGCTATTGCCAGATCTCTTAGGAAGGCTTTCATTGTGTCCCAAATAATTGCTCGGGGGGTTGATTCTTTTTCATTTTCTTCGAAAAAATTTTTTAGTTCTTGTTTAACTTTCTCCATGTTTTGCTTGTCCTTTAAAAATTGGCTGTTCAGTCTCCATCTTGTATTTTCCCTCTTGTAGGTACTTTTCCATTTCACTTCTAATGGGCTGTGATCCGGCCATACATTAGATGTAATTTCTATTGACATAATATCCAGCCCTATATTTCTGCTTACCCACATCATATCAATTCTAGACCATGACTTTTTGGGGTTCGAAAAATATGTATACTGCTTCTTATGTGGGTGCAGAGTGCGCCAAATATCCACTAAGTTAAACTCTTCTGTCAAATCAAAAAATGATTTAGGTATAGTTTTCCTTTTTTTCTTTTTACCTTTGGACCCTTTATAATCTTTATCTGGGTTTATTACCCCATTAAAATCCCCAATTATACAAATATTATTATTATTCATTGTGCTTAATCTTTCCCTTAATTTTTTATAAAAATCTCCCAATTTTTCATTCGGCGCGTAAATTACTGTTAATAGGATTGGACAATTGCCTCTCATTATTTCCACCATTAAGATCCTGCCCTTCGAATCTACATATTTTAATTCTCCTTTTATATCTTTCTTTATGTACAGTGCTACCCCTCGTTTCTTTTTTTCAGCTAAAGAAGTGAAAAGATTTCCTAATTTCTTGTTTTCTAAATATTTTTGGTTTTCCTTTTTGATGTGTACCTCTTGGAGGCACACTATGTCCACATTTAGTTTAACTAATTTGGAAGAAAATTTTTCTTCTTTTTATTATCGTTCAAGCCATTTACATTGATCGAAATCAGTCTCCAATCTTCCATTTCTTTGTCCTTTATGTTATTCTTTTACTTATTGGCTCGTGTAGCTCTTTGGGGTCATTGGTTTTTCATTGTTTCTTTACTATTCTTATCTTCCCCCCTCTTCTTCTCCGGTGTCCTTTCTTTCTCTTTTTTCTGCTGAATAACTTCTTCTTCTGGTGTTATCGCTTCCAATTCCTCCTTACTACTTTGATCTTCCTCACTTGCTCTTAGTTGAACTAAAAACTCTTGAGCTACTACCAGACTATCTATCCTAATTTTATTTCCTTGCCACGTTATGATCATGCCTTTCGGCAAAATCCACCTAAAAAGAACGTTCCTCTTGTATAGTTGGGTAGCCAAGAATCTATACTCTCTCCTTGATTCCCTTACCCTCCTTGGAATCTGTTTTAATACTATTACCTCTTTCCCCTTATACGTCACCTGTTCCTCTCTTGTCATACTATAAAAAATATCCCTCACCTTCTTTCTGGCAAATCATATATGCACCTCCCTTGGCAATTTATTTCTCCTTGCATAATTGGTCTGTACCCTGTACACTTTGTCTAATTCTTTAATAATATCAAGTTTATCTTGCTGCAGCACCTCGGCAATTATTTCTGCCATTACTTGGCCCAGATCCTCTTCTTTCTCTTCGGTTATATTTTGGACACGCAAGTAAAAGGAGGCTCGGTCCATTTCCAGTTGGGTAATTGAGTCTTCCAATTCCCTATTCTGTGCCATCAACCTTTGATCAACCATATCCAAATTTTTTTCCTGTTGCTCCATTTTGTCTTCCATCTTTTTTATCTTCTGTGTTTTCCTTTGTATTGACTCCTGTATATCGTTCATTTTTTGATCTATTGCTCCAATGTCTTTCTTCAACTCTCTTTGATTATTTGACATTTTCTCCTGCATCATAATCATCGTGTCTTGTATGGCTGTCAGTGTTGATTCCATTGCTTGCATTGTAGGTATCATTGCTGATTTTTCAGTTTTGGATAAACCTTCAGTTGATTTCTGCAAAGCTGGTGATGACATTGTAATCGTGGGGTTTGAGGGTGTTTTCTTTCCTGTTTTTGTCACCGTAGATGAGAGGCTTGTCATCTCTTTTAACACCTTTTTCTGTTCTCTTATGATCTTTTCAATGTTTTTCCAGATTGTCATTCACCGATATTTGGTTGCCTCTACCAAATATTATTCCCTTTTTTCCACTACGAAAAAATATCAAATATATTTGTCTCTAAGCTTTCCCCCCTATTCCACTACACAATATTATTTTAGAGAAACAATAATTCAAATTATTAATTGTTATTGTCTGTCCTGTAGCAAATCTCTAATTAATCAATTAATTTAAACTAAAGAATATTCCCACCTTCAATCAGTATTTGAACTTATAAAGTTTATGTATCCCTATTTAACCTTTAATCCTAATATTCAATATTCAAATATATATTAAATGGTATAAACACACAAATGAATAATTAGTTAATTATGCAGTCTCAATAATCCAAATTATATGAAAGCTATCAAGATTAAGAAACAATAATTAAAAGAAGAAGGAAAGAGAAGATGGGAAAAAGAAAAAGAAAAAGAAAAAGCAAATATAGAGTATATAAGTACCTTAATATGAGTGTCTAAAAATCTAAAAGTTACTTAATAAATGTTGTATATTATATAGGCACAAAGTTAAATTTGATTATATAAAATAGAAAACCTAATATAAATGATATAAATTTAGAAAAACAGAGAAGTAACTATAAATATATAAATATAGAGAAATAACTATAAGTATATTAATTTCCTGGTATTAATGTCCTTTTTTTTGTTATTATTGTTGTTTATAAATTGTTATTTATCTAATCGTTAATCAATTGTTCAATGATTTCTCTCAATCAAAAAAAAAAAAAGGAGGAAATAAAGACCAAAAATATAAGAACGATCCTTTCCAGCGCTGCAGCGGGCACACTTAGTTGTATAGTCCATTTCACATTACTCTCAGATTCAATCACTGTCAATTTTGCATTGTCATTCAGATTTCATCAGCCATGTTGTCTTCCCCAAGAGCTCTCTCCCTCTCTCAGCTCCGGTCAAACTTTCTCCTTCGTCCTGTCAACAGCCACACTTTCTAGATCCAGTCTCCTTTATTCAATTATTCCAATCTATACTGTCAGCTTTCAAAGTTAATTTGCTCAGTATAAAGTATCAATTCTATCTCCTGGAAACGCCGTCTCCCATTCTAAAAATATCCTCAGTCTCACTGGCTCATCTATAGTCCTATTTGCACCCGATCTTCTCCTGCCTCACAATCGCCGCCAATTTCTTCCAGGATCCTTCCTTCCCGACGCAGCCAGCACAATCCGATTGACCACACTCCAGGCATGCTCAAAGGGGGTGGATATGAGTGGTAACAGGCACCAACTTCACCGAAATCTTCTCGCTTCCTGCTTGTTGGCTATCGCAGCTTCGAGCCTGCCATTAAAAGCAGACACGCCATGTTGGTTTGACAGAGGCTGTCAGTTCAACAGAGGGTGCTTGCTCCTCACCGCTCTGCCTACCGACACCCTGCTAGTGTCCGCAGAATTCTCCAAGCTCCAACGCCTCGAAGGGTCCCCAAAACGCAGCGAAAAGTTGGCGCTGAAAGCAGCAATCGCTGTCACAGCGCCATGTCGCTGAGATTCACCAACCGGAATATAATATAATATAAAATATTTGTTTCTATTTGTAAAATCGGTCTACCTATTTGTGACCAGTCCAAGACTTTGTTCTTGAAAGACTTTTTTTATGTTTATGTTTAAAAAATAAAATAAAATAAAAACAAACTAAATCTCAACCCAGAATTTTCCATTGTTCCAACAATTTTCCTTTTATTGGTTTTATACTATTTCTTCCATTTTTCTTACTATATTTTTTTTCTTCTGATAGGCAGTGCTAAGCTAAGGCTTACAAGGCATTAAGCAATATCCTTCATACTTTTGTATATGTTATACAAAGTCAGTTTATTGCCCCCACAAACCGGGTCCTCATTTTACCTACCTTAGAAAAGATGGAAGGCTGAGTCAACCTTGAGCCTGGTGAGAATTGAACTCACAGTAATTGCAGGCAGCTGGAAGCTAAATACTACTTTTAGCAGTAGCATTAGTCTGCTCAGGCGCAGCAGACTAAATGGCAGTAATCAACTGCTAAAGAGAGAGGGACATGCCAAATTCTGCAATCAATCACAGCTGAGTGTGCTGACTAGAAGGATATTTAGTTTAGATTGGAACATATCTCCTTAAGAGATCGATCTCTGGGAAATGTAGTCTTTATGTCATGTGGTCACTGGGAAATGTAGTCCATGACATGTGACCACATCTATGTGTCTGATTGGCCACTGAGGCTCTCTGCCTGGGTGTAGAACAAAGCCCCGGACAATACAAATTGCCAAAAGAGGAGATAACATGCTTTCTGAACAGGGGGACAGATCTACCGTCCTTTTAGACTAGGCAATTGGGACAGATTATGAATATACGGATGAATCTCATCTTGACTGTAAGTTTTTGTTTGAGGATACCCAAAGATAAACTTGATCTGTATGAAAACCTGTTTGCTAGAGTTTAACTGCCTGTTCCCAGTGGAGCCAGATGCCTGGGAACAGTACAGTAAAAGGACGGAGACTGGATACCCCCCTTTTTTTCCTCCTTGAAGAAAGAGGGACATTCTGTTTGAGTAAAAAGAGCGGATGTTTGCATTCCTTCTCTCTGCATCCCAAAGTCCGTTTGAATTTAACTAAGAGCAACTGCCCTGGCAGTGAAATAAAAGATGCTACTTCTCTTTGTTTAAGTAAAGACTTAAAAGTTCTCCTTGCCTCAAAAGAGGGAAATCTTTGGTGTGTTAACTAAGACGATTGCCCTGCTAAAAAGGCTCCCCAGGAACTGCATGTTTGAATCTCCTTTGCAAAGATGTTGTGTGTATGTTTTCTGAGAAAGTTACCTAGGCAGTTTAAAAAGCCTTTTTTTTTTTTTTTTTTTTGCACAAAGCAAGTTGATTCTCATGGCTACAAGCAGTTTCCATGGAGATAGAATTTGCATGATCTTCAAGCCTAGCCAGCTCAATCTGCATTTGAAAAGCAAGTTGCAAAGGCATGTGTTCTGTAACAGAAAGCTCAAGTAGAAAGCCAGCTAATGAAAGTCAAGAAAGTTGCTGTTAACTCTTGTTTGAAAAAATAATTGGGAAAGCACTCCCTTACAGAGTTTTTGCATAGCGTTCCCTCAAAACTGCATTCCAATCTCCTAAAGTTTGCAATGCACCCCACTGGTCAAAAAGTGAACTGCATCGATGCCGCCTAAAGTTTGCAATGCACCCCCAGTGGTCAAAAGACAAGCTGCAATGACATCTCCTAAAGTTTGCAACTCACCCCAATGGTCAAAAAGGTGAAGTGCTTCAATGCCTCCTAAAGTTTGCAACACACTCTAGTGGTCCTAAAGTATCCAGGAAATCCCTTGAGTTTTGCTCAGTCATGGCTGAGGCCTCCAGTGTATCAGCAGAACTGGTCCTCCCACCTAATCTTGATATAAATGAAGAATCTGACATCGTGGAGTCTTATCCAATCATGGCAGATGCATCTGATTCATCAGAAATGACGATCCTCCTCCCACCTAACCTCAATACAAACTCAGAATCGGACATCCAAATCTCAAAAGAGGCAGAGGCACCTCTGAAAACTTATGACCTGAGGCAGCATAAGAAGCTTACCAATGCCATGTGGTTGAGACTGTTGGAGGAATGGGATAAGTACTATCAATGCCATCACAGAGACTGGGAGAAATTGATACATTATTACGATGCTCCCAAAGAGGTGTTCTCCCCAGGTGCATCTGCATATTGGAGAAGGATAAGGAGAAGATGTATTTACAATGGAAGGATTGTGAATGCCACCTCATCCTCATCCAGATGAAGTTAGGAGAACAGGGGCTCCAAGAGGACATACAACACCTCCAGCTGCTAAACAGAGAGCGAGAGCAGCTACTTCTAAGCAAAAAAGGCTTTCCCCAAGCCGACCTTTGACCTCAAGCTGATCTTCATGTGAAGATCACGAACGAGAAGGCCAAATCTGAAGTAGCCCATCATTCGCATGCACCAACCCAGCGGTCACATGAGGCTGCTGTTCACTCTCCTAAGAAAGGAGCCTGGCTAGCTCAGCAGACTAATGCATTGTAATTAACTCCAGTCTGCAATTACTGTACGAATCTCACCAGGCTCAAGGTTGACTCAGCCTTCCATCCTTTCTAAGGTAGGTAAATTGAGGACCCAGTTTGTGGGGGCAATAAGCTGACTTTGTATAAAATATACAAAAGTATGAAGGCTATTGCTTAACGCATTGTAAGCTGCCCTGAGTCTCCGGAGAAGGGCAGCATATAAATCAAATTAAAAAAAAAAAAAAGCCTCCTCACCCCAACGTTCACACGCATCTACAGCTCACTCTTCCAAGAAAGCTGCAACCGAGAAGACTGAGTACAAGGCCACCCATCATTCGCACATGGCCCCCTTTTACAAGTCACCCCATTCTTGGACAGATTGAGTTTGAGTTTGAGTTTTATTGGATTTATATACCGCCCTACTCCCGAAGGACTCAGGGCAGTGTACAGCCAAATATAAAAATACATAAATACAAAATTTAAAACCAACTAAAAACAGATTAAATGAATTTGGCCCGGACAGAATTAAAACACCCCAATATAATTTAATTTTTTTTAAAAAATTTAACACTAAAAACGTGGAGTGGTTAGGCCAGGCCCGCCTGGCGAAAAACAAAAGTCTTAAGAGCGCGGCGGAAGGTGGGCAGATCCGGGATCCTCCGTATCTCTGGGGGGAGCTCATTCCAGAAAGTAGGTGCCCCCACAGAGAAAGCTCTCCCCCTTGGGGCCGCCAGCCGACATTGTTTGGCTGACGGCACCCAGAGGAGCCCCTCTCTATGAGAGCGTACTGGCCGGTGGGAGGCTATTGGTGGTAGTAGGCGTTCTTGCAAGTACCCAGGTCCTAAGCAATGGAGCGCTTTAAAGGTAGTAACCAGAACCTTGAAGCGCACCCGGAAGACCACCGGGAGCCAGTGCAGCTCGCGCAGGAGAGGTGTCACATGGGAACGCCATGTCGCTCCCATCACCACCCGCGCGGCCGCACTCTGCACCAGTTGGAGCCTCCAGGTGCTCCTCAAGGGGAGCCCCATGTAGAGAGCATTGCAGTAGTCTAGATGGGAAGTGACAAGGGCGTGAGTGACCGTGAGCAAAGAGTCCCGATCCAGAAAGGGACGTGACTGGCGGATCAGGCGAACCTGATAGAAAATCCTCCCGGCCACGGCCATCAGGTGCCCTTCCAAGGACAGCCGTGAATCCAGGAGGACGCCCAAGTTACGAACCCTCTCCGTGGGGGCCAGTGATTCGCCCCCAATAGTCAGTGATGGCACCAACTGACTATATCGGGACGTCGGAAACCACAGCCACTCGGTCTTGGATGGGTTGAGCCTGAGCCTGTTCCTTCCCATCCAGATCCACATGGCCTCCAGGCACTGGCACATCACTTCAAGGGCATTGTTGGGGTGGTCTGGGGTGGAGATGTACAGCTGAGTGTCATCAGCGTACTGATGGTACTTCACCCCAAAACCACGGATGATCTCACCCAGCGGCTTCACATAAATGTTGAACAGGAGGGGCGAGAGGACCGATCCTTGTGGCACCCCACATATAAGGGGCCTCGGGGTCGACCTCTGCCCCCCTGCCAACACAGACTGCGACCGGTCGGAGAGATAGAAGGAGAACTACCGCAACATGGTGCCTCCCACCCCCATCTCTACCAACCGGTGCAGCATGATACCATGGTCGATGGTATCAAAAGCCACTGAGAGGTCTAACAGGACCAGGACAGAGGAGCACCCCCTGTCCCGAGCCCTCCAGAGATCATCAACCAATGCGACCAATGCCGTTTCCGTGCTGTACCCGGGCCTGAAACCCAACTGGAACGGATCTAGATACGTCGCTTCATCCAGGTGCCGGGGAAACTGTTTCGCAACCACGCTCTCAACAACCTTCGCCACAAAGCGAAGGTTGGAGACTGGATGATAATTTACCAACATTGCCGGGTCCAGGGAAGGCTTCTTGAGGAGAGGCCTCACTACCGCCTCTTTCAAGGCGGCAGGAAAGACACCCTCCCCCAATGAAGCCTTCATAATCCCCTGGAGCCAGCCTCGTGTCACTTCCTGGGAAGCCAGCACTAACCAGGAAGGACACGGGTCCAATAAACACGTGGTCGCATTCAGTCCACCCAGTATCCTGTCCACATCCTCAGGGGTCACAGGATCAAACTCAGTCCAGATAAAATTCTCAAGACCTGCCCCGGTCCCTTCCCCCGAGACCACCCAGTCGGAGTCCAAATCTTCCCGAATCTGAATAGATAGCAGCATGTCAGGACAACCTTCCATCCCAGGCTCCTACCATTCAACTAAAGTGTCTTCTCATCATAACCAGAGATCCCAAATCTCAATAGCAGAGAATCTAGCTACTGAAGCTGCAAAAGACATGAGTTGAAGCTATGGTGGCCAAAGCAATGTTAAGTGTGGCAAAGGAAGAGCAGTTGCAGAAGGAAGAAATGGCCAGACAAAAGGAGGAAAGGGCCAAAGTTCAGGTCAGACTTGACTATTTGAAGTTAGAACAGGAGGCAAAGGAAAAAGTAGCATGAGCTAAAGCTTTACAGGCTAACCATGCTTCACTCAGCTTTGATCTTGGACAGTTGGAGAAGGAGAACTTGTATGAGCTTGTCAGGATTTATGTGGATGGCCAGAACTCCCTACAGCAGAGACAAGGAGGAGAACCTCAACCACCAAGTCTACAAATTGCTCACACAGCTGATATCGTATGACCCAGACCACAAGACTCCTCCCTTGGAAGTGGACAACCTACTCCAACAAACCAAGACATATGGGGCGACCAGAGTACTCCATCAGCATCACTGAAAGATCCTCAGCAGGATGGCACATAGGCAGCCACAAGTCACAGCCTCAAAGCCAAGGCTAAGGAGTTTCTGCCAAACCTTCCAGGCATTTTGAGAGCAGACGTCCAGCCTAATGGAGATAGTCAGCCTGCCTGCCAGTAAAGAAAGCTATCATTGCCTTTATCATGGCAAGACAAAGTTGTCTGGAAATACTCTGTAGGAAACTACCAGCTGTCGTTGGCACATGACCCTGCTCTAGCCGACTCTGTGGGGTGCACCTTACCACTGCCCATATAACTCACCATATAACTCTCCTGAAGTCCAAAAGGATACTACAACATCCTGGAGAAAGATGGACTTGGCATCTAGAGGGGTATACAAGTTCTCTGACAAGTCAGGCACAGATTGCAGCCAGTTGAGGAACTCGGACATATGATAGAATGGCTAGGCCAGAGCTGAAATGCTCCCGGTTCGGACCGGCTCGCCCGATCTGGTAGCAATGGTGGCAGGTAGTTCAGAGAACCAGTAGCAAAAATCCTTGCCCCCCCCCCACATGCCCAGCTGAGCTGCGCAATCATCAGAGGGTGGTTTTTTTAACTTTTAAAAGCATTTTTTCTACAACCTCTTTGGCCAAAAAATGCTTTTAAAAGTTAAAAAAAAAAAGACTCTGATGATCGCACAGCTCAGCTAGGATCGTCAGAGGCTTCTAAAAGCATTTTCTTTTGCAACCTCTTCGTCCGAATTTTGGAGGAGCCTAATGGCCACGTTGGAGGTGCAGGTGTGCCTGTCATCAGTGCACCATCCAAATATATATATATTATATATATATAATATAAACCACCTTACTCGGAACAGCTTACATCCTCCGATGTTACCTTAACAGTTCCTAGGTCCTTGGTTAGGACTAGAGCTGCTGAGCTATTAACCATCCTCAAAGGCTGTGAATCTCACTACAGATTAAATAATAATAATAATAATAATAATAATAATAATAATAATAATAATAATAGTAATAGTAATAGTAATAGTAATAGTAATAATAATAATATAATTCTAAGTGCTAAATTGCTATTGCTAATTTCACAATTTTCATTATTTTTACTTTTTTAATTAGTGCTTCTAAGTCTTCTAACAAAGTAGGATCATTGAACTATCTTAAATAATAATAGTATTATGACATCCCATTTTAATTCCAGCAGTCATCCCTTCCAAACCTGCCATTTTTATAATATATTCACTACAACTATAAGCTGAATTAAGTCAATATGCCTAAGAAACTGTTCTCCCTTTCTTGTTCTGAAGCACTCTATTTACCAGGCTTTGGTTCTTTGAGTGCCGCTTTTTCATTGTACAGAGTATGTCAAAGAATACTTTTTATCAACATTCATATTCATTACTTCCTTCTAAGATCTTAAGCAAATCTTTCTTACATAAGGACTTAAGGTAATTGTTCTATAATGTGTACTTTCTATATCTTCTTTCTTTGATAGAGATATACAGATTTTTTCCAATCTTTATAACACATATTCCTATTCCATATTTGTGAATATGGATATTCCATATTCACAAATATGGAATAGGAATATATTGAACAAACAATGTACAGTATAATATAATATTAAATAATATTGAACTTTTCTATTTGACAGCTCCATAGTTTGTTGCAGACTTAATTTCTAAATTGTTTTCTATAAATGTCTCTTTTCTTCATGATTTTCCCTTTTTTCTTTAACTTTCATTAACTTCATCTCTGTTAGAAGTTTCTCTGAGAGTCAGTTTGGTATAGTAGTTAAAAGCAAAGGGCAAGAAACTGGGAATATGTGAGTTCTAGTCTTGCTGTAGACAAAAAGCCAGATGGCCAACTTTGGCTTTAAAAGAAGCAACAGCAGATGATCTCCACATTTTCCACTCCACCCCCCACCCCCCCAAAAAATCCCAAAGATTTGTCCCGGTTTTTGCCAGGGATCAAGACGAGTCAAAGGTACCCTAGGAATAAGTTTTGTTTTGTTTGCTAGTGCCAGCATTAGTCTTCGACCCATTGGTGAAGGGAGGCAGCCATGGAGCTGTCAAAAGCCAGAGCGGCCATGATCAGAAAGAGGAAGTGCAGGAGTGGTGATTGAACAGAATATTGTTACTGGATGAGTGATTGGCCAACTCACAAGTAAGAAGAAAAAACTTTTAAAAGCTTGAAAGAAGCCCCAATGAGCAATTAACAGCTAATTTGCACTTGGGAATTTAAGTGGAGGAAGAAAAAAGAAAGCAGAATTTTAAAGTTAAAACGGAAGCCCTAAAAGGAATCTTCCACCTGGATTTAAAAATTGGATTTTGAAGGAAATAAAAACAAGACAAGGGAAAAGGTGACAGAGGAACATTTTTTAAACAATAAAAAGATTTAACTCGGAAGAGAGGAAACGGGCATTACAAAATGGATACTTTGTTGCCAAAAGAGTTGTGAATTGAAGAGAGACATCTGCTGGAGGAGAGAAAGAGTTGTAGGAATATACAGCTGAAAAGATAAAGAGAAGCAGAGAGGACGAGGACTGAGATTGTGATGGCTCAAGTGAGCATTTGAACTGGACACTATCTGGACAGAAAAAGGAGATATCACATGGGCTTTGAAACTAGAAGTATAAGTAGATGAAAATAATAAATTCGAAAATTCTAGCCTTCTAAAGTGACAATATGGAGAATTGGGAGGATGAATGTGAGATATTAAGGGAGATGTTTGAAAAAATAAGAGAAGCATTTAAGAGAAATAAGGAAGCAGAGGATTGGTTAGAATGCAAGAGAAAAAGAGAAAAGATGAATGAGAAGCAAGAGAAACAAGGAGAAAATATTGAAAGGAAATAAATAAAGATAAAGATAAAGATGATTACACTGGGATTAAGAGTGATAGAATAAAAATGGATAAGAGAGAATATATCTCAAAACTGAAAAAAAGAGAAATAAATAGGGAAACATTGAGAGGGAAAATTAACAGAGTGAAAATTAAAGAAAAGAGGCAGAAAGGGAGATATAAGAAAAGGAAGAGGAAGAAGGTAAGGGAATGGGAGAAAGGGAGGAAAGCATTAAGAAATGGGATTGTGGAGAGTTTAAAAGAAAATGGTTAAGAGGCAGTGAAAATATTAATATGTTAATAATGAAAAGGATGTTAGAAGAAATTATATGTAAAAATACTGTATAATGTAAAATAGACCAGTAGATGTGAAAAAAATGAACTGTTTTTGATGTTGGAGGAAGCACTAAGTGGAGAGAAATAAAAGCAACAAAAGAATTTATTGAAATTAAGATGGGAATTGAAATTGAAATGTAAAATTGAATGAAAATGAAATGTTAGTAAATGTTAGTAAATGATGTAAATGACAGACTTGTAAGAAGTAAAACAGAAGAAATAAATTGCTAAAGGGGAAAAAAGCAAGAGTTGGAAGATTATTTTAACAAAGGTTTCAAAGAAAAAATGCAACAATTTCAAATATTTGCTAATAATTAAAAAGTGGAGGGGAATTTCGAGTAATATTTTTAATAAATGAGAAAGATTGGGGTTGACTGGACACCATAGTGGAAAATATTAAATTGAAAATGAATACGCAATAGAGAGAGATGAAAGAGGAGTAGAGAGTAGAGAGATGGAAGAGAAGGGGAGAAGAGAGAGGAATGGAAGAGAGGGGAGGAAGGAAGAGAGGAGAAATCAGAGTAGGAGAGAGGGTTAGACAGGGAGGAAGCAAGGAGGAGAAGGAGAAAGGAAGAGGAAGTAGAGAGGAACAGGAGAGGAGGGAAAAAGAAAGTAAGAAAGAAAGAGAGGGAGATGGCAGAATTGAGAAGAAAGTTTGCTGTACAACAAAAAAGATGAAATGGAAGAAAGGCAACCCTGGACATATATAAATATACTAAGATAAAGAATGAATGGTTAAAAAATAAAAGAGAATAAATATGAATAAGCAGGAAAATTAGAATTTGAAGGCGAATGAAGATGTTGTTTATATAAGTAAGCAAAGAAATATTGAGATATGATTTAAAAAAGGGAAAAAAGAAAATTGTGTTGTATAAGATAAGATATGGCCAAAACTCCGTTAAAAAAAGATGTGGGTGAATGTGTGTGTGTGGGGGGGACCAATAAAACATGATTTTAAAAAAAAGACAAGTCAAAGGTATAATATAAAGGGATGATGGCGTGGATGATTTCTTTCCTCTGGCTATCAAATTGTGTATTCCTTAATAAAGCATCAGCTAGCAGATTATTTCCCCCTGGGATGTATTTTAGCTCGAAATTGAACTGTCAGAAATATTGTGCCTAGTGGACTTGCTTAGGAGAGAGTTTTCTGGAGGTTTTTTTTAGGGCTTCAAGGTTTTTGTGATCAGTCCAAACCTCGAAAGGCACTTTACTTCCTTCCAGGAAGTGTGTCCAGGAGATGAGACCCCAACAAACTGCATAGGCTTCCTTCTCCCAAATTGTCCACCACCTTTCTGTGTTGGTGAGTTTTTTGGACACATATGCACAGGGCAAGAGCTGACCCTGTGGATCCTTCTTTAGGAGCACAGCCACATTGTCGAAGCGTGAATCAGCCTCGTTCCCCCCCACCCCCAGGGGAAAACTGTAATTAATTAGAGGTGGATGGATCTTGTTTTCTATGGTGTATACTCTCAAAGAAAGAAAACCCGAAGTATATATTCTAAAAAAAACACTTTTATTATGAAAGTAAAAAAACTAGCTAACTACATTTTTTTATTGAAAAGTTTTAAAAATTTTTACAAATATATCCCCCTCCCTCCTTATACCCAACAAAAACAGCTGTGGAGTAAACTTTATCCTCTTTTTAAGGATATTTTGAATAATCCACCATATTTTTATCCAAAATGCCTTAACCTTTTTACAAGCCCACCATACATGGAAATAGGTAGCATCATCGCAGTCACATCTCCAACATTTAGATTGTAAATTTGGATACATGCAAGCTAACTTTTTGGGATCTAAATGCCATCTATAAAATATTTTGTAAAAATTTTCTCTCAAATTTTGCGCTTGCGTAAATTTTACATTTCTTACCCATATTTTTTCCCATGTTTCCATCATTATTGGTTCTTCAAAGTTTTGTGCCCATTTTATCATATAATCCTTAACTAACTCTATTTCCGAGTCTGTTTCTATCAATATATTATACAACCTTCTTATATACATTTGACTCTGGTCTCTAATTTGTTTTACCAAGTTTTCCTCATTTTGTATAATACCAATTTTCTGATCTTTTCTCCATCTAGCTTGTAATTGTCCATACTGAAACCAAGTTTGAATTACTCTTTCTTCTTTTAATACACTCAAGGGCTTTAACTCTAATATATCTCTCTCTGTATTAAGAATTTCTTTATAGGTAGTTACATCCTGTTTTTGTTCTATACTTATGTTCTCTATCGCGTGTCTGGGTACTGTCCATATAGGTATTTTATCATTTAATTTGTATTGATATTTCTTCCAGACACGCAATAAAGCATTCCTTAGTATATGACTTTTAAAAGTCCTATCCACCTTTTTATTATACACTAGGTAGGCATGCCACCCATATACCAAATCATATCCCTCAATATTCAATATTCTTTCATTTGTTAAATTAATCCAGTCACTAATTGCTGATAAAACAGCTGCTTCATAGTATAATTTTAAATTGGGCATTTTCAGACCTCCTCTTTTGTGTATATCTTGCATTATTTTTAATTTTATCCTTGGTTTCTTCCCTGCCCAAACAAAATTGTTAATACCCCTTTGCCATTCTTCCAGATTTGCATCCTTTTTAAGTATTGATATCATTTGAAAGAGGAATAAAAACTTAGGCAGAACATTCATTTTTACTACTGCTATTCTTCCCAGCAGGGACAATTGTATTTTTTTTCCAATTATCCATCTCTGTCTGTATTTTATGCCATAACACATTGTAATTATACTTATATAATTTCCCATTTGAAGTTGTAATATAAACTCCTAAATATTTAACTTTTTTAACTATCTCACATCCTGTTACTCTTTCTAATGCTACTTTTTGATTTGTTGTCATATTTTTAGTTATCATCTTTGTTTTCCCAATATTTATTTTAAACCCAGATACTTGACCATATTGATTAATTATATCCATTAAACCTATAGCTGATTTCACTGGTTGGGTGCTAACTACATTTTTACCGGCAGTTTATCTTGCAGATAAATGGACAAAAGAGGAAGTAAGTCAGGAAGTTTGAAAGAAAGAAAGAATGTAGACATGCGCAGTAGCTCAGAAATCACAACACGGTCTTATCTCTATGTGATAAGGTTTTCTGACAAGCTATCGTAATGTTCAGAATGGAAGCTCAGCTGGCAAATACAAAATAACGCAGTAACAACCCCTTCTTTTGTCAGTTGAGTGGACATCAGATATAGCCATCAGTTAAGGCATATCTTCTTATGCAAATACTCGTGCTGAGCTGCTGGTAGTGGTTTGTTGAGTATATCAGCAATCTGATCATGTTTAGACACATACTGCAATTTCACAAAACCTTGTTTCACTAATTGTTTGATATTTTTATAACGGATGTCAATGTGTCTGGACCTAGAACCCATGAAACATGAATCAGAAATATAAACCACAGATTCATTGTCTTCCATCACGGTGATCGGTTGAATCAGGTGTGTCCAGATATCTGTGACTAAAGCATCAAATCACATTAGAGAATTACATGCATCTGAAATACAAGCATATTCAGCTTCAGTAGATGAACAAGAAACAAAATTCTGTTTTCGCACATGCCAGTAAACAGGACATCCATTTAAGAACATCATATAACCTGAAGTATTTTTACGTGATTTCTTATCACTCGCCCAATCAAAATCTGCATAACAACATAATTCTGCATGATCAGTATGTGTTGGTTCTAACAATAACCTCATATGTTTAGTGTGCTTTAGGTATTTCAATAATTTCTTAACACATGTCCAATGAAACTGTTTTGCCTTACCTATGTGTCGAGACAAGAGATTAACACTAAGTGCAATGCCGGGTCTAGTCCAACTACTAATATACAACAGTGACCCAATAACTGAATGATAAAGTGTTTGATCCTCGAATTCAGGACTTGATTCATGTGCCAAGTTGTGAAATCTGTTTGCATGAGTATGCGTCCTGTATTAGCATCTTTCATATTGCAATGATGCAAAATTTGTTCAATTTTATCCTCTTGTGAAAGACTAAACCCCTTCTGTGTTTTGACAATTGGAACACCTAAATAATTGTTAACATGACCTAAAGATTTCAATGTGAAGTATCTCTGCAAAGCTTTTGCAAAATTCTCACTCATCTGCTTATTTGGACCAATATAAACAATATCATCAACATAAACAAGAATTATCTCATATCTATTATCAGATCTTTTTATGAACACGCATTTATTAGTTTCGGACTTAATAAAGCCCATTGAATTTAGTTTGTCAGTAAGACATAAATACCACATTAAACCAGACTGTTTCAGACCATAAAGACTTTTGTTTAGAAAACAGGTATCCCCTTCTTGCTGTCGGAACCCTGGAGGACCTCTCACGTAGATCTCCTCATCTAGGTCAGCATGTAGATAAGCTGTGTCAACATCGAACTGGAAAGCCTCTAGACCAAAGATAGTTGCAGTGACAAAAGCAATTTTTACACTTTCAGTCCAGACTGTCAGTGAGTAGGTATTTGTGTAGTCCTCAGGATAACATTGAGTGAAACCCTGAGCTACAAGTTTGGCCTTGTACAATGACTCACCATTTGGCTTCTTTTTGATTCTGTAGACCCATCGAGTGCCAATGACCCTTTTATTCACTGGAGGTTTTGCACGGGTAAACACCTTAAGTTTCTTTAGACTGTCCATTTCAGCCTGCATTGCCTCATACCATTTCTCTTGCTCTGAGTCAGGAAGATGTTTGATTTGTGTGAACTTATCAGGAAGAAGTGTAACATTACAAATCAAAGGCAAGGGTGTTTTTGTCAGTTGCCATGAATATCGCTGTGGATGGATCCCCTTTGTGGCCCTCTTGGAATGCCTCGGAACAGTCATCCATTCTTCTTCCATTTCGTCCTCGTCTTCATATCATCGCTAGTGTCAGCATCCGTGGCTTGCAAAGACAAAACATCAGGTTGAGAAGAACTAGTGGATGGAACATTTGCCTGTGAATCTTGATCATTAGGTTGTGTGGCATCAGCAACATCATTTCTAGGAAAATAAACTCCAGGATCATTGGAATGAATCCTGGACCAGTCAGCATTTTTCTCAAAATTAGCGGATTGGGAAATCACTATTACATGTTTAGTGTTAATAAATTTGCTCCACTTTGAGTTGTCATCAATACCCATAAATCTCATCCTCTTTGCTGCTGGACCTCCTTTCCTTCTTTGAGCTAAAGGAACGTTCACCATAGCGTATGAACTAAAAATATAGAGGTTCTTGAGGTCTGGCTTGTACCCATACAACATGAAGAAAGGAATCTGATTTATTACACTACTCCAAGTACGGTTGACAATATAATTTGCATATTTAATAGCTTCACCCCAATATGGATTACTGAGGTTGGCGTCTTCTAGGAGGCAACACATCATGGTTTGCAGGACCCCTTGTCACCTTTCTACCATCCCATTATGAGCCGGTGTGTAAGGGGCCTAAGTCTGATGAAGAATTCCATTCTTACGAATCCAGTCCTGGAACCACTGAGATATGAATTCAGCACCACGATAACTTTGAATTCTGATGATGCATACTCCATGTTGGGTATAAACAAGAGCAGCAAAGTCTTTAAAGATCTGAAAGATCTCAGATTTTTCTTTCATAGGATATACATATCCATATCTAGAGTAATTATCAACAATTGTTAGAAAATATTTTTTACCACCAAGTGGTGGCTTGAAAGGACCTGCTATGTCAGTGTGTACCAAATCAAAAATGCATTTTGACAGGCATGTAGTGCATTTTGGAATGGCTGCTTCTTTGGATTTGGCCTTTTTGCAGACAGCACAATCCAAAAACATCTTATACCCCTTTAGATTCAAACCTTTCGTGAACTCCGTCATTTTACTAAGAACACGAAAACTAGCATGCCCCAATCTTCTATGCCACTTATGGATACACGTGTAATGCAAAGGTTTACCAGTTAGTGAATTTTCAACATTAACAGTTTTACGAGGAACCTCAGGCTTGCTCTGAGCAACCTGTTTCCCAATCTTCTTTCTGTTGGCTTTAGGAGCCTTTGGAGTAGCAACAGGGTCTCTCACAGGAACATCTCTCTCTGGGCCTGTGCTCTCCTCTTTTGGAGCCTGTATACTTGCCTGTGCTTGCGGTTTAGACTTTGGCTTTATGTAATAAACACCACCAATTAACATGGTTTCAACAACAATATCTCCATTTTTAAATATATAACTTGCTTTCTCGAGGTGGTGGACTTGGAACTTTAATACTCTAGACAAGTGACTCTGACTAAGCAAATTACTATTTGCTGTTGGTATATAATAAACATCAGGGATGAATGCATCGAGCTCTTCAACATAAACAGTTCCTTTTCTTCTGACCTGACAAGGATGATTGGAAAAAGAATAAAGTTCATGTAGTTCAGGTTCAAGCTTGTGCATCTCTGTAAAAAGTTCTTTTCTGTAAGTAACATGCAATGCTGCACCACTATCCAAAGTCCACAGAAGTTGCCTGTCGTATTCTGGACAAGGTTGTGGATCATTGGTTAAAGCCAATGTGGCGAGTGGAGCTTGTGGATCACATCTGGGACCATGACAACCTTGTCTTCCACATCTGCCTCTGCCTCCTCTGGAGTCTGTTCCTCTGGGCTGGTACATGGCGGGAGCTGAAAATTGTTGGGGACAATCCCGGGTGGCATGTCCCACACAATTACAGATGTAGCATCTTGGCATCCTTGGAACATAGGCTCTTCCTCGGAAGGGGTGCCTTGCTGGAGCTCTTGATGCAGGTGATCCTCTCAAATGTGGAGTGGCCAGCATAAATGCCTCTTCTTCAGTTAAAATTCTGCATACATGATCCACTGTGCATTGAGCAATGGGCACTTGATTAAGCTTTGAAATGGCATCTTTCCATTCATAATTCAATGAGTTAATAATAATGCTGATCATTTGACAATCATCAATATTATAGCCTCTTTCGCCCAAATCCTTCCTCATTCTTTTCATTTTTGTTAAATGTTTTCCAATATATTCACCAGGTTTTAATCTCGAACCATGGAACTCAGACAAGAGCAAACATGTAGATTCAATTGAAACAGGACAGTAGCATGTTTCTAATTAGGCCCAAATTTGTAGGGCAGTTGCATCAGGTGGAAAAGTAACCTGAAGTTCATTATCCATGGACATCAATAATGTTGTGCATGCTTTAGTATCTAAGTCTCTTATTGCAGGAGTCCATGGCTGGTCAGAAGGATTAAACACTATGCAATGGGTACCTTCTCTACAAAGTAAAAGTCCAACCTTACTGACCCATGCTTTATAATTTTGTCCTGAATGCTTTAATTTTGAATCACCAGCCAGTGGAACAATAGATGATGCCTGTTAAGGAATGTACACCTGAAGTATTGGCTGTGGAAGTAAAGGCACTTGTGGTTGAAGCTGAGATTGCTGTACTTGAATCTGTGGCTGCTGTAATCTGGCTGCCACTTGTGCATGAGCTGCCATATTAATATGGGCTGTTGGAGGGACTGACACTTGTCTTTGCTGCATTAAGCATTATTGTGCCCCATCTAAATTAGGAATTTGGACAAAAAAATCATCAGCACCACCAGAAGGTGGTAAGAGTTGAGCCTGTGAAGATACATGTGGCGTTGCAGCCTGCAGACTTGATTGAGTTAGCTTTGCTTCTCTATCAACATCATGTGAAATCTGAGAAGGGACAACATCACTAGACACATGTGACATGTACACAGCTCTCTGTTCTGATTTGCCTGACACAAAACCCTCCTGGTGGAATGGCTTTGGCTTCGAAGAAGAAGGCAAAATGGAGGACTCAGGAATTTGAAAAAAACAAGAGTCCCACTTATCTGGCTTAAGTATAGAAACAAACGCTTTTGCCTTGTGCATCTCATGTTCCAAAAACTCTATTTGATCACAATAACTTTGTACAGCCTTCTCATGTATAGTTTCTTCAGGGTTTAAAGGAGTTTCTGCTATCCCTTTGGATAAAGAAAACCCAGTCGCTTGTGGAATTTTAGGTTTGGCACCAAGCCTTTTAAATTCCTGGGCTTCTGTAGAGAATTCTTTAGTAATTAACTGGGTGCTTGAAGAAACATAAGAGGGCATCACTGACTTCAGCACGTCTTCTTCGGGATAAGCTGTCCCAACAGCACCTCCAACATCACTTTCCTCTGGTCTGCTTGCAGAAGCGATCTGTGTTTGAAAAACTGAAAGCCTGTGTAAAATTCTTTTCGCTTCTTCACAAGAGAGATCAAAGAGATCAGAGAGATTTATGTCTTCAGCAGACTGTGCCCTGTATTTTATTTTCTTTTTGTTTTTTGGCATATTTGCAGTTCCTCAGCATTCCTCAGTTGCTGAAAAAAAAACCTAATTGCCTAATAGCCTATTCGCTTATCAGTTGAGTAACAGCCAAGGAAAATAAAATAAATCAAACCATTCTCTGCTACCATTGTCAAAGCGTAAATCAGCCTCATTCCCCCCCAGGGGAAAATTGTAATTAATTACAGGTGAATGGATCTTGTTTTCCATGGTGTATACTCTCAAAGAAAGAAAACCTGAAGTATATACAGTGGGGCAAAAAAGTATTTAGTCAGCCACCAATTGTACAAGTTCTCCCACTTAAAAAGATGAGAGAGGCCTGTAATTGACATCATAGGTAGACCTCAACTATGAGAGACAAAATGAGAAAACAAATCCAGACAATCACATTGTCTGATTTGGAAAGAATTTATTTGCAAATTATGGTGGAAAATAAGTATTTGGTCACCTACAAACAAGCAAGATTTCTGGCTCTCACAGACCTGTAACTTCTTCTTTAAGAGGCTCCTCTGTCCTCCACTCATTACCTATATTAATGGCACCTGTTTGAATTTGTTATCAGTATAAAAGACACCTGTCCACAACCCCAAACAGTCACACTCCAAACTCCACTATGGTGAAGACCAAAGAGCTGTTGAAGGACACCAGAAACAAAATTGTAGACCTGCACCAGGCTGGGAAGACTGAATCTGCAATAGGCAAGCAGCTTGGTGTGAAGAAATCAACTGTGGGAGCAATAATTAGAAAATGGAAGACATACAAGACCACTGATAATCCCCTTCAATCTGGGACTCCATGCAAGATCTCACCCCGTGGGGTCAAAATGATCACAAGAACGGTGAGCAAAAATCCCAGAACCACACGAGGGGACCTAGTGAATGACCTGCAGAGAGCTGGGACCAACGTAACAAAGGCTACCATCAGTAACACACTACGCCGCTAGGGACTTAGATCCTGCAGTGCCAGACGTATCCCCCTGCTTAAGCCAGTACATGTCCGGGCCCATCTGAAGTTTGCTAGAGAGCATTTGGATGATCCAGAAGAGGATTGGGAGAATGTTGTACGGTCAGATGAAACCAAAGTAGAACTGTTTGGTAGAAACACAACTTGTCGTGTTTGGAGGAGAGAGAATGCTGAGTTACATCCAAAGAACACCATACCTACTGTGAAGCATGGGGGTAGCAACATCATACTTTGGAGCTGTTTCTCTGCAAAGGGACCAGGATGACTGATCTGTGTACAGGAAAGAATGAATGGGGTCATGTGTCATGAGATTTTGAGTGCAAACCTCCTTCCATCAGCAAGGGCATTGAAGATAAAACGTTGTTGAGTCTTTCAGCATGACAATGATTCCAAACACACCACCCAGGCAACGAAGGAGTGGCTTCGTAAGAAGCATTTCAAGGTCCTTGAGTGGCCTAGTCAGTTTCCAGATCTTAACCCCATAGAAAAACTTTGGAAGGAGTTGAAAGTCCGTGTTGCCCAGCGACAGCCCCAAAACATCACTGCTCTAGAGGAGAACTGCATGGAGATAGGCCAACATACCAGCAACAGTGTGTGCCAACCTTGTGAAGACTTACAGAAAATGTTTGACCTCTATCATTGCCAACAAAGGATATATAACAAAGTATTGAGATGAAATTTTGATATTGACCAAATGCTTATTTTCCACCATAATTTGCAAAGAAATTCTTTCCAAATCAGACAATGTGATTGTCTGGATTTGTTTTCTCATTTTGTCTCTCATAGTTGAGGTCTACCTATGATGACAATTACAGGCCTCTCTCATCTTTTTAAGTGGGAGAACTTGCACAATTGGTGACTGACTAAATACTTTTTTGGCCAACTGAATTCTTAAAAAGCACTTTTATTGTAAAAGTAAAAAAACTAGTTAACTACATTTTTACCGGCAGTTTATCTCACAGACGGACAAAAGAGAAAGTAAGTCAGGAAGTTAGAAAGAAAGAAAGAACGTAGACATGCGCAGTAGCTCAGAAATCACAAGACGGTCTTATCTCTATGTGATAAGGTTCTCTGGCAAGCTACTGTAATGTTCAGAATGGAAGCTCAGCTGGCAAATACAAAATAACGCAGTGACACACAACCACCATGTCACTGGTGTCAGCCTGGATGATGTCTTTTAGGGTCAGGGTGCTGAAGGATTGGCTCCTTGACAAAGAGCCACTTTAATCTTGAAAGGCACTTCGGCAGTCCAATGACCAGGCAAGAGTCACATTGGTCGCATGGAAGGGACCCCTGTTTTTAATAGCTCCGTTAAGGGCAAGGTGACTTGTGCGAATGCTGGGATGAATTGCCTATAGAAGTTTGCGAAGCCCAGCAAGCTTTGGAGTTGTTTGCGGGTGTGTGGGGGCTGCCCGTCTAGCACTGCTTTCACTTTCCCTGGGTCCATCTCTATTCCTTCGCTTGACACTCAGTATCCTTGGTAGTCTAGGAAGGTTTTATGGAATTCACATTTTGACAGTTTTGCATAGAGCTGTGCGGCTAGGAGTTTTTCAGTACTTGCCGCACCAGCTGCAAGTACTGGACTACTTGCTCCTCTAGAATTTTACTGTGAGCATGTCATCTAAGTAAACTAGGACCTTTTGTACAGGTGCTTGTGTAGCACTTTGTTAATCAGCTGCATGAAGGCCGTGGGGGCTCCTTGTAGGCCAAATGGCATGATTTTGAATTGGAAGCTGCCAAACGGGCAGTTAAATGCGGTCTTCCATCCATCCCCTTCTCTAATATGTGGTAATAAGCTTCTGTTAAATCTAGCTTGGTGAACACCTTGCCCTTTGCTAGGTGGCTTAGCATGTCCTTCATGAGGGGGAGGGCGGAGGTTTTCTCCACACACATGGAATTATTTCCATGAAAATCCATGCAGAGTCTCATCCCCCCATATTTTTTTCTTTAAACAGCACGGGGGCTGCCACTCTGGATTTGGCGGGTTGGATGAAACCCCTTACTAAGTTGGTGTCAATGTATTTTCTTAGTTCAGCCTGCATCTGGAGTGGTGTGACTGGGAGGCATCTCCAGTTGGGGCAGTGGATTGATTGGACTATGTGATGGACACGTGGGTTTCTTTCACCTTAACAACAAGAGTGATTCTACTGAGAGGTCCAGCTCCTGCTGGTATTGTTTTCAGGATTTCTGGGACTTTTGAACTCTCCCATCAGGTCATAGTGGCAATACCTTGGGAAGGCATGGATGAAAGTTTTGGTACAGGCATTTATATTTAAAAAGAGGTGGATTACAATTTAGCTTTTCAAATGATAATGTTCATGTTGATAGTCATCTAAATTAAGGGGAAAGTATATAACATCTAACTACAGGAAGTCCTCAACCTACAACAATTCATTTAATGACCATTCAAAGTTACAATGGCACTGAAAAATGTGACTTGTGACCATTTTTCACAGATACGACCTTTGCAGCATCCCCATGATGATGGGATCAAAATTCAGATGCTTGGCACCTGGTTCATATTTATGACCATTGCTGTGTCCCCAGGTCATGTGATCACCTTTTGTGACCTTTTGATAAGCAAAGTCAATTTGGAAGCCAGATTAATTTAACAACCAGGTTACTAATTTATCAATTGCAATTGTTGATTTACTTAACAACTGTAGCAAGAAAGGTCATAAAATGAGGCAAAAATCAATACATGTCTCACTTAGCAACAGAAATTTTGGACTCAATTGTGGTTGTAAGTCGAGGACTACCTGTATAATGTTACAGAATGGTAAATCTCCAGATCTGAAGATTGCTTTACTAACATGGCCAATAAGTGATTACATATTAAATTGAGGACCCAGTTTGTTGGGGGCAATAAGCTGACTTTGTATAAATATAAATATAAATATACAAAAGTATGAAGGCTATTGCTTAACGCACTGTAAGCCGCCCTGAGTCTCCGGAGAAGGGCGGCATATAAATCAAATTAAAAAAAAACATATAACATTATGTTTATATATAACACTTTATAGCCATTTTTGTCATTTGTATGTTTATGGTAGTGAGTGCTTACCTGATTTTAAATATATTTACTTTTATATCTCATTCCATTTCTTCAACAACTGCTTGGGTTACTTTGTAGGAAGGAGATTAGAACAAATTCAATACATAATGTCGCCTATATTTTTTCTATCTGAAAAGTGATAGAGAACTGCATATTCAGGAGTATCTTCACCCACTCAACTCTCACAGATCTTCAGAGATCACACTGCAATATATGATAGAGGGAGCACCTTTATTGTAAAACAAATACTGTACCTCTCAATTATAGCAAACATATCATGTAAGATCATATAGTCAGAAACCTATCGAACAAAAGAGAAAGCGTTCTAAAAATAATGTCATCTCTCTAATATGCAAATTGTACACCTGGATATAGAAGATAGATTTGTTCTGTTTCACAGTCAATAGTCCTCTTATTGAAGTTTGTTGGAGACATTTTCCCTGGAGCCTTCTCTATTTGAAGGGTTCTCCAGCACAAGTAGTATTAAGTAAATAATTAGTCTGCCCCATCCAGATGCTGTCCAGATGCTGTCCATTGTTTGGGTACTTTGAAGCCTTGTTTCCCCAGTTTAAACTGAGCTATATTTTAGAAGTAGGACACATGGTTACCATATTCTGAGATTTTGGAAACAATGTTCAAACAGAGTAAAAAAGTTAAGGCTTTTATATTATTCATCTTAGCAGGTCTTACAGTGAAATGTGATCTTAATAAATGAAGGAGAACCAGACAATAACCTTAAATGGAAAGGAAGCACCCAAAAAGAGTTGAAGCAAAAGTTAGGTAATAGAATGAGGCTTTTGTTTGTAAAAGCAGATGTGTAATCCCAGATATTTTTGAAATGCAGTGCTGAGAAACCCCAAAGAGCATGACCAATGGTGAACTATAGTTAAACAGCATTTTAAAAGATTTTGATTTTTAAAAAATCTGTGAACTGTCCTCTGAAGGAGCTTTAGATGATTAATATATTGAACAATTATTTGGAAAAGAATGACAGGCCTCTACACAATAACCAGCCTACAATCACCCCAAAGTTAGTATTGGTATTGAACTAGTATGTTTCCATATTCAAACAGCAGGTACATCATTTTTCACATGTGTTCATGATGATATAGCAGTAACTACTTTGTCCTACTAAACTAATAACTCTTAGTGTCATTCTTTTTGTTAGTTTTTTGTTCCTTGATTGCTTCTTTATTCAAAGGGGCTACATGATGCAGAAATGTTGGTAGTTATACCTTTCTCTGTTATGGTTCGGGTCCAGTTGTTTGAGCTTCTTTGTTATCTTAACAAGAGGAACAGCGGCATGAGTCATAGAGACCAATCCAGGCATTTCCCATTCAGAGAATGTAGTCCAATGTCTGGCAAATTGCTTGGAGTGATTTTACCATGGCAACAAAACCAGACTGCCAATCATTTCAACTGCTCTGTCTCCAGAACCTTTCTATTCTGCCTGAAAAGCAAAAGTTCATCCAGACACATCAGCCATTATGGAAACAAAACAACTCCTGTCCCTTGCTTTTACGAAGGAGAATGTAATAGAGGTGCTTTCTAAAATGTGTTCTGCTTGTAATGAATGACTTTCCATGCTGTGATTTAGAAAAAAAATCCCAAATTAGCAATTTAGAGTTATTATTAGAGAACACATGTATTGTATCAGAGCAGAAGGCCCTAAATGGGATAGAGGCCAAATTACCAAGCAGGGAAGTCTCCCCACTTCCTCCTTCTCAAGCAAAACAAGGCCTAGCTTGTTCCTTGAGGTTTTTACAGCCATGCTCTGGAATTAATTTTAAACAGAGGCTACATATTGAAACAAGCTTGGGAGTTGAAGGGCAAAGTTGTTTACACCCACAGACTCCCTCTAATTCCAACCTAGAGCAAACTTTTTAACCCTTTCCTTTTTTTTTTTTTTTTTTTGTCTAAATGGCAAGAGATACAAAGGCTATTTGCTTTGGGAAGGAAAGTTCAGTTGCTATTCACTTAAAAAAAAAAATTGAAGAAGAAACAAGGGCCCTGATGAGAAATATGTGACTACTATAGATAATCTTGCAACAGCATTGTTCATCTAGAACAATTATTTCTGCAAGGAGGAAAGTTTGCAACATTTTGATATTTAAGAGCTCTGTTAATACTGGAAGGAAGGAGGGCTGAGGCCCACAACAGAGATGACCTATTATCAGTGAGATTAAATTTGAGAGTTTTTTAAAAAATAATGTTTGGCCTAGAGCTTATATACTGCACTTGTTATGTGTTTTCTACTTTAGAATTGCAGTGTTATGGAATGAAGTGACCAAGCAACATGGGTCAGTCAGAGAGAGAGTTTATTTGCGCAAAGACTCAAAAGCCATGTTTGCCAATCTTGGCTCTGAGTAAAGTCTCCATGCTTGTATAACACTTATATACTTTCCTAAACAAAGGATTCTGCTAACACAGCAACTTTTCCATATATGGTTAACATACATTTGTTATTTTTAATTGACATTTCTTAATTACTAAGATTTTACCTCATCTTTATCCAACACTCATAATTCTTCTTGTAACTGGCTGAAGTACAAATTCTTCTTTTGATATTTGCTTCCTGTCCAGGTGCTATTCTCTGGCCTAATCACCCTTGACTATGTTTCATGAAGATGCTCCCTTTTCTTCTGACAAGTTAGGGGGTCACTTAGAGTATCAAGGGAGTTCATACTGACGTTGTATTTTCTCTAGCTGGCGGTATTTCCTGCCTTCAGAATATAGTTGCTTTTAGAATATCTTTTAGAATATAGTGAATATAAAATTATCCAGTGGTCATCCAAACGGTCCCACTTTATCCGCTTCTACTTTAGCAGGGACCAGTGCTGTTAGAGTTCAGAATTCCTGGGCAGAGGTAGCTCTGACAGTTGTACAAAGGGAATTTAAAATTCACAAGTGGTCTTGTGTCCATAGATTACACTCAATATTAGTAAATATAGACCTATATACATGTACTTCTACAAGTACAATTATCTTTATAATGTGCTTTGTGTGAATATAATTACATACGTAAAGGTTTCTTTCTGTTGGCAGTTGCAGTGAACATGCAGACATCTTCAAAAATAATTCTGTTAAAATGATTTAAACAGGATTATGAATTAATCATAGAATCCAGACTACTGCAAGAACTTTAGTAAAGTGCACAATTAGTTTTGCCATGAGGCACTGAAACACATGATGTGCTCCAGGGCAGTGAAGGTGGCATTTTAGGTGGCATTGCATATACCTTATGTATCAAGACTTCCTCTTTTTTAAAGACAAGTTTTATTTTTAAAAAATTCTTTCATCATACATATTTTATGAACAGAGTGTTGACTGGGTCACATCTTATACATAATCAAAATCATCATTATAATATTTCTTAATCTTCCCATTTTTTCCAATATTCATCTCTTTTGTGTAGTCCTTTATCACAAATTTATCATTTTTCCCCATATCTTATTATTTCAACTTCTGCAATATTAATTTTTCCCCCATTATTTTTTATCATTTTCAATTTTATATTCGAATAACATCACTTTATGCCTTATATTTCTTCTTAATTACAATTGCTCCAGTTGTTTACAATCTTTCTTCATTTCCAGAAGTGTCTCTCTAATTCCTTTTTCCCAATCATCAACAGTCATTCATCTTAATTTACATTGTTATAAAAATTAATAATATTATTAAATTACTTATTTTCACCTTTCCGTCTGCTGTGGTTTATCACAAACATGTTCTATTTCTTCTTTGCAAAAATCTTCTCTCTTATTACTACTATAACAATTATAATTTCATTCTAATTTAAAAAGCTATCAAAAACACTATTATTATATTGTCTACTTTCCCACTCCCATTTATTAATCCATTTTATATATATTTGCTAATGTTTATCTCATCATACTTCATATTTAACCATCATCTCGAAATCTTTTTAGCATCCCCTTTTCTAATGTTTTTTTTTTTTGCATGACCCTTTATCTCGCTCTAATTTCTCAAATCTCTTTTCTTCTTTTTATATATGTTACATTTCATCTTCTGGCTTCCTTTTATCTTTTGTTGTTGTTGTTGTTGTTGTTGTTGTTGTTGTATTGTTTGAACATCCCTCACCAAAGTGTTCCCTTGTCTCTTCCAGATGTTCCCCTTTTTCCCTTTTATCTGTTTCTTTTTTAGAGGGGATTTCCCCCCTTTCCTCTCTGCTCTTTTGACATTCCCAAACATTTCTGTAATATTTTCTATCTGATTTCTATTTTTTGATACTTTCTCTTCAAAATTGTTAATTTCTTGTTTCCCATTTAAGTTTTCCTCTTCCAACTCCTCTTCCTTTTCTTTTTATGTATTTTTAATGAATTTTCTGTTTCTTTTTTGCCTATTAAAGACTCACGCATGCTTTTAAACATCAAAAGTAACTCTTCATACATCTGCAACTCCATTTTATAACAATTTAAAACCTCCCCAATTATATCTCTATGCACTTAACCGGAATTTAAAACCTATATAATTTTCTTGTATCTCCATTTTTTCTCTTCTTTCCTTCTTCAATTACTCCTTTTGTTCTTTAAAATTAAAATGTTCTTCTCAATTATTAATTATTACCCAAATTCAGCAGCAGTCAAATCCAATTATGAAGCTATCTTCCAGAAGAGAAGGGAAATAAAACAACCACCCAGATGTAAAACACAGTCAATCCTTAAATGTTCTTACAGTGTCCAAATTATCTTTTTCTATATGGCCAAGGCTGAAATTTCCAGCTGCTATTTCTTCTGTTTTGTGTATTTGAATAGAAAATTACAGCACTTTTTCCCCCACCAGCAGATGTCACTCTCCATTTCTACTCCATTACAAAATAGTCTATTTAATTCAATTGTTTATCAAGGAATTTTTAAAGTTATCTTGTGAATTATTGTTATCTTCCAAAAATCATTTCCCCCCTTTTAAAATCATTTGCTTTTCCCAATTTTCCAAATCCAAGACTTTGGAACATTGATGTGGTGTTTATATTGGAATAACGGGAAACAAGAAGAATTAAACTCTTAGAGAAGATAGAGGAATATGGAAGAGTGGCGGAGCTCAAAACCAAAAAACTAAAGCACTAACAAAGAACCTGATAAAGGTACAGGAAACAAAGTTAGAAGACAAACTAGGAATACAAATTGTAACGGAAGTAAAGTATCCAGGAATTTGGCTCACCACTAAAGCAACATCAATTAGAGAGGATAACTATACTAAACTGATGAAACAAATTAAAAAGGATTTGGAAACATGGAACAAATTACAATTGTCATTTTTAGGAAAAATCGCATCTATAAAAATGAATACTGTATACTACCCAGATTACTCTACCTCTTTCAAGTAACTCCAATTTGGCCAGGAAAGGATTTCTTTAAAGACCTCAATAAAATAATAATAAAATATATCTGGCAAGGAAAAAAGGCCAGAATTAAAATAAAATGTTTGCAAGATATCCAGGAAAAGGGAGGATTAGGCTTGCTGGACTGGGAGTTATATTACAAAGCAGCATCACTAAATTGGATAAGAGACTGGATAGACCTCAAAAATAAAAGAACACTACTCTTAGAAGGATTTGAACTACAACGAGGCTGGCACATATTTCTGTGGGAGGGAAAAGGTAAACAACACGGATACTTCCAACAACATATTATTAGAGGATCACTATACAAAACATGGCCAGAGATTAGAAAGCAGCATTACACCAAAATTCCGCGATGGCTATTGACCATGGAAGCATTGATTTATCCAAAGGCCATGGACATAGAGAAAATGAGAAACTACAAAGAATTATTGAATAATGAAGGAGACTTACAAACGAGACAAGAATTGAAAAATCAGGGTATAGACATTGACTGGTGGCCATATTTGCAAATAGAATCAAGATATAAAACAGATCGGGCATAATTCAGATTTCAAAATGAACCAAATGAATTAGATAAGATATTACAACATACAGATGAGAAAATGATAACCAAAACTATTTACTAAAATATAAACTAGAAGAGGAGGTGGTTAAAGAAAGCATGATAACCTGGGCAAAAAACATAGGATATAACATTGAATTAGATAACTGGGAAAAATTATGGAAGGTAAATTACAACTTGACAATGTCTATACCCTATAAGGAAAATCTGTACAAAATGTTCTATCGATGGCACCTCCCCCGGCGCACCTGGTAAAAATGTTCCCAAATACACCTCCAATGTGTTGGAAATGTAAATCACAAAAGGGGACACACTATCATCTCTGGTGGACATGCCGAAAGGCGAAACAATATGGCAAGAAATTAAGAAAATGATTGAAGAAATTATAAAACAGAAGTTGGAAATGAGGCCGGAAATCTTTCTATTGGGAATAATTACAGCACAATATACCAAGGAAATAAAATACTTAATCATTCATATCTTAACAGCAGCATGTATACTCTTTGCCCAAAATTGGAAATCTGAGCAATTACCGACAGAAAACAAAATAATCACAAAAATTACAGAATGCTCAAAAATGTATAGGCTTACAAAGGAACTACAAGAGAAAGATGATACTGATTACAATTTAGTATGGCAAAGATGGTACAGCTGGCTGGAGGAAATGCTAGGAACATAAAAATAACTTTGAGTACCTAATAGGAAATGTAAAGAACTAAACAAAGAGCAGACTATAATGTTTTATATATAAATATGTAAAAATGTAAATATAGATATGCATAGAAAAAGATAAGAAAAATAGAAAAATAATCCACCGATGTGATAGCTTTAAGAGTCAGTCATAAGACTGAATTGTTGTTTGTTTGTTTTGTATGTTGTTTTAATATATTTATGTTTGTTTGTATATTTTTAATCAATAATTTTTTTAAATAAAATAAAATTAAATTAAAAAAAGCCTCTGATGATTGTGTAGCTCAGCTGGGATCGTCAAAGGCTTTTAAAAGGAAAAAAAAACTTTTTTTTAAAAAAAAGCCTCTACCGATCAGGAAACTCAGCTGGGATCGTCAGAGCCTTTTGAAAGTATTTTTTACAACCTCTTCACTGAAGAGGTTGTAGAAAAAATGGTTTTAAAAGTAAAAAAAAAAAAAAATTGGCTACGCCCTAGTCGTATGTGGCAAGGCAGCTTCCCTAACATGTAAGGTTGACACAGTTTTTCTAAACAAGCTAAATAGGTTTTTTGGGGACAGTTTGAAGCTGCAAACAATGTTCCAGCAAGGAAGGCTGTTCCCCTTCCTGATAAACAAGTGCTCAGGTTTGATACAACTGCTGTTCGGAAGGTCCTGGGGAAAGTCAACACTCAAAAAACTGTCCTGATGATATCCCTGGGTGAGTACTTAAGGAATGTTCTGATGAGCTGGCCACTGTTCTCACAGACACCTTCAATCTCTCATTGCATCAGGCTTCCATCATGTTTTAAGACTGCAGTCATTGTACCAGTGCCCAAAAACTCTATAATTTTTATTTTTATTTTTATTTTTATTATTATTATTATTATTATTATTATTATTATTATTATTATTATTATTATTATTTTGCAAAGATGGTTGGGTTTTGCTTATATATAGACTTGCTTATTGCCATGCTCACTACTTGGAGCTGTACTTAATAGCAATACAGGGACAGGTATGGAAGATCAAAGAATGGTTGGATGTGCCTGTTTTTTTAGGCTACAGCAGACATGTCAAACTCAAGGCCCGTGAGCCAGATCCGGGGCACAATGTGGTTAGATCTGGCCTGCAGGGCCATCCTGGAGATGGTGAGGGGTTAGCCCTCATCACCTCAACCCCAGCCCACTCCAGCCGGGTTGGGTGCTTAGGAGGTGGTGAGCACATGGGGGCTGGCATCCCCAGTGAAAGGGAAGTGCTCAGAACACAGTCAGCCTGTGGGGCAAGATGGTCCATGGGGAGCACCAAGCTGGGTGGGGAGGGTCAGGGCCTAGATAGTGGGGGCTGGTCCCTTGCTGTGTATAGGGCTGCCCCATGGGCCAGATCTAAGGCCGACCATGTTCTGGCCCAGGTAGCCACCATGAAGTTGTTATAGATGAGCCCCAGCTGCAGTACTGCACCCGCCACCAGCACCTCCACTGTCTCCATGGCCCCCTTGCCAGCCCGGCCTTGCGCACTGGCCCCGCAGCCTGTAGCCCTTCACTGGGACAGCCTCCACCCCATCCCCGCCCTGTATGGAAAAGCCATGGCCACCAGCAACACTGTCATCTTCCCCTCCTCCCCTCCTCCCTTCCTGGGCATGGAGAGAGTGAGGGAGGAAGGAAGGAAGAAGGAAGAAAAGAGATGGGAATGAGAAGGAAGGAAGGAGACAGGGAAGGAAGGAGAGGGGAGAAAGGAAGGAAGGAGGTTGGAAGGAGAGGGAGGGACTGAGGGAAGTCCTGCCCTAGCACTTGGCCACTAGCAGCCCTGCTACCCTTTCACCATCTCCTTGCTCACTCCTCCTGGCCTCTCTTGGTGGTATCCCATGCTTTGGTTAGCAAAGCTGAAGATTCTTTGCTTACAAAACTGGCTCTCCTCTGATCCACACACCTTGCCCTCCCACACTCTCCATGAACAACCTGGCCAAGGAGAGCAAGCACAGCAGCAGTAGCCTTGAGGAGGAGGTAAGCACATCAGGCACCCCTTGAAGGAAGCAGAGTTGGGCTGGGCTGCAGAGTCCTAGTGCCCTGGTGGCTCAAGGACCAGACTGGATGCTTGCCCTCTGCTACCCAGAGCTCCAAGCAGCCCATGCCGCTGTCTAGAGATCCTCTAGTGGACAAAGATTTAGTGTTCACCCTGGTCTCATCTTCCTCCACTGGAGACCTCAAGATCCCCTCTCTCAGCCTTCTCTGGCCCCCCACAGGAGGCAGAGATGCTGCATGTGGAAGCATGGAGGAGAAAGTTTGTAGGAAGCAGTTACCTAAGTCCAATTCCTGCCTTGACAGATCTCTAGAGAGGAGGAGGGGGAGGAGGGGGAGCTGCATGAGGGAAGGCTGCCCCAATAATCAAGCATCCTTACCACACAGAATTGGAAATGGGGATTCCCTTTTGAGAAAGGCCAGCCTCCCTCATGGAGGACCAGGGAGCATTGCTCCCCTGCCTCCTCCTCTTGCTCTATAGAGATCTGTCAAGACAGAAATAGGACTCAAGTAACAGGTACAGGTACATAAAGCCTGGACAGACAGACAGATTAACAGAGGTCATATTGTCCAACCCCCCACCCAAGCAGGAGACCCTACACCATTTCTGACAAATGGCAGTCCAATCTCTTCTTGAAAGCCTCCAGTGATCAAGCTCCCACAACCTCTGAAGGCAAGTTGTTCCAGTGGTTGATTGTTCTCACTGTCAGAAAATTTCGCCTTATTTCTAGGCTGAATCTCTCCTTGATCAGTTTCCACCCATTATTCCTTTGGGTGCCTTGGAAAATAGCTATCATGTCTCCCCTAGTCTACTAGACTAGTCATGCCCAGTTCCTGTAACCATTCTTCATATGTTTTAGTCTCCAGTCCCCTAATCATCCTGGTTGCTCTTCTCTGCACCTTTTCTAGAGTCTTAACATCTTTTTTATAGTGTGGTGATCCAAACTGGATGCAGTATTCTATGTGTGGTCTTACTAAGGCTTTATAGAATGGAATTAGTACCTCACTTGATCTTGATTGTATCCCTCTGTTAATGCCATTTAGGATTACATTGGCTTTTTTGGCTGCTGCCACACACTGCTGACTCATATTTAACTGGTTGTCCACTAAGACTCCAAGATCCCTCTCACAGTTACTGCTACCAAGCCTGGCTTCATACAGTCTATATGTGTACTTTTGGTTTTTCTTGCCTAAGTATAAGACTTTACTTTTCTCTACACTGAATTTCATTTTGTTAGATAGGGCCCAGTGTTCAAGTCTGTCAAGATCAGGGATGAAATGCTACCAGTTCGGACCAGTTCTGCCAACAGGTAGGGAAAATTTTGACTGGTTCGGAGAACTGGTAAGGAAAATTTTGATTGGCCCTGCTCACCTGCCCTCCCCCTCCTCTCACCTCTCCTATATTCTATTGTTTATTAGCTCAGCTGGTTCATGTGGCAGAGCGATTGCCGTCTCTTTTGAGCTAAGAAACAGCAAATGAGTCTTAGTTTCATTTGCCCTCAGCTGGAATAATAAAGGGACAGTTTCTCCCACTTTTTTTCCTCCCTACCCCCCCCCCCCCCCAAAGCAGGGAAAGGAATGCTAGCTTTAATGAATGCTCTGGGCATTCAGCCAAGAGCAATTATCACCTCCTTACAATGTTGCGAACCTGCAAACCACCTTGCCTGAATTGAGAAACTGCCTCAAAAGAAACTGCCTTTTGCTTCCTCCAGAGCAAAAGTACAGAGCCTCTTCCTGGGAAGATTTCTCTGACTTCTGTTTTTCTTCCACAGCAGAACAAAAAAGCCTCTTCCTGTGAAGGCTTTTCCAGTTCTTTATTCTGATTTTCTTCTGGAGCAAAAGAAAGGCCTTTCTAGTGAAGCAGTTCCACTGGTTAATTGATCTCACTGTCAGGAAGTTTCTCCTTAATTTTAGTTCTTCTTAGTTCTTCAGTTTCCATCCATTGCTTCTTGGTTTGCCTTCTGGTGCTTTGGAAAATACATTGCCCCCCCCCTTCTTCCTGGCAGCCCCTTAAAAGCCTGTTGCCTATCACACTCTTGGGCAAAGCATGTGAGCCATTTCCTCCTTTCAGTGGTCTATGAAAGTACATCTATAGTATGTAGATAATAAAGTTGAAAAAAGGTGAACAACATTTTTACAGAACTATAGATACTTTGAGGCTGGATGTGACAAGGAATAGCTGGGAGGGGAGGGGCCAGGCGAGGCACCCCTTGATGTGAGTGACATTGAGTTGACCACACCCACCCAGTCACATGACCACCAAGCCACACCCACCAAGCCACACCCACAAAGCCATACCCACAGAACTAGTAGCGAAAATTTTTAGATTTCACCACTGGTCAAGATCCATCTGGATCTTGAGCCTATCATCTAGTGTGTTACCTGCCAGCTTAATATCATCCACAAAATTGGTAAATTCCCCTTCTATTCCCTCATCTAAGTCATTTATGAAAATACTGAAGACTACTGGGCCTAAGACAGAACCTTATGGCACCCTACAGCTTACTTCCCTCCATGTAGACGTAGACCCATCAAGGACTACTCATTGAGTACAGTTTGTCTGCCAGTTATGAATCCATTTGGTGATGATGCTATCTATCTCAGTTTTTCCTAACTTACCAAGAAGTAGGTTGTGGTCTACTTTGTCAAATGCCTTGCTGAAGTCTAAGTATATTATGTCCATAGTATTTCGCTGGCCTACTAATTTAGTCATTGTGTTGAAGAATGAAATAAGATTAGTTTGGCATGATCCATTTTTAACAAACCCATGCTGACTTCTAGTTATTATTTTACTCATTTCTAGATGTTGACAGATCTGTTTATTATTATTATTATTATCATCATCATCATCATCATCATCATCATCATCATCTTTTCCAGTTTCTTTCTGGGTACTGATGTTAGGCTGATTGGTCTGCAGTTTCCTGGGTCTGTTTTTTTTTTCTTTTTGAAGATAGGATCCATCTTTTCCAGTTCTCTGGTAGTTCCCCGGTGCTCCAGGATTTTGGAAAGATGTGGTAGAGTGGTTTTGAGATAATAACTGCCAGCTCCTTTACAACTCTGGGATGTAATCTGTCAGGTCCCAGTGATTTGTATTCATCAAGATCAGACAGGTGTTCTCTTACTTTTTTTTTTTTTTTTTTTTTTTTGCTTATTTTAACTTTTATTTCTAGTCTGTCTTTTACAATTATGTTTTTGGTAGATTGGGCTATATAATTTCTTTTTGTGTGAAGACTGATCCAAAGAATGAGTTAAGGAGCTCTGCTTTCTCTCTGCTGCCTGTTACTTCCTTGGCATCTTCTCTCTTTAGTGGACCAACTGTTTCCTTGATTTTTTTTCTTGTTATTTATGTTGGAAGAAACTTTTTTTAAAATTAACTTTGACTTTTGTTGCAAGTCTTTGTTCATTCTGAGACTTTGCTTTCCTGACTTTGTCTCAGAGGAAGCTGCTTTCTCCTCCATCCTTCCACATGCAGCAGCGTTGTCCTCTACCTCCTGTTTTGCTGGGAGGAGGCACCAGACAAGGAAACCCTGACAACATCTGGAATTGGGAGAAGAACCTCTCCTTTGGCTTTTATCCACATCTGAGTTTACAAACTGCCAATCATACCTGGGCAGGGGAGAAGGCCTTCTCCTTTCTCTGTGCATCTCTCTGTACTCTGATGAGAAACAACTTATAATAGAAAGCTACCTTTTCAAGATATCCAGCTGAATATGGTTTATGAGAATTTCAAATTTGTTTTGTTTTGTACTGGCTAACCACAGAAGAACTTAGCAAAAGTAAGAAATGAAACAGCAATGTAATTAATACTTGTTTCCCCCTTGGAGAATTTTATCATTGGCTGCTTCAATTGTGCATTAAATATTAATTACATTGCTTGGGGGCATCATGTCTAAAGAGATGTAATCCTAAGTGATATGTCTTGCCATTTGCACATTACACTCCCTGGTCCAAATTAGCAGAAGATCAGTTTCACAAAGATTGTTGATATTAATCACTGTGGTTAATCTTCTTTCTTACCTGTAGAAAAACACTGGAAAAAATAGCAGAAAGAAGCAATTTGAAGCCTAACTATTACAATATACAGAATGGACTCAATCATATAATTTAGAATTATTCCTTTTTTTATTTTTTTAAAATAAATTTTATTCATTTCATATTAAAGTATTGGACACAATTTGACCTTCCTTGCGTTATCTCCACCATACACACTAAAATATAAAGCAAATATTATATATACTCATCGTACATTACTAATTATATACAATTATACTGCCCAATATATTCATTCATATTTACATATATTACATCACATTTCAGGTCTACAAATCCTGATTATTTCCTGTTCTAACTCCCACCTCTTAGTTCCAATCATTGGTAAAATCTATTCTATATATCATGATATTCTGTCTCTCCTTTATTTTTTAATTCTAGCTTCAATCTATCCATTTCTGCGCACATCAATATTTTCTTTATTATCTCCCTTTCTAAAGGTATATTGTCACTTTTCCATTGTTGGGCATATACCATTTTCACTGCTGTTATAATGTGTAGTGTTAAATATATTGACCCTTTACTAGATTCCTCTGTTATGATTCCTAATAAAAATGGTTCTGGTTTAAATTCTAATCTAACCACATCTGAATCCATTGTCAAAATTCCTTTGGTTTCTTGCATGTCCACCACATGTGGTAATACGTGCCTGGTACATGCAGGCATCAAGTACCAGAATTATTACTTTTTTAGTTCACCTATACAATGCTAGAAATATCCATTGCTTTTTATCGGATCAGAGCAGTGGCAGGAAAAAGATCATTACTATTGTATCATGCAAGGAATATTCACATGTCTATAATAACTTAGAGTATTTTGAGTGCCTGTAACTGCACAGGTTATGATATAGTGATGTTCAGTTAGAATAAAACTCAGTAGAATTTATTCAGGTGAACAAAATATTCACATTTCAAAGGCTTAAAGATAAAGGTCATTCTGACTCCAGGGGGCAGTGCTCATCTCTGTTTCCTAGCCAAAGAAGTCATCATTGTCTGAAGATGGTCATGTGGTCAGCATAACTATATGCTGAGATGCATGGAACACTATTACCTTCTCACCAAAGTATTACCTATTCATCTACTTGCATTTGCATGCTTTTGAACTTTTAAGTGGGCAGGACCTGGGGCAAGAACGGGAGCTCACCCTGTCACGTACTACATGGGTCTTGAACTGCCAACCCTCAGTTGACAATCCCAGTGTCTTAACTGCAAGGCTATCACAACCTCTTTCAAAAGTTTACTATTTAATTTCTATGCTATTTAAAATTGAAAGCATTAAAACATGAACTTGATGACCTTAGTTTAGAAGATGACTATTATCTTGTCCACTTGAAAGTGCTCTGAAAAAGTGCTCTGAAAAGGAAATACAGAAGTTCAACCACATAGTTACACTAGATATGGTTGTAGATTTATAACTGAAAATAATGAGACATCCTGCCTGATTGAAGGTTAAGGTCAGTGGTGGGATTCTGCCGGTTCTAGGAGGTTTAGCCAAACCGTTTGTTAAATTGCTGGCTCACCCCGCCCCTTGCCCCGCCCCTCCGCACCACTATTTATTGCCAATAAATAGTGATGGGCAAGAGGCAGGCGAGCCAGCAATTGCTGCCTCCTGAGTCCCAGCTGATCCGTTAGAGGGGAAAAAAACATTTAAACTCTTGCCGCGGGGCTTCAAAGGGCCACCCTACAGCTGATCAGTGTTAAAAGAAAACAAATGAGTGGATCGGTGGTACCCAAAGTGGGTGGTACCACCCCCTGAGGGGCGGTGGGATGCTTTAGGGGGGCGGTAAGAGGCAAGGGGGGAGGCAGGGGGGTGCTAGATGCAAAAGGGGGTGGCAGGGGTTGTTAAGTGGCAAGGATGGTGGCCCCCACCCTTTGGCCTGTGAAATTACCTCCTTGCAAGCAAACAGCAAGAAAAAAACAACTCCTTTCAGCTTCAGCATAGGCTAATTAGCCCGTTGATTAGATTGGCCTCCCCACTCTCAGTTGATTTGCTCTCAGCTGTTTTGCACAGGGCTCTGCTGCTTGCTGCAAAGAGCTAAATTGCTGGAGAATATTTTTTTTTCTTTATGTAAATCAAACTGAAAATGAAACTGAAAGTAAAGCAGGCTGTTGGCTTTGCTGTTTGCTGCAATGTTGGAAAATTAGGCAAAGGCAGATTTTTTTTCTTTTTCCTCACCAAAAAAGGTAGATGCAAACAATGGGAAATTTAGGGCAAAAGAGGAGAGTTCAAGATTTTAAAACACAAAAGAAAAAAAGCTGTATTTAACTAGGGAATTGTAATAATTGAGTTACTATTAATTGTATATTGTGTTGAAAGCAGAAATGGCTAAATTGTGGTTTGGAGGAATATATGGGAGAAATAATTTGATTTATTATTATTGGTAAATATAATTAATTGATTTGTAAGAAATTGGATTGCATGGAAATAATTGGAATATTCATGTTCATATTGATTAATATACAAAAAAGATAGTTATATAAGTAATTGATTTATATTAAAATGTTGAATTTGTATTAAACAACTGTAATATTATATAATTAACCAATGTGAGGATGGATATAAAAATAGATGACAATGGGAAAGGGTATAATATAGAATAGAAGGGAAAAATTGAATTTGATTAAGATTAGAGATGAGGATGAAGGGTAATATTGTTTTTTTAAAAAAACAGATGAGGAATAAATATGGCAAAAAGGAAATATAGAAATTGTAAATTTAATTGAAATGACTAAACACTGTTTAAATTTGTGAACCGGCCAATACTCTGTTCAAAGAAAATACATTGTATGTTTGTATGTGTGTTTCTAATTATTGCTATTTATTCATATTTGTTCTCTTTTATTCTTTAAAGTTTAACAATTCATTCTTTATCTTAATACCTTTATATTTATTTGTTTGGAGTTGCCTTTCTTCCATTTCATCTTTTTTATTGTACAGCAATCTTTCTCCTCAAACCTACCACTTCTCTTTTCTTTCCTTCTTATTTTCTCCTCCCCCCTTCTTCTCTTCCTTCTTTCCTCTTCCTTTCTCCTTCTCCTCCTCTCTTCCTCCCTCTCTTACCCTCACTCCTACACTAATTTCCCTTCCCTTCCTTCCTCCCTTCTCTTCCTTCCCTCTCTCTCCTTCCTTCTTCCATCTCTCTTCTTCCTTCATCCCTCTCTATTGCTGAGGAGGGATTCAAGGAAAATTTTCAATTTTATATTTTCTGCTATGGAGTCCCCAGTCTTTCTTTCATTTATCAAGTATATTTCTCAAAATTTCCCCTCATCTTTTTAATTATTAGTAGTATATTTCATCTTATTCCATTTTTTCTATTGAACCCAGCATAATCATCTTTATCTTTTTTTCAATTATTTCCTTTTCAATATTATCTCCTTGTTTCTCTTGCTTCTCATTCATATTTTCTCTTTTTTCTTTTTGCAAGCTAACCAATTCTCTGCTTCTTTATTTCCCTTAAATGCCTCCCTTACTTTTTGAAACATCTCCCTTAGTGTCTCATATTCATCCTCCCAATTCTCCATATTTTCAATTTTAAAAGGCTAGGATTTTTAAGCTTATTCTTTTCATTTACGTACGGGGGGGATGCTTTTCAAGGAGCCACAAGGGGGGCTGAGAGCAGAGTAATTCTGACAATATCTTTTAAAATTGCTTGGAAGACCCATTTTTTCCCTAACAATAATGGTTTGTCTACTTTGGAATAAAACATATACCTGGAAAAAGTACTTGCAAAACTTGGACAGAAGGAAAAGAAAGGTAGGACTGGGCTCATTATCAGTAGCTAATTAGTTCATTGTTATCAGTGACTCCCACTGATTCTAAACTCATTTTAAGACTGGGATTGGTGACTACTGAAATTTGAGTATTCAACATTTATCTCAGACATCTTTGATTTGAACTATTAAATCTCTGATTTGAACTATTAAATCTTTGATTTGAACTTTGATTTGAACTATGGCAAGAAAAATCATAAAATGGGGCAAAACTATTTTGCCAACATCAGGTGGAGTACGGTGGGCCAAGGGTCATTCTATCACTATGGTAGTTGGGAGATATGGTGTTGGAGGATATAGAGGGCATATGGACATCAGAGAGGCGCGCCCCTGCTGCTTCCAGCGGGTTCAGTGCTCTGGCCCTTGCAGTTCTGCCTGTGTTCCTGGTGGGCTAGGAGTGCGGAACCCGGGACTCTGACTGGTGTATGTTAATGCCAGGGCCATTGTTAATAAGGTTCCACTCGTACAAGATTTGATCGATGAGGAGGGAGCGGACCTGGCTTGTATCACTGAGACCCAGTTGGGCCTGGAGGGGGGGTTTCCTCTCTCTGATTTGTAACCTCCAGGTTTCCGTGTACTACACCAGCCGCGACTTCACGGGAGGGGTGGTGGGGTGGCAGTTGTTATTAGGGAAGGTTTTAGACCTAGGGAGGTCACTGTCCTTCAGATAGGCGGGTGTGAATCACTTCTGTTGAAATGGGATCCCGGGGTACAGTTGGCTCTGTTGATTATGTACCTATCTCCCAGCTGCGTATCTTCAGTCCTGCCTGCACTGCTCCAGCTCTTAGCTGAACTGACGGTTGAGCTCCCCATCCTTATGGTTGTGGGAGATTTTAATCTCCCATCAGCCAGTGAGATCTCTGAGTTGGTTTGGGAGTTCATGGCCTCCATGATGGCCATGGACCTGACTCAAGTTGTACAGGGCTCAACTCACAGTGGTGGTCACACACTCAACCTGATTTTTGTCTCTGGGCAGTGGATAAATGCTCTAGGTAGGGGTGAAGTTTCCATCCAACCCCTGTCGTGGACCGACCATTCCCTCCTTAAGCTATACTTTCCATCCACCAACCCCCACTGCTGGGAGGCGGAACCGACGCATAGGTTCCGCCCCAGGCGCCTGATGGACCCTGATAGGTTCCTGACAGAGCTTGGGACATTTCCCACTGACCTAGCCAGTGATTCACCAGAAACCCTGGTGGATGCCTGGGAACGCGCTTCCGCTGGGGTGCTGGATCAAATCCCCCCTCTGTGGCCTCTCCACCAACATGGATCCTGGGTAGCTCCATGGTTCTCCGTGGAGCTGCGGGAGATGAAGCAATGGAAGAGATGCCTAGAGGGCTGTTGGAGATTGTCTCATTCCAAATCTGATAGAACCCATATTGGATCTTATCTTGTGGCAATGGAAGCAGTGAAACATGATTATTTCGCTGCTCTCATTGCGTCTGCAGAAAATTGCCCAGCAGCCTTGTTTCGAGTGACCCACTCCCTTCTTAATCAGGGAGTGAGGGGGACCCCTTACAAGGCAAAGCTGAGGATTTTGTACAATTTCTGCAAGACAAAGTCGCTTAGATCCGGATGAGGCTGGGCTCTGACTGGACGGGATCCGACGAGGAAGTGGGAGCAAGTCTTGAAGGTAACATCTGGGTTGACTTTGACCCTGTGTCCATTGATGGAGTGGACAGGATTGTGGGTAGATTGGGGTCTGCCACCTCTTTGTTGGACCCATGTCCCTCCTGGCTTGCTGTGGCAACCATGGAGATGACCGGAGACTGGATCCAGGCAATTATCAATGCTTCTTTGAGGGATGGGGTCTTCTTAAGGAGGCAGTGGTTCGTCCCCTTCTCAAGAAGCCTGCTCTGGATCCGGCCTCCCTGAATAACTTTCGTCCTGTCTCCAACCTTCACTTCATAGTGAAGGTTGTTGAGTCTGTGGTGGCGTACCTGTTAAGGATATTATATCATATATAATATTATATGTATCATATAATACATATTCATGTTAAAGTCATAGAACACATATATTGTCCATATATTGACTGTACAACCTATTAGGCATACACCATATCCTAACAGTACCAACTTCCAATTCCTGGAGGAAACGGATTACCTGGACCCCTACCAATTGGGCTTCAGATGTGGATACAACATGGAAATGGCATTGGTCGCCCTGGTGAATTATCTCTGGCTGGCCCAGGATGGGGGTTATTCCTCCATCCTCATGCTACTTGACCTCTCAGCAGCTTTCAATACTATCGATCATGGTATCCTACTGCGGCAGCTCTGGGGCCTGGGGGTGGGAGGCACTGTTTTACAGTGGTTCTCCTCCTATCTCTTGGGCCATATGCAGTTTGTTTGGGTGGGTGGGGGTCAGAGATCCTCCCCGAGGCCCCTCACTTGTGGGGTGCCGCAGGGGTCAGTTCTCTCCCCTTTGCGTTTTAACATCTATATGAAGCCACTGGGTGAGATTATTCGTAGGTTCGGGGTGAGGTATCATCAGTATGCTGATGATACCCAGCTCTACATCTCCACCCCGGACCAACCCAGTGTAGTCCTTTCCATGATGTCCCAATGTCTGGAGGTGGTACGGGTCTGGATGGGTAGGAACAGGCTCAGACTCAATCCCTCCAAGATTGAGTGGCTGTGGATGCCGACATCTCCTGATCTAGTACCCCCACCACTTCAGATGGGAGGGGAGTTGTTGACTCCCTCTCCCTTATAAGGACATCCACTGGGGATTGGTTAGAAAATCCTCTGGCGGGAATTTTGAATCGCTGTCTAGGGGCGGTGCGGCTGCCAGAGCGAATATAAGGAGAGCTCCGGCAGCGCAGCGCCAGACTTGTTCCTGCTAAAATAAACTTGTTGCATGGACTCTGCTGGTCATGTCTTCTTTCCCTGCGCCGATCCTACACTGGCGATGAAGGACTAGAGAAGAGAACCCGACCACGTGGCACGATCGCCATCGGAAGAGCTGCACTCACGAGCTGAAGTCACTCACCGCTGAGAACCTGCAGAATGGCAACACCGCAAGCACCATTCGCTTCGCTAGCTCCATTCAATCCCGGCCGGGAGAAATGGAGCTCCTACATGATCCGTTTCTGTCAATTCCTGCATGGAAACGGGTACAGCAATCTGGATGATGAGAGGAAGAGGGCACACTTCCTGGCCCATTGCGGAACGGACGTCCTGGAGCTGGCAGTCAACCTCGTCGCGCCCAGGGACATCGAGGAGATGTCCTGGGTTGACCTCCAAGCTGCCTTGCAGGAGCACTACACACCCATGGGCACCCCCATCGTGAACAGATTCACCTTCCAGCAGAGAAGTCAACGGGAAGGTGAATCCATCAAGGAATTTATGGCCGCGCTTCACCAAATTGCGGCGAACTGCGAGTTCAACCACGTGGACAACGCACTGAGGGACCGCATCATCTTCGGGATGCAGGACGCGGGTCTCCAAAAGAAGTTCTTGAGCCGAAAAAGAATCACGCTCAAGGATGTTCTTGAGGAGGTCACAGCCGCTGAAACGTCCGAACAAGCGGCCGCAGAAATGCTGAAGGCGAGGGGGATCCATAAGATCCACAAGTCGGTCCCGGACACATCCGATGACTCAGCCACACCATCCGACTCTGATGGAGAAATGGCCGTCCACAAGGTTTCCCGCCCTCCCAGGTGGGAAAACTCGCAAAATGGCGACCGGGGGGACCGTTGCGGCAGCTGTAGAGGCGTTCACTCCAGAACCTCCTGCAGATGGAGAGATGCGACCTGCCGGCATTGCCTGAAGAGGGGGCACATAGTCGAAGCCTGCAGAGCAGCCGATCCAGCCCCCGAACCATCCAGACCTAAAAATCGCAAAAACCGGAGAGATAACCAGAGGACATCCAAACGGTCCTCTTACCAGCCCAGACGTGGAGACTACAAGGACTCGTGGAATGGAGTGGTGCACCAGACCACAATAGCCCATACCAGCGACAACAGCGCCACCAAATTCCACGTGACGCTGTTGGCAGAGGGCTCACCATGCAAGATGGAAGTAGACTCAGGCTCAGTCTACTCCATTATGGACTGGCATCAGCTGAAGAAGCTCAAGCTGACATGCACCAAGAGCCAGCTCAAGCCCCTGCATTCCAGACTGGTGGATTTCGGTGGGAATCCCATCGGCGTGCTGGGCAGAACCAATCTCAGAATCTCCTTCAAGAACTTCCAAGGAGACCTTCCTATAACTGTTGTGGAGCACAGCCGTCTGAACCTGCTTGGCGTGGAGTGGTTCCAGTCGTTAGGGCTTTCAATAGGAGGCATCCACCAGATTCAGAGGGACGAACTCGACACCCTCATCAAAGAGTCCCAAGAAGACTTCAATGGTAAACTGGGGAAATACGTGGGTAAACCCATAGCATTTAATCTGGACAAGGGAGTCACCCCAATCAGGCTCAAGCCCCGCCGTGTTCCATTCGCCTTGAGGCCCAAGGTAGACGCTCAGCTAGATAAGCTGATCACCCAAGGCCTTCTGGAACCCATCGATCATGCTTCATGGGAAACCCCCATTGTGACCCCAATGAAGCATGATGGATCAGTGCGCATCTGCGCTGATTATAAGGTGACAATCAATAAGGCGTTGCCGCAGAGCGCATACCTGGTGCCAGTGGTGCAGCACCTCCTGCACTCACTAGGCAAGGGTTCAATTTTTGCCAAACTGGACCTGGCCCAGGTTTACCAGCAACTGCCAGTAGACAAAAAAACGGCAGAGGCACAAACAATCGTTACGCACAGGGGGGCATTCAAATGTAACCTTCTCCAATTTGGAGTCAGTGCCGCCCCAAGAATATTCAATCTATGATGGAACGCCTTCTCCAAGGCGTTCCAGGGGTAGTGCCGTACTTCGACGATGTATTAATCTCTGGCGATTCAAAGGCACAACTCCTTGAGCGGCTTAGACTTGTCCTACAGCGCTTTAAGGAGAAGAGCTTGAGAGTCAGGAGAGACAAATGCATCATCAGAGTCCAGGAGGTTAAGTTCCTGGGCTATCTCATAGATGGCACTGGCATACACCCCACCAAATCAAAAGTTAAAGCCATCCATGAAGCTCCCAGCCCAAAAAATAAAGCGGAGCTTCAGGCATTCCTTGGATTGTTTAACTTTTATGCAATATTCCTTAAACAGAAAGCCACGATTGCTGAGCCACTCCATCACTTGCTGGGGAAAGCGGCTTCCTGGAAGTGGGACCAAGAGGAGGAAGCAGCTTTCCGAGCTATCAAGGGACTTATTGATGTCCAAAAGCATCCTCATCCAATACAGCAAGACGCTGCCTATCAAGCTCACCTGCGACGCATCGCCATACGGGGTCAGGGCAGTGCTCAGCCCCGAACTGCCCAATGGCTCGGAGGCCCCCATCGCCTACTTCTCTAAAACCATGTCCAGCGCTGAATGCAACTACAGCCAGCTGGACAAAGAAGCCTTGGCAATCGTCGCAGGGGTGAAACGCTTCCACAAGTACATCTACGGGAGAAGCTTCACCATAGTCATGGACCACAAGCCGCTCCTGGGACTACTCGCAGGTGACAAGCAAACCCCAATGTTCATGTCCCCACAGATGACACGATGGGCCATCTTCCTCGCCGGCTACTCGTACAGACTTATCCATCAGCCAGGAAAGTCTATTGCGAATGCTAACACGCTGAGTAGATGCCCAGCCGCAGTCCCAGTGGAAGACCCGGCCCCAACGCTCGAGCTGCTCCACATTGATAACAACAACAGCTGTCCAGTCACATCTGCAGATGTGGCCGCACACACAAAGAAGGACTCCACACTCCGCCAAGTGCAGTCCTGGATCCTCAGAGGGTGGCCGATGGAAAAAACCGCAGAAAAATACAGCCCTTTCACCAGAAAGCAGAAGGAGCTGTCCACTATGAAAGACTGCCTGCTATGGGGAGACAGGGTGCTGATTCCCAGCACTCTGCAACGAAAGATGCTTGAGACATTGCACAACGGGCACCCCGGCATCGTTCACATGAAGGCCCTGGCACGGAGCTACATCTGGTGGCCATCACTGGACAAGGACATTGAGCAATGGGTAGCCAGATGTGGCCCGTGCCAGGAAGTTCATGCCACACCATCCCAATCCGAGCTGATGCCATGGGAGACCCCCAGCAGCCCCTGGTCGAGGATTCACATCGACTTTGCGGGCCCGATGCAGGGGCACCACCTACTCATCGTGGTCGATGCCTTCTCCAAATGACTCAAGGTGGTGCCCATGACATCTACCACATCAGAAGCGATCCGGGCTCTCCGCCGACTCTTCGTGACCCATGGACTACCAGACGTTTTGGTTTCCGACAACGGTCCCCAACTTACGTCCGTGTCCATGGAGGCATTTTTGGCTGGATTGGGCATCCACCATGCCCTCTCCATGCCCTACAGGCCAGCGGGAAATGGTCAAGTGGAACAGATGGTGAAGCTCACCAAGGAGGCACTCACCAAGATGGGCCCTGGTGATTGGCAGGAGCGTATTGACACCTTCCTCCTCACCCAACACATCACCCCGCATGCCACCACAAAGAAATGCCCATCAGAGCTGCTGATGGGCAGAAGACTCCGGGCACCTCTTGACAGACTACACCCACAGTACGACTCTTAGGTGCCCGCAACTGCCAGCCGCCAACTCCGTTGCTTTACCGTGGGAGACCCAGTTTTCATCCTGAACTTCCACGGATCTCCAAAGTGGCTCAAAGGCAAGATCAACAGCACAACCAGCCCAAAATCCTACCAGGTGGAGCTGGAAGATGGACTGGTCTGCAGACGTCACATTGACCAGCTCCGGAAAAGGTGGAGGGGATCGGATGGAAACCAACCCAACGAGGTAGGCCTATAACACCCCGAAGAGGTAGGCTTGCCTCAACCCTACAAGGCAGGCCTGCAACACCCCAACGAGGTAGGCCTACCACACCCCGTGGGAGAGGGACCACCCCCCCCCCGTCAAGGTAGCACCTCCACCCAGGGTCAGTAATGGCAATGAGACAGCGCCAGAAGACCGGGGACCATCCAAGAGGGCACCCTGAAACATCCCGGAAAGGACAGCCAGCGATACCCCAAGGCCAGGGACCGACCGACCGACATCCGCAGCCAGGGGGACCAGGATCCAGACGCCCACCACGCGCTACAACATCCCGGTGAGGTCAGACAACACCAACCAGCAAACAAAGACCACCGCCAGAAAGACACGGTAGACCGGGGCCAACCGAGCAAGGGAGTCAAACAACAGCCCTGCGAGGTCGGCGCCCGACACACCAGTGAGGGGGATCGCCACCAACCGCACCAGGTGGTTCACCAACAACACCCCAGACAAATGACAGACCAACCCTGCAAGGAGGGCCTCCACCACCCCAGCAAGGGAGGCCTGCACCAGCCAGACAGAGACACCCACAGCCAACAACAACACAGTGGCGAGAGTCGTCGACCACCTGAGCAATGCCATCCCAGCAGAGAGGGCCTACACCACCCCTGCAAAGGAGGCCAGCACCACCCCGGCAAGGTCGACCAGACGCCAATCCGGACCAGCAGTCATCCTGGGAGTGAACTGGACTCAACCAAGGGACACCGGGGCCGAGACCAGACCCACACGACGACGGATGACCTGCACCCACGACCGGACCCGGATAACCCTGACCCCATAAGGACCCGAAGGAATACCAGGGACTTACCAGGATTCAGGAGCTCCGGACCGGTTGAGTGCGAGGGTCAGCGGCAGAGACTTCGAGATCCGAGTGGGGAAGAAGACCAGCATCGCCCGTGGGTGGAGGTCCGTGACCCGGCCAGAGGTACGGGGACCCAGCCCGCACACTCGATGGCCAGATCCTGTCCAGTTCCTGGGAGGGAACCAGTAGACACAGGAACTTCCTCCGTCCAGGAGGACTGCCAGCCAACAATAGGACTGCGCAGGTCAGGCAGGGCTTGTAGATGCCCAGCGTACCTGCGGGACTATGTACTTGATGGACAGACTAAGAACTAGCGGGGAGGAGTGTTATGTCCTTATAAGGACATCCGCCGGGGATTGGTTAGAAAATCCTCCGGAGGGAATTTTGAATCACTGTCTAGGGGCAGTGTGGCTGCCGGAGCGAATATAAGGAGAGCTCCGGCAGCGCAGCGCCAGTCTTGTTCCTGCTAAAATAAACTTGTTGCATGGACTCCGCTGGTCACGTCTTCTTTCCCTGCGCCGATCCTACAGAAAGGGTTCATAATCTAGGTGTCCTTCTTGATCCTCGGCTGTCCCTGGTGGATCATCTGACGGCCCTGACAAGGGGGGCTTTTGCACAGGTTCGCCTAGTGCACCAGTTGTGCCCTTTCCTAGACAGGGATGCCCTTCGTACAGTCACTCACGCTCTCATTATTTCTCGGCTGGATTACTGCAATGCCCTCTACATGGGGTTGCCCTTGGGGTGCACCCAGAGGCTTCAACTGGTCCAGAATGCGGCCGTGAGGGTTGTTACGGGAGCCTCCCGTTACTCCCATGTAACACCTCTCCTGCACGAGCTGCACTGGTTACTGGTGGCCCTTTGGATTCGCTTCAAGGTGCTGGTCTTGATCTATAAAGCCCTACATGGCATAGGCCCGGGGTACTTGCAGGACCACCTCCTATCAGCCTCCCACCACCCAGTGCGGTCACATAGGACTACCCTCCTCCAGGTGCCTTTTTTAAAAAATTTGATTTATATGCCGCCCTTCTCCGGAGACTCAGGATGGCTTACAATGCGTTAAGCAATAGCCTTCATACTTTTGTATATTTATACAAAGCCAGCTTATTGCCCCCACGACTGGGTCCTCAATTTACCCACCTTAAAAAGGATGGAAGGCTGAGTCGACCTTGAGCCTGGTGAGTTTCGAACTGGTGTAATTGCAGGCAGCTGGATGTTAATTGCTGCCTTAGTAGGAGGCATTAGCCTCCTACGCCACTCAGGCTCTGTTTCGGCCAAACAATGTCGGCTGGTGGCCCCTAGGATGAGGGCATTCTTGGTGGCCGCACCAACTCTCTGGAATGAATTACCCACCAGGCTTCGGACGGCCCCCGACCTCCACACTTTCCGCGCTGAACTGAAGACATGGTTTTTTCAGCAAATTCCCTGATCTGTTATGAGATTTTAGTTGTTGGGGTTTTTACATTTGGATGTTTTTAGTTTTATTTATTGTATTTTTTTTATTCTATGAGCCGCCCCGAGTCCTACAGGAGAAGGGCGGCATAGAAATCTAAGAAAATGAATGAATGAATGAATGAATGAATGAATGAATGAATGAATGAATGAATGAATAAATAAATCTCACTTAACCATAATAATTTCTAGATATTTTGAGTGTAGAGAATTCAAGTGTTGAGAATGACCCATTATTTCGTCTCTTTTTCCGCACTAGGTTTCTTTTCTATTTGATTTCTTTTCATTTTATTCAAATAACAACAGAAAACCCAATACAGTTCAGTATGAATTGGCTTTCCAGTCCTTCCTTGATGCACTTTTTCACATTGGTTATCTAATTTAAATTCCAAAGAAAAATCAATGATATATTTTTCAGACCTTTGGAGGATCACACTGTCAATTGTTCACATTGCTCAAGCAAAAATTACAGGTGTGAATTAAGTTTTAGCTAAAAAATGGAGCTTTAATTCCAGAAGTCCATTCTTTAAATTTGGACTTCTGGAATTAAAAGGCTCTGGATTAAATGGTACTCCAGACAAAAAATGGAGAAGAGTATCTTGCTTTTAGACATGATAATAGCTGTCTAGAAAGGTGAATTATGAGCTATTTTTATGTCATCAGAAATTTAATTTATTACCTGTTAAAAATGCAAAGACAAGGAGTACAAGGAGCAAATAAAAGACCTTCACGTTGGGGTTGGTTCTGGACCAAATCTTACTTGTGGGACAGAAACCAGCTCTCAGCCCTCCTTGTGACTTCTTGAAAAGCATCCCCCCCCCCCACACACACACTCCACCGCCTTAGGAGGCAGGGGAGGGCTGCAGGTTGATTCCAAGAGGATCTGGGGCTACTGGTCTACTAGTTAAAAGCCTGGTAGACCAGTACCTCTGCTAAATCCTAAAGAATTGTCACATGACCATCAAGGCATGCCCACAAAATAAGCCACACCCACAGAACCAGAAGAAAAAAATTGTAGAACCCATCCCTGACTGGCTGCCCAGGCTGCAGCCAAAGCTCTGCATCGTAATGGGCTCCAGGAGGAGGAGGGGCGCCATCTGCCCCATTGCAAAGCTCAGTAAGAGCAACGAGCACCAGCTGCAGGCGCAGCCAGATGGGTGCACACGCAGTGGGGAACAGACTTAACGTGCCGCCTCCAAGCCGAGGCGCGACCCGATGGTGTGGTAGGTTTGCTGCCACTGCTGCCCAGATAGGAGAGGAGAAAGAGATGGAGAGAAAGAGAAAGGAAGGAGAGAAATGGGGGGAGAAAGAGAAATGAAGGAGAGAAAGGGGGAGAAAGAGAAATGAAGGAGAAAAAGGGGGAGAAAGAGAAATGAAGGAGAGAAGTGGGGAAAGAGATGATGGGGAGAAAGGGAGAGAGGAGAAAGAAATGGAGAGAAAGAGAAATGAAGGAGAGAAATGGGGGAGAAAGAGAGATGAAGGGGAGAAAGATAGATGAGAGAGATGAGACGCCCAGAGATTTCTGTTTAAAAGAAAATACTGGGAGCCACAAAACCTGGGTGGGAGTAAGTGATACAGAGTTGGCAATGCCCACCCAGGTTTAAGGTTGTGTTTAAGTGTTTACATGTGTTTAAGGTTGAGTATTTAAGGTTGCAGACATCCGATCACTTCACCCTGCGGCCAGCCCTGTAGGCCTGTGCCCATCTCCCACCTGGGCAGCAGTGGCCTACCTACCCTGGTTGTATCATCTTGCCCTGCAGCCGGCCTGAACGCCTGCCTCCGACTGCCTTCGACTGCTCCAGCAGGTCATTTTTATTTAATTAATTTAAGTAAGAATGTTGCAATGGGCATAAATGATGAACGGTCAAAAGTGAGAGGACCTGTCAGAAATTACTTTTTTCAGCCCTCTGAATAGTCCCTATGTGCATATGGACTAGTCAGAGGGCTGAAAAAGTTATTTTTGACTGGCCCTCACACTTTTGACCAGTTCTTGAACTTACGACTGTCCTCACATTTTACGTTTTGTGCCCTATCTTGTCACCGTGGTGAAGAGAAGTAGTGGTGAAATGACTGACATGGTTGTTAAGAATGCCGCAACGGGAATAAATGTGAAGATGGTCATAAGTGTGAGGACCAATCAGAAATGACTTTTTTCAGCCCACCCGGTCACATGACCAGCTAGCCATGCTCACCCAGTCACATGACCAGTTGGCCACACCCCCAACTAAGCCACGCCCACAGAACCGGTTGTTAAAAAAATTGAATCCCACCACTGGTTAGGGTTAACCCTAGTGTTAAATTGATTGTACCGTAGTTTGTTTTGCATTTTTTAATGTTGTCATACATGTTGGGTTTTGGGTTTTCAAATAATTTATTTACTTTTTCAAAGAAATTATCCTTTTGCTCATCTTGTCAACTTGAATGTTATACTTGGGTAGAAAGGAAGGATCTCGATTCCACAAAAAAAACCCCAAACAATTGAATAAATTAACTTTATGCATATCATAACTTCTGTGAGTTTCATTTCCAAGTATACATGGATAAAATTATGAATTGAATCTTTATGAACTCAATATCAAGACATGGATTAAAGAAAACTGTGAAAATATTGACGCATGGCCTAATTCCTTGTGATCCTTAAAATAAAATTACAGTGAGAGATTGGAAATGGGGATGGAGTGATAAACCTAGATAAATCATTTTACAGTTCTGCAGAATTGCCAACCCACTCATTGTCAGGTTTATCACCATGACATGCAGCTGTAAAGTATAACACCTCCAAAAGAATTCACATGCACACATAGACACACAGCAGTTGATGGCCAATACAGTCAGAATCATTCCTTGGAATATCTGGGCTGAATCTCCTTCCTTGTACTTTTAATTAGTTGGATCTGGTCCTACCAATTTCACCATCATATTTCCTCTAAGTCAACCTGTTTTGTAAAAATACTCAGATCCTTTAATTGATCCTCATAGGACTTTGTTTCTAGACACTTTACCATCTTGTTATCCTACCTCTGAATTTGCTCCAATTTGTCATTTAACTTTTTGATTTGTGGTGTCCAGAATTGGATACAGTACCATAGTTGTACATGGCAGTTGTACATGGCAGAGTAGAGGGGAAGAATAACTTCCCAGCATCTCGACTCTGTGCTCCTATTAATGTACCTCAGTATATTACTTGCCTTTTCACACTGTTGGCTCCTATTTAACTTTTGGTCAAAAAGGACATTTACATTCCTTTCACATGTATTACTGCCAAGCCAGGAACCACCCATGCTATACTTGTGCTTTAAATTTTTTCCTACCTAGATATAGAAAATTTATATTTCTCCCTAATAAATTCTAACCTATTAATTACAACCATGTCTAGAACATTTAAAATCTTCTGTTTTGTCTAAAATATAAGACTACTCACAGTTTTATATTATGTATACATTTTATGAGTGTTTCCTCAATTCTTTCATCAGAGTCATTGATAAAAATATTGAACTGCAGAGAGTCCAGGAGAGATTCTTTGGCATTCCATCTGATATGTCTCTCCAAATTGAAGTGAAACCATTAATGAGCATTCTTTAGATCCAACCATTCAGTCAGTTATGAGTATCTATTAAGTATCTAGTCCATATTTTACTATTTTATGATGGACAATATTAAGTGGCACCCATGCTGACTTCTGTAGTATGCTATGTAAGTGCTTGCGAACACAAGTCTTTGCTCAATCTGGATAACAAGTTGACAGGTCTGTGATTTCCACAGACTTCTTTTTCCTTTTCTTAAGATGGGGGTGGCATTTGCTTTTTTCTAGTCTTTTGGGACCCTCCAATCATTTAGGTATTCTCAAAGATTACTGTTTCTTTTAAAAAGAAGACCAATTCTTTCTCCATTTTCTGTACAAAATCCTTTTCTTTTAATACTGTATTATTTAGAATCCATCTAGATCTTTTCCTTTGTCCTTTCCATTTCATTGTCATTGGATTATGATCTGCCCAGGTATTTGCTTCTATGTCAATTTCTTCTATATTAGAAGTCAATTCCCTTGTCATCCATATCATATCTATTCTGGACCATGATGAATGTCTATTTGAATAAAAAATATATTGTCTGTTTTTTACATTTCTTTCTTTCCATATATCTTTTAAGTTTATTTCCTCTATCATTTTATTTATTTATTCATTTATTTTATTTGATTGCACTTTTATACCGCCCTTCTCCTGAAGGACTCTGGGTGGTGTACAGCCTAATAAAAACAGTAAAGACACAAAAGTTAAAAAATAATTAAAACAAATTCAATAATTAGGCCATGATTAAAACCCCAGAACTAAAATACCCCCTAAAAACCCATTAAAAACTCATTGTTCCATCAGACCAGCTTGATGAAATAGGAGGGTCTTAAGGGCATGATGGAAGGCACGGAGGTCGGTGATCCTTCGTATCTCCAGGGACAATTCGTTCCATAGGGCAGAGGCCCCCACAGAGAAGGCTCTCCCCCTGGGGGTCACCAGTCGACATAGTTTGACCGACAGCACCCTGAGGAGGCCCTCTCTGTGGGAGCGTACCGGCCGGTGGGAGGCATTCGGTGGCAGAAGGCGGTCTTGTAGATATCCAGGTCCTAGGCCATGGAGTGCTTTAAAGGTGGTAACCAATATCTTGAAGTGCACCCGGAAGACCACCGGGAGCCAGTGCAGCTCGTGCAAGAGAAGTGTTACATGGGAGCGACGTGTCACCTCCATAATCTCTCGGGTGGCTGCATTCTGGACCAGTTGGAGCCTCCGGGTTGTTGTTGTTGTTGTTGTTGTTGTTGTTATTATTATTATTATTATTATTATTATTATTATTATTATTATTATTATTAATTTTATTTGATTTATATGCCGCTCTTCTCCAAAGACTCAGGGCGGCTTACAATTCATTAAGCAATAGCCTTCATACTTCTGTATATTTATACAAAGTCAGCTTATTGCCCCCACAAACTGGGTCCGCAATTTACCTACCTTAAAAAAGATGGAAGGCTGAGTCAACCTTGAGCCTGGGAAGATTCGAACTGGTGTAATTGCAGACAGTTGGATGTTAATTACGGTGCTTTCTTCAAGGGGAGCCCCATGTAGAGAGCATTAGAGTAGTCCAGACAGGAGGTGATGAGGTCATGAGTGACCGTGCACAGGGTGTCCCAGTCCAGAAAGGAACGCAACTGGGAAATCAGGCAAACCTGATAGAAAGCCCCCCTGGCCACAGCCTTCATATGATCATCTAAAGACAGCCGTGTATCCAGGAGGATGCCAAAGTTGCGAGTCTTCTCTGAGGGGGGCAAGATCTCATCCCCAATAGCCAGCGATGGCACCAGCTGACTGTACCGGGGTGCTGGAAACCACAGCCACTCAGTCTTGGAGGGGTTGAGTTTGAGCCTGTTTCTCCCCATCCAGATCTGCACTGCCTCCAGGCATCAGGACATCATGTCAAGGGCATCATTGGGGTAGTCCAGGGTGGAAATGTACAGCTGCGTATCATCAGTGTACTGATGACACTTCACCCCAAAACCACAGATGGTCTTGCCCAGCAGCTTCACATAAATATCGAACAAGAGGGGTGAGAGGACTGACCCTTGTGGCACCCCACAAGTAAGATGCCTCAAGGTTGACCTCTGTCCCCCCGTCAACACAGACTGTGTACGGTCAGAGAGGAAGGAGGAGAACCACCGTATTACAGTGCCCCCCACTCCTAGCCCCTCTAGCCGACGCAGCATGATACCATGATCGATGATATCAAAAGCCGTTGAGAGGTCTAGGAGGACCAGGACAGAGGAACAATCCCTGTCCTGAGCCCTCCAGAGATCATCAACCAATGTGACCAATGCTGTTTCCATGCTGTATCCCATCCTGAAGCCCGACTGGTACGGATCTAGATAGACAGCTTCATCCAGGTATTGGGGAAGTTGTCATGCCACCACACTTTCAACAACCTTCACCATGAAGCAGAGGTTGGAGACTGGACAATAATTTGCTAATACAGTCGGGTCCAGGGAAGGCTTCTTGAGGAGGGGCCTCACCACCGCCTCTTTCAGGGCAGATGGGAAGACACCCTCACTCAGAGAAGCATTAATAATCCCCTGAAACCAGCCTCGTGTAACTTCCTGGGACGCCAGCACCAACCAGGAGGGACACGGGTCCAATAAACATGTGGCAGGGCTAAGCCTACCCAAAATCCTGTTCACTTCCTCAGGAGTCACCAGATCAAACTCCTCCCAGATAACACTATCAAGACCCACCTCTGTCATCCCATCTGAACCTACCCAATCAGAGTCCAGGCCATCCCAAATCTGAGTGATTTTATCATGTAGGTATTGCACAAAATCCTCAGCCCTATCCTGTAAGGGATCCTCCCGTGCTCCCACATGAAGTAGATAGTTGGTCACCCTAAACAGGGTGGCTGGGCAGTTCTCTGCAGAAGCAATAAGAGTGGAAAAATAATTAGATTTTGCCACTCTTATCGCCACTAGGTAGGTCTTGATATAAGACCTCACCAGTGTTTGGTCAGATTCAGAGCGGCTGGCCCTCCAGTCGCTCTCTAAGCATCTTTTCTGGCACTTCATCTCCCTCAGCTCCTCAGAGAACCAAGGAGCTAATTGAGATCAGCACCGAGTCAGAGGCCGCAAAGGCATGACGCAGTCCAAAGCTCCAGCGGCTGCCCTATCCCAGGTGGTCACCAGTTCTTCAGCCGAGTCATGAGCCAGAGCCTCTGGGAATGGCCCAAGCTCCGTCAGGAACCTCTCTGGGTCCATCAGGCACCTGGGACAGAACCACCTATTCGGTTCCATCTCCCTGTGATGAAGGGAAGTGGCTAGAAAATCTAACTGAAGGAGCGAATGATCTGTCCATGACAAGGACAGATTTCTAGATCATCCAACCACTGACCAGAGACAAAAATCAAGTCCAGAGTATGTCTCCCCATGTGAGTGGGGTCTTGAACTAACTGGGTCAGATCCATGGCCGTCATGGAAGCTATGAACTCCTGGGCTGCCTCCAATGTTTCACCAACAGATGGCAGATTGAAATCCCCCATGACCATAAATCTGGGGGTATCCACCGCCACCCCAGCTATTATGTCGAGCAGCTCAGGCAGGGCTGTCACTATGTGGCAGGGAGCCAGGTACACAATCAGCAAACCCATCTGGACCCCAAGACCCCACTTCACAAGGAGGGGCTCACAACCGGCTATCTGAGGAACAGTGGCCTCCCTTGAACAAAGACTTTCCTTAATGATTGCTGCTACCCCCCTGCCCCTCCTCTGGGCCCTTGGCTGATGAAATGCATGAAAGCCTTGTGGGCATATCTCAATGAGGGGAACGCCCCCTCCTGGCCCAACCAGTCTCCATAATTCCTGCCAGGTCCGCACCCCCCTCCTGAACTAGATTGTAAATGAGGGGGGCTTTATTCATTGCAGACCTGACATTGCACAACATCAGCTGAAGTCTTGGGCCCTAAGACTCTGCGCAACCTTGAATACAGGAAGCTGATTGTGGGCCGGAGCGTGCCACCTCTCACAAATAGCGAGTGCGCACTCCCAAAACATGATATGGCCCCCTACGCCCACCATATCTGCCCCTCCCACCCACTGTATTAATAAAATGACCCTTTACTTCGTCCCCTGGCACCCCAACTAAACCCTCTCCCCCTCTTTTCCCGCCATGGCCATCAGACTCTCTCTGCCGCTCTGAGGCTATATGGACCCCCCCAGATCCATCCCCCGAACCCCTTAAAAACTTTATAAAAACTCTCTTTAGAAAACCCCTCACCCTCCTCCTTGTCACATGCCACCTCTCAGGGTTCCAAAACCCATCATCATTTTTTATTATTATTATTATTATTATTATTATTATTATTATTATTATTATTATTATTATTATTTTTCTATACCGCCCTTCTCCCAAAGGACTCAGGGTGGTGTATAGCCTATTAAAAGCACAAAGACAAACAAAAATTAAAAATTATTAAAATTATTAAATAATTTTAGCTCAAATATAAAAACTCCAAATTTAAAACCCCAAATTTAAAACTTCCAGTTAAAATCATTACATTGATAGCCCAGCCTGGTGGAACAAAAGGTTTTTAGAGCACAGCGAAATACATGGAGGTCGGAGATCTTATGCATTTCCAGGGGCAGTTCATTCCAAAGGGCAGGGGTTACCACAGAGAAGGCATTCCCCCTGGGTGTCACCAGCCGACATAACTTGGCTGATGGCACCCTGAGGAGACCCTTTCTGTGGGAACAGACTAGCCTGTGGGAGACTACTGGTGGCAGAAGTGTCTTGAAGGTACCCAGGTCCAATGCCATGGAGCACTTTAAAAGTGGTAACCAACACCTTGAATCACACCCAGAAAGCCACTGGGAGCCAGTGCAGCTCGCACAGGAGGATTGTCACACGGGCACAACGGGTTGCGCCCATAAACACCCATGCGGCCACATTCTGGACCAGTTGGAGCCTCCGAGTGCTCTTCAAGGGGAGCCCCATGTAGAGAGCATTACAGTAGTCCAGTCGGGAGGTGACAAGGACATGAGTGACCGTGAGCAAGGCATTGCGATCCAGAAAGGGCTGCAACTGGCGAATCAGGCGAATCTGATAAAAAGCCCCCCCTGGCCACGACTGTCATATGCTCTTCTAAAGACAGCTGTGCATCCAGGAGGATGCCCAGATTGTGAGCCCTCTCTGTGGGGGGCAAGGATTCACCCCCAATAGTCAGCAATGGCACCAGCTGACTATATCGCGATGCCGGGAACCACAGCCACTCAGTCTTGGAAGGGTTGAGTCTGAGCCTATTTCTCCCTATCCAGACCCACACGGCCTCAAGGCAGCGAGACATCACATCAAGGGCATGATTGGGGTAGTCCAGGGTGGAGATGTACAGCTGAGTATCATCAGTGTACAGATGGACTCTCATCCCAAAACCACAGATGATCTCACCCAACGGCTTCACATAAATGTTGAACAGAAAGGGCGAGAGGACCAATCCTTGCGGCACTCCCTATGAGGGTCACCTCGAAGTCGACCTCTGCCCCCCTGTCAACACAAACTGCAAGCAGTTGGAGAGGAAGGAGGAGAACCACCGCAGAATGGTGCCCCCTATTCCTAACCCCCTTAACCACTGCAGCATGATACCATGGTCGATGGTATCAAAAGCCGCTGAGAGATCTAACAGAATCAGGACAAAGGAGCAACCCCTGTCCCGAGCCCTCCAGAGATCATCCACCAACGCGACCAATGCCGTTTCTGTGCTGTACCCCTGCCTGAAGCCCAACTGATAAGGGTCCAGATAGATAGCTTCATCCAGGTGCTGGGGAAGTTGTCGTGCCACCACACTCTCAATAATCTTCACCACAAAATGAAGGTTGGAGACAGGACGGGAGGCCAATACCAACCAGGAGGGACACAGGCTCAATAAACATGTGGCAGCACTAATATTACCCAGAACCCTGTCCACATCCTCGGGAGTCACAGGATCAAACTCCTCCCAGATAATGTTCTCAAGACCTAACCTCGTCTCCTCCACTGGACTCACCCAATCGGAGTCCAAGCCTTCCTGAATCCGAGCAACTTTACCATACAAAATCCTCAGCTAGACCCTGCAAGGGATCTTCCTGAATTCCCCCCTGAAGAAGTGAGTGGGTCACCTTAAACAGAGCAGCTGGGCGGTTCTCTGAAGATGTAATAAGAGCGGAAAAATAGTTAGATTTTGCCGCTTTTATCACCACTAGGTAGGTCTTGATATAAGACCTCACCAGTGTTCGATCAGAATCAGATTGACTAATCCTCCAAATGCTCTCTAGGAGTCTTTTCCAATGCTTCATCTCTCTCAGCTCCTCGGAGAACCAAGGAGCCAATTGAGATCGGCATCAGGACAGAGGCCGCAAAGGCATGACGCGGTCCAAAGCCCCAGCGACCGCACTCTCCCAGGCGGCCACCAGGTCTTCAGTCAAGTTGTGTGCCAGGGTCTCAGGAAACGGCCCAAGTTCCATCAGGAACCTTTCGGGATCCATCAGGTGTGTTAGGGTGTGTGTAAAAAGTATTTGTTGCTTGTGCAACGAGCAGAGTAGAAACACACAGGGAAGGAGATAAACGTACAGCTTGTGTGAGAAAAATACTTTATATACAAGATAAGATGCAGTCTCGGTGTAGGTAAAACAGTCCAAGGTCATAAAGAGTAATATCAGTCCAGTAGGTATCCTCCCTTACCAAAGCAAACAGACTTTAGTAACTCTTGGTATACAGTACCATCTAACGATCCAGTCAAACACCAGCAGCAGGAAGACGCAGGAAGCAACAATCAGGAACAAGAAGGAAAGAACGCTTCTCTGCCCTGCTTATTTATGCACTGTAGCCTAATTACAGGGTTCAGCAAACCCTGATTACTTGGCTCAGTTGTTTTCTTAAAGTAACAGATATATTGCCTGACCAACAGTTAGGAGTAAGCTCAGGCTGACCCTAACATTCTCCCCATTGGGCAGGACAATATACACATTAGATACAGAAACAAAAATACAAATCCATATCATACATTGTACAGTGGTATTAGTTACATTTCAGATTCTCAATCCAAATCTTTCACAACAATAGGTGTGTTTAACGGCACCTTGCGCTTTGGTAAAATTGTCGGCAATATTGTCCTCTGATGCGCAATATTCCAATGTAATCATGTTATCCTTAACACATTGCTGAACATTCAGATAATGTATATCAGTGTATTTAGTCCTTGTCTTTACAGCAAGATTTGTTGCCATTTTAATGGCTGCCTGGTTATCTTCATAAACCGTAATAGGATAGTCCATTTTGAATCCAATATCCTTCATCAACTGTTTATAATAAATCAGTTCAGTACATGTAAGTGATAGACAAGAAAATTCTGCTTCCATGGTAGACAAACTGATGTGTTTCTGGCGAATTGATCTCCATCCAATCAGGCAGTTATCCAACATGATTGCGATTCCAGACGTAGATTTTCTGGCAAAACTGGCATCAGCATATGCCTTTAACACCATATCATTAGAATCATTTGGTTCTAAATACATAGCAAAATGTAACGTTCTTTTAAGATATCTAAGAACACGTTTTGCAGCTTGCCAATGCCTATCAGTAGGCTCCGAACTATATTGTGCTAGTTGATTAACACTAAAAGCTATATCAGGCCGTGTCCAGTTGCTCAAATACGACAAACTGCCTATTAATGATTGATACAGTTCTTTACTGAACTGTGGACTCTGCAAACTATCCTGCTGGAATTCTTGTGCCATAGGAGTCTTGGCAGGTTTACATAATTCCATTCCATATTTTTTCAACAATTTGCAGATTTTATTAGATTGTGAAATTTTAAATCCTCTAGATGTTTTCAGGATATCCAGCCCTAGATAATGTCATATATGTCCTAGATTTCTAAGTTTAAATTTTGTTTGCAACTGACCGATAATCTCTCTGGCCTCAGTATCAGTTCTGGTAATTATGGCAATGTCGTCTGTAAAGAGTAACAAGAATGAAACACATCCATCCTGTTCTTTCTTAAACAGACATTTATCTGCTACACCCTCATAGAACCCAGTGTTATGTAATTCCTGCACTATACATTGGTTCCACTCATAACCTGATTGCCTTAAACCATATAGGCTTTTTTGTAGCCTCCAACACTCAGTGCTATCCTGTGTATCATAACCAGGAGGTTTCTTCATATATATTGTATGCCTCAACGGAGCATTCAAGTAAGCTGTCTCGACATCTATATGAGTAATAGAGCATTTATTTCTAGCTGCCCAAACCAGCATCGTTCTTAAAGTGCTCGCTCGTAGACTTGGAGCAAAAACCTCATCATAGTCTCTATCTGTCTGTGAGAACCCTTGTGCAACAAGCCGAGCTTTATGGGTTACTACCCCATCTACACTTTTCTTTACCTTGTAGACCCACCTACAGCCTATAAGTTTCTCATTTTGTGGTTTTTTAACAACTTCATAGACACCAAGCCTCTTTAATGAATCTATTTCTCTATCCATCGCCTCTTGCCAGGCTTTTTGCTCCTTTTCTGGATATAATTTTATATCGTGATAACTGGATGGTTCAATATCTACTTGGCAAACCACTGTTGCTTTATAGCGATCTGGTGGACGCCGTTCCCTAGAAGATCGTCTAGGCATAACAGGACTAACATCAGGTATATTGGGTTCATCCTCCCCTAACCCTGATTCCTGTTCCTGTTCTTCAACCTTAATAGATGGTTTATCATCCATCTCAGATGAACTATCATCAGGAATATGGTCTATCTTAACATCCACATCTGTAACACCATAGTCTGCTTTTTCTAACCTGTCCCAGCCTTCATGTTCTAGGAATTTAGCACTAGCGCTACACAAAACTTTTGTTGTTCCTTTTTCCCAGAACCTATAGGACCTATGGTTAGCTTCATAGCCAACAAAAATCATTTTCTTTGCTCTCTGTTGGTCCTTTCTTCTCTGACTAACCGGTATATGCACCCAGGCTGGTGCACCAAAAGTATGTATATAACTTAAATCAGGCTTCCTCCTGTGCCATAAAGTAAAAGGAATTTTTCCTGTGGAGGAATGCACCACATTATTTAAAATATGATTGGCACATAGTATTGCTTCTCCCCACAATTTATCAGGTAAACAAGCATCAGCCAGCATAGTCCTAGTCATGGCTTGTAGGGTCTGGCCTCTTCGTTCTATATATGCATTATGTTCTGGCCGAAAAGGAGCAGAACGTTTATGCTGTATCCCAGCATCCTTCAAAAACTTAGCCAACTGATGGTTAGTAAACTCAGTTCCATTGTCAGTAACAATGCATTTCACCTTAAACCTCTGCTTCCTTTCTACAAAACGAAGCCAGTTTGTGATACACTGGAACGTATCACTTTTGGACTTCATAAGGTAGCAAAAACCATATCTGGTAAAGTGATCAACTATACTCAAAATATAGCATGCTCCCCCTAAACTGGGTTTCTTTGGCCCTATTAAGTCTAAAAAGACTACCTCCAAAGGTTTAGTAGTTTTAAACCCATTGCAGCGGTTTGCAGGTGTAACCTTACTTTTATGCTGGTTACAAGTATTACAGTTCAGGTATTTGCTGCAAGCCCTTAGCTTAATGCCTTTAGACTGCTTAACAGTTGAATGCAACAACCTGAAATTCAGATGACCAAGCCTTCTATGTAGTAAATGTACGCATTCATCATGCGGCTTTACATTTCCAAACTTAGCTTTTGACTGAACTAACAGTAATGACTTATCCCTAATGACAAATAAGTCGTTTTCTAATTCTGCAGTAACTGCAGTGCCTTCACATTCCAGCAAACATTTATTGTTTTTAAAAGTTACTGTAAACCCAGAATGTAGTAATGACTTTACAGATAAAAGGTTATATCTCAAACTAGGGATATAAAGCATGGGTAAAGGGTGCTTACTAATAGAACATTGAACAAGTCCCTCCCCAGCTACAGTCACATTCCAGCCATTAGCTAATTTGACCTTTTTAGTGCTTTTCTTCATGTTAAGAAACAGTTTTCTGTTTTTTGTTATGGATTGAGAGGCACCGCTATCAATCACCCACCAATCATCTTTTATATTATTAGATGAACTGGTTGCTAAATTACACCCTTTCCTGGGTTTAGCAGAGTCTCTAGCAGACATTTTCTTATTTTTACAATATTTTGCAATGTGCCCCTTAGCCCCACATGCATAACAACGTTTAACGATATTGACATTTTCATATACAGCTTCCACTTTTGGTTGCTGTTGCATCCTTAACTGGTCTCGTTCTTGCCGACGTTTGGCCTCATCCAGTAACCTACCAGTTATACTGGCCAATGTTAGTTCATCTCTAGACAATACTTCTAATGATGAAACAAAAGAGTCATAACTGTCATCCAACGATGAAAGAATAATATAAACTTGCTGCAGTTCAGTAAACACAAGGTCTTTCTCCTGTAGCTCCTGGAAAAGACCTGTTATGGAGTCCAGGTGAGCCATCATGTCTCCTCCTTTCTGAAGATGTAAGCGAAATAATTTCCGTGTCAGGTAGATATGGACACCCACAGAGTCACAAACGTAGAGCTTCTTTAGCTTTGTCCAACACCTCGCAGCAGACTCTTCGCCCCGGAAATGGACGAGTTGCTGGTCTCCCAGTGTCAGGCCAATGATGCATAAAGCACGCTTGTTGTCCCTGTGAAACTTCGCTATCTTTTTGGCATCTTCTTCGTCAGCAGCATTCAATGCAGTTATGTCAGGTGGATTATTAACCATGTCCCACAGTCCTTCTTTTCGCAAAAGTAGACAGCATTTTGTGGACCAGGTAACATAGTTTGTACCATCCAACCGGGTTATGGTAGAATAACTTGTACCTTGCTCAAAAGCCATCATCTTGACTACTACACCCACTGCCTGCACTTCTCACTTCCACAAAAACAAATTAAAGAGCCCTGGAACGTTCTGGGCCCATAACCAATGTTAGGGTGTGTGTAAAAAGTATTTGTTGCTTGTGCAACGAGCAGAGTAGAAACACACAGGGAAGGAGATAAACGTACAGCTTGTGTGAGAAAAATACTTTATATACAAGATAAGATGCAGTCTCGGTGTAGGTAAAACAGTCCAAGGTCATAAAGAGTAATATCAGTCCAGTAGGTATCCTCCCTTACCAAAGCAAACAGACTTTAGTAACTCTTGGTATACAGTACCATCTAACGATCCAGTCAAACACCAGCAGCAGGAAGACGCAGGAAGCAACAATCAGGAACAAGAAGGAAAGAACGCTTCTCTGCCCTGCTTATTTATGCACTGTAGCCTAATTACAGGGTTCAGCAAACCCTGATTACTTGGCTCAGTTGTTTTCTTAAAGTAACAGATATATTGCCTGACCAACAGTTAGGAGTAAGCTCAGGCTGACCCTAACAAGGTGCCTGGGACGAAACCATCTGGTCAGTTCCATCTCCTTGCGGCAGGGGGAAATGGCAGGAAAGTCCAAGCAAAGGAGCGAATGATCTGTCCATGACAAGGGTTTAATGTCTAGGTCCCCTCTACCAAGATCATTCAACCCACTGACGAGAGACAAAAATCAAGTCCAGAGTGTGTCCCCCCGTGTGAGTGGGGCCCTGAACTAACTGGGTCAGGTCCATGGCCGCCATGGAAGCCATGAACTCTTGAGCTACTGCTGATGTCTCACCTGCAGATGGCAGGTTGAAATCCCCCATAACAATAAGTCTGGGGGTGTCAACCGCCACCCTGGCAATAAGGTCAAGCAGCTCGGGCAGGGTCACTGCCACATGGCAAGGAGCCAGGTACGTAGTCAGCAAACCCATCTCACAGCCCCACTTCATGAAGAGGGACTCACATCTGGCTATCTGAGGAACAGTGGTCTGCCTCAGACAAAGACTTTCTCTAATAATCGCCGCCACTCCCCCACCCCTCCCCTGAGCCCTTGGCTGATGAAATGCATGGAAACCTGGTGGGCACATTTCAACGAGCCCCCCCCCTTGGCCCAACCAGGTCTCTGTAATACCTGCCAGGTCTGCACCCCCCTCCAAAATAAGATCACAAATGAGGGGGGCTTTGTTAACAACCGACCTGGCATTACACAACATCAGCCGCGGACCCAGGGCCTGTGGCTCTGTGCAACCCAGAACATGAGTCACGCATTGGGGACCGGAGTGTGTGCAATCACTCGTAAACAGCATATGTTTACGAGCGATATGGTCCCCTGCGCCCATTATATCTGCCCCTCCCACTCACTATTTCAATTGTCCTTCCCAACACCCCGCCGTTCCCCAATCAAATTTCCCTCCGTGATCTCTCTGCTGTGCCCAGGTGACCTCCCCTCCTCCCGGGTCCCCTTCAAATTTTCCTTAAAAGTCCCGATAAAAAAACCCTCAACTTTATCATTCTGGCTCTGGAAGGAGCCACTGCTAGAGGGATGGTGACCCTCCACAATGCAAATGTCCCGGAGCTCCAAACCTTCAACCATTTCATGATGGCCCTTAGAAAGAGGTTTGAAGACCCCTTGCCTGACTGCAAGGCCAGGGATCACATTAAAACCATGAGGCAGGATCGCTGCTTGGTAGCTGAACACACTGAGGAGTTCTGAGACCTGGCTTGCTGGATGGATTGCCCAGAAGACATCCTTGTGAGCTGCTTCAAGGACCATGCTTGTATCACCCACGGAGCCCCGAAGAGCCTCCATGACTAGTACATCCTTGTGGAGGAGGCAGAGATCAACCAAGCGAGGAACCAGTACTGGTCCAGCCGAGTCTGCAAGTGATCAACACCCATTGGAAAGCAAGATGCCACTAAGCAGGACCGTGCTTGACTGTTTGTTTCAAATGCAGCAGAGAAGGCCACCAAGCTGCAGAATGCTGAATGAAAACCCCGACCGAGAAGAGAGATTGCCCAGCTGGAGGAAAACCAACCAAAACCATGCATCGCAGTAAAGATGCGGCCCTGAAGAATGGTGAGGTTGTCAAATTCTACCCCTCCCCAAAGACTGGAGAGGGAACTCTCACCCCATTGGAAGAGGACCCAGACTATCCGACAGTGATTTTGAAGATGACCCACTGGTAAGTGGGCTTATCGAGTTGGTCACCCTGCCCCTAGAACTATTAATCCCCAGTTCAAGGACGAAATTCAAGTTTAAGGGCCTTACTAGACTCACATTGCACCAGATGCTTAATAAGTCCAATGTATCAATTGGATGGATCTATCGTGGGCAGAGTCCCAACCATGTTTGTCACTGAGCAACTGAGCACTGAGATTCTAATTTTTATAGTGGCACCCGGGATGGAATGGTCCCTCGTCTTAGGGCTGACATGGCTGGAACAATGGAACCCATGGGTGAATTGGAAAGAAGGACTCCTGAAGTTCGCAAGAGGAGGGCCAGCCCCAAGCAGTGGCAGCCACAAACAGAGAGACTGTCAGGGTAGTGATTTAAGAGCTGACCAGCTGCTACAACGATGCAATGATGCACAGATGTAATGGTGGGAATGAGTCAGCAAGGTTTTTAACTGTTATCCCTTTAAGAGCCTGTATAATAAGAAGAGGCCCTGTTAGGGCATCACACCATGTATTCTTCCCTGCTGTAATTTACTGATTGTTTGACTTCTGCCTATAGAGCGTGTATGTACAGTATATATTCTTTTGTAAATAAAAACCACTATTTATTACAAACCAGTTTGCTGTTATTGCTCCTGGGTTGACTCACATAGTAAAGCTGTGTGCACTCTGGCAGAGACAATCTAATTCAAATTCAAGGCCCGTGGGCTGGATCTGGTCTGCGGGGTGCTAAGAACTGGCCCGCAAAGCCAACCTAGAAACAGCGAGGGACTGGCCCATATGCCTCTGCCAGTGAAAACAGTGCTCCATTTTTGCTGGCAAAAGATTGCAGGAGGTCGTCAAAACCAAAAATGCTGGTGGCCCTCCCAAGCTCTGTTTTCGCTGGCAGAGGGTTGCAGCCATCTCAGCTGAAAAGAGAGCTCACAAGGACCATGGGCAGATGTTTGCAGGAAGTCGTTACAGCTGAAAACAGAGCTTGGGATCCGTTTTCACTGGCAGAGTGCTCAGGCCACCACAGGTGCCCCCAACACGAGTGTCAAGCTGACCATACCCACCCTGGCCCTGCTCATCCTAGCCACCTGAGGTCAAATACAATCCTGATGCAGCCCTCAATGAAATCGAGTTTGACACCCCTGGTCTAATTAAAGAAGCACAGTGTGTGTGGAGAATGTGTACCATGAAAGACATGCTAGCCCACCTGTCAAAGAGGGAAAAAATTCTAAGTTAGACCTCAGGGAGGCCTATTACAGGGTCAGAATCAAAGATGGAGACAAGTGGAAAATGGTGTTTAACTGCCCCCCCCCCCATGTTTCCAGTTTAACGTATTCACCATTGGACTATAGGGGCTCCCTGCCGTGTTCATGCAGCTGATAAACAAAGTGCTCCATGAACACTATATAAAGGAATTTTGGTATACCTTGACCATATATTAATTTACACTGAGCTGACCATGTGAGGCTTGTCTGCACAGTCCTCAACAAACTCCATGCTGCTAAGCTATATGTCAAGCTCTCCAAATACGAATTCCACAAGGAAAAAATAGACTACCTAGGCTATTGAATTTTCCATGAAGGAGTAAAAATGGTCCTGGAGAAAGTGCAGGCAGTGATTGAATGTGCACCTTCCCACACAAGGAAGCAACTACAGAGTTTCCTTGGCTTTGCGAATTTCTATAGGCAATTCATTCCAGCCTTCGCCGAGCTCATACTTCCCACCATTAACTTGCTAAAGATGAGTGGGGGGGAAACAAGCTGAAGTCTAGCCAGCTTCTAAAGTGGAATATGGAATGCCAACCTGCATTCAAAATACTAAAAAGACTTTTTTCTGCTGAGCCAGTTCTAAAACACAAGACCCAGAAAAACCTTTTGTCATCCAAGCTGATGCCAAAGACATAGCAGTTGGAGCTGTTTTACTCCAAGAGAATGACCAGGGCCAACTACAGCCTAGTATGTTCACCTCGAAAAAACTAACAGAAACGGAGCAACGCCAGGCAGTGTGGGAGAAGGAAGCCAGCACTGTCCATTGGACCCTCCTCACCTGGAAGAGAGCAAGATTCCATTTCAGGTGTGGACTGACCATAAAAACCTGGAAGCCCTCAAAACCCTGAGAAAACTGTCTCCTAAGCAAGCATATTAAGCTCAACACTTCCAGCATTTTAACTTCACCTTGTTACCTTCTGGGGGTGTGTGTAATTCTTAGTTGATGCTCTGTGGAGATTACTGCAATACAACAGCACCAAGTGAGAAATAGTTAAGCCCCTGCTCCCAGCTTCACAATTAGCGGCCCAAGTGACCACCAGGTGAAAGGGAACCCATGTCTGGACAATGCCATGACCCTAGCTTTTAAGCAGGCCCTAGTCAATAATGAATGGTTCCTAAACCACAAGGACTCCTGCTTGATGAAGGTTAGCCTGCCTTGTGTGGGAGGAAAATTGTATGTCCCAGCCAGTTAAAGATAGTTTAAGTCTCCACTTACTAAAAAGGCACTTTTGATGCCCATCCCTCAAGAAGGGCATTGAGAGCTATGTAGCCAGCTGCCCTATTTGTGCCTCTACCAAAAGGTGACACAGGAAAATGTCTGGCCTCCTTCAATCAGTAGCACTCTGGATAGGGATCTCTATGGACTTTATTATAGAACTATCTAAAAACACAAGAAACACCATCATTTGGGTAGTGATAGACCTATTTTCAAAACACATCCACTTCATCCCCTGCCAAAAAATTCCCACAGTCAAAACATTGGCCAAATTATTCCTACACCACATATATCACCTACATGGAGCCCCATGGTGGATAATCTTGGACCGTGGGGTCCAGTTTACCTCAAAGTTCTGGAGGGCATTTCTGGACCTTTTAGGAATGGATCAGGGACTGAGTTCAACTCATCATCTGCAAATGAATGGTGGATAGGGACAAAAGAATTGGGTCCTTGAACAATACCTCAGATGCTTCATAAACTACCAACAAGATGACTGGACTGACATCCTCCCCTTCATGGAGATAATTTACAATAATGCAATCCATATCAGCACCAGATTTACTCCATTCTGTGTGGCTACTGGTCAGGAGTTTAACCTGATGCCAGACCTTCCAGCTGAAGAACCCACCATACCCTCCCTGAAAGACTGGATAGAACAACTAAGAAACACCTGGCCAGTCATATGACAAGCCTTAGACCGGGGTGTCAAACTCAAGGCCTGTGGGCCGGATCTGGCCCATGGAGTGTTTAGGTCCGGCCCATGAAGTGCTTAGGTCTGGCCCATGGAGTGCTTAGGTCCGGCCCATGGGGCCAGCCTGGAAATATCAAAGGACCTGCCTGTGGTACTTCTGCTGGCAAAAATGGGCCAAAAACAGGCCAAAAACACACAGGGGCCTCAAGAGGCCCATTTTTGGCCTGTTTTTGGCCGGCAGAGTGCTGCAGGAGACCATGAAGAGTGAAAATGAGGCACAAGGGGGGCATGCAGCCCCTCACACCCCATTTTGGCCAGCAGAGTGCTGCAGGAGGCATCCATCCTGTCTTTCCTTCCCCACTCCGCTCCCCACTGCTGGCCCATGGAGAACTATAATGCTGATCTGGCCCTCAAAGAAATCCAGTTTGACACCCCTGCCTTAGACAAAGCAAGAGCAGCTTACAAAGCACAGGCAGACAAAAAACAAATAGAGCCAAAACCATCCCGAGTCAGAGATAGGGTGTGCCTTTTCACTTCCTTTCTACATTCCCTGCAGCCTTCAAAGAAGTTGGGCCCCAAATTCATAAAACCCTTACCCATTACATACATCATAAATCTGATTGTAAGGGTTCCGACCAATGCCCTAATCAAATCATGAACCTCAAGCCAAGCTTCAAAAGAAATCCAGTTATTTATTAGGAGCTTCATGTTGATATGATCCATGTGACACCAACTCTGACCTCACTTAATTTGCGTCCTGGCTCTGACCCTGTTTCTCCTTCGCCCAAAGGTGTGTCATCAGTCACATTTAGATGTGGATGTGCTTCAGGAATTGTTTGGCTAGCTGGTGGACTGAGGGTGTCAGCTTTCAAGCTGTCATAAGAAAGGAGAGGGGAGGCTTGAACTTTCACTTATTTAATTCCCCTGAAGACTGTTTCTACGGAGATGGGAGGGGAGGGACGACATTCCTGTGAAGTGACGGAGCTAGCATGTGAAGAATGGCTTGGATGATGGCCAATGAGACTCAGAGAATTGGGGGCCGGAAAGGGAGGTCTTGGGGGGCCAAAGTTCAGTGCTAACTGCACAGAATCATGGATTAGTTTGTTATGCCAAATAAAGACAAATATTTCCACAAAGAATGGGCGTTTGGAGATTCATTTGTTTGAAGATAACAATGAAGTGTGACAGACAGTTAGCACTCAACTTTCCAAGCCAAACTGGCAAACCTCCAGCCCTCCAGCTCCCTGCCAGGTGTTCAAATGGATTGGCGCCAAGTTTTGGAAGCCATGGCAGAAAGCCAACTCTCTACTGAAAGCTTACTTCAAACAGCTGCGAATCAGCCCTTCCCTCCTCCAGCACTGCCACAGCATTACGAAGATCAGAGAATCGTGCCCCAAGCCAAGAAAAAGAAAAATGTACCTTGGTGGACTTTGCCAAAATCTGCAGAAGCTGAATTCCCCTTTCTGGATGTAAAAGGTAAGGGGGGGGCATCTCACTGAATTAGGGAGGGCAAATTGGTTATGGGACGGGCAACAAGCCAGACAGCAAAAAGCTTCAAAGCTGCTACTCGAGAGCCCCATAGAGAAATTGAAGGAAGAATTTGACTGTGCCGTCCGACTGGGGGAGGGGCCATCCTGCAGAACCAAGGAGAGGGGGAGGCCAGCCCAGCCCGCTGAACTGAGTCACCATAAATGGGAGCGCAGCCCTCTCCCCTCCCACACCAGAAGGAGAGATGGTCCCAGTGTGCATCCATGGGTTCCCCCCCCCCCAGCAAGCACACCAGCCTGGCCAGGACATCGCCCCCCTGCCCCTGAGTGAGAGATGAGGAAGAATTCCAACGACATCATGGGCAGGCTCAGAGAGCCCTGCAATGGGAGGAGGGGGCACTGAGGGCGGAGCCACTCTGGTTTAGAGGGAAGTTTGATGGGGATCCAGACCAGCTAGCGCAATTCCTTGATGCAGCTGTGAAAGTACATAGACAAGAACCTACAAAGGGGCTTCATTGAGCTAGCCAAACCGTGGATAGCGGCACCGGTCCTTTTCAGAGAGAAAAAAGATGGTTTCATGTGCCTAGTGGTTGATTTTTGAGGTGTCAACACGGTCTGCATACACAACTTATATCCCCTTCCCTTCATGAAAGACATGCTAGCCCACCTGGCCAAAGGAAGGGTCTTCACCAAACTAGACCTCCATGAAGCCTACTACCGGATAGGCATCAGGGAACGAAATGAGTGGAAGACAGCATTCAACTGCCCCATAGGAAGCTTCCAATTTAAGGTGATGCCTTTTGGACTACAGGGAGCGCTGGCAGTGTTCATGCAACTTATAAATGAGGTACTTCATGACCACCTTTATAAGGGGGTCCTCGTCTACCTGGATGACATTCTCATTTACACGGAAACCATAGACGAACACATACCCCTCGTCCGCCAAGTGCTTGAGAAACTGCTGAAGGCGAACCTTTATGTCAAACTATCGAAATGCGAGTTCCACCAGTCACGGCTGGACTACTTGGGCTACTGAGTGTCCAATGAGGGGATAGAAATGGATCCAGCCAAAGTACAATCAATTCTAGACTGGCAACCCCTTCGCACCCGAAGACAACTGCAAAGCTTCCTGGGGTTCGCAAACTTCTACAGGCAATTTATCCCCTCCTTTGCAAGAATTGCCAAACCTCTGACAGACTTCCTAAAAACAGGGAGTCTGGCAACAAAACCCCACCCAGGACAACCTCTACAGTTGGACCTGGCCTGCCAACACGCGTTCAAGACACTAAAAGAAATGTTTGCAAAAGAACCGGTCTTAAATCACCCCAACCCCAAACAACCCTTAGTCATACAAGCAGATGCCAGCGATGTGGCAGTGGCGGCAGTCCTACTCCAAAAGAAACCTTGGTGGACCCCTGGTTCCTAGACAATCAACATCTCTTGACAAAAAGGGATGACCTAGCCTGGAAAGGGACAAAACTTTATGTCCCAGAGACTCTACGCACCCTGGTCCTCAAGAGGAGCCACGACGTTAAACCAGCGGGACATTTTGGGTTCCTAAAGACTCTGCATTTAGCACGGAGACAGTTTTGGTGGCCCCACATGAGAAAAGACGTAGACAGCTATGTAAAAAGTTGTACCATCTGTGCCACGATGAAAACCCGACCAAGGAGACCCCCCGGACTGCTGCAGCTAGTAGCTGAACCATCAAGGCCATGGGAGGAGATTGCTATGGACTTCATAGTCGAGCTGCCAAGGAGCGGCGGAAACACAGTGATCTGGACTGTAATAGACTTATTCTCCAAACAGGCACATTTCATACCCTGCAGTGGATTACCTTCAGCCTGCTAATTGGCCAAACTGTTCGTGAAACACATCTACCACCTCCATGGAGTACCCAGAAGAATCATCTCCGATAGAGGTGTCCAGTTTACAGCGAAGTTTTGGAGGAAATTCCTTTGACCCATAGGATCATCCCAAGGCCTCAGCTCAGCGTTTCACCCGAGCACCAATTGGGGGGGGGGGCGGAGAGATTGAATGCCATGATAGAGCAATACCTGAGGTGCTATGTTGACTACCAACAATCAAACTGGGCGGACCTCTTATCGTTTGCGGAGGTCGCATATAACAATGCTGTCCACAGTAGCACAGGACTAACCGCATTTAAGATAGTGAGCAGCATGGATTTCGTCCCCATGCCAGAGTATCCAAGGGAACCTCCTTCCTCAGTTAGTTTGACTGATTGGATGGCAATGCTGAGAGAAACCTGGGAGAACATCAAGAAAGCATTAGACAAGGTGGTGCGGGCTTATAAGAAACAAGCAGATAAGCACCGAGCCCCCAAAAGGCCGTACCGAGTAGGGGAGAAGATCTACCTCTCCATCAAGTATTTAAAACTCAGAATCCCAACCAGGAACCTAGGCTCGAAATTTATAGGACCATTTCCGATAGTAAAAATAATCAACCCGGTTACAGTACAATTGCAGTTGCCCCGGTTACTAGGGAGGATACACCCTGTTTTTCACAGTAGCCTCCTGAAGCCTGTAGTAGGGTCAACTTTACGGCCAGTGCCACATGATCCGCCAGGACCCTTGATCATTGGAGGCCACACTCACTATGAAGTACAACGGATTCTTGATTCCAGGTGGCACAGGGGGCACCTCCAATACTTAATTAAGTGAAAGGGCTACCCTTTGTCAGAAGCTTCCTGGGTGAAGAGCACAAACATCCAAGCCGATCGCCTTATAGCTAAATTCCATGCAGATCACCCAGACAAGCCGGGAGGGGGTGGGACACAACCCCAGGTGGGGTAAGGTACTAAACTTGTTGTTTGTCTTGTGCAGGCCTCAGTGAGAGAATGAAGGGAGAGGGGCCGGATGTCAGCTTTCAAGCTGTCATAAGAAAGGAGAGGGGAGGCTTGAACTTTCACTTATTTAATTCCCCTGAAGACTGTTTCTACAGAGATGGGATGGGAGAGGCAAATTCCTGTGAAGTGACGGAGCTGGCATGTGAAGAATGGCTTGGACAATGGCCAATGAGACGCAGAGAATTGGGGGCTGGAAAGGGAGGTCTTGGTGGGGGCAAAGTTCAGTGCTAACTTCACAGAGTCATGGATTAGTTTATTATGCCCAATAAAGAGAAATATTTCCACAAAGAACGGGTGTTTGGAGATTCATTTGTTTGGAGATAACAATGAAATGTGACAGAGGGTAGTCTGCTGCTGGGTATGAAGTGTGCCTGCTTGGAGAATAGGTCAATCACAGATCACAGTGTTCCCCCCACTCTTTTGCAACTCCACTATAAAGTCCATAAAGACTGGTTGCAGCAGTCTTGGTGGGGGGGGGGGGGTTCTAGTCACTTTTTCATAGTGGCACAGATGGTGCAACTTTTCATATAACTGTCCACGTTTTTCTTCATGCCAGGCCACCAGAATTGCCTCCATGCTAAGTGTAGTCTTTAGGAACACAAAATGGCCCGCCAATTTGACATTGTGGCTCCTCTGGAGGATTAAGATGTGTAGGGACTCTAAGACGAAGAGTTTCATCCCTTTCCATGCTAGGTCTTCCCTTTTTGCAAAGATGTGTTAGTTGTCACGGAACCAGGGGTCTGCTAACAGTTCGGTTTTGAGTTTTGTGGTTAGATCCCTTGCAGGTCGGTCTTGCCAGTTGCAGCATTGTCGTCTGTTGGTTACTTGGGCTCAGTGGTGAAATCCTCCATGAGTTGCCACCAGTTAGCTGCCTGCACATGTGTGCTGTGCACCAAACAACTGCTGTGTGTGTGGATGCTTGCTGCATGTGCATCCACGGTGTATGCCAAATGCACGTTCCATGTGCGCACATGTGCAGTACATGCCAAAAGTATGCTTTGTGTGTGCATGTATAGTGTGCACCAAACACACGTTTTGTGCACACACATGCACACTGTGCACCAAACACATGTTTTGTGCAGAAAAAGGAGCCATTTGAAGGTAAGTAAAACAGCAAGGGGGGGAACAGCTGTGCCATGCAATTTAGATTTCCTGCTTTCTAGCGAACATAAATCGCGTGGCACAGCTTATCGTCGGAAATACCAGTTCTGACAAACTGGTAGCTTTTTTTTACTACCAGTTTGCCCAAACCAGTAGCTTATATTACTACTGTCTTGCCCAAACTGTTGCGAACCAGTAGCATTTCACCCCTGCTTGGGCTGCTGTTTGGGTAGGGGGATGATGGCATCTACTAACTCCTCCCATTCACATTTGTACTGGGGCATGTGAGAGAGGGTTTCAGCTAGGAAATTCCTCATCCCTAGGATGTGCTTTAGCATGAAATTGAATCGATTGAATTGTTGAGTCCAGCGGACTTGTTTGGGCGATAGTTTCTACGGAGTCCTAAGGGTCTCCAGATTTTTGTGGTCAGTCTAGACGTTAAACAGTTTCTTCCTCCTTCCAGCAATTGGTGCCAAGTTAGCAGTGCCCATCTTACCAAAAAAGCCTTTTTCCCATGCGGCCAATCATCTCTCTCTCTTTTTTAATTTTTTTAATAGTTTTTAATTAATAAAAAATATACAAATATAAATACATTAAGACAATGTACAAAACAAACCAACATCAATTCAGTCCCCTGCCTGACTCTTAGAGTTTCTACATCAGTGGATTATTTTTCAAATTCTCTAATCTCTCTCTATCCGTATCTATCTTCACATATTTACATATTCACATATTTACATATTTTTATATAGGACATTTAGTTCACTGTTAGTTTAATTCTATACATTCCTACTGAACAGTCAAAATTGTTTTTATATTCCTATTTTTCCCTCCAGCCAGCTGTACCAACTTTGCCACACTAAATAGTAATAGTTATTTTGTGAGCTTATTCATTTCTGCGCACTAGGTAATTTTGGCTATTAGTTTATCTTTTGTTGGTAACTGCTCAGATTTCCAATTTTGGGTAAATAGTATACGCGCTGCTGTGAGGATATGGATAACCAGATATTTTATTTCTTTGGTATATTGTGCTGTGATCATTCCCAATAGAAAAATTAATGGCTTCATTTCCAATTTTTGTTTTGTAATTTCTTCAATCATTATTTTAATTTCTTGCCAATATTGTCTTGCCTTTCTACATGACCACCAGAGATGATAATATGTCCCTTTCTGTGATTTACGTTTCCAGCACATTGGAGATGTATTTGGAAACATCTTTGCCAAGCGCACCGGTGGGAGGTGCCATTGGTAGAACATTTTGTAAAGGTTTTCCTTATAGGGTATAGACATTGTCATCTTATAATTTATCTTCCACAATTTTTCCCAGTTATCCAATTCAATATTATGTCCTATGTTTTTGGCCCAAATTATCATGTTTTCTTTAACCACCTCCTCTCCTAATTTGTATTTTATTAGATACTTATAAATTTTGGTTATCATTTTCTCATCTGCACCTTGTAATATTTTATCCAATTCATTTGGTTCATTTTGAATTCCGAATTGTGCCCAATCTGTTCTATATCTTGATTCTATTTGCAAGTATGGCCACCAATCAATGTCTATACTCAGATTTTTTAATTTTTATCTTGTTTTTAGATCTCCTTCATTATTCAATAATTCTTTATAACGTCTTATTTTATCTATATGCATGGTGTTGGGGTAAATTAATGCTTCCATGGTCGATAGCCATCATGGAATTTTAGTAGTGTTTTCTAATCTCTTGCCATGTTCTGTACAGTGATCCTCTGATAATATGTTGTTGGAAGTATCCATGTTGCTTGTCCTTTCCCTCCCAAAAGAAGGCATGCCAGCCGTGTTATAATTCAAAATCTTCTAGGAGTAGTGTTCTTTTATTCTTGAGGTCTATCCAATCCCTTATCCAATTTAGAGATGCTGCTTTATAATATAACTCCCAGTCCGGTAGGCCTAATTCTCCCTTTTCCCGAGTGTCTTGCATGCACTTTAGTTTAATTCTGGCCTTTTTCCCATTCCAAATAAATTTTGTTATTATTTTATTAAGGTCCTTAAAGACATCTTTTCCTGGCCAAATTGGAGTACTTGAAAAAGGTAGAGTAGTCTAGGCAATATATTCATTTTTATGGATGCAATTTTCCCTAAGAATGACAGTTGAAGTTTGTTCCATGTTTCCATATCCTTTCTAATTTGTTTCATTAATTTATTATAGTTGCCTTCTCTAATTGTTATTGCTTTAGCGGTAAGACAGATTCCTAGATATTTTACTTTCTTTATAATTTGTATTCCTTTTTTTTTAATTGAAAAAGTTTTACAAACACAAATTTTTCCATTCCCCCCTTCCCCTCTCCAACCCTCCCCTCCCCCCATGACTTCCCAAGGTGAAATCCCAAACATATCACACCGTACAGTACCCCCCTACAATTCTGCCCCCTGTCTATACTATAAATATCTTCATGCCATTCAACTAAAAGCTATCTGATACTTCCTTGTTTGATATTTATTCTGCACATAATCTATCCATTTCTTCCATTCCCACACATAAGTTTCTTGATCCGATCTTTTAAATATGCTGATATCTTCGCCATTTCTGCAAAACTGGCCACCTTCAAAGTCCATTCTTCAATAGTAGGCATAATGTCTTTTTTCCAATATTGGCCAATCAATAATCTAGCTGCTGTAACCATATATAATGTTAATTTTGTTTCAGTCAGTGAAAAATCCTTAACTATACCCAATAAGAACAATTGAGGAGAAAATTGGAGTTTTTTCTTCAAAACATTTCCATAACCCACCAAATTTTAATCCAAAAAGCCTTCACTTTCTTGCAGGTCCACCATATATGATAATATGTAGCATCTAAGCAATCACATCTCCAACATTTTGGCTGAACATTAGGATACATGCACAACAATTTCTTAGGATCTAAATGCCACCTATAAAACATTTTATAAAAATTTTCCCTCAGGTTCTGTGACTGTGTGAATTTAACATTCTGAACCCATATTCTTTCCTATGTTTCCATCATAACTGGTTCTGCAAAGTTCTGTGCCCATTTTATCATGCAATCTTTAACCAATTCATTTTCAGAATCTCCTTCTAACAAAATATTATAAACCCTCTTAATATGCATTAGGCCTTTCTCTTTTATCTGTCTAACCAATTCCTCTTCATGCAACATTAAACCAGTTTTTTGATCTTCCCTCCATCTCAGTTGAAGTTGATTATACTGTAACCAAGTTAAAGCAATCCCTTCTTCCAACAGTGTGCTGTTTAATCGCCATCTACCCCCATCATTAAAGAGTATCTCTTTATATAAAATCCCCCCGAGTGACTTTATATTTATATTCCATGTAATATGACCAAGATCCAACCACAACGGTATTTTGTAATCCAATTTAAGATGGTGCTTCTTCCATACTCTCATCAAAGAGTTTCTGAGTATATGGCTCTTGAATACTTAAGCAACTTTATTTTCGTAGAATAAATATGCATGCCAACCATATTCCAAGTCGTGGTCTTCTATATTCAATATTCCAGTCTTTGTCATTCCAAACCAATCACTCATTTGCGTCAACGCTGCGTCAACGCTTGCGAAGGTTTGGAAATTTAAGGCCACCCCTTTCACGAACATCTTGCATAATTTTCAGTTTAACTCTTGGCTTTTTCTCATTCCAAACAAACTTATTAACTCCTTTTTGCCATTCAATCAGATGTTTATCACTTTTAAGCACCGGAATCATTTGAAACAAAAATGGAAATCTAGGTAGAACGTTCATCTTAACTGCTGCTATTCTCCCAAGTAAAGATAGTTGCAGTTTTTTCCAAGTTTCCATGTCTTTTTGTACCTTTCGCCACAGCACCTCATAATTACTTTGAAAAAGTTTTATATTTGAAGCTGCAACTTGAACTCCTAGATATTTCTCCTTTGCTACTATTTCAAAGCCTGCCTTCCTTTCAAGTTCCTTCTTTTGACCTTCTGACATATTTTTAACTATCATCTTGGTTTTTTTTTCTGATTCAGCCTAAATCCTGATACCATACCATATTCTTCTATAATATCTTTCATCTGGATTATTGATTCCATAGGCCATGTTAGGGTAACAACCAGATCATCTGCAAATGCCCTAGTTCTGTAATCCTCTTGCCTTATAGCTATTCCATTCAAAGTACTCGAATCCTGTATTTTGTTCAACAAGACTTCTAGAGTTAAAATAAACAACAATGGGGATAACGGGCAACCTTGTCTTGTTCCTTTTTCTATGCTAAAGTTTTTAGTTAAACTTCCATTAATGATAATCTGTGCTGTTTGATCTTGGTAAATTGCTGTAACCGCTTGAATGAACTGGTCCCCAAAACCAATCTTTGTTAAAGTCTTTAATAGAAAGTTCCAATTGACTCGATCAAAGGCCTTCTCCACATCCAAAAACACCAGCACTGCAGGGATCTGTCTACTCTTTTCAAGATGTTCCAATAAGTGTATTGGTCTGAAATTTTCCGATTTTGTAGAACCTTCCTCCTTTGGTATCAATGAAACAAAAGTTGCTTTCCATGAAGGGGGTATTTTACCCCCTTTTTGTATGCTACAAAATAAATCTTTAAGATGTTCAATCATTTCTGCTTGTAAAGTTTTATAATACACTGCTGTTAAACCATCCGTCCCTGGAGCTTTAACTGTTTTCAATTGTTTAATTGCAAAAGTAATCTCCTCGACTGTTATTAGCTGATTCATTCTTTCATTTTGCTCCCTAGAAATTTTCGTAACTCTCTTTTCTTCCAGGTATTTATCTATAAGTTCATTCTGTATATCATCCTTGGCGTATAATTTGGTATAATAATCTAAAAAAGCTTCTTTAATTAGACTTTGTTGAAAAACTTCCTTCCCTCCATACTCAATTCTGCCAATAACTCGAGAGCTCTGCTGTTTCCTCAATGTGTAAGCCAACCACCTGCCTGGTTTGTTACCATTACAAAATGTATTATGTTTTGCAAATTGTAGATTGGATGCTTCTTGTTCCGCTATAAGCATTTGAAATTGGTCTTTCAGAAGTTTTATAATTTCTTGTAATTTTTTATCCATCGGATTTTTTATAAGTAATTGTTCTTTTTTCTTTATCTCTCCTTCCATTTCTAATCTTTTCCTTTGTTGATTTAATTTATGTTTAGAATTCATATAAATCAGCACCCCCCGCATATACACCTTACTCGCATCCCAAACTATTTCAGTAGGAGTACCCTTATTCAAATTCATTTCAAAAAATTCTTTCATTTGTTTTTTAAGTTCATTTACATTCTTTTCATATCTAAACAGATTTTCATTTACTCTCCATGATCTTTTCTCATTTTTTCCCATTTCTATTTCTATCCATATCGAGACCAGTCCATGACTTTCTTATAATCAGCCTTGGCTTTATTCAGATACTGTCGCACAAATTGATTGACAGCCTGTAACTCAGCCAAATAGTTGTTAGCCACCAGAACCGGTGAGTTGAGTTGCATGAGGGAAAAGAACTGAGGATGATATCCCACATAGGCCAAGAAAAATATCATCTGCATGGGGGTGTGCTGTGAGTTGTTGAACACAAACTCCACACTGCCAGATAATCTGCCCAATTGTCCTGCTTATGGTTCATGAAACAGCACAGGTATTGCTCCAGGATCCCAATCACATTCTCCATCACACTGTTGGTTTTCGGATGATGCACCAATGACAGGCAGATTTTCACATCCAAGGCCATCATCAGCCCTTTCCAAAACTGGGCTGTAAATTGAGTTCTTCTCTCTGACATGACCCTATCAGGTAGGCCAGGGGTCGGCAACCCACGGCTCCGGAGCAACAAGCAGCTCTTTGGGCCATCTGCCGCAGCTCCCTGTCACATCACTGGTTCATCCCGCCCCTCTTATTTCTTTTTTGGATTCCAGCCTGAAGTGGCAGGAAGTGAAGGCTGCCTTATGTGCAAATGTGGCATGAAAGCAAGTACAAGGCAGCTTTGCTCCTGTACTCTCCTCCCCCCTCCTCCTCTCATAACCCCCTGACCGGCTGGAGCTGAGCCAGGAGTGTGTGCATGGGCAGAGACCCTCCTTAAAGGAGCCACTGCCCGCCACACATGTGCCTTTCCTGAGCTTTGGCACTCATTTGAGGAGGGTCTCTCCGCCCTTGCACAGCTCCCAGTTCAGCTACAGCTGTCCTGGGCATCCTGAGAGGAGGAGAGGGAAGAGGGTCACCAGAGAGTACAAGAGTGACGCTGCCCTGTACCTGTCTTTGTGCCACATTTGCACATAAATCAGCCTTCACTTCCTGCCACTTCAGGAGTCTCCCTGCGCATGTGAACGCTCCCAGCTCAGCCTTAGCTGGCTAAGGAGTTACGAGAGGGAGGAGAAGGAGGATGGTCACCCGAAGGGAGGGGGGAGAGACACACAGACACACATACAGAGTGTGACAGAGAGACATAGAGAGACACAAACAGAGTGATACGTAGAGAGGGGGTGAGAGAGGGAGAGATACAGGGGGAGAGAGGGGGAGATAGGAGAGGGGAGAGAGACAGAGAATAGTTTTGTGGCTGGGTAGGCGTGGGTAGGTGGTCATATGACTGAGTGGAAGTGAGTGACATCAAGTTGGCCATGCCCACCCAGGTTTTGTGGCTTCTGGTGTGTATTTTTTTCTGTAGGAAACAGGTCCAAGTGGCTCTTTGAATGTTTAAGGTTGCCAACCCTTGAGGTAGGCCATGCAGTTGGAAGACATGTTGGATGAACATGTGGGTGGTGTTGCGGCCTGTTGGTAAACCACAACAAAGGATGCCTCGGGTGGGGGGTGGGCTTCCCTTGCTGATTTGGCCTGCCAGCACTGTTATGTCCTTATAAGGACATCCGCCTGGGATTGGCTGAAGATCCTTTCGGCGGGAGTTTTGAATCCCTGTCAGTGGGCGGTGCGTCTGCCAGAGCAAATATAAGGAGAGCTCCGGCAGCGCAAAGCCAGTTCAGTTCTCGTTAATAAACGTTGTTACTTGAACTCTGCTGGTCACTTCTTCTTTCCTGCGCCGATCTAACACTGGCGACGAAGGACTAGAGAAGAACCACCACGTGGCACGATCGCCATAACGAGCTGAAGTCACTTGACGCGGACTGAGAGATGGCAATGCCGCAAGCGCCGTTCGCTTCGCTGGCTCCTTTCAACCCCAGCCGGGAGAAATGGAGCTCCTATATGATCCGTTTCCGCCAATTCCTCCGGGGGAACGGATACAACAACTTAGACGACAAGAGGAAGAGGGCTCTCTTCCTCGCTCACTGCGGCACCGACATCTTGGAGCTCGCCGTCAACCTCGTCGCACCCAGGGACATTGAAGTCATGTCCTGGGTGGATCTGCAGACTGCCCTGCAAGACCACTATGCACCAACGGGCACCCCCATCTCGAATCGATTCACCTTCCGCCAACGCAATCAGAAGGAAGGCGAATCTATCAAAGACTTTGTGGCGGCATTGCGTCAAATCGCAGCAAACTGCGAGTTTGAAAATGTTGACAATGCCTTACGCGACGGGATCGTCTTCGGGATGAGAGATGCAAGCCTCCAAAAGAAGTTCCTGAGCAGGAAAACACTGTCCCTGAAAGACGTTCTTGAGGAGGCTACGGCTGCTGAAACATCTGAGAAAGCTGCCGCCGAAATGCTCCAGTCCCGAGGGATACATAAGATCCGCAAGTCGTCCTCAGAATCATCTGAAGACTCCACCTCACCGTCCGACTCAGAGGGGGAGTCGACCATTTTGAAAGTTTCCCGCCCATCTAGGCAGGAAATTCAAAAAGATGGCCGCCGCAACGCTCAGTGCAGCAGTTGCAAGGGACACCATCCCTGCCAATCCTGCCGCTGGCGTGATGCAACCTGCAGACGTTGCTTGAAGAAGGGGCACATCGCTGAGGCATGCAGAGCCTCTGATCTGGTTCCAGAGTCGATCAGGCCCCGGAATCCTGAAAATCACCGCGACTCCCAGAGGTCATCCAAACGGTCCTCACTCCAGCTCAGCCGCGACGATCGCAACGGTTCCCAGGGCGGCGTGGTGAATCAAACGACGATCGCCCTGACCAGTAACAACAGTGCCACCAAATTCCATGTGACACTGTTGGCTGAAGGCTTGCCGTGCACAATGGAAGTAGACTTGGGCTCCGTCTATTCCATCATTGACTGGCACCAAGTAAAGAGACTGAAGCCGGCACTAACTAAGCGCCAACTTGAACCCCTTCACTCCAAGCTGGTGGATTTCGGCAGCAATCCCATCGGCGTCATTGGAAGAACCAACCTCCAGATCGCCTTCAAACAGTTCCGAGGCCAGCTCCCTATCACTGTCGTGGAGCATAGCCGCCCGACCCTGTTAGGCGTGGAGTGGTTCCAGCCGTTGGGGCTTTCTATTGGAGGCATCCACCAGATTAGCTCAGGCGAACTTGACTCACTCATTGGAGAGTTCCAAGAAGTCTTCGATGGTAAATTAGAGACCTTTACAGGGAAACCCATCTCCTTTAATCTGGACAACGGGGTAACCCCAATTCGGCTCAAGCCCCGCCGGGTTCCATTTGCCTTGCGGGCTAAAGTAGATGCTCAGCTAGATAAGCTGATTGCCCAAGGCATCCTGGAACCCATCGATCATGCTTCATGGGAGACTCCCATTGTGACCCACATGAAGCAGGATGGATCTGTGCGCATCTGCGCCGATTACAAAGTGACCATCAACAAGGCGTTGCCACAGAGCACATACCCTGTGCCGGTAGTGCAACATTTGCTTCACTCACTCGGCAAGGGCAAAATTTTCGCAAAGCTGGACCTGGCCCAGGCTTACCAGCAACTGCCAGTCGATCAGGAAACGGCGGAGGCTCAGACAATTGTCACCCATAGAAGCGCGTTTAAGTGCAACCGTCTCCAGTTTGGAGTCAGTGCAGTCCCAGGCATCTTCCAATCCATGATGGAACGCCTTCTCCAAGGCGTTCCAGGGGTGGTGCCTTACTTCGATGATGTACTGATCTCCGGGGACTCAAAGGCACAACTCCTTGTCCGGCTGAGGCTTGTCCTCCAGCGGTTCAAAAAGAAGGGCTTGAGGGTCTGACGGGACAAGTGCATCATTGGGGTACAGGAAGTCGAGTTCCTGGGCTATCTCATAGATAGTTCTGGCATCCACCCCACCAAATCAAAAGTTAAAGCTATCCATGAAGCTCCCAGCCCCAAAAATAAAGCGGAGCTTCAGGCTTTCCTTGGATTGCTTAACTTCTATGCAATTTTCCTCCAACAGAAAGCCACTATTGCTGAGCCGCTTCATCGCTTACTGGCAAAGGCGGCTTCCTGGAGGTGGGGCCGCGAGGAAGAGTCTGCATTTAGAGCCGTTAAGCAACTGTTGACTTCTGACAGCGTGCTCATTCAATACAATGAGACGCTGCCCATCAGGCTCACCTGTGACGCTTCCCCCTACGGAGTCGGCGCTGTCCTCAGCCACGAACTGCCTACCGGCTGTGAAGCCCCCATCGCCTATTTCTCAAAGACTATGTCCGGTGCTGAACGCAACTACAGCCAACTGGACAAAGAGGCGTTGGCTATTGTCACAGAGGTGAAGCGTTTCCACGAATACCTCTATGGACGGCGGTTCACTATTGTCACTGATCACAAGCCGCTCCTGGGCCTCCTCGCAGGTGACAAGCAGACCCCGGCCTTCATGTCACCCCGAATGACTCGTTGGGCTATTTTCCTCGCCGGCTACTCATATAGACTCGTCCACCAGCCAGGGAAGTCCATCGCGAACGCCGACGCGCTAAGCAGATGCCCATCTGCTGACTCCGTGGAAGACCCGGCTCCCACACTTGAGCTGCTGCATATTGACAACGACAGCAGCTGTGCTGTAACATCTGCCGACGTGGCGACGCACACGAGGAACGACCCCATCCTCCGACAAGTCCACTCCTGGGTCCTGAGGGGATGGCCGGCTTGAATTGACAGCGACGACTTCAGCCCGTTCAGCCGCAAGCAAGGGGAACTGTCCACCATGAGCGGCTGTTTACTATGGGGAGATCGGGTGCTGATTCCCAGCACGCTCCAACGAAAGACTCTGGAAGCGCTGCATAAAGGACACCCGGGCATTGTCCGGATGAAAGCCCTGGCACGGAGCTACGTCTGGTGGCCAACGCTGGACAAAGACATTGAACATTGGGTCGCCAGGTGTAGCCCGTACCAAGAAGTCAGAGCTGCGCCGCCTCAGTCTGACCCACGCCTTGGGAGAGTCCTAGCTCTCCCTGGTCACGCATCCATATAGACTTTGCGGGCCCTATCCAAGGGCGCCACCTCCTCATCGTGGTCGATGCCTACTCGAAATGGCTGGAGGTCATCCCCATGGCATCCACCACAACAGAAGCCACAATCTGCGCACTCCGGCGTCTCTTCGCAACTCATGGGCTTCCAGATGTTTTGGTCTCCAACAACGGGCCCCAGCTTACGTCCGTGCCCATGGAAGCTTTCCTGGCAGGCTTGGGCATCCGCCATGCCCTCTCCGCCCCTTACAGACCAGCCGGAAATGGACAGGCTGAACGGATGGTGAGGCTCACCAAGGAGTCACTCGCCAAGATGGGCCCGGGCGATTGGCAGGAGCGCATTGACACCTTTCTGCTCACCCAGCACATCATGCCTCACTCTGCCACAAGAAAGTGCCCTGCCGAACTTCTAATGGGCAGAAGTCTCCAGTCACCTCTGGACAGACTGCACCCTCAATACACTTCCGAGGTGCCCGCCACTGCCAGCTGCCAACTACGACAGTTTGCCATTGGCGACGCCGTCTTCGCTCTCAATTTCCACAGCTCGCCAAAATGGCTTAAAGCTACAGTACACAGGACAACCAGTCCCAAATCCTACCGTGTTGAGCTGGAAAATGGACAGATCGTGAGACGTCACCTCGACCAACTCCGCAAAAGGTGGAGGGAAGCGGGCGAAGACCAGCCTGATGAGGTAGGGCTAAAACACCCAGACGCGGTAGGCCTAAACCACCCCAACGAGGTAGGCCTAAACCACCCAGACGAGGTAGGCCTAAACCACCCCGATGAGGTAGGCCTAAACCACCCAGACGGGAGAAGCGGGCACTCCAACACCGAACCAAGCTAAAGACTCCGCAAGGCCAGTAGACCGGGGACAAGGCCCAGAGGGAACCCCAAAACACCGCGGGGTGGATGGCAGCCAACATCCCGAGAACCGAGACCTACACCCTGACAACAGGAGTCAAGTAGACCGGGGACAACCTAGCAGGGGAAGCCAACACCAACCCTGCAAAGTAGGCAACCGACACTCCAGGGAAGGTAACCTCCATCCATCACACCAAAGGGCGCCACAACATCAGCCCGACCGCGCAGAAGACCAACCCTGCGAGGAAGGCCTCCACCACCCCTGCAGAGTAGGCTACACCAGCCAGACCAGGGGGAACACCCAAACGATGGAAGGCGGCGACCATCACCACTACGCCAACCATGCAGAGAGGGCCTACACCACCCCTGCAAGGTCGGCTCGCACCACCCCGACAAGGCCGACCCGTGTACAACCAGCACCACCTGCCGCCCCGGGAGTGAATCGGCCTCAACCGGAGAACCCGGGGGCCTAACCCAGCCACCACCGCTGGACTCGCACCCAAGACCGGACCAGCGCAACTCCAACCCAGAGGGAACCCGAGGGAGACCCAGGGACCTACCGTGGCTCAGGAGTTCGGGACCGGTCGACAGCAGGGATCCGTGCCGGCGACATCGAGATCCAAGCGGGACTGAAGCAGACCAGCATCGCCCGGAGGCGGAGGTCCTCGACCTGGCTGGAGTTCCGGGAACATCACCCGCATCCTCGACGGCCAGATCCAGCCCAGCACCAGGGAGGAAGCCCCGAGCCGAGAAAGCACCCTCCGTCCGGGAGAGTGCCCAACTTGGGTATGAACTGCGCAGGTCTACGCGAGCACGTAGACGTCCTGTGTACCTTAGTGATTATCTACCTTGATTGACTGACTAAGAACTAGGGGGGAGGAGTGTTATGTCCTTATAAGGACATCCGCCTGGGATTGGCTGAAGATCCTTTCGGCGGGAGTTTTGGGCGTCAGTGGGCGGTGCGTCTGCCGGAGCAAATATAAGGAGAGCTCCGGCAGCGCAAAGCCAGTTCAGTTCTCGTTAATAAACGTTGTTACTTGAACTCTGCTGGTCACTTCTTCTTTCCTGCACCGATCTAACAAGCACCTGATCTGTCCCCCCCTTCAGAGACCCACAAAAACACAGCCAGTCGAGGGTTAAGAATCACTTGGCACACTCCACAGTTCTTATCTCAAACTTGGCAGCGATATGTACACCGTCTGCCAAGGACTTTATTAGTTTACACAAAAAGAAAATCACCTACGTAGCTTTGCCGTTCATCTAGCTTCCAAGACTACGAGGTTGCTATGTTTGTTTTGTTTGTTCGTCACAAACATCTTGACCCCCGTCCTGTCTTATATAGGCTCTAGGTGTGGTCCAGTGACTCTTTGATCCTGTGACTCCAATCCAGTGACTCAGGTCTATTTTCTCATACGTCGCCGCAGCTGCAGTAATCTTTTCTCTCGCCTTCTTTGGCGTGCGTCCAGGAATGACGTCTCTCCCTCACTCTCATCTGAGACACCTGTTTCCCCACTACTTGGCTCTCTTTCAGCTGGCACCTGAGACGGTGCCAGAGGGGGGCGGGCTGGGAGATCTGGCTGGCTCCTCTTCCTCCTGCTCAGAGCTTCCTTCCTCCAATGGGATAGGCTCAGAGGACGGGGCCACAAGAACACCATACACAGGATGTGATGTAAACTTGGACATCATGTTATAATCAGGGCCACCAGAAAGTATGGGAAACCAGGTTCAAGGTCTTGAAGAGGCCAAAGCGCCCTGCCACAGGATTGTCATGGCATTGTGAGAGAATAAGTCCCTGGAACAGCCCCACTGGCACCTATAGCCTTTCTCAATACCTCAACAGTTCTTCAGTGAACATCCATGGAGAGGTGGGCCCCACCTCTTCCTGCCATTGCTCCACCCAAGCGCTGTGCCATTGTGCTTCCTGTATCTGAGCCCGTAAGTCCACTGGCTCCCGAACCTTAGAGCTTGGAGTATCACCACTCCAACAGCAACATCGGATGCATCTGCTTCCACTACATATTGACGGTGGGGTTTGGGATGTTTTAAGATGGGCTCTTGCATGAATGCTTGCTTCAAGGCCTGGAATGTTTGATGCTCAGGGGTACTCTATCTCTGTGTTTGATGCAGAGCATCCATCAGAGCCTTTCCCAGACTCCAGGACTAAGCCAAGTTCCTCCCCAACCGCCTCATTGTCTGAGCCTGCCGCCAGCTCCGCTGGCAGCTGGTGGGTCACAACAAGTCCACCCTCTGCCATAGTAGCCTGAGTTTCTCTTCAAGCACCCCAGGTGTTGGGGAGCAAATGGAGAGCCCAGGACTCAGGAATCCTGGTTGTTTTGATTAGTTTTGGGAAAGTTGGCTTGCTGTCAGGGTTCGGACTGATGCCCTAATTAAATCATGAGCCTCAAGCCAAGCTTCAAAAGAAATCCAGTTATTTATTAGAAGCTTCATGTCAGCACGATCCAAGTGAAGCTAACTCTGACCTCATTTAATTTGTGCCTTGGCTCTGACCCTGTTTCCCCCTCCCCCCAAGGTGTGTCATCCGTCACATTCCCCAATGAAACAATTTTGTGGGTTGCAGAAGTCACTCCCTCTGGTCACTGTGGGTCCCCCTGGAGCTGACCTTGATGTTGCCGCTGGAATGTGCTTTATTTTGACTGAAATGCTAGTTCCTCAATGCAGCTGTGAGGCTCAGTTTTCCCATCCCCCTGCCTATGGCAACTTGAGAGCAGGTCAGGAATGCATCCAGTATTCCACTGTAGCCTCATAAAACCTGAAATAATCTCACCTCTAAGACCTAAAACTGCCACAAATTGGACAAATTCAGAAAGTATCATGATCTGAAAACTGAAATTGAAAGATTATGGCTTAACGCATTGTAAACTGACCGGAGTCTTCAGAGAAGGGTGGCATATAAATTGAACCAATAAATAAATAAAATAAAATGGCATAAATCAACTGTGGTGATCCCAATAATTATCAGCACATTAGTGCTATATTAAAAAATCTTGGACAGCACTAAGAAAATCTGTCAATTACATAAGGCCACACTGCTTGGATGTGCATATATCTATTATGCCAATATATGATGACATCCTGTTGTGAATAATGATAATATTATATCATAAACTGGCTGTAATGGACACAGTCTTTATTGGCACACTACCAAAAAATATTTGCTGACACTTAGAAAATCTGTGTATTAACAAAATTTCCATCTGTCAATTGCAAAAATGCCTCACTACTTGGATCCTGTACATCAGGACATCTGAAGTTCTTGGGAAAAACTCAATGTGTACAAAGGCCAATACAAGCGTACTTAAAGAACTGGCAGCCATACTTTCATATTGAGATATATATATATACATACATACATATATGTAATAGAGACCGTGGGGCAAAAAGTATTTAGTCAGCCACCAATTGTGCAAGTTCTCCCACTTAAAAAGAGGAGAGAGGCCTGTAATTGACATCATAGGTAGACCTCAACTATTAGAGACAAAATGAGAAAACAAATCCAGACAATCACATTGTCTGATTTGGAAAGAATTTATTTGCAAATTATGGTGGAAAATAAGTATTTGTTCACCTACAAACAAGCAAGATTTCTGGCTCTCACAGACCTGTAACTTCTTCTTTAAGAGGCTCCTCTGTCCTCCACTCATTACCTGTATTAATGGCACCTGTTTGAATTAGTTATCAGTATAAAAGACACCTGTCCACAACCTCAAACAGTCACACTCCAAACTCCACTATGGTGAAGACCAAAGAGCTGTCGAAGGACACCAGAAAGAGCTGTTGAAGGATACCAGATCCTCGGGCACTTCTAATAAGCAGGCTGCCTGTTAGGTATTTAGCTGCTGGCGCATTAGGCGCCAATTCTTTCGGCCGCGGCAGGAGCTTACGCTCACTAGGTGTTTTATGGCTGCGGCATGGTCTCCCAGAAGGGGCTATGCCTTTTACCAGGGCTCGTTGTGGCTATTCCCTCGGCTCTTTCTCTCTATGCCTTCTCTTGGCACGGAGACCACAAGGTATAGTCACCAGGGTAACATTAGTACCTTCGGTCAGGGTGTTTTTCATCTAATTCCCTTGCATCTCGTCAGACTTCTGACATGACGGCTGTAATGTTCGGCTGGGCCATTCTGCCCATCAAAAGGTAACGGGGCGGCTATAATTTAGCAGAGGTGGGGTGGAGTTCTTAACCGCCAATTCCCCAGCCCATGTGATGCCTGCTTGGGACTCAACATCAGGGGTTTTGCTGCCTTACCCCCCACCCCCTCCCCCCCACCCCAATCAGCAGGAAGGTTTGCTGCCTTAGACACAGCCCCAGGGTAACTCAGTCACTTGCTGGCTCTGAGCCTAGGAGGCGAATATCAACATTTCTTCTGGCATCTCATCCTGTCGGGGCCCTACAAGAGCTGTGTTTGACGGTTAACCGATTAGTAATTGAAAGTGAACTGTATAGAAATTCAATCAATCAATCAATATAAACCATTAAGGTATGACTGCTGTTTAGGGCAGCTTCTATCGGTTTTATCACCCTTCCGGGTTTCGAATGGGTGACCACTCCCTTCGTCCATATGACCCTGGTGGTTGCCTGCTATACTCCCTCCTTCCCAGATGGTCTTCTGGGAGACCATGCCGCAGCCATAAAACACCTAGTGAGTGTAAGCTCCTGCCGCGGCCGAAAGAATTGGCGCCTAATGCGCCAGCAGCTAAATACCTAACGGGCAGCCTGCTTCTACAGGGACCAAGTCAGCTATCCTGGGTCTGCCTACTCTTTCAGTGGCACTTCATGTTCATGACTCGTCAGGGTTCCTGTTCCCTCATGGACGTCTTACTACTACGCCACCAGTCCTCTGACTGATCAGTATGGAGTAGGATTGCACTAACTGCTGCCCTCAGGCCCTGGGTGACTTTGAACATCAGCATCCGCAATATCAGGCTGCTGTGTCCTCCTTGTTCAACATGGGCAACCTTTTTTTTGGGGGGGGGGATGCTGACCCTAGGTGTGATAGGTCTCCTAGCCTGCCATGGGGGTGCTTGATTAAACGGCTCCCGGGCACATGCCTCAGGGCTATGACACGCTCCTTTCGGGGGGGCAGGAGGTAGGGCTTACGCAAACAGAGCCAGTTTGGCCTACTGGTTAAGGCATCAGGCTGGAATGCAGGAAACCACGAGTTCAAGTCCCACTTTAGGCATGAAAGCCAGCTTGGTGACTTTTGGCCAGAAACTCTTTAGGGCCTGAGGTCTCTGGAACCAGATGCTGAACCTTCTACCGCCCACTCTCCATGTTCCAGCAATGGGCCATGATATATAGGATCCTTGGTTCTGGCGAATCAGTCTGTTGGCGGTTTGACGGTATTCCATACAGGTTCCGCTTCAGGCACGAATTTCTATTGGAGAGACAGGAGTCAGTATTGGAGTGGCTTCTGAGCATTCACCTTCGTTTGGTTGTTCACCCCTCCCGCATCAGTAGCGAGGCCATTCATGAGGAGGCTAATTTATTAAAGCAACCTGCCCTATCGGGAATCGGCCTCCCCAGTATGGGGAATGGGGCAGTTCCCCTAACTGCCTTTCCAGCCGCAGGACAGTATGTATAGGGGTTGATTACAGGCCACAATGGTAGCCTTAGCACTTAAGCTGATGTCAGAAACGTGGACTTGTTTGGTTGATATGGGCTCCCAAGTTGTTAGTTGTACACACCCTCATTCACTTCGGTGGTGTCTCTGGTGCCGGATGGCTTCTACGAGCTTCCACGCCAGCTCAGTGGCTTCAGGTGTTGTATGTCTCTCGGTTGGGGTGTGTGTGTGTGTGGAGGTATGTTCTCCGGCTTCTAGCCTTGCGATCCAGAACGTATCATTTCTTGGCAGGGCTCTAGCGACGCCTGCATTTCCATTGATCTTTGTCATCAGGGCGTATTCCCCCATTGCTGTTGATTTCGCTTGGTGGGGTAACTGGCGGCTTGCCATGGGATGCACTTGTGAGTGCGCCTTACAAACAGCATGGGTTGACAGTTCAGATTTTTCCTCATTGCGGGTCCACTTTCGCCTTTGGATTCCTGGCTGGAGTTGGGGCAAGGTTCTAGTTCTAGGTCCTCTCTGCCTGTGGCAGACAACGAACCTCATAGTCCAGACACAGTGTCGTCTGTTATGATTGCCTCCCTAGTCTAGTCAGCTGCTTCCCTTCGGCTTTGTGGCACTTGGCCACGTCGGCTTACGGCGGATACCCTCTTGCCGGTCAGAAACGGGTTATCTGTAGCCATTGGTGGCTTACCTAAATTGGTGTCTCATCAGCAAGGCACCGAGCTGTTCTCCAGTCTATCGACCATTGAGCAGTCGCATCCCTGGTACAGGTCTCCTCCTGGAGCAAAGGGTTTGGACTGGTTGACTTCCACGGTTCCTCCCACCGCAGATACTGCCATAAACCTACGATGCTTAGATGTTTTAGACCGGGACCTTAATCGGGTTTTTCCTTCTAAGAATACCAGTCTTGCATTCTAGGGAGACATACGCTGAGACCTTGTCTCTGTCTTGGGGCCATGGTACCTCTCTGTGGACTGTGGTTCTGGATTCACCACTAGGGGCCCTCTAATAGGGCAGCACTAATTTCGGGAGGGGGTCTTCTGTTCCGTAGCCCACACGGTCCCTGGTTTCGGTATATTACACAGTGACAACTGGTTCATCAGGGTGCCGTCCATTTGTCCATTGTCAGCCACCTCCATATGGCTATTCATTCGATTTGCTTTGCCCCGCACGCTCGGACGTGCAGTGACTTTTCTGGGACCCGGGGGGGGGGGCGGTAAACCTTCTTATGCTTGCCTTTCTGTCTCGGCGGAGTCGGGTTGCTCCGGGCTTGCATCGAGTCTGCATGGGTATCAGCCTCCTTGCCCGCTTGCTAACCCTCGCTGGTTCCTTCGCATAGATATCCCCGGGCTTCCCTCTACCATGCTTAATTGGCTAGGCCTTGGTTGCCTTCGCACATGGGCCCGTCAGGTCCTTCAGGAACCACGCGTTGGAATCTGCGCGTGGCCGGTCACAAGAATGGGGGGTCATACATCCATTCTACTGTTCCTGGCAGGGGGCTCTGGCTCCCTTGGGCCAGGCACTGTAGTGTTTTCTTGCCAGATTGGTTCAGGCCACCCACGGCCTCTCCAGGTGGAGCCGTCATTCGCCTTTCTGTTTGGATCTGGCTTGGTGCCGCAATAGACGACGTTCCTCAGGTCGGATCCGACCGTTCCTCCTGCCGGGGTATCTTCTGTCTTTGAGGTATTCCAACAATTGGTACTCTAGCCCACCTCTGCCGGGAACAGATAAGTCAGGTAACCTTACCCAAAGGGTATAGCTGCGGTTCTCGCCCAGTCCGCTGGGTCCCTAAGGACTGGAGTTTCTCACCTCCCAACGGATGGGCAACCTTCCCTTTTGCCTGCTTCCTTTCACGGGTGGATCTCAGTTTTCCATCTACAGGTTCCTCTGTCCACAAGGGGATAGTGTTCCATTTCAATGCTTCTCCGTCTACCGTGTCTTCCTCGGACCGGTGCCTTTTGGGGTTTGGATGACTAGTGCCCAGGTTCCTTCCATTCCTGTCTCTGGGCTGGCGGGTCTCACCAGCGGGACCCGGGCCACACTTGTTTGTGGCTCCTTTCCCTGTGGGGGGTTGCCGTTCCTTTCATTTCAGGCCACAGCCGAGCCATGGAGAGTTAGTGGCCGAAGATGTTTGTTTCTCGAGACGGAAACCTTTGCTCGTCACCAGGGTTCCTGTTCTCGATTCCCTAGGTCTTCCGGAATTTTCAGGGACACAACCTTGCTGGCGGCCTTATTGTGTAGGGTACTTCTTCTAATTGGTCACGAAGGTGGTACTGCGGTTTGGTCTCTCTCCTTCCTACATGCTGCCATTACTGCGGGTTGTGGGTGGCCTTCCGCTTGCCCTATGCTGATGGCGAGTAGTAGGGTTTGGACCAGACTGTTTCCCTCCCGTTTGACGGACTGGCTTTGGTAAGTCCCATTCCCGGATGATCTTCCCCGATAGGCTGGAGAATGGGCGTTGGTCCTACCTGATACGCCCTTTCTCAGCAGGAGGGGAAGATCATCCAGCCCCACCCTGTTGACCGTCTGGTCCATAGTCGGGAGGGCTCCTGTTTTCACAGGTGGGGAGTCTCAACCTTGCTGTGCCTTCGTCAAACTGGGGAGCGCCCAGGCAGGAGTAGGCGTGGCCAAGAAAGTTTGACTCGGTCTCCAAGTAGAGAAGAGGAGTACTACCCGTTCCTGGATGATCTTCCCCTCCTGCTGAGAAAGGGCGTATCAGGTAGGACCAACGCCCATTTTGTTTCATTCACTGAGAAATCCTTAACTATACCCAGTAAAAACAGTTGAGGAGAAAATTGGAGTTGTTTCTTCAAGACATTTTGCATTACCCACCAAATTTTGATCCAAAAAGCTTTCACTTTCTTGCAAGTCCACCATATATGGTAATATGTAGCATCTAAGCAATCACATCTCCAACATTTTGGCTGAACATTAGGATACATGCACGACAATTTCTTAGGATCTAAATGCCACCTATAAAACATTTTATAAAAATTTTCCCTCAAATTCTGTGGCTGTGTAAATTTAACATTCTGGACCCATATTTTTTCCCATGTTTCCATCATAACTGGTTCTGCAAAGTTTTGCGCCCACTTTATCATACAGTCTTTTACCAGATCATTTTCAGAGTCTCTCTCTAACAAAATATTATAAACCCTCTTAATATGCATTGGGCCTTTCTCTTTTATCTGTCTTACCAATTCCTCTTCGTACAACATCAAACCAGTTTTTTGATCTTCCCTCCATCTCAATTGAAGTTGATTATACTGTAGCCAAATTAGATTAATCCCTTCTTCCAACAGAGTGTTTAATGTCTTTAATTGCCATCTACATTAAACATTAAAAAGTATCTTTTTATATAAAATCCCCCCGAATGACTTAATGTTTATATTCCGTGTGATATGACCAAGATCCAACCACAAAGGTATTTTATAATCCAATTTGAACTGGTGCTTCTTCCATAGTCTCATCAAAGAGTTTCTGAGTATGTGACTCTTAAATACTTTTATCAACTTTATTTTCATAGAATAAATATGCATGCCAACCGAGTTCCAAATCGTGGCCTTCTATATTCAATATTTCAGACCTTGTCATTCCAAACCAATCACTCACTTGTGTTAATGCTGCTGCTTCATAATACAATCGTAGATTTGGAAGTTTAAGGCCACCCCTTTCACAAACATCTTGCATAATTTTCAATTTGACTCTTGGCTTTTTATCATTCCAAACAAACTTATTCACTCCTTTTTGCCATTCAGTCAGATGTTTATCACTTTTAAGCACCGGGATCATTTGAAACAAAAATAAAAATCTAGGTAGAACATTCATCTTAACTGATGCTATTCTTCCAAGTAAAGATAGTTGCAGCTTTTTCCAGGTCTCCATATCTTTTTGCACCTTTCACCACAACACTTCATAATTATTTTGAAAAAGTTTTATATTCGAAGCTGCAAATTGAACTCCTAGATATTTCACCTTTGGTACTATTTCAAATCCTGCCATCCTTTCAAGTTCCTTCTTTTGACCTTCTGACATATTTTTAACTATCATCTTGGTTTTTTCCTGATTCAGTCTAAATCCTGATACCATACTGTATTCTTCTATAATGTCTTTCATCTGGATTATTGATTCCATCGGCCGTGTTAGGGTAACAACCAGATCATCTGCAAATGCCCTTGTTCTGTATCCTCTTGCCTTATAGCTATTCCATTTACTTGAATCCCATATTGTATTCAACAAGACTTCTAAAGTTAAAATAAACAACAATGGGGATAATGGACAACCTTGTCTTGTTCCTTTTTCAATACAAAAGTTTGTACTTAAACTTCCATTAATAATAATTTGTGCTGTTTGCTCTTGATAAATTGCTGAAACCGCCTGGACAAACTGGTCCCCAAAGTCCATTTTTATTAAAGTCTTTAATAGAAAATTCCAATTGACTCGATCAAAGGCCTTTTCCGCATCCAAAAACACCAGCACTGCAGGGATCTGTTTACTCTTCTCAAGATGTTCCAATAAATCTATAATTTGCCTCACATTGTCCTTCATATATCTGCCTTCTATAAATCCAGCTTGATCATGATGAATCACCTCTTGTGTAACTGGCATTAATCTGTTGGCTAAAACGTTTGCAAAAATTTTATAATCCGTATTCAGGAGAGATATTGGCCTAAAATTTTCCGGTTTTGTAGAACCTTCCTCTTTTGGTATCAATGAAACAAAGGCTGCTTTCCACGAAGGGGGTATTTTACCCCTTTTTGTATGCTACAAAATAAGTCTTTAAGATGTTCAATCATTTCTGCTTGTAAAGTCTTATAATACACCACTGTTAAACCATCCGTCCCTGGGGCTTTAGCTGTTTTCAATTGTTTGATTGCAAAAATAATCTCCTCAGCTGTTATTAATTGATTCATTCTATCCTTTTGTTCTCTAGAAATTTTCGTGACTCTACTTTCTTCTAAATATTTATCTATAAGTTCATTCTGTATATGATCTTTGGCATATAGGTTAGTATAGTAGTCTAAAAAGGCTTGTTTAATTAAATTTTGTTGAAAAACTTCCTTCCCTCCATGTTCAATACTACCAATAACGCGAGAGCTCTGTTGTTTCCTCAGTGTATAAGCCAGCCACCTGCCCAGTTTATTGGCATTACTAAATGTATTATGTTTAGCAAATTGTAGATTGGATGCTTCTTGTTCCGCTATAAGCATTTGAAATTGGTCTTTCAGAAGTTTTATAATTTCTTGTAATTTTTTATCCATCGGATTTTTTATAAGTAATTGTTCTTTTTTCTTTATCTCTCCTTCCATGTCTAATCTTTTTTTTTTTTTTGCTGATTTAACTTATGTTTGGAATTCATATAAATCAGTACCCCCTGCATATACGCCTTACTCGCATCCCAAACAATTTCAATAGGGGTACCCTTATTCAAGTTCATTTCAAAAAATTCTTTCATTTGTTTTTTAAGTTCATTTACATTCTTTTCATATCTGAACAAATTTTCATTTACTCTCCATGATCTTCTCTCAATCTTTCCCATTTCCATTCTATTCATACCGGGCTATGGTCAGTTAAAATCCTCGGAAATATCTTTATTTTGTTTGTTTTTGAAAGTAGATCAGCTGTAACTAAAATGAAATCAATCCTGGAGAAGGATCTGTGTCAATCTGAAAAAAAGTAAAATCCAATTCTTTTGGGTTCTGCACTCTCCATACATCTTTCAATTCAAAGTCTTCTTTCATATCAAAGAAAGTCTGTGGTAATTTAACACATGATTTTGCCAAACTCTTCTTATCTTTTTAAATATCTATTACTCCATTCCAGTCGCCCATAAGTAAAATAGATCTATAATCCCATTGCAATATTTTAGAATGTAATCGTTTATAAAAATTCTCTTGTTGCTGGTTAGGAGCATAAATTCCAATCACCAAAAGTGGGCCATTCTGTGTATGTAATTCGATTGCTATATATCTTCCACAATCATCTGCTTCTATAATTTTGGCTAATAATCTTTTATTTATGTAAATCACACCACCATTCTTTTTCTCTGAGTTTGAGGTTATGAATTGTGCACCTAATTTAGAGTTCATCAAGTATTTTTGATCCTGTATTCTGATATGAGTTTCTTGCAAACAGATAACATCATTGTTAAATTGTCTCAAATAATGAAATATTTTCCTTCTTTTCTGTGGTGAATTCAATCTGTTCACATTCCAAGATAGAAATTTAATTGTCATTTGTAGTCTCACGAAGCATTAAAAGCATTTGCTGAAGTTTCTGTTCCAGAGTGGTAGTCTTCGGCCTGGCTCCTCCCATGGCTTCAGTTTTCTGTGGTTTACCATTGGCACCCTTCTTATCTTGTGGTGGGATAGACCTCTGCTGCTGTTGCTTGTCTAAGATTTGCTTGTGAGCTGCTCGAGTTATACGTTGATCTTTAGGTTCTTGCAACAACAATTCGAGGTCCAATGCCACCTCTCTTGTACTTTTGGGTGGCCCTTTTCTAGTACCTCACTTGATCTTGATTGTATTCCTCTGTTAATGCAGTTTAGGATTGCATTGGCTTTTTTGGCTGCCGCCTCACACTGCTGTTTCATATTTAACTGGTTGTCCACTAAGACTCCAAGATCTCTCTCACAGTTACTGCTATTAAGTCTGGTTTTACCCAGTCTACATATGTACTTTTGTTTTTTCTTGTCTAAGTATAAGACTTTTCTCTACATTGAATTTCATTTTGTTAGATAGGAGCCAGTGTTCAAGTCTGTCAATGTCTATCTGGATCTTGAACCTATCATTTAAGGCAGGGTTGTCAACCTTGCATCATCACAGCGGCATCGCATGATGTATCAGGTCTTTTCCCTCCTTTGCTAAACCAGCCATGGGCGTAGTTAGTGCGTGACGCATTCAGCCCATAGGCTGCAAGTTTGATAGCCCTGAACTAAAGTTTTGGCTATTCCTGCCAGCTTAGAATCATCTGCAAATTTGATGAGTTCCCAGTGGTGGGATGTTGTGACTCCGTTGCCTGAGCCTGCATCATCAGCAGGGGAGGACTCTGAGAGTGAGGGAGAGGAGTTGGCAAGGCCTCCTTCTCCAGGACTCTCCTCTCTGGCAATGCCTCCGGAGGACACCGAAGAGCAGGAGATAGGCCCAGAGCCAAGCTCGTCCCCGCAGCCACAGGAGGACATTGATGAGGGGAGTGAGTTTTGGTTGGATCCTTGCCAGCGTCGGAGAGACAGGAGAGCCCAGCAGAGGAAAAGGCATGGTCGTGATTAGCTGGTGGACCACGCCTCCCAGGCTATATAAGAGAGGGATTGCAACCTGTATTTTTGTGATGAACAAAACAAAGATTCATGGATCCCGGTTTTGAATCGGCCCTGCGTCTCACCTCTGAACATTTTGGTGGTGTGTATGTGACTGACCTATTAATAAAGACATTGGCAAGCAGCTGCGGATTGCTGCCAAACTTTGTTATCAGCTTACTTGGTTGCCTGCCAGTTCATTAGACTCTGATTGTCTGAGGGGGGGTTATTTCTGGGAACGGGGCCAGAACATGGGATTCAAGTAATTTAACAACTTCTCTGCCCTAATGATCAGCTGGGTAGACGTAACTGGGTGGGTGTGTCCAACTTTACATTACTCACGTTGAGGGGTGCTTTGCCTCGCACAGCCTCTTGTGACAGTTGGGATGCTGTAACGGTTATAAATATGAAAAATGGTCATAGGTCATTTTTTCAGTGCCATTGTAACTTTGAACTAAATGAACTGTTGTAAATCAAGGATTACCTGTACAAAAATATAAAAAGCTTCTTTGCTTCCAAAAAGCTGCCCTAAATACCAATCATCAGATTAGAAATGGGGGAATATACACTGAAGATCAATGATAGCCACAGCCATCATGGAAACCTAAATCATTCAGCAATACCTGCAAGTCAGAGTTACAAATCAGGCAGGATGCCAGAGCACTTTGAGGAATTACAATAGTTAAAATGCAATAATAACTATCAGCAGCCAACTCTTGCTCATAAAGTGCAACCCTTTAGCAGAGAGGTCATTTAAGCTTTCCAGAATGGGCATTAGTCTTACCTTGAATGCCAGTTTTCATTGAAGCTGTGGCATCATCCAGACACGGTTGCTTCAGTCAGATCTGCTGTTGGCTGAGTCATAGTATTTTGACCACGCCCCTTGCTCCTTCCTTTCAGGCTCAGTTTCGGTGAAGAAGGGCCACAGAAAGATGATGATGATGATGATGATGATGATTAAATTAATTAGATTTAGATTTAGATTTATTGGATTTATATACCGCCCTACTCCCGAAGGACTCAGGGCGGTGTACAGCCAACAATAAAAATACATACGTACAAAATTTAAAAACCAACTAAAAACAGATTAAATGAATTTGGCCCGGACAGAATTAAAACACCCCAATATAATTTAAATTTTTTTTAAATTTGACACTAAAAACGGGGAGTGGTTAGGCCAGGCCCGCCTGGCGAAATAAAAAAGTCTTAAGAGCGCGGCGGAAGGTGGGCAGATCCGGGATCCTCCGTATCTCTGGGGGGAGCTCATTCCAGATAGTAGATGCCCCCACAGAGAAAGCTCTCCCCCTGGGGGCTGCCAGCCGACATTGTTTGGCTGACGGCACCCGGAGGAGCCCCTCTCTATGAGAGCGTACTGGGCGGTGGGAGGCTATTGGGTGGTAGGCGGTCCTGCAAGTACCCAGGTCCTAAGCCATGGAGCGCTTTAAAGGTAGTAACCAGGACCTTGAAGCGCACCCGGAAGACCACCGGGAGCCAGTGCAGCTCGCGCAGGAGAGGTGTCACATGGGAACGCCATGTCGCTCCCATCACCACCCGTGCGGCCGCACTCTGCGCCAGTTGGAGCCTCCGGGTGCTCCTCAAGGGGAGCCCCATGTAGAGACCATTACAGTAGTCTAGACGGGAAGTGACAAGGGCGTGAGTGACCGTGAGCAAGGAGTCCTGATCCAGAAAGGGACATAACTGGCGGATCAGGCGAACCTGATAGAAAATCCTCCCGGCCACGGCTGTCAGATGCCCTTCCAAGGACAGCCGTGAATCCAGGAGGACGCCCAAGTTACGAACCCTCTCTGTGGGGGCCAGTGATTCGCCCCCAATAGTCAGTGATGGTGCCAACTGACTATATCGGGACGTCGGAAACCACAGCCACTCGGTCTTGGATAGGTTGAGCCTGAGCCTGTTTCTCCCCATCCAGATCCGCACGGCCTCCAGGCACCGGGACATCACTTCAAGGGCATCGTTGGGGTGGTCTGGGGTGGAGATGTACAGCTGAGTGTCATCAGCGTACTGATGGTACTTCACCCCAAAACCACGGATGATCTCACCCAGAGGCTTCACATAAATGTTGAACAGGAGGGGCGAGAGGACCGATCCTTGTGGCACCCCACATATAAGGGGCCTCGGGGTCGACCTCTGCCCCCTGCCAACACAGACTGCGACCGGTCGGAGAGATAGGAGGAGAACCACCGCAACACAGTGCCTCCCACCCCCATCTCTACCAACCGGTGCAGCATGATACCATGGTCGATGGTATCAAAAGCCACTGAGAGGTCTAACAGGACCAGGACAGAGGAGCACCCCCTGTCCCGAGCCCTCCAGAGATCATCAACCAACATGACCAATGCCGTTTCCGTGCTGTACCCGGGCCTGAAACCCGACTGGAACGGATCTAGATACGTCGCTTCATCCAGGTGCTGCGGAAACTGTTTCGCAACCACGCTCTCAACAACCTTCGCCACAAAGCGAAGGTTGGAGACCGGACGATAATTTACCAACATTGCCGGGTCCAGGGAAGGCTTCTTGAGGAGAGGCCTCACTACCGCCTCTTTCAAGGCGGCAGGAAAGACACCCTCCCCCAATGAAGCCTTTATAATCCCCTGGAGCCAGCCTCGTGTCACTTCCCGGGAAGCCAGCACTAACCAGGAAGGACACGGGTCCAATAAACACGTGGTCGCATTCAGTCCACCCAGTATCCTGTCCACATCCTCAGGGGTCACAGGATCAAACTCAGTCCAGATAAAATTCTCAAGACCTGCCCCGGTCCCTTCCCCCGAGACCACCCAGTCGGAGTCCAAATCTTCCCGAATCTGAGTGATTTTGTCATGCAGATATTGAACAAAATCCTCGGCTCTACCCTCCAAGGGGCCCTCCCGTGCTTCCTGGTGGAGCAGGGAGCGGGTCACCCTAAACAGGGCAGCCGGGCGATTATCTGATGACACAATAAGAGCAGCAAAATAGCTACATTTTGCTGCTTTTATCGCCACTAGGTAAGTCCTAATATGGGATCTCACCAGTGTCCGGTCAGATTCATCAAGACTGGCCCTCCAACTACTCTCTAGGCGTCTTTTCCGGCGCTTCAACTCCCTCAGCTCCTCAGTGAACCAAGGAGCCAAGTGAGATCGACGCCGGGTCAGAGGCCGCAAAGGCATGACCCGATCCAGAGCTCCGGCAGCCACCCTATCCCAGGCGGCCACCAGGTCTCCGGCCGAGGCGTGTGCCAGAGCCTCAGGGAATGGCCCAAGTCCATCTGGAACCTATCAGGTTCCATCAGGCGCCTGGGGCGGAACCATCTTACCAGCTCCGCCTCCCTGCGATGGGGTATTGCGGTTCGAAAGTCAAAACGAAGGAGGGAGTGATCTGACCATGACAAGGGTTCGATGACTATGTCCCCTATATCAAGATCTCTCAACCACTGTCCAGAGACAAAAACCAGGTCCAGTGTGTTTCCCCCCGTGTGGGTAGGGCCATGAATTAACTGGGTCAGGTCCATAGCCGTCATGGAAGCCATGAACTCCCGAGCCACCTCAGACATCTCCCCCACGGATGGCAGGTTGAAATCCCCCATGACCATAAGCCTGGGAGTATCAACCGCCACCGCGGCGATGATGCCAAGAAGCTCGGGCAGGGCTGCTGCCACGTGGCAGGGAGCCATGTACGTGATCAGCAAACCCATCTGAACCCCATGACCCCATTTCACAAGGAGGATTCACAACCGGCCGTCTGAGGAACAGTGGCCTCCCTCGGTTTCAGACCTTCTCTAATAATAACCGCAACCCCCCCCCCGCCCCTCCCCTGTGACCTTGGCTGATGAAATGTTTGGAAACCCGGCGGGCACATTTCAACGAGGGGCACTCCCCCTCGTGGCCCAACCAGGTCTCCGTAACACCTGCCAGGTCCGCACCCCCCTCCTGAACAAGCTCACAGATGAGGGGGGCTTTATTTACTGCAGACCTGGCATTGCACAACATCAGCCGAAGGCCCGGGCCCTGAGGGTCTGTGCAACCTAGGGAGCGGGAGGAGCCTTGGGGGCCGGAACATGCCACCGCTCGTAAACAGCGGGTACGTGTTCCCCTGACATGATATGGCCCCCTGCTCCCGCCATATCTACCTCTCCCACCTACAGTAACAATGTTCAATATACTATCCGGATCCGCTCTAATCCCCTCCACGACCCCGGGTCCCACACTCCCTCCACCACTCTTTACGGCTCGACCCAACCCTCCCCTTGGTGGGTTGTCCCCCCTACCCACTATCCCCTCCACCCCCCTCCCGGAACCCCTTAAAAGTTTAGATAAAAATTTACATAAATAACCCCTCAGCCCCCTCTTTGCCACATGCCATATAAATTAAATTTATATACCGCCCTTCTCCCGAAGGACTCAGGGCGGTGAACAGCCAAAATTAAAATACATACAATATAAAATTTAAAATAATTAAAACAAGATTAAATTAATTTGGCTACCCCAATTTAAAACCCCTACCTATAAAATTTCTCCAACAGGAACCAACACCGTTAGAGATAGGAATTGGTCCAATACGGCAACTCGAAAATAAACTCCTTGGACATTAGAAAAAGCTGGGTACAGGCCCTGAGACAGAGGGAGGGGCTGGACGATGCCACAGCTTTAATGAAAACTGGCATTCAAAGTAAGACTAATGCCCATTTTCCATTGATGGCTGTGGCATCGTCCAGACATGGGACATACCAAAGTTTTGGCAGTCCTAAGGGTGGGATCTGAAGGGCCTGGAGAGACCCCGGCTTGATGCACCTGTTGTAATACCTTCCTGCCAAATGACGCTTCAGCCGAAGCAAAAACATCTAATTTATAATGGCGAATAAGTGGTGAGGGAGTGGACCAGGTGGTCGCCCTGCAGACCTCCTCGAGAGAGGCCTGACTTGCCAGGCCACTGAGGTAACTGCACTCCATGTGGAATGAGCAGTGATGCAGCTGGGAATGGGAAGTGCCGGGCTTGATATGCCGAGGTGATGCAAGCTCTGATCCAGTGACCAATTGTCATGGAGGAGACCTTATACCCTAAGGAATTTGGTAAAAATGAAACAAATAAGGCCTCAGATTTTCTGAAAGGGGCAGTTCTTTTAATGTAGATTTTGAGAGCCTCCGCACATCTAAAGTGTGCCACCTCTGCTCCAAGTCATGAGAAGGCCTTGGACAAAAATTAGGAAGAACAATTTTTGAGCCTTGTGAAAAAGGGCATTTACTTTAGGTATAAAGGAAGGATCCAGACATAAGACAACTGCCTGGCCTGAAAACACAGAGATCTTCCCTAGCAGAAAGGTCTGCCAGTTCAGATATGTGTCGAGCTGATGTTATGATGTTATGGGAAGACTACTTTGAGAGTGAGGAAACAGAGGTGGACAGTTTGGAGAGGCTCAAAGGGAACCCCAGTTAATGCCTTAAATACTTTGGGCAAGTCCCAAGTGGGGTATCTATGAATTGAAGAGGGCCGTAAGAGACTGGGTCCTCTTAGAATTTTTTTAATAACTGGGTGATGAGTAAGTGGCATCCCAGTGGCACCAGACAAGGCCATAGATATGGCAGCCATGTGTCTCCTAAGGGTGCTATGGGCCAGGCCATGGTCTAAGCCATCCTGCAGGAATTCAAGTATCTGAGGAGCGGAGGCTGAAAGAGGGTTGACCTGGTGGGATTTATAAGGTTAGCCAGGTGGCATTGTAGATCCTGACAGGGGACCTACATCTGCTGACTTGCACAGTGTGGATAACCCTATCTGAATACTTGTCCCATTTTATAAGGACACTTTCAAATGCCAGGCAGTCACTTGGAGCCACTGAGGTTCCGGGTGAATTAGGATTCCCTGGCTCAGGATGACCTGATCAGATGGAATCTTCCAAGGTTGCAATATGGAGAGACTGACCAGGTCCACAAACCATGGGTGACATCGCCAATGTGGAGCCACAAGGATAATCTCTGCCCTGTCAGTGATGACTTTCTAAATCAGGACCTTGATTAGGGGTAGTGGAGGAAAGGCATAGTGAAGTCCTGGTGGCCAGTTGAGTTGGAGAGCATTGCCCCCTTCTGCCCCCGGTGTTGGGAACCTTGAGAAGAAGCGAGGAAGTTGATTGTTCAGGTTCATCGCGAATAGGTCTATGTTTGGAGTCCAGAACCTGTTGCATATCTGTTGGAATATGCCTGGATGGATCTACCACTCGGCATTGTCCACCTGAGTCCTGCTGAGACAATCCACTTGGGTGTTCTCCATCCCTGCTATGTGGTCCATCCAAAAGGATAGGAGATGTTGCTCAGCCCACTTGCCAAATTGAAGAGATTCCTCCATGAGTCACTGCGAACGAGTCCCTCTTGACGATTGGCATATGCCTTTGTGGCAATGTTGTCTGTCAATATCAGGACATGCCTGTTTTGTACAGTCCATTGAAAATGTTTGAGGGCTAGGCGAATGACTTTCAGCTCTAGCCAATTGATAGGGTTGGTTAAATCATTTTCTGACCAACAGCCTTGTGCTACCTGCAATTCAAGATGGGCTCCCCAGCCGGACAGGCAGGCATCTGTAGTGAGAACAAGTCTGTTGTGATCCACAAAGAGACATCCCTTGTCTAGAGAAGGCGATGTCCACCAATGTAGTGATTGCCTGACAGAGAGGGGAACTCAGACCATGGACATGGTGTGAGCCTGACACTTTCATTGGAAAGGAAGCAAGAACCACTGTACCTGTCGAGTGTGAAGGTGCGCCCAGGGAACAATCTGAACACATGAGACCATCTTGCCCAGGAGTTTGGACAAAGTGGCCAAGGGAACTGACAGGTTCTTGTGAATTTGGGCCACCAATTCCCGTATGTCGACCCTCCATTCCAAGGATAGGTAGGCTGCTCCCTGCCTGGAATCAATGATGGCACCAAGTTGGACAATTCTGGTGATTGGAACCAATTGGCTTTTCTCGTAGTTGACCAGGAAACTGTGGTCGTTCAAGGTCTGGATTGTGAGGTCCAGATCTTTTAAGGCTTGGTCATAAGAATGAGCCTGAATTAGAATGTTGTCCAGGTATGCCTGGAGTCTGACTGGTTTCAGCTGTAGGTGGGCTGCCACAACCGCCAGGACCTTTGTGAAACATCTTGGGGCTGAGGCCAGTCCAAAAGGCAGAGCCCTGTATTGCAGATGTTTGCCTGCATAGCTGAAGCGCAGGTACTTCCGATGTGCTGGCAGAATGGGAATGAGAAGCCTCCATGAGATCTATGGAAACTAGAAAATTGTTGGGATGAATCTCTTGAAGGATAGAGGTTAATGACCACATTTTGAATCTGCGGTAGACTATGTATGAATTGAGGGACTTTAAATCTAGAATTGCTCTCCAGACCCCCGAACGCTTCAGAACCATGAACAGGATGGAGTAATAACCCTGTTTCCACTGACCTTGAGGGACCTCCTCTATAGTGTGAATTTGAAGGAGGTGTTCAACAGCTTGTTCCATCAGCTGTCATCTGGTCTTGTTGTGTGAAGAAGGGCACTGAAGGAAGTGGTTCGGAGGTTGGGAGAAAAATTCTAGAGGAAGGCCAAATTTTACTACCAAGAGGACCCAAAAATCTGGTGTTGAACTTTTCCACCTGTCTGCAAATAGGGCCAGGTGGCCTCCAATTGGAGGAGTGGGCAGTGAGTCATTTATGACTGCGGGATTGGTGAGAGCCAGATCCGGGGAAGGAGCGCTTAGACTGTGGGAAGGGTCTGGTCCTGTCCTGAAAGGACTGACCGTCTGATGGCCGGTTTGACCCCTGAAGGAAAACTTGAGGGGAGGGGCTTCCTTGGGAATAGGTACGCTGGGGGAATCTGCAATAGTTGGGCAAACCTAGATGCTACAGCATAATATTTCTTATCTATACCATATGCAGATGATAGGGTTGCAGGGCTGGATCATTGCTTTTTAACAACATCTATGAATAGTTGTGGTGTTGGAATAAAACACTGTTCAGGAGGAGGCTCAGAAAAAAAGGCCCTGTGGTTGTCCCTGGTGAGTTTCCTGAGCTTTCTTGAGGTAATCATCCTCTTTTAATGCAGCAGTGATTCGTGCCTTGTGCAATAAGGACTTGAATCTATTTGGGGGAAATAAACTTGTAAAAGCAGGCTTGTCTGGAATCACCCCTTCATCATCCGATAAATCAGAATGACATTCTTCATCAAAAACAAAAGCCTCACTTGCTCTGGAAGTTGCTGGAGAATGAGAGCCAGTAAGGCTGGCTGAAGGAGAACCTCTGATAGGGGCTGAGCATTCTGAAATTATTGAGCCAGAATGGTGACCCTGTAAGGCAGTGGGCATGTGAGAGGCAATGGCTTGATCAATAAGGATTTTTAATCCTTCTGGTAAATTTTTAAATGGATCCTCTGGGGTCTTTCTGGTAAAGGAGAGTCCCTTGCAAAAGCTGTTATTGGAAAAATCCTCCCAGATTCAGGAGTTGTAGGAGTAATCAATTGGCATGGAAAGGAATTTTAAATTGTGCTTTGTTCTTCATGAAAAAGAACTCCTCTCTCCCCTTCTGATGACCAAGCCTGGTTAACTGCAGGAATAGGGAGGGAAGGAGTGGTGGGAAGATCAGGAACTTCTTTTTCAAGCACTTTTGCAACAGCTTTGGATATCTGCTTCTCTAAGGATTTGTGCCTTCTTTCCAAATCCGTCTCTTCCGCTTTAGAAATGTGCTTGCTTTTGCAAGTGGCTTTTTTTCTCATGGCCTTTCTGGCTCCCTCCCCTTGGAAAGAGCAATCCACCATCTTGAATTTATACTCACTGCGACCAAGATGTCGGTTGGAGAAGAAGTAGTTTCACTTTTGCCACATGGAGGAAGCAGCGGCGGCTATGTTGGAGAAGACCGACATAGCCAGCACACATAAGCAGGAAGAATTCTACTGAAAAGCGACTGTCCTGGTGGCCCTAGAAGCAGTCACTATCTAGCACCCACAGCCACGATTCCAAGAACTGATGGCTGGAATATGCCACAGGGAGAGAGCAAGGAGTAACCTTGCAACCCTCCTTAATAGAAGAAACCTCGTTGGTGGTAAGAGGGGAAGAGAAAAAAGCTTCCAAACCTCTATTTTAAAGCTGGTTGGTGGCAAAGCAGCAAAATATGCTGTTTAAAATGCCGCGGTGCTTCTAAGAGTTGCCCTACAGCTGATCATCGGTATTTTGAGTCGCTGAGGGTGGTGGTGGCCAAAATGAGCGATCCTGAAGCTGCTGCCAGGAATCGCTATTCAAATTGGTGATACAGTGTTCTGAGCCCCGTGTGTCGCTTTGTTGGTGGTATAGAGCTCCAATCCCACCAAAAATATAAAAACGGCCGTACGAACTGAGCCACCCAAAATGGCAGCCACCAGGAATGAAGAAGAGGCCTGGTAGACCAGGACACTCTGAAAACACTGGGTAGACTAGTAGGTTCAGTTAAATAAATAGCCTAGTAGACTGGTACCCTTGAAAAAACAAAAAGAGAAAAATAAGAATAAAAGGTAAAAAAACTTAAAAGAAACTAAAGGAATCAAACAGACCTGGGCTGAGAGCAAGGGAAAGGGAAGAGCAAGGGGCATGGTCAAAAATCTATGACTCAGCCAACAGCAAATCCAATTGAAGCAACCCGTATCTGGACGATGCCACAGCCATCAATGGAAAAAGTGGGTGGGCATATTTGGGCTACAAAATGCTGAGCTAAAGAGTCAAATTAACAAAGTATATAGGGAACCCAGGTTCAAGTATCTCAAGCTTGTCAGGATCACAATAAAATTAGTACACCCACAGATATCTAAATAAACTTCAAGCCTGGTGCCATGTTACTAAGCCTTATTATCCTGAGAGAAATTGAAGGATTCACACCTCTACCTCTTTTTTTATCTTACTATCAATGAGCAATCATGTGCCTTGGCCACTCCAAAGCAATGAAAGTGATTCCTATCCCAAAGTGCTTTTTCAAGAGGCAACTGGACTTTATGGAAACCAAGAAAGTCCAAAGTCCAGTTGCCCCTTGTAGAAAGTTAGCAACCCCCCCCCCCCGAAGAATGAAATATTTTGAGAAATATTAAAAGGCAGAAAATTATATTCTTGCCTTCAAGAGACAAACTAATTAAAATCAAATAGCAAAATACACAAAACAAGCTTCTAAATTACAAAATGCTGTAGAACAAACTGTATAAAATTCCATGTACTCGACTTCCGGTGGCGCCTTCCTCGTCGGCAGCGGGCTTTCTCATGCCCGCCGGCTTCTCGGCGCATTAGAGCCGCCGCGCAGCAGGCAGGCGGCTCGAAAAACCTGCTCCTTAACGGAAGGAGCAGGGAGAGCTTCTGGGGGTGAGGTTGAGCCCCCTGAGTCGCCCCAGGAATTTTTCCTTTGTCCTGGGGAAGGCTCAGAGGGATGGCTCCCTCCCTACCCCCAGAGTATGCTCCGCGCCGAGAGGTCCTCCGCTAATTACTTAATTGGCGGAGCCAGACGCTGGGAGCAACACCACAATTGAATTGAATTGGAGCAAGCTGGAAAAGAGAGAAGATAAGTTAAAGCAAGTATGGATTTTTCTCTACTGATTTTCTGGAGGAGGAGGGAGGGGAAGGGGGAAGAAGAGGAAGAAAAGTGAAAGTCTTTTAAGATGGCGACTGGCTCTGCTTGAAAGAAAAGTGAGAGCGGAAATGGAATGTAGAGTTCAGTCCTGAAAGACTTTGAAAGAAATATTTTGTCACAGAAAAAGAACTTAAAGGAACAAAGGCTGATTTGAATAGATTTCTTCTGTTTCCCCCCCCCCCCTTTTTTTTTCTCTATTGAAGTAAGAAGGAATTTTTTTTGGTCCTTTTCAAAAGCAAAGATGCCTAAACTTAAAGGAAGGGGGGGCTCCCCCTTGAGTCAGATGAATAAAGTTGAAATGTCTCATTTACAGAGACTTACAGAGCTGGATCTAAAAGAGTTAATTACAAGGTCCTTAGAGAGTGTGGTAGATAAGATAAAAGGATCACAGAAGGATCTTGAGGAGTTGGTTTCTGGGAAATATGACCAACTAAGTCAAACTATTGCTCAAGTAGCTTCAGATCTTTCAACTGCGGTGGCTGCAATGGGGAAGAAAGTGACTGAGATTAGTAGTAAATTTAAATCCCAGATACAAGAATTACAAGGGAAACTTCTGGAAGCAGAGGCCAAAAACCAGAACATTCAGAATGATGTTATTATGCTTCAAATTAAGGCTATGGAATCTGCAATTAGACTAAGAGGTATAAAAGAAAACAACAGAGAAAACTTAAGAATAACTTGTGCAAAGGCCTTTGCAGAATTATTAAAGCTACAAGATGAACTAATTTTGGGTTCTATAGAGAAAGTTTACAGAGTTAATTCACGTCTGGCTAAACAAAGGAATCTGCCTAGAGATGTCGTCGTTTATTTTACTGATAAAAGACTGAGAGATGATATTTTACAAAAGTCTTATTCTGATAGAGTGCAGGTAGTAGGTACACAAATCAGTATTTTTAAAGAGCTACCATCGAAGGTTTTAAAGGACAGAAAAGATTTTGATTTTTTGGTCAAGGAACTGAAGAGAAGTAATATCCCTTTTAGATGGGATTTTCCAGTTGGTATAATTTTTAGATATCATGGTGTGAGACATCGTCTGAATACTATTGAAAAAGCAGAATATTTTTACCAAAATATTTTTAAGGGAGCACCGGAATATCTCAAGAATAAAAAATCAAAAACAGAGACTACAAAATGTGAACAGAAAGAAGAAAATCAAAGTGTGTTAAAAGTAAAAGGAGAATTTGGTGGTTGTCCAGAGGATTCTACTATGGATTTTTCTGATGAGAAAATTGAACACCTCAGAGACCTTGGAGGAGGATCACAGGACCTTGAACTGCTGGAGGAAGATACAAAAAACAAAGTTTTACTTCGAGATGACCAGCAGCAGAGGTCCAGTACTCTTCAAGAAATGGTGGGTGATACTAATCGACAGGAACTAGAAGTTAATGAGGAAATCCGACTGGAAACCACAGATGATAAATTTAAGGAGCATCGTGAATCGTTTGATACTGAATCAGAAAGCATTGAAAGATTTGGAAAAAATGGATTATAAAAATTCTTTTAAGATGTATAACAATTTGTTAAAAGTTTATTCTGAGTTGAATTAACATTAAACTTATATATTAAAATGGATTATAAAAAATTTTTACTATGAAGTTTATCCTGGATTGGACATGATATCCTGAGTGTTGATAGATTGCTGCAAAATTAGCAGCGATCACTGGTTACCCAATTATATATTCTTTGTGGAATTCATCTTCTAGGAGAAGACTATGAAATTGAAAATATCTTATAACCCGAAGGATTGAATTGCAATTCTTCAAGGCTTGAATGTTAAGGCTGCGAAAGCCTATTTTTAGGTACAGTATAAGTTAGTTTGAATGAATCTTCCTAGAGGTGTGAATACCTTCGTGGTTGGATATTATTTATATAAAGTCACTCGGGGGGTTGTGTGGAGAAATGTTTTACTTTGCTGATGGGGGCAGCGGCAAGATGAAGATTATTGAAGCAGGATTTATGTGAGGAAATATGTTTGACTTCAATCAAGTTGAAGAGAAGATTGAAATTTGGATTATAGAGACTGAGAAATGAATTAAACAAAAGATAATTTTCTTTATGATATAACTGTATGATTATAATTATATATGCATATATATTTCTTATGTTTTATGTCTTTGGGGGTTTTTTTAGTTAAGGGGTGTAGTTGGGATAGAATTATAATGGTTATTAATGGTTTTTTTTTACTATAATACTGTTTGTCTTAGAAATATATTAATGTCTGTTTTTTTTTACTTTTTTTCTTCCTTTCCTTCTTTCTCTTTCTCTTCCTCTTTCGAAATTTGTTTAATTTAGAATTTGAATATTTAATAATCTTTTTCTTTTTCTCTTGTTCTAAATTTTGGTTTTTTTTAAAAAACCTGTAGCGGAAGTCAGGGGGGGATGGGGAGGGAAGGGGTTGGGGTTGAGGGAGGATGGGAGGGGTTGGGGAGGGGGGATTGGGGAGGGGGGGTGAAAATGAAAAAAAATTTGTATTGTAAAACTTTTTCAATTAAAAAAAAAATCCATGTACTCATCAAGCCAATTGGTCAGCTGCCCAGGACCTCAAACCCATGTTCACCAATAAACCATCTTTCCAATCAGCCTCCATGTTTCCAGTGTCTTTCTCTGAACCAGATGGATATTTCTTTCAACACTCTTGAAAAAAGCACCTTTGGGACAACCATGATTTGAATAACTGAAGAATCCACATAGACAAGAGACTCCTGTGCTCAGTGAACTGGTTGAAAGGAGGCCCCTCCCCAGATAGAAGAAGAAGATATGAGACAGCAAATAATCCAAACACAATACGAATAATTAAATCACAAACAGTTTGAATTCTTTTTAACTAAAACACAAGGGAAGAAAAAAAAACCCTGTCTGGTTCATTGCCAGAGCTTACAGCAGCTGCCCTTGTTAAATCAATTACCAGAACAAATAGACACAGGAACTAGCCAGATTTCTCAACTGTGCTTCTTTTCAGGAAGAGAGATTAATCTTTTTCCTTCCAAGCAAAGCAGAATAGGGAAAATTATCCCATCAATAGACACAGGATAAATGCAGTGGTGAAATCTAAAATTTGTTACAACCAGTTCTGTGGGCATGGCTTGGTGGTGGTGGTGGGGTAATGTGACTGGGTGGGTGTGGCCAACTTTTTTTTAACTTTTAAAAACATTTTTTCTACAACCTCTTTGGCTGAAGAGGTTGTTAAAAATGTTTTTAAAAGGCTCTGACGATTAGGCAACTCAGCTGGGATCATCAGAGCCTTTTAAAAACATTTTTTTACAACCTCTTCAGCCAAAGAGGTTGTAAAAATGCTTTTAAAAGCCTCTGACGATCCCAGCTGAGTTGCTGGATCGGCAGAGGCTTTTTTTTCTTTTAAAAGCCTCTGACAATCCCAGCTGAGTTGCCTGATCAGCAGAGGCTTTTTTTCTTTTAAAAGCCTTATTCTTGTTTTCTTTTTAAATAAGACAAGAAAAAGATAGAAAAACATTTTAAACAGCAGAATAATTTAATTTAAAGAGTGAATGCTTTTGTGTATTGTAAGATGGTTACTTTGTTATGGAAATTGTGAATCGGAGAAATAGCTGATGGCAGAAAGTATGTGAAAAGAATTTATACAGCTCTACCAAGATAAGAGAACAAAGGAACAAAGATTGAAACAGTGTTGGCTCAAGTGAAGATTTGAAATGGACATTATTTAAGGAGGGGAAAAAGAATACTATATGGACTTGGAAATTTGAAATATATGTAAAGGAAAAGAATAAATTTAAAAATCTCAGCCTTTTAAATTGAAAATATGGAGAATGGGGAGGAGGAATATGGAACATTGAAGGAGATGTTCCAAAAAATAAGGGAAGCATTTGGGGGAAACAAAGAAGCAGAGGATTGGTTAGAATGCAAAAAAAGAGAAAGAGAACAGAAAAATGAGAAGCAGGAGAAACAAAGAGATAATATTGGAGAAGAAACAATTGAAAATAAAGATAAAGATGATTACACTGGGTTTAAAAGTGACAGAATAAGAATGGATAAGGGAAAATACATCTCAAATAAGAAAAGAAGAGAAATAAATGGGGAAAGATTGAGAAAGAAAATTAATAGAGTTAAAATTAAAGAAAAGTGGCTGAAGGGGAGATACATGAAAAGGAAAAAGAGGAAGGTAAGAGAAGGGGAGAAAGGGAAGAAAACACCAAGAAATGGAGTTGTGGAGAGACTAAGGGAAAATGGTTAAGAGTCAGTGAAAATGTTAATTTGTTAATAAAGAGAATGATATTAGTGGTAGAAATTATATGTGAAAATATTGTTAAATGAAATAGACCAGTAGGTACAATGTGAAAGGAAGAATGATTTTGGAGAAAGCATTAAATGGAGAGAAATAAATAATATAAGTATTAATTGAAATTATGATGGAAAATTGAAATTGAATGTAAAATTGACTGAAATTGAAATATTAAAAAACGATTTAAGTGTTATATTTGCAAGAAATAAAGAAGAAAAAACATATTGCTAAAAGCAAAGAAGATAAAGGATTGGAAGATTGGGTAAAAATTTAAAGGGAATACTTAGTATAAATATACTAAGATAAAGAATGAATGGTTAAAAAACAAAAGAATAAATATGAATAAGAAGGAAAATTAGAATTTGAGGGTGAATGAAGATGCTGTTTATATAAGTAAGCAAAGAAATATTGAGATATGATTTAAAAAGGGAAAAAAGAAAATTGTGGCAAAAATTGTAATTGAGTAAAATGTATTTGAATTTGATAAATTGTATAAGATGAGATATGGCCAAAATGGAAAAATGGAATAAGATGAAATATACTGTTTATAATTAAAAAGATAAGAGGAATTTTGTGAAATATACTTGATAAATGAAAAAATATACTAAGTTGAATATCTTTAATAAATGAGAAAGATCGGGGTTGCCTGGACACCATAGTGGAAAATATTAAATTGAAAATGAATACAGTAATAGAGAGAGATGAAAGAGGAGTAGAGAGTACAGAGATGGAAAAGAAGGAGAGAAGAGAGAGGGATGGAAGAGAGGGGAGGAAGGAAGAGAGGGGAAATTAGAGGAGGAGAGAGGGTCAGACAGGGAGGAAGAAAGGAGAAGAAGGAGAAAGGAAGGGGAAGTAGAGAGGAGTAGGAAAGGTGGGAAAAAGAAAGTAAGAAGGAAAGAAGAGAGGGAGATGGCAGAATTGAGAAGAAAGATTGCTGTACAACAAAAAAGATGAAATGGAAGAAAGGCAACCCCAAACATATATAAATATACTAAGATAAAGAATGAATGGTTAAAAAACAAAAGAATAAATATGAATAAGCAGGAAAATTAGAATTTGAGGGCGAATGAAGATGCTGTTTATATAAGTAAGCAAAGAAATGTTGAGATATGATTTAAAAAAAGGGGAAAAGAAAATTGTGGCAAAAATTGTAATTGAGTAAAATGTATTTGAATTTGATAAATTGATAAGATGAGATATGGCCAATACTCTGTTAAAAAAAGATGTGGGTGAATGTGGGAGGGGAAATGTGAGGGGGGGACTAATAAAACTTGTTGTTTTTTAAAAAAGCATTTTTTTTACAATCTCTTCGGCTGAAGAGGTTGTAGAAAAAATGCATTTAAAAGCCTCTGAGGATCCCAGCTGAGCTGTGCAATCATCAGAGGCTATTTTTTTTTACTTTTAAAAGTATTTTTTCAGCCGAAGAGATTGTAGAAAAAATGCTTTTAAAAATTAAAAACCACCTGCCTCCATTGCTTCCGGATTGGGCTGGTCCGAACTGGGAGCATTTCACCCCTGGATAAATGTCACTAAGCATAGAATTAACCATCACCAAAACCCAATATTTTAGTTTTGTTTTTATTCATTTTAAATCCTGCTACCATGCCAAATTGGTTTATATCTTGTAATAAAGTAGGTCCAGATTCTAAAGATTCCTCAATAATGAATGCCAAATCATCTGCGAATGCTTGGACCCTATATTCTTGTGATTTAATTTTTAATCCCTTTATTTCTGAATTGTCTCTAATATGTGACATTAATGTCTCCACAGACAGAATGAATAACAGAGGTGGTAGGGGGCAACCTTGTCTTACCCCTTTGGCTATCTCAAAGCTTTCTGTTTGTTTATTCCATTTATTATTATTTTAACCAACAAACAGAATGAAGAACTAGAGGGAATCTCAAAAGCAAAGAAAATTAAATATTTAGGAATTTGGCTATCGGAAAAATGTACCACGATAAAGAGGGATAATTACGATACACTTACATTAAAAATTCAAAAAGATTTGGACAATTGGACTAAATTACCAATATCATTAATTAGCAGAATTTCGACGATCAAAATGAACATATTACCCAAGTTACTTTATCTATTTCTAACTGTACCAATAAAATTAGGGAAAAAATTATTTGAACAATTAAATAAAATGACCTCAAAATTTATATGGCCAGGGAAAAAAAACTGTGTATCAAATTCAAATTACTGCAAGATAGCAGGAAAAAAAAGGAGATTTTTGTTTACCAGAATGGGAACTTTACTAACAAGCGGCATCCCTAACATGGCTTAAAGATTGGATACAACTCAAAAATAAATGAATACTAACGATAGAAGGCCATGATCTCCAGCTTGGTTGGCATGGCTTTCTTTGGAATGGGAAAAATAAATCACATACCTACTTTCAAAGACACATGTTAAGAGATGCCCTACTGAAAGTTTGGGAAAAAATCAAAAAGAATCAGTATATGAAAGTCCCAATTTGGTTGTCTACAATGGAAGCAATGATACATACAAATACCACAGATTTAGACGAAATGGTGAGATATATAGAATTACTAGATATAAAAGGAGAATTAAAATCCATACAAGACCTGAAAAAACAAGGAATAAATCTGGAATGGTGGCCATATTTAAAAATCAAAACTAGATTTTAAAAAAGATAAGGAACAATTTGTCATAAACAGGGAACAATTGGAACTAGATAAAATATTAGGACTGGGGAGAAAAATGATTACAAATATTTATCATTACCTATTAAGATATAAATTGGAAGAAGAAACAGTTAAAAAATATGATAAATTGGGCTAGGAATTTTGGACACATTATAGAATTGGAAAAATGGGAAAAATTATACGAAAAAAAATATAAATTTACTATGGCAGTAACAGATAGAGAAAACAGCTATAAAATGTTTTATACAGTAGATGGCATTTAGCACCAGTGAGATTGGCAAAAATGTATTCCAACCTATCACCTAAATGTTGGAGATGTAGCCATAAATTAGGAACATACTACCACATGTGATGGATGAGCCCCAGTGTTAAAAATTTTTGGTATAAAATCAGACGGTGGTTAGAAGAGGTTACATTCCAAAAAATTGATTTCAAACCAGAGTTGTTTCTTCTATGAATGATTGATAAGAAAATGGAGAAAAGTTTGTACTACATAACTTTGCATATACTAACAGCGGCCAGAATTGCTCTGGCACAAATGTGGAAACAGATCAATACACCATCTGAAGAAATAGTAATTAAAAAGATCCTCGAATGTGCTGAAATGGATAAAATGACAATGGAGATTAAAGAAAGAGATGATTCGGACTACTATAAAGTGTGGAATAGATTCTAAACGTGGCTAGAAAATAGAAATCAATACAAGAAATAAGAATGTAAATCGAAATTTGACCAATTGGAATCTAAGGGTATTGAATGCTGGTAAGGATAAAATATTGACTACGTTAATAAACCGGATGTAAGTATATATAACAATTCAGTTTGTAAGAATGTTCAATATTGTTATACAAGAATAAGAGTATTATTAGGATGATTGAATTTAAAAGTAATGATGATTGTTGATGCAGAAAGTTGTAAAATATTATATAATGTTGTTATTTTTGTTTTATATTTTACTGTTTGGTGTATGTGTATGTGTATGTTTTTTCTTTTTCTTTTCTTTTCTTTTTTTGTCTTTTTCTATTATGTTTTTGGTTTTAAAAATGTAAAATATTCAATAAAAACTATTTTAAAAAAATCACCAAAGACCAGTTTTAGACCAAAAACTCAGAAAGGGTATACAAACTCACATTTGAATGTCAATCTTTCTAGCTAGTCAAGATGCCTTGCTGAATGTGACATTCATCTTGGTTCTTTGTCATTAAAAACTTCTTCTCAGCAGCTATGCTTCATTATTCAATTATTTCTTCAAAGCGCTGATTCTTGCATCCCAGCTGGAAGAATCCCAACAGGGGAGTATTTCCTCCCAACATGACAAAGCACCCATTCATACCCAGGAGAAACAATCCTTTCATACCCAGGAGAAGCAATCCTTAGATCCATTTGCACCACTTAAAGATACCAGCTGGTCTCACCTCACAAAATATCAACCAGGTTTAAGGAAACATCACATACCCCCAGAAAGGCAATTTTAAAAAAAATCAGATGGTGCTCACTTCGGCAGCACATATACTAAAATTGGAACGATACAGAGAAGATTAGCATGGCCGCTGTGCAAGAATGATACACAAATTCATGAAGCATTCCATATTTTTAAAAAATAAATTTAAAAAATCAGACAGTGCCAAACTTGAATCCAGCCTTGTGGAAGTACACCTCAAAAGGACACCCCAAGCATTGTAAAAAGCTTTTTTAAAAATTTAAGTCCCTAACAAAGTACCAGCAAACAAACAAACAAACACCTCCAGAGAAGTTCTGGCTAGTCTGGGCATACTGCCAAGAACATTAGCTATTACAATGTAGGAGTGGCAGTTTCTGAAAATACTTAAGCAGGGCAATAAACATAAGGATTAGACTAGAAACAACACAGAGACCTGCCTTCCTGTCAGGATTAGCCCTATAAAGTGAGAAAAAGATTTCTTCCAACAACCTGTTTGCCAAACTGCTCAGAAAGTTAACAAACTGTTCTCCCAAACCAGTGCGAACTAGCTGAATTCCCCCCCCCCCCCACTGTGAGTTCCTCTTCTATCCCATTATCTAAATCATTTATGAAGATATTGTAGAGTACTGGGCCTAAAATGGAAACTTGTGGTACCGCACTGCTTACTTCCCTCCATGTACAGGCAGTACCATTAAGCATTACTCATTGAGTAGTTTGTCAGCCAGCTACAAATCCATCTGATGGTGATGCTATCTATCCCGCTCTTTTTCAGCTTTAAACTAACAGCATGACAAAACTAAAGTAAGTTCAATTCCCCCTCATTCTCTCATTTATATTGCATGCACCATTCACAGACACATGGATATTCTCCATCATACACACTTTAAAAAAAGACTCTAATTAGATTCAGTGGGGGATTAAATGAAATTGATGGGAAAAGGTTTTTAAGTAGCAGCCTGAAAAAGTTAATTCTCCTTTTTCCAGCTGCAACCCCCTCATTATTCATCACTGCAGCATTTTTATTTTAATAAAAATTCTTTCATTTATCCCAGGCACCAGGCATCATTATCAGGCAGTAGGGCTTTTCCAGGCTTACTGGTCCCCCAGGTGGGTAATTTTCTGAGAGGTATCAGCATATGGGAGAGGATGAGTAATACCCCCCAATATTATGATTTTGTGACTCTGTAAAATAATAATTCATTTAAAAAAAAACTCCAATACACCTGCTTTTACAACACAATATGAGGAACAGAGGGACAAAATAGAAAATATAGTTTGCTTTGAGGAAGAGGCTGAATTATATAAACATGAGTATAGTTATTTTAAATTGTGATATTGCAGTGGCAGTTGTAATCACAACAGAGAAATTAAGCTAAGTGAATAGGAAGTGGGCTATACATTTGTTGTGAATATCTTAAAAAGATATGGCCATGTGCCTTATATTTCTTTGCAGTGATTTCAGATGCATAAATATTCTCTGGATAAAATCTTGTGAGGTCTGTGTCTATCTTCCAAATACTACATTAGTAAATCACTTCAGCATATTTTTTTAAAATTTGATTTATATGCCGCCCTTCTCCGAAGATTCAGGGTTTACAATGTGTTAAGCAATAGCCTTCATACTTTTGTATATTTATACAAAGTCAGCTTATTGCCCCCACAAACTGGGTCCTCAATTTACCTACCTTAGAAAGGATGGAAGGCTGAGTCAACCTTGAGCCTGGCGAGATTTGAACATGAGTAGTTATAGAATATTTTAAATAGGAGATCAGGGAGATTAGGTCTTTCTCTCTGTCCAGTCTCAGAGGAGTCGAAATTTACTTTGAAGTATCCTTTTCAAGGTTACACTCTGAGTTTGCATTCAGACTGTGTCAAGCTTCGAAATATATTCATGCTGCTTTCACTTTTACTGCTTCTCAGCTTGCCAACGAACTATGGGGGGAGGGAAGGGGGAATTGGAATGTGGATTTTAAAAAGCAAGCAGTCAGGCCATGAGAATCAAGGTTTGCCAGACTTTCAAGACATCTCCTCACAACAATATTGTGACAATTAATTGAACAATGTGACTTGCACTAAGGAGGGAGGGAGAGAGGGTGGATTCTATACTTTAATTATACTGAAGTGGGTGGGAATTAGCCAGAGCTGGTTTTGCTTTCATGCTGTGCTGAAATGATTACTCAATAAAGTTTAGCATAAAGAGATCAGATCATCTTGTCAGTGCTTGCTGGGTTAGGTTCATCAATCGGAACCTTGACACTCTGATGGGAACCTTCAGAACAAGTTTGGGGAACTAGAATTTGAGAAGATGGAGGCTGGGTATAATAATGCTTTGTATCAAAGGAATATCATGTTGTATCATCCCAGATAGTGTAGTTTCTGATTGGATGTTAACAAAAACTTCACAACAGTATGAAGGATTGATATCCTAAATTGAATTTAATATTGGTACAATATATATACTGTTTTTCTTTTTCAATTCTAATATATAAATAACAGACTGTCAAGAATTTAATTATACTTTGTAAATATTGTATTGAAATAACTTAATGTACCAAAATTTATAATAACACAATATTTTATTTTTATTTAATTATTTGTATACTGCATTTATTATTTTTACAAATAACTCTAGGCAGTGAATATATCCAACCCATCTTCCACCTTTTAGTTTCCCCACAACAACAGTCCTCTAAGGTGAGTTGGGCTGAGAGAGAGTGACTGGTCCAAGGCCTCCCTGCTGGCTTTCATGACTAAGGCAGGACTAGAACTCTTTGCTTCCTGCTTTCTAGCCTGTGCTTAACCACTAGACCAAACTGGCAGTCTTATATAAAGTAAATTTTAAAAAACTCCAATAAGAATGGCTCTGTGGGCAATTAATTATCTAGGAAACATGAACTTTTTTTTGGATTCCAAAATGCTTAGATTATTGCACTCAAGCTGGATTTGCTGCCTCAAAAACATAGCTCGATGTAATAACAGCTGCAAGAGTTGTTTAAGTTCAAAATTGTAAAACAGATGTCAGGTATGCTTCCTTCAGTATCCAGGAAAGGAGGACCCAGACTCCATTAGATAGGTTAACTGGTACTTTTACTAGATATGAATTGAACGCAACCATAGAAAGCAGGATTCTGAAGCAAAACGCGCAAAAGTTACAATTAGAAAGCATCCCCCTCCCTTGTGCACCATAAATCATCCAATCCACAGGTCTTCCAGAGGTCAGATGGGAGCAGACGTCTGGCCATGTCAGCATCCAGGAATGCAGTGTCCGTTGGACTGATAACAGCTTAAGGAAAGGTTTGGTTTTCAGAAAGTTTCTAGAAAGCCCGCGTGAGCATAAACCCCCCTCCCTCCGTTTCTATGACAACCGAAGCGGCAAAGCAAAACTAGCGAGGTTGACATTCAGCCCCCCTTCAGAAGAGACAGCTTCTAATCCTGAAATAGAGAAAAGAAGAGGTAATATCACAACAATTAATACTCATCATGATTCAAGGTTTATCAGGGTATTTGGTGTGGAACAGCTGCACTTTTCTAGGTGCTCTAACATCACGTTTATTCACCCACTCAGCTTGTGATAATGGGAAGTGCTTCCAGGCTATGAGATACTGTACTTTCCCATGATGTTTTCTAGAGTCCAAAATCTCTTTTACTTCAAAGTGTTGTTCCCCTTCAATGAGGATGGGGACAGGAGGAGGTTCCTTGGACGGACGTAGAGAGGATGATTGTTCCAGTTTCAGTAAACTAACATGAAACACTGGATGAATTCGTCGCAAGTTCTTGGGTAAATCTAATTCAACCGTGACTGGGTTAATGATCCGAGTAACAGGGAAAGGGCCCACATACTTAGGACCAAGCTTTTTTGATTTCTGTGGAGTTTGTAAATACTTGGTAGACAGATAAACCATGTCCCCCACTTGATAAGCATGTGCAGGGCATCTCCTTTTGTCGGCTTGGGTTTTATGGGCTTGGTGAGCATCATCTAACGCTTTACGAGTCACTGCCCAAGTCGCTCGTAGCTGATCGATCCACTCAATCAGAGAAGGGTTTTGTGGGTCATCATGAGGTAACTCTGGGATTGGCACAAACTCTTGCCCAGAAGCCACCTTGAAAGGAGTGAAACCGGTGCTGCTATGTACGGAATTATTATATGCCACTTCTGCGAAAGGCAGTAATTCCACCCAGTTGTCTTGTTGGTAGTTTATATAACATCTTAAATATTGTTCTAGCACACCATTGGTTCTTTCACAGGCCCCATTGGTCTGGGGGTGGTGGGTGGAGCTTAGTCCTTGGGCGGAGCCTATCAACATTAGGAACTCTTTCCAAAAGCTGGAGGTGAACTGTACTCCCCTGTCTGAAATTATACGTTTTGGTGCTCCATGTAGCCTATATACATGTTGAATGAACATCTTAGCAAGGGTTTTTGCTGATGGGATCTTAGTGCATGGGATAAAATGCACCTGTTTGGAAAATAGATCAGTTACTACCCATATAACTGTGCAACCCCCACTCTCGGGAAGGTCTACAATGAAATCCATGGATATCTCTTTCCAAGAAGCAGTGGGCCTGGCCACACTTTGGAGAAGACCAGGTGCCTTCCCGGGAGGTCTCTTAGCTGAGGCACACACTGGACAGCTCGCGACATATGCCTCTGTGTCCTTTTTGAGCGCGGGCCACCAAAACTGTCTTTTGACGAGATGTAAGGTTTTGACAAATCCGAAGTGTCCCGCCACCTTGGAGTCATGGGCGTGTTGCAAAACAGTTACTCGTAAATTAGCTGGGACATACAATTTGGCTCCAACCCAAGCTAGTCCATCACGAAGTGTACATTCGTTTGAGTGGGATCGGAACCACTCATCGGTTTTTAAAGTCTCGAGATTTTTATGATCAGTCCAAACTTCAAAAGGATGTTTAGCTCCTTCGAGAAAGTGTCTCCAGGTTAGAAGTGCCCAACGTACGGCGAAAGCCTCCTTTTCCCATATGGCCCATCTCCTTTCAGTTTCGGATAGTTTCCGGGATGTGTAGGCACAAGGCTGTAATTTTCCATCCGCATTCTTTTGCAGAAGTACGGCCCCTACTGCAACATCACTGGCATCTGCCTGTACCACGAAAGGTTCGTCCATATCTGGGTGTTTAAGAACTGGTTCAGCAGCAAATAGCCGTTTCAGTTTTTCGAATGCTGCCTGACAGTTCATAGTCCATTCAAGAGGTTTGGAGGGTTTTGGTTTTTCTTCACCCTTGGTTTTCAGGAGATTAGTTATTGGCAATGCGATTTTGGCAAACGAGGGGATGAACTGTCGATAAAAGTTAGCAAATCCCAAAAAACTCTGTAACTGCTTGCGGGTGCGTGGCGCTGTCCATTCTAACACCGCCTGAACCTTTGCAGGGTCCATTTCTATTCCCTCCGGGGAGATGCGATAGCCAAGATAGTCAATTTTGGTTTGGTGGAACTCACATTTAGAAAGCTTTGCATACAGTTCAGCAGCCCTAAGTTTTTTCAGGACGGTGCGTACTAATCTCACATGGTCGGCCATGTTGTCAGAGTAGATAAGAATGTCATCCAAATAAACGAGCACCCCCTTATACAAATGCTCATGCAAAATTTCATTGATTAATTGCATGAATACTGCAGGAGCCCCTTGTAGTCCAAATGGGAGTACTCGGAACTGGAAACACCCCAGCGGACAGTTAAATGCAGTTTTCCATTCATCCCCTTCCTTGATGCGCACCCTGTAATAAGCCTCCCGTAAATCCAATTTGGTAAAAATCTTCCCCTTCCCTAAGTGAGCCAACATGTCCTTCATGAGGGGTAAGGGGTAGACGTTTTCCACGCAAATCGCGTTTAGGTTCCTATAGTCAACTACCAGACGAAAGGAACCATCTTTCTTTTCTCTGAATAAAACTGGTGCGGCCACTCGTGGTCTGGCTGGTTGGATGAAACCCCGTTCTAGGTTTTTGTCAATAAAATTTCATAGTTCCCCCAGTTCACGAGGGGTCATAGGATAAATCTTTGGCTTAGGGAGCTTCACTCCCGGGAGTATCTCAATAGCACAGTCTGTAGCCCTGTGGGGGGGCAGCACATCCGAGGCCTTCTCGCTAAAAACTTCACGGAGATCCCAATACTCTTTTGGAATTTTCTCCTCCCCCTCTATGTGGTCTATTGCCATCTCCGCTTCTTCTGGGCCCCCTCTGTCTTCAAGGGGGGGCTCCTTCCCTTCAGGTGGTGGCTTACTAGCACGAATGCGCAGAACCCCCGTTTTCCAGTTAATTCGTGGGTTCCATTTCCGTAGCCAGGGCAAGCTAAGAATGAGGGGTCGTTCCATGCTAGGGGCCACCACAAAACTGAGAGTCTCTACGTGGTCCCCTAATTTCATTTCAATGGGTTCCGTTATGGAACTAGTTGGGGCCCCGCCTGCCATCGACCCATCTAGCTGGCAGAATGCAATAGGCCTTTTCAGCTCCCTCAGCCCCAGGCCCATCTTTTCTACTACTTTCGGGCTGATAATGCACCTGGTGCACCCAGAGTCTAATAAGGCTGGCATCTGTGCATGGGCCCCTGTGGACGGTGCTTTAAGTTCTATGGGGATGAGTAGGGGCCCCTCAGTGTGACTCACCAGATCATCGGAGTCGGTCTCGCTGTCGTCCGCGTGGGTCGGAGTTCCCAACTCCCCTTTGGTCCGGGGAGCAAACTCTACGACTTCCCCCTCCAGCATGACTTCACGAACTTTTGCGGGTGTTTTGTCCATCTTCTTTGGCGCTCTGCTGGCAGGTTTTGGCACTGGCCTGGAAGAGCACTCAGCGGCCCGGTGTCCCTCCATGCCGCACTTAAAACAAGTGAAAGGCTTCGGCTTGGGTTTGGTTTCCGGCCTTCCCCCAGCCGTCTTTGGGGCTTCCTTGCGGTGGTAGGAGAATGAGGGTTCCCCGGTACGCCCCCTCCTTAGTCGGCTACGGCTTATCTCAATTTCTGCATCCTCAGCTGCTATGTACCAACTGTCCAGATCTTCGGGAACCTCCCGTGCTCTACAGTCGTGGTAGATTTCATCATTCAGCCCGTCTTTGAAACCTTCCAGCAAGGCTACCTCTGACCACCCTGTCATGTATGGCGCTAGCTCCCGAAATTCTTGGGTGTATTCCGCTACCGATCTCCGGCCTTGCTGGATACTTTTCATACGGAGCCTCGCCTTTCGCTCAGCTAGGTGGTCCTCGAAACGCCTCCTAAGGGCCGCCATAAACTGGTTGTAATTCCGCAGCAGGGGGGAATTGTTATTGTGGAGTACCACCATCCACTCGGCTGCCACCCCCTCTAAAGCACTGGTGACACATCTCACTCGGGCTGCATCTGACAAATAGTCCTCGCCCCAGTCTTGCATGTGATTCCACACTTGGGTTAAGAAAAATCCCAATGTTTTTGGGTTCCCATCATACTTTCCAGGAAAGGGGGGAATTTTAGGATTTTTCCGCCTGCGAGGTGGGGCCTGTAAGGCTGGGGGCCCCTGGACTGCTGCATCCCTCCTTTGACCACCCAATACCTGGGATATATCTTCGTCAGCTCTCTCTTCCTCTCCCCCACAAACTCCTTCCTCAGGATCTATTTTAGAGTCTTCTTCTTCCCCCCCCCCCCCCCGGGTATGCATAAGACTCACGGGCTTTTCGGTCTTCATCAATCTCATGAATGAGTTGAAGGGCTTGCTCCATTTTGAGGCATTCCTTCTGCTCCTGCAGCCACACGCCTTCTCCTTTTTGGGGTCTGGAGGTAGTTACTCCACGGGGGGTCTTTCTCAGGTCCGGCAACCTTCTGACCCCTGTCGACCATCGGGCTGGCTCTTCCCTCGGTTCCTTCAGTTGTAAATTCTCCATCCATTTTGCAGCCTCTTCGGGTTGCTGGTATGAAGACATTGCCGAGCCATACGCTCCCATCTGTTCTGTATCACTTCCCTGATCAGACATTCTGTAAAGTTTTCAGCCCCCTCGGTGTGATCCGGGATGGCTGTGATGAGAATCCTGCTTATTGTCAGGTATGCTTCCTTCAGTATCCAGGAAAGGAGGACCCAGACTCCATTAGATAGGTTAACTGGTACTTTTACTAGATATGAATTGAATGCAACCATAGAAAGCAGGATTCTGAAGCAAAACGCACGAAAGTTACAATTAGAAAGCATCCCCCTCCCTTGTGCACCATAAATCATCCAATCCACAGGTCTTCCAGAGGTCAGGTGGGAGCAGACGTCTGGCCATGTCAGCATTCAGGAATGCAGTGTCCGTTGGACTGATAACAGCTTAAGGAAAGGTTTGGTTTTCAGAAAGTTTCTAGAAAGCCCGCGTGAGCATAAACCCCCCTCCCTCCGTTTCTATGACAACCGAAGCGGCAAAGCAAAACTAGCGAGGTTGACAACAGAGAAAATACCCTTGGAAGAAGAAGTAATAAAAAAAAATTTAGAGTGTGCCGAAATGAATAGATTAACTTTGATGATTAAGGATAGGGAAGAGTTAGAATATTTTAAGATATTTTTATTGTTGGTTGGAAAAGAGATATAAATGATTAATTGCATAATTATGTTTAAAAACTTGAGGATTAGAACATGAATATAGTAATGAATTGTTATAGTGATTTGGATGAAGATCAAGATAGAAGAAACTTTTGGAAGAAAAAGAACAAAGAGAATTGAAGAAGATAACATCGAGATGTCACAGGGGAGGGAGGACTGATGTACTAAATGTTTGACTTAAAAAATAAAAAAATATATTTTAAAAAATAGCTCGAGTAAACCATCAGGGGATGCTATTGTGTTTACTGTACCACACTGGTAATCCCAACATTAGATATAGATTTGAAATTATTGTTGACATTTTTATTTTAAGGATTACTTGCAATTTCGTAGGAAACAGATTTTTGCAAGAAAGAATTTGTATCTTAAGAAAAACACACTGTAGAGAACAGTAATCTATTCCTGCATGATTAATATGACACATAAAAAACAGGAGGTTTGATGACACTGTTGTGGCCATCATCTTGACCTTTTGTTTTATTGAGAATTTTTTTAAAAAAAGTTTACATATATATCCCCTCCTGCCCTCCTCCCTCCCCCATCCCTTCCCCCTTACCCTCCCTCCTCTCCAACCCTTTCCCTCCCACCCACCCACCCTCCCTACTTCCTAGAATAAAATACAAGGTATAACATTCAACAATCATAATCCATCATAATCTAATAAACTATAACATCTTACATCTCTCTGGTACTTTAATTCCCATACACCATACTAAATTTAACTACCTAATTATATCTTTCTATTTATTCATAAACTATTTGAAATTTTTTAATCCAATATTTACTTTGAATATAGTCTATCCATCTTCTCCATTCCCTCACATATTTTTCATTTGAATGATCTTTCAAATACGCTGAAATTTTTGCCATCTCTGCTAAATTTGTTACTTTTAATGTCCATTCTTGAATAGTAGGCAAATCTTGCTTCTTTCAGTACTGCGCCACCAACAATCTTGCTTCAGTTATTAAGTTCAAAATCAAATTAGTCTCTATAACCGTACAATCCATAACTATTCCCAACAGAAACAGCTGTGGAGTAAACTTTATCCTCTTTTTAGGAATATTTTGAATAATCCACCATATTTTTATCCAGAATGCTTTAACCTTTTTACATGTCCACCATACATGAAAATATGTAGCATCATCACAATCACATCTCCAACGTTTAGATTGTAAATTCGGATACATACAAGATAATTTTTGGGCTCTAAATGCCATCTATAAAACATTTTGTAAAAGTTCTCTCTTAAATTTTGTGCTTGCGTAAATTTGACATTTCTAACCCAAATTTTTTCCCAGGTTTCCATCATTATTGGTTGTTCAAAGTTTTGCGCCCATTTTATCATACAGTCTTTAACTAATTCTGTTTCCGAGACTATTTCTATCAGTATATTATACAACCTTTTAAAATGCATTTGACTTTGGTCTCTTATTTGTTTTACCAAATCTTCATCACTTTGTATGATACCAATTTTCTGATTTCTTCTCCATCTGGCTTGTAATTGTACATACTGGAACCAAGTTTGAATTATCTTTTCCTCTTTTTAATACATTCAAAGGTTTTAATTTTAATATACCTTCCTCTTTATTAAGAATTTCTTTGTATGTAATTACATCCTGTCTTTTTTCTATACTTATGTTCTCTATCGCATGCCTGGGTACAGTCCATATGGGTATCTTGTCATTTAATTTATACTGATATTTCTTCCAGACACGCAATAAAGCATTCCTCAATATATGACTTTTAAATATCCTGTCCACCTTTTTGTCATACACTAAGTAGGCATGCCAACCATATATCAAATCATATCCTTCAATATTCAAAATCCTTTCATTTGTTAAATTAGTCCAATCACTAATTGCTGATAAAACAGCTGCTTCATGATATAGTTTTAAATTGGGCATTTCAAGCCTCCTCTTTCTCATGTATTCTGCATTATTTTTAATTTTACCCTTGATTTCTTCCCTGCCCAAACAAATTTATTAATACCTTTCTGCCATTCTTCCAAATTAGCATCCTTTTAAAGTATTGGTATCATTTGAAAAAGAAATAAAAATTTAGGTAAGACATTCATTTTTACTACTGCTATTCTACCCAACAAAGACAATTGTAATTTTTTTCCAGTTTTCCAACTCTACCTGTATTTTGTGCCATAACAATTCATAATTATACTTGCATAATTTCCCATTTGATGTTGCAATATAAACTCCTAAATACTTAACCTTTTTCACTATTTCACATCCCGTTACTCTTTCTAGTTCTTCTTTTTGATTTGTTATCATATTTTTAACTATCATCTTTGTTTTCCCAATATTTATTTTGAACCCTGATATTTGACTATACTGATTAATTATCTCCATCAAACCTATGGCTGATTTCACTGGTTGAGTTAAGGTTACAACCAAATCATCTGCAAATGCTCACACTTTATAGTCATAATGTCTAATCTCAATTCCCTTTATCTTCTCTGAATTACGTATTTTATTCAGCAATAATTCCAGAGTTAATATAAACAATAATGGGGATAAAGGACACCCCTGTCTTGTTCCTTTTTCAATTTTAAAGATTTCTGTTAAACTACCATTAATTATTATTTGAGCTGTCTGTTCCTGATAGATTGTGTAAAATAATCCCCAAATTGCATCCTCTGCACCATTTTCAATAAAAACTGCCAATTCACTCGATCAAAAGCTTTTTCAGCATCCAAAAAATATGAGCACCGCTGGGATTTGATTGTTCCTTTCCAAATACTCCAATATATTAACAATTTGTCTTACATTGTTTTTCGTTTGTCTCCCTTGTATAAAACCAGATTGATCACTATGAATCATTTGCTGCATTACCGACATTAACTTGTTTGCTAGTATCTTGGCAAAAAATTTATGATCAGTATTGAGTAATGATATAGGCCTATAATTCTTTGGATGTGTATGATCTTGGTCTTCTTTCGGGATTAGAGAAATAAAGGCTGTTCTCCATGACGGTGGTACCACTCCTCCCAATTGTATTTTGCTAAATAATTCCTTAAGGGGTTCAACCATTTCCAATTGTAAATGTTTATAATACACAGCCATCAATCCATCTGTACCAGGAGCTTTACCAACTTTTAATTGTTTAATTGCCAGGAGAATTTCCTCCTCTACTATTGGTTGATTCAGCCTTTCCCTTTGTTCCTCCGAAACAATAGGAATATTCTCCTTATCCAAATATCTATCTATATCTACACCTTGTACTTTATCTTCAGTATACAAACTTGTATAAAATTCTAAAAAAGCCTTTTTAATCATATTCTGTTGATAAACCACTTTTCCTTTGTAATTTATTTTCTCTATAATACGGGATTTCTGTTTTTTCCTCAACATATATGCTAGCCATTTACCTGGCTTATTTGCATTACAAAAAGTATTATGTTTAGCATATTGCAAATTAGTTGCCACTTGATCTGAAACCAACATAATAAACTGCCCTCGTAATAAAGTACTCGCTTCTTTAGTTTTCTTATCCTCTGGATTGTGTATTAACACCTTCTTTTTTCTTTATCTCTTCTTCTAGCTCCCTCCTTTTTTCCTTTTGTCTACATCTGTATGCATTATTCAAGTTAATCAAAACACCTCTCATATATGCTTTACTAGCATCCCATACCATTTCCATAGATGTTCTCTTATGCATATTTAAAACAAAAAATTCCTTCATCAATTTTCTACATTCTATCACATTTTTCTCATATCTAAAAAGATTTTCATTTAAACGCCAAGATTTCCTAGACCCTTCTGCATACTCCAATTCCATCCACACTGGACTGTGATCCGTTGTGGTTCTGGGACAAATCTTTGTCTTCTTCACCCTGGAAAGAAAATCATTTGTGGTTAATATAAAATCTATTCTCGAAAAGGATTGATGTCTATCTGAAAAAAATGTAAAATCTTGTTCTTTGATGTTCCTTTCCCACCAAATATCTCTCAATTCCATATCCTCCATCATATCAAAAAAAGATTTAGGCAGTCTTGCTCGCATTTTGATAGTTTGCAAAAGCCTTTTCTTGTCCAATGTAGGATTCAATACTCCATTCCAATCACCCAACAAAATACACGAATTATAATCCCATTGTAATAATTTTGTATGCAACAATTTGTAAATTTTTTCTTTTTTTTATTGAAATTTTTAGCAAACATTTTTACATATATTTCTCCTTCCCCCTGCCCATTCCCGCCATACCCTCCCTAACCCAACCCCAACCCCCACTTCCCGAAGCAAAATACAGAGTATCACTCTAAACAATCATAAACTAATTTAAGCTAACAATCTATAGTCTCTGATCACCCTCTTAAGCTTTTAACTCCATTTAACTAATCTAACGTAATATACTTTATAATACTCTCTTAACCCATTCCTTAGTCAAAAAACTAATTGTAATTTTCTAGTCTTATAGTTGCCTTGAAGATATTCTATCCATCTTTTCCATTCCAATCTAAATTTCTCATTTAGATCTTTTAAATATGCCAAAATTTTTGCCATTTCTGCTAAGTTCATTACTTTTAATGTTCATTCTCCAATAGACGGTAGATCTTCCTTCTTCCAATGCTGTGCCACCAGTCTCACTGCAGTTATTAAATTCAACATCAACTTAGTTTCTATTGCCGTGCAGTTTTGTACAATAACTAACAAAAACAGCTGTGGAATGAATTCTATCCGTTTTTTCAAAACATTTTGTATAATCCACCATATTTTTATCCAAAATGCTTTAACTTTTTTAGATGTTCACCAGATGTGAAAATAAGTAGCATCAACACAATCACATCTCCAACACTTAGATTGCAAGGTAGGATACATACGAGCTAATTTTTTGGGATCCATATGCCATCTATAAAACATCTTATAAAAATTCTCTCGTAGATATTGTGCTTGTGTAAATTTTACATTTCTAACCCAGATCATTTCCCAAGTTTCCATCATTACTAGTTCTTCAAAATTTGGTGCCCATTTTATCATGCAATCTTTAACCAACTCTGTCTCTGAGTCAATTTCTATCAATGCACTATACAATCTTTTAATATACATTGGCCTCTGGTCTCTGATCTCTTGTATCAAATGCTCTTCACTTTGTGCAATACTAATTTTTTGGTCTTTTTTCCACCTATTCTGCAACTGTACATATTGAAACCAAGTTTGAATTACCCTTTCCCCTCTTAATGTATTCAACGACTTTAACTGTAATACACTCTTTTCTATAATAATAATTCTTTATAAGTAACTATATCCTGTCGTTGCTCTATACTTATATTCTCAATTGTGTGTCTGGGAACTGTCCACAAAGGTATTTTATCATTTAGTTTGTATTGATATTTTTTCCAGACACACAAAAAAGCATTCCTTAATATATGGCTTTTAAAAGTCCTATCCACCTTTTTATCATAAATGAAGTAATCATGCCAGCCATATATCAAGTCACAACCCTCAATATTCAATATCCTTTCTTCTCTTAAATTAATCCAATCACTGATAGCCAATAAAACTGCTTCATAATACAATTTAAGATTTGGCATTTTCAAGCCTCCTCTTTCACGTGTATCTTGCATTATTCTTAACTTAACTTTTGGTTTCTTTCCAGCCCAAATAAACTTATTGATACCTTTCTGCCATTCTTCCAAATTTGCATCTTTTTAAAGTACTGGTATCATTTGAAACCGGAATAGAAACTTAGGCAAAACACTCATTTTAACTGCTGCAATCCTACCCAGCAATGACAATTGTAATTTTTTCCATTTCTCTAACTCTACCTGTATTTTATGCCATAGCACTTCATAATTATATTTATATAACTTCCCATTTGACGTTGCAATATAAACTCCTAAATATTTAACCTTCTTCACTATCTCACAGCCTGTTACTCTCTCCAACTCCTGTCTTTCTTTTATAGTCATATTCTTAGTTACATCTTTGTTTTCCCTACATTTATTTTAAATCCTGAAACTTGACCATACCGCTTGACTATATCCATTAAACTCATAGCTGATTTAACTGGTTGAGTTAAGGTTACAACCACGTCATCTGCAAATGCTCGCACTCTTTAATCTTGTTGTCTGATCTTAATACCCTGTAAACTATCTGCCTCCCGTATTTTATTCAACACTTCCAAGGTTAAAATGAACAACAATGGTGACAGGGAACATCCCTGTCTTGTGCCTTTTTCAATTTTAAATGTTTCAGTCAAATTTCCATTCACTATTATTTGTTCTGTTAGTTTCTGATATATTGCTTGAATAGATTTTATAAAATATTCCCCTAATTGCATCTTTTGAACTACCTTCTCTAAAAATTTCTAGTTCAGATGATCGAATGCCTTCTGTGCATCGAAAAACATGAGCACTGCAGGGACCTAGTTGTTCCTACCCAAATATTCCAGTATATTAACTATTTGCCTTACATTGCCTTTCATTTGTCTACCTTGTATAAACCCAGTTTGATCATTGTTAATCACACCTTGCATAACTGACATTAACCTATTTGATAAAATTTTTGCGAAAATCTTATAATCTGTATTAAGTAAAGATATAGGTCTATAATTCTTTGGCTGAGTATGATCCTGATCTTCCTTCAGAATCAAAGATATAAAGGCTGTTCTCCAAGATGGTGGAACCTCTCCTCCCATTTGTATTTTAACAAACAACTCCTTAAACGGTTCTACCATTTCAGGTTGGAGATTTTTATAATATGCTGAAGTCAAACCATCTGTTCCAGGAGCCTTTCCACTTTTCAATTGATTGATTGCAAGGAGAATTTCCTCTGTAGTTATCATTGAATTCAATCTTTCTCTTTGTTCCTCATTAATTATAGAGATATTCTCCTTCTGCACGAATCTATCTTTATCACTGCCCTGTATATTATCACCAGCATAAAGCTTTGTATAAAAATCTAAGAAGACTTTTTAAATCAAACTCTGTTGATACACCTGTTTACCTTTGTATTGCATTTTCTCTACCATGCATGATTTTTGTTTCTTCCTTAAGATATACACTAACCATCTACCTGGTTTATTTGCATTTCAAAAAGTATTACGCTTAGCATATTGCATATTTGTTGCCACCTGGTCTGACATCAACATACTAAATTGCCCTCTCAGTATTGTAATCACCTCTTTTATATTCTTATCATCTGGTTTCCTTACTAGTGCCTGTTCCTTCCTTTTTATTTTCTCCTCCAATTCCCTCCGTTTTCTCTCCTGTTTTTGCCTATATACATTATTTAAATTCATTAACACTCCCCTCATGTACGCTTTACTTGCATCCCAAACCATTTCCATGGACGTGCCCTTATACATATTTAATTCAAAAAACTCCTTCATTAATTTGTTACATTCATTTACATTTGTGTCATATCTAAACAAATTCTCATTCAGCCTCCAAGACCTCATGGATTTCTCTCCAACCTCTAGCTCCATCCATACCGGATTATGATCTGACAAAGTTCTTGGACAAATCTTGGTTTTCTTAACCCTAGAAAGAAAATCATTAGTAATTAAAATAAAATCAATTCTTGAAAAGGATTGATGTCTATCAGAAAAAAAAGTAAAATCTTGCTCATCAAAATTTATTTCACGCCATATGTCTCTTAGTTCCATATCATCCACCATTTCAAAAAAAAGATTGGGGTAGATTAGCCCGTGTATGTAAGTTTGGCACCATTCTCTTCTTATCCTTCTTAATATCAATTACCCCATTCCAATCACCCATCAGTATACATGATGTATAATCCATTTGTACTAGCCTTATATGCAAAAATTTATAAAATTTCTCTTGTTGTTAGTTTGGTGCATTTATTCCCATTAGAAGAACTTTCTTCCCTTCTATTAACAATTCAATTGCTATATACCTCCCTTGTATATCCGCTTCGATTAATTTAGTCATTAAGTCCTTTCTAATATATATAACTATTCCATTTTGCTTCTCCGGTGCAGCTGCTACAAAATGTGTTCCCAATCTAGCATTTATCAAATATTTTTGATCATTTGTCCTTATATGAGTCTCTTGTAAACAAATTACATCATTCTTAAATTGTTTCAAATAATGAAATATCTTCCTCCTCTTTTGTGGTGAATTTAATCCATTGACATTCCAGGTCAAGAATTTAATTGCCATTTTTGGCTCCTGAAAGCTTCTGGAGAACCTTTTCAAAATCCTGGTGGAATTTCTTAGGTCTAGCTCCTCCCACAGCTTCTGTATTAATAGGTACCATTTCTTGGGTTAACATCTGTTGTTTCTTTAGTTCTTCTTTACGTTTAGTTGCCGCCCGTGTCTGTCTTTGATCTTTGGGTTCTTCCACTTTTTCAAATAAATCGATTAGTTGAACATCCTCCGTTATTTGCAAGAGCTGTTGTTGATTAGTCAATGCACCCCCTTGAGCTTGAGCCTGCGTTGTTTCTTCTTCCCCCTTTTTAGCCTCTTCAGCATCTTTCCTTCTTCTGGCCTGTGGAGATGGAGGCTTTCCAGCCTGCAACACGGTAGTGTAAAAATCTCTTGCTTTCCAAACTGAATTAAGATGGTATCTCTCACCCAGATAATTCACCACTAGTGTCAAGTATGCTTCCTTCAGTATCCAGGAAAGGGAAACCCAGACTTCATTATAAAATAAAATATGGTACTTTTACTAGATATAAAGTGAACGCAACCATGGAAAGCAGGATTCTGAGGCAAAAAGGGTGAAAGTTACAGATAGAAAGCATCCCCTCCCATTGTCCACCATAAATCATCCAATCCAAAGGTCTTCCAGAGGTCAGGTGGGAGCACACATCTGGCAGTGTCATCAATCTGGAATGTGGTGTCCGTTACCAGATAGCATCTTAAGAATTGGTTTCGTGTCCTGGTCAGCATTATAGATAGCCCAACTACCTACCCCCCCTCCCTCCATTACTATGACAGCCAAAGCAGAGAAAGCAGAGGCTGACAACTAGTCCAGCTGGTGCCTCCCATCTGTACTGTAATTGACATTTTCTAAGATCATCCACTAAAAAAGCATAGTCCTTCCTGGATCTCAACATTTTCGGGGGAATCTCCTTCAGTATTGTGACCTCCTGTCCTGCCACTTGGAGTTTCTTTTGGTAAGATGCCTGTAAAACTTGATTCCTCATCCTCCTTGTTCCAAAGTAAATCATAATGTCTCTAGGCAGCTGTCTTTGTCTTGCAATCCATGAATTCACACGGAATATTTTGTCCAATTGCCAGGCATACTCGGCCTTTGCTTCTCCAGTAAGATGAGCAAAGGGTTCAACAAAGATCTCTCTAAGATTTTCTTGATTATTTTCTTTCAGACCTCTCACCCTCACTGCCCATTCCATCGCCCGATATTGTTCCATTACAAGTTCAGCTTCCACTTTCTCCATTTTTGTCTGAGCTTCCTTCAGCTTAACATCCACCTCCAAATTGTGCTGATCAATTTCATCCACCCTGTCCTCCAATGTGGTAGTCAAACACCACACTCCTTTAAAGGCTTCCACTATATCTTCTCTTATTTCATCATTGTTAGTTTGAATTGTCTCTTTGATGCCCTGCAATTCTTCCTGCACCTCCTTTAATTTCCCTTCTAAACAAGTTGTAATTTTTTCTTCCAAATTGTCAGACAATTTCTTCAGTGCCCCCTCCAGAACTTCCAAAGTTAAAGCTTGTGATTCTATAGGGACTGGGGGGGGGGGGACACCAAAGACTGTATTCTTGAAATCTGGGCTGGGGATGATCCAGCACTTTTCACCACCCCTGGCTTTGCTTATCTAGCCGCCATTTCCAGGTTTCACTTTCCCCCAGCCTCACCCCAGCAAAGCCAGCAGGGTTCTTATTTAAAATCCTTTATAGATATTATCACTGATCAGCAAATAGTCCTGTCTCTTTAAAGTTCAAGCCTCTCTCCATTCAATAAGGTCTTAACTGTTGACAGCCTTAACAAGTGCTAACGAGCATTAACGATCACTTTCTTCTTTAAGTTTCGATTTCACAGTCTAAAACCAGCCAGCGCCATCTTTGAAAACTTTCTCTAGCTTCTTGAAGGAAGTGAAAGTTTTTGGAATTAAAGTTGTTATACTTGCAATTAATGCCAGGTCTTCTGTCTTTGCTTTGCCTGCATCTTGCAAAACGTTGTATCTCAATAGGCTTGCAGGGGTGGTCACAGCACCTTGTTCTGTCGGAGACAGAAGCTTGCCCAGGTCTGGAGCTTTTTATAGGCATTTGGGGAGCTCTCTCCCTCCACACCCCAGGATTGATCCTGGGGAGATTGGGGGGGGGGCTCTATCCATGCCTAATAGCTCACTCTCCCCTCTTTGCCCGAGGGGAAAGTTCCGAGCCACTGGAGCAGCTGATTTTCACTGCTCCGGCGGTTTTTATGGTTCCCAGGGGATCGCAGCTCCCGAAAGAGCTGCTGCGATGCCGGCGTTGCCCCCAGAAGACTTGTAAAAAATTTTCTTGTTGTTAATTGGGTGCATATACACCCACTAACAGAGTTTTCTTTCCTTCTATTCATAATTCAATTGTTAGATATCTTCCTTGTTGATCTGCTTCAATTAATTTAGCTATCAAGTCTTTTCTTAAATATATCATTATTCCATTTTTCTTCTCTGGGGCAGACGCCACAAAATGTGTACCCAATTTCGCATTCATCAAATATTTTTGATCATTTATCCTAATAGGTGTCTCTTGCAAACAAATTACATCATTTCTGAACTGTTTCAAATAGTGAAATATTTTCTTCCTTTTTTGAGGTGAATTTAAACCATTAACATTCCAGGTTAGAAACCTAGAAGCCATCTTTAGGGTCCCGAAGCTTTTCGAGCACTGATTGAAAGTCCACCTGGAACTTCTTCTTTGGTCTTGCCCCTCCCACAGCTTCTGTATTTGTACTTGTACTTTCTTGTGTTAGTGTCTGAGTTTGTTACATCTTCAGTTCTTGCTCCTTCCGCTTGGTTGCTGCTTGAGTTTGTCTTTGTTCTTTAACATCTTCTATTTTTTCAGATAGCTCCCAAGCTTGTACAGCACCTAAGACTTGCAATAACTCTTCTTGCATACTCACAGCACTTCCTTGTGCTTGTGCTTGCATACCTTCCTTCTTCCCTCTGCTGCTTCTCTCCCTTTTCTAGCTCCTGGGGGTGGTGAATATCCAGCCTTTAGTGTATTGGCATAAAAATCTCTTGCCTTCCAAATTGTATTAAGATGATACCGTTCTCCTGCATAATTCACCACTAGTCCAGCTGGAACCTCCCATCTGTACTGTATCTGGTGATTTCTGAGTTCATCTACCAGGAATGCATATTCCTTCTTGGCTTTCAACATTTTAGTCGGAATTTCCTTAAATACTGCAACCTCCTGTCCTGACACTTGTAACTTTTTTTTTTTTGAGCATTATAAATTGAAGTTGATGTAACTTTATTTGTATGCAAATATAATTAACTAAACCCTTAAAGTCCTTAGATTAATCCTTAAGGAATCTTTAGATGGATTGCTTCCTTAATTAGGAATATTTAAGCTGCAGAAATCTGGATGACAGATGGCTACAGAGAGTTAATGTTTTCAGTAACTACTTCTGGGGAAACTTTTGCAAACAAGGATTGAGCAAAGATGCACTAAGCTTGACAATAGAAATGATTGTTCAAACCAAATTATCTCTCTGACTCACTTTTTATATGTGGAAAATATATCAAAGAATGGAATATTACCACCTTTACTATTCTGTTCATGCGTAGTCTATTTCTACAAGTCAAAAAATAACCATATTCTTCCAAGTCATAAATCCTATACTTTCAGGGTACCACTACAGAAACAGAACTAAGAAAAAGACGCTCCAGTTCCTACCACATGTCAATGGATTTTCTCTCTGATCCTACTGCAAGGCAAAGAGCAATGAGTATAGCTAGCATACTTACCAACACAATGGAAGGTAAGCATCCCATGTAAACAACCCTTCTAAAATTCAGAGGGAAAAACCTGAATTTCCATTTCAAAAACAAATATCTTCATATTCATTAATTTAAATGTTATTAATTTGTTGGTGACTGTTGATTTTTGTTTTCCCAATATAAACTTTTTCTTTATTACCAATACAATATAATGTTAAGAAGACCTAAAAAGAAATCTAATAAAGACACCAGATTTGTTATTTTAGGAGAAAATTCTTAATATTCTAATTTTCTGGATTCTTTAGTTCAAAGAGCCAATCAAATGGAGCAGAACAGTGCTTCTTTTCTGCTTTCAGTTTTCTCGGTTTACTCTGATTTTCATGCTGCAACAATTTCTTCAGCTAAAACAGGGTTCTAATTAGATCTTGCCTACTCCAGTTTTTCATAATGTTCAAATGCAAACAAAACAGCAAAGCACAGTTAACATGAATATTAATATGATTTGCAAAGCAGCTTCAACTATTTCTATAATTTGGTACAGATTCAGGCATAACGCCAACCATGGGTTGGGTCTATGGTGTCAGATCGGTGTGTAGTCCTGTTTCCTAAATTCCAATTGAAACTCTTAACTACAATAGGCCTTTTGCCAGAAATGATGTGTCTTGTCTCAACAAAGATGCATGCAATTTACCTTGATAAGGGGGGTTCCTGTTACCTCATCACTTCAGTGTAATCTTTTACCTCTCCTCCTCTTTGCCTCATCCTGCACTTGCAAAAACTAGAAGAGAGGTCAATATATATATATATATATGTATGTATGTATGTATGTATGTATGTATGTATGTATATATGTATATATATATATATATATATCACAGGTATTCAGAAGCTCCTCTGACACTTCCATGTACAGACTCCTCTTTCATATTCTGAAAGTGCCAGAGAAGGTTGCAGGAGTCCTGGAGAAGCTGTAGAAAAATCGTCTTGTGGAATTTATAGAAGTAACACAGCCATTTTGATGCACTAATACAAATAATGCATTTATCCTAGTGCTGACAATGGAGCTGTTTCATGAAGCAACTTTGGATGGATTCTCTTCTCAGAATGTTGTCAAAACAGGGCATCTTTATGGAGACTTGCCCAGCCCTAAATTATAGAAAAAGTTTTACAATACAATTTTTTTTTCATTTCCCCCCCCCACCCCCACCCCCACCTCCCTACCCCCCCAGCCTCCCTCCACCCTCACCCCTTCCCTCCCCATCCCTCCCCTGACTTCCGCTACAAATTTTTTTTAAAAAAACAGCAAAGATTTATAACAAAAAGAAAAGCAAAAACTATTATGTATTCAAATTCTAAATTGAAGAAAAGTTTTGAAGGAAGAAGAAAGAAAGGAAAAAAAGAATTAAAAAAAAGGGAAAAGAAAAATATAACAATAGATCCATAGATATTAATATTCATCTAAAGTTAACAATATTATAATAAAAAAACACCCAATAATAATAACCATTATAATATTCAAGCCAATTTAAAAATTATTATACCTTTCTGTGAACCATTGGTATTAACATTATTAATCATATGCCAAACTCAATCCCCCTTCTAATAAAACATAATATAACCTGCATATTCATATCAAATAATTTGATCCCAACTACACCCCTTAACTAAAAAGCAAAAAGAAAAACATAAAACATGCAATATAATATAATTATGCATATATTATTATAATCATACAATTACATCCAAAAAGAAATTTTTCTATTTCCATAATCCAAATTTCAATCTTCTCTTCATCTTGATTGAAGTTAAATATTCTTTCTCCACATAAATCCAATTCCAATAAGCTTCGTCTTCTATCTGCCCCCATCAGCAAAATAAAGCATCTCTCCACATAAACCCCCCGTGTGACTTTATATAGATAATATCCAACCACGAAGGTATTCACTCTTCTAGGTAGAATCATTCAAACTAGCTTATACTATTCCACCTAAAAGAAAAAACCAATGCAGCTCCTCCAAGCCTTGAAAGAAAAAGAAAAAAGAAAAAGAAAAGATCTAGAAACTGCATTCCCAGATGTTCTTTTAAAGCTCTTTCAAATCCTGTCACCCTTTGCAGTTCATTCCTTCTGGTTGTAAGATGTTTTCATTTCCATTCTTTTCTCCTAGATGATAAATTCCAAAAAAAACCTATAATAGGGTAACTGCAGATCGCTGCTACTATTGCAGCAATCTGTTAAACTTACTCAGGATGTTAAATCCAATTCAGGATAAACTTTGCAATAAAATTTTTATAAGTCTCCAACTCAGGATGAACTCTTTATAGTCCATGAATCCAACTCAGTTTAAACTTTAAAAATTTTATAACCTATTTCCACATCTTTCAATACTTTCTGTTAACATCTGTAACCTCTGAAACAGTTCACGATACTCATCAGCAATTTCCAATCGAGTTTCCTCAATAACTTCTAGTTCCTGTTGTTTAGCATCACCCCCCATTTCTTGAGGAGCATTGGACCTCTGCTGCTGTTCATCTCGGATTGTAATATTTTTTAAATCTTGCTCCAGCAGTTCAAGGTCCGGTACTCCTGCTCTGGATTCACTGGGATGCTCAATTTTTTTTATCTGAAAGGTCCATAATGGGATCCTCTGGAAAACCACTTTGTACTCCTTTTTCTTTTAACATTCTTTGAATCTCTTCCTTCTGTTTACCTTTTGCAGACTCTCTTTCTTGTTTTTTATTCTTAATATATTCCAGGGCTCCCTTAAAAATATTTTTATAAAAATGTTCCGCTTTTTCAATAGTATTCAAACAATATCTCACACCATGGTATCTAAAAATTATACCAACTGGTAAGTCCCATCTAAATGGGATATTACTTCTCTTCAATTCCTTAATCAAAAAAGCAAATTCTTTTCTGTCCTTTAAAACCTTCGGTGGTAACTCTTTAAAAATATTAATTTGTATACCTTCTACTTGCACTCTGGCAGAGTAGGACTTTTGTAAGATATCATCTCTCAATCTTCTATCAGTAAAGTAAACAACAACGTCTCTGGGCAAATTCCTTTAGCTACACTTGAGTTGACTCTGTAGATTTTCTCTATACAGCCAAGAATTATCTCATCTTCTAGCTTTAGTAATTCTGCAAAGACCTTTGCACAAATTGATCTTAAGTTTTCTCTCTTATTTTCTCTTATACCTCTTAATCTAATTGCTGATTCCATAGTTTTAATTTGAAGCATAATGATATCATTCTGTATGTTCTGATTTTGAACCTCAGCTTCCACAAACTTTTCTTGTATTTCTTGTATCTGAGAGTCAAACTTACTGCTGATCTCAGTCACTTTCTCCCCCATTTCAACCACCACACTTGAAAGATCCGAGATTACTTTGGTAATAGTTTGACTTAATTGGTCATACTTCCCAGAAACCAACTCCTCAAGATTCTTCTGTGAACTTTTTATTTTGTCAACAATGCTCACTAAAGAACTTGTTATAAAATCTTTTAAGTCCACCTCTGCCAATCCATGCAGATGAATCATTTCAGCTTTGTCCTTCAGCTGGCTCATGGGGGAGCCCCCCCTTCCTTTAGGTTTGGGAGTCATCTTTACTTTAGTTTACTTTACTTTACTTTTAAAAAAGACCAATAAAGTTCTTCTTACTTCAATTAAAAAGAAAACAGAAAAAATCTATTTAAATCAACCTTTGTTTCTTTAATTCTTCTCAATATGAAAATGTTTCTTTTAAAATCTCTCAGCACTAAGCACTGCTTTCACTTTCCGCTCTCATTTTTTCTTCCAGCAGAGCCTGTCGCCATCTTAAAAGCACTTTCACTCTTCATCCTCTCCTTCCCTTTTCTTTTCCTTCCTCCAAAAAATCAATAAAAAAAATCATACTTGCATTAGACTTGCCTTCTTTCTTGCCCAGCTTGTTTCTGTTGTCAGTTCAGTCGTGGTGTTGCTCACGACGTCTGGCTCTGCTAATTAACTAATTAGCGGAGATCCCTCTCGGCGCGGAGCATACTCTGGGGGTGGATAGGGAGCCATCGCTCTGAGCCTTCCCCAGGACAAAAGAGAAAGTCCTGGGGTGACTCAGGGGGCTCAACCTCACCCCCAGAAGCTCTCCCCGCTCCTTCAATTAAGGAGCGGATTTTTCGAGCCGCTTACCAGCTGTAAAGCGGCTCTTAACGCGCCGGGAGGCTGGCGGTCATGAAGAGACCGCTGACAACCACGGAGGCGCCACCGGAAGTCCCCCACTTGTAACTTATTTTTATAAGAAGCTTGTAAAATCCCATTTCTCATCTTTCTGGTAACAAAATAAATCACAATATCTCTTGGTAGCTGTCTTTGTCTAGCAATCCATGAATTCACGTGATAGATCTTGTCAATCTGCCATTCATATTCTTCTCTGGTGTCTCCAGTAAATTGTGCCAGGGCTTCTACAAAAATCTCTTTCAAATTTTCTTGAGAATTTTCTTTCAGGCTTCTCACTCTCAAAGCAAATTCCATCACCCTATACTGTGTCATCATTATGTTTGCTTCTGTTTTATCAATCTTGATTTGTGCCTCTTCCACTTTGCTCTCCAAATTCTCATTAGCTTGGTTAATCTCATCAACCTTTTCCTCTAACGAATTAACATGACCAAACAGTCCATGGAATGCATCAACAATATCCTCTCTTATCTGCTTGTTTCAGGTTTTAATTATCTCCTTCATTTCTGCCATTTCCTCAGACACCTCTTTTCTTCTTTAATTTTCCCTTGCAGTTCCTTTAAAGCCCCCTGGAGCATTTCAGGTGCTAATGTTTGCATTTGTGCTTGAGTTTGTGTATCTGCTGGGGCCAGCAAAGATTGCAATCTGGTGGTTTGGGCAGGGGAATTCCCACCCTCCCAGTAGATTTTGTCACAGCAGGTTTTACTTGCTTCAAAGCCATTTCAGGGTTACACAATCCAGCAACCAGCCCAGTAAACCAAAAGTCAAAAAGTACTTTTAATTCTGATCTTTAATCTTTAAATCCTGTTCTTGAATCCCAAAGTCTTAATTCTTTGCAAGTAAACCCATAGGAATTAAGCGAGGCTGACAGCTTTAACAAGTTAATAAGTTAACAAGCACTTTCTTCTTTGACTTTGACTTTCCTCTTCTCAGCCTTAACAAGCCAGAACCATCTTTTTTTCCCTTTCCTTCAACTTTCCCCGCTCTTAAAGACTTGAAAAGAAACAGTTTCCAAATGGAATTAAAGCAAAGTACTTGCAGTTATAAAGTCTCCTGTTGTCAGCGTTCCAGGGCTGACATTAGAAGGAAGAGAAGGAATGTGACATTTCACCTAGTTAAATCTTTCTGAAAACTTAGTCTCCCGGGAGATGCATGGGAGGGGCGATATTCCTGTAAACTGAGGTGGTAGCGAAGGGAAGAATTATTTGGAAGACAGCCAATGGGGAGCAGAGAATGGGGAAAAGGAAAAGGTGGGGGTTTTTTGGGGGGGTAAGTGCTGACTGTGTGGCAGTCAGGTGCGGGCTGCATTGCTCAATAAAGAGAATATTTCCTAAAAGCTCCACTGCTTGGAAATCCACTTTATTTTGAGAATGAAACCGGAACCCTGACATCTGTCTTTGTTCTGCCTGCTTTGAATGTCAATGCTGTTACAAGATTGCTTGCAGGGATGGTTGTGGTGTCTTGTTCTGCCTTCAGGCAGACATGTCCTGGATTCAGAGCTTCGCCAGGTTCCTGGGGAGCTCTCACCCTTTAAGCCCCAGAATTGTTTCTAGGGCTTTTTGGGGAGCTCTACCTGCACCTGGCTGCTCTCTTTTCCCTCTTCTCCCGAGGGGGAAGTTTCTTCGCCGCTAGACAGCTGATTTTCACTGTTCTAGCGGCTGATGAAATTGCGGGGCTAGTGCTCCTCAAAGGAGCAACCACGACACCAGTGGAGCCACTGTGAATCACTTCTTGACCTTTTTGTCCATCTTTGGACTGTTTTGATCAAGGCAGGATACATTGCCAAAGTTGAAGCAAATGGTTCTAGAAGGAACAAACCTTGCTGACTCACTTAGCAAATGTATGGTTTTTCATTTATAGAAATCTAGTTATGACATGGTGTGAGGGTGTTAAGTGAAATGAATTTATTGGTGTCAGCTCATTCCTTAATGGATCACAAAACCAATGAAGATAATTTATTATGACAAAAATCTCTTCTTTTGAGAAAAGAGTATACAAGACCTTGTGCTATCTTGGTTCACTTCCTTCCTCTGCGGCAGCTCTCAGGCAGTGTTGATGGGGGGGGGAGATCCAGCCCTCGCCCACTGCTTTATGGGATTCTGCAGGGTTTGGTACTCTCTCTGCTCCTGTTCAACATTTATATGAAGCCACTGGGTGAGATCATCTGTCACCATAGACTGAGGTATCACCAATATGCTGATGATACTCAGCTGTAAGTCTCAGCCTGTGATGACTTAAGTGATATCGTGTCCTCCCTCTCACCGTGCCTAGAGACTATTAGGGGCTGGATGAGGAGCAATGGCTTAAAATAACCATTGCAAGACCAAATGGCTCTGGGTTTGAGGTTTGTTGGCTCAGGGAGACTTGCCACCTTTAGACTTGGATTGGGTGGCACTATCCCAAACAGACCCTATGCATAATCTAGAGGTTTTCCTGGACTCATGATTCCTGCTCGAAGAGCAGATGGTGGTCGTGGCCCAGAGAGCCTTTGCACAACTGCAGGTTGTGTGCCAGTTATACCCTTTCCTGGACCAACAGTCCCTACTCACAGTCACTCATGCCCTAGTCACTTACCGTCTTGACTATTGCAATGAGCTCTACATAGGGCTGCCCTTGAAGAGCATCCGGAAGCTCCAGTTGGTGCAAAATGCAGTGGCTCGCATGGTTTTGTGCAGACCCCGGTGTGCACATGAATCACCTCTCCTGTGGGAGCTGCATTAACTGCCAATTTGCTTCCAGGTGCAATTCAAGGTGCTGGTTGTCACCGTTAAAGCCCTTCATGGCTTGGGACCAGGTTATCTGAGAGACGTCTCTTTCCGGTCACACCTACCCAACCCATCAGAGCAGAAAGGCAGGGAATGTTGCGGGCTCCATCCCCAAGGGAGATACACCTGGTGGGACCAGAAAAAGGGCCTTTTCCATGGTGGCACCCTCTCTCTGGAACATCATTCCCCCAGAGATTAGAATGGCCCTCACTCTAATACTCTTCTGGAAGGCACTGAAGACCTGGTTCTGCCAGCGGGCCTGAAGAACCCAGAGTGGGATGGAGCCCATTAAATGGCTCATGTGATCTGCTGTTGCTGGGGTGGGGGATGGGAGGTGGGGGTGATTTTGTTATATTGTAATATATTAATTTATTTGATTCTTTTTGTTAGTTTTTATTGTTTTAAATGTGGTTTTATATTCTGTAAGCTGCCTTGAATCGCTATGGGCGAATAGATGGCAATATAAATTCAATCAATCAAATAAATTTATTTATTTATTTATTTATTATTTCAATTTATATACCGCCCTTCTCCCCGGGAGGGGGACTCAGGGCGGTGAACAACCAGATTTAAAACACATATAATACAAACATTAAAAGAATAATAAAATTAAATTAAATTCATTGGCGTTCCAAATAAAATTCTAACCCCATTAAAATACCCAATTTAAAACCCCAGGAATCAATAAGAAAAATTTTGTTAAAACCCCATTAAAACAATCAAGCAAGGCCGGCTTGTTGAAATAAATAGGTCTTAAGGGCCTTTCGGAAAGTGCGGAGGTCCGGGATCAAACGAACTTCTGGAGGCAGCTCGTTCCATAGGGTGGGTGCCCCCACAGAGAAGGCTCTCCCCCTGGGGGCCACCAGCCGACATTGCTTGGCTGATGGCACCCTGAGAAGGCCCTCTCTGTGTGAGCGTACTGGCCGGTGGGAGGTTATCGGTAGCAGCAGGCGGTCCCGCAGGTACCCCGGTCCCATGCCATGGAGCGCTTTAAAGGTCAAAACTAACACCTTGAAGCGCACCCGGAAGACCACCGGAAGCCAGTGCAGCTCGCGCAGGAGAGGTGTCACATGGGAGCGCCCTGTCGCTCCCATAATCACCCGCGCGGCCGCATTCTGGACCAGTTGGAGCCTCCGGGTGCACCCCAAGGGGAGCCCCATGTAGAGAGCATTACAGTAGTCCAGGCGAGACGTGACGAGTGCATGAGTGACCGTGCACATGGAGTCCCGATCCAGAAAGGGGCGCAACTGGCGCACCAGGCGAACCTGATAAAAGGCCCCCCTGGCCACGGCCGCCACATGCCCTTCCAAGGACAGCCGTGAATCCAGGAGGACACCCAAGTTGCGCGCCCCCTCTGTGGGGGCCAATGACTCACCCCCAATAGCCAGCGATGGTACTAGCTGGCTATATCGGGACGCCGGCATCCACAGCCACTCGGTCTTGGAAGGGTTGAGACGAAGCCTGTTCCTCCCCATCCAGACCCGCACGGCCTCAAGGCACTGGGACATCACTTCGAGGGCATCATTGGGGTGGTCAGGGGTGGAGACGTACAGCTGAGTGTCATCAGCGTACAGTTGGCAACTCACCCCAAAACCACGGATGATCTCACCCAGCGGCTTCACATAAATGTTGAACAGGAGCGGCGAGAGGACCGACCCTTGTGGCACCCCGCAAACGAGGCGCCTCGAGGTCGACCTCTGCCCCCCTGCCAACACAGACTGCGATCGGTTGGAGAGATAGGAGGAGAACCACCGTAACACGGTGCCTCCCACCCCCAGACCCCCCAACCGACGCAGCATGATACCATGGTCGATGGTATCAAAAGCCGCTGAGAGATCTAATAGGACCAGGACAGAGGAGCATCCCCTGTCCCGAGCCCTCCAGAGATCATCCACCAACGCGACCAATGCCGTCTCCGTGCTGTACCCAGGTCTGAAACCGGACTGGCACGGATCTAGATAGACAGTTTCCTCCAGGTACTGTGGGAGCTGGCGCGCAACCACACTCTCAACAACCTTCGCAACAAAGCGAAGGTTGGAGACAGGACGAAAATTTGCCAAAACAGCCGGGTCCAGAGAAGGCTTCTTGAGGAGGGGCCTCACCACCGCCTCTTTCAAGGCGGCAGGCAAGAAACCCTCACTCAAAGAAGCATTTATAATCCCCTGGAGCCAGCCTCGTGTAACCTCCCGAGTGGCCAGTACCAGCCAGGAAGGACACGGGTCCAATAAACATGTGGTTGCGTTTAGACTCCTCAAAGTCCTGTCCACGTCCTCGGGAGTTACAGGATCGAACTCATCCCAGATAACGTTCTCAAGACCAGCCTCAGTCACCTCGCTGGAATCTACCCAGTCAGAGTCCAAGCCTTCCCGAATCTGAGCGATTTTATCGTGCAGATACTGTGCAAAATCCTCAGCCCGCCCTTGCAAGAGGTCCTCCCGCGCTCCCTGATGTAGGAGGGAGCGGGTCACTCTAAACAAGGCGGCTGGGCGGTTATCTGCCGATGCAATAAGAGCGGAAAAGTAATTACGCTTTGCCGCTTTTATCGCCACCAAATAGGTCCTAAGATGGGACCTAGCTAGTGTTCGGTCGGATTCAGATCGACTCAGCCTCCAACCACTCTCTAGGCGTCTTTTCCGGCGCTTCATCTCCCTCAACTCCTCAGAGAACCAAGGAGCCGGGCAGATTCGGTGCCGGGTCAGAGGCCGCAAAGGCACGACTCGGTCCAGGGCACTGGCGGCCGCCCTATCCCAGGCGGCCACCAGGTCCTCGACCGAGTCATGAGCCAGAGTTTCGGGCATTGGCCCAAGCTCCCTCTGAAACCCATCAGGGTCCATCAGGCGCCTGGGGCGGAACCACCTAATCGGTTCCGCCTCCCTGCGGTGGGGTTCGGCGGTCAGAAAGTCTAGCCTCAGGAGAGAATGGTCCGACCATGACAGGGGTTCAATAACTATATCCCCTACATCTAGGCCATTCAACCACTGACCAGAGACAAAAACCAAGTCCAGAGTGTGTCCTCCTGTGTGAGTGGGGCCAAGAATTAATTGTGTCAGGTCCATGGCTGTCATGGAAGCCATAAACTCCCGAGCCAACCCAGACGCCTCACCGACAGACGGCAGGTTGAAATCCCCCATGACCAGAAGCCTGGGGGTATCAACCGCCACCTCGGCAATAACGTTGAGAAGCTCGGGCAGGGCCGCTGTCACGTGGCAGGGAGCCAGGTACGCGATCAGCAAGCCCACCCGCACACCATGGCCCCACTTCACCAGGAGCGACTCACATCCGGCTATCTGAGGTACAGTGGTCTCCCTTGGATCCAGACTTTCCCTTATAATGACCGCCACCCCCCCACCCCTGCCCTGGGCCCTTGGTCGATGAAATGCTCGGAAACCTGGCGGGCACAGCTCTACGAGGGGGACCCCCCCCTCTTGGCCCAACCAGGTCTCCGTAATACCTGCCAGGTCCGCACCCCCCTCCTGAATAAGATCACAGATGAGGGGGGCCTTATTAACCACGGACCTGGCATTACACAGCATCAACCTCAGGCCCGGACGCCGTAACTCTGAACAACTCGGGGAGCGAGAAGAGTCTTGAGGGCCGAGGCACGCCACCGCTTGGAGACAGCGGCTACGTGCCCCCAATACATGATACGGCCCCCTGCTCCCGCCATATCTGCCCCTCCCAACCATGGCTCTGATGGAGTTACACTCTTTACCTTCTACAGCGAGCTCCTCCTCACCCCGTTCCCCGCCTCCCGTTTCAGGCCCCTGTGACGAGCCCGGCCTATAGCCCTCCCTCCCCTCCCCCCTCCCCCATCCCCCTAAAAGATTAGACAAAGACAGTTTTAAAAAACCCCGCAACCCCCTCTTTGCGGCATGCCACCTCTCGGGGCTCCAAAACCCGTCATCGAGGTAGGCCCTCGATAGAGTGGAGGGCCAAGCCTGCGAGAGGGGGGAATCTCGCAGACCAAGAAGCTCCGCTGCTGAGTACATCTTGATTTCAGCGGGTTAACACGACCATAGTCTGAGGGTCCATAAAGGTCCAAGGGAGAGAAGAAATAAGAAGACATGGTGGGGTCCCAAAGACCTGTTCACGGGGCCAAGTCCACTGTCCTCTCACCACAGGGGACAAAGTCCAAATTCCAAGACGACCACAATCCGGGGGAGCAAGAAAAATAAAATCCAACTACCCTCTCACGGTAGTTGGTTAGCTGATCAACCCCTTCTTGGGGTGAATGGCAGCAATGAACCGGTGCCAACCGTAGCGTCCAGGGGTCAAGGTCCAAAAAGCCGCCCTCTCACAGCGGCTGGTCCACGCCCTTCCGTTGACAAGGTACAACATGAAGTCATCTCGGTTCGGCCTCCAGGGACCTCGACACCAGGCCACCCTCTCACGGTGATTAACTGATGTCCAGCCCCCTCGGCCGATGGGATGAAGCCATATCCCGGCCTCCAGTTTTCAGATAGAAATAGTTCTCTCCACAGTCAGGGGAATGCAGATGACAAATACATGGCGATACGTGAGTCTCACAGGCTAATTTCTGGTCAGGTGGGCATAGGTCTCAAAAAAAGGGAAGCGCTGGGGAGGAGGGGAGCGGAAAGGGGCAGTTATCTCCAGCACCCTCAGACCCCATAGGGCTCAGATTAAAAACCCCCCAAGGCCCAGGCCAAGATATCATACCAGGGGCCAGCCAAGTTCCAGCGACAGTTTGTATTCTATTTGCCCCCCCCCAACTTCCACTCAAAAAGCGGAGGGGGGGGGTCGCCAGCGTCTTCCAGCTGCCTAGCAGCTGCCATCCAATTACCCCCCAATTCCAACCCCCCGAAGGGGGAGGAATATTGCCGGGGGGGGGGATGGGGGTGCCCCCAGGGTCCTCAGGGGGGGTGCCCAACACCTTCTGCAACCCTTTGGGCACCCCCTGGGTTTCAATCTTCACCCACCATGGGCTGTCCTCCGGCGCAGCGCTGCCTCCGCTGTCCTGGGAGTCTCCGTCATGAGGAAAAAGCCGCTACCACCCGCCGCCACCGCCGCTGCCGCCGAAGGCCCCACCGCCGACCAGCTGAGCAGCCCGACTGCTCTCAGCGCCGCCGTTTCGCCCCCTGCTCAGTCAAGGAGGGGAGAAAACCCTCTCCTTGCTGGCAGGGTGTTCCCCCAACTGGTCCTGGGGTCATAGCATTAAAAAACTGACCCCCAAGGACCCAAAAGATAGGTCGGCGCCCCCCGCCTAGATCGTCGTCTCAGCGGGCGCCGCCATCTTGGACATGCGCAGAAGGGGCATAAATAAATACATAAATAAATAAAGACAGATGGATTTGTTCTTAGCTGTTGTTGAACAGAGAAAGAGATATGGAGAAATGAGTATGAAAAGCGCATATGAAGAAAAGAACAACAGTTTTGTTGCCCATCACCTTTTCATGAACCCAACATGGAAATGTTACTGTGCAGCTTGTTGAAGACACTACTGAAAAACAGTTGCATTTTACATATTTTATATGCCTCATTTTATAAAGGTATGACATGTAATGCCATGTGAATTGATGATAGACAAGGCTGTCCACTATCACTCCTGTTTATATTAACTTTAGAAGTACTAAATAGATGTATAAGAGAAGAAAAAGATACAAAAGGAATGAAATTCGAAAAGAAGAATATAAATCGCAAGCATTTGCTGATGACCTAGTTTTTATTCTTGAAGATCCATTAACATCAATAACTACATTGATAGATAAAATTGGAGAATTTGGGAAGGTGGCCGTTTTGAAAATTAATAAAGACAAAATGAAAATATTGACTAAAAATATGCTGATAAAACAGAAAAGAGTTGGTGGACATTTCAAAAATGCAGGTTACAAATAAAGTTAAATATTTGGGGATATATCTGATAGCAAGATATAGTACACTTAAAAAAAATTACAATAAACTTAAACAACAGATAAGGATAGATTTAGCAAAATGGGAAAATTTACAGCTTTCTTTGATTGGAAGGATATCTACTATCAAGATGAATATCTTGCCCAGAATTTTATATTTATTCCAGACAAATCCAATTAGACTGGGGAAAGATTTTTTTGAAAAATTGAATAAAATGATATTAAAATATATTTGGCAGGGAAAGAAGGCGAGGATAAAATTAAAATTGTTGCAAGATGCTAGAATGAGAGCGGGTTTTGGCCTAACGAATTGGGAACTTTACTACCAGACGACAAGTTTGATGTGGATTAAAGAATGGATAACATTAAGGAATACTAGATTATTGAATTTAGAAGGTCATGATTTGTTGATGGGGTGGCATGCTTATTTATGGTACAAGGGAATAAAAATACAGGGGTATTTCAGAAGACATCATATATGGGAGGCATTGTGGTTGAATTGGGAGAAGATTAAAAAACAGCATTACTTGAAAATCCCAGTCTGGGTCTCAATGATTGAAGCCTTTACATATTCTGTAATATTTAGAAGAGAACAAATTGTTAGATATAGTGAGATAATGGACGAAAAGGGTGAACTCAAGTTGAAACAGGAAATGGAAGAACAATGTTTACAGATGGATTGGTTTTCTTATTGGCAAATATGTTCTAGATATGAAGAAGATGTTAAACAAGAATGTATTTACAATGTTATGACTAACTTGGATAAGATTTTAAGGGGTTCTGATGAGTATATGATTAAAAAAATATATGGATAGTTGCTAGAGGTAAAATTGGAACAAGAACAAGTTAAAGAGACAATGTGAGCATGGGGGAAAATTTTTGAGCATGGGATTGATTTAGAAAAATAGCAAAAATTATAGTTACAAAATTATAAAATGACAATGTCTACAGCATATAAGGAAAATTTGTATAAAATGGCATCTACCCCCAACGAGAATAGCCAGAATGTTCAAGAATAAATCAGAGAAATGTTGGAAATGTCATCAGACCCCAGGATCATACTACCATATGCGGTGGACATGTCTAGAGCCTAAACGGTATTGGAATAAAATCCACACATGGTTGGAAAAAATGATAAAGAAACACATTAACTTTAAACCAGAGATATTTTTATTAGGGATTTTACCAGAAATATACAATAAAGAAATAAGATGTTTAATTGTGAATGTTTTAACAGCAGCTAGAATTGTTTTTGCTAAAAATTGGAAGGGCGAGAAGATACCTACTGAAGATGAAATTATCAAGAAAATTATGGAATGTGCTGAAATGAGTAAATTGACATTTGAAATTAGGGAACAGGAAGATAAACAATATTATTTAATTTGGGATTTGTTTATCAATGGCTAGATAACAAAACATGGAGATTAAAAATGAAATAGAAATATGTAAAGATAATAACATATGAAGTGATTTTTCTTTTGTTTTTATTCACCTTTCTTTCTGTTCAATAGTGGTTAAGTGAATATAAATACAAAACTGTTAAACGAGAGAAACTAATTAATTTGAAAATTGGGATGAGAGACTGAGCACAAAAGAATTCTAACCAATTGACATACTGTTTGTGATTGTATTTGAATGATGGAGATTTTATGTTTTGTTTTGTTTTTTCTATGTTTGATATAATTTTTTTTTAAAAAAAGACACTGCTGAAAAACAGTTGCATTTTATATATTTTATATGCCTCATTTTATAAAGGTATGAAGTGTAATGCCATGTGAATTGATGATAAACATGCAAGGAAAACAAAATTATCAAAGGATAATGGAGACAACAGACCATTTGTGTGCTTGTACCATGAAAAAATAAAAACCTAATCAACTTTTTCTCATTTGTTGAGACGAAATCCAGCTGATAACCTCTCTGTCCTAAGATCATTCAAGGCCCCTGGAGACTCTGGTTTAGCTCATGGATGTTCTGCTTTCACTTTAATTCAGGACTTCAATGGGGAAGATTTAATTGCAGCTGCAGGACACATAAGTATTTCATTAAGATAGTGCAAAGCTACTATTATATTGATTTTTATGAACATCTGAGATTTCTGAAGTCTTAGGCAGAGAAAGAACTTTCTCTTCTTTAAGGGGTTCCTAATGTGTACATCTCCATGGACCTGAGACAAACTCTGAATCATTCTGTACCTTCTGAATCCAGATCATCTAATTACATCCAGAGTCTAATTTATCTGTTGTAATAGTTGATGGCTTTTGTAGGAACAAAATGAACTGGTTCATTTTGCATCTTTCATAAGATTTATGTAATCATGTTAATTAAGATCTGAAAAAGAAAGAAGGTTCTGTAACATTAAGCTTGCTCAACTGCAGTTGTTTCTCATAGCAGAACCTTCAGTCCAGGAACAGTAATGAAGCTCTGAGATGCAGCTTTATTCCATGAATCAAACCCAAGCAACTATCCCTACTATTCAGTGGTGAAATTCAAAGATTTGCCCAAATCAGTAGTAAAAAAATTCTTTTTAAAAAAGCTTTTAAAAAGTTGTGACAATCAACTGTGCTGTGCAATCATTGGAACTTTTTTTTTTACTTTTTAAAAACATTTTTTTACTACTGGTTCAGGCAAACCAGTAGCATTTTTACTACTGGTTCATGTGAACTGGCCCGAACCAGTAGCATTTCACCCCTGCTACTATTGCATCTTAGAAAATTTGTTTAATTCTCCTTATGCATTCATTCATTCATTCATTCATTCATTCATTCTACTTAATTGATTTTATTTCTATTGCATCTTTTCCTGTATGATAAAATACCCTGTATGATAAAGTCCCTTTATTTTTATTTCCTCAAAAACAGTTCTGTCAGTTTGACTGAGCTGAGAGAGAGTTACAGACAGAAAGTCAGGTTCCACGGTTGATAATGAACTTGAACATTATTGGCATGAAATTGGCAGCAAGAAATAATCCATAATTCACTTAATGTTTTTGATTCCTTGGGACTGAGCGTAATTGGGAACTTAGTCTTGAAAATTAACAGGAGAATTTGAAGAGCGGGTGTTAATACATAGAGACCCATAGATAACAGCTTTGAAAACTAACAAATTGGAGTGGATTACAGGTGAAACTTGAAAAATTAGAATATCATGCAAAAGTTCATTTATTTCAGTAATGAAACTTAAAAGGTGAAACTAATATATGAGATAGACTCATTACATGAAAAGCGAGATAGTTCAAGCCTTGATTTGTCATAATTTTGATGATTATGGCTTACAGCTCATGAAAACCCCAAATTCACAATCTCAGAAAATTAGAATATTGTGAAAAGGTTCAATATTCTAGGCTCAAAGTGTCCCACTCTAATCAGCTAATTAAGCATTAACACCTGCAAAGAGTTCCTGAGCCTTTAAATGGTCTCTCAGTCTGGTTCAGTAGGAATCACAATCATGGGAAAGATTGCTGATCTGACAGTTGTGCAGAAAACCATCATTGACACCTTCCATAAGGAGGGAAAGCCTCAAAAGGTAATTGCAAAAGAAGTTGGATGTTCCCAAAGTGCTGTATCAAAGAACATATTAATAGAAAGTTATGTGAAAGGAAAAAGTGTGGAAGAAAAATGTGCACAAGCAGCAGGGATGACCGCAACCTGGAGAGGATTGTCAGGAAAAGGCCATTCAAAAGTGTTGAGGACTTTCACAAGGAGGCTGGAGTCATTGCATCAAGAGCCACCACACACAGACGGATCCTGGACATGAGCTTCAAATGTCGTATTCCTCTTGTCAAGCCACTCCTGAACAATGTCAGAAGTATTTTATCTGGGCTAAAGACAAAAAGAACTGGTCTGTTGCTCAGTGGTCCAAAGTTCTCTTTTCTGATGAGAGCAACTTTTGCATCTCATTTGGAAACCAAGGACCCAGAGTCTGGAGGAAGAATGGAGAGGCATACACTACAAGATGCTTGAAGTCCAGTGTGAAGTTTCCACAGTCTCTGTTGATTTGGGAAGCCATGTCATCTGCTGGTGTTGGTCCATTGTGCTTCATTAAGTCCAGGGTCAACACAGCCATCTACCAGGAGATTTTGGAGCACTTCATGCTTCCTTCCGCAGATGAGCTTTACGGGGATGCTGACTTCATTTTCCAGCAGGACTTGGCACCTGCCTACACTGCCAAAAGTACCAAAACCTGGTTCAATGACCATGGGATTACTGTGCTTGATCGGCCAGCAAACTTGCCTGACCTGAACCCCATAGAGAATCTATGGGGCATTGTCAAGAGAAAGATGAGAGACATGAGACCGAACAATGCAGAAGAGCTGAAGGCCACTATTGAAGCATCCTGGTCTTCCATAACACCTCAGCAGTGCCCCAGGCTGATAGCATCCATGCCATGCCGCATTGAGGCAGTAATTGATGCAAAAGGGGCCCAAACCAAATACTGAGTACATATGCATGCTTATACTTTTCAGAGGTCCGATATTGTTCTATGTACAATCCTTGTTTTATAGATTTCATGTAATATTCTAATTTTCTGAGACTGTGAATTTGGGGTTTTCATGAGCTGTAAGCCATAATTATCAAAATTATGACAAATCAAGGCTTGAACTATCTCGCTTTGCATGTAATGAGTCTATCTCATATATTAGTTTCACCTTTTAAGTTGCATTACTGAAATAAATGAACTTTTGCATGATATTCTAATTTTTCGAGTTTCACCTGTACAAATTTGTGGATACTTTCACTTTTGGATATTGGGACATCTAAAACAATTAAGAACAGGGACTTTCAAAATAAACTGTCGGATACAGGAAGGTAAATGATGCAAGAGTGAAGAAAGATTGCAAAGCGGAAAGAGAACGAGGACTAATTATGTAGTATAAAATATAACTGCTTAATTTAAACAAAGACATTTATTGATTACCAAAAATTACCAAGTGAGAAAGTTTGGATTGTTACTCTCTATTTAAAATCTGAGATATAACTTTGAGATATAACTTTTTACTGTGGCAAATATAAATAATTAATTGAGTATTATATTTATTTACTTATATACTTAGATATTGAGAGATTGCTGTGGGATAATTGATTGATAATTAGTATCAGTAAATATCAATTTTAATAATATCTAGTCATATTTATTTAACTATTTTACTTACTTAGAAGTTATTCTGATAAATTGATTACACATATTGTATTAATTATATTAATTACTTTAAGAATCAATTAATGAATTGCTAGAAACTTAAGTTTTCTCCCTCCCCTCCCCCAATTTGAATATACATGATCTTAGTTTGTTTCTTTTTAGAGTGACCATATAGACTTATATACAGTGATATATTGATAGATTGATATAATACTGACTATATTTAACATATCTATTCATATACATGATTATTGATCTTGCATATTGATACTGCTTAGATGTACAATGCCAGGTCAGTGGTAAATAAAGCCCCCCTCATTTGTGATCTAGTTCAGGAGGGAGGTGCAGACCTGGTAGGTATTACGGAAACCTGGTTGGGCCCGGAGGGGGGTGTTCCCCTCGTTGAGATGTGCCTGCCAGGTTTCTTTGCATTCCATCAGCTGAGGTCCCAGGAGAGGGGCGGGTGGTGGTGGCGGTTCTTGTAAAGGAAGGTCTTGCACCAAGGGAGGCCACTGTACCTCAGATAGCTGGATGTGAATCTCTCCTCGTGAAATGGGTGTCATGGGAGGCAGATGGGAGGACATACTCTGGACTTGATTTTTGTCTCTGGTCAGTGGATGAATGATCTTGAGATAGGGGAGATAGTGATTCAGCCCTTGTCATGGTCAGATCATTCCCTCCTTAGGCTCGACTTTCTAACCACCATACCCCACTGCAGGGAGGCGGAACAGACTAGATGGTTCCGCCCCAGGTGCCTGATGGATCCTGATAGGTTCCAGACGGAGCTTGGGCCATTTCCTGAGGATCTGACTCATGGCTCGGCTGAAGGGCTGGTGGCTGCCTGGGATAGGGCAGCCACTGATGCTTTGGACTGAGTCATGCCTTTGTGGCCTCTGACCTGTCACCGAGCTTACCTGGCTCCTTGGTTCTCTGAGGAGCTAAGGGAGATGAAGTGCCAGAAAAGATGCCTGGAGAGAAGTTGGAGGTCCAGCCATTCCGAGTCCGACCGAACACTGGTAAGATCTCATGTTAAGACTTACCTAGTGGCAATAAAAGCGGCAAAATGTAATTATTTTTCCGCTCTTATCGCATCGGCAGATAACCGCCCAGCCACTCTGTTTAGGGTGACCCACTTCCTTCTCCATCTGGGAGCGTGGGAGGACCCCTTGCAGGGTCATGCTGAGGATTTTGTCCAGTATCTGCACGATAAAATCACTCAGATTCGGGATGGCTTGGTCTCTGACTGGGTAGATACAGGTGGGATGACGGAGGCTGGTCTTGAGGATGTCATTTGGGAGGAGTTCAACCCTGTTGCTCCTGAGGACGTGGGCAGGATACTGGGGTGGCTGAATGCGACCACATGTTTATTGGACCCGTGTCCCTCCTGGTTGGTGCTGGCCTCCCGGGAGGTTACACGAGGCTGGCTCCAGAGGATTATTAGTGCTTCTCTGAGTGAGGGTGTCTTGCCAGTCGCCTTGAAAGAGGCGGTGGTGAGGCCCCTCCTCAAGAAGCCTTCTCTGGACCCGGCTGTTCCTGGGTACCTGGATGAAGCTGTCTATCTGGATCCGCTCCAGTCTGGCTTCCGGCCTGGGTACAGCACGGAAACAGCATTAGTCACGCTGGTGGATGATCTCTGGAGGGCTTGGGATAGGGGTTGCTCCTCTATCCTGGTCCTGTTAGATCTCTCAGTGGCTTTTGATACCATCGATCATGGTATCATGCTACACCAGTTGGAGGTGTTGGGAGTGGGGGCACTGTTTTGCGGTGGTTCTCCTCCTATCTCTCTGATCGGTCAGTGTTGGCAGGGGGGCAGAGGTCGACCCCGAGGTACCTCGTTTGTGGGGTGCCACAAGGGTCGGTCTTCTTGCCCCTTCTGTTCAACATTTATGTGAAGCCGCTGGGTGAGATCATCTGTGGCTTTGGGGTGGAGTTCCATCAGTACGCTGATGATACTCAGCTGTACATCTCCATCCCAGGCCACCCCAACAATGCCCCTGAAGTGATGTCCCGGTGCTTGGAGGCCGTGCAGATCTGGATGGGGAGCAACAGGCTCTGACTCAACTCTTCCAAGACCGAGTGGCTGTGGCTTCCGGCGTCCTGATATGGCCAGTTGACGCCATCGCTAGTGGGGGCAAGTCATTGGCCCCCACAGATAGGGCTCGCAACTTGGGCATCCTCCTGGATGCACAGCTGTCTTTAGAAAAGCATATGACGGCCATGGCCAGGAGGGTTTTTTATCAGGTTTGCCTGATACGCTAGTTGTGTCCCTATCTGGATTGGGACTCCTTATACACAGTTACTCAGGCACTCGTCATTTCCCGCCTGGACTACTGTAATGCTCTCTACATGGGGCTCCCCTTGAGGAGCACCTGGAGACTCCAACTGGTGCAGAATGCAGCCATGCGGAGGATTATGGGAGCAAGGGGGTGCTCCCATGTGACACCTCTCCTGCACAAGCTGCATTGGCTTTCGGTGGTCTTCCGGGTGCACTTCAAGGTGTTGGTTACCACCTTTAAAGTGCTCCATGGCATAGGGCCTGGGTACTTGCAGGACTGCCTTCTGCCACCGATGGCCTTCCACTGGCCAGTACGCTCCCACAGAGAGGGACTCCTCAGGGCGCCGTCAGCCAGGCAATGTTGGCTGGCAGCGCCCAGGGGGAGAGCCTTCTCTGTGGCAGCACCAGCCCTCTGGAACGATTTGCCCCCGGAGATCCGCATGATATCTGATCTCCGGGCTTTTCGCCGTGCCCTAAAAACTTTTTTATTTTGTCAAGTTGGGCTGGCGTAACCCCCCCCCCCTTTTAGCTTTTTAATTGTCTATGGGTTTTTAAATTTTAAAATTGTCTATGGGTTTTTAAATTTTCTGGGCCAAAAATTGTTTAATTCTTTTACAAATCTTAAATTTTGTATTGTAATGTTTTATTCTTGGCTGTGCACCACCCTGAGTCCACCAGGAGAAGGGCAGTATATAAATTTAATAAACTAACTAACTAACTAACTAACTAGACACGCAAAAAGCTTTCAACAATTTAAATTGGCAATTTTTCATATTACAATTAGAAGCAATGGGATTTGGCAAAAAATCTTTAAACATGATTAAGAGGATTTATTCCACCCAAACAGTAAAAGTATGGATAAATGTAGAGATGACAGATCAATTCGAAATACCCAAAGGAGTGAGACAGGGATGCCCCCTATCTCCTCTTCTGTTTATATTATCATTAGAAATATTATTAAATGAGGTTAGGAAAGATAAAGAAATAAAAGGACTTAAAATCAAGAATGAGGAATACGAACTACAAGCATTTGCCGACGATGTTCTATTTATTATAGAACAACCAGCACAAACAGGAACAAAATTGTTGGCAAAAATAGAATATGGGAAAGTATCTGGACTTAAAATCAATAAACAAAAAACAAAAATATTAATGAAGAATCTCATAAACGCACAAGGAAAAGAATTAGAGGACAAATTAGAAATACAAATAGTTTAAAAAGTAAAATATTTAGGAATCTGGCTCACTAACAAAGGATCAACACTTAAGGAGGACAACTACAACAAATTGGCAAAACAGATTTAAAAAAAAGACCTAGAAATATGGAGTAAAGTGTAGCTATCACTCTTAGGAAAGATTGCATTCATCAAGATGAATATATTACCAAGAATATTATACTTATTCCAAGTAATTCCGATAAAACCAGGAAGAGCCTTTTTCAAAGATTTCAATAAAATGATTGCAGACTATATTTGGCAAGGAAAAATGGCTAGAATTAAATTAAAACATCTCCAGGACACATGAGAAAAAGGCAGACTAGGACTACCAGATTGGCAAATATACCATAAAGCAACATCACTCATCTGGATAAGAGACTGGATAGAACTTAAAAACAGACGGATACTGACAATAGAAGGGTTTGACTTATTGAAAGCGTGGCACACATTTTTATGGGAGGAGAGAGATAAACAGCACAAATACTTCCAGAGACATATCATTAGAGAAACGCTCTTAAAGACTTGGTTAGAGATCAGAAAAAAACCATTACAATAAAATTCCAGAATGGCTCTCAATGATGGAAAATATACCCCAATGCAATGGATATAAATAAAATGAGAACCTACAAAGAACTACTGAATAGTAAAGGAGAGCTAAAATCACGAGAAGAATTGAAAGAACAGGGTACAGACATTGATTGGTGGCCATATTTACAAATAAAATCTAGATACAAAATGGATTTGACACAATTTGGATTTCAAAAAGAACCAAATGAATTAGATAAAATTCTATTGTGAACAAATGACAAATTAATAACTAAAATTTATAACTATTTATTAAAATATAAATTAGAAGAGGAGGTGGTCAAGGAAAATATGATTACATGGGCCAAAAAATTTGGCTATAGTATCAAATTGGATCAATGGGAAAAATTATGGAAAGTAAATAATAAACTAACAATGTCTGTACTCTATAAAGAAAATATCTATAAAATGTTTTACAAGTGGCACCTCTCTCCCGCGCACCTAGCGAGAATGTTCCCCAACACATCCCCAGACTGCTGGAAATGTAAAATACAAAAAGGAACATATTACCACATGTGGTGGTCCTACCAAAAAGCGAAACAGTTCTGGAAAATGGTTAAAAACCAAATAGAAGACATCACAAGTCAGAGAGTACCAATGAAACCAGAAACGCATTTATTAGGAATATTTACAACCCAATATGAAAAAGAAATAAAATATTTAATCACCCACATTTTAACAGAAGCAAGGATCATTTTTGCCCAGAGTTGGAAATTGGGAGATACACCACCAGAAGATAAAATAATTCTAAAAGTGATGGAGTGTGCAGAGATGGATAAACTCATGAAAGAAATACAAGAAAAAGAAGAAACCGACTATTACTTAGTAAGTATGGCAAAGATGGTACGACTGGCTGGAGAAAAGGAAAATAAAACAGAACTAGAAACATGAAAAAAGAAAGGAAATAGCTAGATAGGAATTGAGTACTAAATAAGAAAACAATAAATCAAAAACGGAATTTTTAAATTATTTTTTAAAAATTTAAATTATATGCCGCCCTTCTCTGGAGACTCAGGGCAGTTTACAATGCGTTAAGCAATAGCCTTCATACTTTTGTATATACCTGCTTAGTAGGTATACACTTTTGTCCCCCCACCCAAGCAGTGTTCTTTTTTATACAAAGTCAGTTTATTGCCCCCACAATCTGGGTCCTCATTTAACTACCTTGAAAGGATGGAAGGCTGAGTCAACCTTGAGCCTGATGAGATTTGAACTTGCAGTAATTGCAGGCAGCTGTTGTCACTTTAGCACTACTTAAGCTGCTGTGCCACCCAGGTGCATATATAGCAAGATATTGTTATATATGTAAGGTGTAGAAATATATATAGAGGAATATAGTTTACCGATGTGAATATCTAAAATACAAGTCGTAAGACTTGATATATGTTTACTTGTTGTGTATATTATATTGTCATATTTGTTTGTTTGTTTTCTTTTTTTAATCAAAATAAAATTTAAAAAAAACAAAAACAATAAGAATTTTTTAACAGTACTGTGTCATGTGTCTCTTACAGTTATCTACATTTATTTCTATACATTTTTGTTTCTCTATTCTAACCATTTATACCACTTAACCCAAACCTCATAAAATTCTGTTTCTTCGTTGCCTTTTATTTCTAGTGTGAGTTTATACAGCTTGGCACATTCTAATATCTTATGTATAATCCTCTCATTGGTTGGTATATTTTCAAGTTTCCAACATTGGGCATAAACAATTTATGCTGCTGTTACTATATGTAAAATGTTATGTTGAAGTTGCTTCTTTATCCTTTGATTAATTATGCCTAATAAAAATAATTCAGGTTTAAATTCAGTTTGTTCTCCTGTTATCTCCTGTAACCATCTCCTTGTCTGTTCCCAATATTTCTTTGCTTTGGAGCATTGCCATCACATGTGATAAAATGTTCCATTCTTATATTTACACTTCCAGCAGTCCAGTTTCATATTTGCATACATTTTAGCCAATCTCGATGGTGTTAAATGCCACCCATAAAACATTTTGTACTGATTTTCTTTATATGCGGTCGACAGTGTTAATTTACAGTTTTTGTTCCATAATTTTTCCCATTCCCCTAAATTTATATTACGGCCTACATTTTGTACCATGCTATCATTGGACCTTTCACTATTGCTTTTTCTATTTCTACCTTTAATAGACATTTATATGCTTTTGTTATAAATCTTTCTTCCTTACCTGTCAATGTTCTATCCAATGGTTGTGATACCCCTTGAATTCCATATTCTTTCATATCTCTTCTATATCTCGACAGTGTCTGTAGATATGGCCACCAGTCTATAATTATACCCTGTTCTTTTAATTCTTCATTTGATTTAAGCTTCCCCAGGCTATCTAATAGTTCTTTACTGTATATCTTTTCATTTCTTTTTATCTTTTTATCTAATGTGTTTCTTTTTATCTAATGTGTTTGGATAAACCGTTGCCTCTGTTATGGAATGAAGTGACCAAACAACAAGGTCAGCCAGAGAGAGAGTTTATTGCGCAATAGGTTCAGAGAGGTTTATGTACCTACGAATCCGAACAATTTGATAATTCTGAGACCACAGTTTTATACTGTTTCAAACAAAGGATTCTGCTAACACAGCAACTTTCCTGCTTTCAGAATATAGTTGCTTTTAGAATATAGTGAATAGAAAGTTATCCAGTGGTCATCTAGCAGATCCCGCTTTCTCTACTTTATTCCTCCCTCTGTTCTCAATACATAAACTTCCACTATTTGTTTATAAGTATACAAGGTTTCAATAAACAAATCTACCATATATAGAGTCTAACAAATATAATAATAAAGGTAAAGGATAGGTAGTTCTTGATTGTCTTTACTCTCTTGATTCTTGGGGAGATTCTCTCTACCTTTCTACAGGTTCCATTTCCTCATATGGTTCTGTATCAGAATCTTTATGTTCTTCAAAGACATTAGAGCTAACCTGATGATCAATGAGAGTTCCATTAAAACTAACTCCTTTTCAGATTGCAGTTCCTTTACCGCTCTCTTTGATAGTTGTTTAAGCAAAGGATTTATACAAGAAATAAAAGCTAGGCCCGCTTCAGCACATATTAACAAAAATAACATTTGTTTTATCCTGCCGGATCCAGGCAACCAAGAAAACCACATATCTGCTGTCTGTAACCTGTGGTTTATTTTGGAAACCCTATCCTGCAATTCATTAGCACCTTCCTTGACCACACCTGATTTCCTTTCTTAGCTGTCAGGAGGTCTAAGGCACGTCAGTTTTGCAAAATTACTGCTGCCAAGGAATCTATCTGATCTTGGACTTTGACCAAGGTTCCAGCAATCTGGTTCAAGCTCTCTTGAAGCTCTTCTGACAATTGCTGAAACTGTATTACAGAGTGTGTCAGACCACTTACACCTGTTCCAAGTGCAGTCCCAATTCCCATGATTGCTAATAGTGGGATTATGATGGGCACCTGTTTCTGAACGTGTCCCATGAGAGGAACAGGGATAGTATATTCTCCAGTGACAACACCTATTTTAAGAAAAAGGTGAACTAATGTACATGTTCCTGTCCAGTTTGTTGGCAAACACAAATATGCATCCTTTCCACACAAAAAGAACACTCCTTTTTCTTTTACGCATACTCCTATGTTCATGGAGAAAGCATGGTTCCTACGGTAGTTTCCATTAGTCCAGAACCCCAAAGTCCTTGCCACCAACATTCCTGCTAGTGGTTGCAATGGGACTTCTAATGAAGGGTCCTTTTGTTTATCTCTGAGGACTGGTCCTTCAAAAAGATATCGGGAGGTAATATTTCCTGGTGGAAAAAGGATACATAAACCTGATTTGATCTTAAAGTTTAACCAAACTGGAAACCATGGAGGCTGAAATGGTCTTGGACAGTTTTCAAGGGTTATATTCCATCCTCCCCACTTTCCTTTCTTAAAGCTGATTTCTGGTGGTGTTGAGAAAGTAACCTTTTGTTGAAATAGGTGGTGGGCAGAGGAAAAAATACCTTTTGTTGATTTTTATATCCCTGAAGTTCATCTTAGGGCCAAAGTACATTTCTGACTGACATTGTTCTTCTGTCAGGGACCCTACAGGCCTACCTAGTTTCTGGTGTCTCTTTACACACAGAGAAGGCATTCCTATGAGGTGTAGCTATTGGGCCTGCAATAGGAAAGTGGCTTTTACCCTGTCTTTTGAATGCCTCATAAAAATCTCCTTGTATCAGTGAGACGGGTACTTTATTTCTAATATCCCCTTCAAGAAGGAACAGCATGATAAGATGCAGGGTCAGCAGATAAACATAACCAACATCTTTGACCTAGGGTAGGTTTATACTGATTAACAAGTTCTTAACTTAATTCCAGGATCCTGGATATGTAGTCTGCTTTTTGCAATTGTTATAGGGGCCCATTTTCCTTATCTATTCCCCCCTCTGCTGGGAATGTCAATAGCGGAACCTTAGGTCGTGGAGTTGACGTAGGTCTAAAGTAATGACCCCGTGCATAGATAATGTGTTTTTGGCAGGAGTGTACTTGACTTAAAGTGTCCCTACTAATGTTCATGATATGGTTACGTGAGAGTCCTGTTGCGAACAATGTCCAAAGCCATAAACAAAGCATAATCACCTATGGTGTAAAACTCACGATGTCAGGAATAGGGTCAGTGGTACGTGATGATTGGGAAATAGCAGTAGCAATAAAAATCCTAGGTGTACCACAAAACCATTCCTTATATGTGTAAAACAAGAGTAAAAGTAGGGCTAAGATAGCAACTACCCACAGAATCCACACCCACACCCAACCTTTCTCTAACATTAGTATGTGTAAGAATGTATTATATTACAGTGAATAAGATATATCTACAGTGTGAAGGCTGTCTTCGTCCTTACTGATCTTCGGCCGTGCGCAGGGAACCAGCTTCCGGAGTGGTTCAGTAGGGCGGACGTTCACCACCGTGCGTAGAGAGTCCATTGCCAGTAGGATTCAGCAGGGTGTATTCTTGAACTTCAGCACCAATGGTTTGTCAGTGTGTGTTACCTGGTATGTGACCGGATCATTCTGGTCTGCGGGTTTCAGTCTCATCCAATGGATCCAAGATCTTCTTTCTAAAGTCTTAAAAGGCACAATTACAAAACCAACACATCTGGGAGAACGCGTAATGGAATCTGATCAGTTGTAGTCCTCTTCAGTTGGGAAACAGCATAGGCAATTACTTAGTCCCAAAAAAGAAAAATATAAACATAGTCCAGGTGATGAAGAACACTATTCCCACTGGTTACTGCCCACCAGTCAATTGGTTTCTTTGGATCAGCAACTTCAATAGATTTTCTTGGTGAGATTCCACCTTCCACTCCTTTGGGGCTGGCACGGGCCCTTTCACTTGGGGTTTAACTTCCTTCCAGCTCCGGATCAACACCCAATCATCGTGGTGGAAGTTGTGGACTGAAAATTCCAAAAGTGGCATCTGGGCTAAGAGTCCTTGTTTCCTAAGAACTTCAAAATATCTGGACAGTTTATACACATATTGTTTCTTTTTTTTAATTAAAAGTTTTATAAAAGTACAAACATATAAACCCCCCTCCCCCCTTCAACCCCCCCATCCCTCCCCCCCTTCAACCCCCCTCCCCCCCGACTTCCCAGAGTGAAATACAGGGTTTCTGTTTTTCAACAAAAAATATAAACCAATCGTTAACCTATCCAATTTCTAGTTTACAAACACCATCAAAATCTTAACTCCAATCTAATAAAAAAAAATTACAACTCTATAGTTCCTCTTCATTCATACGCAATTTGATGTCTTCTTATATGATATTTATTCCGAATATAGTCAATCCATTTCCTCCACTCCAAAATGAATTTTTCTTGCGTATGATCCTTCAAATATGCTGAGATTTTAGCCATCTCAGCTAAATTCATTACTTTTACAATCCATTCTTCTACTGTGGGCAAAGAGTCTTTTTTCCAGTGTTGTGCAACCAACAATCTAGCTGCTGTTATTAAAATCAGCTTAGTCTCCAATAATGTACATTCATTTATAATATCCAATAAGAAAAATTTCGGTGTAAATTCCAACCTTTTTTTCCAAAATATTTTGCATTACCCACCAAATCTTTATCCAAAATGCTTTAACCTTCTTACAGGTCCACCAAATATGAAAATAAGTTGCATCTTCACAGTCACACCGCCAACATTTAGCTTGTACATTAGGACAACTTTTTTGGGTCTAAATGCCATCTATAAAACATCTTATAAAAATTTTCTCTAAGATTTTGCGCTTGAGTAAATTTAACATTTCTAACCCATATCTTTTCCCATGTCTCCATCATTATTGGTTCTTGAAAATTTCTCACCCATTTGATCATACAGTCTTTAACCAACTCTGTTTCAGAATCTATCTCTAATAATACATTATATAATCTTTTAATATGCATAATATCCTGGTCCCTAATTTGCTTTACCAAATTTTCTTCGTTTTCCATAAAACCTGTTTTTTGATCCTCCCTCCATCTTGCTTGAAGCTGACCATATTGAAACCAGATATAAATTATCCCTTCCTTCTTCAAAACCTCTAAGGGTTTAAGTTGTAGTTTACCCCTTTCTCTAAATAAAAGTTCTTTATATGTGATCACCTCCATCTTTTGTTCTATACTTATATTTTCTATTGCATGTCTGGGATTTGCCCAAATAGGTATTTTATAATCCAATTTATATTGATATTTCTTCCAAACTCTCAACAAGGCATTTCTAAACATATGACTTTTAAAAACTTTATCCACTTTCTTTTCATACAGTAAATAAGCATGCCATCCATAAAGTAAATCGTGTCCTTCTAAATTCAAAATTCTGTCCTCTGTTAAATTAAACCAATCACTAATCTGAACTAATACAGAAGCTTCATAATATAATCTTAAGTTTGGCATTTTTAAACCCCCTCTCTCCCGAATATCTTGTATAATTTTTAATTTAACTCTAGGTTTTTTACCTGACCATATAAAAGTATTAAGACCTTTTTGCCATTCCCTCAATTGTTCATCCTTCTTCAACACCAGTATCATTTGGAACAAAAATAAAAACTTAGGTAATACATTCATTTTAATTGCTGCTATTCTACCTAATAAGATAATTGTAACTTTTTTCAATTCTCCATTTCTTTCTGCACCTTTCGCCATAAGACTTCATAATTGTTTTTAAATAACTTTGTATTTGATCCAGCAATGAACACACCCAAATATTTAACCTTTTTAACTATTTCAAATCCCGATATTTGTTGAAGCTCTTCTCTTTGGTTAGAAGACATATTTTTGGTCACTATCTTAGTCTTATGTTGATTTATTTTAAATCCCGAGACTTTACCATAATATTCTATCAATTCCAGCATATATGAAACTGTGTCTATAGGTTGCGTTAATGTAACAACTAAATCATCTGCAAAGGCCCTCAACCTATAGTCTTGCTGTCAAATCACTATTCCTTTTAGTTCTTTAGATTCATGTATCTTTTTCAACAAAATTTCTAAGGATAAAACAAACAATAGGGGAGATAATGGACAACCCTGCCGCGTTCCCTTTTCTATCTTAAAACTATCCGTTAAACTTCCATTAATAATTATTTGTGCAGTTTGTTCCCTATATATTGCTTTAATTGAACTCATAAATTGCTCCCCAAATTGCATTTTATCTATTATTTTAAATAAAAATTGCCAATTCAATCTATCAAAAGCTTTCTCTGCATCCAAAAAGAAAAAAGCTGCAGGAATGTGATTATTTTTCTCCAAATATTCAACCAAATTTATTATTTGTCTCAAATTGTATTTCATATATCTCCTCCTTATAAACCCTGATTGATCATTGTGAATTATTTGTTGCATAATTGGCATTAATCTATTTGCCAATACTTTGGTAAAAATCTTATAATCAGTATTTAAAAGTGAGATAGGTCTAAAGTTTTCAGGTTTAACACAGTTTTGGTCCTCTTTAGGAATCAGTGATATAAAAGCTGTTTTCCATGAAGGTGGAGTCTCTCCCCCAGATTGAATCTTATTAAAAAGCATCCTAAGTGGTTCCACCATTTTCATCTGCAAGTTCTTATAATAAATAGCTGTCAACCCATCCATTCCTGGTGTTTTGCCTACTTTTAACTGTTTGATTGCTAAAATAATCTCTTCAGAGTTTATTGGTTGATTCAAACCTTCTCTTTGATCCAAAGTTAATTCCTGAATATCAACCTCTCTAAGATATCTATCTATATCTTTACCTTGTATCAAATCTCCTGCATATAATTTTGTATAATATTCTAAAAAGGCTTTTTTGATCAAATTTTGTTGATAAACTTCTTTACCTTTATGTTCTATCTTACAATAATACGTGATCTTTGCTTTTTCTTTAACATATAAGCTAACCATCTGCCTGGTTTATTAGCATTGCAAAATGTATTATGTTTAGCATATTGTAAAGTAGTTGCAACTTGATCAGCCATTAGCATATTAAATTGCTGTCTTAATATACTTATTGCTTCTTTCACTCTTTTATCTTCTGTGTTATCTATTAACAATTGTTCTTTCTTTTTTATTTCTTCCTCAATATCCTTCCGTTTCTTTGCCTGCTTTTGTCTATATTTATTATTCATATATATCAACACTCCCCTCATATAAGCCTTACTTGCATCCCAAACCATTTCCATAGAAGTACCTTTATACATATTGTTAACAAAAAACTCCTTCATATATTTTTTAAGTTCTTCAACATTTTCTTCATATCTAAATAAATTTTCATTTAATCTCCAAGACCTCCTTTCTTTTCTCTCCTGTTCTAATTCCAACCAAACTGGGCTATGATCAGCTAAAATCCTTGGAAATATCTTGACTTTCTTCACCCTAGAAAGGAAATCAGATGTTAACAAAATAAAATCAATCCTAGAAAAAGATTGGTGTCTATCAGAAAAAAAGGTAAAATCTTTTTCATCTGGATTCCATTCTCTCCAGACATCCCGTAATTCAAAATCATCCATAATTTCAAAAAAGGGTTTGGGTAATTTGGCCCGTGAAGCAACTTTAGATAAAGTCTTTTTATCCTTAGAAATATCAATTACTCCATTCCAATCGCCCATCAAAATAATTGATTTGTAATCCCATTGTGAAATTTTGTCATGTAAAAATTTATAAAAATTTTCTTGCTGCTGGTTTGGTGCATAAATCCCAATCAAAAGCATTGTTCCATTTTGAGTCCTCACTTCAATTGCTATATATCTTCCTTGATCATCCGCCTCTATCAAATTTGCTGTTATGTTCTTTTTTATATATACCACTATTCCATTCTTCTTTTCCAAAGATGATGCGACAAAGTGAGTTCCCAATTTGGAATTAATTAAGTATTTCTGATCTGTTGATTTGATATGTGTCTCTTGTAAGCATACAATATCGTTATTAAATTGTTTCAAATAATGATAAATTTTCTTTCTCTTTTGTGGTGAATTCAAACCATTGACGTTCCAAGACAAAAATTTAACTGGCATCTTTGCGAGACTGAAGCATATGGAGCATATTTTGAAGATCATCTTTCACCTTGATCTTCGGTCTTGCCCCCCCCCCCCCCACAGCTTCTGATTTTGTATCCAATTGTTGTTGTTGTTGTTGTTTAGTAGTTGATCTTGTCACACGTTGTTCTCTTGGTTCCTCCAATTTTGCAAATTCCAGTGGTGCTTGCAGTTGGCTTAAAGGAAAGGGAAGTGATGCTGGGTCCGATTGGTTCTGGTCATCTTGATTCTTAGGTTCTCCAACCACTGCCTCAGCATATGTTAAAGACTGTTGCTTTCCTTTTTCTGCTTTTTTATCATCTTTAGGGGGGTGTTCCACTTTCAGTACACTACGATAAAATTCTCTTGCTTTCTCAACAGTATTCAGTCGATACCTCTCTCCAGCATAATCCACTATTATGCCTACTGGAATATCCCATCTGTACACTATTTGTTGTCTTCTTAACTCCTCCACTAAGAAACCAAAATTCTTTCTGTCTCTGAGCATTTTAGGAGGAATCTCTTTCAGCACCTTAATTTCCTGTCCAGACACCTGTACTTTATTGTTGTAAGAAGCTTGCAGTACATCATTTCTGATTCTTCTCTCAGTAAAATAGATCACAACATCTCTTGGCAAATTTCTATTTCTTGCAATCCATGAGTTAACTCTGTAGACTTTGTCCAGATGACCAATTATTTCATCCTTCTTCATTCCAGCCACTGAGGCAATCACTTCAACACATTTCTCTCTTAAATTCTCCCATCCATTCTCCTTCAACCCTCTCAGCCTCAGGGCGAACTCCATTGACCTGTATTGCATCATGGTAATATCCCCTTCCATTCTCTCTGATTTGGTCTGGAATTCTCCCATTTTACCCTCCAGATCTTGAGTAACCTCACTGATTTCTTCCACTCTTTCATCAAGCTGCACAAGAAGGTTAGACAAGCCAGAAACAGCCAGCAAAATATCTTCTCTTATTTCATCATGTTTCTCTTCAACAGTCTTTTTAATTTCACTTCTAATTTTTTTTACATCTTTTAAATCCTCCTCAAATTTCCCCATTCTCTCTTCTATTTTTTCTTCTATTTTAGCTGTTTGGGCAATCGCAATTTGCGTTATAAACTCCTTAAGCTCACTCATAAAGTCCTCTTTACTTGTAAACTCCCCCGGAAGTTGTGTCTTTTGTGTCACAGTGGAAATTGAAGGAGAAGCCCCTCCTGCTTTGGCTGATGCTGGCTTAGTTTGTTTAGAAGCCATTTTAATTTCAAAAAAACTTTTTTCCTCTTCATCCCACTTTGCAATTACTTAGCCTTAAATGTCACCAAATTCAGTCCAAATTATTTTAAATTGCTGCTTTCAATGTCTTTCCCAAATTACTCTCTTCTGGCAGTTCAGTTTCTCTTTAAAAGTAGAAAAAAAAGTCCTTTTCAGTACTCACTTTCTCTTCTCAGCACAGTCCAGATACTCTTAATTGGATACTTCCTCTTTCAATTAGACTCATTCAACCCGAAGTACACAGGAGTTAAGCTCTGTAACTTTGTTGCAAACTCTCCTGCTCCACTCCGTCTGCTGCAGAAATCAGTTAAACTATCAATTTGCTTGCAGAGCTGGTCGCGACCATCTAATGCTGCTTATGCAGCAGCGCTTTGAATCCGGAGACGTTTCCCTGGGGAGCCCACCTTTCAAGCCCCTGAACTTGATCCCAGGGGCTTTTTTGGCGGCTCTACCTGCCAGAAACTTCTCTGCCTCTCTTCTTTTCCCGAAGAGAGGTCTGCAAAACCGCCAGACAGCTGTTTTTCGCTGTCAAAGCGGTTTAACGGAGTTCAAAGCCGGCGACCTAAAAAAAAGGTCGTCAACGAGGATCGCGGCGCCAACCGGAAGTCCCACATATTGTTTCAATACTTTGTCTCTGGTTTCCAGGGAATCAATGCATATGCTTCCTGGAGTGAAAGCTACTCCAAACAACAATTCATATGATGATATTCCAATATTCTTTCTAGGTTGGATAGTAAACTCTTGACACTTCTGTTGCTGTAGCATTACTGCAGGGAAGGCGTTAACCCACCCTGTGAGGCGGTCCATTATGACCAATAAATATTGTACTCTCCCCCCTCTTGGTAATTCTGTAAAATCCACTTGAATACATTGAAATGATTTTAAAGCTTGATGATCTCCCACCCATCTGATGTTTCTTGACAGCTTGTTTATTCGCCTTTTTACAAAGTAAACATTTGTCTATAATTTGCTAAAGGATATATTCCAATATCACCATAGCATTTTAAAAGTTCATTTACAATAGTCTGAATTTCCCAATGATTCCACCCATATTTTTGCCGAATGTATGCATTATCCCAAATGCATGCTTGGAATCTGTTTATTTTTCCTCCCAAGATGCATAGAGATTGATTTAGTGCATACACTTCACAGGTTTGAGCAGACCAATTTTGAGGCAAACCCCTTGCTTCCAGGATCTCTTTAGTGTGTCCATTTATAATAAAAATTGCTTGTTCTAGTTCCAGGGGGTGTTCCTCCAAATCAGGTCTTATTTTTTATTTGTAAATCAATTACTTCAGCACAATAATGTTTTAATCCAAACTGATCCATTAATCTGGTGTTGGCTAAGTACTGTGCTGGATTCAAATTGTGATCTGTAATTAAAATTAAGTCAGTCTGCTGCATTAAAATTGCTTCATATTTTAGATGGGGTGCTCACAATAAGGGCTTCCCCAAAGGTCAATTTCCCACTTTCTTGGACCAGTATTGAGTAGCAGCAATTGCTTGAATACATACTGGCCATCCCCTTATTACTGGGTCCATTATTTTTGACAGGAATGCCACAGGTTTCTTTTGTCCTGCCCAGTCCTGAGCCAACACCCCTTTGTGCAATTCCATTTTCTGTGTTTAAAAGAGATGGAATGGCTTTTTCAAATTTGGTAAACTTAATACAGAAGCCTTGGTTAAAGCTTGTTTCAAATTTTCAAAGCTTCCTCTTTTGTGCCCCTCCCATTTCAAATTCCAAGGTTCAGATTCAATTAATTTTGCATACAGGGGTTTGGTAAGATCAGCATTCCCATCAACCCAAACCTCAGAATTTCCTTAGTTCTTGCTTGAGTTCAGGTAGAGGTTGAGATGCCACCTCTTCTATTCTATCAGGAGTGATTTTTCTATTTCCTTCACTTAATTAAGTGTATTCTAATGCTTTGTTCATTTAATCTGATCTCAGTCAATTAAAAAAACACCATTTCCTCTTCTTTAGGTCCAACTACTAAATTTATCAAGAGCTCTCTGTGTAATCCAAAAAGGAATCACCCAACATCACTTTCTCTACACTTACGCTTCTGCCATCATATTGTACACTTACGCTTCCCTTCTTTGGATCAGGCACCCTTTAACTCCATCTTCCTTTCCTGTATCACAACCACTGCTACTCATTATCATTTGGCTCCACCAAGTGGAGGCCTTCCGATGGTCCCCAATGATCCAGAAACAAATCACATATGCTTCTCTTTACATCGGTTCCACTTGCTAAACATTCAATTCCTAGCTTCCAAGTCAGCACAAGTCAATTTAAAGACAACTTTCTGGATTACACTAAAACTTCCTTTCTCCCTTTGTTGGAAAATATAAGAAACTCAACACAAAAAGAACAGTGAAATTCCCCAAAAGAAACAAGCAGAAACTCAGGCAGAGCTCCAGCCCCCACCTTCACCAATGGGCTATTAAGAAGCTGAAGCCACCTTATTTTCCACAACAAAGGAAAGACAAAACCACAGGGGCCTGCAACATCCAAGCAGACATGGGACACAGGAAAGAAAAATAAAAAAAACTCAAGAAGGAAAAGAAATCAAATCAAAGTAATTAGAATTTTTAAAACAATCACACACAAATCAAAGGAATTTCAAAAGACTTTAAAGGGTCACATAGAAAATCAAAAGACGTTTTAGGATATAAAAAAGGGTTACTCCTGCAGTCCAAACAGCCCAGCCTCAGAACGCTGCACTTGCATACATCATGCCTGCCTTCCTATAAACAATAAACTAATTCCATTCTCAAGCAGCCGACCTACAACCACCCTGTCAGGTATGCTTCCATCAGTATCCAGGAAAGGAGGACCCAGACTCCATTAGATAGGTTAACTGGTACTTTTACTAGATATGAATTGAACGCAACCATAGAAAGCAGGATTCTGAAGCAAAACGCGCAAAAGTTACAATTAGAAAGCATCCCCCTCCCTTGTGCACCATAAATCATCCAATCCACAGGTCTTCCAGAGGTCAGGTGGGAGCAGACGTCTGGCCATGTCAGCATCCAGGAATGCAGTGTCCGTTGGACTGATAACAGCTTAAGGAAAGGTTTGGTTTTCAGAAAGTTTCTAGAAAGCCCGCGTGAGCATAAACCCCCCTCCCTCCGTTTCTATGACAACCGAAGCGGCAAAGCAAAACTAGCGAGGTTGACATTCGGCCCCCCTTCAGAAGAGACAGCTTCTAATCCTGAAATAGAGAAAAGAAGAGGTAATATCACAACAATTAATACTCATCATGATTCAAGGTTTATCAGGGTATTTGGTGTGGAACAGCTGCACTTTTCTAGGTGCTCTAACATCACGTTTATTCACCCACTCAGCTTGTGATAATGGGAAGTGCTTCCAGGCTACGAGATACTGTACTTTCCCATGATGTTTTCTAGAGTCCAAAATCTCTTTTACTTCAAAGTGTTGATCCCCTTCAATGAGGATGGGGACAGGAGGAGGTTCCTTGGACGGAAGTAGAGAGGATGATTGTTCCAGTTTCAGTAAACTAACATGAAACACTGGATGAATTCGTCGCAAGTTCTTGGGTAAATCTAATTCAACCGTGACTGGGTTAATGATCCGAGTAACAGGGAAAGGGCCCACATACTTAGGACCAAGCTTTTTTTGATTTCTGCGGAGTTTGTAAATACTTGGTAGACAGATAAACCATGTCCCCCACTTGATAAGCATGTGCAGGGCATCTCCTTTTGTCGGCTTGGGTTTTATGGGCTTGGTGAGCATCATCTAACGCTTTACGAGTCACTGCCCAAGTCGCTCGTAGCTGATCGATCCACTCAATCAGAGAAGGGTTTTGTGGGTCATCATGAGGTAACTCTGGGATTGGCACAAACTCTTGCCCAGAAGCCACCTTGAAAGGAGTGAAACCTGTGCTGCTATGTACGGAATTATTATATGCCACTTCTGCGAAAGGCAGTAATTCCACCCAGTTGTCTTGTTGGTAGTTTATATAACATCTTAAATATTGTTCTAGCACGCCATTGGTTCTTTCGCAGGCCCCATTGGTCTGGGGGTGGTGGGCGGAGCTTAGTCCTTGGGCGGAGCCTATCAACATTAGGAACTCTTTCCAAAAGCTGGAGGTGAACTGTACTCCCCTGTCTGAAATTATACGTTTTGGTGCTCCATGTAGCCTATATACATGTTGAATGAACATCTTAGCAAGGGTTTTTGCTGATGGGATCTTAGTGCATGGGATAAAATGCACCTGTTTGGAAAATAGATCAGTTACTACCCATATAACTGTGCAACCCCCACTCTCGGGAAGGTCTACAATGAAGTCCATGGATATCTCTTTCCAAGAAGCAGTGGGCCTGGCCACACTTTGGAGAAGACCAGGTGCCTTCCCGGGAGGTCTCTTAGCTGAGGCACACACTGGACAGCTCGCGACATATGCCTCTGTGTCCTTTTTGAGCGCGGGCCACCAAAACTGTCTTTTGACGAGATGTAAGGTTTTGACAAATCCGAAGTGTCCCGCCACCTTGGAGTCATGGGCGTGTTGCAAAACAGTTACTCGTAAATTAGCTGGGACATACAATTTGGCTCCAACCCAAGCTAGTCCATCACGAAGTGTACATTCGTTTGAGTGGGATCGGAACCACTCATCGGTTTTTAAAGTCTCGAGATTTTTATGATCAGTCCAAACTTCAAAAGGATGTTTAGCTCCTTCGAGAAAGTGTCTCCAGGTTAGAAGTGCCCAACGTACGGCGAAAGCCTCCTTTTCCCATATGGCCCATCTCCTTTCGGTTTCGGATAGTTTCCGGGATGTGTAGGCACAAGGCTGTAATTTTCCATCCGCATTCTTTTGCAGAAGTACGGCCCCTACTGCAACATCACTGGCATCTGCCTGTACCACGAAAGGTTCGTCCATATCTGGGTGTTTAAGAACTGGTTCAGCAGCAAATAGCCGTTTCAGTTTTTCGAATGCTGCCTGACAGTTCATAGTCCATTCAAGAGGTTTGGAGGGTTTTGGTTTTTCTTCACCCTTGGTTTTCAGGAGATTAGTTATTGGCAATGCGATTTTGGCAAACGAGGGGATGAACTGTCGATAAAAGTTAGCAAATCCCAAAAAACTCTGTAACTGCTTGCGGGTGCGTGGCGCTGTCCATTCTAACACCGCCTGAACCTTTGCAGGGTCCATTTCTATTCCCTCCGGGGAGATGCGATAGCCAAGATAGTCAATTTTGGTTTGGTGGAACTCACATTTAGAAAGCTTTGCATACAGTTCAACAGCCCTAAGTTTTTTTAGGACGGTGGGTACTAATCTCACATGGTCGGCCATGTTGTCAGAGTAGATAAGAATGTCATCCAAATAAACGAGCACCCCCTTATACAAATGCTCATGCAAAATTTCATTGATTAATTGCATGAATACTGCAGGAGCCCCTTGTAGTCCAAATGGGAGTACTCGGAACTGGAAACACCCCAGCGGACAGTTAAATGCAGTTTTCCATTCATCCCCTTCCTTGATGCGCACCCTGTAATAAGCCTCCCGTAAATCCAATTTGGTAAAAATCTTCCCCTTCCCTAAGTGAGCCAACATGTCCTTCATGAGGGGTAAGGGGTAGACGTTTTCCACGCAAATCGCGTTTAGGTTCCTATAGTCAACTACCAGACGAAAGGAACCATCTTTCTTTTCTCTGAATAAAACTGGTGTGGCCACTCGTGGTCTGGCTGGTTGGATGAAACCCCGTTCTAGGTTTTTGTCAATAAAATTTCGTAGTTCCCCCAGTTCACGAGGGGTCATAGGATAAATCTTTGGCTTAGGGAGCTTCACTCCCGGGAGTATCTCAATAGCACAGTCTGTAGCCCTGTGGGGGGGCAGCACATCCGAGGCCTTCTCGCTAAAAACTTCACGGAGATCCCAATACTCTTTTGGAATTTTCTCCTCCCCCTCTATGTGGTCTATTGCCATCTCCGCTTCTTCTGGGCCCCCTCTGTCTTTAAGGGGGGGCTCCTTCCCTTCAGGTGGTGGCTTACTAGCACGAATGCGCAGAACCCCCGTTTTCCAGTTAATTCGTGGGTTCCATTTCCGTAGCCAGGGCAAGCCAAGAATGAGGGGTCATTCCATGCTAGGGGCCACCACAAAATTGAGAGTCTCTACGTGGTTCCCTAATTTCATTTCAATGGGTTCCATTATGGAATTAGTTGGGGCCCCGCCTGCCATCGACCCATCTAGCTGGCAGAATGCAATAGGCCTTTTCAGCTCCCTCAGCCCCAGGCCCATCTTTTCTACTACTTTCGGGGTGATAATGCACCTGGTGCACTCAGAGTCTAATAAGGCTGGCATCTGTGCATGGGCCCCTGTGGACGGTGCTTTAAGTTCTATGGGGATGAGTAGGGGGCCCTCAGTGTGACTCACCAGATCATCGGAGTCGGTCTCGCTGTCGTCCACGTGGGTCGGAGTTCCCAACTCCCCTTTGGTCCGGGGAGCGAACTCTACGACTTCCCCCTCCAGCGCGACTTCACGAACTTTTGCAGGTGTTTTGTCCATCTTCTTTGGCGCTCTGCTGGCAGGTTTTGGCACTGGCCTGGAAGAGCACTCAGCGGCCCGGTGTCCCTCCATGCCGCACTTAAAACAAGTGAAAGGCTTCGGCTTGGGTTTGGTTTCTGGCCTTCCCCCAGCCGTCTTTGGGGCTTCCTTGCGGTGGTAGGAGAATGAGGGTTCCCCGGCACGCCCCCTCCTTAGTCGGCTACGGCTTATCTCAATTTCTGCATCCTCAGCTGCTATGTACCAACTGTCCAGATCTTCGGGAACCCCCCGTGCTCTACAGTCGTGGTAGATTTCATCATTCAGCCCGTCTTTGAAACCTTCCAGCAAGGCTACCTCTGACCACCCTGTCATGTATGGCGCTAGCTCCCGAAATTCTTGGGTGTATTCCGCTACCAATCTCCGGCCTTGCTGGATACTTTTCATACGGAGCCTCGCCTTTCGCTCAGCTAGGTGGTCCTCGAAACGCCTCCTAAGGGCCGCCATAAACTGGTTGTAATTCCGCAGCAGGGGGGAATTGTTATTGTGGAGTACCACCATCCACTCGGCTGCCACCCCCTCTAAAGCACTGGTGACACATCTCACTCGGGCTGCATCTGACAAATAGTCCTCGCCCCAGTTTTGCATGTGATTCCACACTTGGGTTAAGAAAAATCCCAAAGTTTTTGGGTTCCCATCATACTTTCCAGGAAAGGGGGGAATTTTAGGATTTTTCCGCCTGCGGGGTGGGGCCTGTAAGGCTGGGGGCCCCTGGACTGCTGCATCCCTCCTTTGACCACCCAATGCCTGGGATATATCTTCGTCAGCTCTCTCTTCCTCTCCCCCACAAACTCCTTCCTCAGGATCTATTTTAGAGTCTTCTTCTTCCCCCCCCCCCCAGGGTATGCATAAGACTCATGGGCTTTTCGGTCTTCATCAATCTCACGAATGAGTTGAAGGGCTTGCTCCATTTTGAGGCATTCCTTCTGCTCCTGCAGCCACACGCCTTCTCCTTTTCGGGGTCTGGAGGTTGTTACTCCACGGGGGGTATTTCTCAGGTCCGGCAACCTTCCGACCCCTGTCGACCATCGGGCTGGCTCTTCCCTCGGTTCCTTCAGTTGTAAATTCTCCATCCATTTCGCAGCCTCTTCGGGTTGCTGGTATGAAGACATTGCCGAGCCATATGCTCCCATCTGTTCTGTATCACTTCCCTGATCAGACATTCTGTAAAGTTTTCAGCCCCCTCGGTGTGATCCGGGATGGCTGTGATGAGAATCCTGCTTTATTGTCAGGTATGCTTCCTTCAGTATCCAGGAAAGGAGGACCCAGACTCCATTAGATAGGTTAACTGGTACTTTTACTAGATATGAATTGAACGCAACCATAGAAAGCAGGATTCTGAAGCAAAACGCGCAAAAGTTACAATTAGAAAGCATCCCCCTCCCTTGTGCACCATAAATCATCCAATCCACAGGTCTTCCAGAGGTCAGGTGGGAGCAGACGTCTGGCCATGTCAGCATCCAGGAATGCAGTGTCCGTTGGACTGATAACAGCTTAAGGAAAGGTTTGGTTTTCAGAAAGTTTCTAGAAAGCCCGCGTGAGCATAAACCCCCCTCCCTCCATTTCTATGACAACCAAAGCGGCAAAACAAAACTAGCGAGGTTGACACACCCCGAAGCAATCTCCCAGCCAGGAGTTTTGAATTCAAGAAGGGAAAGCTCTGCCCCTCAGAAATCCTCAAAGGGAAAGGCTTCCCCCTCCTTCCCAACCTTCTACTATTGTAAGAAGAATAGCTTCAAAAGTAAAACAATTTAAATGAAGTATTTTAAATCAATGCTCTGAAGCATATTTGTATCAAACTTTAGTGTCACTCTCTGCTTTTAGTAAAATGCAAGTCTGGTTCAGAAAATCTTTCAAAATCATTTCTTTTATATAGGTTTAATTAAATATTTAAACCTCAAAAATTACCAGAAAAAATAAAATCAAAATTGTTTTTCAGAGCAGAAAAGAAAAGCTTTTATATGCAAATGGAACAGTGAGAGAGAGGGGCTGCAGTTGATCCCCCACTTGCCCCTCCCTTCTCAGACAGATTAAGAGAAAAGGAAAAACATTTTTAAAACAAGCGTAGAAGCCTCACTCCCTTCTACTATTGTATATCCCTCTATAAACAAATTAGCTCCTTCTTCGAAATGAACAACAACTCATGCTGCTAAGAAACGAACAAATAAATAAACTGTATTCCAAGTCAAAAACAGTGAAACTACAAAGGCAGGTATCAGATATCACCCTTTACCCCACCTTTCTTAGGCTGGTTCAGCAGAGAGAAAAAATTGGTGAAAAGAACAAAAGCCCACAGCCCACCCTTTTCCTGCTTCTCTCAAAGGAAGGGGGGGGGTCCGGAATACAGGGAGAGGAAAAAAATGTTTAAACTGCATATAATTCTCATCTCCTTTCGCCTCTCAGCATCCGTTCAACAATACATAGGCATTCACAGGGCTCACTTCACTCTATCACTCCTCATGAGCTTTGGGACACCTCACACATACACACTCACATTTGTGCTGCAATCAAACTGCTTGTGTACACCAATTCTACATGCAGAAATCCCACTTCATGCAAAACAATCATTACAATTATTTCAGGGAACTTTTTCACAAGCCAATAAGCTCCATTTTCTAAATATTTTTGTGCACTAATGCTAGAGGGTCTCACCTTTGCAGGTCTGGAAATGATTACATACATAAACACACACACACATACCATCAAACATTTCCAGATTTGTTTGTTTTTTGTTCTAATTTTATTTCTTTGGGCAACCTATAGCTTATTCTTAAAGGAGTGGGGGAACTCAGAGAGCAGTTAAATCATATATATGATTGTGGGCCCTAACTACTCTCTGTTTTCCACAGCTCCAAGTCAAGATGTTCAATTAATTTGCAGGCTGACCAGACATGTCACAATCAATTCAATCCTATTCAATTCTACACACTATCATTATAGATGCACATCAACAAAATAATTTGCAACAGGAATCACATCAAAGCAATCAATTCAAATTGTTTTCCCATTTAGACAGGTTTTACTGTTTTATTACCTGCTAAACCAGGTAACAATAAACAATTTCCTCTCCATTCCTAGTTCCTTCAGATCTTCTCATCCCCTTAAGAATGGTAATTTATCAGAATGCCTACAACACTGCAGCAGTTTCCTTCTCTTACCACACATAAGATCCCACACATTTTTTTTAACTTCTCACTTTTTACTCTGTTTACTTTGACTTTTATCAAGTTCTCTGCTCACACAATCCTAACATGAGACTTTAACTCATTACTGAAGACTTTTAGGGCGCCGCCTTGTCTTCTAGGAAGGTGATCAATCTTCCTCTTCCACCACTTAATTGGTGGGTTACCCCTTAATAGAGAGACTCAAATTCCCTGATTTATACTTACCTGTAGGCTTGCTTTCTCTCTTGGACTTTTTGTTGAGGTCTCTGTGTCTGGCTGACCTTTGTGGGTCCTTGACTGGTCTGCTTTGCTGGTGGGTTCACGGCACTTTCTCACCGAAAGATTCCTTAGACTTCAATGGAGTCCTTGTGGCCGGCCGATGGATGTTATGCTTGGGAAGGTGCCGGTCCCACCAGGGCAGCCGTCAGGGCAGATATAAAGGTCTTTGTTCCTTGATCCCATCTGGGGTGCCATAAATGTTATGGAATGAGGTGACCAAACAACATCCCTAGGTCAGCCAGAGAGAGAGTTTATTGCGCAATAGGTTCAGAGAGGTTTATGTACCTACAAATCCGAACAATTTGATAATTCTGAGACCACAGTTTTATACTGTTTCAAACAAAGGATTCTGCTAACACAGCAAACTTTCCTGCTTTCAGAATATAGTTGCTTTTAGAATATAGTGAATAGAAAGTTATCCAGTGGTCATCTAGCAGATCCCGCTTTCTCTACTTTATCTCCATTGGCAATTTCATATAATGTTTCCTTTTAACCTTTCCCCATCAATGCTTCTCTTATTTGATGTCGGTAAAAATATGAGTGTGCCTTATTACGTTTATCCCATAGGGAGGCATGCCAACCTGCCTTTAGGTCATGTTCTTCAATCGTTAAAAGCCTTTTATTGTCTAAGTTTATCCAGTCTGTGATCCACAATAGCCTCACAGCTTGATAATAAAGTTCCCATTTTGGTAGTCCAAAGCCACCTCTGCTTCTCCTATCTTGTAACATGTTCATATTTATCTGTGCTTTCTTACCCAGTCAAATAAACTTTTTAATTATTTATTTAATTCCTTTCTACTTTTATAGGGACTGTATAGAATAGATATAATAGTTTTGGCAATATGTTCATTTTAATCACTGCTATCCTTCCTAGTAGCGATAACTGTAATTTTCCCCAAATCTCTAAATCTTTTTTCATTTGTTGTATCAGTTTTTTATAATTATCATCTTTTATTGAAGAACACATTACAGTGAGCGAAATTCCTAAACATTTAATCTTTTTTTTCAAGTTGCAATCCCAAATCTTTTTCTAATTCTTTCTTTTCTTTTTCAGTTAAATTTTTTACTAACATTTTAGTCTTTTCTCTATTTCTCTATTAATTTTTTCTCTTTTAATTTTCAGTCCCTGCCACTGTCCCAAATTTTTCTATTTCATTTATTAAGGTGTTTCCTGTCTCTGGCGGTTCTTCTATGAAGAACACTAGGTCATCCGCAAATGCCTGTGTCCAGGGATGAAATGCTCCTGGTTCAGACCGGATGCACCAGAAGCGATGGAGGTGGGTGGTTTGGAGAACCTGTAGCAAAAATCTCTGCCCTCCCCCATGCCCAGCTGAGCCACGCAATCATCAGAACCTTTTTTTTAAATTTTTAAAAGCATTTTTTCTACAACCTCTTTGGCTGAAAAAATGCTTTTAAAAGTAAAAAAAAAAGCCTCTGATGATCGTGTGGCTCAGCTGGGATCGTCAAAAGCTTTTAAAAGAATTTTTTTCTACAACCTCTTCAGAAGTTGTAGAAAAAATGCTTTTAAAAGCCGCTGATGATCCCAGCTGAGTTGCTGATCAGCAGAGGCTTTTAAAAGAAAAAAAGCCTCTGCCGATCAGGCAACTCAGCTGGGATTGTCAGAGCCTTTTGAAATCATTTTTACAACCTCTTCACTGAAGAGGTTGTAGAAAAATGGTTTTAAAAGTAAAAAAAAATTGGCCACGCCCACCCAGTTATATTATACCCCCCCCCCCCACAGGCACGCCCACAGAACCTGTAGTAACAAATTTTAGATTTCACCACTGCCTGGGTCTTATATTCTTCTTTTTTTACTTTTAATGCTAGATGACCACTGGATAACTTTCTATTCACTATATTCTAAAAGCAACTATATTCTGAAAGCAGGAAAGTTGCTGTGTTAGCAGAATCCTTTGTTTGAAACAGTATAAAACTGTGGTCTCAGAATTATCAAATTGTTCGGATTTGTAGGTACATAAACCTCTCTGAACCTATTGCGCAATAAACTCTCTCTCTGGCTGACCTAGGGATGTTGTTTGGTCACCTCATTCCATAACATTTATGGCACCCCAGATGGGATCAAGGAACAAAGACCTTTATATCTGCCCTGACGGCTGCCCTGGTGGGACCGGCACCTTCCCAAGCATAACATCCATCGGCCGGCCACAAGGACTCCATTGAAGTCTAAGGAATCTTTCGGTGAGAAAGTGCCGTGAACCCACCAGCAAAGCAGACCAGTCAAGGACCCACAAAGGTCAGCCAGACACAGAGACCTCAACAAAAAGTCCAAGAGAGAAAGCAAGCCTACAGGTAAGTATAAATCAGGGAATTTGAGTCTCTCTATTAAGGGGTAACCCACCAATTAAGTGGTGGAAGAGGAAGATTGATCACCTTCCTAGAAGACAAGGCGGCGCCCTAAAAGTCTTCAGTAATGAGTTAAAGTCTCATGTTAGGATTGTGTGAGCAGAGAACTTGATAAAAGTCAAAGTAAACAGAGTAAAAAGTGAGAAGTTAAAAAAAATGTGTGGGATCTTATGTGTGGTAAGAGAAGGAAACTGCTGCAGTGTTGTAGGCATTCTGATAAATTACCATTCTTAAGGGGATGAGAAGCTCTGAAGGAACTATGAATGGAGAGGAAATTGTTTATTGTTCTTCCCACCCGGTGTTTAGCAGGTAATAAAACAGTAAAACCTGTCTAAATGGGAAAACAATTTGAATTGATTGCTTTGATGTGATTCCTGTTGCAGATTATTTTGTTGATGTGCATCTATAATGATAGTGTGTAGAATTGAATAGGAATGAATTGATTGACCCTATCCCCAACTAATCCGATCGTCGATCCAAACAAAATGCTCGACAACAGCACGGAACAAAACACCTGAACTGGGGAGGGGGAGGATACTGGGGATACCTCCATGGTGATGGGAGCACTGGTTAGGCGGCCGTGTACAGGGTGGGGGGTGGCGGTTCGACGGTCTCAGGGAAGCACTCCAGTACCGATGCCTCTGCTGTTACGAGCCGATGAAATGCCACATACCAAATCCAGGAAGTAAACAGCAATGGAGTGGGGTGGGTGGTGGCTTTTAGGAAGCAGGGACAGACCTATCATATCGTCATAATAGGAGGTGTTATATAAACAGCTGTGTAATTACCACGGTAGCGCTAATTTCACATCGGTCTATAATTGCAGCGGGTTTCTGGAGTCAGCATGTAATTGATTAAATCAGCATTCCAAACAAACTGACTGTGAGTCTTACGTTATGGTGCTTAGCCCAGAACGGCTGACAGGAAATTAGTGCTACCCTCATTAAGAGTCTGTGCGGGGATGGCGGAAGGCGCGGACAGATCCAGAATGACCATGGTTGCTGAAAAGGAAGGAGGCCAGGATGAAACGCAGCTGGAGAGTCCAATGGAGCCTCAACAGGCAGTGTGGCCGAAGGAACAAAGCCAGAGCCAGAACCGTTCACAAGCGAGAGACGCCAGTGGGGCACGGGATGTGGCTCCTCAGGTAGCGTCTGGGGAGTGGTGAAACAGCCCTGCGTTGGCTGGCCTGGGAGGGGCTCCAATGGCTCCAACATCACCCCCCTTCAGCGAGCGCTTCCAGAGGTGGAGGGAACAGCGCTGGGTGGAGGAGGATGATGGCGATTGGAGCTATTCAACAGGACTGGGCCAATCCACGACAGAAGTCCTGCAAGAATGCTTCGGAGAAGCCAGTTTTTGGGGTGCACAATCCTGGCAACCGTGGCTGACAGGAGCAGAGCCTGGTTCAGGATGGCAAAAGATATCTTCTGGGACAGGGAGCAAGTTCCATTTAGCCAGCCCTAAATTGTGAGTGGGACCCCACGCAGGCACTGGCAGGTCATATGACATCCAGCCTGCTACGAGAGGGTCGGGGGGGGGGGAGATTTGAAATTGGGTTCTGGAGCCATCTGCCAAATGTCGGAGCAGGCGCAGGGTTCTTCTCAGGCAGCCTATGGTCCAGGGCCAGGCTTACCCTCCAGGGTGTGGGGGCCTCAACTGGTGTGGGGCCCACCCCCTTTACAGGCTTCTTTTGATGGCAATCCAGATTGGGTGGCCCTCTACCTAAGTCAGGTGTTGAGCTATATTGACCTTTACAGTCACCTATACCTGTCCCAATGCTCCATGGTAGTGGCTATTACTACAATGTTAACAGGGGAGGCTGCTGACTGGATAGCGGACCTTTATAACGACCATGCCCATGAACTAACCAATGTTGGACTGTTCTTTGAAGGGCTTAGACTGAGATTTGAGGACAACACCTGAACACAGATTGCTGAAGGAGACCTAGTGGCCGTTAGACAACAGGGCCGCCCCGCGAAGGAGTATGTCAAGGAGTTTTGGAAGTTGGCTGGGAGAGTGAGGGGGTGGCCTGAATCCATGCCGGTCCATCAGTTCAATCTTGGCCTAGATAGGGACCTCAGACAAGCGTGTGTATATAGGGGACTGCCACCGTGGCTGTCAGACTGGTGTAAAGCAGCTATCGATCTAGATGTTGGCTTATGTGAATTCCGCATAAAGGGGAGCAACAACCCTCAGAGGCAGGCTGATAGGCCAACGCCACCCAGACCCACAGAACAGGGGGAGCCCGAGTCCCGGCTGGCAGACGCCACTCATCGGCCACTACGGTGTTTTCGATGCAATCAGGTGGGCCATAGAGCTATAGACTGCCCACTACCTCCAGTTCAACCCAGTGGACCAACAACTCCAGCAACCAACAGCAAGAGCCGGGGACAGCCACCGCCTGAAAAGTCCAGAGTGGCATCACAGCTGAGTCTGACTAATGGAACACCCCAGAAGGAGACCACCACCCACCCTGGCATCGTGCTGGTGGTGGTTCCAGGCAGTGAAGAGGACGAGGAGACCAATGACCCAATGGTAAGTGGCCCAATTCGTCCTCTCCTCATTCCCATAACTCCTATGCCTTCTAATAGAGCAGAGGGCATACAACAGGAGGCATTAGTTGATTCTAGCTGTACCCATTGCTTGATGTGGTGCTCCTTAGCTGATCAATTGCAGATTCGTCTACAGCCATTAAAAACCAAATCACCTTCGAACAGATGGATGGTTCTATTCTAGGAGGGGCTCCAGCATCATATGTGATAGAGCCGATATGGAAGGGCATAGGGGCTCATCAGGAAAAGTTGCGTTTTCTGGTGATCAACACCATGATAGAACCGGTGATCTTGGGATTAGTGTAGCTGGATAAATGGCAGCCCACGATTTGGTGGGAAGGAGGATTCTGGAAGCTATGGCTTGGGCTCGGCCCAGAACCAGATACCGACAAAGAGTCTCGGGCGAGCAGGGCTGTGTCCCTGGGGAACACCAATCTCTGTCTGTCTGGAGTACCGGATGTTTATGCCGATCTGGCGGCAGTGTTCGATGAGAAGGAATGTGACACATTACCACATCGACCAACAGATTGTGCTACCGAATTGATGCCTAACCTTAAACTACCAAAACCACACATGTACGCCATGATGCCACAGGAGGTGGAAGAGTTGCATGCATACATTGATAAGAATTTAGCCGGGGGTTTATACAACCGAGCCAGTCACACATGGCCACCCCGGTCCTATTCAGGGGAAAAAAAGATGGTGGACTTCACCTATGCGTGGACTATTGCAGTTTGAATGCCGTCAGTGTAGAGCCTTTATATCCCCTTCCATTGATGAAGGACCTTCTCGCAGTCTTGGCAACTGGAACATATTTCACGAAGTTGAACTTGAAGTTGAAGCACACTACCGCATTTGTGTCAAGCAAGGGGACGAATGGAAAACCATGTTTAATTGCCCTTTGGGTAGTTATAAGTTCTGTGTGATGCCGTTTGGGTTACAGGGTGCTCCTGCGGTCTTTATGAAGTTAATTAATGAGGTTCTGCATGAATTTCTTTACTGCGGCATCCTAATAGACCTCAATGACATCCTAATTTATACAAAAACTATGGAGGAACATGTCACGCTCGTCTGCCAGGTCTTGCAGAGATTATTACATGCCCAATTGTACGTCAAAGTATCCAAGTGTGAATTCCACCGCACACAATTGGATTACTTGGGTTTCCGTATTTCTAAAGATGGGGTAGATATGGACCCCAAGAAAGTGGCTACTGTGTTGGAATGGCAAGCGCTAACTACACGTCGACAATTACAAAGCTTCCTGGGGTTTGCCAATTTCGACCACAATTTCATTCCAACATTTGCACAGATTGCCTTACCTTTAACAAATCTGTTATGCACTAAAGGGGAGGCATCACCATGGCCTGGGCGATGACTAGACTGGACACTGGATTGTCAAAAGGCATTTGAGGACTTAAAAAAACATTTTGCTGTGGCCCCAGTGCTACAACATCCTGATCAAATGAAACCGTTCATAGTGCAGGTAGATGCGAGTGATGTGGCAGTAGGGGCAGTCTTGTTACAAGCAGATGAGCGAGGCCAGTTACGCCCGTGCACATACACCTCCAAAAAGTTCAACCCCACAGAGCAGGGTTGGGCTATTTGGGAAAAAGAAGCATTCGCTATTCGCTGGGCCCTTCTCACCTGGCAGCACAAATCCCATTTGAGGTATGGATCGACCACCAGAATCTGATCGCTCTACAAACACCCCACAAGCTGTCACCCAAACAGGTATGATGGGCTCATTATTTCCAACATTTTCGCTTTATACTAAAACACGTACCAGGGGGCAAGAATTTTCTGGCGGATGCTTTATCATGCATGCCACAATTCCAAAGTCAGCGGGATGAAGTGATACAAGCTATGGTGCCAGGCACAAACCCTGGAAGGATGGTAGCGGTGTTAATAACACAACAAATGACAGAATGGAGAGAAGTGCTACAACGGGAGGGAGACATGGACAATTGGTTACAGAATAATAAACACTTACTCACACAGAAGGATGGCCTGATCTGGAAGGGGGATAGACTGTATGTTCCAAAGGGGGCTTGTGCTGCTGTCTTATAACAGTGTCATGACAGTAAGATCACCGGACATTTTGGATTTCTTAAAACCTTTCACTTAACATGTCGACAGTTTTGGTGGCCACACATGAGACACGATGTTGAGGAATACACACGCAGTTGTTCTTTGTGTGCAAAAACAAAAGCATGACCGGGTAAGCCCCTTGGTCTATTGCAACCAGTTGCCTCTCCTACACAACCATGGGAGGACATAGCAATGGATTTCGTAGTGGATCTACCAGAGAGCAATGGGAACACTGTCATTTGGACTGTTATTGACCTGTTCTCCAAACAGGCTCATTTCATTCCCTGTAGCGGATTGCCATCGGCTCGATATTTGACAAAACTCTTTATACAATACATGTATAGATTACATGGTGTATCCTGACGCATTATCTCCGACAGGGGGGTACAATTTATGGCCTGATTTTGGAGAGATTTCATACGCACTATCGAATCATCTCAGGGACTCAGCTCCACCTTTCATCCCAGCACCAATAGAGCAGTAGAATGAGCAAACACAATGATAGAATGCTATCTACGCTGTTATGTTTCATACCAACAACATGATTGGACAACCCTCTTGCCCTTCGCAGAGGTTGCCTATAACAATACGGTTCACAGTAGTACAGGATTCACACCATTTCACATAACAATGGGATGAGACTCTGTCATACCCGAGTTAAGCCAATCATGAGGGATGGCAACTATGCCTTCAGAGTGGGCCGATAAAATCACAGCATTATGGCCTCAGGTGAGGGATGCATTAGATAAGGCAGCACAAGAATATAAAGCACATGCAGACAAAAAGAGATCACCTCTGCAGCCATTGCAAATAGGAGATATGGTGTACGTCTCGACTAAATATCATAAGTTAAGAGTTCCTTGTCGAAAACTAGGACCAAAATACCTAGGCCCTTTTCCAGTGGTGAAAGTCATAAACCCCATAACTGTAGCTTTAAAACTACCTCCATTACTGGGAAAGGTTCACCCCATATTTCATAGTAGTCTCCTTAAACCTATCACGTCAACTCAGGACTCATATACACATCCCGGACCAGTCACGGGGGCTCAATATGAGATTGAAGAAATTCTAGATTCTAAACTAAAATGGGGGAAACTGTATTATCTAATTCGGGGGAAGGGATACTCCTATGAAGAAGCTTCATGGGTACCTGCCACACATGTCAATGCTAAATGGCTAATCAAACAGTTCTATAAAAAACATCCAGAAAAACCACAATAATGTGCTAACGTTTGTGATTTTCCCTTACAGAAGGACCCATAGTGAAAGGGGAGCCGCCTGTCGAGCCAAGCAACATGCTTGACAACAGCACGGAACAAAATACCTGAACGGGGGGGGGGGCAGGGGAAGATACTGGGGATACCTCCATGATGACGGGAGCACTGGGTGTCTAGGTGGCCGTGTGCGGGGTGAGGGTGGCAGTTCGACGGTCTCAGGGAAGCACTCCAGTACCGATGCCTCTGCTGTTATGAGCCGATGAAATGCTGCACACCAAATCCAGGAAGTAAACAGCAACAGAGTGGGGTGGGTGTGGCTTTTAGGAAGCAGGGACAGACCTATCAGTATCGTGATAATAGGAGGTGTTATATCAACAGCTGTGTAATTACCACGGGTAGCGCTAATTTCACATCGGTCTACGATTGCAGCGGGTTTCTGGAGTCAGCACATAATTGATTAAATCAGCATTCCAAACAAACTGACTGTGAGTCTTACGTTATGGTGCTTAGCCCAGAACAGCTGACACAGATACCGATTCAGGCCTGGGAAGAACACCAGTTGGTGGGCCCCACTTTTAGCATCAATGTTTACATTTATAGATAAAACGGGCCGTATGCCGATTGGGGATTCGCAATTATTATACTGATCTATAAAAAGGGTAATAGAAATGATCCAGGCAATTATAGACCCATTAGTCTTTTGAGAGTTATTAGTAAATTGTATGCTAAACACCTAAACTATAAACTCCAGGACTGGCTAATTTCAGGGGGGATAATCAAGGATGAACAAGCCGGTTTTAGAGAAGGAAGATCTAAGGTGGATCATAACCTGATACTTCACATCCGGTGCAAAAATGTACATACAAAAAAAAAAAAAATCCTCTCTTTACATGGCCTTCCTTGATTTTAAGCAGGCCTTTGATTCAATATCCAGGAACACCCTATGGGAGAAATTAAAATGCACTACATATAATATAAACGTCTCCTTTTCCTCATACAAAAATTGTATGCCAATTCCACCTTGAAAGTGAGGTGTAATCCTCAAGGGACTTTAACTGGTACAGTAAGGGTTCAAAAATGGGTGCGGCAGGGCTGCATCATGTTCCCCTCCTCATTTAACTTCTATATTAACCCACTGATTGATCTCTTACAGAATCCTGATCTACATCCTCCTAACATAGCACAACGCAAAATCCCGATTCTCCTATGTGCCGATGCTGCTGCTATTATTTCACAAATGCCCATAGGACTAAAGAGAGCAATTAGGGCAATACTTGGCTTCTGTAGACAGAACAAGTTGGTCCTTAACTTTGATAAATCAAAAATTTTCGTTTTTGCTAAAAGACTCAGACAATACTCTTGGAAAATTGAAGGACACAGATTGGAACAGGCTAAGACATTTAGATATCTTGGGGTGGTCTTTAACTCGCAAGGAACATGGAAGGTATTCCTGGAGCAGACATTGCAATAGGTCCTCAAATGCAATTAAACATTTCTTTTATACAGGCGGAGGTCAATTAGTACCTGCTGTCTTAAAACTTTTTGAGGCCAAAACATTGGCACAAATTCTTTATGGGGCACAAACAGGAATCCTTGCAAAGAAAAACTATACTAACCAAATTCCTGCGAGCCATCTTAGCTGCACCCAAAGGAACTCCAAATGTCCAGTTAAAAATTGAGACAGGTATGCCTCAAATTCAGGTAAGAGCCTGGAAGATGATGATCATTTATTGGCTAAAAATTCATTTCTTTCCAGAGGGACTGTCCCCGCTAGTGCTGACTGACAATTTACCCTCCCCCTGGAAACAGGCGAAGATCACAAGCTGGGCTCTTATGGGCTGTCATTGGTATTTTTAATGTCCCTTGGCTTTGACAAAGCAAAGCAAGTGGTAATTGATAGAATGAAGAACTAAATAGGTTGTCTCTCCACAGTAGGGATAGAATTAAGCAGGGTGTGTGGGAATCAGCAGGATATCTAAATGATCTGATCTTCCCAAAACAAAGAATAGCTTTCTTCAGAACCAGATTTAATATTCTCCCCTCAGCACTTCTCCAGGGTAGGTACAAGAGAACACCAATAGCAGAACGGGTATGCATATGTGGAAAAGGAGAAGTCGAAGATACCTCACATGTTTTATTGTACTGTGAGTTATATAGAGTATGTAGGTCAATATACATTCTCCCCTTACTAGAGAGATTGCCAGAGAGGACGACTTTTATATAGGCTTTCTCCTCCAAGACTCAAATCTGACTACCACACGTGCAGTGGCAAAATTCTGTATTGCGGCAATGTCCACAAGAAAAAAATTGATTATCGAATTATAATGTCAACTGGTGCCATTTTTTTTTTGAGATATCTATAACAATATAACAATATATTTACTCACATACTTATTGGTTCTACATGCATGTAAATTAGGTTTGAGATCATGTATTTTCATAACAGAGATGTTATAATTCATAATTAATCTCAGTATTATTTTTAATTTATTGTATATCAATTGCTGGTCGATGACCATAATAAAGTTTTATTCTATTCTATTCTGTTCACTATATATTTATACAAATATCTGTAAGTATTATATTCACAATACTCAAATTAATTAATATATATAAAAAACTATTAGTCAGTCAGTTAATTGTAAATAAAATATACTTACAATTCTAAATCAATAATTCTAAATCAATAATTCTAAATTAATTATTAATATAACTCTTATCTGTATATTAAGTATCTATATATATCCTATATATTTAATCCCTTTAATGTTTCCTTATTTAGCTAGCAGCCTATTAATTTCACACTTTCTCTCCGAACCACCTTTTCTTCATTTTTCTTTCTCTTCTATATCCACTGTCCCTCCTTTCTCTTCCACTCCTGAACCTCTCTTTTCCTTCTCCAACACAGTTCATGTTAGGTGTTTTGTGCCAGCCATGGCAGTTTCTTAAAGGGCCACCAGATGGAGCAAAGAGGCACCTGTGATCCCAAGGAGTTCCAGCCCCTGCAGCCCCATTGGGGAATGCCTCCGGCCCCACACACATCAATAAGGGAGGGGCCAGGGACCCCTATAAGAACCCCTGCACAGGGGCTGCTCTCCCCTGCTCTTGTTCTACTCTCTTATGGGTCTGACCCATAGGCTCAATCCAGGCATGGATGCCTCCATACCTGGGAATCCATTTTACTCTACTTTTACTTATAAATAAAGACTTAATTTGATTGCATCCTTGCATGCTGCCTTTTCTGGGAAGCACCCTCAACGAACCATCGTTCTTCGTGAGATCCCTCACAAAAGTGGTAGCCTGAGGATGGTTTGAGGCTAAGCTTCCAAGCCAGCAGAAGCAAGATGCCAGGAGGTTTCAGCAAGAACCCCCAAGAGATGGATGGCAGGACTTCCCCGGTCGTGACCAGGAGTCTCCAAGCAAGGTTGGCAGCCATGCATCCAGTCCCTGATGCAAGCTTCGATCCAGAGGAGGGTACAGATGACCTCTATGCCCCCAGAGGACCCAGTGGAACACAAGGGATCCCTTCGCACGTTTCCTTGCAGCTGCAAGCCACAGAGGAAAGTGTGGAAGGCCAGCAGTCCACCCAGGACTACCAGGACACTGGGGATGCGGCCTGGGACCAGGCCACCCCCAGTGTGGACCAGCTCACTAGTGATGAGTGCAGGGAGCTGCTAAGAATGCTCCTAGCAACCTAAGGGACGCCTGGAGCCAAGCCACATGGGACACCAACACAGGGGGTTTCTGGACACCAGGAAGCCTTCCCCAGCGCCCAGGATGCTCCCCAACATGGCACTGGTCACCCTGGGGAACCCTGGGGACCCGGAGTTTTTGGCAGGAAAATTCCCACCAAATCGCGACCTGCAGCTTCCAGGGCCAACCGGAAGCAACATGGCGGCCCCCAGGCCACCTACTTCAACGAGGCTTTGTAGGCCTCAACTAGGCCTCGAGGCCCAGCAATCGATGGCAGCCAGCCAAAGCAGCATTCAAACTGCTCGGCTCCCCCCCCCCCCCCACAGGCAAGCCTCAAAGTCTGCCCAGCCACTCCTGCTGCAGCGGGCATCAGAGCTGCAATCCAAGTCCTGGTTGCAGCTCTGCAGACCACGATGACCACAGCCTCAACCTCGGGAGCAGCCAGCCTCCCTCAGTACCCCCAACGAAGGGGGGGCGTCCAGTCCGGAGCCCCCCAGCCAGGACCCAGGCCTCCAGAGAGCCCCAGAAGAACCCTTGGGGGCTCCAGCCTTCCCAACACCCCCACTGAGGCAACAGAGGACTCACCTCAATGTCTTCAGGGGGCCTGCAGTTGAGCCTCCCACCGCCCAAGATGGATGCCTCCTCCAGAGTCCTCAGGACCAGTGGTGGGCCCCTCCAGGCGATCCTCAGGAATTTCGGGCTTTTCTGGCCCCATCCTGCAGCCTTTGCCCCCCGGTAAGAGTTCCAGTACTGGGGGGGGGCTTCCAGAGGAAACTTCAGGGCCTCACAGGCTTGGGCCCAGGGCTAGCCCTGAAGCATAGAGGGAGAGGTCCACTCCCATCGACTCCTGGGCTGGAATGAGCAGTCCGGGCATGCTCAGTTTGATCCACCTGAAAAAGAAAAGAATAATCAGAAGAAAATACCAACACCGGCCAGCAGAGGGATCCCTCTCCCATTCACTTCAATGGGACATAGACAAAGATATGATGGAGAGCAAAATACAAATATATTTTCTGCTCCTGCTTATTCCTTTTCTTCAGCACTTCCAAATAACTTTGAAAAAGTACACCTGGCAGGTGAAAATTATTACATTTGGAGTAAAGAGATACAAGTATGTCCCTTAAAAGAGGGGACCCTAGAAATGGTTCTAGACCCGCCACCTTTTCCTTGGGGGCTTCAAGAAGAGTGGTACCACTCTACTGAGCTCATCAGATGCTAAATTGTACCCTAGCATTTCAGATGGGCTCGCAGCTAGTGAAATTTGGGGGTTGCTATATAGCCTACTTAACAGTGATAGCTTGGGCTCCACCACAAGACTCACAACAGAGTTTTATAATACCAAGCTAACATTTGGGGATAACATGGCTGAGCACCTGGGAAGGTTGAAGGGACTCAGGGCAGAGCTGGTGCTCAGGGACTACCCTGTGACTGAGGCCAACCTGATCGCTGTGATTCTGGCATCCCTGGACAAAAGTTGGGGCAATTTTATTGTCTCACTAGAGGGAACCAGAAAGGAAGCCATGACTCTGTCCTACCTCACAGGGAGGCTCAATGAGGAAGACAGGAGGCGTAGAGTTGTGGGAGAGTACACCAGGGCCACAACTCATTGCATCAACAGAAGGTACCAGAGTTCAGAGCCGGTTAACATTCTACCCAAATGCTTCATATGTGGCTCTGAGGAGCACCTGAAGAAGGACTGCCCCCAGTACCAGCAAGGACCTAAGCGTGGCTCCAATCAAGAAAGGGGCAAGGGGTGGAGAAGAGGGACTGGTGGGGGCAAAGGTCGTGCTAAGGGCAATTTTGTGTATACTAGCTATTTCACCCCCGCCACAAAGGCTGATGGCCCTACTGGCCTATGGTTACTGGACTCTGGGGCTTCGTCTCACATTGCTAACTTGAGACAAGGCTTTAAGAGGTTAAGGAGAATTAACTCCTCTGTTAAGGTTGCAAATGGTAACGATGTTTTGGTTGTTGGGGAGGGCACTGTCTCTGTACCAGGGCTGGGCAATGTCGAAGGTGTATTACATGCTCCCTTTATAGCCAATAACCTGTTAAGCATAACTAAGCTATGTAATGATGGCAGGATGGAGGTATTATTTCACAAAGGGGGAGGCCTTATCACTAGAGACAAGAGGGTCATTGGGAATGTTACCATTATAAATGGTTTGCCATATTTCTCCCCCGAATACCCAGCCACAGGAGACAGCTCACAGGGTGCCATCTCAGAAGGGGTCTGCACACAGAAAGAGAGAAAGGCTCCACAGCCAGCTCCCAGGCTGTCAAAGATGCACAAGACTGAGGCAGTTGTACCCACGCCGCCTCAACCAGCCCCACGGCCTTCCAAGGTCAATGCGGGCATGAAACCTGAGCCTCAGCAGGCACCTAAGGCAGATAAGCCCAAGAAAGGGCCTAAGGTGCCAGCACCGCCCAAGGCAACCAGAGCCAAGGGGGTGTCAGTGGGGAAGCCACTCCACACTAAATGTGCCCACCTCTTACATCGGAGGTTAGGCCATGCAAGCTTCCCCATGGTTAAAAAGATGGGGGAATTCGCTGTGGGGATTCACCTCAGGATTGTGAGGTGTTTCTGGACTGTGCCATTTGTAAGAGGGCAAAGAGGAAGGCCGCCCCAATACCTAAAGTGTCACAGCGTAAAACACAATACCCATATCAATTGATACATGTTGATTTGGTTGGGCCATTTACATCATCCCTGGGAAAGAGGCAGTATTTCCTCAGTGCTATCGATGACTTCTTGAGGTATGGCCATGTGTATACCCTCCCGGAAATGTCTGAAGCCTTTGATGCCATAAAGTCACTGTACAACTATGTGGAGACCCAGCACAAGACAAAGATTGCGCAGCTGCAGAGTGACCGTGGGGCTGAGTTCATGTCCCGAAAGTTCCAGGACTGGATGAGGCATAAGGGCATACACCATTTTTGAATGGCACCTTTTTCCCCTGCACAGAATGGTGTGTCAGTAAAATGAAATGGCGTTCCGCAGACCATGGTACGCAGCCTGATCGCGGATGCTGGGGTTGCGGAATCATATTGGGCGGAGGCGGTACACTACGTCAACTATACCCTGAACTGCACCTGGAGCAGCATTGTGAACCAGACCCCATATTTTCTGGTCCATGGTAGGAAGCCAATTTTGGGACACTTGCGCGTATTTGGCTCCTATGCTTGGGTGCACATCTACAAGCAGCTGCAGAAGAAGGGGAGATCTGTCTCCCAGAGACTGAGGTTCTTGGGCTATGCCCCTGGCTCCAAGGCCTACCGGTTCCTGGGAGAAGGGGGCAGGACTGTGTCTTCCCAATCTGCCTCCTTCGAAGAGGACTCCAATTGGACCCAGATCCACTCAAATGATCTCGGCCCACACATCAACCGGCCTAGTAAGGCCACACCAATCAAGATGCCACCTGAGACAACCACAGACACTGCCACTGACGAGAGGAACAGGATGAAGAGGTCAGCCCCCCTGGTCCAGATGAGGAGGATGAGCCATCCAATCCTGAAGGGGAAGATACGCCATCTTCACCTGACTCTTCACCTGCAGCGATGCTTCAGAGGCCCATGATGCCCAACGTCTGGGACCGAGGGCCTCCTCATCCCGGTCATGAACAGCCAGTCAGTGAGGAACCCACAAAGGAAAAGGGTGGTGAGTGGCAGAAGGTCAGAAGGTCAAAACGGTCCAACAAGGGGCTTCCACCAAAGAGAATTGACATTGGGCACATCGCATCTGTCAACAGCATTGTGGTCACCCCAAAGACTTTCTCTGACATCCAGGAGCTGCCCATCGAAGAACAGGAGAAGTGGCAGCTCACAATGGAACAGAAGATGGAGAGCCTGAGAAAGCTCAAGGTCTTCACCACCGGGCAACCACCAAAAGAGAAGAAGATCATTGGCACAAGGTGGGTTTTCAAGGCCAAGCCACTTGCCAATGGCCACTACCTGTACAAGGTTCTCTTGGTAGCACAGGGGTTTGCCCAACGCTACATGGAGGACTATATAGAGACCTATTCTCCGACCGTCTGGGCAGAAAGCGTAAAGGCCGCCCTTGTAACTTCAGCTGCACTGGGGAAGGAAGTCTACCAATTTGACATCCAGATGGCCTACCTCCACGCCAACTTGGACCAGCAGATCTACGTGAGGGCCCCTCCTGGTTACCAGCAGGAAGGGGGAAACACATGGCTATTCCAAAAGGGATTATATGGCCTCAAGGAGTCGGGGAAACTCTGGTATGACTGCCTCAAAAAGGGTTTAGAACAAATTGGCCTCAGGGCATCTCATGCAGATGAGTGTGTTTTTACGTGTGACACCAAAGGTGATACAGAATGGGTGTTGATTTACGTGGATGACCTCCTATATGTAGGACCTGGCAAGGAAAGATGTGATGAATTTGCCAAGACCCTGGGAGAAAAGTTTACCCTGAAATCCTTGGGGCGGGTTGACAGGTATCTGGGTCTGCATATCTTGGTCACTAAAAAGGGATTTGCATTATCACAGAAAGAAAAAATTGAAGAGTTGTTGGACAAGTGCAAAATGGCGGAGTCTAAGCCAACACCTAGCCCCATACAAAGTGATTACTACAGCCACGATCACAAAGACAGCCCTGACTTCACGGACAACAAATTATATAGATCTGTGATTGGCTCCTTGCTATACATTAGCAATTGGAGCAGGCCTGACATAGCTCTAGCTGTGAATTTATTGTCAAGGCATGTGGAAAACCCAAAGGAATTCCACTGGAAAGCTGTCAAGAGAGTTCTTAGGTACCTTAGGGGCACGGCCGATGCCCTCCTTATGTTGGAGCCAGAGAAGGGGAAGCTGGCCCAGCTCTCCGCTTACTCGGACGCAGACTGGGCTGGTGACACCAAGAGTAGACGGAGCACCTCTGGTTTCCTCATACTGCTATTTAACTGTCCTATCCATTGGCATGTTAGACAGCAAAAATTTGTTTCTTGCTCCATGGCCTAGGCAGAATATGCCAGCCTATCAGACACTGCAAATGACTGGATCTGGTTCAATGCTCTGGTAACGAGCATCTGGGCACCTCCTACTCTGCCCATCCAAATTCAGGAAGATAATACGGCCGCAATTGGAATCTCGGGGGCATACGGGGTGGGCTCTAGGTCCTGCCACATAGACATCCACTACAAGAATGTCAGGCAGCTTACCAGAATGGGGTTTGTACACATCAAACATTGCAACACAACCGATCAGTTAGCTGATCTGTTTACAAAACCTGTGCCCATTGGCCGACACAACCTTCTGTATAAGCATTTGTGTTTGGTCCTGTAAACCTGTACATGTTTATGAAACCTGTCCGCCTTCTCACATATATTCTCTGGTAGCTGTCATTGACTGGCAAAAAGGGGAATTGTTAGGTGTTTTGTGCCAGCCATGGCAGTTTCTTAAAGGGCCACCAGATGGGAGCAAAGAGGCACCTGTGATCCCAAGGAGCTCTGGCCCCTGCAGCCCCATTGGGGAATGCTAATGGCCCTCCGGCCCCCACACACATCAGTAAGGGAGGGACCAGGGACCCCTATAAGAACCCCTGCACAGGGGCTGCTCTCCCCTGCTCTTGTTCTACTCTCCTATGGGTCTGACCCATAGGCTCAATCCAGGCATGGATGCCTCCATACCTGGGAATCCATTTTACTCTACTTTTACTTATAAATAAAGACTTAATTTGATTGCATCCTTACATGCTGCCTTTTCTTGGAAGCACCCTCAACGAACCATTGTTCTTCGTGAGATCCCTCACAGTTCATTTTCTTTTTTCCCTCCTACTCAGCTCACAGTCTCTCTAAGGAGGCAGTTTCCTTCTCCAATCTTCCTCTGTCTGCCGCCAATCTACTCCTGTCACTCTTGCCACCGCGTCTCATCCTCTCTCTGTCTCTTTTACTTTCTCTGACCTTCTGTTGCCTACCACTCCTTCCATTTGTATTCTCTCTGTTCCTCCAATATATTGCTTCTTCCTTCCATCTCTTCACTCACACCTGTCTCTCTCTTCACTGCATCCCGGTCTCTCTCCACCCTCTTTACTTTCTCCAACCTTTTGCTATGTACTGCTCCTTCTTTGTCTCAATTTGCTTTCACTTCTCTTGCTGCTCTCCTGGACCACCAATTTTTCTCCACCTTCTAGCTGTTTGTTGCCCATCATCTCATCTTGGTCACTCTGCCATTTTTCGTCTTCATTGTACCACCTCCCTTTTCTCTTTCCTCTATTTTCACTCTTTCTTCATTCTGGGTTTCAAATTATACTTTCCAATCCTCTCCCAGCCACTTTCTTGCTACTTCTCTCCTCCTAAAGCTCTTGCCACAAAGTTCTTTGTCTCCCTTCTCTCAATCTTTAGTTATTTTAATTTGCTGGCTCACAGCTCTTCCTGCTGGGTTGCCACTTGCTTTGAGGATTCCCTTGCAAATTGAGCTTCCTTCTTTCACCAAAAATCACGGATTTACTCTTTCTTTAGGTTCTTCTCATCTATTACAGTTTTGGGATATTTTTTCTCACTTCAATGACGCAGTCTGTTAGATATCCTTGCTTCCACATGGTCTGTGACTAGTCATGCCCTCGGGTCTGCCATCTTGCAAGAGCAGACTCTTTCACGCCAGGTTTAAGGGGTTTCCTTTCATTGCAGTGGGTGATCACCTTTCACCTCACTGCCCCCAAGGCTTCCCCTTTATTTCATGTGGCTCTCCAGGCTCTCTGCGCCCCAAAAGGTACCTAATCATGAAAAAATCAGAGTTAAAGGAGACCGTCCTCTTTTCTCTGCACTGCCACAACGTCGCCACCAGAAATCTCCACTGTATTTTTTTTCAACCCAGTGAATAGTGAAAGATAAAAAACACTTATGGTACAAATTCAATTGATGAAGCCAGAGTAGTGAAATAGTATACTGATGATGATACCAAGTTGGCTAATGAAAGGTCAGCAAGCAGACAACCAAGCTCAGAGAACGCCAAAGACTTCACTGTTCAAGCCCGGGCTACATATATTCAATTCTATTAGTAGTGATGTATATCCCTACTTAGTAGTTCTTACTGTAAACTAAAAGCATCAGCAAACTAATTTGTCCTTCTATGGAAAGGACATAAGTTTACATGCAATGTTCAATATGGTTTTGCAATATTCTAGGATCAAAGAAGTTCACAATCCATCAGGAGTACAAAAAATATAAATCTGCTTGTTTGCTCATTTATACATTGTATATAAAAGATCAAACAATACTAAATAACTCTGGGTAACAAACAAAAACAACATGATGTATAAAATCTAATTTAAAAAGCATGATGGTTACTTTGGAGGGAACACTCATAACACAGATTCCATTCACTCTAGCCTAAACTAAGCCTTTAGATTTTGCTTGAAAAATAGCAGGAATAGGATTCATTTAAATATCTGGGAAATGCTGTTCCAGAGATCAAGTGTGGTGATAGAGAAGGCACACTTCTGAGATTCCATCATTATTGGACATGGATTCATTGTGAATTAGAATCCAAAGTATATTCCTTTCTCCTACTTTTATCACAAAGGAGAATGAAAGATAATTTGTTTTCTAATTGAAATATTCAGGGAAGAGGGATATTATGTCATCTTCTTTGATTATTATTATTATTTATTATTTATTGGATTTATATGCCACCCTCTCTCCATAGGACTCAGGGCAGTTCACATCAAATGAAACAATCCCAATAAATACAAATTAAAACAGACTAAAACAGACTAAAAACAATTTAAAACAGTAGACCCCATCAGTTCTGGCTAGGGCGTTTAAACAGCCAGGTCTTAAGCTCATGGCGGAAGGTACGAAGGTCAGGGGCCAGCCGAAGACCCACGGGAAATTGATTCAAAAGGGTGGGTGCAGCCACAGAGAAGGCTCTAACCCTGGGGGTCGTCAGCCAACATTGTCTAGCCGACGGCACCCTGAGTAGGCCCTCTCTGTGGGAATGCACCGGGCGATGGGAAGTCGATGCTGATTGCATGTGGTCCAACAGATATCCTGGACCTAAGCCATGAAGGGCTTTATAGGTTAACACTAGCACCTTGAATCTCACCTGGAGGGCAACCGGCAACCAATGAAAGTCACGCAGGAGAGGTGTAACATGGGAGTATTGGGATCCTCCCATTACAACCCGTGTGGCCGCATTCTGCACCAGCTGAAGCCTCCAAGTGATCTTCAAGGGCAGCCCCAGGTAGAGAGCATTGCAGTAGTCAATTCGGGAGGTGACTAATGCATAATGTAAGCAGAATAAGGAATTCATTCCAATTTCAAAAGTTTTCCTCCTGTATTTTTTTAAATTTAAATTTTAGGTCAGTGCACATCACTTTGCTTTGAACATCTGGTTAGGAAATGCAAATATAGTTCAGAGTGAAAGGCAGATTATGTCCAAAAGAAAGATGGGTAGTTTATGTGCAACAGTGGTAAGAAGTTCAATCAATTAGGAGAAGCCAATTTACCAAAAGTCCTTTTTCTGAAAAATTGAAATTAAGATCAGTATTATATAACTACACTTGTAAAAACCATTTAACTGTGTATCTTCAATCCACAACCATGTTTTTTACACAACAGATTGCTTAAAGACATGCTGGTGCCTCCCAAGAGAAAAAAGAGGGAAAAAGCAAAGCAGCTGGCTCCGGAGCTGCCAGCTTCAGGAATTAATCCAACAAGCAGAAGCGATGCGCTCAGAATGAAACTCTGGCCTTGCCACGGAGTTGCTGCCTGCTCTCCACCTGCTCTCCATCTGCTCACCCTTTGCCTTGGGTCGGGGGCTGGGGCCCAGGGAAGCGCCATTCCCTGAGGTCCCAGAGGTGCCTCCCACTCACCGCCTATTCACCGCCTGTTCGCCCGTCTCCTTGGGCCAGGGCCCAGGGATGTGCCATTCCCTGAGGCCCTGGAGCCACTGCCTGCTCGCCACTTGCCTCAACAGGATCAGGGAATTCACCATTCCCTGACTTTGGCCTTGCCCTGGAGCCGCCGCCCACTCTTCCTTCGCCATGCAACATGTCCTTACCTTTCTCTCATGGCTGGCTGCCAAGGAAGGCAAGCATCCGAAAGTTATTGGAGCTGCTCTCCTTCTTGAATGTGCTGCCGCCATTGCTGCCCTGGTCCGTGCGCCGTCTGCGCAAGCACACACCATTTATTTCATTCATTCATCAGCGGCAGGTTGGGTGTGCCCTGGCAGACCAATGGTGCCCTACCATTTCCGATGGTAACCTGTCGGGTCCTGGTGTTTTGTTATTTTTCTGTTTTTTAATTGCCTCTATTAATTCAGACATTCTTATATCTTTATTCAGCATGTTTTTTATTTCCTCTGGGACTTTGGGTAGTTCAGTTTTCTTGAAACATTGTATTTTTTCTTCTGTACTATCATCATCATTCTTATATAGTTTTTCATAGAAATTGTTAGATTGGTGCAGGAATGAAGATGAGACCAGCGGAGTTCAAGTAACACATTTATTCAACGGGAACAGAACTGGCGCCGCGCTGCCGGAGCTCTCCTTATATTCGCTCCGGCAGCCGCACCGCCCCCTGACAGGGATTCAAAATTCCCGCCGGAGGATTTTCTAACCAATCCCCGGGGGTTGTCCTTATAAGGACACAACACTCCTCCCCCCTAGTTCTTAGGCTGTCCATCAGTTACAAAGTCATTTAAATAGGCAGGCTGTCTGTGCGTTCTACTAGACCTGCGCAGTCCATTCGTCGGTTGGCAGCCCTCCTGGTCGGAGGGTGCTTCTGCTGCTCCCGGCTCCCTCCCTGGACCCGGGCTGGATCTGGCCGTCAAGGTTGCGGGCGGTGCTCCCGTACCTCCGGCCGGGTCGCTGACCTCCGCCTGCGGGCGATGTTGGTCTTCTCTGTCCCTGCTTCGATCGTGGAAACGCCGTCGCAGGTCCATGCTCTCGACCGGTCCGGAACTCCTGAGCCACGGTAAGTCCCTGGGTTTCCCTCCGGTTCCTACTGGGTCAGGGTTAGTCGGGTCCGGTCGCAGGTGCAGGTCCGACGGCGGTGACTGGGTCAGTCCCCGGGGTTCTCTGGTTGAGTCTGGTCCACTCCCGGGGCTGCTGGTGGTGCGGGTTGGCGATGGTTCGACCTCGCTGGGGTGTTGCAGGCCTCCTTTGCAGGGGTGGTGTAGGCCCTCTCTGCTGGGCTGGTGCTGCTGGGGTGGTCGAGGACTCTCGCGGCCTTCTCCGCAGGGGTGGCGTTGGCCCTCTCTGTGGGGTTGGTGTAGCCGAGGCGGTCGCCAACTCTCGCCGTCGGGATGTGGTTGTGGCGGGTCACCTTGGTCCTGCTGGTGTAGGCCTCCCTTGCTGGGGTGGTGGAGGCCCTCCTTGCAGGGTTGGTCTTCGTCCTGGTCAGGTTGTTGTTCGGGGGCCTCTGCTGGGGTGCATGGAGGTCTCCCTCGCCGGTGTGTCGGTTGCCGACCTTGCAGTGTTGCTGTTGATGTCCCCTGCTCAGTTGGCCCCGGTCTACCGGCTGCTTCTGCCTTTGCCTCTCGCTTTCGGACTGGTGCCGTCCGACCTCGTGGGGGTGTTGTTGGGCGTCGTGGTCATCTGGGCTTCGGTCCCCATGGCTGCCGTCGTCAGTGACTGGGTCTCGGGTGTCGGGGTGTTGATTCTGGTCTACCCCGGGGTGCTTCGGGGTTCCCCTCAGACATTGTCCCTGGTCTACTCGCGCTGCCTCTTCTCTGGCATGAGCAGGGATCGGCGGGCCCTGTCTCCCGGGGTGTTGTAGGTCTACCTCGCTGGTGTGGGGCAGGCCTACCTCATTGGGGGTGGGCAGGCCTACCTCATTGGGGTGTTGTAGGCCTACCTTGTCGGGATGGTTTCCGTCTGATCCCCTCCATCTTTTGCGGAGCTGGTCGATGTGACGTCTCATGGCCTGTCCATCTTCCAGCTTTACCCGATAGGATTTCGGGCCGGTTGCGCTGTGGATTCTGCCAATCGATGATGGTGTAGATGGAACGTGTCACGTGGAACTTAGTGGCGCTGTTGTTGCTGGTGTGGGCTAAGGTGGTTTGATTTCACCGCACCATTCCAGGAATCATCGTAACCGTCGCTTCTGGACTGGTGCGAGGACCATTTGGATGTCCTCTGGTTGTCACGGCGGTTTTCGCGATTCCGGGGTCTGGGCGGTTCGGGGGCTGGATCGGTGGCTCGGCAGGCCTCGGCGATGTGTCCCCTCTTCAGACATCGGCGGCAGGTCGCATCTCGCCATCTGCAGGACGTCCTGGGGTGGTTGCCCCTGCAGCTGCTGGAGCGTTCCCCTCGTCGGCCATTTTGAAGATTTTCCCGCCGGGATGGCTGAGATACCTTGTGAACGGCCATTTCTCCATCTGAGTCGGATTGCGTGGCTGAATCTTCGGAAGATTCGGGGATCGACTGGTGGATCTTGTGGATCCCCTTCACCTTCAGCATTTCTGCGGCCGCGTGCTCTGAGGTTTCAGCGGCGGTGGCCTCTTTGAGTACATCCTTGAGCAAAATGCGTTTCCTGCTCAAGAACTTCTTCTGGAGGCCCACGTCCCGCATGCTGAAGACGATGCGGTCCCTCAGCGCATTGTTCACATTATCAAACTCGCAGTTGGCTGCGATTTGGCGGAGTGCGGCAACAAATTCTTTAATGGATTCACCTTCCCGTTGGTTCCTCTGATGGAAGGTGAATCGGTTGGCGATGGGGGTGCCCGTGGGAGCGTAATGTTCCTGCAGGGCGGCTTGCAAATCCGTCCAGGACATTTTTTCAATGTCTCGGGGCGCAACGAGGTTCATGGCCAGCTCCAGGACATCGGATCCACAGTGGGCGAGGAAGAGAACCCTCTTCCTCTCGTTGTTGAGGTTGCTGTAGCCGTTTCCGTGGAGAAATTGGCGGAAACAAATCATGTACGAGCTCCATTTCTCCCGTCCGGGATTGAATGGAGCGATGGATGCGAAGAGCGCTTGCGGCGTTGCCATCGTGCGGATCGGCGGCGAGTCTCTTCGGCTTGGAGATGGCGATCGTGCCACGCGGTCGGTTCCTTCTCTAGTCCTTCATCGCCAGTGTTAGATTGGTGCAGGAATGAAGATGAGACCAGCGGAGTTCAAGTAACACATTTATTCAACGGGAACAGAACTGGAGCGGCGCTGCCGGAGCTCTCCTTGTATTTGTTCCGGCAGCCGCACCGCCCCCTGACAGGGATTCAAAATTCCCGCCGGAGGATTTTCTAACCAATCCCTGGTGGATGTCCTTATAAGGACACAACAGAAATCATGGATTATATTTTTCTTTTCTTTATTTTGGTAGTATATACTTCCCTCTTCATTTTGTAATTTACTAATCCACCTTTTTTCTTTCTGTTTTTTCAGTTTATATGCTAGCCATCTCCCTGGCTTATTTACATTTTTGAAAAAGCTTTGCTTGCTCTGCTTTATTAGCTGTGCTAGTTCTTCTTTTTTGAGAATATTCAATTATTCAATATTCAATTATGTTTAATTAATTCCATTTGTTTTTTAAAGTCTCCTCTTTGGCGTTCCTTATATAGCTTTGTCTCTAATTTTCTATATTCCTCCTCTAAATTTCCTTGCCATTGTTTCTTCTTTTTATTTTCTTTGGCCATATATGCAATTGCAATGCCTCTCATAAATGCCTTTACAGTGTCCCATAGTTTCGTATATTTGTATAAAGAAGCAAAGGCACCAGCCTCATGGGCAGAGGCAAATATTACTTTGATTCCAAAGGAGAACATTGATTTAACACTAATCCAAAATTATAGACCTATATCACTGCTGAATTCGGACTACAAAATATTCATGGCAAAAATGGCTGAAAGATTAAAAAGATATCTGAATAATTTTATACACACTGACCAAAATGGTTTTTTGCTAAAAAGGTAAATAAGAAATAATATGAGGACAATACTGGATGTGTTAAAATACTATGAAGTGCATAATGAGACACAAATGGCATTGATATTTCTAGATGCACAAAAAGCTTTCGATAATGTGAATTGGGATTTTAGATTGAAACAGTTAAAATATATGGAATTTGATGAAAATTTTATGAATGTGTTTAAAGCAATATACTCCAATCAAGAGGCAAGAGTCATAATAAATGGGGAAGTAACACAAAATTTTAAGATTCAGAAGGGTACAAGGCAAGGATGTCCAATATTGGCACTATTATTCATATTAACCTTAGAGGTATTAACAAGAATAATTCAGAAAGACAAACAAATTAAAGGACTGGAAATTAAGAAAGAAGTGTACAAACTACAAGCCTTTGCAGATGATCTTGTATTTATTATAGAAAGCCATTACAATCTGGTTGGCGGCTTATGGAAGTACTGGGCAAATATGGGAGAGTAGCTGGGTTGAAGGTAAATAAGGAAAAAACCAAAATGATAGTTAAAAACATGACTAAAACACAGAAAAAGGAACTGACAGAGAGAATAAGTCTCCAAATACCGAAAAAAGTAAAATATTTTGAAATACTACTAACAGCAAGATGTATAACAATTAAAAAGGACAATTATAATAAACTAAATGATCAAATGAGGGTGGATTTGGAAAGATGAGGAAAGCTGCAACTCTCCCTTATGGTGAGAATTGCAACAGTAAAAATGAATATCTTGCCAAAAATATTGTTTTTATTTCAGAACATACCCATAAAATTAGATAAAGAATACTTTAGAAATCTGGATCAAAGTCTAAGTTTATTTGGCAGGGGAAAAAGCCCAGAATCAAACTAAAATTATTACAAGAAAACAAAGAAAGAGGAGGATTTGGATTACCAGATTGGGAAAGATATTATCAAGTGACTGCACTCACATCGGCAAAAGAATGGATAAATTTAAAGAATAGGAGGTTACTAATGTTGGAAGGGAATGATATGCAAATAGGATGGCTTGTGGGATGGAAGCAAAAAACACATCAATACTTCCAAAGGCATCAAGTCAGACAAGCTATTCTTGAAGTTTGGACAAAAATAAAACAACAGTTTTATTTGGAAATTCCTGTCTGGCTCTCTAAATTAGAGGTGCTAGTACATTCAAATTTTGTCAACCTGGGAAAAGTAGTCACATACAAGGAGATTCTAAATGAAGGAGAGGAATTAAAATCTAGAAAAGAATTACAAGACAAAGAGGTAGAATTAGAATGGTGGGCATACCTACAGATTAAATCACACCATATGAATGATAAAAAGGAATGGGGTATTTTTAAAAAATTGATGGTGTTAGATCAAAAATAATTGGGAACAAACAAAAAGGCGATAAAGAAAATTTATCAATATCTATTGGAATATGAAATGGTGGAAGAACAAGTGAAGGAAACCATGGTAAAGTGGGCTCGAAATTTTGGTTATAATATTAATATAGATGACTGACAGGATCTATGGAAGAGAAACAGGAAACTAATGCTGGCCACTGCGTACAAAGAAAATTTGTATAAAATGTTTTACAGGTGGCATCTCCCACTCACAAGATTACCGAAAATGAACAAGAACTTATTACCACAATGTTGGAAATTCAATTTAGTGCCAGGATTTTTCTACCACATGTGGTAGTTATCGGGGATTGGTTCTATTTACCTTTACTACTGGTTTGCAATGGGATCATGCATGTGCGCTTCTGTGCATGCATGTGCACTTCTGCGTATGCACAGAAGCTTCTGCGCATGCACAGTTTGTCAATTATGATGTCCAGGCAGAATGGTGGTCCCTCCTGCCACTTTTACTACTGGTTCTAAAGAACCGGACAGAACCAGGAGCAACCCACCACTGGTGGTTATGTAAAAAAGCCAGAGAGTTCTGGCACCAAATTAAGGCATGGCTGGAGGAGATATTAGAACAAAACATAGACCTAAAACCAGAATTATTCCTACTACAAATCATAAAAGGGAATTATAGCAAAGAATCAATATAAATACTTCATGTGACAACAGCAGCAAGGTTGGTTTATGCACAATACTGGAAAAAGGAAGAAATTCCCCCAGAAGAAGAAATAACAAGGAAGATTTTGACGTGTGCAGAAATGGACAGGCTGACACTATAACTCAAAAACAAGAATGAGACAGAATACTATAAAATCTGGAATAAAGTATATTATTGGTTGGAAAGGAGAAAAGGAGTTGGAACAAAAAAGATTTAGGGTTTGTAGAATTAGTACTGGATAGTATTAATTGTCACGTGTAAATGCCCTACCTGGGAGAGCACTCCCCACTGACCTGGCACCCCAAGGGTTAACTCTCCTAGACAAACCCATCGCCCCCTCCCCTGGTTACTCCGCCCCCAGAGTATTTAGGGTTGTCCCACGTAGATCCTGTGTGCAGTTCCTGATGATACCTGTAAATGAACAGATGTGCATCAATAAAGGAAACTGGATGAATCACTATCATTGTCTTTGTAAGTTATTGGGTCCAACCTCAATCCTTGGTAACAAGATGGCAGCAGAGGATGGCTGGATGGCCCAGTGACCAGAAGACATGCCTGGAAAACAACACCCATCTGAAGAAAGAAGAAAACCCCACACCAGATCTGATACGAGGAAGATGGAGGAACAATGCTATGAGAGCGACCTCCTGCCTGCAGAAGCACCAGAGAAAGGCAGAGGAGACACTGACCCCGAAACCTATTCATCTGACAATGACCAGGGGTCCAAAGGACAAAACGAGGGGGAGATCGACCATCTGGACACCAGCAAGCTCAGGTGCGACTTGCTGAGCTTACTGGGATCGCCTGCAGCCAACAAAGAACTTGTGGCCGGCAGCAGCAAGCTGATCCGGAGCTGGGAAGTGGCCAGGAGCAACCGCAGATGCAAAGCAGGACAGCTGGACCCACATCCGGTAAGAAAGCCACCCCCAGCTGAACACCTTACTGAAGAGAAGGGAGCCAGTGCCATGCTGAGTTTTGAATAGCAGCCATCTTAGAACACGTGGCCAATAAAGATGGCCGACAGCCTGCCTATTAAAATAGAGGATCCAAGATGGCTGACTCAAAAAGGGCGCGAACCCCCAGAATTCAAAAATGAGGGCAGCCCCGAAGAAGAGGAAGAAGGATCGGGGCCTGAAGACTCACCAGCAGAGCGAGGTGGAGCAAGCCATAAAAATGCTCACTGCCGCCTTCGGGCCGAAAATAAAAATAACAACCCCCCCCCCCCGAGGCATTCAAAGGGGCGAGAGGAAAAGGGAGAGGGATCCCCAACACCCAATCGAGGAGCGCGGGTGCCGCTGGGGACCCACCGACACCACAGCATCCCCTGATGATCGAGCACCACCCCTCACCGAAGCCACGGATGCCAGACCGACAAGTACGGGACCGGTACTCACCGCTGCCGCCGCCACGAGTTCAACCGAGAGGTGAAAACCTTCACCATGGGGAGAGAGGGACCTCTCCGGACCACCGCTGGATGAGGAGAGCCGAGCCGGAGGCCTGCATGACCGGGAGAGGTCTCTTCGACGGAGCTGCAGCAGCAGGAATCTTCCCTGGCGAAGCCATGGCTGGAATGAGCTTCGCGCATGCGCAGAACCACCTGTGGACAAGAGAAGAAAAAAAATGCAAGGAGGGATTTTTATATTGCCTACAAGCGTTCCTGTGCTATACTGCGGCTTCCTGCATGTCAAGCACCATGGCAGCAGTCTGCAGTAAGTAACCTGAATAGTAACACAGGGAATCTGCCTAATGACTTTCCAAAACTAAAAATGGAGGGATCAAATTTAATGGAGTGGTGCCAAGTTGTTCTTTTAAAAGAAAATATGCTGTTTTTTGTTACTGACCCTCCAGAGAAACCCTGGACTTTTGAGCTGGACTGTTTACACCACAGAGCATTTTACTTGTTGATCTCTAGCATTTCACCACACATATATCACAGCATAGAGCATTATTTAACTGTATCTGAGATAACACAAAAAATGTTTGGGTACTTCTATAGCGAGAGCGTGGCCAACACTACAAAAATTTCCAAAGATTTCTACTCTGCTAGGATCAAACCCGGGGTCTCCATGGGGGAACATTTATTGGAACTAAACGCAACCAGGGCAGAACTACATCTAAGGGGGGAGGTTGTTTCAGAGCAGACAATGAAGAGTATAATACTCAACTCACTAGGCCCAGCCTAGGACACATTCATTACGCACCTAGATACCCTGAGTCTAGGGCATATGTCTATTGATAGTGTCAGTGTTCCAATACTGACATAGAAGCAAGGAGGAAAAAAGTTTGACATTTCACCTAGAAAAACTTTCGGTGAATTCAGTCTCCTGGGAGATGTATGGGAGGAGGACATTCCTGTGTGCTGAAGAGACAGATAAGAGAGAGTGATCTGGAAGACAGCCAATGGAGAGCAGTTTCTGGGGAAGGAATAGGAGGGGTTTTGGATGGAGGGGCCAGTACTGTCTGCAATGTTGTCAGGCACGGATGCATCACTCAATAAAGAGAATATTTCCTAAAGATTGCTGCTTGGAAATTAATTTATTTCGAGGATAAAACCAAAACCTCTGACAGACAGACAGTACTGATTTTTTTTTTCCCCTCTCCGAGCCAATCTGGCCAGTCTCCAGAGCTCTGGTTCTTTGCCAGAAGTCTGGACACAGTGGAGAGAGAGCCCGGAAACCATGGCCGAAAGCCAGCTCTCCACTGAAAGTTTACTTCAGGCAACGGCACTAGAAGCAAACGTGGATATAAAGAAGGCCCAACCCCTCCCTCCTCCAGCAAAGCTGCCAGCCGAGAAGAAGAAAAAAGAACCTTTGTGGGCTTTGCCAAAGTCGGCAGAAATGGAATTCCCCTTTCCAGGCGGGAAAGGTAAGAGCAAGCCTCTAAGTGAATTAGCGAGGGTGGATTGGATGTGGGACTGGCAGCAGGCCAGACAGCCGAAAGTTTCAAAACAGCCTCTCGAAAGCTCCATAGATAAGTTAAAGGATGATTTTGACCGGGCTGTCCAACTGGGGGAGGAGCCGTCCTGCAGGCCCAAGGAGAGGGGGAGGCCAGCCCAGCCCACTGAACTGAGTCACCATAAACAGGAGCGCAGTCCTCACCCCTCCCACACCAGAAGAAGAGATAGCCCCGGCAGGCATCCATGGATTCCCCCTCCCCCCACCAAGCCCATCAGCCTGCGTCAGGCATCACCCCCCCGCCTCCGAAGGAGAGATGATGAAGAATTCCAACGACATTATGGGCAGGCTGAGAGAGGCCCACAATGGGAGGAGGGGCCGCCGAGAGAGGAGCCACCCCGGTTTAGAGGGAAATTTGATGGGAATCCAGACCAGCTAGCACAATTCCTCGATGCGGCTGAGATTTACATTGAGCGCTACGCACACCTTTACCCATTCCCCAGGGCCCTAGTCAGTGCCATCGCAGAAGGCCTGGAGGGAGAGGCAAGGAGCTGGTCAGGGGCCCTGTACAAAAACAGGGCCGCCCAACAACAAGATGCAGATGGTTTCTTACAACTGCTGCGAGCCCATTTTGAAGAAACAGGGGAAGACCCCTATGTAGAAGATGAGCTTAGAAACCTAAGGCAGAGGGGAAAGCCCATCCAAGAGCACATTCGTGAGTTCAGGAGAGTTGGGACTTTACTTCCTTTGCCGGAACGACTGCTCGTGTACTTCTTTAGAACAAGCTTAGATAAACAAATTGCCCAAGTGACCGCTTATCGTGATATTCCGAACCGACTCACTGACTGGTTCCGGATAGCGACACAAGTCGAGAGAGGGCTAAGGGCAAACGACATGCTAAAGCAACCACAGGCAAAGGAGAAAGCCCAACTGGACCAGGAACCGTATACCAGACGAGGAACTTCAGCACCACGGGCCACCCAGAGACCACCCACCACCCGGAGCCTGCTGAGATGCTACAGATGTGGAGGAGTTGGCCATTTGGCAGCGATGTGTGGAACCCCGGGACCGAGACCAGAGCCAACGGGCAAATCACGGCCAGAACGAGGACCCAGGTGTGCCACCAATACACCACGAAGCCCCCCCCCCCAGTTCAGAAGTCTTCGCCCACTTGACCGAAGCAAGGGAGAACCCAGATGATGCGAATCAGCCTCCTGAACTGTATGACAGCGATGACGATGGAGAAAACGACCCAATGGTGAGTGGACCCATCCACCCTTTTCTATTCCCTGTACGTCTAACGGCCCCAAAAACAGGGATCCAAGGGGTTTTCCAAGCCCTAATAGATTCAGGCTTCACGAGGTGCCTGATCAACTTACCCACGGTCCAAAAATTGGGAATACGAGCAAAAAAACTCAGCCACCCAATCCGATTTGAGCAAGTTGACGGATCCTTAGTAGGGGGGGTGCAGGCCACACATTTAACCGAGCCAGTAAAACTGGAGCTAGCAGATCACTGGGAGATGATTCGGTTTATAATAGCCCCCAAGATGACTAACCCAGTTATACTTGGACTCTCCTGGCTTGACAAGTGGGGCCCAACTAACTGGTGGCAGGAGGGGACCCGCAGACTGAGAATAGCAAGGGGGCCTCTCCCCCTGCCGCTCCAGCCAGAGAGGATACCTCCCACACAGAGGCCCCGACACCTCCCACCAGGAGGACAAAAGATGCCCTCAACCCCAGCGCCCCTGATCAAGAGTACAGCTAAACAACTGACGGCCTCATCTGACAGCCCCCATGACACAAAGCAGATCCCAAAAGAATATCAAGACCTTGCAGAAGTATTTAGCGAGACCGAGTGTAATGTTCTACCACCCCACCGTGAGACCGATTGCGCCATCGAAATCATCCCTGGGGCAAAACTACCTAAACCTAAGTTGTATGCTATGACACCCCGGGAAATGCAAGAAATGTGAAAATACATAGACACTAACCTACAAAGGGGTTTCATTGAGCCAGCCAAACCCCGAATAGCGGCACCAGTCTTCTTCAGAGAGAAGAAAGACGGCTCTATGCTTAGTAGTTGACTTTCGAGGTGTCAACGATGTCTGTGTATGCAATTTATACCCCCTTCCTCTCATGAAAGACATTTTAGCCCACCTGGCCAAAGGAAAGGTTTTCACCAAACTAGACCTTCGCGAAGCCTACTACCGGATACGCATCAAGGAAGGTGATGAGTGGAAGACAGCCTTCAACTGCCCCTTAGGAAGCTTCCAATTTAAGGTAATGCCTTTTGGACTACAGGGGGCGCCTGCGGTATTCATGCAACTTATAAATGAGGTGCTTCATGACCACCTTTACAAGGGGGTCCTCGTCTACCTGGATGACATTCTCATTTACACGGAAACCATCGATGAACACATACCCCTCGTCCGCAAAGTGCTTGAGAAACTGCTGAAGGCGGACCTTTATGTCAAACTGTCGAAATGCGAGTTCCACCAGTCAAGGCTGGACTATTTAGGCTACTGAGTATCCAATGAGGGGATAGAAATGGACCCAAAGTACAATCAGTCCTTGACTGGCGACCCCCACACACCCGCAGACAACTGCAAAACTTCTTGGGGTTCGCGAACTTCTACAGACAATTTATCCCGTCTTTTGCAAAAATTGCCAAACCTCTAACCGACCTCCTAAAAACAGGGAGCCCAGCAACAAAACCTCACCCAGGACAGCCTCTACAGTGGGACCCAGCCTGCCAACATGCATTTGAGACACTGAAAGAAATGTTTGCAAAAGAACCGATCTTAAAGCACCCCAACCCCGACCAACCTTTCGTCATCCAAGCTGATGCCAGCGACGTGGCAGTGGGGGCGGTTCTACTCCAAAAAAACATGGTTTGATGAACTACTTACCAGTATCTGGGCAGAGCCAAAACACCCTATACACATCTACGAAGACAACAAGGCCGCCATCGAGATATCCATGGCAGACGCAGTAGGTCAAAGGTCCAGACACTTCGACATCAAACACAAACACGTAAGGCAGTTTCACAAGACAGGATTCATCAAGACCATACACTGTGACACTGAGAATCAAACAGCTGACATACTCACAAAACCACTCCAAACAAAGCAACACACATACCTCATATCTAGGCTCTGTGTCCTCCTTAAAGGCCCACATCAACTAGGAAACGCACCCCCCAGGGATGGGCATTTAGAGGGGGATTTGTCACATGTAAATGCCCTACCTGGGAGAGCACTCCCCATTGACCTGGCACCCCAAGGGTTAACTCTCCCAGACAAACCCATCGCCCCCTCCCTTGGTTACTCCTTACCTGAAGCTCCACCCCCAGAATATTTAGGGTTGTCCCACATAGATCCTGTGTGCAGTTCCTGATGATACCTGTAAATGAACAGATGTGCATCAATAAATGAAACTCTGGATGAATCACTATCGTTGTCTTTGTAAATTATTGGGTCCAACCTCGATCCTTGGTAACATTAATAAATGTAAATAGTAAACAAATAGTAAATAGATAGTAAATGAAGACAAGGGTTATGTATATAGGAACAAAGTAGCAATGTATTGTAGGATAGGAACAACCCCAAGGCAGGGCCAGATCAGTATAAACGTATAAAACTCCATAGTAATTAGAATGCAGGATCAGCTCAGAAGAATAAAACTATGCATATGTTTAGAAAAATGACCTTCCCAAAATTGAAACACAGGAACATCAGGGCTGTTAGGAAACAAAAGAGAACTCACGAAGACAGTACAAAGACCAGGACATGCCAGGAAAGAAACTATTGAAACAGGGATAACAAATAAAAGGGATCATCAGCTCAAGGCAAAGAACAAAGATTTAATCAGTAGCCCGAATGATCTGATAAGAGCTAAGCCAGGTGTGGGGGCTTAATCAATAATGACATGATTAGCTTAGAGTGAAAGACAGAGCAATAAGACATAGGAAGGACAGGAACACATGCCCAGATAATGCTTGAACTGAAATCTCACCCAGCATTAAGTAAATCAAGGAAACTAGAATAAGAAAACACAAGATGATCAGTGAGCACTCACACAAAAGGGACGCATACAAAAGAACAAAAGAAAACAAAGAACTTCCATGGTAAAATAGAGTATAAAAATGTATGCTTACTTCATATCGATGTTGGCCCACCCAGGAACGCTGATCCTGGCCACTGCTAGATCGGACTTCCTGCAAAATAAAGAAACCTCACTTTCACACAGCTCGCTTTCTTCTCAATTTCTTTCGCTACACAGATAATGCTCCACCACATGAGCGATGTTCTCCCAGCCGGGAAATTCGAACCCAAAGGAGAAGCCTTGGAAAAATCCAACAATATTGGTGACCACGAAGGGACTCCCAGCCAACCCAGCCACCGGACGGAGCCTAGAGATCCAACCCAGCCGGCACAGACCATTTTGTCCAGGAGAAAAATCCACAGACCCTGCCCGGGTGGCATCGGGTGGCAAAGGGAGTTTTTGAGCATTGCGCTCAACAGCTGCTTGAAAATAGGTGAATACCGCTTAAATTTTAATAGAGATATTCCTAGTGGGGAATGAGTGTGCAAGTGCATGGGAGTGGGGGTGGGTTTTCCACCTGATTGACAGTCTGATTCCACCTCTTCAAGTGACCTCTAGCCTCACCTCTGCCTACTGCTAGCTCCACCGAGCCGCTACTGGTAGGATAGAGGAAGCAAGGGGGGGGTGTCACCAAATGTGGGTCTTTGTGTTCAAAGGGAACAGAAGCTGAGTGGATATTGAGTGAAAGTAAAAGGGTAATATAAGGAAAAGAAGTATCCAGTGTCATTAAAGAGAACAACTCTGAGTATATGTGTATAGACAGGGGAGGTGCTAGTACTCGCTGGAGGGGCAGCTAGGTCCTCCCGGATCTCTTTTTTTTGATCCTAAAACCTAGCCAAATTCCCTAACTAGGAAGGTGGCCCATACTTCATGAGGGAATCAAAGTCCTTCCCAGAATCTTTTTTTCCTCTGAAAACTGGATGAGGACAGATAGCCCAGCTAAGCCAAAGTGAACCTTATATTTCAAGGATCATGGGAAGCTGTAGTTTGAGGGCAAAGGAAAATCCCCTGGAAGAGTTGATTGTGGCCTGGGACGCCAGGCAGATGCCAGTCTTAGTTGGCATGAGTAAAAGGAAAGCCAGGAAATTGTGTAGAAAATGGGCACTAATAAAAGATGGCATCAGGAGACAAATTTGGCCTGACAGCGGTACTTTTGATATAAAAATATTAAAAGCACTTAGACCAAAATTAAAGCTCAACCACATACCCTATTGGTACTGTTGGGCTGAACTAGCTAGGAATAGGGAATTGCTAACAGAACAAAACCCAACCAACAACAAGGATAAAAAGGAAGGCAAAATTATGGCACCTCTGCTAAGTAAACCAAAACCTGGGAGAAAGAGGGGCCAACTTGAGTATATCCTCACACACACACCCTTCTCGGCCTCTGACATAGTAATTTGGAAGAAAGATGCCCCTGCCTTCAGGGCAGATCCCCAAACAGTTATTAGGACCCTAAAAGCAATAATAGATAGTCATAACCCATCATGGGGAGACATGAACCAACTACTGCATATCTTCCTAACGAAGGATGAATTACTAAAATTATTTGAGAAGACTGACCAAATTGCAGAACAACCACTTATATTGGCCCTGGGCCAAGCTACCCAGGCATGAGTCACTTGGCCACTAGAGTGACCTGATTGGGACTATAATTATGATAACCACTGGGATATATACACCAGAGCAAAAGAGAATTTAATGGAAGCTTTGGAGGAGATTGGAAAGAAACCCTTAAATTGGTCAGAATTCCAACGGGTTATCCAAAGAGACCAAAAGAATCCAGATACCTTCTGGGTTTGGCTTTCAGAGGCAGTTACGATTATGCCCATCTAGATCTTAGCTGCCAGAAGGACCAGAGGATATTAGCCTCTGCCTTCGTTGACCAATCCACTCAAGATATTAAAGATCATTTTCACAGAATAGTGTCCAACTGGTCATCCTTAGACATATCGGAGTTGCGTCGAGTCACCAATTTCATTTATGACCAGAGGGGCAAACTAAAGAAGGAGGAAAAGGAGAAAAAAGAAACTGAGAAAGAAAAAGAGACAGGAGGAGGAAGATAGAAAGACAGGAAGAACTGCAAATATTCATGGCCATGCATAACTATACAAAGCCCCCACAAAGGCAATTAAATGCTACTAAATGCCTATGCTGGAGGTGCAACAAGTTGAAGAATCTCCCGTATGCTGCTTTAAATTTGGAGGATCAGGTCACTCCAGCTGGTACTGTAGTCAACACCCCCACCACCACCAGTTTTGGGAACCACCCAGGAACGATAGGCAGAGAAACGATTTTTTTTAACCCTGCCAAACAGGGGAATAACTATCATAGAAATACACCCTCGGCACCATTTCCTAGGAACTGTCCCTCCTGTAACAATGAACGGGAAGATTCAGACATTCATAATTGGAGACCAGAAACAGACCCACATGACTTATGACTAGGGAAAGAGGATAGTGAGTTTACAATTGTGATTCCCCTACGGATGGCCCAGAAGGTGAACCCATGATTTCCCTTCTCATAGCCAGCACGAAATATGAATGCCTAGTTAACACCGGAGCAATGGCTTCTCTAATTACTAAGTCGCCCCACAAAAATTCCGTGCTACTAGGAGCCCAAGACAACATAATGAGGGTAGGGGGGGGAAATCATTCCAGGTGAATTTATGAAAGAGATAGAAATTGAAATAATACCCTTCTCACTGGCCCATTCCTTTACTACCGGCCCCCAGTCTCTAATCTCCCTTCTTGGGAGAGACTTCCTGTGCAAAATTGGGGTGACCATTAAGTGTGAAACAGGAGGTTTAGCGCTGAATGTCCCGAAAAAAAGAAATTTTCTATTAGCCATACATGATTCACCGCTTTATGCAGATCTGAAGGATTTTCCACCATCTTTGTGGGATTGTGATTCAACAGAGGTAGGACTCCTTAAATGAGCCACCCCAGTTAAAATAAGAGTAAAATCAGGAAACCCCTCTTGTATCCCTCAATACAGAATACAAGCAGAGGCAACTGAGCTGATACACAAACTGATAAAGGCTTATTTAGAACAAGGCGTCCTACGGAAATGCACATCCCCATGTAATACTCCAATTTTCCTGGTAAAAAAATCCCAAGTTGATAAAGAGGGGAACCCCATTTATAGATTTGTTCACGATCTAAGGCTCATTAACAGTCATGTGATCCCTCAAGCCCCCATAGTGACTAACCTGACTATGATTATTACTACAGCCACCCATTTCATGGTCATTGATCTGTGTGCTGCCTTCTTTCGTATCCTGGTGGACCAGACTTCGCAATACCTTTTTGCCTTTACCTGGGAAGAGCAGCAATATACATGGACCACCGGGTTTGAGGTTTTGCCAGATCCCATAATATGGACTAAGTCCTTGGAACAAACCCTTTTAAGGTTTTAATTGCCCTTTTAAAAGTGACTGTGCACTCCGATCCCCAATGCGATTCTTGTTTCCTGGGTTGCACAGATCCTCAGGGCCTGGGCCTTCAGCTGATGTACAATGCCAGGTCTGCGATTAATAAAGCCTCCTCATTTGTGATCTTGTTCAGGAGTGGTGTGTGGACCTGGCAGGGATCATGGAGACCTGGCTGGGCCAGGAGGGGGGGTTTCCCCTCATGGAAATGTGCCCACCAGGCTTCCATGCATTCCATCAGCCGAGGGCTCAGGGGAGGGGCAGGGTGGTGGTGGCTATTATTAAAGAAAGTCTGTGTCCGAGGGAGGCCACTGTTCCTCAGATAGCTGGATGTGAGTCCCTCCTTGTGAAGTGGAGTCGTGGGGTGCAGATGGGCTTGCTGACTGTGTATCTGGCTCCCTGCCATGTAGTGGCAGCCCTGCCTGAGCTGCTCAATGTAATAGCCGGGGTGGCAGTGGAGACCCCCAGACTTATGGTTATGGGGGACTTTAACCTGCCATCCATCGGTGAAACGTCGGAGGTGGCTTGGGAATTCATGGCTGACTGACCCGGTGCCGATCTCAATTGGCTCCCTGGTTTTCCGAGAAGCTGAGACAAATGAAGCACTGGAAAAGACACCTAGAGAGCGATTGGAAGGCCAGCCGTTCCGAATCCAACCAAACACTGGTGAAGTCTCACATTAAGATCTACCTAGTGGCAATAAGAGCGGCAAAATCTAATTATTTTTCCACTCTAATTGCATCCGCAGAAAACCACCCAGCCACCCTGTTTAGCGTGACCTGCTCCCTACTTCATGTGGGAGCACAGGAAGACCCCTTGCAGGAGAGGGCTGAGGATATAGTGCAATATCTGCAGGCCAAAATCGCTCAGATTCGGGAAGGCCTGGACTTCGATTGGGTGGGTTCAGATGGGGTAATGGAGGTGGGCCTTGAGAGTGTTATCTGGGAGGAGTTTGACCTGGTGACTCCAGAGGACATGGACAAGATTCTGGGTAGGTTGAACATGGCCACATGTTTATTGGACCCGTGTCCCTCCTGGCTGGTGCTGGCCTCCTGGGCGGTCACACGAGGCTGACTCCAGATGATTATTAATGCTTCTTTGAGTGAGGGTGCCTTCCCCTCTGCCCTGAAAGAGGCGGTGGTGAGGACCCTCCTCAAGAAGCCTTCTCTCGGACTTCCGGCTGGCGTCCTCTCCGTTGCAGGGCGGCTTGTTTGTTCGGTCGCCGCCCCCGCCGCCTGTAAGAGCCGCTTTTATGAACGAAAAGCGGCTTGGAAAGCTCCCCTTTGGATTTAAGGGGGGGCCAGAGTGGGCAGCTTTAGGTTGAGCCCCCAGAAGCACTACCAGGGTGTGTTTTTTTGCTCTGGCAAGCGCTCTGTGTGTGGGCTCCCTTCATAAGCTGCTGAATCTCCGAGCGGTGTGGGATCTCTGCAACGACAGAGCGAGACGGAGAGGGTAACTCCACTTGTTACAATATACTTCTAAATGAACTACAATGGATTTGGTGAGATCTGGAATTTTTTTTGAGAATTTTAACTACTTTAATTGGACTTTTTTTAATTGTGGAAAGCGAGCTGTCTCTGTGTGAAAGTGGTTGAAAATGGTGGCTGATTAAAGTTGAGCTAGCGAAAGGAGAAAGCGCAAGCAAGAAAGCGAAAGTGTGCCTCCCGGTAATTGTTACTGAGCCTATTTACAAGTTTTGTAAGTTTTTTTAACTGCTAAATACAATGGATTTGACTCCTTTTCTGTAAAACTGGAGAGGACAGGAAAAGGAGGAAGATTTCTTTCTTTTTTTCAAAGATTTAAATCCTGCTCAGGCATGGCTTCAAAGAAAACGGGGGGGGGGGGATTCCCCCACACATCAGACAAAGGAAAAGTCAGTGCCAGCTCAAAGACAGTCACAGGACAGCGAGACAGAGGATTTGAAAGCATTTATATTAAACATACACAAATCTTTGGGAGAGCTTTCTGGAAAAATGAGTAAAATGGATGAAAGGTTGGAAAAAAATCAAAAGGAAATGAAGGAGTTGGTGGAGGAAAAAACTGATAGATTACATCAGAGTGTAACTAAAGTAGCTACTGCTTTTACTGATGCCCTGTTGGTTGTTGAGAAAAAAGTGGAAGACCTAAATTCTGAAGTGGAAGCTAATAAGAAGGAAGCAAAGGAACAGATGTTTAAGGTGGTGGTGCAGAACCAGAGGCTAGAAGAGGAGATTACGATGTTACAATTTCAAAATATGGAGTATGCCATAAGACTGAGAGGTTTAAGGGAGAATAATAGAGAGAACTTGAGGGCAACTTGTGTGGAAGTATTGGCTAAGATCTTAAAAGTTGAACCAGATGTGATTGCTAACAGAATTGACAAGCTGTACAGGGTCAACTCACGTATAGCGAGACAGAGGAACTTGCCAAGAGACGTGGTGATTTATTTTACTGAGAGAAGACTGAGAAATGACATCTTGCAAGGTTCTTTTCATACCACTGTTCAACATGAAGGCAACCAAATTGGTGTTTACAAAGAGCTGCCACCTAAAATGTTAAGAGATCGGAAAGATTTTGGCTTTCTTGTAAATGAGTTGAAAAAACGTCAGATCCCATTTAGATGGGATGCTCCTGTTGGTATCATTTTGAGACATGAGGAAGTAAGATATCGTATTAATTCTGTGGAAAAGGCAGAACAGTTTTACAACAATGTTCTTAAAAAAATCTCAATATCTCCTCATTCATCTACACTTTTACCTATCGAAGATATCTCAGAGGAGAAGAATCTTGAAGAGGGGATTCAAGAAGTGATTCTGACAAAAGAAGGACAGGCGACTCAAGAAGCAGTAAGGGAGGAAACTCTAGGTGCTGTAGGAGGTTTCTCAGAGGATTTTCTAACAGAACTTCTTGAGGCTAAACCAAAGCAATCTAGAGCTACAAGAGAGGTGGAGCCTGATCTTGATTTGTTGATGCAAGAACCAAAAGATCAACGTATAACTCGTGCAGCAGAAAAGCAAAGATTAGAGAAACAACAGAGGTCAAGGATACCACAGGAAGAGAATGGTACAAATGGGAAAAAAATATATTCTGAAGCTGTGGGAGGGGCGAGACCGAAGACATCGGCTGTTGAAGAGAGTCTTCGTCAAATGCTCAAAGGGCTTCACTCATTTTCAAAATGACACTTAGATTTTTATCATGGAACGTGAACGGTTTGAACTCACCACAGAAAAGAAGAAAAATATTTCATTATTTGAAGCAATATAAAAATGATGTTGTTTGTTTGCAAGAAACCCATATTAGAACCCAGGACCAAAAATTTCTAACTTCAAAACTTGGATCACACTTTATATCTTCTAGCTCTGTGAAAAGGAATGGACTTGTTTTTTATATTTCTAAAAGAATACCAGCTAAACTGATAGAAGCGGATGAGGAGGGAAGATACATTGCAGTTGAAATAAATATACAGAATGTTTTGATACTTCTAATTGGGATTTATGCCCCGAACCAGCAGCAGGAAATTTTTTACAAAGTACTGAATAATAAAATATTGCAGTGGAACTATAAGTCTTTTTTGATTATGGGTGATTGGAATGGGGTGATTGATACAAAGCTTGATAAAAAGACGTTGACCAAGAAAGGGAATAAGCTACCACAGACTTTTTTTTCATTGAAAGAAGAATTGGATTTGAAGGATGTATGGAGAATTCATCATCCCAAAGAATTGGATTTTACCTTTTTTTCTAATAGACATAAATCTTTTTCGAGAATTGACTTTATGCTGGTTACTTCTGATTTACTTACTACAGTGACTAAGACAAAAATATTTCCTAGAACTTTAACGGATCATAGTTCGGGGTGGATGGAGATGGATTTGGGTAAAAGAGAGAGGAGATCTTGGCGAATGAATGAAAATTTATTTAGATATGAAAAGAACATTATGGACCTTAAGAAACATGTTAAAGAATTTTTTGATATTAATTTGAATAAGGGTACACCTATTGAGACTGTATGGGATGCAAGTAAGGCTTATATGAGGGGTGTACTGATTTATATGAATTCTAAATATAGATTAATATGTCAGAAGTCAAGAGTAGAATTGGAGACAGAGATAAAGGAGAAAGAGCAATTGCTTATCAAAAATCCGACTGATGAGAAAGTACACTTAACGATAAAACTCCTGAAAGATCAATTTAAAATACTGATGGCAGATCAGACAGCAACTAATCTGCAATACGCTAAACATAATACTTTCTGCAATGCTAACAAACCTGGCAGATGGTTGGCTTATACTCTGAGGAAACAACAAAGTTCTCGTATAATAAATACTATAGAGCACAAAGGGAAACAAGTGTTTCAACAGAACTCAATACATCAAGCCTTTTTAGCTTATTATTCCAAATTGTACCAAGCTGATAATATTAAAAAGGACTTTATCGATGATTATCTGCAGAAGATGAGAGTTACAAAAATTTCAAGTACACAAAGTGATAGACTGAATCGACCTATAACATCTGAAGAGATCTTATTTGCAATAAAACAACTGAAATTATCTAAAGCTCCTGGGACAGATGGTCTGACAGCAGTATATTATAAGACTTTACAAGCGGAATTGGTTGAGCATCTTAAGGACTTGTTTTGTAATATTCAGCAGGGAGGTAAAATACCTCCCTCGTGGAAGACGGCTTTTATTTCACTGATACCTCAAGAAGAAGAATCCGTAAAACCAGAAAATTTTAGACCAATATCTCTCCTGAATACGGATTACAAAATTTATGCTAAAGTATTAGCCAACAGATTGATGCCAGTTATTCAAGATGTGATTCATGAAGACCAAGCAGGCTTTATAGAAGGTAGACATATGAAGGACAATGTCAGGCAACTCATAGATTTATTGGAATATCTTGAAAAAAATAAACAGACTTCTGCGGTGCTGGTGTTTTTGGATGCGGAGAAGGCCTTTGATCGAGTTAACTGGGATTTTCTAAAAAAGACTTTGCACAAAATGGATTTTGGGGACCAGTTTATACAAGCGATTTTGGCAATTTATCAAGAACAGACTGCACAAATTATTATTAACGGCAGTTTAACTACCAATTTTAACATACAGAAAGGAACAAGACAAGGCTGTCCATTATCCCCATTACTGTTTATTTTGACTTTGGAAGTGCTGTTGAATGTTCTACGGGACTCGGACAATTTGAACGGAATAGTTGTAAGGCAAAAAGACTACAGAACAAAGGCATTCGCAGATGATCTGGTTGTTACCCTAACACGACCTTTGGAATCAATCATCCAGATGAAAAATATTATAGAGGAATATGGTCTGGTTTCAGGTTTTAGCCTGAACCAGAAAAAGACTAAGATGATAGTTAAAAACATGTTGGAACCACAAAGGAATGAACTTGAAAGGATGGCAGGCTTTGAAATAGCTACAAAGGTGAAATATCTAGGGGTTCAAGTTGCAGCATCAAATATAAAACTTTTTCAAAATAATTATGAGGAACTCTGGCATAAGATTCAAAAGGATCTTGAAATATGGAAGAAACTGCAACTATCTTTGCTTGGGAGAATAGCAGCTGTTAAGATGAACGTTCTACCTAGATTTCTGTTTTTGTTTCAAATGATTCCAGTGCTTAAAAGTGATAAGTTTCTGATGGAATGGCAAGCAGGTTTAAATAAATTTATCTGGAATGGGAAAAAACCAAGAGTTAAACTTAAAATTATGCAAGATGCTCGTGAAAGAGGTGGCCTTAAAGTTCCAAATCTACGTCTACATTATGAGGCTGCAGTGCTGACACAAGTTGGAGATTGGATTGGAACAACAAAAACAGAAATTTTGAATATAGAAGGCCATGATTTGCAATTTGGATGGCATACATATTTACTTTATGAAGATAAGAGAGACAGTGTATTTAACAGTCATATTTTAAGACATGCTTTGATGAGAGTTTGGAAGAAGCACCAGCTTCAATTGGATTACAAATTACTTTTGTGGTTGGATCTTGGGCAGATTATGCCAAATATAAAGTCACTCAGGGGGTTGTTGTATAAAGAGATACTTCTTAATGATGGGGGCAGATGGAGTTTGAAATCTTTGAACACCCTGTTGGAAGAAGGAGTGAACTTAACCTGGTTGCAGTATTTTCAACTTCAAGCAAGATGGAGAGAAGATCAGAAAATTGGATTAATCTTACATGAAGAAGATTTGGTGACTCAGATAAAATTTAAAGAGCCGATGCATATTAAACGAGTGTATAATTTACTGTTAGAAAGAGACTCAGAGGGGGAATTAGTTAAAGATTGCATGATTAAATGGGCGCAAAATTTTGAAGAACCTGTAATGTTGGAAACATGGGAAAAGATTTGGGTCCAGAATGTTAAATTTACACAAGCACAGAACTTGAGGGAAAATTTTTATAAGATGTTTTATAGATGGCATTTAGATCCTAAGAAGTTATCATGTATGTATCCAAATGTTCAACCTAAATGTTGGAGGTGTGATTGTTTGGATGCAACATATTTCCATATTTGGTGGATGTGCAGAAAACTGAAAGCATTTTGGATTAAACTTTGGTGGGTAATGCAGAACATTTTGAAGAAGAAGCTTGAGTTTTCTCCTCAGTTTTTTTTGTTGGGAATAGTTAAGGGTTGTTCAGCAACTGACACTAGATTAATTTTACATATGATTACTGCAGCTAGATTACTGATTGGTCAATATTGGAAGAAGGATAGTGTACCTACTATAGAGGAATGGATACTGAAGATGTCTAATTTTGTAGAGATGGCTAAAATTTCTGCATACCTAAAAGAAAGGACCCATGAAGTTTTTGCCAAGGAATGGAAGAAATGGGTAGAATACATGAAGAATAAATATCAAAGTAAGAAGTTTCAATTAGCACTTAACTGAATTTATATTTTTCATATTTAGATTTAATTTAAAAGAGAAATGTATTTGAATTTGATAATTTTTATTATATTTTATGCAATTGAATTTATATTTTTAATATTTAGACTTAATTTTAAAGAGAAATGTACTATGTACTGTTTGACTTTGAATTTGATATATGGAATATTGGGAATTATAGTTAATGTTATATATTTATAATATTTATATGATACTTCAATTTAAATCCTACGATGCTCAAAATTACTTTACTAGATTTTTTTAAGTAGATTGTTAAGAGTTTTTTATATATGATTTATGTTGTCATATATTGGTTTAAAAGAAATTTTTTATTACTTAAGGTTAAAATTGGTTATAAAATAAGGTTATGGTTTTTTTTAGCTGGATCTCACCTAAAAAAATTGTTAAATACTGAATGTTATATATGTTTGTTTAATAGCGGAAGTCAAGGGGGGATTGGGGAAATATAGGGGGGATAGGGTGGTGGTGGTGGTTGGGGTGTGGGAAGGGGAAGGGGTTTTTAAAAAATTGTAATGTAAAACTTTTTCAATAAAAAAAAAAAGAAGCCTTCTCTCGACCCGGCTGTACTAGCGAATTATTGTCCAGTCTCCAACCTTTGCTTCATGGTGAAGGTTTTGGAGAGTGGGGTGGTACGACAACTTCCCCAGTATCTGGATGAAGCTGTCTATCTAGATCCATACCAGTTGGGCTTCAGGCCAGGATACAGCACGGAAACAGCATTGGTCACGTTGGTTGATGATTTCTGGAGGGCTTGGGATGGGGGATGTTCCTCTGTTCTAGTCCTATTAGACCTCTCAGCAGCTTTTGATACCATCGACTAAGGTATCATGCTGCGCCGGCTGGAGGGGTTAGGAATGGGGGGCACTGTGTTGCGGTGGTTCTCCTCCTTCCTCTCCAGTCGGATGTAGTCTGTGTTGGCAGGGGGACAGAGGTCAACCTCAAGGCACCTCACCTGTGGGGTGCCGCAAGGTCTCCCCTTGAAGAGCACCCGAGGCTCCAGCTGGTCCAGAATGCAACCATGTGGGTGATTATGGGAGCGACATGGCGCTCCCATGTAACATCTCTCCTGCGTGAACTGCACTGGATCCCGGTGGTCTTCCAGGTGTGCTTCAAGGTGTTGGTCACTACCTTTAAAGCACTCCATGGCTTAGGACCCGGATATTTACGGGATCGCCTTCTGCCACTGATAGCTTCCTACTGACCAACTTGCTCCCACAGAGAGGATCTCCTCAGGGTGCCACCAGTCAAACAGTGTTGACTGGTGACCCCCAGAGGGAGAGCCTTCTCTTGAGGGCACCCACCCTCTTGAATGAACTGCCCCCAGGGATGCGTATGATTCCCGACCTGTGCACCTTCTGCCGTGCCCTTAAGACCCTTTTATTCCAGCAAGCTGGCCTGGCCTAATAAGGATTCGCAATGGGTATTTTAATTGGTGAGTTTTAAATCTGAGTTTTAAATTGTTTAATAAGTTTTTAAAATATTTTAAACTTTTTATTATGTCATTTTATCATGGCTGTACACCACCCTGAGTCCTTCGGGAGAAGAGCGGTATAAAAATTTTAATAACACTTAAAAATAAAAAAAACCTTAGCATCAGCTCCCATGCTAGGTCTTCCTGATTATAAAAAACCTTTTACACTATTCATTCACAAACAATTAGGCATCGCGTCTGGAGTCCTGATCCAGTGCTTTGGTCAAGGACATAGACCAGTGGCATATTACTCAGTCAAATTAGATCCGGAAACCCAATGAACTCTCCCCTGCTTAAGAGCAGTAACGGCAACCATTGAATTAGTAAAGAGGACTAGAGACCTGGTTCTCAGACAACCTGACACTAAAGGTGCCTCATGAGGTTTTTGCCATTCTTCTGAAGTCCCAAACCCAAGCCTTCACACAACAACACCTAGCACAATATGAGGCTGAATTGTTCACCTCAGACCATATAACATTTGAAAGATGTAGCACATTGAATCCAGCCATTCTACTCCCCATAGAACAAACAGATGACTGCCTCCATGATTGCCTCCACCTAATACAGGACACAGAACTCCCGTGTCCAGATTTAACCAACACCCCTTTGCTAAATCCAGACCTTGAAGTTTTTACCAATGGCTCCTCATTTATTCATCAGGGTAAAAGGGTTGCTGGAGCTGTAGTAGTCACCCTGCATGAGATAGTTTGGGCAAGACCGCTTTCTCCATCACATAGCGCTCAAGCAGCAGAACTCATTGCTTTAACAAAAGTTTGTGAAGCCGCTAGGGACCAGTCTAGTAATATATATACCGATTCCAAATACGCTTTTGGAGTATGCCATGCTATGGGAGCTCTGTGGAAACAATGGGGTTTTTTTATTATCTGCTGGTCACCATATTGTCCATGCCAACCTTGTTTCACAACTGCTAACAGCCATACAATTACTTACACTGTAAGGCACATCAAATGGATGACTCTTTGAGTACAAAAGGGAACCAATATGCTGATGCTACAGCAAAATGGGTGGCCACAGAATCCCTCCCAGAGGAAATCTTTGCCCCAGTCTTAAGAGCAGAGCCTGACACTCCCTATGAGGATTTTCTCAAGGAAGGAGAAGCCCAAATATGGGAGAAGAAATTAGGTGCTACATTCACAAATGGATTTTGGAGGATTCCCGATGGCAGACCAATAGCCCCACATTGCCTCATACGATTAATCTGTCAGAGGCTACATACAAAAGGCCATTGTGGGACTCAGATAATAGTAGATGCAGCAAGGAGATACGAATATTAGTAAAAGAAATAAGTAATAATTTAGGTCAAAGGTCTATAGACAACAGCAGTGAATTATTTCTGAATGTGCAATTAAAGCATGCTAGGGGACAGTGAAATGGGACAGGGACAGGAGGAGGTCACACAAAGCAGCTAGGCTATGGCCCCAATTCAGCAGCTGCTCTTTGGAAATTACTGGCAACCTTAAAATCAAATGTGAAACATCATGCAGAGATGAAATCCTGCTCTTGCTTTATTTTTGTTTTTGACTGCATGCATATCCAAGCATAGTATTATTGAATATTGCAAAGTATTCATGAGTATTATAGTATATTTTAGAATATTAATGCAATCATTTTCTTTAGACAGATTCAAAAAAGAAGAACCAGTTGTCACATCAGCTTAGACCTTTTCTTTGATAATATCTGCTGAGATACATTAGTGAGTTTTTGCTCTCTGAGGCAACAACAACAAAAGGAAGATAAAAATAGAAAGGAATGATCTTGTCCCATATGCTAGCCAAAGCTTGAAAACAAGGTGATTAACTTCTTAGTGCTGGAAGCTAAAAAAAGATTTTACCAAACCAGCTGAGAAGTAGAGCAACATTCATCTTGGAAACTGCTTATCCTAATTTAGTGCAGTGTACTGATGCATGATAATGCAAATGAATAGTATTATTGCCAAGTGACCTGCTATATCAGGCGGAACTTGAAACTGAACATCCACTTCGTGAATGGCATTCACGAAGTGCCATTCAGTACAATGGCAGATGAAATCTAGGCCTTTGACTTAGAGAATCCTTGACTTCTTGAATGATAGTGTTTTTGATAGCTTTTGATAGTTTTTGAATTTTATTTATAGCTTTAATATAATTGCCTTATATATCCACACCTGACATACATGATGATCTTTGGTCCAATTCAAATATATTACATTACAATACAACTTCAGTTATCCACATTGTGCATGTTAGTTGGTAGTAGTGGATATTATAATCAAAGGCTTTTATTGGGTTACATAGGGGAGGTTTGACTTATGGACTTGCCTTTAAAAAAGGCATTAACTCAATTCAGGGCCATCTATCCTGACCAGCAACAATTTTTCACATCTTCTAAGGAGTTGCATCCCACCTTGTAGACCTTTCACTGGAAATGCCAATATGAATCAAGGTTTCTGGCTGTAAGTTATTATCCTTTCCCCCTATAATTTGCAATAATTCTGAGTTTCTGTATGATTCTATAATATATCAGACATATTATAAGATTCCTGGAAATTATAAGGAGAAAGGAATATAGACTGTCATTAATTGTAAGATCAAGACTGTACATTTTTCAATTGTTTATTCTTTAAAATAGGACTTTGAGGCTCGGAGATTTCACAAATTCACATTCCCAGGAATGTTTGTAACTATGTTCTGTTACACACAATTGCTACTAGTTTCAGTTACTTGCATTTTAAACTCCTTGATTATATTTTTAATCTCTTAGTTTCTTCATCTGCTATTGTTAACCTGGGTCACAAGTAATGTCAGACGTGTTCCACCTACATTCAGAGGAAGAAAACACAGTGTAGGTTCACAGAAGACTGGCATGCTTTACTTATACAAATTAGGTTCTTAAAAGATGGTATGATTAATCCCTTTTGCTTATGTCATAAATGTGTAAAGCTAAAATGATTTTTTTAAAAAGTGAAGTTTCCAAATACTGGTAGGTCATGAGGAAGCATTATCAAAGGTTAACACGAGTCAAAGGAGAACCTGAAACTTGTAAAATCAAGTATGCCATTCTTGGAACTTAAAGGTAGTTATTAAAAGGTGCTAAGTGAAGACATGAAATTAATAATGTTCTTCACTTAATAATGTTCACTGGGATTTGGGGAGAAATCATAATCTTATGTTAAAAGATACCAAACTTTGGTTTCTTTATTTGTTAACAGTTCATTAGAACTGTTAAAAATTATTACATTTAGAACTAAATTTTTAGAGAAATTTGCCTTCGCTTGACTGCAAAAATATCATGTAGAAGACATTTTATTTTTTTAAACAACATAATCCTTAAAGAGTTATTTCAAAAAAGCTTTCTGTCAGGTCCCATTGATCCATATCAGGACCTTGCTATTTTGGTGGGAGTGGGGAGGATTTTGGTTACACTTGCCTGGGGTTTTCTTTGTTCCTTTTCTCTGCTTCGATGTACCTTTGGGATGTTGAAATGGGGGAAAGAATGTGCCTTGGGCCATCTGTTTTGTCTCATCACCGGAGAAGTAAAATTGTGGTGCCTGGGAACTGCCTGTTATCACCTTCTCAGCCTGATGTTCTCATATCTTCACACCTTGGGATTAGCTCAAAGATGATCTGGACATTGAGAGGGACCTTGAAAGAAGAGGTTTAAATTAATGCTCCAGTGCGTGAAATTCAGTTTCTGCCTACACTCTCTCTGCTATCACTATCTTCCAATAAAAGTACCTTTTGAAATGCCGGTTCATTTCAAGAGTTCTGCTTTCTTGAGTAGGCTGTAAGGCAGGACCTTACACTTTCTTAAATATATTTTGCTTATTCAGCCATACTATATCTCAGCATTTTGATCTGAATTTGTCTAGTGGTCAAATATAAATACTTGCTAAAGCTGCAATAAAAAAGCAAAAAGTAATTTTCCTTTATGGAAGAATTTACTGAGAGTATGAAATTCTCTTCCAAATAGCTCCTAAACTACCATGTTCTGTTTTTCATACTTTGCTTCTTAAATGATTTCTGATAAAAGAAAAAATTGGAGGAAGCCTTGGGAAAATATGGTAATTTCAGATGGAAGATGACATTTGTATTCTTTGTAATATATGAATGAGGCAGAGCAAATGTCACATCTGAAATACAAACCAAAGCACTGTATACATTATGTTATTTAGATGTTTGTTATATATTCCCAGAATGAAACCTTACTTGAAGCATTGTATAAAACCTTTTGTGTTTCAATATTTGTATACCTATTCCTTCTCTCTGGTTTGATATTTTGTCTTCATCTTTTTGTCCAGTATTTTTTTTTATTCCCGGCTGTGATGATTGCTAATTATTTAACAAAGTAAAGTAAAACCTATATCAATGTTTGCTAATTTTGGAGATCTAAGAAAAAATACTAGAGAAACATCAATACAACTTTACTTTTGTCATTTTAAATTATGGAGATAGCAATTATCTATCAGGTGCACACACACACACACACACACACACACACACACACACACACACAGGGCCAGCAAGGTAGATTACTGCTATAACTTTCATTGAAGAGACCTTCACCTTACGGTCCTGCAACAAACTGATTTGGGTTGATAATATTGTTGTTGCTGTTGTTAGTTGTGAAGTCATGTCCGACCCATCACAACCCCATGGACAATGTTCCTCCAGGCCTTCCTGTCCTCTACTATCCTATGGAGTCTATTTAAGCTCACACCTACTTTAGGACCTAGCTTTCTAAAGAGCAATCAGGGTTGATCTCCTCTAGGACTGACAGGTTTGATCATCTTGCTGTCCAAGGGACTCACAGGAGCTTTCTCCAGCACCATAGTTCAAAGGCTTCAGTTCTTTGGCGCTCAGCCTTTCTTATGGTCCAGCTTTCACAGCCATACATTGAAACTGGGAAAACCATAGCCTTGACTATACACACTTTTGTTGGCAGGGTGATGTTTCTGTTTTTTAGTATGCTGTCTAGATTTACCATAGCTTTCCTCCCCAGGAGCAAGCGTCTTTTAATTTCTTGGCTGCAGTCCCCATCTGCGGTGATCTTGGAGCCTAGGAAAATAAATTCTGTCACTATCTCCATTTCTTCCTCATCTATTTGCCAGGAATTGAGAGGGCTGAATGCCATGATTTTAGTTTTCTTAATGTTGAGTTTCAAGCCAACTTTTGCAGTCTCCTTCTTCATCCGCATCAAGAGGCTCTTTAGTTCCTCTTCACTTTCTGCTATTAGAGTGGTATCATCTGCATATCTGAGGTTGTTGATATTTCTCCTGGCAATTTTAATTCCAACTTTTGATTCATCTAGCCCCACCTTTCTCATGATGTGCTCTGCATATAAGTTAAATAGGTAGGGCAATAATATACAGCCTTGCTGGACTCCTTTTCCAATTTTGAACCAATCAGTGGTTCCATGTCCAGTTCTCACTGTTGCTTCTTGACCCGCATATAGGTTTTTCAAGAGACAAATAAGATGGTCTGGTACTCCCATCTCTTTAAGAACTTGCCACAATTTTTTGTGATCCCCACAATCAAAGGCTTTAGCATAGTCAATGAAGCAGAAGTAGATGTTTTTCTAGAACTGCCTAGCTTCCTCCATGATCTAGCATATGTTGACAATTTGACCTCTGGTTCCTCTGCCTCTTCGAAATCCTGCCTGTATTTCTGGTAGTTCTCGATCCACATACTGCTTGTAGGATTTTAAGTATGATATTGAATGGTTTGCCTTGGATTTGAACTGAGATAATTCTGTCATTTTGGGGATTGTATCCCAGTATTGCTTTTCCTATTCTTTTATTGATTATGAAGGCTACTCCATTTCTTCTGAGGGATTCTTGCCCACAGTAGTATACCTGATGGTCATCTGAATTAAATCCACCCATTCCTGTCCATTTTAGTTCACTGATTCCTAAGATGTCAATGTTCAGTCTTGTCATCTCTTGTTTGACCATGTCCAGCTTGCCTTGATTCATGGATCTTATATTCCAAGTTCCTATGGAGAAAAAAAATCTTTACAGCATCAGACTTTCCTTTCACCACCAAATGCATCCACAGCTAAGCATCCTTTTGGATTTGGCCCAGTCTCTTCACTCTTTCTGGCACTACTAATACTAGCCCTCTGCTTTTTCCCAGTAGTATATTGGACACCTTCCGACCTGAAGGGCTCATCTTCCAGCATCATATCTTTTTTCCTTTTGGTACTGTCCATGGGGTTTTCATGGCAAAGATACTGGAGTGGGTTGCCATTTCCTTTTCCAGTGGATCACGTTTTGTCAGACCTCTCTGCTATGACCTGTCCGTCTTGGGTGGCTCTGCACGGTATAACTCATAGCTTCATTGAGCTATGCAAGCCCTTTCACCACAACAAGGCAGTAATTCATGAAGGGGGTTGATAATATATATCTACATAATATAACTGTAAACTTATACATACATTCAGAAGATGCCTTGATTAGTATAACTGTGATATACAGTTGCCCATCTCTCTGGTGTTCTGAGCAGAAAGAATCTCACAATCCTTATAGCCAAATACCATTACCAAATTATTGAAAAATAAGCTGGAGTAACTAGATACAATTTACAAGGCAAAAAACAGTAGTAATTTCTAGGCAGGGTATACTTATATTTTAGGCACTTAACCAATGTCTCTCTAATCTGTTGGCTTCATTGTCTATCTTGAGCCACACAAGTTAGGCAGTTGTTTATTGCATGACTATTACCTGTAACAAAATGAAAATTTGAGTTTTTTTTAAACAAACCATTCACTAGTATAAAGTAGTATAAAACACTCAAATAGCATGTCAACTAATGAAGCTTTCCTGACCTACTCCTGAGTTGCCATAGGCAGCGGGATGGGAATTGCACTTCACAGCTGTACCAAAGAATTCACACCTCAGTCAAAACAAGATCCAGCCTAGCCAGCCAAAGGCAAGGCCATTTCCACTGAGACCCACAAGGGCTGGAGGGAGTGACTTCTACTACCTGTGAAATTGCTTCATTGGGGAATGTGACTGTGAAATACTCTGTGGGGGGAGGGGGAAAACAGGGTCAGAGGCAAGGTGCAAATTGGGTGAAGCCAGAGCTAGCTTCACCTAGGTACTGCTGACATGGCGCTCCTAATAAACAACTGGATTTTTCTTGCTAAATGGCTTGAGACTCTTAATTTTATTAGGGCATTGGTCGGAATTATGACATCAAGCCAGCTCTCCAAAACTAAACAAAAATGATCAAGATTCCTGAGCACCGGACTCTCCACTTGCTCTCCAATACCTGGGTGCATGGAGAGACACTCAGGCTACCATGGCAGAGGGTGGAATCTCTGAAGAAAGCCTAGATAAGCAAATCTATTGGGACATTCCCAACTGATTCTCTGACTGGTTTCGAGTAACCATAAAGATTTACTGTGGTTTGTGTGCCAATGACATGCAAAGGCAACTGGGTCCTAAAGAGAGAGGACAACCAGATTGCAGATCACCTGGCCAATGGGAAGCCACTGCAACCCAGCCAGCCTCAGGATCAACCCTTCCCCAAGGCCAGTTGAAATGCTACAGATGAGGAGGGATAGGCCACTTTGCATCGACTTGTGCAACTCCAGCCCTGAACCACCAGAACTCAAGCCAGAACCACCACCCAGGGCATGACTGGAATGAGGCCCCAGGTGTGCCACTGACAAGTCTTGAAAAGCCTTCCAGACTTTAGAGGCCCCTCCCTACCCAGCCAAAGGGGGGGGGGAAACTCCAGCGGATGACAACCAATCGCCAGAACCCTATGACAGAGAGGAGGAGGGGGAAAATGACCCGATGGTGAGTGAACCTATTCACCCTTTCACCTTCCTGATATGTATCACAGCCACAAAAACAGGGACACAGGGCACTTTTGAAACCCTAATAGACTCAGGTTGTACCAGATGTTTGATTAACTTGCCCACAGCCCTGAAATTAGGGATCAGAGCAAAGAAATTGGCCTACCCGATTAAGTTTGAGCAAGTTGATTGGTCCCTATTAGAAGGAGCCCACACTCCCTACCTGATTGAACCAGTGAGGCTAGAGCTACCGGACCACTGGGAATCAATTTGATTCATAATAGCTCCCAAATGACAGAGATGGTCTTACTAGGGCTCTCTTAGCTAGACAAGTGGTGGAAAGGAGGCAGCTGGAGGCTAAGAATAGCAAGAGGCCCCCAACCTCCTCCCCACCAGCAAATAGAGGCACCGCCCACACAGGAAACTCCCCCCAGGGTCCCACCAGAACAACTGGCATCCACCTCTGAACAAACCTGAGACTGAACGGATCCCTAGAGAATACCAGGACCTCACCAAAGTATTCAGTGAAACCAAGTGCGATATCCTACCCCCAATAAAACATGTCCTGAAAATAAGGCTGATCAGGCTTTTCAGGACATGTGATAATATAAGCCACCCCCGCAAAATAAGTCATCCCACCAACTATGTGTCCCATTCCCCCCGCCGGGCATGACAGGGCTCCTACGCCTCGCTTAGCCACCCGCCCCCATCCGCCCCCTTTAGGGTGCAATTTGGGGGTGGCAGGTGGGGTGGATGAGAAGTGTCTCACTTCTCCCCTGCCCCACCTGCCACCCCTCTCAATAAAGAGATAGTTAGGAAGGGAAGCAGCCAGGTTGCTGTTGCCTTTGGGATAGGACGGGACATGTTGGGCCGTGAGATGCACGTCTTACCTTTCCAGCACAATCATGTTCCTGGCCTTTCTGTCCAGGGAGACACGTTGTAAAAAAAACTTTCTCACGAGTTCAAGGAGTTCAGCTGAACTCATGAGAAAGTTTTTTCTACAACATGTCTCCCTGGACAGATAGGTGAGGAACATGATGGTGCTGGAAAGGTAAGACGTGGGTCTCGTGGTCCAACACATCCCGTCCCACCCCAATGGCAACAGCAGCCTGGCTGCTTTCCTTCCCCATTGTCTCTTTATTGAGAGGGGTGGCAGGTGGGGGGGGAGAAGTGAGATGCTTCTCGCCCACCCCACCTGTGTTGTGGCCTGTCAGCAGCCTGTGCAGTTAGTAGCTGATTCCAACAGCGAAGAGGCTGGTGTGGTGCTGTGCCAGCAGCCTGTGCAGCCAGCACTTGAGTCAGACAATGAGGAGGCTGGAGAAGATGTGGTACCAGAGGCGGGGATTCAGCCAGGGCCTTCAGAACCTCCAGAAGCTCCCATAAGTGAAGAGGAAGAAGAGGAGGAGCCTCTTCTCGATGCACGAGTACGCAGAGCTGTTAAAAGGCAGGAGTGGCTCCTCAGGAGGAGGTCTCCTCGAGAGTAAGACTTGGGGCTAATTGGCTACTCCCCTAGCCTATTTAAGGAAGGACGACAACTGATGCAATTTTCAGGAAACAACTTCATTCATATTCCTTTGCGTCTTGATTCCAGAAACATTTGATTGAGCTCTTGTTTATCTCTTATCAGTTTTTCTGCAAATTGCTTCTGAGCATTCTGCCAACCACAGTAAGATTATGGTTATCTGAAATACTGTGCCTCAGAATTGAGTTATTATTGTTGGGATTCTTGTCGGCTGTTAATGAAGTTAAATTAACAGCCCTTATTCAGAAAAGACTGATTTAAACTGTACTTGTGTTCGAACAACTACTAAGAAAGCTAATTAGTAGTCCTTAATTAGTAAACTAAGGTTTGTATGGAGTTTGTGTGTGCTGCATTCTTTGAGGTCTCTAGCTGGGGCAGAACAACCTGCCACCCCCAAATTGCACCCTAAAGGGGGCGGGTGAGGCAGGTGGCTAAGTGAGGGGCAGGAGTCCTGTCATGCCCAGCAGGGGGGGGGGTCAAGGGGAGCCACATCTCGCTCAATGCGTCTCACTTCTCCCCCACCCCACCTGCCAGAAATGAGTTTTTGTGAGATTTGTCACGCCACCACCTCTGCCTCATAGAGCAGGACTCTGCAAGGGCTGTGCCATTGCATGCAGGAATTGCAGCATAGCTGCGAGGTTCGACATACTGGCACAGCCGCCGGAAGCAGGATGCCAATTGTGCCAGTATGATGAAGCTTGTGGCAGTGCTGCAGTTCATGCATGCAACAGCACAAGCCTTGCAGAGTCTGCTCCGTGAGGAAGCAGCAGCGGTAGGAGATGTCAGGGCAGTGGCCAACGTGAAGAATGGGGAGGGTAAAAGTGATAAACATCTTATAGACTGGCAAAAAGGTGTGAATAAGTTTGTTTGGAATGATAAAAAACCAAGAGTCAAACTGAAAATTATGCAAGATGTTCGTGAAAGGGGTGGCCTTAAACTTCCAAATCTACGATTGTATTATGAAGCAGCAGCATTGATACAAGCGAGTGATTGGTTTCGAATGACAAGGTCTGAAATATTGAATATAAAAGGCCACGATTTGGAATTCGGTTGGCATGCATATTTATTCTATGAAAATAAAGTTGATAAAGTATTCAAGAGTCTCATAGTCAGAAACTCTTTGATGAGAGTATGGAAGAAGCACAAGTTTAAATTGGATTACAAAATACCTTTGTGGTTGGATCTTGGTCATATTACAGGGAATATAAATATTAAGTCACTTGGGGGGATTTTATATAAAGAGGTACTTTTTAATGATGGGGGTAGATGGCAATTAAAGACATTAAACACTCTGTTGGAAGAAGGGATTAATCTAACTTGGCTACAGTATAATCAAGTTCAATTGAGATGGAGGGAAGATCAAAAAACTGGTTTGATGTTAGAAGAGGAATTGGTAAGACAGATAAAAGAGAAAGATCCAATGCATATTAAGAGGATTTATAATATTTTGTTAGAAAGAGATTCTGAAAATGAACTGGTTAAAGACTGTATGATAAAATGGGCGCAAAACTTTGCAGAACCAGTTATGATGGAAACATGGGAAAAGATATGGGTTCAGAATGTTAAATTTAACTTGAGGGAAAATTTTTATAAAATGTTTTATAGGTGGCATTTAGATCCTAAGAAGCTGTCGTGTATGTATCCTAATGTTCAGCCAAAATGTTGGAGGTGTGATTGTTTAGATGCCACATATTACCATATATGGTGGACCTGCAAGAAAGTGAAGGCTTTTTGGATTAAAAATTGGTGGGTTATGCAAAACGTTTTGAAGAAAAAACTCCAATTTTCTCCTCAATTATTTTTATTGGGTATAGTTAAGGATTTTTCTGTGACTGAAACAAAATTGATATTATATATGGTTACAGCAGCTAGGTTACTGATTGGTCAATATTGGAAAAAAGATGTTTTGCCTACTATTGAAGAATAGACTTTGAAAGTGGCCAGTTTTGCAGAAATGGCAAAGATATCAGCATACTTAAAAGACCGGACTCAAGAAACTTTTGTGTGGGAATGGAAGAAATGGATAGATTATGTGCAGAATAAATATCAAACAAGGAAGTATCAGATAGCTTTTAATTGAATGTTGTATGGAAATTTATAGTATAGACTGGGGGCAGATTAATGGGGGGGAATTGCATGATATGATATGTTATGATTTGGATTTCACCTTGGGAAATCAGGGGGAGAGGGGAAGGTTAGGGAGGGTTACGGAGGAGAAGTGGGGGGAATTGGAAAAATTTGTATTTGTAAAACTTTTTCAATAAAAAAAAGAATGGGGAGTGGAGGCGACGGCAACAATGAGACATCCAATCCCACGCTTACCATCTCCTGCACCCCCCCCCAAAATAAGACCCCCTGATAATAAGCCCTTATTTGGGGGGTCAAAAGGAAATAAGGCCCTGTCTTACTTTCGGGGAAACATGGTAAACACATGGTGACACTTGACACTGAATACAGATTGTTTTTATATACTGGTAAAATCACTATTTTGAATAATCATTTAATTTCATTATGAAAACTTGTTGAAGTTATGATTTATAGTCTAGCTGCTATTAATTGGAATAAGTCTAATTTGTTCCTTTGTTATTTACTATACATATAGATTATTTTAGGACCAATTCAAAGAAGAGGACAGAGCAGCTTTCAAAAACCTAAAGAAGAACTAAACCATAACCACAAAATATTGATTTCTGTGCTCTTTCACATTAGTTCCTAAGAATAAAAGAGTTAAAAATTATTTAGAGGGGAGCAGAACTCAAGACAAGAAAGGTGGCAATAGCAGCATGTCCTTTGGGTATATTAATCTCAGCCACCAGAAATGTAAGTGATCCACCTTTGCTACCTTTCTGAGCTTCACATGAGCTGCTATGGTCCAATCTGTCAGACGTCATCTATTATTCAAATAGCATTGGGGGTAAATACAGCTACCAAATATTCTCTGCACTGTGTAATTGAAATGCTTCAGAAGACTATTCCCCATAAAACTCACATGGAGAATTTTGGAATCATGGTCATTTATTCCCAGTAGCATTTTTTTTTAATTGAAAAAGTTTTACAATACAGAAATTTTTCCATTTTCACCCTCCCTCCCCAGTCCCCCTACCCAACCCCTCCCATCCTCCCTCAACCCCAGCCCCTTCCCTCCCTATCCCCCCCCCTGACTTCCGCTACAAGTTAAAAAAAACAAAATTTAGAACAAGGGAAAAAGAAAAAGATTATTAAATATTGAAATTCTAAATTAAACAAATTTCGAAAGAGGAAGAGAAAGAGAAAGAAGAGAGAAAAAAGTAAAAAAAAACAAACAAAAAACCAGACATTAATATATTTAAACAATATTATAATTTAAAAAAACCATTGATAGTCATTATAATTAAGAACACCATTATAATTCTATCCTAACTACACCCCTTAACTAAAGAAAAACCCCCAAAAACATAAAACATAAGAAATATATATGCATATATAGTTATAATCATACAGTTATATCATAAAGAAAATTATCTTTTGTTTAATTCATTTCTCAGTCTCTATAATCCAAATTTCAATCTTCTCTTCAACTTGATTGATGTCAAACATATTTCCTCACATAAATCCTGCTTCAATAATCTTCATCTTGCCGCTGCCCCCATCAGCAAAGTAAAACATTTCTCCACACAACCCCCCGAGTGACTTTATATGAATAAAATCCAACCACGAAGATATTCACACCTCTAGGAAAATTCATTCAAGCTAACTTATACTATACCTAAAAATAGGCTTTTGCAGCCTTAACATTCAAGCCTTGAGAAAAAAAAAAGAGAAGAAAAAACCAACTAAGAGCTGCATTCCCAGATGTTCCTTTAAAATTATTTCAAATCCTGCCACCCTTTGCAATTCAATCCTTCGGGTTATAAGATATTTTCAATTTCATAGTCTTCTCCTAGAAGATAAGTTCCACAAAAAATATATAATTGGGTAACCAGTGATCGCTGCTAATTTTGCAGCAATCTATCAGAACTCAGGATATCATGTCCAATCCAGGATAAACTTCATAGTAAAAATTTTTATAATCCATTTTAATATATGAATTTAAAGTTAGTCCAACTCAGAATGAACTTTTAACAAATTGTACTTCTTAAAAGAATTTTTATAATCCATTTTTTCCAAATCTTTCAATGCTTTCTGATTCAGTATCAAACAATTCACGATGCTCTTTAAATTTATCACCTGTGGTTTCCAGTCGGATTTCTTCGTTGACTTCTAGTTCCTGTCGATTAGCATCACCACCCATGTCTTGAAGAGTATTGGACCTCTGCTGCTGGTCATCTCGAAGTAAAACTTTGTTTTTTAAATCTTCCTCCAGCAGTTCAAGGTCCTGTAATCCCCCAAGGACACTGAGGTGTTCAGTTTTCTCATCAGAAAAATCCATAATAGAATCCTCTGGACAACCACCAAATTCTCCTTTTACTTTTAACACACTTTGATTTTCTTCTTTCTGTTCACATTTTGTAAACTCTGTTTTTGACTTTTTATTCTTGAGATATTTCGGTGCTCCCTTAAAGATATTTTGATAAAAATATTCTGCTTTTTCAATAGTATTCAGACAATGTCTCACACCTTGATATCTAAAAATTATACCAACTGGAAAATCCCATCTAAATGGGATATTACTTCTCTTCAGTTCCTTGACCAAAAAATCAAAATCTTTCCTGTCCTTTAAGACCTTCGATGGTAGCTCTTTGAAAATCCTGATTTGTGTACCTGCTACCTGCACTCTATCAGAATAAGACTTTTGTAAAATATCATCTCTCAGTCTTTTATCACTGAAGTAAACTACGACATCTCTAGGCAGATTCCTTTGTTTAGCCAAACGTGAGTTAACTCTGTAAACTTTCGCTATAGAACCCAAAATTAATTCATCTTGTAGCTTTAATAATTCTGCAAAGGCCTTTGCACAAGTTGTTCTTAAGTTTTCTCTGTTGTTTTCTTTTATCCCTCTTAGTCTAATTGCAGATTCCATAGCCTTAATTTGAAGCATAATAACATCATTCTGAATATTATGGTTTTTGGCCTCTGCTTCCAGAAGTTTCGCTTGTAACTCTTGTATCTGAGATTCAAATTTACTACTCATCTCAATCACTTTCTTCCCCATTGCAGCCACCGCAGTTGAAAAATCTGAAGCTACTTGAGCAATAATTTGATTTAGTTGGTCATATTTCCCAGAAACCAGTTCCTCGAGATCCTTCTGTGAACCTTTTATCTTATCTACCACACTCTCTAAGGCCCTTGTAATTAACTCTTTTAACTCCTGTTCTGTAAGTCTCTGCAAATGAGACATTTCAACTTTATTCATCTGATTCAAGGGGGAGCCCCCCCTTCCTTTAAGTTTAGGCATCTTTACTTTTAAAAAGGACCAAAAAAAAAAAATCCTTCTTACTTCAATAGAGAAAAGAAAAGAAAAAAGAACAGAAGAAATCTATTTAAATCAGCCTCTGTTCCTTTAAGTTCTTTGTCTGTGACAAAATATTCCTTTCAAAATCTTTCAGGACTAAACTCTGCGCTCCATTTCTGCTATCACTTCCCTTTCAAGCAGAGCCAGTCGCCATCTTAAAAACTTTCAGTTTTCTTCCTCTCCTTCCCCCTTCTCCCCCCTCCTCTTCCAAAAAAAATCCGTTGAAAAAAATCCATACTTGCTTAAATTTTTCTTCTCTCTTTTCCAGCTTGCTCCAATTATCATTTCAATTGTGGTGTTCCCAGTAGCATCTGAACATGATTTTCCTGTCATTTTTTGAAGAAAAAATATTTACGTTTTTACATGTTTTTACATGAATTGTGACTGAGGCAGAATGCAGACAAAACAGAGTTGCATACAAATCTACAAGTATTCTTCTTCTGTTTCCTTTCATCACATATAGTTGCTGTGTTGGTTAGTGACCAAATAAAGACAGCTATGCTATGCTATACATATGGTTGCTTAGTTGCAAAATAGAAATTTTTGGTATTGAAGAATTATTTTTCTTTTCAATATTGTTGAAACTGTTGGTGTTTGTGCAAGTGATTAAAAAAAACAAGTTACAAGAAACTATGATGATCCAGAGAAAGTTCAACAGGTCCTGCCGATTTCAGTTGAGAATATTTGGCTGCAATCCTAAGAGAAAGTTCCACTGCAAGCTATGGAAATATCAAGAAACAGCAGAGAACAGCACTGTTGGACATATACTTAAATATGAAAGTGAGTCACTGCCTTCTCCATTGCTGATCATAAGTTGGATAGCAAACATCTGGTATAAAAAGATTATGCAAATTCAACATATCTGGAATGATGCTGCAAAGAAAAGTAGGATTTACATTACAGAGATTTCCCCTGAGGCTTGCAATAGAGCCTGAGTAGCGTAGAGGGCTAATGCCTCCTACTAAAGGCAGCAATTAATACCAGCTGCCTGTAATTTCTCTGAGTTCAATCCCAGCCAGGCTCAAGGTCGACTCAGCCTTCCATCCTTTCTAAGGTGGGTAAATTGAGGACCCAGTTTGTGGGGGCAATAAGCTGACTTTGTATAAATATACAAAAGTATGAAGGCTGTTGCTTAACGCATTGTAAGCCGCCCTGAGTCTCCGGAGAAGGGCGGCATATAAATCAAATTTAAAAAAAAAAAAAAGATGAAAGAGGTGGAACTGACACACTTGTCTCTGCTTGCTCTGTGCCCTTCTAATGGCATTCTGGAGAACCGGTAGTAAAAATCTGTCATCGCTCGCAGAACCGGTAGTAATAGCTGGCTGGCCATGTCCCCAAACTGGTCCCCTGGTCACCACTCACTCACCCTGGCCACCATATTCATCACTGCCATGTTCTTCACACATGCACATCCCATTGCCTTGTAAGTCCAATGGGATGCACATGCATGAAGAACCTGGCAAGAACGGCAGCAGCTTTTCCCGCCAGTACTTTTTGGCGGCCTGCAGAGAAAGCAACTGGCAAAGAAGCCTTTTCAGAGGCTTCCTGGCCAGCTGCTTTCCAGCAGCGGTGGCTGGCTGTGGGCCACAGAAAACTCGGGTCAGCTTGCATTCCTGACTCTGGACCAGCCACCGTGAAAGGTAAGCAACCAAACAAAGAGGCAGTGGTGGGGAGGAAGGCAGGCAAGAGGGCCTGGCCAGTGGATGGGCGGGTGGCCTTTCAGTAAGATGGAGTGCTGCGCTGGAGCTGAGAGGAGCGGCAGCAGTGGCAGTGCTGTGGGAGGGTGGGCGGATGTCCCAGGGTTGCTGTTCTGCCCCAGCTTTGGATTCCCAGAGAATGTAACACACACCAAGAGTCACACACGCTGTTTAATTCCAAACAAACCCCTTTCAAGAATGCAGGCTTCCCGTGCAAAGAGTCCTTATCAAAGTTATTCAGAACAAAGTCCGACAAAGGTTGGCAATCAGTCCAGAAAACCCGATATGAGAAGTTGCTCGCTCTCCAAGATGCTCTGTAGTAATGAGACATTGTTTTTAGCAAGAAAGCACTAGTTGCGTGCGACTTAAATAGGCTAAGGGAGTGGCCAATTATCCTCAAGTCCTACTCTCAAGTAGACCTCCTCCTTCTGAGTAGCCACTCCTAACTTTTGGCAGCCTACGTGCAGGAGCATTGAGGAGAGGCTCTTCCACTTCGCTCTCTCCACTGGAAGGTGCCTCTGGAGGTTCTGAAGGCCCTGGCTGAGTCTCTGCCTCTGGCATCACATCCTCTTTGGCCTCCTCACTGTCAGATGCAAGCACCAGCTGTGCAGGCTGCAGGTGGAACACCACACCAGCTTCCTCATCGTCGGGATCAGCCACAATCTGTGCAGGCCGCTGGCAGGCCACAACAGTTGCTGCACATGTGCACTGCATGTGAAGGGAGGCAGACACCCCCCTCTGAGGAAGAGACAGTGGTGAAGCCCTAGCTGTCTCCCAGGAAAGGACCGCGGAGGGACCCACACACACAAACGCCTCTGTCACCTCCGCTGCCACTTCTTTTGATGTCAGCTTCTCGGTGCTCTTAAAGTTGATCATAAAGAAATGTTTCCTTAGAACTCCGCCAAACTCATTGTTGGAGTGTCAGCGATCTAAGGAAACGTCTTCCAGCTCTTCATAATTGACTTTAAGAGTGGCGAGAAGCTGAGAGCAAAAGAAGTGGCAGCGGAGGCGATGGGTATGTATATGTGTATGTGTGTCCCTCTGCAAGGACTTGGAGGCAGACACTGCCCCTCTGAGGAAAAGAGGAAGCAGCGAAGCCCTGGCTGTCACCTGGGAGGGGACTGCGCAGGGACACACACACAAACACCCCAGTTGCCTCCACTGCTGCTTCTTTTGATGTCGGTTTCTCAGCACTCTTAAAGTCGATCATGAAGAGCTGGAAGATGTTTCTTTAGATCACCGCCAAATTCATTGTTGGAATGTCAGCAATCTAAGGAAATGTCTTCCAGCTCTTCACGATCGACTTTAAGAGCGTCGAGAAGCCGACAGCAAAAGAAGTGGTAGTAGAGGTGACGGGCATGTCTGTGTGTCCCTCCACAGTCCTCTCCCAGGCTTTGCTGCCGCCTCTTTCCCTCTGAGGCTGCAGTCCTTGGGCAGGGAGGAAACGGCACCCGGTTCCATTCCCAGGACATGAGAGGTAAGCAGCAGCAGCAGCTGCAAAGTTGGAGGCTCTTAGAAGTGGGGGTGGGAAGGGGGGAGGGAAGCAAATCTCTTCTTGGCCATGGGGGGGAAGTTTGTCAAACCTCACCTTTTTTTACCTGCATCCATGTAAAGGGGACTTTGTCCCTCTCTCCCCCTTTAGTCACTTCCCTGCTCTTCAACCAGAGGTGGGTTGCTCCCGGTTCGCACCAGATCGCAAGAATCGGTAGTAAAAAAATTTAATAATTCAGAGAACCGGTAATAAGACTGGCTGCCCATGCCGCCGAACCGGTTCCCAGCCCAGTCGCCATTCGCTTACCCCGCCCACTCCCAATCTATTGCTGCTTCCTGAGTCCCAGCTGATGGCTAAAGGGAAAAAACTGTTTAAACTCTTGCCGCGGGGCTTCAAAGGGCCGCCCTACAGCTGATCAGTGTTAAAAGAAAACAAATGAGTAGACCGGTGCCTGCAAAAATAGAAAAAAACAGCCCCTTTCAGCTTCAGGTTAATTACCACAAGTTGATTAGCTCGGCGTCCTGACTCTCAACTGATTTGCTCTCAGCTGTTTTGCTCAGGGCTGTGTAGCTGCAAAGAGAGCTGGAGCAGTTTTTTTCCCCCCTAGCTATGCTTAAAAGTGAAACTGAAAGTAAAGCAGGGTCTTTGCTGCAACGTGACAAAATGAGGCAGAGAGAAATTTCTTTTTCCTCATCAAAAAAGATAGGTGCAAAACTGCAAACAATGGGAAATTTAGGGCAAAAGAGGAGAGTTCAAGATTTTAAAACACAAAAGAAAAAAAGCTCTATTTAACTAGGGAATTGTAATAATTGAGATACTATTAATTGTATATTGTGTTGAAAGCAGAAATGGTTAAGTTGTGGTTTGGAGGAATATATGGGGGAAATTATTTGGTTTATTATTATTGGTAAATATAATTAATTGATTTGTAAGAAATTGGATTGCATGGAAATAATTGGAATATTCATATTCATATTGATTAATATACAAAAAAGATAGTTATATAACTAATTGATCTATATTAAAATGTTGAATTTGTATTAAACAACTGTAATATTACATAATTAACCAATGTGAGGATAGATATAAAAATAGATGACAATGGGTAGGGGTATAATATAGAATAGAAAGGAAAAATTGAATTTGATTAAGATTAGAGATGAGGATGAAGGGTAATATTGTTTTTTTAAAAAAATAGATGAGGAATAAATATGGCAAAAAGGAAATATAGAAATTGTAAATTTAATTGAAATGACTAAACACTGTTTAAATTTGTGAACCGGCCAAATACTCTGTTCAAAGAAAACATATTGTATGTTTATATGTGTGTTTCTAATTATTGCTATTTATTCATATTTGTTCTCTTTCATTCTTTAAAGTTTAACAATTCATTCTTTATCTTAATATCTTTATATTTGTTTGGGGTTGGCTTTCTTCCCTTTCATCTTTTTTATTGTACACCCATCTTTCTCCTCAAATCTACCACCTCTCTCTTTTCTTTTCTTCTTACTTTCTCTTCCCCCCTCTTCTCCTCCCTACTTCCTCTTCCTTTCTCCTTCTCCTCCTCTCTTTCTCCCTCTCTTACCCTCACTCCTGCTCTAATTTCCCTTCCCTTCCTTCATCCCTCTCTATTGCTGTATCCTTTTATGCATATAGACTACTCAGAGAGCTGAAAAAGTTATTTTTGACTGGTCCTCACACTTTTGACCAGTCCTCAAACTTATGACTGTCCTCATATTTTACGTTTTTTGCCCTATCTTATCACCATGGTGAAGAGAAGCAGTTGTGAAATGAGTGACATAGTTGTTAAGAATGCTCCACGGGCATAAATGTGAGGATGGTTGTAAATGTGAGGACCAGTCATAAGTATGAGGACCTGTCAGAAATGACTTTTTTCAGCCCTCTGAGTAGTCCCTATACACATAGCCATGGCCACACGGTCACATGACCAGCTAGCCATGCCCATTCAGTCACATGACCTCCAAGCCACACCCACAAAATAAGCCACGCCCACAGAACTGGTAGTAAAAAAATTTAGAACCCACCCCGTCTTCAACTGACCCGGCACTCTTACCGCGGTGGTCCTCCTGCCTGGCAGTTGCTTGCCAAGAAGCCCATGGAAGGGTAGCCAAAGGGCACTGCCCCCCCCCCGGGACAGTGGGGAAAAGCTCCCTTTCTGCCTTTGTCAATGGCTGCGCTAAGGCTCCTTAACTCCTAGACACCCCCCCAATACCCGGATCGTCTGTTTGTAGGGAAGTTGCAGGGGGTGATGGGGAAAGCTCAGGCCATCTTTACCCCCAAAACTATAGACAACAAATCTGGGCCAGGTGAGCTTTCATCCACCTTGCGAGAGATACAAGAGACAGCAGCCCTCCAGATGCAGGGGATGGAATCTCCAGCTGTTATTTAAAGACCGAAGCCTTGAATGGAGGTGTTTGTGGTTTGATGAGGCAATTAAAAGAAAGGCTGTTTTTCTTGACATGAAGGGTCACCCCCATTTTCCAGTCCGGGCTGCTCGGCAGGCAGGTTATTATTTTGTCAGCCCAAGGGGTGGGGGAGGTACATAGGAAATCGCCCTGTCTCTGCAGCATTGGTCATGTGACTGAGTGGGTGTGGCCAACTCGATGTCACTCACAACAAGTTGCCACTCCACCTTGCCATGGGTGACTTCAAGTTGGCCTCACCCACTCAGTCACATGACCAAGCCACACCCACCAAACAAGCCACACCCACCAAACAAGCCATGCCCACAGAACTGATAGTAAAAAATTTTGGAACCCACCCCTGATTTGGAGGCTAAAGGGGACTGACTTTTAATTCAGGAGTGCTGTTCAAAATTGTTCACTTGACTGAGTTCATACCTTCATTACTGTGAGACTGGCAAATATCCAGGAGGGAAAATGAGTGATATGTTCGAAGAAAGAAAAAGCAAACCCATTTTTTTTAAAATTAGATTTATATGCCGCCCTTCTCCGAAGACTCAGGGTGGCTTACAATGCGTTAAGCAATAGCCTTCATACTCTTGTATATTTTGTACAAAGTCAGCTTATTGCTCTCACAAACTGGGTTCTCAATTTACCTACCTTAGAAAGGATGGAAGGCTGAGTCAACCTTGAGCCTGGTGAGACCCGAACTGGTGCAATTGCAGTCAGCTGGATGTTAATAACAGGCTTTAGTCTGCTTATTAGCCTGTTGAGCTATGCAAGGCTCTTGGATTTAATTTTTATTTCAGTGGGAGAGTTATCTTAAAACAGGGGTGAAATCCAGCAGGCTCTGACCGGTTCTGGAGAACTGGTAGCCTGGTCCCAGAGTGGGGTGGGAATGGAGATTTTGCAATATCCTTCCCCCAGGAGTGGGGAGGGAATGGGGATTTTGCAATATCCTTCCCCCAGGAGTGGGGAGGGAATGGGGATTTTGCAGTATCCTTGCCCTGGAATGGGGTGGAAATGGAGATTTTGCAGTATCCTTCCCGTGCCATGCCCACCAAGCCACGCCCACAGAACTGGTAGTAAAAAAAAATTGAATTTCACCACTGTCTTAAAGGTATATAAGGTAAAGCCCATTATTGCTTCATTTTGAGCTGTAGATTGCATAGATTTTCAATTCTGTGTGCAAAGAACCAATCACAATTTAAAGCATTCTGTAGAAAGAATAGAAATCCATATTTGGAAAATATTTTATTTCAACTTAATTTATTTTATTTATTTTATTTTATTTGGCTTATATACCGCCCTATCTCCCAATGAACTCAGGACAGCTCACAATAATAAAATACACAAGCCACAATACAAAATTAAATCTAAAACCTAATAACATTTTAAAATTTAAAACGCTTAAAACCCCATCAGTCCAGACAGTCCATATCTGCCTTGAAAAGGTTATTTGTTCCAATTCCAAATGGTTTCAAGAAGAGGCCTTTCCTCAATTTAGTGTTCCCGTGATGGGCTGGATGGGTTCCCATAATTCACGTGTAACTCAGTTGGATTGAACTAGGGAGCTGTTGTTACACTTCCTGAAAGGCGGGAGCAAGGCAATGTCCTGGCTTCGATCGGGGCCTGATCCAACGCGAAACATGGGAAGCGCTCACCTTGAAGTGCCTCCTGTGTAACCAAAGCAATAAGATGGAAACCAAGAGATTTGTCAGCCTTGTTCTTATTCAGGCTCATTTGAAAGTAAGACTCCCTGCATCACACAATAGATTTAAATAATTTTAGGACAACAGCATTAAGTCTCATTGATTCTAGAGGAAGAGTTAAGCATTGGTTCAACTGTTCTTACTGAAATCAATAAGATCTCAAAAGTTAGCTAGATCTTGGTCTTAGTTCATCTCATAAAAATTACCAAAAAGAAGCAAATCAGCATATCTGTAACTACAGTATTGATGAGCAATTATCTCATTTCTGGAAAGAAAGCATCTTTGGTACATTATCTGGTAACATTATAATTTAACTTTACCTTTACAAAATTATGAGCACTACATGTAGAATAAGCTCTATAAAGAGGGCAAGAGTGAGTAATTTTTACAGTAGCTTTCATAACAACTACATCAAATTAAGATCTCTCTCCTGAAATGTTGATACTGTTAGGTTCCAAACAGAATGCAAAAGAAAGGACACAAACCTGGTCTGTTGCTGCCTTCTTTTATTAACTTCCTGGCACGTACTGACAATTTCTGTTGAATCTTTTGTTAGGGCTATACACCCATGCTCCCTGCTACCTTTTATTCAATAAACACCACCACTCCCATCACGCATTCACACGCATCTTTCCTTCCACATGTCCCAGACTAATTGCTCTCGGCATTAAGCCAGCATAATAGTTACACCTCCAACTTGCCTGCTTGCCAAAACCTCCTATCTAATTGGCTGGGTTCTTTCTCCTCCAGTACCCATCCACTGCCTTTCAGGCCTCTTTTGGCCTTCTCTGCCATCCTGGGTGATGTCATCACCACGCCCCTCAGCTGTTTGCCAGCCACGTGGCATCCCAGCAGTTCAGCAGGGTTTCTCGGGCCGGTCGTATTCCGGTTGCTTCTGACACAGGTGGGGTTCGGCGTGGCCACAGAGCTTACATCTCCCGATGTTGTGGCAACGTTTTGGTTGGGCTTGTGGGATGGTGACTGGGCTGGACATTGGTTGCGCGGCTCCCTCTGAATGGCAGCTCTGGGCTGGCTGGCCCACCGGAGCTGACACATACCTTAACTGCCACCATTTGTTTCAATGGGTTTAAGCTATCATATCATAAGTATAACACAGCTGTTGTCATTAGTTGAGGGTAAAATAATCCCCGAAGATTCAGAAAATAAGATTTATATTTAGCCCAACAACAACATTTTGTATGCATTATTTACTTTCGGACTCCAATTTCTCAATCCGTATTAGAAGTCTATAGCATAATCCGGCAAGGAATTGCTATAATTTATACTAATACCTGATTTCAGAATTTGCCTTAGAGGATGTCTCAGAAACCAACTACAAATGATGCAACTAACAAAATTATCAAAATAGTGCAAACTCTCAGTTACTTAGCTGGTGATGCAAACTGGCAAACCAGAATTTTATTCTTTTAAAGATGCCTCACTCACTGAAACAAGACCTTGCTTCTACATTTTGCAGAACAATGAGAGGCAAAGAACCACGAAGCTAGTATAAAGAAAGCACAACTACTAATTTATGGTTTCTCTTTCTTTTTCTGCTTCTTCTGAATCTGATGACTGTTCCAATTGATGGGAAGCAATCTCTGCACAAGCCACCTTTGTAGTATTTCTACTCTAACAGAAGATGCCAGTAAGCATAAAGTTGTACTAGAGAAGACAATTTGTCCTCTTCCACAGCTCCTCAACATAATAGGGCTGTGCTCTTTGCAGTCCCAGTCCAAACAGTTTATAGTCCCATCATTTTAACTTCTTTAGCATTTGCTCTAGATTTTTAATTTTTCAGCAAAGTATTAATAATAATTTAATGGCAAGGCCAGGGCTATTAGTTCTGCATTTGTTCTTCATTTTTTAACCTGTGTGCAAAATAAGCCTTGGGCACCCCTTCCCCACTACAGTATATTTCTCTTGCAAGGTTTTCCAATAGCTATTGCTTTGTTCCCTGCATTGCGCAGGCTTGCACACCTTGAGGTTCTGCTTCCTCTGAGTCATTGATACCATCTAGTTCTTCGGCTTTCAGTACCAAGTATTAGTCTGGATGATCAATTATATGGTCATCCAAGTAATTATCATTTATCTTCAAGTACAGACTTATGCAGAGTACTAAAGTCCATACAGCAGACTTGGGTAAATCCCATACTCAGGATAAGGAAGAGGAAAAAGAGCAAAGACCCAGAGAAACAGCTAAAGAGCCTGTCAAAAAGTGGCAGCCCACTTGCAAAAACAGTCCTTCTCCAGACAAGGCATCAAGAGGAAGAGATATTAATAGAGGTATTAATAAAGAAGTTTCATTGGAAGACAGTAAAGCATCTCCCCTACAATTACAGCAATCGCATCGCTCACTACAAACACATCAGGTTGCGCTTAGAATCTATATGAATAGAATTAATCAGAAACGCTGGATTACCAAGAGTGCTATACTCAATTCCCTAAGCCATCTTCTTCACTGTCACTGGGGGCAGATTGATCTCTGTGCTGTGGAGTGGCTTCCTGAGACCCCAGATTGGAAGCAAATACTTCTGTCTTTCAAGCAATCCACCATACCACTGATGCTATTCAAGATGAAGGCACATCTAGCCTCCTTTCAAATCTTTTCCGTCAGAGTTTTCTGTGAGGAAAGGGTTAAACCCTTAATTGTTAACATGGAGCTCCCAAAGTTGCTGTCTCTTCCACATTCTCAACCTTGGAAAAGAGAGAGGAAGAAAGTGGGAGTAAGCCAGCCTTGTCCGGTGAAGATATACTTAACAGCACAGAAACCAGTATCATTATTGCTTTTGGTGCTCTCCCAAGGAACAAACAAGATTACATACTATTCAAGTTAGAAAATGTAAAGAAATCCTTATTGATCATAATCAACATGGCTGAACTGCTTATTGATCTGGTTTCCCCTATAATTGAGTCTCTTACTTCTTCCCCAGGGGGCAAGAGTTTTCATGAATATGAGATCATGGAAAACAGAAGCTAAGACACACAGGGGCCATTAGAGGCCCCAGTAGAGAAGGAGATGTTAGCATTAGAGGCCCCAGTAGAGAAGGAGATGTTAGGATATGTGATTATCCTATGATACCTTTAGCACCACCATTAGTGTCATCATCTCAAAATCAAATGGAGCACAACCGAATAACCCCCTGCTCCACACCTAGAGAAGAGGCATTGGAATGGCAAGCCTTGTTAGCTGGTGCTAAATCCTCTTACCCTGAACAATTTTCCCAGGAGTCTACACAAAATTTAGTTGGGGCTCCCCTCCTTTTAGAGAAGGCCAATTTCATGTGTGATGACACCTCAAGCCATTGCAACAACCTTAAAACTTCTCTTTGTATAAATCAAATTTCCTGATGAGCTGCAAAAGAGGATTCCCTCTCCATCATAACCTGGAATATAGCGGGTTGGACTGTTCCATCAAAAGACCAACTTTTTAAAAACTATTTTTAATCACAATTTGACATTCTCTTCTTACAGGAAACTTGGGCCTCTGCAGAGATACAGTTAGATGGTTATTGGGTTAACTCTATCCCAGCTGGCCCAAGTAAGGTGGGGGTGGGGGAGAGCTAAAGGGGGTATTGTGATATTAGTGAATACATCCTTGCAATTTAAATGTGTATCACTCCCACCTTTGCAGCCATGGGTTGTGACTACCTTAGTCTTATTTAAACAGGTGGAGATTTTGCTTTATAATATCTACATTCCCCCACTCAATAAGAATAATTTGATCAACAAGATTTGGGACGGCATAGAAGATTTTATCCTAGGCTGCTTAAATAAATACCCTACAGCAGCAATAATTATTGGGGGGACTTAAACCCTAGGATGGGCCCAAACGATCAAGCATTATTTAATCAATTTAAGTTTCATTATGATGAGGATGTACCAGGAGAACCCCTGCATTCCTGACAATTTAAAGTCACTAATGCAAATTGGGTAGGTCTGTGTGTAAGACAGATGACTGTATGCTTGGACCTTTGTATCCTGAACGGTTCCACTTGGGGCGACTATCCAGCAGACTATATTTATGGGGAAGCAGGAAGAAAATCCACAATTGATTACTGGATAATATCATACGACCTCCTGAAGTTATTGCAGAAGATGGAGGTAGACTCGCGTCTGGAAAGTGATCATAATTTATTTATCCTTACTCTTACATTACACCAGAAATTACTAAGGGCTGGCTCAATCTACCTACCCAGGTTAGAGAGCCAAAATACCCAGGTAAAAATTAAATGGACTGAGAAAAATGCAAAAGAAGTTACTAAATGGATGTTAGTTCCAGAAACCATAGAATTACATAATCTCTACTAAGAAATAAGTTTGAAGGACCATACTTAGAGGAGTTTGAAACTTTAATTTCAAATTTGAAATCAGTTCTCACTAACAGAATACTAGCCAAACAGCTGGTTTTAAAGAACAAAAAATGGTTTGATAGAGATTGCATGCAATTAAAAAGGATATATAATAAGGAGTACAGAAAAAGTAAAAATGATTCTTCTGAGGATCACACTCACTTTTTAAAACAGTGGAAGGCACAATATAAGACCCACCTAAAAGAAAAGAAAAGTGTGGCTTTGAAGGAGTCTTGGCAGAAATTAATTACATCAGTCAGGACAAAAAATACATCCCTTTTTTGGTACATCACCAGAGGATTGGGGAAATCCCTACCCCTAACTAATCAGGCCTGAGAAGAATATTTTAGAGAGTTATATACAGACTCCAACTATGTAACTAAGGAGAGCCAAATTAGTTTGGACCAAAGTGCTTACTAGCCCCCTGTTACACCAGAAGAGATACCCCGGTTGATCGAATCCCTTAAGGCTAATAAGGCACCTGGTGCTCATAATATCCTCCCAGAAATAATAAAAAAGAACACCAGTTGGTGGGCCCCACTTTTAGCATCAATGTTTACATTTATAGATAAAATGGGCCATATGCCAAGAGATTGGGGATTAGCAATTATTATACTGATCTATAAAAAGGGTAATAGAAATGATCCAGGCAATTATAGACCCATTAGTCTTTTGAGTGTTATTAGTAAACTGTATGCTAAACACCTAAACTATAAACTTCAGGAATGGCTAATTTCAGGGGGGATAATCAAAGATGAACAAGCTGGTTTTAGAGAAGGAAGATCTACAGTGGATCCTATCAGTGGTAGGTTGCTACCGGTTCTCTCCGGTTCTTGCTAACCAGTAGTGGAAATTTTGAGTAGTTCAGGGAACCAGTAAATATCACTGTGCCTGGCCCCACCCCCAATCTATTCATTGCCTCCCAGTCTCCCAGCTGATCGGCTAGAAGGAAAAAATCAGGGCTCACTTGACAAAGAAGAGAAAAAAAACAAGACACCGTCGCTTTAAATTGAGAAGCCAAGAAACCTCCCAACTGATCGGCTAGAAGAAAAAAATCAGAGCTTGCTTTTCAGCCAGATTACTTGGCAAAGAAGAAGGGTGGGGGGGAAGACACCATCACTTTAAATTGACAAGCCAAGAAGCAGCTGCTGGAAGGAGGTTTTTTCTTGCAGAAGCGAAGTGACATTCAGCAGTTTGTTTCTGGGTCAGCTGAACAACAAACTGGATAAGAGGAAGGATTCTTATGTGGTTCTATATTTTTGAAGTTTTGGGGTTTGTGCAACATGGGTTTTGTGTTTCTAAAAAGGTTTGGGCAATTTCCATTGTGAAATATCCTGTCTTGAATGAGTTTTCTGCCTGCTTGTAAATGGAGCCGAACTTCCAGCTTCCACTTTCTATTACCTCTAAGCACCGGTAGCTGTTTTCTTCTTACAAAGTTTCCTTTATGCAGCTGGCAGGAATGTGGAATGAGTATGAGGCAGGTTCCTTGTTAGCAGCTTGATTTTTTTCCTTGCTTTTCTGGGAGCCTTTTCTCATGAGTAATATTTTATTTGGGGAAATGAAGAGGGGGAAGTTTGATTCCTTCCCAGAGTAGGTTAGTGGGGTGGGAGGGAATGGGGATTTTGCAGTATCCTTCCTCTGTCACGCCCACCAAGCCACACCCACAGAACCGGTAGTAAAAAAATTTGAAACCCACCACTGCATAAGTCCATCTTAATATGCTATTCCTGGTATGTGATGTTTTATATACATGCAGAGAAAGAAGCACTCTTGTAATCTTTGACTTTTAGGCTTGCTGTCAAACATTAACCATAATACTAATGACTGTTTTGAACAATATGCAGGTCATATTACACAAATGGCTATTTTATATGTGAAATTATGACTGAAATATTTCTGCACCTATATTGGTTCACACTCTCTAGGAGTCTCTGAAGGCTGGGGAAAGCAAAAAACATCACTTCCTGTCCCACCGGGAGTTGGGAAATGGGCTGTTTCAGGCCTCTGGAGGGCCTCAGAGAGAGTGGAGAAGGCTGTTTTCGCCCTCCCCAGATGCACAGAGAGGATCTGGAGCCAGGTGAGAAAGAAAAATGGGTCTTCCCCACCCACCCCCAGAGCCTTCGGAGGCAGGAAACAGCCTGTTTCCCTACTTCTGGTGGGCCCAGAAGGCCTGAAAATCAGCTGGCGTGCCCACTTATATGGCTACGTGTGCCACCTGTGGCACACATGTCAAAGGTTTGCCATTACAGATCTACAGTATGTAGATAATAAAGTTGAAAAAAGGTGAACATTTTTACAGAACTATAGATATGTTAAGGCTGGGTGTGACAAGGAATGGCTAGGTGGGGAGGGGCCAGGCAAGGCACCCCTTGATGTGAGTGACATTGAGTTGGCCATGCCTACTCAGGCACATGACCATCAAGCCACGCCCACAAAATAAGCTACGCCCAGAGAACCAGTAGTAAAAAATTTTAGAACCCACCTCTGGATCATATCCTGATATTTCACCATCTGATGCAAAAATATACATCCAAAAAAAATTCCTCTCTCTACATGGCCTTGCTTGATTTTAAGCAGACCTTTGATTCAATATCCAGGAACACCCTATGGGATAAATTAAAATGCACTACAATCGATAAACGCCTCCTTTTCCTCATACAAAAATTGTATGCCAATTCTATCTTGAAAGTGAGGTGTAATCCTCAAGGGACTTTAACTGGTACAGTAAGGGTTCAAAAATGGGTGCGGCAGGGCTGCATCATGTCCCCCTCCTCTTTTAACTTCTATATTAACCCACTGATTGATTTCTTACAGAACCCTGATCTACATCCTCCTAACATAGCACAACGCAAAATCCCGATTCTCCTATATGCTGCTGCTGCTGCTATTATTTCACAAATGCCCATAGGGCTGAAGAGAGCAATTAGGGCAATACTTGGCTTCTGTTGACAGAACAAGTTGGTCCTTAACTTTGATAAATCAAAATTTTTAGTTTTTGCTAAAAGACTCAGACAATACTGGAAAATTGAAAGACACAGTTTGGAACAGGTTAAGACATTTGGATACTTTTGGGTGGTCTTCCACTCGCAGGGGACATGGAAGGCACACCTGGAGCAGATATTGCAAGCAGCCAATAGGTCCTCAAATGCAATTAAACATTTCTTTTATACAGGCAGAGGTCAATTAGTATCTGCTGCCTTAAAACTTTTTTAATTTTTTTTATTTTTTTAAAACATAAACATAAAACACATTTTTTTCAAAACAAAGCTTTTGATCAGGTCACAAATTAATACAAATCACTAACAAATCTTAATTTTCAATTAACACAACTTAATATTTTACTCAGTTATTTCCCTCAATCTATTTAACTATGCCATTATCCCCAAAAATCTGTTACTTAAATCTTAAATCCTAATCAATTATAATTCCATTTTTCTATTTCATTTGCTTAGATGGACATATTTTAACAATATAAATCATCACAATTATTATAAACATTCATAAAGTAATTAATTCCAACATAATCATTTTATTTTTACTAATGAACTCAATATTTATAATCTTTATTTCTGTTATTAAACCTAACTTATTCATTTCATTTTAACTATTAATCCCAACATACTCCTCCTTATTTGGCTATGCCACCTCATTTTATTTTGCTATAAAACCCAACATCTTTATCTTCATCTTTGTTGTTAAACCAATCATTTTTATTTCCTGGCTGTTAAGACACAACATAACCATTTTATTTTTGGCTGTTAAACACAGCATACTCATTTTTGGTTTTTTGGTTTTTGTTTTTTTTTGTTGTTGTTGTTACACAGCACATCCATTTTGTTTGGCTGTTAAACACAGCATAATCATAGTTGGTTTAACTATCCCTACTTAATCCTTTCTTTCTGGTTTCCATCCATCTATACATTGCTTATTTTCAGTTAATCATATTTATCCTTGTCCTTTTTCATAACAATTTAACATTGAGACATGGTTCTTGCTTAAAATATACCTTTAAATATATTTATAAATTCCTTTTAACATTTTAAATTAACCATATTTATCTTTATCCTTTTTCATACCAATTTAACATTAATACATAATTCTTGCTTCAAACATACCTTTAAATATGTTTATAAATTCCTTTTAACATTCTTAATTTCTATAAAAACCTCCTTTTTATTACTACAATCCACCTGTACATTGTTTTATTTTTAATCACATTGTTTCAATCTTCTTTTTTCTTTTTCCAGTCATGTTCTTATTTCTTCATTTCCTCACCTGCAAACATATATTTCCTTTCATTTTCGAAGTTTTCAATTTTGTCCTCCATAAGTCATATTATATCTCTTTATTATTTTAATTCCAGATATAATGTATCAAATCTTCTCTTGGGCCCGCGCTTATTCCTTCTTTTATTCCTGCACCATTTTTTTAAGTTATTATTGTTCCAACTATAGGAGTTCCATTATAATTTCCTTTTCTTTTCACAAAAGTCAAGCTGCCTGCAGACAGAGAAAACAACCCCTCTTCTGCAATATCCCACGCCTTTTATCTGTAGAACTCAAAACTTCCCATAGCAGAAAGGAGTTGCAAAGTTCCTTTTTGAACCAGATGGTGTCCCTCTACAATCCACATTTTCCATTAGTCATGCAAGTATCCATTTTGTGCTATTATGTAACAATCCAATTTATTTTTCTTCTTTTAATTTTAAAAGTATCCAATCTTCTTTTTTAAAATCCAATTCAAATTTAAAATATCCAGTCTTTGTCCCATATCTCAATATTTAATTCCTTTAGTTTTATTCAAAGCTTAGTTGTTTATTGGGTCTTTGTTTCTTTAAAGTAACATTTTAAACTTTCAGCCTCTTTGTTATTCAGCCGCTATTTTATAGCTAGAGGTCTTATAGATGTTAATTTTGCTCTAGGCATTCTAGCCTGGGTTGGTTGTCACTCACCCAGCTTCAAAGGGCTCCGTTTCTATCCACTTTCCTCCAGCACATTTATTGCCAGGCTGTCCCAACTTCATGGCAGCTGCCATGGCTGCCGCCCCCCACTGCCGACTCACAGAGTGTTCCCTCTGACCTCCGAGGAACTTGCCTGTTCCTCTTGCTTGTCCAAGGTGCCCCTCCTTTTCCCCATCCCTACAGGATGGTTCCGGTCCGAAGACCCATCAGTGGCAGTTCGGCAGCCGAGGTTTTCACGGGGCTCATTAGAGCCCACTAATTTCCCAACTGTCTTGCCACGATGCCAAACCAGATCTCCTCCTGCTGCCTTAAAATGTTTTGAGGCCAAAACATTGGCACAAATTCTTTTTTTTTAAAATAAATTTTCATTAGAATATAAATATTAAAAAATGTAACATAACATACACACAACAAACATTTATACAACATATAAACAAAAAAAGATTATATTTCCTTCTTAAGCATTGTTTCAAAGTGATATTTTCCTTATAATATATTTCTTCACCTCTCCTTACTCTAATAACATTTTTTTATACCGGTAACATTTCCCCCTATATTTTTAGTTTATTTCTAGTTTTTAATCAATTATACCAATTGTTCCATATGTTATAATAATCTGATTCTTCTCTTTCTTGTATTTCTTTGATTAACCTATCCATTTCAGTGCATTCTAGAATTTTTTCTATTAACTCTGTTTCATTTGGCGTTCTTTCTTGCTTCCATTTTTTTGCATAAATTATTCTTGCAGCTGTTTATATATGAATTGTAAGATATTTGATATCTTTAGGGTATGATTTATTAAAAATTCCTGGTAAGAATGTTTCTGGTTCTTTATCTATCTGTGTTTCTGTTATTTGTTCCAACCATTTTTTAATATTAGACCAAAATTTCTTTGCTGCCGGGCATGTCCACCATAAATGATAGAAGATTCCTTGTGTCTTCTTACACTTCCAGCAGATCGAGCTATTTTTGGGCTGTATTTTTGCCAGTCTGGTTGGAGACATGTGCCACCTATAAAACATTTTCAGTTGATTTTCTTTATACGCCACTGCTCTTGTTAATTTTATATTTATTTGCCAGAACTTTTCCCATTTTCCCAAAGGTATTGTATGTTTAATGTTTTGAGCCCATTTAATCATCGTTTCCTTGACTGTCTCTTCTTCCATTTTATAGCGTAAGAGAAATTTATAAATTCTACTAATTAATTTTTTTTCTGAATCTAATATAATTTTATCTATTTCTTGTTTTTGTTTATGAATTTCATATGTTTTTATATGTTCTCTATATTTAGATTGTATTTGGGTATATGTCCACCAATCTATTTCCCTATCTAAATCTGTCTCTAATTGTTGTTTTGTCTTTACTTTACCTTGATAGTCAATTAAATCTTTATATCTAATTATTTTTGTCTTATCTGTTAGATTTGGGCGTCTAATTGATTCTACCGGCGATAACCAACTTGGTATTTTCGTATAATGCTGTTTTTTAGTTTTAAGCCAAATTTGTAGTAATGAGTTTCTTATTGTGTGTCTTTTAAAGTATGAATGTGTTTTGTATTTTTCGTCCCACATGAAGGAGTGCCAGCCAATTCGAAGTTCATGTCCCTCAATTGTTAAAATTCTAGAATTTTTTAATTTTATTCAGTCTTTAACCCACGATAGTACTGCTGCTTGATAGCATGTCTCCCAATCTGGGAGTGCAGCTCCTCCTCTATCTTTTATGTCCTGAAGCAGTTTAAATTTTATTCGTGGCCTTTTCCCTTGCCATATAAATTTAGATGTCATTTTATTCAAATTTTCAAAGAATGATTTATCTATTTTTTATTGGGATAACCTAAAACAAATATAAAAATTTAGGTAGTATAGTCATTTTAATGGTCAAAATTCTTCCTAGGAGTGAGATATGTAAGTTTTTCCATTTTTCTAAGTCTTTCCTTGTTTGTTCTATTAGTTTATCGTAATTATTTTCTTTTATTGCTGATGTTCTCATGGACAACCAATTCCTAGATATTTTATTTTTTTCATTGTTTGAATTTGTATACTATCTGACAATATTTTTTTTGTAAGATTTTTTACAATTAGTTTTGATTTGCTTTTATTGATTTTTAGTCCGGCCACTTCTCTGAATTTTTCTATTTTTTTAAACAAATTAGGTATAGATTCCATAGGATTTTTTATTAGAAACACTAAATCATCAGCAAAGGCCTGGACTTTGTATTCTTCTTTATTGATCTTTAAATCTTCAATTCCTTGATCTTCTCTGATTTTTTTTCAGCAAAATTTCCAATGATAGGATGTAGAGTAAAGGAGAGAGTGGGCAACCTTGTCTGACTCCTTTTGTTACATTAAATTTATCTGTTATGTTGTCATTAATAATTATCTTTGCTGATTGGTTAGTATAAATTTCTTCTATAATTTTTCCAAATTTTCCCCCAATTTGCATATTTTGTAATTATCTGATCATAAATTTCCAATTTTGGTTGTCAAAAACTTTTTTGGCGTGAGAAGGCCTTTGATTGAGTTATTTGGAACTTTCTATTAAGGATACTAACAAAGATGGGTTTTGGGGATGAGTTTGTGCAAGCCGTCACAGCAATTTATCAAGATCAAACTGCACAGATTATTATCAATGGAAGTTTAACTACAAACTTTAGTATAGAGAAAGGGACAAGACAAGGTTGTCCATTGTCCCCACTGTTGTTTATTCTAACTTTAGAAGTTATGCTGAATAAAATATGAGATTTGAGTATTTTGAATGGAATAGTTATAAGGCAAGAGGACTACAGAATAAGGGCATTTGCAGATGATCTGGTTGTTACCCTAACATGGCCTATGGAATCGGTAATACAGATGAAAGACATTATAGAAGAATATGGTATGGTGTCAGGATTTAAACTGAATCAGAAAAAAACCAAGATGATAGTTAAAAATGTGTCAGATGCTCAGAAAAAGGAACTTGAAAGGAAGACAGGCTTTGAAATAGTAGCAAAGGTGAAATATCTAGGAGTTCATGTTGCAGCTTCAAATACAAAACTTTTCAAAAATAATTATGAGATGTTGTGGCAAAAGGTACAAAGAGAAATGGAAGCTTGGAAAAAACTGCAACTATCCTTACTTGGTAGAATAGCAGCATTTAAGATGAACGTTCTACCTAGATTTTTATTTTTGTTTCAAATGATTCCAGTGCTTAAAAATGATAAAAATCTGACTGAATGGCAAAAAGGGGTGAACAAGTTTGTTTGGAACGAGAAAAAACCAAGAGTTAAGCTAAAAATTATGCAAGATGTTTGTGAAAGAGGTGGCCTTAAAGTTCAAACCTTCGACTGTATTATGAAGCAGCAGCTTTGACGCAAGCGAGTGATTGGTTTGAAATGACAGAGACCGGAATATTAAATATAGAAGGCTACGACTTGATTCATGGATGGCATGCATATTTATTTTATGAAAGTAAAGTTGATAAAGTATTCAAGAGTCATATACTTAGAAACTCCTTAATGAGAGTATGGAAGAAACACCATCTTAAATTGGATTATAAAATACCATTGTGGTTGAATCTTGGTCATATTACACGGAATATAAACATAAAGTCACTCGGGGGGATTTTATATAAAGAGGTACTTTTTAATGATGGGGGTAGCTTACAATTAAAAACATTAAATACACTGTTGGAAGTAGGGATAACTTTAATTTGGTTACAGTATAATCAACTTCAATTGAGATGGAGGGAAGATCAAAAAACTGGTTTAATGCTGTGTGAAGAAGATTTGGTAAGACAGATAAAAGATAAAAGCCAAATGCATATTAAAAGGGTGTACAATGCTTTGTTAGAAAGAGATTCTGAAAATGAGTTGGTTAAAGATTGTATGATAAAATGGGTGCAGAATTTTGCAGAACCAATTATGATGGAAACATGGGAAAAATATGGGTTCAGAATGTTAAATTTACACAGTTACAGAACTTGAGGGAAAATTTTTATAAAATGTTTTACAGGTGGCATCTAGATCCCAAGAAATTATCATGTATATATCCTAACCTGCAGACAAAATGTTGGAGATGTGAATGTTTAGATGCTACATATTATCATATATGGTGGACTTGCAAGAAAGTGAAGGCTTTTTGGATTAAAATATGGTGGGTTATGCAAAATGTTTTGAAGAAAAAATTGAAATTTTCTCCTCAATTGTTTTTATTGGGGATAGTTAAGGATTCTTCAGTGACTGAGACAAAAATGATATTATACATTAATTACAGCAGCCAGACTACTGATTGGCCAATACTGGAAAAAAGTCTCTATGCCTACTATAGAAGAATGGACTTTGAAGGTGGCCAGTTTTGCAGAAATGGCGAAGATATCAGCATATTTGAGGGATCAGACCCAAGAAACTTATATGTTAGAATGGAAGAAATGGATAGACCATGTGCAGAACAAATATCAAACAAGAAGTACCAGATAGCTTTTAGTTGAAAGTTAAGAGGTAGAAATTTGTAGCGTAGTTAGGGGTTAGGGTTGTAGGAGGGTAATGTACGTTATAGTAAATGATGGTATGATTTGGATTTCACCTGGGGAAGCCAGGGGGGAGGGACTGGGGGGGTTAGAGGAGAGCGGACTGGGGGAGGGGGGTTAGGGGAGGGAGGGGCTAAGGAAGAGGGGGGTAGGGGAGGAAGGGGTTAGGGGAGAGGGGGGGGGAAATGGGGGAAAATTTGTATTTGTAAAACTTTTTTAATTAAAAAAAAAACTTTTTTGGCGTCAAGGAAAACCAATGCAGCCTGTTTCTCCGGGTGTGATTCATAATATTCTAAAGTATTAAGTACTGTTCTCATATTGTTTTTCATTTGGCATCCCAGCAGAAATCCATTTTGGTCTGGGTGTATATATGTATTTAGTACTAGTTTAATTCTTTCGGCCAGAATTGCTGCAAATATTTTATAGTCAGTGTTCAGTAATGAGATAGGTCTGTAATTTTGAATTTGCTGGAGATCTGTATCTTCTTTTGGAATAATTGTAATTATCACTTCTGTCCATGTTTTTGGAATTTTGGCTTTCTCCATGGCTTCATTGTATAACAGCAACGTATTTTCTCCCAGTACTTCTTGCATTGTTTTATATACTTCTACCAGTAATCCATCGGGGCCCGGTGTTTTGTTATTTTTTTGCTTTTTCAGTACTTTGTCTAATTCTAATTTAGTTATTGGCCTATTAAGGATTTCTTTTTGGTCTTCTGTGATTTTTGGCATTTCAGATTTTTCTATATACTGTTTTATCCTTTCTTCCTCTATTTGTTCTTGTTTATATAAGTTAGCGTAAAATTTCTTAATAATTTCTTTTTTGGCCTCTCTGTTATATTGGATTTCTCCTTTGTCGTCTCTCAATTGGTATATCATTCTTTTATTCCTTTCTTTCTTCAGTTTATAGGCTAACCATCTGCCTGTTTTGTTTGCGTATTCAAAATAATTTTGTTTCGCCATTTTTATTTTGGGGGCTAATTCCTTTTGGTTTATCAAATTCAGTTTATGCTTAATTATTTTCCATTCTTCTTTTATTATTTTATCCTGGGGCTCTTTCTGCAATTTTTGTTCTATTTGTTTTAGGCCTTTCTCTAATTTGTCTAATTGTTGTTTCTTCTCTTTATTTTTCTTCCTCATATATGCAATTACTAGGCCTCTTATATATGCTTTTAGAGTATCCTATGTATTTTGTAAGGAGATTTCCTCTATTTTATTTATCTGAAAGAATATCTTTATTTCCTTTTCTAACATCAAATTAAATTCTTTTTCTTTACATATTCTTTAATTCATCATCCATTTCTTGAGCCTCCTTTCCCCTTTCCAGTTTAGGAATAGTGGATTATGATCTGCCCATTGGTTTGTGCCTATCTCATTTTTTTCTACCGCTGTTTTGATATTTGGGGTCATCCAGGCCATGTCCAGTCTTGACCACAAATTATGCTGATGAGAGTAAAAGGTATATTGGGCCTCACCTTCGTGTGTTTCCTACCATACATCTGTCAAATTTAACTCTTCAGCCATATTAAAAAAAAAATTGGAAGTATTTCCTTTTTCTTTTCTTTTTTCTTTTGTCAGTTTTGTAATCCTTATTTGCATTTACTATTGCATTATAATCCTGCATTAGACAAATATCTTCATATTCTAATTCTGCTAATTTTATATGTAGTCTTTAAAAAATTCCTGTTGTTTTTGATTAGGTGCATAGATCACTACAATTAACATTTTTCCCTTTCCTATTCCTAATTCTACCATCACCACTCTACCTTCCTCATCAGTATAAACTAATTTAGATTGTATTTTTTCTTTTATGTAAATCGCTACTCTTTTTTTCTTTTTTTGGGTCAGGGATGTGTATAATCTTCCTAGTTTGGGGTTTTCTAGAATTTTCTGGTGTTCCTTTTGGATATGTACTTCTTACAGACATATCACATCTGCTTCTAGTTTTCGTAATTTTGTGAATATTTGATTCCTTTTCTTTGGAGTATTTAATCCATTAATATTTACCGAAAAGTGTTTAATTGGTTCGTCCATTTCCTATTGTATCTGTCTTTTTGTGTGTCTTGTTTCCATCCGTGTCTTTGCCTTTGCACCTTCTCTCTCCTCTCTCTCTTTTTCTTGCCTCTTTCTCTTTTTTTTCTTGATTTGTTTCTATTTGCTCTTCTTCTTGACTTCTACTATCTGTTTCCTCCTTACTTTCCTGCTCTTCCTCCAGCCTAAAATGTGTGCTATGAAATTCTCTTGCTTTCTCTAGTAAAGTGGGAGCGGTTGGATGGCCACTGGATAACTTTATATTCACTATATTCTAAAAGATATTTTAAAAGCAACTATATTCTGAAGACAAGAAATACATCCAGCTGGAGAGAATACAAAGTCAGCGTGTAATCTCTTTTAACACTCTAAGAGGCCCCCTAACTTGTCAGAAGAAAGGAACAATCCTAACGACATATAGCTAGAAGTGGTTAGGTCATGGATACCCATCTGGGTTGAAACTTGTCCTTCAACAAAAGATAATTTGAACTTATGCTCCAGTAATTTATTATTGGAGCATAATTCATAAGAATTATGATTGTTTGGCAAGGACGATGTAAAACTGTAATAATTAAGAAATGTCAATGTATGGAAGGTTACTGTGTCGGCAGAATCCTTTGTTTAAAACAGTATAAAAGGTGTCGTGTAAAGATGGACTCTTCATTCAGAACTTTCAGATACAACTCTGATTCTGAATCTTTTGCGCAAAAGAAACCTGACTCTAGCTGCCCTATGGGATGTCTCTTATATCCTTTCTTCCATGACACTAGAGTGTCTATTTTGTATTTTTTATCTTCCCACGTAATTAAGATCCCCTCTATTGGCAACCATCTGTACATTATCTTATACTTGATCAATAGTGATATTAGAAAGTGATATTGTTGCTGTATATTTCTTATGCTTCGGGGTATCTGTTTTAGGATTATAATTTCTTTATCATTATAGGTCACTGTTTCTTCTCTAGATTTCTTGTAGACTTCATCCCGAGTAGATCTTTTTGAAAATTTAACATGCACTTCTCTCACCAGTATATGCCTCCTTGTGAAATCTAGGGGATTGAGGAGTTTTCTATGGAAATTTTTAGCCAAATTTTTAAGGGGTCCCAGGGAGGGGGAGGGTCAGATTGGAACCGGGGGTGTGGGTATGGGGGATAACCCACAAGGGGGAGGGTCGGGTCTGGCCGTGAAGCACGGTGTGGGGGGTGGGGAACCCGGGGTCTAGGGGGGAGTTAGAGCTCATCCGGATGAGCCACAACAACAAAAATATCGAGAGACTTCCACTCTGCCAGTCTGAAGCCAGGTGTTACCATGAGTGAACATTTATTAAGGTTAAATGCGACCAGGGCTGAGTTGCTCCAGAGGGGAGAGGTGATAACGGAGGAGAGCTTGATGAGTGTTATTATAAATTCCTTAGACTCTAGCTGGGACAACTTTGTGATGCAACTTGACAGTCTATGTAGTGAACGCATTACTCTTGACACACTCTCAAACCGATTGATAGCAGAAGATAACCTGAGAAGGGACCGCCACACAGCTAGGAGGGACCCTAGGCCCATTAGAAGGGTTGAATTCCAAGACAGGGCAAGCAACATGAAGGAATGCTTCTCCTGTGGTTCTAGAAATCATATAAAAAGGGACTGCCCCTGGAACTACCGGGACAGGGGACACACTGAGCATAGGGACAGACACGAACCAGGGAGAAGATACCAAGGGAGGCAATCACCCGAACGCAAACACTATAGGGAAAGGGGATGTGGGTGGTCTCCCAACCCAAGGAAGGACAACGAACGCAGGGACAGCTCACGGGACAGTAACCCAGGGGCAGTAAACAGTTTCAGACAGACAGATCACAACCAGAAACATGAGACACATGAGGACATATGGCTTATAAAATCGGGGGCTACAAACCACACAACATGCAATAAGGGACTATTCACCTCCCTCACAGAAACTGACTTTGAGATCAAGGTTGCCAACCAGAGCAACGCTAAGGTAAAAGGAAGAGGAAGCGTATGTATCCCAGGAATAGGGAAAGTAGAGGAGGTGCTGTATGTGCCAGACGATACCCCATAACATACTAGCAACCACAAAACTTACACAGGACGCCAAAATAACATTCAAGGAGGGCAAGGTACAGCTATCCAACTATGGCTATAACACTGGGGAGGTAATCATGCACGATGGGCTACCTTACTATACACCTAGTGGGAATAGTGAAGGGAGCATATACACAGACACCGCTGACAAGGGTGAAACAGACACAGACACAGGGATAACACACCAAGAGGCAAGGGACCGTGCCCCAGCAGACAAAATTAAGGTATCCATGGGTAAACCAATTCATGATGAGTGTGCCCACCTTCTCCATAGGAGGCTGGGGCATGCCAGTTTCCCTGTTGTAAAAAAGGCGTTGGAATGTACCGAAGGGTTAAAAGTAAAAGACTGTAAAAATTATTTAGAGTGTGCTGTTTGTAAATGCTCAAAAATTAAGGTCAGTGCCAAGCCAAAGAAATCGGGAAGGACCACCAACTCCACTTTCCAACTCATACACATGGACTTGGTAGGGCCTCTAAGGCCATCCATTAAGTACAGGGAGAGATTCTTCCTCACAATTGTGGATGACTATAGCAGATACGGTTACATATACACACTTAGGCATAAGAGTGAAACATTCACAAAATTTAAGGTCTTTTATAAAAAGGTGGAGTTACAACACAACACCAAAATTAAGCAGATAATGACAGGCAGAGGTTCAGAGTTCATGGTCAGAGACTTTACCAATTGGCTACGGGAACGAGGGATAATACACTACACATCTTCGCCTTTTTCACCATTCTAAAATGGAGTCTCAGAACGAAAAAACGGAGTGCTCCAGACGATGATGAGGTGCGTCCTAGAAGACACTGGGATGGGCCAATCATTTTGGTCAGAGGCATTACACTACTCGAATTACATGCTGAACAGGTCATGGTCCAGTTCTATCAACAAAACCCCATACGAACTAATGTACAAAAGAAAACCAAACCTGGCCCATCTACACATATTTGGGGTCCCTGCAGATGTACACATCCCCTGACAACTCAGGAAGAAAGGGGAAAAAATATCCAAAAGACTGCGCTTTGTGGGGTATGAACCGGGAACAAAAGGTTACAGATTTGTGGACTGTAACAATAAGTTCATTGTATCAAGGTCATCAAACTTCCATGAGCACTCAAATTGGTCCAAGTTACACTCCAATGACCTCTTCCTCAATAGAGATGCACACACACAGAACCAGAAGGAAGAGAAACCACACAATGAAAAAAACAGCTGAAACCAAACCATGCAAACTCAAAGAACACAAGCTATGTGCCAAGGAATGGAAGGAAGGACATCCCATACTTAACCTTGATAACCTTACAAACAAGGAAGCTGAGAACCTACAAGAAACCGACATATCACCAAACAGGCCAATAAGGGCAAACAGAAATAAGATGCCTGAGAGGTTTGAGGACTACATAATGACAGTGCAAGGGAACAACTTCACACCCAACTCCTACGAGGAAATACTAAAACTTCCTCCAGATGAAAAGGAGAAATGGAAACAGGCCATGGAGAGAGAAATGGAAAGCCTCAGAGGATTGTAAATCTACTCACCAGCCCAAGCCCCAGAAGGTAAGAAGCCAATTGGGACCAAGTGGGTGTATAGAATTAAAACCCTGGAGGACAGAAAAACACTATATAAAGCAAGACTTGTTGCACAAGGGTTTGCACAGAAATACCCTGAGGACTATACAGACACCTATTCACCCACAGTCAGAGCTGAGAGCGTCAAGAGCGCTCTGGTAACCGCTACCATCCTAGGACTTGAGGTTTTCCAGTTTGATGTACAGACAGCGTACTTGCACGCTGACCTGGACAAAGAAATCTATGTCAAAGTGCCACCAGGGTACAATGAAGGAGGAAACATCACCTGGTGCCTAAACAAAAGCCTTTATGGACGCAAGAAGTCAGGCAAAAGATGGTACGAGTGCTTAGCCAAGGCTCTCAATTCCATGGGCTTCACCGCCACCTTGGCTGACAAATGCGTTTTCATAAAGGGAGAAAAGGATTCATTCGAATGCATTCTCGTTTACGTGGATGACATCCTATACATAGGCAAGGAAAAGGCCAAGTGTGACATATTTGCCACCGAACTAGGAAACCATTTCTCATTGAAATCACTAGGAAACATAGACAAATACCTAGGGGTCCAAGCCGTGGTGGGATTCTGCCAGTTCTAGGGGGTTCGGCTGAATCCTTTGTTAAATTGCTGGCTCGCCCCACCCTGCCCCTTGCCCTGCCCCTCCGCACCACTATTTATTGCCAATAAATAGTGGTGGGCGAGGGGTGGGCGGGCCAGCAATTTAACAAAGGGTTCGGTGGTTATTTTGTAATTTTATTGGCCCTCGGAGCTTCAGCATAGGCTAATTAGCCCTCCCAACTCTCAGCTGATTTGCTCTCAGCTGTTTTGCGCTGGCTCTTTTGCAAGCTCTTGTTTTGCAAGCTCTTTGCAAACTTTGCAAGCTCTGCAGCACTCTTGTTGCAGAGTGCTGGAGAAGTTTTTTTTCCCCTAGCTGAAACAAAACTGAAAGTAAAGCAGGCTCTGCTGCAACATGACAGAATGAGGCAGGGAGAGAGATTTCTTTTTCTTTTTGCTCACCAAAAAAGGTAGGTGCAAACAATGGGAAATTTAGGGCAAAAGAGGAGAGTTCAAGATTTTAAAACACAAAAGGAAAAAAGGTCTATTTATTGTATATTGTGTTGAAAGCAGAAATGGCTAAATTATGGTTTGGAGGAATATATGGGGAAAATTATTTAGTTTATTATTATTGGTAAATATAATTAATTGATTTGTAAGAAATTGGATTTCATGGAAATAATTGGAATATTGATGTTCATATTGATTAATATACAAAAAAGATAGTTATAACTGGTTTATATAAAAATGTTGAATTTGTATTAAACAATTGTAATATTAAATAATTAACCAATGTGAGGATGGATATAAAAATAGATGACAATGGGAAGGGGTATAATATAGAATAGAAGGGAAAAATTGAATTTGATTAAGATTAGAGATGAGGATGAAGGGTAATATTGGTTTTTTACAAAAATAGATGAGGAATAAATATGGCAAAAAGGAAATATAGAAATTGTAAATTTAATTGAAATGACTAAACACTGTTTAAATTTGTGAACCGGCCAAACACTCTGTTCAAAGAAAATACATTGTATGGTTGTATGTGTGTTTCTAATTATTGTTATTTATTCATATTTGTTCTCTTTTATTCTTTAAAGTTTAACAATTCATTCTTTATCTTAATATCTTTATATTTGTTTGGGGTTGGCTTTCTTCCCTTTCATCTTTTTTATTGTACACCAATCTTTCTCCTCAAACCTACCACCTCTCTCTTTCTTTCCTTCTTACTTTCTCTTCCCCCCCCTCTTCTTCTCCTCCCTATTTCCTCTTCCTTTCTCCTTCTCCTCCTCTCTTCCTCCCTCTCTTACCCTCACGCCTACTCTAATTTCCTTTCCCTTCCTTCATCCCTCTCTATTGCTGAATCCTTTTATGCATATGGACTACTCAGAGGGCTGAAAAAGTTATTTCTGACTGGTCCTCGCACTTTTGACCAGTCCTCAAACTTACGACTGTCCTCACATTTTACGTTTTTGCCCTATCTTGTCACCATGGTGTAGAGAAGCAGTTGTGAAATGATGACACTGTTGTTAAGAATGCCGCAATGGGCATAAATGTGAGGATGGTCATAAGTGTGAGGACCAGTCAAAAATGTGAGGACCAGTCAGAAATAACTTTTCCAGCCCTCTGAGTAGTCCATATGCATAAAAGGATACAGCAATAGAGAGGGATGAAGGAAGGGAAGGGAAATTAGAGTAGGAGTGAGGGTAAGAGAGGGAGGAAGAGAGGAGGAGAAGGAGAAAGGAAGAGGAAGTATGCCTGCAACAGGCATAAATGTGAGGATGGTCATAAATGCGAATACCGGTCAAAAGTACGAGGACCTGTCAGAAATCACTTTTTTCAGCCCTCTGGGTAGTCTTTTTGTGCATATGGACTACTCAGAGGGCTGAAAAAGTTATTTCTGACTGGTCCTCGCACTTTTGACCAGTCCTCAAACTTACGACTGTCCTCACATTTTATGTTTTTTGCCCTATCTTGCCACCATGGTGTAGAGAAGCAGTTGTGAAATGACTGACACGGTTGTTAAGAATGCCACAATGGGCATAAATGTGAGGATGGTCATAAGTGCGAGGAACGATCAAAAATGCGAGGACCAGTCAGAAATGACTTTTTTCAGCCCTCTGAGTAGTCCCTATGCACATAGTCACGCCCACCCGGTCACATGACCAACTAGCCACGCCCACCCAGTCACATGATTACCAAGCCACACCCCCAACTAAGCCACGCCCACAGAACCTGTTGTTAAAAAAATTGAATCCCACCACTGGGTCCAAGTGACCAAAACCGACAGGGGCTTCAGGCTGTCACAAAAGGAAAAAATAACAGATCTACTCCTAAAATGTAATATGTTAGATCAAAGCCAAGTGAGACCCTGATGCAATCAGATTTTTTGAAAAATATGTACAACGAAGCTGAATCATTCCCAGACAATAAACTGTACAAATCAATGATAGGATATTTGCTATACATAGCAAATTGGACCAGACCTGACATTGCCTTAGCCGTCAACCTGTTATCCAGACATGTGAGCAAACCAACAACTTTTCATTGGGATGCAGTAAAAAGGCTACTCAGATACCTAAAATACAGCATCGATGCCCAATTATGCCTCGAACCAAACCTATCCAGCAAACCAAGACTATCATGCTACGCCGATGCTGATTGGGCTGGAGACATCAAGAGCAGGAAAAGCACTTCCGGATATGTACTATTTCTTAATGACAGCCCAATCCACTGGTACACCGGGAAACAAAAACTCGTAGCAACATCAACAACCGAAGCGGAATTTATCTGCTTATCCAAGGCCACAAACAATCTAATCTGGTTTGATGATCTAATCAGTAGCATCTGGACAGAGCCATCATACCCAATAATAATTCACGAGGACCCAAGGCAGCTATTGAAATATCAAAGGCCAATGCTGTAGGTCAAAGGTCAAGACACATCAACATAAAGTACAAACACGTTTGACAATTTTCTGAAATAGGGTTTATTAAGGCTATACATTGCGACACTGAAGAACAAACTGCAGACATTCTCACTAAGCCTTTTCCTCACACGCAGCATGTATACCTTATGTCAAAATTGTGTATCCACATGTAAATTGTATATTGCTAGTATTGTTAATCATCCCACTATCACCCGTCACCTGTTAGACATTTAGAGGGGGTTTTGTCAGGCGAAATGTCTAACACATACACAACCCCTTGCCCACACAGTCATGCAGGAGTTAACTGGTCCCATACCCATAATCCCACCTTACCTGAGACTCCTCCCCTTGGGTATAAATGGGGCCACTACGAGGCCATCCAGCAGTTCCACATGTGTTTCTGAAAGAGAAGAACAGAGGTTTGTCAACACCTCATGCTATAGAAAGCCTGGAGCCTAACCAGGCCCACAATAAAGAACTATTGAAGAATAATAGCTGTACCTGTGAGTTATTGGGTTAGATCCACCTCTTAACACAGGCATTACAAATATATGAAATACAGAAAATTATGGTTTGTCACTCAGTCAGCCAGATGTTCAGACTGGCATTTTTATCCTCCTATCGAGTCCTTCCAAAGGACCTGGGATAGACAGAAATGGATGTTTAATGAAGTTACAGATATTGTTGCTGGATATCTTGTTGGACATTATTACTATTTAGTAGAGTTCTAAGATCACTTGCCAAACCACTATGAGCAATTTATAAGGTTGATAACAATAAAGATCAAACTCATTAAAAGTTGACCGTTCGGAATGTACCTGATGACATAAGAGACACTACAGTAAAATGGAGGTCCATGGACAATCTCTGTCAGGCCTGGAAGTCATCTTTTGTATTAGGCCTTCAGACCTGCCACATTTACTACTGTGGGAAATTGGGAGGAGGGATTGCATGGAGCATAGGTAATATATAGTCATAATAATATTCCTTTCTCAGAGATAATCTTGCCCTGCACCTGGAAGGCTGGAACTGGGAGGCATCTCCAGTTGGGATGGTGTTTGGATTGGGCCATGTGATGGACTTGTGGGCAAGGACTTGAACTTTCTTTTGGGTGGGGAAAAACTGGAAGCTTTCAGATTCAGGTTTTCCCAGATGTGCCAATATGACATCTTTAATAAAATGTAACTGAGGAAACTCAAGCCTCAGAGTGTTCTTTTGTTGGGGCTGTTACTTGGAACCCTGACAATCTCCATAATGCACCATTTTAGCCACCATGAATGTTGAAGTCCTATGTTCTATGCAAACATGTGGAGCTTAAAACTATCAAGCACATTGTTACTGATGCCAAAGCAGCCTATTTTGCCACCAGACTATGTGATTTGTGTTTACTCCATCTTTTTGAAATCACATGTACCCAGTGGTGAAATCCAATTTTTTTTACTACCAGTTTTGTGGGCATGGCTTGGTGGGTGTGGTGTGGTGTGGCTTGGTGGGCATGGCAAAGGAAGGATACTGCAAAATCTCCATTCACACCCCACTTCAGGGGAAAGATACTGCAAAATCCCCATTCCCTCCCCACTCCTGGGGGAAGGATATTGCAAAATCTTCATTCCCACCCCTCTCTGGGGCCTGCCAGAGATGGCATTTGCCGGTTCTCTAAACTACTCAAAATTTCCGCTACTGGTTCTCCGACCTACTCAACATTTCTGCTACCAGTTCTCCAGAACCTGTCAGAACCTGCTGGATTTCACCCCTGCATGTACCTGCAAATCAATGATACAGCTATGGGTTCAGACATAGCTTCTTAATATGCCAATATCATCGTGACTAACCTAGAACAATGTACTTTTTACTCTATTCCTTGAAGTCGCTCCCTTTATTTGAGTTTATTGATGACGTTTTTATTATTTCAACCCATGAAAATGAATGTTTCATCAAATCCTATCAAGATTCAACGATTTCCACCCTACCCCACCACATCAGCCTAGAACTATCTACTGAACAAGTCCTTGATGTCATTGTAAAGCTACTTAATGGGCATATAAATACTTTATCCAGCAAAGTTATAATTGCTGTGCATGTCTATATGCTTCAAGCTTTCACCCAAAACCCAACAAATCTATCATCTATAGCCAGGGCTTTACATTACAATTGCATTTTTTCAGACTCACTTGATAGAAATACCAACTGATGAAATTAAATTAGGCATTCATATGCTGTTCCTCTATGATCTGCCAGCAGTGCTCCTCTGGATTCTATTTAGGGCAAATAGACCAAACTTTGCACAAATTAATTAATGCACAGGTTTGATATTAGGACTCAAAATAAGAACCAACTAATTTAAGAAGATTTCAAAATGTCAATACACTCCATAGCAGACCTCAAAGACACTGTGAAAAGTGGAGCTTGAACAGCACAATTGACTGACAACTTGTTGAAGGGCTCCAGGATAACTCACCATGACCAACTTGCCACAACCAACTTGCCACAATACAATTCAATATGTATTAATAGCTTCATTCAGTTACTTATACTATTGATGACCACATTTTCATTGAATTTCTGGTTTGACTTTCTTATTTTATTATTATTGGCCACAGTTCCATTGAAATTAATTTAATTTTTGTTAATTTTTGCGGTGACTTGTTCTGTGGCGAGTTGTCCCATGTTGAGTTGGATGTGGTGAGTTAGCCATGGCAATTTGGCCATGGCAAGTTATCTCATTCCATTGTTGAAGTCATGTACATACAAAGTGTTTACTTATGTCTGAATTAAAGGCTTAAGACAACAGAAAATGCATACACCGATTAGTTTTGAAACTAAGTTTCCCCAATAAGATAATGAAGGCAAGGAATGGCAAGAAAATCTCAAAAAACACACATTCACTCTTGTCTGAAACAGAAAAGCCAATAAAAATGAACAGAGACAACCTTTTCAGTGGGAATTACTTTTTTTGCTCTTTTCTTATCTTTTTCCTCTCCTGCAATTACTTAGTGCTTTTTTGTATCTATTTTTAAATCTACAAGGCAGCACACAGAGAAGTTGCTGGTGTTCAGGAAAGGTAAGGTGTAAACTATATTTAGTTGTATCACACTGTTCTGCATTTTAAAGAGGCAAATTAATCACTAAACTGCTGTTCTGTACTTTAAACTACCAGCTGTTCAATGCTCTGAATTGCAAGATTTATCCTTCAGGATTGTTTTGTGAATAATTCTTCTTCCCAAGATTTCATGGAAAACTGTTTTAAGCACAGTGAGAGAAAGCTCCTTCTAGGGAAGCGAGGAGGAGGATTAGGCAAACTGGCATCTGGCTTCTCTTTGATCTTCCACACTTAGGAAATGACAACTTATCCCTAGTAGGCCTGAAATTTTAATTAACAGGATTGAGAGTGTTATGTTCTCCTGTTCACTCATGGAATTTCATTCAGCTAGGTGAAATCTTGCTATGTTACCCTGCCAATGAAGGGAGAATGCACAGAAACTGCTTTAGCAAAGAGCAAAGCATTCACATCAACTAACCAGGATAAGGTGGCAAAGAGGGACTGATCTTTTTGATAATTCTCATTAAGGCATAGAGCATACTGGTAACATGATGATCAATAAACCGGTTACAACCCCATGTTTAGCAGATGCAGTTATCCTAGTATTGTATGCGGGAGAAAAAATTATCTTTACACACTGGGGGTACAGGTTAAGTGCAAACTTCAGCTGGAAAAATCTTTGCCTTCAGAGTTTTGTGGTGTTCATCTTCATTCAATCTAAAAACAAATACAGGTATGATGACAATTGAGCCTAAAATTTATGTTGTTAAGTGAATTTTGCCCCATTTTATAACTTTTCTTGCCACATTTGTTAAGTGAACTACAGCAATTGTTAAGTTAGTAACAGTTGTTACATGAATCTGGCTTCCCCATGAACTTTGTTTGTCAAGATTGCAAAAGGGTACCACATGACCTTGGACACTGCAACCATAATAAAAATGAACCAGTTCTCAAGCAACCAAATGTAAATCACATGACCACATTGATGCTGCAATGGCCATAAGTGTGAAAAATGGTCATAAGTCACTTTTTAAATTTCAGTTGTAACTTTGAGCAGTCACTAAATGAACTGTTGTAAGTCGAGGACTACCTGTAATTACAGCTCAGACTAGGTCTCATGCATTCCATAAGTCATGAGTTCAATTACCAACATTTATTTATTATTTATTTCCTAGCTCATTTATATATGTCTTTTTCAGTAGAAGCTAGAGACCATACTAATTAACAGGATCAGAGAGCTGGTAAAGGGAAAAATCTCTCCCGAAGATTCCTAGCAAGAATAGACAACACTGTATTAGATCATTTATAGGCTAATTTAATCTAAAAAGAAAGCTGCTTTCTCAATGGGTCATAAAATTTGCTGTGCACTTAAGTTCCTCATGCCTGTTAAGTGAAACCAGTACCTCAAATAAGTGTTAATACTCATAATTATTAAGTTAATACTCATAATTCCAGTGAGAATGGATTCTTTTCATTAATTAATTGTTATACTTCATGTGTTTGAAATTTCCAAATAAAACCAGTAGGTTTTGTTATGCCATGATTGAGGCCATTATAAAAAGGCATAATCCAATTATAGTTGAATATACTACAGTATGTTCCATTGCTCAAGGCAATCAAACACTCATAAAAATCATTCTTTTTATATTTGTCTCTGACTAAAATTAATAATATAAAAGATCTCCTGGTAATTGAATTTTGTAAAAAATCCCCCAAGTTGGGATAGGTGGTTTATATATATGAGGTGGCGCAGCGGTTAGAGTGCTGTACTGCAGCTACTTCAGCTGACCTCTAGTTCAGCAGATCAGCAGATCAAATCTCACCGGCTCAGGGTTGAGTCAGCCTTCCATCCTTCCAAGGTGGGTAAAACGAGGACCCAGATTGTTGGCAGCAATATGCTATTTAGTAAACTGTCGATTGTTGTAAGCCTCGGAGAGTGGGTGGCATAGAAAAATGATTAAGAAATAAATAAATAAATAAATATTCCTGAATATTTATATATTCAGGACATATGAAAGGCAATATAAAAATCCCTATTACGACTTCCGGCTGGCACCGCAGGCGTCGTAAGATGGTCTTTTTTTAGACTGCCAGCCCCGTGATCTCTTTTTTTTATTATTATTAAAAAGTTTTATAACAATACAAGATAAAAAAACATTCCCCCCTCCCAACACCCCTCCCTCTTCTTCCCTCCCCCTCCCTTCCCCAACTTCCCAGAGTAAAATACAGGGTATTAAAAGGATATTAAAAGAAAAGAAAAAAAACAAAGATCATCTAAATTAATCTATCTAACTTCCAGTTAACAAACCCCCCTCTATAATCTTAACTCCAGTATAATTAACACAACATTTCTATAATTCTTTTTCATTCATACGCAATTTGATGTCTTCTTATTTGATACTTATTCCGAATATAGTCAATCCATTTCCTCCACTCCAAAATGTATTTTTCCTGCGTATGGTCTTTCAAATATGCTGAGATTTTTGCCATTTCAGCTAAGTTCATTACTTTTAAAGTCCATTCTTCTACAGTGGGTAAAGAGTCTTTCTTCCAATATTGCGCAACCAGCAGTCTAGCTGCTGTTATTAAATTTAATAACAATTTCATCTCTACTACTGTACAATCATTTGTAATACCCAATAAAAACAATTGTGGTGTAAATTTCAACCTCCTTTTCAAAATATTCTGCATTACCTACCAAATTTTTATCCAGAATGCTTTAATCTTCTTACAAGTCCACCATATATGAAAGTTCGTTGCATCTTCATAATCACACCGCCAACATTTGGCTTGTACGTTAAGATACATACATGAGAGCTTTTTTGGATCTAAATGCCATCTATAAAACATCTTATAAAAATTTTCTCTTAGATTTTGTGCTTGAGTAAATTTAACATTTCTAACCCATATCTTTTCCCATGTTTCCATCATTATTGGTTCCTGGAAGTTTCTAGCCCATTTAATCATACAATCTTTAACCAACTCTGTTTCTGAATCTATTTCTAGTAATACATTATATAACCTTTTAATATGCATAATACTCTGATCTCTAATTTGTTTTACCAAGTTTTCTTCATTTTCCATAAAACCAATTTTTTAATCCTCCCTCCATCTTGCTTGGAGTTGACCATATTGAAACCAAGTATAAATTATCCCTTCCTCCTTCAAAACCTCTAACGACTTAAGTTGTAATTTACCCCTTTCATTAAATAAAAGTTCTTTATAAGTAATCACTTCCATCTTTTGTTCTATACTTTTATTTTCTATTGCATGTCTGGGATTTGCCCAAATTGGTATCTTATAATCTAACTTATATTGATATTTCTTCCAAACTCGCAACAAAGCATTTCAAAGAATATGACTTTTAAAAACTTTGTCTACTTTCTTTTCATACAATAAATAGGCATGCCATCCATATAATAAATCGTATCCTTCTACATTTAAAATTCTTTCCTCAGTCAAGTTAAACCAGTCACTAATTTGTACCAACACAGATGCTTCATAATACAATCTTAGGTTAGGCATTTTCAGACCACCTCTCTCCCGAACATCCTGTATAATTTTTAATTTAACTCTAGGTTTTTTACCTGACCATATAAAAGTATTGACTCCTTTCTGCCATTCCCTCAGATTTCCATCTTTCTTCAACACCGGTATCATTTGAAACAAAAATAGAAATTTAGGTAATACATTCATTTTTATTGCTGCTATTCTTCCTAGTAGAGATAATTGTAATTTTTTCCAATTTTCCATTTCTTTCTGCACTTTTTGCCATAAAACCTCATAATTATTTTTAAATAACTTCGTATTTGATCCAGCAACAACCACTCCCAGATATTTAACCTTTTTAACTATTTCAAATCCCGTTATTTTTTCTAGTTCTTCTCTTTGATAAACAGACATATTTTTAGTCATTATCTTAGTCTTATGTTGATTTATTTTAAATCCAGAAACTTTACCATATTGTTCTATCATTTCCAACATATATGTAACTGTAGCTATAGGTTGAGTTAATGTAACAACTAGATCATCCGCAAACGCTCTTAATCTGTAATCTTGCTGTCTAATCACTATTCCTTTAAGCTCCTCAGATTCATGTATCTTTTTCAGAAGAATTTCTAAGGATAGAACAAACAACAATGGAGATAATGGACAGCCCTGCCGTGTTTCCTTCTCAATTTTAAAACAATCCATTAAACTTCCATTAATAATTATTTGTGCAGATTGCTCCTGATATATTGCTTTAATTGAACGCATGAATTGCTCACCAAATTGCATTTTATCTATTACTTTAAACAAAAATTGCCAATTCAATCGATCAAAAGCTTTCTCAGCATCCAAAAAGAAAAAAGCAGCAGAAATCTGATTGTTTTTCTCCAAATATTCCACCAGGTTTATAATTTGTCTCAAATTATATTTCATATATCTCCCTTTTATAAACCCTGATTGATCATTATGAATTACTTGCTGCAAAATTGGCATTAATCTATTCGCTAATACTTTAGCAAAAATCTTATAATCAGTATTCAAAAGTGAAATTGGTCTAAAACTTTCAGGTTTAACCGAATTTTGATCTTCTTTAGGGATCAATGAAATAAAAGCAGTCCTCCATGAAGGTGGGGTTGCTCCCCCTGAATCTTATTAAATAACATCCTAAGTGGTTCTACCATTTCCAACTGCAAGTTCTTAGAGTAAATAGCTGTCAACCCATCCGTTCCTGGTGCTCTACCTACTTTTAACTGTTTAATTGCTACCATAATCTCTTCTGAGGTTATTGACTGATTCAAACCTTCCCTTTGCTCTAACGTTAACTCCCGAGAATCAACCTCTTTAAGATATCTGTCAATATCTTTACCTTGTATCAAATCTCCTGCATATAATTTCATATAATATTCTAAAAAGGCTTTTTTGATCAGATTTTGTTGATAAACTTCTTTACCTTTGAGTTCTATCTTACTAATAACTCGTGATTTTTGCTTCTTCCTTAGTACATAAGCCAACCATCTACCTGGCTTATTGGCGTTGCAGAAGGTATTATGTTTAGCATATTGCAAAGTAGTTGCCACTTGATCCACCATTAACATATTAAATTGCTCTCTTAGTATATTTATTGCCTCTTTTACCTTTTTATCTCCTGGATTACCAATTAATAATTGTTCCTTCTTTTTTATTTCCTCCTCAATATCTTTCTGTCTCTTTATCTGTTTTAATCTGTATCTGTTATTCATGTATATTAACACTCCTCTCAAAAAGGCCTTACTTGCGTCCCAAACCATTTCCATGGAAGTACCCTTATACATATTATTAACAAAAAACTCTTTCATTTGTTTTTTAAATTCATTCACATTTTCTTCATATCTAAATAAATTTTCATTTAATCTCCAAGACCTCCTTTCTCTCTTTTCCTGTCCCAGTTCTAACCAAACCGGACTATGAAATATCTTAACCTTCTTCACCCTAGAAAGGAAATCATTTGTTAGTAATATAAAATCAATCCTGGAAAAAGATTGATGTCAGCCCCGTGATCTCATGAAGCCGTTTTGACAGCACAAATCAGCTGTCTGACAGTTTCGAAGCCTCTCCTTCAGGAAAAGAAGGAGAGCAGAGCAGTTTGGTGAGGGTAGATCCGCCAAAAAAGCCCCTAGGAGCAATCCCAGGGGTTGGAAAGGTGGGCTCCCTGGTCAGCCAAACGAAACTCCGGATCCGGATCGCTTCTGCAAGTGCAGAAATAGGTGCCGCGACCACCTCTGCAAGCAACTAGAAATTTAAAAAGTTTCCAAGCGCAGACGGAGCGAAAACAGGAGTACAGGCAAGATAGTATCTTTGCTTAACTCTGGATAACATTGTTGCTACTGAAGCCAATTGAGAGAGGAAGTGAATACTTAATGGCATCCTTGCTGTGACTGTGGAAAGTGAAAGTGAGTAACGAAAGTATCTGCTGAGACTTTTGCATTTTAAATTTGAAGAGAGCTACTGGAAATAGAGAGCCTGGGGGAGAAAGACTATTTTTGCTTTTAAAAACCAGCAATTTAAATCTGCTGAGAGCTATTCTTGTGATTTTTGTGACTTTGTGCTGGCAAAGGGGGGTGAAGTGGAAAAAAGATCCCTTTTTAAAAAAAGGAATTAAGATGGCTTCCAAGCAAGTTAAATCAACAGTTCCAAAAGTAGGAGGGGGTTCTCCCACAATTTCTATTGTGACACAAAAGGCTCAACTTCCAGTTGAATCACAAAATAGGGAAGCCTCTATGAAAGACCTTAAAGACTTTATAAAAGAAGCTATGAGTAATCAAGCAGCAATGATAGAGGAAAAATTTAAGAAATTTGAGGAAGAAATAAAAGAAGTCAGAGATGTTGTTGCAAAAAAGCATGATGATATAAGAGATGATATTCTACTGGCGGTTTCAGGCCTGTCTAAACATCTTATTCAGTTGGATGAGAGAGTGGAAGAAATTAATGAGGCTAATTTAAATCTGGAGAGCAAAATGGGAGAAATTATAACTAAATCTGAAAAGCTGGAAAATGGGGTGACCATGATGCAATACAGATCTATGGAGTTTGCTTTGAGATTGAGAGGATTGAAAGAGAATGGTCGGGAAAACTTAAGAGACAGATGTGCAGAGGCCATAGCAGCAGTGATGGCAATAAGGAAGGAGGATATAATACATCAAATTGATAAAATTTATAGAGTCAACTCATGGATGGCAAGAAATAAGAACCTGCCAAGGGATGTGGTGATTTATTTTTTGGATAGAAGACTTAGAAATGATATTTTGCAAGCCTCCTATAGCAACAAGGTACAGGTGTCTGGACAAGAAATTAAAATATTGAAAGAGATTCCTCCCAAAATGCTGAGAGACAGAAAAGACTTTGGTTTTTTGGTGAATGAGTTGAGAAGACAACAACTAATGTACAGATGGGATGCCCCAATAGGCCTAATAGTGAACTATGGTGGAGAAAGATACTGCCTGAACACTGTTTGGAAAGCAAGAGATTTTTATATTAACGTACTAAAGGCAGGACATCCATCTTCATCTGGGGGGAGTAAAAAGGAAAAAGAGAAAGAAGAACAACAGATACAAACTTATGCAGAGGTGGTGGCTGGAGGAACCAAGATGCAAGATGATTTATCTCAATTTGATTCATCTTTAACTCTTCTTCCATTAGAGAAAATAGAGGGACCAGTGCCTGATATATCTAAGATAGAGGAACCAAGAGAACAACGCTTGACACGATCAACTTATAAACAACAACAACAACAAGAACAACTTTTAAAAATACAACAAAAGCAAAAATACGCAACAGAAGCAGTGGGAAGAGCAAGGCCGAAGAGTAAGGTGAAGGAGGATCTTCAGCAAATGCTCTTAAAGCTTCAAGGTGCCAAAGATGGCAACTAAATTTTTATCTTGGAACGTGAACGATTTAAATTCACCACAAAAGAGAAAGAAAATATTTCACTACTTGAAACAATTTAAGAATGATATTATTTGTTTACAAGAGACACATATTAGATTAACTGATCAAAAATATTTAATAAATTTGGGGTTAGGGATCCATTTTGTGGCATCAGCTCCAGAGAAAAAGAATGGAATAGTTATCTATGTAAAAAAGGGACTATCAGCTAATTTAATTGAGGCAGATGATCAAGGAAGATACATAGCAATTGAATTACAAACTCAAAAGGGAAAAATGCTTTTAATTGGAATATATGCACCGAACCAGCAACAAGATAATTTTTATAAACTTTTACACTCTAAAATAATACAGTGGGATTATAAATCACTTATGCTAATGGGAGATTGGAATGGAGTAATAGATACCTTAAAAGATAAGAAGTCTATATCTAAAATCTCTACACGTGCAAAATTACCTAAGCCTTTTTTTGAAATAATGGAAGACTTGGAATTGACAGATATCTGGAGAGAATGGAATGCTGACGAAAAAGATTTCACCTTTTTTTCTGACAGACATCAATCCTTTTCTAGGATTGATTTTATATTATTAACAAATGATTTTCTTTCTAGGGTGAAGAAGATCAAGATATACCCAAGGACTCTAGCTGATCATAGTCCAGTTTGGCTGGAATTGGAACAGGAGAGGGGGAAAGGAGATCTTGGAGATTAAATGAAAATTTATTTAGATATGAAGAATATGTTAATGAGCTTAAAAAACAAATGAAAGAATTTTTTTCTTAATAACATGCATAAGGGTACTTCTATGGAAATGGTATGGGATGCAAGTAAGGCTTATATGAGAGGAGTTTTAATATATATGAATAATAGACATAGATTAAAGCAAACAAAGAGGTGGAAAGATATTGAAGAGGAAATAAAAAAGAAAGAACAACTATTAATTGGTAATCCAGGAGATAAAAAAATAAAAGAGGCAATAAATATATTGCGAGGACAATTTAATATGTTAATGGCAGATCAAGTGGTGACCACTTTGCAATATGCTAAACACAATACATTTTGTAATGCCAATAAGCCAGGTAGATGGTTGGCCTATGTACTAAGGAAGAAACAAAAATCACGAGTTATTAGCAAGATAGAACTTGGAGGTAAGGAAGTTTATCAACAAAACATGATTAAAAAGGCCTTTTTAGAATATTATACAAAACTGTATGCAGGAGATGTAATACAAGGTGTACATATAGATAGATATCTCAAGGAGGATGATATTGTCGAACTAACTTTAGAACAAAGGAAAGGTCTGAATCAACCAATAACTTCTGAAGAGATTATTGCAGCAATTAAACAGTTAAAGTTAGGTAAAACACCAGGAACAGCTGGATTAACAGCTGTTTATTATAAGAATTTACAGGTGGAAATGGTAGAACCACTTAGAATCTTATTTGATAAGATTCAATCAGGGGAAGGAGTTCCACCTTCCTGGAAGACAACTTTTATTTCACTGATTCCAAAAGAAGATAAAAATTGTGTCAAGCCTGAAAATTTTAGACCAATTTCACTTTTGAACACTGATTATAAAATCTTTTCTAAGATATTAGCAAATAGATTAATGCCAGTTATGCAACAAATAATCCAAAATGATCAATCAGGATTTATAAAGGGAAGACAAATGAAATTTAATTTGAGACAAATTATAAATTTAGTGGAATATTTGGAAAAGAACAACCAGGTCTCTGCTGCATTTTTCTTTTTGGATGCTGAGAAGGCATTTGATCAATTGAATTGGCAATTTTTGTTTAAAATTATAGATAAGATGCAATTTGGAGAACAATTTAAACAATTGATCGGAGCAATATATCAAGAACAAACAGCACAAATAATTGTCAATGGAGGTTTAACGGATCGCTTTAAGACTGAAAAGGGAACACGTCAGGGTTGTCCTTTATTTCCATTGTTGTTTATTTTATCTTTAGAGATCTTGTTGAAAAAGATACATAAATCTGATAAACTTAAAGGAATAGTAATTAGACAACAAGATTATAGATTAAGAGCGTTTGCAGATGACCTGGTTGTTACTTTAAGTCAACCTACAAATATAGCTCCATATATGTTGGATATAATAGAACAATATGGTAGAGTTTCTGGGTTTAAAATAAATCAACATAAAACTAAGATAATTAAGAACATGTCAGTCTCTCAAAGGGAAGAGCTAGCAAGCATAATGGGATTTGAAATAGTTAAAAAGGTTAAATATCTAGGAATAACTATTGCAGACTCAAACACGAAGTTATTTAAAAATAATTATGAGGTTTTATGACAAAAAGTGCAGAGAGATATGGAAAACTGGAAAAAATTATAATTATCTTTATTGGGAAGAATAGCAGCAATAAAAATGAATGTATTACCTAAATTTTTATTTTTGTTTCAAATGATACCAGTGCTTAAGAAAGATGGACATTTGAGGGAATGGCAGAAAGGAATTAATACATTTATATGGTCAGGGAAAAAACCTAGAGTTAAATTAAAAATCATACAAGATGTTCGGGAGAGAGGGGGTTTGAAAATGCCTAATCTAAGACTGTATTATGAAGCATCAGTACTAGTACAAATCAGTGATTGGTTCAATTTAACTGAAGAAAGAATATTAAATGTAGAAGGATATGATTTGTTATATGGATGGCATGCCTATTTATTATATGAAAAGAAAGTGGATAAGGTTTTCAAAGGTCATATACTTAGGAATGCTTTATTAAGGGTTTAGAAGAAGTATCAATATAAGTTAAATTACAAGATACCTATATGGGCAAATCCTAGATATGCAATAGAAAATATAAGTATAGAACAAAAAATGGAGGTGATTACCTATAAGGAGCTTCTTTTTAATGAAAGGGATAAACTACAATTGAAGTCTTCAGAGGCATTGAAGGAGGAAGGGATAATATATACCTGGTTTCAATATGGTCAACTTCAAGCTAGATGGAGGGAGGACCAAAAAACTGGTTTTATGCAAAATGAAGAAAATTTGGTAAAACAGATTAGGGACCAGAGTTCTATGCATATTAAAAGGTTGTATAATGCATTATTGGAAATAGATTCAGAAACAGAATTGGTCAAAGATTGTATGATTAAATGGGCACAAAATTTTCAGGAACCAATAATGGTAGAAACATGGGAAAAGATTTGGGTTAGAAACGTTAAATTCACGCAAGCACAAAATTTATGAGAAAATTTTTGTAAGATGTTTTAATAGGTGGCATTTAGATCCTAAGAAATTGTCATGTATGTACCAAAATGTAAAAGCCAAATGCTGGAGATGTGATTGTGAAGATGCAACGTATTATCATATATGGTGGACTTGTAAGAAGATCAAAGCATTTTGGATAAAAATTTGGTAGGTAATGCAGAATATTTTGAAAAAGAGGTTGAAATTTACACCACAATTGTTTTTACTGGGTATAGCAACTGATTGTACAGTATTAGAGATGAAATTGATTTTAAATTTAATATCAGCAGCTAGACTGCTGGTAGCACAGTATTGGAAAAGAGACTCTTTGCCTACGATAGAAGAATGGACCTTGAAAGTAATAAACTTAGCTGAAATGGCAAAAATCTCAGCATATTTGAAAGATCATACGCAAGAAAAAAATATTTTGGAGTGGAGAAAATGGATTAACTATATTCAGAACAAGTATCAAATGAGAAGACATCAAATTGCGTATGAATGAAAGTACAGAGATGTTGTGTTAACTATATTGGAGTTAAGGTTTCAGGGGGGATTTCTGGTTTGGGGATAGTTAGATTAATTTAGATGATGATTGTTTTTTCTTTTTTTAATTGAAAAAGTTTTACAAACACAAGTTTTTCCCCCCATTTCCCCCCCTCCAACCCTCCCCTCCCCCCCCCACGACTTCCCAAGGTGAAATCCAAATCATACCATATCATATAGTACCTTCCTACAACTCTGACCCCTGTCTACACTATAAATTTCTACATAACATTCAACTGAAAGCTATCTGATACTTTCTTGTTTGATATTTGTTCTGCACGTAATCTATCCATTTCTTCCATTCCCACATATAAGTTTCTTGAGTCCTGTCTTTTAAGTATGCTGATATCTTCGCCATTTCTGCAAAACTGGCCACCTTCAAAGTAAATTCTTCTATAGTAGGCATAAAGTCTTTTTTCCAATATTGGCCAATCAATAATCTAGCTACTGTGACCATATATAATATCATTTTTGTTTCAGTCATTGAGGAATCCTTAACTCTGCCCAATAAAAACAATTGAGGAGAAAATTGCAGTTTTTTCTTCAAAACATTCTGCATAACCCACCATATTTTAATCCAAAAAGCCTTCACTTTCTTGCATGTCCACCATATATGATAATATGTAGCATCTAAACATTCACATCTCCAACATTTTGCCTGGACATTAGGATACATACACGATAACTTCTTGGGATCTAGATGCCACCTATAAAACATTTTATAAAAATTTTCCCTCAAGTTCTGAGACTGCGTAAATTTAACATTCTGAACCCATATTTTTTCCCATGTTTCCATCATAACTGGTTCCGCAAAATTTTGCGCCCATTTTATCATGCAGTCTTTAACCAATTCATTTTCAGAATCTCTTTCTAACAAAACATTATAAATCCTCTTAATATGCATTTGGCCTTTAACTTTTATCTGTCTTACCAAATCTTCTTCATGCAACATTAAACCAGTTTTTTGATCTTCCCTCCATCTCAATTGAAGTTGATTATACTGTAACCAAGTTAAAAATATCCCATCTTCCAACAGAGTATTTAATGTCTTTAATTGTAATCTACCCCATCATTAAAAAGTACCTCTTTGTATAAAATTCCCCCAAGTGACTTTATATTTATATTCCTTGTAATATGACCAAGATCCAACCACAACGGTATTTTGTAATCCAATTTAAACTGGTGCTTCTTCCATACTCTCATCAAAGAATTTCTAAATATATGGCTCTTAAATACTTTATCAACTTTACTTTCATAAAATAGATATGCATGTCAGCCATATTCTATGTCATGGCCTTCTATATTCAATATTCTAGTCTTTGTCATTCCAAACCAGTCACTCGCTTGCGTCAACGCTGCTGCTTCATAATACAATCGTAGGTTGGAACTTTAAGGCCACCCCTTTCACGAACATCTTGCATAATTTTCAGTTTGACTCTTGGCTTTTTCTCATTCCAAACAAACTTGTTCACTCCTTTTTGCTATTCAATCAAGTGTTTATCATTTTTAAGCACCGGAATCATTTGAAAGAAAAATAATATGATTGTTTTTTTCTTTTTTAATACCCTGTATTTTGCTCTGGGAAGTCAGGGAAGGGAGGAGGGGGGAAGGGAAAGGGGCGGGGGGATGTTTTTTCTATTGTACTTTTGTAAAACTTTTCAATAAAAAAAAATCCCTATTACAAGAATAGAAAACAACTCAGAATTGAACATGTGTGTTCTTTGCTTCTCTGAGTTTGGTTGTTTTCCTACAGATGCTTTGTTACCAGCATCAATAGGGTGAGGGAGAGTGGACTTGATGCTTGTTCATATAGTAGTTTGCCTTGCTGGGCTGGGTTGGATTCTCTTTTGATAATTCCTTGATTAGGATTTTGTTTCCTACTTATCTGGATGTTATATTTTGGAGAGGATGTGTTCTGAGTTGTTTGTTTTTTTCATTGACTTCTAGCAACAACTTTTAAATGGTATGTAGTTATTTGTATCTGTTTGTGTAGTTCTTTGTGTCTGCCCATTGAAACAATAGATGGAAACTAATCAAGGAGAGAAGCAACTTGGAATTAAGGATAAACTTTCTAACAGCGAGAATAATTAAACAGTGAAGCAGACATTGTGGGTGCTTCATTACTGGAGGTTTTTAAGACAGTCATTTGTCTGAAATGATATAGGATCTCCTGCTTGAGCAGGGGGCACAACTAGAAGACCTCCAAGGTCCCTTCCAGCTCTATTCTGATTCTGATTCTTCTAGCTAATGTATCAGACTGCTAAATTTCTAGGTATTCCTGGATTTGGCTTGATCTAAAACATTTATAGTTTCCTTGTTGAAATTGTGGAATATCCTACATTACCCTAATCACAGAATTCTTAAGAAAGAAACCATGTCCTAATCAAGAACAAGTAAGGCAGGCTGCTATATAAATACTATATTTTTCAGACTATAAGACGCACTAACCCTCGCCCCAAAAAAGTGGGTGGAAATGTCTGTGCATCTTATACAGCGAATATTGCCCTGGGGGTGGTAGTGCTTGGTGTGGCGCTAATCAGTTGTTCTAGGCAGGGGATCGCCGTCACCTATCACCACCTATCAGTGCCTATTGCTGCCCGCTCACAGCGATTGCAGCAAACAGGCAGCGGCGAACGGGCTGTGGTGGCAAAGAATTGGCAGTGGTGACCAGGCCATGGCGGCAGTGAATGGGCCATGGCAGTGGTGACAAGTGGGCTGTGGCAGATGGGCCACAGCAAATGGGCCATGGCAAACAGATTTTGGCAAACTGGACATGGCGAATGGGTGGCAGTGAACGGGCAGCGGCGAATGGGACACGGAAGCAGAGGCAGATTTTTTTTTCTTGTTTTCCTCATCTAAAGTTAATGTGCGTCTTATAGTCCAGAGTGTCTTACAGTATGAAAAATACGGTACAATCAGCAAACCTCACTCTCCCATGTATTAGTGACTTTACCTCTCCTGATAAAGAATTATCTCAAGAAAGCAACAAAACTCAGAGAACACTAAGAACTCTTCAGTCCCTGTTACAAGCCCTAAATCGCACACTTTCAAAACCAATTTCTATATACATATCCAGAACCACACATTGGAAAATCCAATTTATAAATTTCCTTTAGTTCTAGTCCTGCCCTTCCTAAATCTGTATGTACCTAAACTCAGTACATATCATTAGGTTCTGTTTTTCTTCTCCATCTTATGCTCTTAGAAAACTTGTTTATTACAGCTCACTTATACAAAAATAACAAGGTCCTTCTTGTTTATTTGTTTGTTTGTTTGCTTGTTTGTTTGAAGTGATATATATTTCACTTAACCCTATTAAAAGATATGTATGCATCTCAAAGAAGAATAGATCTGTCATATCTGACCAGCTCTATGAGGACAGTGTGGCATAGAAAATGAAACAACTGGAAATGGTTATCAATTTTTAAATATTTGATGCATTGTTATTATTACTATCAGCAAAAAACAACAGCTAAAAAGACAACTAGATTCAACTGTTTACTGTGGAAGAATATACACAGTGTGTGTGTGTGTAACTTATTGTTATCTAGCAACAGGAGAATAACTTTATTGTCACTTTGAATGTACACTAACTGGTATACTGTACATTAAAATGAAATTTCATTGCACACAGCTCTCAAAGGGTCACCACCTCCAATATACACTACATAAACATGACAAAATAAATAAATACAAAATTATGCATATACCCACATATATGACAAATATATGACACAAAGAAACAACCCAGTCTAGTCCAGATGTATACATGTACATGGCCAGAAAAATTAATCTTGTGAGTTTACCAGACGGATGGCATAGGGAACAAAGCTGTTACAGAATCTGGTAGTCCTTCTAGAAATATTTCAAAACCTCCTCCCAGAGGGGAGCAACAGAAACAGACCATAAATTGGGTGTGTGGCAGGGTTGAAATTTACTTACCTTCACTGCCAGTTGTTTGAGCGTGCACGCCTCCTCCACACATGTGCAGAACCTTCTGTGCATGCACAGAGGGTCAAAAATGGGAGGTCATGACATCCGGGTGGGTGGGCAGAGCCTACTGCCGCTGCTGCTACCGGTTTGCTCAAGCCGGATAGAACCGGCTGAATTTCATGCTTTGAGCATTGTTATGTGCTTAAAGCACATATGCTTAAAAGCAGTATCCTGAATAACAAGAAGCAAGCTTCCTATAATCTTCTTGGCTGTCCTTCCACTCTCTGTATGGACTTTCTATCTGAGACGCTGCTGCCACCAAACCAAACAGTGATGCTGTTTGTTAAAACATTCCCAATTGTGCCTCTGTTAAAAGTGGCCAGGACAGAAGGAGAAAGATGTGCTCTCCTCATCCGATTCAGGAAACGCAGACACTAGTTTGCATGCTTCACTAAGGATAACGTGGAGAGACCAGTTCATACATGTATATGTATATGTGGATATAAACACGCACACGCAGACACACACATAATAAAGAGGGGAGAAATATATTCAGACCAGGGTTTGGGCTGAAATGGCATTAATTGTGCTCATTGAAGATCTCTGGTAGGAGATCTCTGGCAGGATGGAAGAAGTGCATCCATCCTGCTCTTCTTGATCTCTCAGTGGCATTCAATATCATTGCTCATGGCATCCTTCTAGGCCATTTCCAGGAACTGGGGGGAGGCAGCACTCTATTGTCTGTTCCGGTCAGTATTGATAGAGGAAAAGAGATCTAGCCCATGGCCCCTATTTTGTAGGGTGCTTCAGGGCTCTCCTTCTATTTAACATTTACATGAGGCTGCTAGGTGAGGTGATTCATCAGTTTGGGTTGAGATATCATCAGAATGCAGATGGCACTCACCTTTATATCTCTACCCCAGGTCCCTTGAGTGATGCTGTGGCCATCCTATCCCGGCGTCTGGAGGCTATGGGGACTGGATGAGGTGAAACAGGCTCTGACTCAACTCTAGCAAGACAGAGTGGCTATGAGTATTTGAACCCCCAAGACAAGGTTCTTCAATCTCTGGTTCTGGATGGGGTTGCACTGCACCAAACAGACTCGGTGCACAATTTCCTGGATTCATAGCTCCTGCTCAAAGAACAGGTGATTGCTATGGCTAGGGAGGCCTTTGCATTATCTTTGGGAGGTGACCCAGTTGCACCCATACCTGGACTGGAAGGCCATGCTCACAATAACTCACTCCCTTGTAACCTCCAAGTTAGATTATGGACGTGGAGCTGCCCTTGAATACCATTTGGAAACTCCAACTGGTGCACAATGTGGTTGCATGGATAGTAAATGTGCTAGATATGCAGTGCATATAACATTATTCCTATATAAACTGAGCTGATTATGAATGTGCTTCTAGGTGCAATTCAAGTTGCTTACCTATAAAGCCCTACATGGCTTGGGATTGGGGTATCTAATGGATAGCCTTTTTAAAAAAAGTCTCTGCCCAAGCAGAATGGGCATGCTGTAGCTCCCATCACACGAAGAATGTCGGCTAGCAGGAACCAAAAGGCAAGCTTCTTCTTCAATGGCTCCTGCTCTATGGAATATTTTTCTATAGATAAATAGTCCAGTATTTATGGTAGCAAAATAACTACTATTCCTGCACCTCCCACTTTGAACAAAATATTAAGCTTGCTTTTCACCCAATAAAAGTTATTTAATATTTAATAATTATTTAATATTGTTAACTGTAGAAGGAGTTGTTAAAGATAAGGATCTTGAAGGAGGGATTGAAGAACTGTCTAGACAAGAAGAGTTACATGCAATTCGAACAATAGCAAGAGAAGAGCTTTTAGGAGCAGTAGGTGGTTTTTCAGAGGATTTCTTTGCAGATCTCCCAGAGCCTAAAATAAAGCACCCCAGAAGTACAAGAGAGGTGGATCTGGACCTTGAACTGTTGGCGCAAGAACCAAAAGATCAACGTATAACTCGTGCAGCAGAGAAGCACAGACTAGAGAAGCAAAAACAGCAGAGGTCCATGGTACCACAAGAAGAGAAGGGGGACAAATGGGAAAATACAGAAATCAGAAGCAGTGGGAGGAGTGAGACCAAAGACCTCTGCTATTGCACAGGGTCTTCGGCAATTGCTCGATTCACTTCGTGAATCCTCAGATGACAGTTAGATTTCTATCATGGAATGTGAATGGATTGAACTCTCCACAGAAAAGAAGGAAAATATTTTATTATTTGAAGCAGTATAAAAACGATGTTGTTTGTTTGCAAGAAACTCATATTAGAACTCAGGATCAAAAATATTTGATAAATTCTAAATTAGGATCACATTTTATATCTTCTAGTTCTGGGAAAAAGAATGGATTAGTTTTGTATATTTCTAAAAGATTACCAGCTAAATTTATAGAATCGGATGATGATGGAAGATATATTGCAATTGAAATAAATATACAGAATGTCCCGTTGCTTTTGATTGGAATTTATGCTCCAAACCAACAGCAGGAAACCTTTTATAAATTATTATATGCTAAAATATTGCAATGGAATTATAAGTCAATTTTGATTATGGGAGATTGGAATGGTGTGATTGACACAACTTTAGACAAGAAGACATCGGCTAAGATGGGGAGTAAACTACCACAGACGTTCTTTGTGATGAAAGAAGAATTAGAATTGAAGGATGTATGGAGAGTTCAACATCCGAAGGAATTGGACTTTACATTTTTTTCGGATAGACATAAATCCTTTTCTAGGATTGATTTTATGCTGGTTACATCTTATTTACTTACTAAAATGATTAAGACTAAGATATTTCCCAGAACTTTAACGGATCATAGTCCGATATGGATGGAAATGGAATTTGGCAAGAAGGAGAGAAGATCTTGGAGAATGAACGAGAACCTGTTTAGATATGAGAATAATATATTTGACCTCAAAAAACATGTCAAAGAATTTTTTCAACTGAATTTGAACAAGGGTACACCTATTGAAGTTGTCTGGGATGCAAGTAAGGCATATATGAGAGGTGTACTGATTTATATGAACTCTAAGCATAGGTCAACTCAACAAAAGATAAGAATAGAATTGGAGTCAGAAATAAAGGAAAAAGAACAATTGCATATAAAGAATCCAACCGATGAGAAATTACAGGAAACTATAAAACTTTTGAAGGACCAATTTCAAATGCTCATGGCTAATCAAACGGCAACTAATTTGCAATTTGTGAAGCATAATACTTTTTGTAATGCCAATAAGCCTGGTAGATGGTTGGCCTACACTTTGAGAAAACAACGAAGTTCTCGTATAATTGATACTATTGAATATAAAGGTAAACAAGTTTTCCAACAAAGTTTAATACAACAAGCCTTTTTAGATTATTATTCCAACTTATATTCCAAAGATAATATAAAGAATGACTTTATTGATGAATATCTTGAGAAGAGGAGAGTTACTAAAATTTCAAGAGAACAAAAGGAAAGAATGAATCAAGTTATAACGTCTGAAGAGATCTCATTTGCAATAAAACAATTGAAAACAGCTAAAGCTCCTGGGACGGATGGATTGACAGCAGTATATTATAAAACTCTACAATCAGAATTGGTTGAACATCTTAAGGACTTATTCTGTAGTATACAGCAGGGTGGTAAAATACCCCCCTCATGGAAGGCAGCCTTTATTTCACTGATACCAAAGGAAGATGGTTCTTCAAAACCAGAAGATTTTAGACCAGAAGATTTTATCTCTCTTGAATACGGATTATAAAATTTTTGCAAAAGTATTAGCCAACAGATTGATGCCAGTTATCCAAGAGGTGATTCACCATGATCAAGCTGGTTTTATAGAGGGCAGATACATGAAGGACAATGTGAGGCAACTCATAGATTTATTGGAATATCTTGAGAAAAATAAACAGATCTCTGCAGCGCTGGTGTTTTTGGATGCGGAAAAGGCCTTTGATCGAGTCAACTGGGATTTTCTAAAAAAGACTTTGCTTAAAATGGACTTTGGGGATCAGTTTATACATGCAATTTCAGCGATTTATCAAGAACAGACAGCACAAATAGTTATCAATGGAAGTTTAACCACTAATTTTCATATACAAAAAGGAACTAGACAAGGTTGTCTGTTATCTCCACTGTTGTTTATTTTAACCTTAGAAGTTTTGTTGAATTCCTTACGGGACTTGAATAATCTGAACGGAATAGTTATAAGGCAAAAGGACTATAGAACAAAAGCATTTGCAGATGATCTTGTTGTTACCCTAACACGACCTTTGGAATCAATCATTCAGATGAAAAATATTATAGAGGAATATGGTTTGGTCTCAGGTTTTAGATTAAACCAGAAAAAGACTAAGATGATAGTTAAAAACATGCTGGAACCACAAAAGAGTGAACTAGAAAGGTTGGCAGGTTTTGAAATAGTGACAAAGGTGAAATATCTAGGAGTTCAGGTTGCAGCTTCTAATATAAAACTCTTTCAAAACAATTATGAGGTTTTGTGGCGTAAGATTCAAAAAGATCTTGAAATTTGGAAGAAACTGCAACTATCTTTACTTGGCAGAATAGCAGCAGTTAAGATGAATGTTCTACCTAGATTCCTGTTTTTGTTTCAAATGATTCCGGTGCTTAAAAGTGATAAAATCTTGGCTGAATGGCAATCAGGACTAAATAAATTTATCTGGAATGAGGAAAAAACCAAGAGTTAAATTTAAAATAATGCAAGATGTTCGTGAAAGAGGTGGCCTTAAAATTCCAAACTTACGTTTATATTATGAAGCTGCAGTGTTGACGCAAGTGGGTGATTGGTTTGGAACAACAAAAACTGAAATTTTGAATATAGAAGGCCATGATTTGGACTTTGGTTGGCATGCATACTTATTTTACGAAGACAAGTTGGATAACGTATTTAAAAGTCATATATTGAGACATGCTTTGATAAGAGTTTGGAAGAACCAGCTTAAATTGGATTACAAAATACCTTTGTGGTTGGATCTTGGGCAAATCATCCGGAATATAAAGTCACTCGGGGGGATTTTATACAAAGAGATGCTTTTTAATGATGGGGGCAGATGGAGTTTGAAACCTTTGAAAACTCTGTTGGCAGAAGGGAGGAATTTAACTTGGTTGCAGTATTCTCAACTTCAATCAAGATGGAGAGAAGACCAGAAAATTGGTTTAATGCTACATGAAGAAGATTTGGTGACTCAGATGAAACGGAAAGGGCCGATGCATATCAAGAGGGTTTATAATTTATTGTTAGAAAGAGATTCAGAGAGCGAATTAGTTAAAGATTGTATGATAAAGTGGGCACAAATTTTTGCAAAACCAGTTATGTTGGAAACATGGGAAAAGATCTGGGTCCAGAATGTCAAATTTACTCAAGCACAGAATCTGCAGGAAAATTTCTATAAAAAGTTTTATAGATGGCATTTAGATCCCAAGAAATTGTCATGTATGTATCCAAATGTTCAACCTAAATGTTGGAGGTGTAATTGTTTGGATGCTACATACTTTCATATTTGGTGGACCTGTAGAAAAGTGAAAGCATTTTGGATTAAACTCTGGTGGGTTATGCAGAATGTTTTGAAAAAGAAGCTTCAATTTTCTCCGCAATTGTTTTTGTTGGGTATAGTTAAGGATTGCTCACCAAGTGAAACGAGATTGATTTTGTATATGATTACTGCAGCTAGGCTACTGATTGGACAATATTGGAAAAAAGATAGTGTACCTACTATAGAGGAATGGACATCGAAAATGGTTAATTTTGCGGAAATGGCTAAGATTTCTGCATACTTAAAAGACAGGACCCATGAAGCCTTTGTTAGGGAGTGGAAGAAATGGATAGATTATGTGCAGAACAAATATCAAACAAAGAAGTTTAAATTAGTATTTGATTCATAATTATTTTTATTATAACTATTTTATTAAATATTTGAAATTATATTGTTATTTAGAAAACTTATGTTATATATATTTACTATATCACTACTTAGAAAAGTTATAATGTTAAAAATAAGTTTATATATATTTGTTATACTGCTGTCTAGAAAAATCTTAAGAATATCTGTTAAGTTTTTTATACATGACTTACGGTTAGTATATATTTGATTTAGGGGAAAAAATATAATGTTAAAAGTACTTGATAAGTATGTATATATGATTTATGTTTAGCATATATTTGATAGATTAACTTTACCTTATTCAATTTTAAAATTTATGATATGTTATCTGGATTTCACCTATATTTTTTTGTTTAATATTGATTGATATATAAGATTAATGTTTTACTAGTAAAGGAAGCCCAGGGAGGGAAGGGAGAGGAGGGAAGGGAAGGGAAGGGGGGGTGGACGGGAGGGGGGAAAAGGGGGGGAATGGGGAAAAAACTGTATTGTAAAACCTTTTCAATTAAAAAAAAGTTATTTAATATTTTGAAAATATTATTTGTGCTGAGATGCAATAATCAGTTCAAAGTGAGACTGCTAATTAATAACCGGTTAAAAATGTAAGCATAAAGAAAATATTAAAAATGTGATATATGTTTTCAGATGTAAAGAAAATTAATATTCAGAATGTAATCCTTAACATCTGCTGCCCTAATTAAATAGGACTTATGCTAAACATATTGTTGTCAAGTCTCATAAAATCAAGTTTAAAGAATGGCCAAGAAATCAACATCCTGATTGCTGTAGATTTTGGATGTATAATAAGAGATAGCAGAGGGGAATCAGATGGATAAGGTGATGGAATTATGTGTGATCTATTTTTTTTTTTCTGGAGAAGAGGAACAGTTTAACTCATTAAGTGCAGTTTCTCAAGTTCCATAGCCCTCATTTAGCCTGTTAGTGTGATTTTTAATCAAACTGTTGGTTACTTGACTGAGAGAAGTTTGAGATAATTTATTCTTTCTGATCTATCCCAAGGAATTAATTTCACAGGCTGCAGGGTAGTTTACTGTAACATAAAATGGTTCTCTTTGTGCTGTACGATGCCCGCACATCATGCATTCTATATTTTCTATGTATGCAATGTGAGTCCTTGAGGCTTAGCTGTCCAAGTGTTTGATGTTGTAGAGAAAATAATATATTGAAAGAATTGAACGCTGCCTTCCTCATTAATAAGGCCTGGTTTCTAAAATCCAAGAAGATTGCTGAATGGTGAACAGGAAAGAGAACATCAATCACATAAATATTCATGATTCTATTATTAAGGAAGATTGCAAATCAATATGCTTTTATTTGCTTTTCTTTTTGCTTTTAACTCAAAGTTCTTTATAAGCTTGGACCAATAAGATACCATTGCTCTGCTTATTTTTAAATGCAAATCCCTTCTTTTCTCTCTCTCTTAGTTTTGATACATTTATACAAGAGATATGGGATTGGCTGTGTTTTATAGATTTAGACTTTGTCTTGCTCAAATCCTTAAACTATTGCCTGTTTTTCAGAGGTGATATTCAGCCGGTTCGCACCAGTTCATGTGAACCGTTGGTGGAAATTTGGCCAAGGTGACTGAAATGGTAGCAATGGCTGGCTGGCCATACCCCCAAACCGGTCCCCCAATTGCCGCTCACTTGCCCCACCCACCATGTTTGTCACCACCATGTTCTTCAAACATGCACATCCCATTTCCTTGCAACTCCAATGGGATGCACACGAAGAACATGACGGTGATGGCCGCAGCTTTTTCTGCGACCTCCAGTACTTTTTTGTGGCCTTTGCCAGCTGCTTTCCAGCAGTGATGGCTGGCTGGTGGCTGCCAAAAACTCCGGTCAGCTTGCCTTCTGGACTCTGGACCCACTGCCATGGAAGTTAAGCAGCCGGAATAAAGAGGCGGTGGTGGGGAGGAAGCAGGGCTAGGGCCGGGGCTGCTAAAAGAGGGGAAATGGGGGCAATTAGTGAAGGGAGGGCAGGGGTAGATAGGTGGAAATTCAAAAAAAATTCCTACCTTTTCCTGTGGGCGTGGCTAGGTGGGGGGGGGTTATGTGACTGGGTGGGCGTGAGTGATGTCAAGTTGGCCATGCCCACTCAGTCATATGCCTCCCCCACCGAGCCACACTCACCGAGCCAGTAGCAAAAAATTTTGAAACCAATCACTGCTTTGCTTCCATGTTTCTAACGATTTGTAGATTCCACCCTCCTGTGCTTGGTCTGGGTTCTATGGCTATGAGAGTCACAGCCTCAAAGTGTGTAAGTAGAGTCTCTATAATTAAATATAGGTAGTCCACAACTTACAACCACAACTGAGCCCAACATTTATGTTGTTAAGTGAGACATTTGTTAAGTGAGTTTTGCCCTATTTTACGACTTTTCTTGTCACAGCTGTTAAGTGAATTTCTGCAATTGATAAATTAATAACCTAGTTAAGTGAATCTGGCTTCCCCATTGACTTTGCTTGTCAGAAGTGTTGTGGTCACCAGCAGCCTGTGGAGCTGGCAGTGGAGTCGGACAGCAATGAGGCTGAGGAAGATCATGGGCCAGTCCATCCCAGGAGAGCCACCAACAGCACTTCCGCCTGGTCCTGCAATGTCTTTGAAAGCATCATCTGTATGCTAAACTGGAGAGATGCCAGTTTTTCCAGTCTACCATTGAGTTCCTGGGACATTGCATCTCTCCTGAGGGCATTGCCATAAAGCTGAGCAAGATGGAGTCTTTGTGTAGTTGGCAACCTCCTTGAGGAGTGAAGGATGTCCAGCACCTCCTTGGATTCGCCAACTACTATTGGACTTTTATCCCTGGCTTTGGTGCCTTGACTGCAGCCCTCATTCAGCTTCTGCAGAAAAAAGTCCTGTTCCAGTGGGGTATCCCCGAGCAGCAGACATTCCAGGCCTTGAAACAGGCCTTCATGAAGGAGCCTATCTTGAAGCATCCTGACCCCCACTGTCCGTTTGTGGTGGAAGCAGATTCATCGGATGTTGCTGTTGGTGCGGTGTTGCTCCAGGCTTGCGCATCCGGTGGTACCCTCTTCCCTTGTGCGTATTATTCGTGGAAGTTCAACCCTTCCAAGCACAATTACACCATTTGGGAGGAGTTACTGGCCATTAAGACAGTGTTTGAGGCCTGGAGACATCTTCTGGAGGGGGCCTGGCATCAAATTGAAGTCCGGAAAGACCATAAAAACTTGGAGTTCCTACAGACCGCCCGGAAACTGAATAAACAGCAGATTCGGTGGTCCCTCTTCTTTGTCCGGTTCAATTTCTGAGTTACGTACATTCCCAGTAGTCACAACCAAAGGGCGGATGTGCTCTCGTGGAAACCGGAGTATTCCCACATCGAAGACCCGCTTCCGCTCTGGACAGTATTGCCTGTAGAGTCTTTCTCCATGGTTCAGGAACCAGTGAATTTACGGGCTCAGATACGGGAAGCACAGTGGCACAATGCTTATGTGGAGCAACAGAAGGGCCCGATTCTTCATGGACGTTTCACGAGGAACTCTTGCGGTACTGAGACAGGCTCTATGTGCTGGTGGGGCCGCTCTGGGGACTTATCTTGTCACAGTGCCATGATAATCCTGCAGCGGGGCACTTTAGCCTCTTTAAGACATTACATCTAGTTTCCTGCACTTTTTGGTGGCCCTGATTGCGACATCATGTCCAGGCTTATGTCATGTCCTGTGTTCACTGCTGTCAGGCCAAGTTGGCAATGGGAGCCTCTCCAGGGCTGCTTCAGCCATTGCTGACACCAGAAATACCCTGGGATGCCATTTCCATGGACTTCTTGATGGATTTGCTTCTGTCTTCTGGATTCACAATCGTGTTTGTGGTGGTGGACATGTTGATGAAAATAGCGCATTTCATTCCATGTCAGGGGTTACTGATGGCTTGCGCCACTGCCCACATGTTTATCCAATACATCTTCCAGCTGCACGGCCTACCTGATAGGGTTGTTTCGGACAGAGGGGCTCAATTTACAGCCTAGTTTTGGAAAGGGCTGATGACGGTCTTGGATGCGAAAATCTGCCTATCATCGGCACATCATCTGGAAACCGACAATGGGATTGAGAAGGTTATCAGCAATCTGGAGCAATACCTGCGCTGCTTCGTGAACCAGCAACAAGACAATTGGTCAGACTATTTGGCAGTAGCAGAGTTCACGTTCAACAACTCACAGCACACCTCCACACAAATGACCCCATTCCTGGCCAATATAGGATACCATTCTCGATTCATGCAACTTGATTCCCTGGTACCGGCAGCTAATGACTATTTGTCTGAGTTGCAGGCTGTCCATCAGTTGGTACAATGGTATCTAGAGAAAGCCAAAGAGGACTATAAAAGAGTCACAGGCCGATCACAGCGGGCAATGACACCATTGGCTGTGGGGGATCGGGTTTGGTTGTCCACCAGGTACCTTCCATTAGAATGGCTGGTCAAGAAGTTAGACCACTGGTACCTTGGTCCATTCCTTGTGGAGACAATTAACCCGGTCGCCTACTGCCTGACCTTGCCACACTCGATGCGTGTCCACCCTGTCTTTCATAGGTTCCTCCTTGTCCCAGAACGACCAGCCTCTCCGCCCTGCCAACCTGACCGTCCCCAACCAGCGTCACGAGATGGAGATGAACCACCTGAGTATGAGATCACCAGCATATGGGACTCCCGGTAGCTGAAAGACGGTTCTAGTATCTCATTGAGTGGAAGGGATATGGGCCAGAGTACTTCACCTGGGAGGATGAGACCTCTATACATGCACCTCTCTTGATGAAAGCCTTCCATGACCAAATCCCAGCATGGCTGCATCTGGATCGTCAGACCTGGCGGAAGGGCCCTGCGGTGAGGGATAGTGTTGTGGTCTGCCAGGAGCCTGCGGAGCTGGCAGTGGAGTCAGACAGTGATGAGGGTAAGGAAGAACATGGGCCAATCCTGGAGCCTGGGGAAGGCCCAGATGAGGGCTGTGCATCGGAGGCAGAGATGGGGCCAGGGCTATCGGGGAGTGATGCACGGACTTCGGAGCCTACAGACGCTGACAGTAGAGAGGCAGAGGAACAGGAGGAGCCTGTTCCTAGTGCATGTATGAGAAGAGCTGCCAGAAGGCAGGAGCAGCTAAAGCAGAGAGGACAACTCGGGAGTAGGGCCAAGAGATGATTGGTCCCTCCCAGAAGGCTTAAAAAACCAGCAACAGCTCTTGGCCACTTTGCCAGAAAACAATCATTGAGAGATTTGCTTTGTGTTTGAATGTATTTCTTTCTTGTCAGTGTCTTCTGTTCCTGAACTGTTGCCAAGAAAAGCCTTTGGCAGTTTGCCTAATTATCCCAAGATCAGAGATAAACTGAAGAATGGTGTTTTGAGAACTTTGTTTTCATTTAATTTGGAATACGCTGAGAATAAGTTAATTTGTTTTGTTTTTTGGAACTGTTTTGCATTTAATACTAACTATGTGGGCCTGGGTCACAACAAGAAGGTCACAGAAGGTGATCACATGACCTTGGGACACAGCAGTGGTCATAAATGTGAACCAGTTGCCAATCATCTGAATTTTGATCACATGATGATGGGGATTCTTGCAAAGGTCATACCTATGAAAAATCGTCATAAGTCACATTTTTCAGTGCCATTGTAACTTTGAACAGTAATTAAATGAACTGTTGTAGATTGAAGACTACCTGTAATAATGGTGCTTGTCCAGATCGCCTGATCCAGTAGTGATGGCAGCGGGTGGTTCGGAGAACCGGTAGCAAAAATCCCTGCCCGCCCCCCCAATGCCCAGCTGAGCCGCACAATCATCAGAGGCTTTTTTTTTAATTTTTAAAACCATTTTTTCTACAACCTCTGAAGAGATTGTAGAAAAAATGCTTTTAAAAGCCTCTGATGATCCCAGCTGAGTTGCCTGAATGGCAGAGGCTTTTTTTCTTTTAAAAGCCTCTGATGATCCAAGCTGAGTTGCCTGATCGGCAGAGGCTTTTTTTCTTTTAAAAGCCTCTGACAATCCAAGCTGAGCTGCTTGAACAACAGAGGCTTTTTTTTCTTTTAAGGCAACTCAGGCAACTCAGATGGGATCGTCAGAGCCTTTTGAAAGCATTTTTTACAACCTTTTCGCCAAAGAGGTTGTAGAAAAAATGGTTTTAAAAATGAAAAAAAAATGGCCACATTCACCCAGTCACATTACCCCCCCCAAGCCACGCCCACAGAACCAGTAGTAACAAATTTTAGATTTCACCACTGATCTAACCACCTTATTAGCTCCTCTAATTGGCAGTACCACCCATCACATCAACAATTCACAGGACTTCACCAGCAAGTTTTGGAAATTAAAACTGGACTGAGATGAGACCATGGTTTCCTATCATGTGACTTCTCTCTTCACCTGCATTCCAACTACCAAAGCTGTCATGGTAGTGAAAAAATGACTGCTACAAGACAGCACCTTAGGTGAACCAACCTCAGCCCAGAACACATACGTGCCATGCTGGACCTTTGCTTGATCACTACCTATTTTAAATACAATGAAGGCTTGTACAGAGAAAAACACAGCTGCACCATGGGTTCACCTGTGTCCCCCATTGTAGCCAATCTCTACATGGAAGAGGTAGAAATCAAAGCCCTAGACTTTTTCACAAGAATTCCACCCACTCACTAGTATTGGTATGTGGAGGATACTTGGGTCAAGATCAAACCACAGGAATTGGAAGCATTCACTAAACATATCAACTCTATGGACAGATACATCAAATTCACATGGGAAGATGTTAAGGAAAATAGTCTAGCTTCCTGGACTGTGCAGTACATATTAAGGAAGACAGAAGCATTGAAATTTACAGAAAACCCACTCATACACATCAATATTTACATTTTGATTTCTACCACCCACTGGAGCACAAAATGGGAGTCATCAGAACCTTATACTGTTGCTATTTCTTCATGGTATAGGACCAATGATCAAGACTCAGTTTATGATTGTTTAATCATATTTATTTGTTTCTCTTACTTGCAGAAGAGATCACCAGACAAAGAGCACAAGTGCAACAACATCAGTATATATATACAGGGGTCAGAGCAAAAGCTAAGGATGAGTTAATGGGAGGGACATTGAGTATGATTGTGAGTTAACCCTTACATATCTACATATATACAGTTGGGATATTTTCATCTGTAACATATACCACCAAGCTGAAGGCCTGCTTACCAGCAAAGATGGGAAAGAAAAAAAATGTAAACACATCAAGGAAGCCATCAGAACGTGTGGCTATCCCAAGTGGGTCTTCATCAAATCTCAAAAAAGACCCTACAGGAGCTCTTCTGTAACAGACAAGGATAAACAAAGCAATGTTGTCATTCCGTATGTTGCAAGTATATCGAAAAAGCCCAGGAGGATCTTCAACCATCTTAGCATACATGCACACTTCAAACCCAAGAATACGATAGGGCAGAAGCTTGTCCACCTCAAGGATAAAACACCCAGACAGAAACTGAGCAACATGGTATATGCAGTGCAATGCAGTGAGCCTTGTGCAGATCTGTGCATTGGGGAAACGAAACAACAACTTCATAAGTGCATGGCACAACATAGGAGAACAAACACATTAGGACTAGATTCAGCAATCCATTTGCATTTAAAAGACACAGGCCACTCTTTTGAAGACAACAAAGTCCATGTTTTGGACAGAGAGTATCTCTGGTTTGAAAGAGGGGTTAATAAGGCCATTTATGTCAAAATTGAACAGCCCTCTCTCAATAGAGGGGATGGGATACAACATCGTCTATCTCCAATCTACAACACAGTTCTTTCAACAGTTCCAAAAAGGCTCCACACCAATTTGTACCACTCAGATGACCCTGATGACACAGATGACTTTAATGATCTGCTAAAAGAATGCAAATGACCAGCTGTCTGCAAGGAGTATAAATCCTTTCATTTCCCACCATTTAGTCAGAACTGAAGAAGCTTCTTGGATGAGAAGCAAAACTTCTTCAAAGAAAAACCAGAAAGTCCAGTTGGGGTCATGGCTGGCTCTATAGGCAAAAGAGGAAATGCAAATCCTAGGTGTTTGTCTGAGTTAAACTTGTCTTGCCTAATTGCTTATCTTGAGTTTCTCTCTGAACCAATCTTTCTGAATGGATTATGAAATCTGCATTTCTAAAAGCCGGCTTCCTAAATTTCTGCTTGGGACAGGGAGACTGGTGCTGGTTTCTGCCTCCCTTTTTCCCCCATTTCTCCTTTAGGGGAAATATTCTATTCTGCTTTTTTAATATTTCCCAAAAACATTTCATTCTTAGGAGGATGGGTGGGTGCTGATGTTCTACACTTCAAAGCAAGGATATTTTCTTCTCCACTGCAAATCAGGCTTCAAAATCACATTGACTCAACTCATATTGAGGGTAACTGGTGGGAAATTGGAGAAGGAGCCTTCAAGATACAAAAATACCCCATTTGCCAAGAAAGGTGAATGTTCAGGGACAGTGAAGGAATAAACTTCATTATCTTCTTTACATATTCATTAAAGTCATGTAAGAAATGACTGGAAAGAATATGGGTAAAATATTTATCTGAGGCTCTTTTGCACAGCAGCTATAAAAAGTCTGCTGATCATACTTCCACTCTTCACTTCTGTCTCAGCAGAACGAGAATTCTGTCTACCTGAGAAGCAAGAGGAGGAGGAGAAGGGACGGTCTCAGAGATTGGTCCACCTCTGCTGTTAGTTATCATTCCATGAGATAAGGAGCCATTTCTTGCCATTTCTTCCCCTCCCTCTATGCCCCATTTTCCTTCCTGCATCTAATACACCCAGCAAAGGAAGTGGAGAGAGGGACAAGAGATTCAATCCCTCCCTCTTTCCCATTCACTGAGCTGAGCGAAGCATGATGGTTGGAACTTTTTTTTTTACTTTTTAAGCATTTTTTACTACCGATTTAGGCGAATAGGTAGTAAAAAAAATGTTTTAAAAAAGTAAACAAAAAGGCTCAGATGATAGTGCAGCACAGCTGTGATCGTAGGAACCTTTTTTTCTTTTTAAAAGCACTTTTTACTACCTATTCGCCTGAACCAGTAGTAAAAAATGCTTTAAAAAAGTTTTTTAAAAGGTTCCCAAGATCGCGCACCACAGCTGATTCCCACCTCGCTGTTCTACTTACCTTCCCAAGCCTCCTTTTGTCGTGTAGTGCGCATGTGTGTGCAGTGCACATTTGGTGACAGCATGTGCTTGTCACACAGCATATGCTTGGCATGCAGCACACATGCACAGCCAGCAAACCAGTAGCAAACCGGTTCCGATCTCATCACTGCTTTCTTCACACAATGACGTTCTTTAACAGCTTGGTCAGTATCTTTTCTCAGCCAAGTCATCATAGCAAACTTGCCACAACCAACTCGCCATGGCCAACTTGCCACAGGATGACTTGTTGCGGGACAAAAGAATATTGAAGAAATGGTAAAATAGAATCATTAAAGAAAGGATGCCAAAGAAGGGACAAAATGAAATATGAATGACAAAAATTAAAATAATGTTTTTATTATTTTAAATAATTAAATTGAATGGTTGAATTGTCCTGTGGCAAGTTGTCCCGTAGCAAGTTAGCCACAGCAATTTGACTGTATCAAGATGGCCTTGGCGAGTTAGCCGTGGTAAGTTGACTGCAGCGAGTTGTCTTATTTAGATCTGAAGAGTCTCTGACATTCCCTCCTACTGTGGAAAGAAAAACATGAGAAAAAAGTTATTTGACTGCCTTTTTATGGGACAGAGGAAACAAATGCTTTTGGTGCAAGGGAATGGCACTAACACCCTCCTTTCCTCCTCTTTTTCTTCTTCTGATTGTCCAGGCACCCACATATGGGAGCAGTGGTGGGATATTGCCGGTTCTAGGGGGTTCGGCTGAACCCTTTGTTAAATTGCTGGCTTGCCCCGCCCCTCTGCACCACTATTTATTGCCAATAAATAGTGGTGGGCGAAGGGCAGGTGAGCCAGCAATTTAAAAAAGGGTTCAGTGTTTTTTTGTAATTTTATTGGCCCTCGGAGCTTCAGCATAGGCTAATTAGCCCTTGATTAGATCGGCTCCCGACTCTCAGCTGATTTGCTCTCAGCTGTTTTGCGCAGGCTCTTTTGCAAGCTGTTGTTTTGCAAGCTCTTTGCTTGCTGCAGCGTGCTGGAGAAGTTTTTTTTCCCTAGCTGAAACAAAACTGAAAGTAAAGCAGGCTCTGCTGCAACGTGACAGAATGAGGCAGGGAGAGAGGTTTCTTTTTCTTTTTGCTCACCAAAAAAGGTAGGTGCAAACAATGGGAAATTTAGGGCAAAGAGGAGAGCTCAAGATTTTAAAACACAAAAGAAAAAAAGGTCTATTTATTGTATATTGTGTTGAAAGCAGAAATGGTTAAATTATGGTTTGGAGGAATATATGGGGGAAATTATTTAGTTTATTATTATTGGTAAATATAATTAATTGATTTGTAAGAAATTGGATTGCATCGAAATAATTGGAATATTCATGTTCATATTGATTAATATAAAAAAGGTAGTTATAACTGGTTTATATAAAAATGTTGAATTTGTATTAAACAATTGTAATATTAAATAATTAACCAATGTGAGGATGGATATAAAAATAGATGACAATGGGAAGGGGTATAATATAGAATAGAAGGGAAAAATTGAATTTGATTAAGATTAGAGATGAGGATGAAGGGTAATATTGGTTTTTTACAAAAATAGATGAGGAATAAATATGGCAAAAAGGAAATATAGAAATTGTAAATTTAATTGAAATTTACACTGTTTAATTTTGTGAACCGGCCAAACTCTCTGTTCAAAGAAAATACATTGTATGTTTGTATGTGTGTTTCTAATTATTGTTATTTATTCATTTTTGTTCTCTTTTATTCTTTAAAGTATAACAATTCATTCTTTATCTTAATATCTTTATATTCGTTTGGGGTTGGCTTTCTTCCCTTTCATCTTTTTTATTGTACAGCAATCTTTCTCCTCAAACCTACCACCTCTCTCTTTTCTTTCCTTCTTACTTTCTCTTCTTCCCCCTCTTCTTCTCCTCCCTACTTCTTCTTCCTTTCTCCTTCTCCTCCTCTCTTCCTCTCTTACCCTCACTCCTACTCTAATTTCCCTTCCTTTCCTTCATCCTTCTCTATTGCTGTATCCTTGTATGCATATGGACTACTCAGAGGGCTGAAAAAGTTATTTCTGACTGGTCCTTGCACTTTTGACCAGTCCTCAAACTTATGACTGTCCTCACTTTTTACATTTTTTGCCCTATCTTATCACCATGGAGTAGAGAAGCAGTTGTGAAATTATGACATGGTTGTTAAGAATGCTACAATGGGCATAAATGATGATCAGTCATAAGTGCGAAGACCGGTCAAAAGTGTGAGGACCTGTCAGAAATCACTTTTTTCAGCCCTCTGTTCTGTCCCTGTCACACACACACACACACTCAGACAGTCAGTCGGGGGTTAAATAAACTGGCAGGCAACCAATTAGTCCAATAAGACACTTGGCAGCAATCCCAGCAGCTGCTTGCCAAGACCTTTTATCAATTTAGAAGAAAATACACACCACAACAATTGTCTAGGAATAAATCTGAAGCCGAGATGCAAAGTGATTCCAAGGGATTAGTTAGTTTTGTCCGTCACAGAGTCTGAATGCTTAACTCACCCCCTTTTATAGCCTGTGGGGTGTGGTCCAGTGAGTCAGCTAATCACGGGCACGCCTTTTCTTCTGTTGCGCGCGCCTGTCCCTGCAACGCTGGCAAGGGTCCAGCCAAGACTCATTACCCTTATCACTGTCCACCTGTGGCTGCAGGGATGTGTTTGGCTCTGGGCCTATCTCTTGCCCTTCGGTGTCCACCGGAGGCATTGCCAGAGAGGAGGGTCCTGGAGAAGGAGGCCTTGCCAACTCCTCTCCCTCACTCTCAGAGTCCTCTCCTGCTGATGACACAGGCTCAGGCAACAGAGCCACAACACTATCCCCCACCGCAGGGCCCTTCCCCCGCTGCTGACGGTCAGGACGCGGTCGGGATGGGAACTGTTCATGGAAAGCCCATACCAGGTCAGGAGCATGAACGGAGGAAGCATCCACCCAAGAGAAATCCTCGGGCCCGTACCCCTTCCAGGCAGTCAGGTACTAGAAACGGCCCTTTAGCCAATGGAAGTCCCGGATGCTGTCCACCTTGTACGTCGTGGAGCCGTCCTCGGCGACCGTGGTCGGGGAAGCAGGTGTCGTCGGGCATCGGAGGCAGCACAGCGGAGCCTCAGGGACCAGAAGGGACCAATGGAAAACAGGGTGGAGCTGCATAGACCATGGCAGGGTCAACCAGTAGGCTACCGGGCTGATGACTACCTCGATGGGGAAGGGACCGATGAAACAGTGGTCGAGCTTCTTCGCCGGCCGATCCTTGGGGAGGTGTTTCATGGACAGCCACACCTGATCCACAACCTCCAGCGGTGGCGTGGCCTGTTGAGAGCAGTCGGCGACCCACTTATAGTCCTCCTGCGCCCGGATCAGCTGCCGACGCACCAGCTGCTGCACTGCTTGCAGCTCCGAGAGGAAGTCCTGGGTCTCAGGAACAAGGGAATCTGAGAGGGACAGAGGGAACAGCCGTGGATGGTATCCCACATTGGCATAGAACGGGGTCATCTGGGTGGAGGTGTGTTGGGAGTTGTTGAAGGCGAACTCCGCCAGGGGAAGGTACTCGGCCCAGTTGTCCTGCTGCTGATTGACGTAGCAGCGGAGGTACTGCTCCAGGATGCCGATGACCTTCTCTATCCCCCCGTCAGTCTCCGGATGGTGCGATGGCAACAGACACACCTGCACCTCCAACAAAGCCATCAGGCTTTTCCAGAAGCGGGCCATGAATTGGGCCCCGCGGTCTGAAACCACTCTGTCCGGCAGGCCATGGAGGCGGAAAATGTGCTGCAGGAACAATCGGGCTGTGGTGCTGGCTGATGGCAGTCCATGGCACGGAATAAAGTGTGCCATCTTTGTAAGCATGTCCACCACCACGAGGACGGTGGTGAACGTGGCGGTTGGTGGCCGCTCTGTCAGGAAGTCCATAGAGATGGTTCCCCAGGGTCTCTCCGGTGTCGGCAGCGGCTGGAGAAGTCCAGGCGGTGGGCCTGATGCGGCTTTGGCCTGTCAGGATGGCATGCAGGATGTCACGTACGCGTGCACGTCGTGCCGTACCCGAGGCCACCAAAACGTCCGTGTCACCAGGTTCAATGTTTTAAAGAACCCAAAATGTCCTGCCATGGGGCTGCCATGGCACTGGTTCATGACAAGGGCTCAGAGCGGACTCGTGGGCACATACAGCCGGCCTCGGTGCTTCAACAAGCCCTCCTCCAAAGTCCAAGGGGAGGCAGGGCCGACTTCCACCTTCCGCTGTTGTGACCAGTCCTCCTGGCGCTGCGCTTCCTGCATCTGAGCCCGCAAGTCCATGGGTTCCTTGGCTGTGGCCAAGGATTCCGCTGGCAGCACCGTCCGCGGAGGCAGGGAGTCCTTTGGGGAGAAGTACTCCGGCTTGCAGGACAAGGCGTCCGCCCTCACGTTGTGGCTACTTGGGATATACGTCACGTGGAAGTTGAACCGGGCAAAAAAACAACGACCACTGGATCTGCCGCTGGTTCAACTTCCTGGCCGTCGTGAGGTGCTCCAGGTTCCGATGGTCCGTCCGCACCTCCATCTGGTGTCGGGCCCCCTCAAGATGATGCCGCCAAGCCTCGAACGTGGCCTTGATAGCCAGCAACTCTTTCTCCCAGATGGTGTAATTGTGCTCAGAAGGATTGAGTTTCCAGGAGTAATAAGTGCAGGGAAAAAGAGTGCCACCATCCACCGGGGCCTGTAACAGCACTGCCCCAATTGCCACATTGGACGCATCTGTTTCAACCACAAACGGACTATGTGGATTGGGGTGCCTCAGGACAGGTTCCGTGACGAAGGCCTGTTTCAGGACCTTGAAGGTCTGCTGCTGCGGGGGACCCCACTGAAATGGAACCTTCTTCCGAAGGAGCTGGGTCAGCGGCAAGATCAGGGTGGCGAAGCCCAGGATGAAGGTTCGGTAGTAGTTGGTGAACCCCAACAGACGCTGGATGTCCTTCACCCGACGAGGGGGTTCCCAACTATGCAAGGCCTCCACCTTACACGGGTCCATGGCGATGAGTTCAGGGGAGATGATGTGCCCAAGGAACTCTATGGAAGTCTGGAAGAAGAGACATTTCTTCAACTTCACATAGAGTTGATGCTCCCGCAGGCGCTGCAGAACCTGGCGGACGTGCTGGATATGGCTTTCCGGGGACCGGGAATAGATCAAGATGTCATCCAGGTATATGACCATGAACCGATCTAACATGTCCTGGAACACGTCATTCATCAGATGCTGGAAGACCGCAGGGTCAACCTGAACAGCAAGACGGTATACTCAAAGTGTCCATATCGGGTGCCAAACGCTGTCTTCCACTCGTCCCCCTCTCGCATCCGCACCAGATGGTAGGCTCCCCGGAGGTCGAGCTTGGTGAAAATCAAGGCCTCCGGCAACCTCTCCATCAGCTCCGGGATGAGCGGCAGGGGGTAGCGATTCCGCACGGTGATGGCGTTTAACCGCCGGTAGTCGCAGCAAAGGCATAGGTCCCCTGTCTTCTTCTTCCCAAAGAGGACTGGGGCCAAGAGAGGGGAGGATGAAGGCCGGATGAACCCTCGGGCCAAGTTTTTGTCTAGGAATTCCCGTAGGGCAGCCAACTCGGGCTCAGACATAGAGTACAGTCATCCTGTGGGCAAGGGTGCATTGGGCATCAGGTCCACTGGGCAGTCATAGGGTCGATGCGGGGGTAAGCGGTCCATCTCCTTTTCTCTGAAGACGTCGGCGAAGGGCGTCAGCTCAGGAGGCAAGGAGACAGCAGGAGTGGAGACGTCCTGGTCGGCACAAGTGTGGCAGATGTGGTGGACGTGCTGCAGGCTTGGGAAGGAGATGGCGTTCCTTGACCAGGCCACCTGCGGATCGTGGGCCCGAAGCCAGGCCATTCCCAAGACCAGCGGGAAATGCAGGTCCGTCGTCACATAAAATTGAATGGCCTCCTTGTGGGCCCCAATGGCGAGATGCAAAGGCTGAGTCGCGAACTTAATGGGCCCCGCTACAAGTTCCCGCCCATCGATAGTCTCGACCCTCAAGGGAGAGTCCATTGGAATCAAGGGGACCACAAAATGGGCCACAAAGGCCTGGTCCATAAAGTTCGTGGTGGCCCCCGAGTCCACCAGCGCATGTGCCTGAAGCCCCTCTGACTGGTTGGCCAACAACACCCGGGTGTCCAGGATCAGGTGTCGAGGGGGCCCAGAGTCCACCTCCGCTGAATCAGGCGGGGCAGTGATACATGCCCAGCCTAAGATTTCCCCCAGGCCAGGCCTGCCCCATTTCCCGGCTGGTCCTGCCAAGATTCAGGAACAGGCGTGAGCGCCCCACTACGCTTCCTGGGGCATGAAGCGGCAAAATGTCCAGCCTCCCCGCAATAGAGGCATAATCCCCCTTGACGTCTCCGCATCCACTCCTGGGCTGTCAGGCGAGGTTGGGCCGCTCCCAGCTCCATGGGCTCCTCTGCGGTTGCCACAAAATGCGGGGTGACCCGGGATGCTGTCAGTGCAGGACGTGGGGGTGTAGAAACGGTCAGGGGTTCCTGGATGGGCCGACGGGTCTTGCGCCATTGAAAGCGGGCGTCAATGCGCAGACACTGTGTTACGAGGGTCTGGGGTGAACCAGCTCGTCCTGCAAGTCATCGGAGAGGCCATCCTGGAAAGCGTCCCTTAACGCTGCATCGTTCCAGTCAGAGTCCTGGCCCAGAAGCCAAAATTCAGCCACATATTCCTGCAGGGGGCGCTTCCCTTGACGAAGGTCTTTGATGCACCTGGCTGCCGTCTGGGTCTTCAGGGGGTCCTCGTACATCACCCTCAGATGTTGCCAAAAGCCCTGTTAGTCTGCCAACAAGGGGCTATCGTGCAGCAACAGAGGCATGGCCCATCGGGCGGCATTGCCAGAGAGGAGGTTGATAACAAACACCACCCAAGCCTGGTCATCCGGAAAATCCTCCGGCCTCATAGCCATAAACAGCTGGCATTGTCCCATGAAAGCCGGGAACATCTCCTGCTGCCCGGAGAATTTATCAGGCACATTGATAGGGCTTTTCCGACAAGGAGGAGGAGAAGGTGGGGGGACAGCTGCAGGAGCATTTCTCAAAGCCAGCTGCGCATTTAGCTGGCCGACCTGCTGCTGCAGGAGTTGATTATCAGCTTGTAACTGTTGTAACAGCTGCTGCAGCTGTTAGTCCATCATGGTTAAACAATGGGTTAACTTTTGGGGTGACGGACAAAATGTTCTGTCCCTGTCACACACACACACACACACAGTCAGACAGACAGTCGGGGGTTAAATAAACTGGCAGGCAACCAATTAGTCCGATAAGACGCTTGGCAGCAATCCCAGCAGCTGCTTGCCAAAACCTTTTATCAACTTAGAAGAAAATACACACCACAACAATTGTCCAGGAATAAATCTGAAGCCGAGATGCAAAGTGACTCCAAGGGATTAGTTAGTTTTATCCGTCACAGAATCTGAATGCTTAACTCACCCCCTTTTATAGCCTGTGGGGTGTGGTCCAGTGAGTCAGCTAATCACGGGCACGCCTTTTCTTCTGTTGCGCATGCCTATCCCTGCGACACTGGCGAGGGTCCAACCACGACTCATTAGCCTCATCACTGTCCACCTGTGGCTGCGGGGACGTGCTTGGTTCTGGGCCTATCTCTTGCCCTTCGTTGTCCTCCAGAGGCATTGCCAGAGAGGAGGGTCCTGGAGAAGGAGACCTTGCCAACTCCTCTCCCTCACTCTCAGAGTCCTCTCCTGCTGATGACACAGGCTCAGGCAATGGAGCCACAACACCCTCTAGGTAGTCCTTTTGTGCATATGGACTACTCAGAGGGCTGAAAAAGTTATTTTTGACTGGTCCTCGCACTTTTGACCAGTCCTCAAACTTACGACTGTCCTCACATTTTACGTTTTTTGCCCTATCTTGTCACCATGATGTAGAGAAGCAGTTGTGAAATGACTGACACGGTTGTTAAGAATGCCACAAAGGGCATAAATGTGAGGATGGTCATAAGTGCGAGGACCGGTCAAAAGTGTGAGGACCAGTCAGAAATGACTTTTTTCAGCCCTCTGAGTAGTCCCTATGCACATAGCCATGCCCACCCCATCACATGACCAACTAGCCACACCTACACAGTCACATGACCAGCTAGCTACGCCCACCCAGTCATATGACCAGCTAGCCACGCCCACCCAGTCACATGATCACCAAGCCACACCCCCAACTAAGCCACGCCCACAGAACCGGTTGTTAAAAAAATTGAATCCCACCACTGTATGGGAGGATACCTTTTCTCCTTTAAACATTTTTTTTTAATTTTTTAAGACAAACAAACATTTAATACATCAGTCATCCCTTCCCTGTGACATCTCAGTGTTATCTTCCAAAATTATTCTTCTTTTTCTTCTTCCACAAGTTTCTTCTATCTTGATCTTCATCCAAATCATTATAACAATTCATTGCTAAAACAATATTCTAATCATCGAGTTTTTATACATAATTATAAAATTAATCATTTATATCTCTTTTCCAACTAATGATAAAAGTAATTCCATATCTTAAAATATTCTAACTCTTCCCTATCTTTAATCATCAAAGTTAATCTATTCATTTCTGCACAGTCTAAAATTTTTTTTATTACTTCTTCTTCCAAAGTTATTTTCTCTGCTTTCCAATTTTGAGCATAAACAATTCTTGCAGCTGTTATTACATGTATAATCAGGTAAATATTTCCCGTACTAATTTTTTCAGGAAGGATATCCAATAGGAACAACTCTGGTTTAAATTCAATACATAACTGTATCATTTCTTCCAACCAAGTTTTAATTTTGTAATTTTTTGTTTCAGGGCATGTCCACCACATATGGTAATAAGATCCTGGTAGTTGATTATATTTCCAACATTTAGCTGATTTATCTTTAAACATTTTTGCTAATTTCTCCGGTGGCATATGCCATCTATAAAACATTTTATATTGATTTTCCTTATATGTGGTGGACATTGTTAATTTGTAATTCCTTTCCCATAATAATTGCCATTTTTCAAGATCAATTGAATATCCAAAATTTCTTCCCCAAACTATCAGTTTCTTTTATTTGCTCTTCCTCCAATTCAATATACAACAAAAAAATATTTTTAAAAAAATATTAAATTTTCCTCTGTTCCTATGAGTATCCTATCCAGCTCAGTCTTTTCCAAATAAAAACCATATAGTTTAGCATATTTTTCATATCTTGTTTGTATCTGCATATACATATACCAATCTGTCTCAATTCCCTGTTCTTCCAGTTCTTGTTTCTCTTTCAATTCCCCTTTATCCTTATATCTAACAATATTTCCAAAATTTCCACTTCCGGTTTCGATCTCTTCGGCGCTGGGCGGCTCGTTTGATCGTCCGCCGCCCCCGCCGCTTGTAGAGCCGCTTTTTTACTCCAAAAGCGGCTTGGAACGCTCCCCCTTTGCAGTGGGGGGGAGCGAGAGTGGGCAGCAAAGGTTGAGCCCCAGAAGTGCTGCCAGGGTGGTTTCTAAGCCCTGGTAAGCGCTTTTGTTGGGGCTCCCTATTTAAGCTGCTGAAGCTCCGAGCGGCGTGGGACTTCTGCCTGTCAGAACAAGCTGGAGAGGAATCGAAACGAACGAAGCTAATTCCCAAGTGAAAAACAACTAGCTTGGTGAGATCTTTTGATGAATATAAAGTTTTTAATGAGTTTTCTTTAAAATTTGGAAAGCAAGCTGTTTGAAGTTAAAGTGTGTGAAAATGGCGGCTGATTAAAGCAGAGTCAGTGAAAGCGGAAGGAGAAAGTGCAACAAGAAAGCGAAAGTGTGTTTGGCTGTAATTGGACTTTGTTTACTCACAAGTTTTACAAGTTTTTTATAATAATAGTTCTTTAAAGTATCTTTTCTTCATAAAAGTTAATGGAATTTGCTCCTCTTTTGTAAACCTGGGGAGATCAGGAAAAGGAGGAAGATTTTTTTCTTTTCTGCCTGGATTTAAGCTCTGTTCAGGCATGACTTCAAAGAGAGCAGGGGGGGATTCCCCCACACACCAAACAAAGGAAAAGCCAGTGTCAGCTTCAAAGCAATTAAAACAGACACAGGATTGTGATATAGAAGATTTGAAAGTATTTATACATAAATATATGGGAGAACTCTCTGGCCAAATGAGTAAATTGGATGAAAGGTTGACTAAAAATCAAAAAGAAATGAAAACAGTGGTGGGGGAAGTTAAGGAGTTGGTGGAAGAAAAAACTGAAGGATTACAGCAGAGTGTAACCAAAGTAGCCACGGTTCTTACTGATGCTCTACTGGTGATTGAGAAAAAAGTGGAGGACTTAAATCTTGAAGTTGAAGCAAACAAAAAGGAAGTAAAAGAACAGATGTTTAAGGTGGGGGTGCAGAGCCAGAGGTTTGAAGAGGAGATTACCATGCTACAATTTCGAAATATGGAATTTGCTTTAAGATTAAGAGGCCTAAGAGAAAATAATCGTGAAAACCTGAGGGCAACCTGTGTGGAGGTGTTGGCGAAGATCTTGAAAGTTGAACCAGAGGTGGTGGATAACAGAATAGACAAGCTGTACAGAGCCAACTCACGTATCGCAAAACAGAGAAATTTGCCAAGAGATGTGGTAATTTACTTTACTGAGAGGAAATTGAGAAATGACATTTTGCAATACTCTTTTCAGTCTACGCTTCTACATGGTGGCAATCAAATTGGGGTTTTCAAAGAATTACCACCAAAGATGTTAAGAGACCGGAAAGACTTTGGTTTCCTTGTGAATGAGTTGAAGCGGCGTCAGATTCCATTTAGGTGGGATGTCCCTGTTGGTATTGTTTTAAGATTTGAAGATGTGAGATATCGTATCAATTCGGTGGAGAAGGCGGAACAGTTCTATAACAATGTGTTGAAAAAAGTTCCTTCACCTCGCTCTTCTACACTTATACCTATTGAAGATATCTCAGTTGAGCAGGTTTTTCAACAGGGACTGCTAAAGGAAGGTCAAGAAGCCCCAAGGGAGGAAATTCTAGGTGCAGTAGGAGGGGTATTAGAAGATTCATTAATAGATATCCCTGAGGTGAAACCAAAGCAATCCAGAGCCACAAGAGAGGTGGAACCGGATTTGGATTTACTGATGCAAGAACCCCAGAACCAACGTATAACCAGAGCGGCAGGGAAACAACGATTGGAAACATATCGGGAGAAGACACCACAGGAGGTGAAGGAAGCGAATGGGAAAAAGTTATACTCAGAAGCTGTGGGAGGAGCAAGACCGAAGACGTCGGCGGTTGCGGGAACTCTTCGCGAATTGCTTCGAGAGCTTCAGCCATCGTCAAAATGATACTTAAAATTTTATCTTGGAATGTGAATGGTTTGAATTCACCGCAGAAAAGAAGAAAAATATTTCACTATCTAAAACAATATAATAATGATGTTGTCTGCTTACAGGAAACTCATATAAGAACCCAGGACCAGAAGCTTTTAATCTCAAAAATTGGATTACAATTTATATCTTCTAGTGGGGCCAAAAGAAATGGACTTGTCTTCTACATTGCTAAAAGAATACCAGCTAAACTTATAGAAGCGGACGATGAGGGGAGATATGTTGCTGTCGTAATAACTGTACAGAATGTTGAAGTGCTTTTAATTGGCATCTACGCCCCGAACCAGCAACAGGAAAGTTTTTATAAAATGTTGAATGAGAAAATTTTGCAGTGGAATTACAAATCTTTTTTGATCATGGGAGATTGGAACGGGGTGATTGATGTAACATTGGATAAAAAGACATCTGCCAAGAAAGGGAATAAGTTACCACAGACTTTTTTTGCTATGAAAGAAGAATTAGAGTTGAAGGATGTTTGGAGAATTCATCATCCAGATGAATTGGATTTTACTTTTTTCTCAGATAGACATAAATCTTTCTCGAGAATTGATTTTATGTTGGCTACTACTGATTTACTTAATGTAGTGACAAAAACAAAAATTCTTCCTAGAACTTTAACAGATCACAGCCCAGTCTGGATTGAGATGAATCCAGGCAAGAGAGAAAGGAGATCTTGGCGTATGAATGAGAATATCTTCAGACATGAAAAGTATATTAAGGAGTTAAAGGAACAAATTAAAGAATTTTTTTATATTAATTTGAATAAAGGTACACCCATCGAGATAGTTTGGGATGCATGCAAGGCCTATATGAGGGGTGTACTGATACATATGAATTCTAGACATAAAATAATTCGACAGAGGTCGAGATTGGACTTGGAGACGGAGATAAAGGATAAAGAACAATTGCTTATTAAGAATCCGACTGATGAAAAGGTATTGTTAACTATAAAACTCTTGAAAGATCAATTTCAAATGCTGATGGCTGAACAAACAGCAACTAATCTGCAGTATGCTAAACATAATACTTTTTGTAATGCTAATAAACCTGGCAGATGGTTGGCTTATATTTTGAGGAAACAGCAAAATTCTCGTATGATAAATGCTATTGAGTATAAAGGGAAACGAATACATCAGCAAAACTTAATACATCAAGCCTTTTTAACTTATTACTCGAAATTGTATCAAGCTGATAAAGTTAAAGAAGATCTTATCGATGAATATTTGCAGAAGAAGAGAGTTACAAAAATTTCTAGTACACAAAGTGACAGACTGGAGCGACCTATAACATCGGAAGAGATTTTATATGCAATAAAACAACTGAAATTATCTAAAGCTCCTGGGACAGATGGTTTGACAGCAGTTTTTTACAAGACCTTGCAAGAGGAACTGATAGAGCCTCTTAAAGACTTGTTTTGTAATATTCAACAGGGGGGAAAAATACCTCCCTCGTGGAAGACGGCTTTTATATCATTGATACCTAAAGAAGAAGACTCTGCTAAACCTGAAAATTTTAGACCAATATCTCTCCTGAACACGGACTATAAAATTTTTGCTAAAGTATTAGCCAACAGATTGATGCCAGTTATTCAAGATGTGATTCATGAAGACCAAGCTGGTTTTATAGAAGGCAGATACATGAAAGACAATGTCAGGCAACTCATAGATTTGTTGGAATATCTTGATGAAAAGAAACAGATCTCTGCGGTGCTGGTGTTTTTGGATGCGGAGAAAGCCTTTGATCGAGTCAACTGGGATTTTCTAAAAAAGATTTTGCATAAGATGAATTTTGGAGATCAGTTTATACAAGCAATCTCGGCAATTTATCAAGAACAGACAGCACAGATTATTATTAACGGCAGTTTGACTACTAATTTTAATATACAGAAAGGGACAAGACAAGGCTGCCCATTATCTCCACTATTGTTTATTTTGACGCTAGAAGTGCTGCTGAATGCTCTACGGGACTCGGACAAAATGAGTGGAATAGTTGTAAGGCAAATAGATTACAGAATAAAGGCATTTGCAGATGATCTGATTGTTACCCTAACACGACCTTTGGAATCTATCATACAGATGAAAAACATTATAGAGGAATACGGTCTGGTTTCAGGTTTCAGCCTGAACCAGAAAAAGACTAAGATGATAGTTAAAAATATGTTGGAACCACAAAGGAAAGAGCTTGAAAGGGTGGCAGGCTTTGAAATAGCTACAAAGGTGAAATATTTAGGGGTTCAAGTTGCAGCATCTAATAAAAAACTTTTTCAAAATAACTACGAAGAACTTTGGCATAAGATTCAAAAAGATCTTGATACATGGAAAAAACTGCAACTTTCTCTGCTTGGTAGAATTGCAGCTGTTAAGATGAATGTTCTACCTAGATTTCTGTTTCTGTTTCAAATGATTCCGGTGCTTAAAAATGATAAATATCTGATGGACTGGCAAGCAGGCTTAAATAAATTTATTTGGAGTGGGAAAAAACCAAGAGTTAAATTTAAGATCATGCAAGATGTACGTGAACGTGGTGGCCTTAAAGTTCCAAATCTACGTTTATATTATGAAGCAGCAGCATTGATACAGGTCGGAGATTGGATTGGAATAACTAAAAGAGAGATTTTGAATATAGAAGGCCATGATTTGCAATTTGGATGGCATGCATATCTACTTTATGAAGATAAGAGAGACAGTGTATTTAACAGGCATATTTTAAGATACGCTTTGCTGAGAGTTTGGAAGAAGCACCAGTCTCAATTGGATTACAAAATACCTTTGTGGTTGGATCTTGGGCATATTTTGCCAAAAATAAAGTCACTCGGGGGGTTGTTGTACAAAGAGATACTTTTTATTGATGGGGGCAGTTGGTGTTTGAAGTCTTGGAATACTCTGTTGGAAGATGGAGTTAATTTAACTTGGTTGCAGTACTTTCAACTTCAAGCGAGATGGAGAGAAGATCAGAAAATTGGATTAATGCTACATGAAGAGGACTTGATGACTCAGATAAAATGTAAAGGACCGATGCATATTAAACGATTGTACAATTTACTGTTGGAGAGAGATTCAGAGGGGGAGTTAGTTAAAGACTGTATGATTAAATGGGCACAGAATTTTGATCAACCAGTAATGTTAGAAACATGGGAAAAGATCTGGGTCCAGAATGTTAAATTTACGCAAGCACAGAACCTAAGGGAAAATTTTTACAAAATGTTTTATAGATGGCATTTAGATCCCAAAAAATTATCACGTATGTATCCAAATGTTCAACCTAAATGTTGGAGGTGTGATTGTTTGGATGCAACATATTTTCATATTTGGTGGACATGCAGGAAGTTGAAACCATTTTGGATTAAACTTTGGTGGGTGATGCAGAACATTTTGAAGAAGAAGTTGGAGTTTTCTCCTCAGTTCTTTTTGTTGGGAATAGTCAAGGGCTTTTCAGTAATTGATACTAGGTTAATATTGTATATGATTTCTGCAGCCAGATTACTGATAGGTCAATATTGGAAGAAAGACAAAGTGCCTACCATAGAGGAATGGATATTGAAGATGTCTAATCTGGCAGAGATGGCAAAAATTTCAGCATACCTAAAGGAAAGGACCCATGAAGCTTTTGTTAAGGAATGGAGGAAATGGGTTGACTACATGAAGAAGAAATATCAAAGCAAGAAATTTCAATTAGTGCTCAGTTGAATTAGAGTTAGAATGTATAGTAAATGTATGGATAGTTACGTGGTTTATTATTATTATTAAACTGAAGAATTTATAATTGATGTATAGTTTAAAATTTAAGATCACTAAATGTTAGTATACTTAAATAATTGTATGAAAGGTATAGTTATATGGTTAATTATCATTATTAAAATGAAGAGTATATAATTGAGGTATAGATTAAATTTTAAAGAGAATGCATTAAGCTTATTTAGCTAAATTGTCTTAATTTTTAAATATGTGAATGTTAGAGAAGTGTTAATAGTTAATAGTTTCTTATGCAAAGGGATCTCGCCTTTAAAGAATGTTGAATATGATAAGATTAATGTTTGTCAAATAGCGGAAGTCAAGGGAGGGGGGAGGGATAGAAGGGATAGGGTGGGGGGGTGGGAAAGGGAGGGGGAAGGGGGGGTTTTCATATTATAAAATGTAATGTAAAACTTTTTCAATAAAAAAAAAAATATTTCCAAAATTTAAAATATTTGGGTGTATTAAAGCCTCCATTGTTGATAACCATGTTGGTATTTTCACATATATTTATCTCTAACCTTCTCCCATACCAATAGCAATGCATTTCTTATATAATGTCTATGGAAATATGTATGTATCTTATTTCTACCATACCACAAAAAGGCATTCCATCCCAGTGGTAAATCATGCCCTTCTAATGTTAACAACCTTGTATTCCTTAATTCAATCCATTCCTTCAACCATGTCAATGTTGCTGCTTGATAATATAGTTTCCAATTAGATAGACCAAATCCTCCTCATAATCTCGTATCTTGCAGCATTTTTATACTTATTCTTGCTTTTTTTCCTTGCCATATAAATTTCCTCATTATCTTATTAAGATATATTATTAAGATATTGAAAGTAAGTCTTTTCAATTTTTATTGGCACAGTTTGGAATAGAAATAGCAATCTTGGTAATATGTTCATTTTTATCAATGCAATCCGTCCCATAAGTGATAGCTGAAGATTTTTCAATTTTTCCAAGTCTTTTTCAATTTGTTGTTTTAATTTGTAATAGTTTTCTTCTTTTATTGTTGCACATCTTGAGGTTAAATATACTCCCAGATATTTAACTTTTTTCACCATTTGTATATCTAAATTTTCCTTTATCTCTCTGTTTTGCTTTTCTGTTGTACTTTTCTTTGTTTAAAATAAACTTTGTTTATTTTCAAGCCAGAGATTTTTACATATCCTTCTATTTGTTCTAATAATTTAGGGCCTGTTGTTTGTGGTTCCTCTATAATAAATATCAAATCATTTGCAAACGCTTGCAATTTGTATTCCTCTTTTTTAATTTTCATCCCTTTTATCTCATTATTTCATCTAATATTTCTATTTAAAACTTCTAGAGTCAGGATAAACAGCAGTGGTGATAAAGGACAACCTTGTCTGGTACCTTTCATTATATTAATCTTTTCTGTCATTTCTCCATTCATCATTATCTTGGCATATTGTCTATCATATATTGTTTTTATAGTTTTTATAAATCTCTTTCCAAAATCCATTCTCTGTAATTGTTTTATCATAAACTTCCAGTTTACATTATCAAAAGCTTTCTGCGCATCTAAAAACATCAGCGCCATTTGTTTTTCTGGGTGAGTTTCATGTATTTCAAAGTGTTCAAAATCATCCTCATATTGTCTGTAATTTGTCTTTTTGATAGGAATCCATTTTGGTCAGTATGAATATATTCATTTAGAGGTTTTTTTCAACCTATTTGCCATTATTGAAGCAAAAATCTTATAGTCTACATTTAATAACGAAATTGGTCTATAGTTTTTGATCAATTGTAAATCTGTATCTTCTTTAGGTGTAAGTGTCACATATGCCTCTTTCCATGAATCTGGCATTTTGGGCTTCAATAATAAATCATTAAATAAATCCAACATTATATTACTAATAGCTTCTTGTAGTGTTTTATACAGTTCAGCTGGTAAACCATCTGGTCCTAGTGCTTTTCCACTTTTTTGTCTTTTTATTGCTTCTGTTAATTCCATCATTGTTATTCTTTCTTCTAGCATTCCTTTATATTGTTCTCATATTTTAATTAAATCTGATTTTTCCAGATAACTTTGTATTTCCTCCTCAGAAATCTTCTCTTGAGAGAACAGTTTTTCGTAGTATTCTTGAATTACTTTCTTTTTTTCTTTAGTTCTATATTGTAATTTCCCTTCTCCATCTTGTAAACATTTTATAGTTTTTTTCTCTTTCTCTTTTCTTAATTTATATGCTAGCCATCTTCCTGGTTTATTTGCATTTTCAAGAAATTCTGCTTCGATGCTCTCAATTGGTTTGCTAATGATTCTTGTTCATTTAGAGTTATTTCATGCTTCTTCAATTCCATCAGTTTCTTAATTTTTTTATTTTGTACATCTTTCTGGAACTCTTTTTCCAGGCTTTTATACTCTTCTTCCAGTCTTGTTTTCTTCTGCCGTTTCTTTTTGTTCTTTTTTCCCAAGTATGTCATTGCCAGACCTCTGATATATGCTTTCATTGTATCCCATACATTCTGAAGTGATATAGGGAGGATACCTTTTTTGACTGATGGGGAGAAACTTCACTTTCCCACTGCAAAAAGGCAAATAGCCATAAAAATCAGTGGTTTTGGATGATTTTCAGATGGAATATGCCTTCCTATGTTTTTTTTCTTTGACCCGCACGTTGAGGAGACAGAAGCAGGTCTTAATTTTCCTTGTAACATCCATTCATTCCCCTTCTGCCTTTTTTCTCTCTCAAGGCTAAGCATTCAGAGTTCTTTCCATTTTTGTAGAAAAATGTGAAAATAGTCTTGGTTTAGTTATGTATTAATGGAGGCCAAGTGAAAGGGGAAAAACGACTTCAAAATACCCCATTTTGATTCTGATTGGTGTAAGGGGGAGCATAACCTGCAATTTGGGGTGGTGGAAACAAGTCTTAATCTTCTCTGTCCATTCATTCTTTTCTCTTTTCTCAAGGCTAAGCATTCATTGTTCTTTCCAATTTTGTAGAAAAATAACCTTGATGAAGGCATGGAGGAGCCATTAATGGAGGAAAAATAGTCCCTGTAAAGGAGAAAGACCTCAAATTACCTCACCTTCTTTCTTATTAGTGTACAAGGGGCAAAGAAAAACTCTGGAAGCTTTTAAGATTCTGTTACAGAGTTGTTAACCTACAATATGTTTCTAACCTGTTCTACTTGAAAGGGCTAACTATTTCCTCCACAGAACTAAAGTTCTAGTCCTCTGATCATCCTTGTTGCCCTTATCATTGTTTTCAATACATATGTAAAACAACCTGGGTTTTTTTGTCTAAAAATTGAGATCAGTGTGACTGTTGTTTTCTGGGTCATTCTTTCTCCTTTTCTTCAAGATAGAAACAATATATGGTCCCTTCCACTCACCAGCAACTTCCCCAATTTATCAGGATTTTTCAGAAATACTAAATACTAAAAAAATGTTCAGTCAGACATAACTTGTTCTCTTATTACTCTAAGATGCATCTGCTCCCAGTCAATTAAACTCATTCCAAGTAAACAGATACTGCCTCGCCATGATTCCATCAGTGTCAAACTTGCAACACCCTTTACAATTTCCTGTTGGAACCCATACTATCTTGTAAGAGAAGAGTTCTATCTCATATAGATTTTTATGTACTTTATGTTTTTTAAAAAATTAGATTTATATGCCACTCTTCTCCGGAGACTCAGGGCAGTTTACAATGTGTTAAGCCTTCATACTTTTGTATATTTTTTTATATAAAGTCAGCTTATTGCCCCCACAAACTGGGTCCTCAGTTTATCTACCTTACAAAGGATAGAAGGCTGAGTCAACCTTGAGCCTCAAACTTGCAATAATTGCAGACAGCTGAATGTTAATAACAGGCTATTTAGCCTGTTGAGCTATCTGAGGCTCCAAAGATCAAACTGCACTTATATGGCTTGCTACTAAATCCTTCAAGGACCACTGTCTTTTTAGGGTTAATATTTCTGAAGTATATCATTGGAGGGGGAGGGTTCTTTTCACCATTTATGTTATCAGGGATAGAAGAACACATATAGTTCATTCTTAGAGAAAAGAAAAGAAAACACCTCAGCACTGTGTTTCAGAAATCATCATATCTCCAAGAGTTTTATAGACAATCCATTTTAGGACTATCACAGTAAAGAAATAGATGAAACAGATTAATGATAATGCAGGTGTCAATGAATGACTTATGACAACCAATAGCAATGATACTTGATGCACCATGGATCTACCATGACTCCACTTTAGCATTAAATCTTTTAAAATGCCAGTGTTAACAAAGATGCTTTTCATAGTAATTATTCTGTCTGCTAATGAAACATTTGTATTATGAAGCTGTAATATAATGTACAGTGGGAAAATATTAATATCATAAAAACAATGGCAGATATAGGCTTATGCAAGGCCTATGACATAAAAGCTAATAAGACTATTTTACTGCCTATATTCCAATATTTTATTCTATAAATAATGGACAAAACAATTCATACAAATTATTTTTCCTTAGCCCCTAATTACATTTTAAGTTTCTTTATTAACATCCAGTCTCAACATGAGGTAAATTTAAAGTCTGAAAAAAAATTAAATTCACATTAAGATGTTTCAGATATTCATACTTTGCATTTGAACATCAGTGTTAAGTATTAAGTATTCTTTATAAGAATTAAGACACTGATTATCAGTGGAGCAGTTAGATAATTTAATCCCCAGACAATAATTATATGGAGTCTAGGTGTTAAAGCTCTGAAAGTAATGGTCTATTGGAGGATATCTTTAAAATAATAAGATGCATTATTTTATTTACATAAAAATGCAAATAACCTAGATGCATTCAGGGACCCTGGATTTTTGCCAGAAACTCCTGCTCTGACAATATCATATGGATAATATTTTTCTATCCTATATTTTATCACAGATCTACATTTAATATAATTAAATATCTTAGACAATGGAATTCAAATTGGAAGATATACATTCATATTCTTGTAAATAGATTATGAATATCTCATATCCAGTGCATTTCTTTTAAGTGAAGAGTTCCATAATACATGCATCCAGGCTTCTGTCCATGTTGCCAGTATTTTCACCTCCTCCAGGGCCTCATTGAATATTTCTAACATTAAGTATAGTTGAATGAAAAGAAAGACTCGGAGTGACATGATAGCAGTTTTCCACTATCTAAGGGGCTGCCACAAAGAAAAGAGGGTCAACCTAGTCTCCAAAGCACCTGAAGGCAGAACAACAAACAATGGATGGAAACCAATCAAGGAGAGACTGAACCTAGAACTAAGGAGAAATTTCTATGAAAGTTAGAACAATTAATCAGTGGAATGATTTGCCTCCAGAAGTTATGGGTATGCCAACATGAAGGTTTTAAGAGACTGGACAAGCATTTGTCTGAAATGTTATGGGGTCTCCTGCTTGAGCAAGGAATTGGACTAGAAGCTCTTCAAGGTCCTTCCAACTTTGTTATTCTGTTATTCTGACTGTGCACCTGCAAGATACCTTCTAATAACATCTGTCAATTGATAAGATCTAGTAAAACTGGTTAATGCTGTTAAGTCTGGTTTCACCCAGTCTATGTATACTTTTGGGGGTTTTTTGCCTAAGTGTAAGACTTTACTTTTCTCTACATTGAATTTCATTTTGTTAGATAGGGCCCAGTGTTCAAGTCTGTCAAGATTCATCTGGATCTTCAGCCTATCATCTAGGGTGTTAGTGATTCCTGCCAGCTTAGAATCATCCACAAATTTGGTAAATTCCTTCTATTTCCTCATCTAAGTTGTTTATGAAGATATTGAAGAGTACTGGGTCTAAGATAGAACCTTGTGGTACCCCATTGCTTACTTCCCTCCATGTAGACATAGACCCATTAAGGACTACTTGTTGAGTACCATTTGTCAGCCAGTTATGAAGCCATCTGGTGGTGATGCTATCTATCCCACTTTTTTCTAGCTTACCAAGAAATAGGTTGTGGTCTTCTTTGTCAAATGCCTTGCTGAAGTCTAAGTATATTATATCCACAGTATTTTGCTAGTCTGCTAATTTAGTTACTATGAAATAAGATTGGTTTGGCATGATCTGTTTTTAACAAATGCATGCTGACTGCTAGTTATTACTTTAGTTTGTTTCTAGATGTTGGCAGATCTGGTTTTTTTTCTCCAGTATATTCCCAAGTATTGATGTTAGGATGATTGGTCTGTAGTTTCCTGGGTCTGTTTCCCCTCCACCCCCACTTTTTGAAGATAGGAACCACAACCACAAAATGATTAAATATTACCAAAAAATAATAATTCCTTATTTAGATACCAAAAACTAATTCATTACCCCATTTTTTTAAAAAAAAGCTCACTATCCAATCCAGATAACCATTCAACATCAATAGAATTAAGAACTTATTTAACCAAAATCAGATTATCTAATCATCATCATCTTATGAAAATAATAGTATTTTACTTTCATAGGCATGGTGGTCACCATTTTAATCACAGTTCTTCTTAAGCTCTATTAACTAATCATTTAAGTATGCTAGGATGACCTGAGATACCCAAATATTAATCCTCAAATATTTCACCATTGTGTCTCTTGAACTGTAATAAAATATGTGCAGCATATGTATTAAATACCGAGGCAGGAAACTTGCATTTTTTCTTTTCCAAAAATGTTTTTTTATCATTCAGCTGATTATTATCATGAAAATACTTTGTAAGAAGCTAAATTTATTCTATTTCAGGGGTGAAATCTACTTACTTCCTTACTGGTTCAGAAGCACACATGCACATGTGTGTCACATGCGTGTGCACACCTTCTGCATATGTGCACACCTTCTGCACATACACACATCTTTTTTTTATTGAAAAAGTTTTACAATACAAATTTTTTTCATTTTTCGCCCCCCAACCCCCCCTTCCCCCTACCTCCCTCCACCCAACCCCGTTCCCCTCCCCATCCCCCCTTGACTTCCGCTACAAATTTTAAAAAATGTTTAAAAAAGGAAAAAATTAAAGAAGAAAAAAACCCAGTACATATAACATAGTAATATAACAAATAGACCTATAAATAATAAAAAAATTTCTAAAATTTTCTAACATTAGCAATATTATAATAAAAAGAACTAATAATAATAAAATTTACCTCATTAATCAACCATCAATATTCATTTATCAATCAATAAGATACTTATATTTAGACCCAATTAAAAAAATATCATACCTTTCTGTAATCCATTGATATTAACATTACTAATTATATACCAAAATCAATATCCCAACTACACCCCTCAACTAAAAAACAAAAACATAAAACATATCTCTATTCTAATAAAATATAATATATATGATTATACATATATAATTATAATTATACAATTATATCCAAAAAAAAATTTCTATCTCAATAATCCATGTTTCAGTCTTCTCTTCATCTTGATTGAAGTTAAATATACTTTCAACGTAATTCCAATTCCACTAAGCTTCATCTTCCGGCTGCCCCCATCAGCAAAAAAACATCTCTCCACATAAAAAAATCCCCCCTAGTGACTTTATATTGATGATATCCAACCACGAAGGTATTTTATATTCCTCTAGGTAGAACATTCAGACTAGTTAATACTGTACCACCTAAAAAAAAGGAAAAAAAAAACAAATGCAGCTCCTCCTAAATTTCAAGCCTTATATATAAAAAAAACTACAAACCGCATTGCCAGATGTTCCTTTAAGACTCTTTCAAATCCTGTCACCCTTTCCACTTCCTTCCTTTGGGTTCCAAGATGTTTTCATCTTTATTCTCTTCTTTTGGATAGTAAATTCCCCCCAAAAAAAAACCTATAATAGGGTAACTACAGATCGCTTGCATATATTGCAGCAATCTGTTTACCTTTCTCAGGATGTTAAGTCCAACTCAGGATAAGCTTTGTAGAAAATTTTTATAATCCATTTTGATATATAAGTCAAATATAAATCCAACTCAGGATGAACTTTGAAAATTTATAATCCATCTTCAAATTTTTTGATCCTATCTGCAAGAGATTGGAAAATTTCATAAATCTCCATGTATTGCCCATCAGTGGTTTTCAGTCGAGTTTCCTCGTTAGCTTCTACTTCCTGTTGATTGGCATCACCCCCCTTCTCTTGTACAGCACTGGGCCTCTGCTGTTGCTCATCTCGAGTTGTAATTTTATTTTTTGATTCTTGCTTCAACAGTTCAAGGTCCAGTACTCCCCCTCTAGGGTCTCTGGGATGCTCAATTTTCTCATCTGGAAAATCCATAATAGAGTCCTCTGAACAACCGCCTGGTGCTCCTTTTTCTTCTGACACACTTTGGATTTCTTCCATCTGCTTCCATTTCACAGACTCTCTTTCATGTTTTTTATTCTTAGCACATTCCAGGGCTCCCTTAAAAATATTTTTATAAAAATGTTCCGCTTTCTCAATAGTATTCAAACAATGTCTCACGCCATGGTATCTGAAAATTACACCAACTGGTAAGTCCCATCTAAATGGGATATTGCTTCTCTTCAATTCCTTGACCAAGAAACCAAAATCTTTTCTGTCCTTTAAGATCTTCGGTGGTAGCTCTTTAAAAATACTAATTTGTATATCTTCTACCTGCACACTAGCAGAGTAGGATTTTTGTAAAATATCATCTCTCAATCTTCTGTCAGTAAAGTAGACAACAACATCTCTAAACAAGTTCCTTTGTTTAGCTACACGTGAATTAACTCTATAAACTTTCTCCATACAACCAAGAATTAGCTCATCTTCCAACTTTAATAATTCCGCAAAAGCCTTTGCACAAACTGTTCTTAAATTTTCTCTCTTATTTTCTCTTATGCCTCTTAATCTAATTGCTGATTCCATAGCTTTAATTTGAAGCATGATCACATCGTTCTCTATATTCTGATTTTTAGCATCAGCTTCCACAATTTTTTCTTGTATTTCTTTCATCTGGGAGTCAAACTTACTACTGATTTCAGTCACTTTCCTCCCCATTTCCACCACTGCACTTGAAAGATCAGAAACTACCTTGGTGATAGTTTGATTCAATTGATCATATTTTCCTTGAACCAGCCCCTCAAGATTCTTCTGTGAGCTTTTTATCTTCTCAACAACACTCCCTAGAGACCTAGTTATGAAATCTTTTAAATCCTCCTCTGCAGTTCCCTGCAAGTGAGTCAATTCTGCTTTCTCCTTTGTCTGAATTGTAAGGGAGCCCCTCCTTCCTTTTGGTTTAGGAGTCATACTTCTAGCTTTTATTTTTCAAAAGAAGCAGAGAAATTCTTCTTTTTTCAAAAAAAAAAAAACAACAGAAAAATTCTGTTTAAATCAATCCTTATTTCTTTGTTTCTTTTCCCTACCAAAATATTTCTTTTAAAATACCTCAGCGCTAAGTTCTGCTTTCACTTTCCACTCTCCATTTTCCCCAAGCAAAGCCAGTCACCATTTTCAAAGCACTTTCACTAGTCGTTCTCTTTTTTTCTTTTTTTTCCTCTAAAAATTAATGAAAAGCAATACTTGCATTTTTCCTTTTTAAATACTCCTTATTCTGCTTGTTTAAGTTTTCCATCGATCGTGGTGTTGCTCACGACGTCTAGCTCTGCTGCTAAAAGCAGCAGAGATCCCTCTCGGCGCGGAGCCTCTCTGGGGGTGAATAGGGAGCCATCACCCTGAGCCCTCTCCAGGACAAAAAAGGGGTCCTGGGGGCAATTCAGGGGGCTCAACCACACCTCCAGAAGCTCTACCCGCTCTTCCAATTGAAGAGCGGGGTTTTCGAGCCACCTGCCAGCTGTGAGGCGGCTCTTTACGCACCGGGAGGCCGGCGGTCATGAAAAGACCGCCGACAACGACGGAGGCGCCACCCGGAAGTCCACATACACACATCTTATGTGCATGCACAGAAGGTTAAAAAAAACATTACTTCCTAGTTAAAACCAGGAAGTAATGATACCCAGGCGGTGATCGCTACCAGATCGCCAAACCACAGGGAAAAATTGCTACTGGATCGGGCGGTCCGGTCCAATCTGGGAGCATTTCACCCCTGTTCTGTTTCCATTTAATATTTGTAAAGAGCACAGAAAGTTTTAAGCTATACCCAATTTCTTTACAAAGAAATGGAGTTCCCTTTATGAATACCACTTAGCTGTATTCTTCTGTATTCTTCTGATTGTTCTCTATGTCCCACCTTTCACATGTTCTTGAATGTTGATGAAAACGTATACTCGGTTAATGTATAAAAAGATCATTGAAATCTGCACTTCAGCTATTCAGATAACTATCTACAAGAATCAAGATGTTTAGAGTTCAGGCTCTTTATAAACTTGGACTGCAAATAAATGTGCTTTTAATAAAGAAAAAAAAAGGTGGATTTTAATAAACCAGGTGGCTCCAGGGTAGAAAAACTAATGAGAAAAAGAGGTCAATACCAGGGGTGAAATGCTCTCGGTTCGGACCAGCTCGGGCGAGTAGGTGGTGATGGCAGCAGGCAGTTCGGAGAACTGGTAGCAAAAATCCCTGCCCCCACTCCCTATGCCCAGCTGAGCCACATGATCATCAGAGTTTTTTTTTCTTTTAAATGGCTCTGACAAGCCAAACTCTGACGATCCAAGCTCTGACGATCCCAGCTGAGTTGCCTGCTGATCAGGCAACTCAGCTGGGATCGTCAGAGCCTTTTGAAAGCATTTTTTTACATGGTTTTACATGTAAAAAATGGTTTTAAAAGTAAAAAGAAATTGGCCACGCCCACCCAGTCACATTACCCCCCCACACCAAGCCACACCCACAGAACCGGTAGGAACAAATTTTAGATTTCACCCCTGGTCAATACATGTGGAAGTTTCTAAAGAAGGAGATAATCAAAATACAGTTGCAAACAATTCCAATGTAGAAAAATGGAGGACAGAGGAAGCCACTATAGTTACTGATGATCTAGAAATAACAACCACAATTACATATAGAAAAGAGGATTAAATCACTATGGTAGAATACAAACAAGTAAAATTGTAGAGCTGCTGTTGGGAAAACAAAGCTTAGAACAAGCTGAAGCCAGCATAGAATGATAAAAGTAAGAAAAACGATTTCTTCAATATAGCTAGAATGCTAAGGAATCACCATTGAAGCTGCTCATGGAATTGACAAAATACTAGCAGATTACAAAGTACTACTCAACTTCTATAAGAAGGGGTCTGATTGAAAGTTGGGACTGACAGAAATGTCATCATGAAGTACCTATACTTTGACTGAATTTAAGCATCCAGAATCAAAAGAATATTTTCCTAGGATAAGGAAGGAAGTAAATGATGGAAACTGGAAGAACTGGTGAAGTGGATAATTACTGGAAGAGGGCAAATGTTGCCCCAGAGAACAAAAGGGCATCAGGTTAACTACAGACCAGTCAGGCTGATATTAGTATCTAGATAGGTTCTAGTGCAGATGTAAAGAGTTTAAACTACAAACGGCTTGAAACCTATGTCAAAAGCAAAAGTCAGCATGAATTTATCATAAACAAATCTTGCTGGACTAAGCTATTTGGGTTTTTTTTTTCACATTTTAACTGAGCATTTTCCTGAACTGATCATGGGAAAAGCATAAACAGTGTGTGTGTGTGTGTGTGTGTGTGTGTGTGTGTGTATTTCAGCAAAGTTGAAATGATTCATGACATTGCTTAACAAGCTAGTTAAATGGGTTTACTGATGGCTGAAAAACAACTGAAAAAGTGCTCATATCAAAGTTGAGAGAGATATTGAATGGGTGCAACCAGTGGTGGGATTCAAATAATTTAACAACTGGTTCTCTGCCCTAATGATTTCTTTCAACAACCAGTTCACAAACTGCTAAGAAAGTTAACAACCGGTTCTCCCAAAGTGGTGCGAACTGGCTGAATCCCACCACTGGGTGCAACGTTCAGTCTTTAGACCTCAACTCTAAATTTGAATTATGAGATGGAGAGAATATTTATCAAGTTTACAGATCATACAAAATTGGGTCAGATAACTAATGCCATACAAAAACTAATATTCAAAATGTTTCTCTACAAAAAAAAAGAGAAATTTTAAGCTTCACCAATATATTTTAAGTATAATTTCTAATTCAGGGAAATAATTGAAAGTGAAAATGCTTCTATTTCAACAAGTCTTTGAGTGCTAGCTGGAGTATTGGATTGTCTTTTTCTATTTTATTAGTAACTTTGGTTTAATAGGATTATATTGGATGGATTTTACATCTTTTTAATATGGATTTTGCTGAAGTGATTAGAAACTTGTTTTGTGGGTTATTTGTGAAAACTGCATTGAATCTATGGGAGAGGGCAGTATCAAAATTCACTGTAGAAAAAGGGAGGAAGGAAAGGAGGGAAAAAGGAAGATTCTCTAATATTTATCTAGTTAGGGAAATTTTTAATTTCATTTTGTGTTGTTCTTGTTGCTTTTCATGCTTTTTAAAAAAATATCAGCAAAGGATTTATCATTTTATTGCTGACTCTGCTATGTATGTATGGTTTGCTGTATATGGTTAATGGTGTGAATTTGAAAATACTTTGCTGCATAATATTGCTTCTCTCACACTTGCAATCCTGCATTCTTCCCAGAATAAATATGGGGAGTTTTGACTAAAAAATGTTGATGAAAGATGTTATTATTTGTGAAATCATTTCTCAACAATAGTTGATGTTAAGGTAATATTTGATACAGAAAACATAAGCAATTATAAACTTAGGAACATTTTTTGCCTCAAGGTGTTTTGGAGTTTGTTACCTGAAAACTGATTCAGCATTATTATTTTTTTTTTACTGTTTTGGAGATTGATTTACATAGGATTTAGAATGGCATGCGACTGTTGCAGCAAAAAGATAGAGACCAGGCCAAGCTCTTCAATGCAGGAAAGAGTTTATGTGCACGGTTCAAACCGCCCAAAGGCAAACAAAAGTCTGAACCCCGAAGGGTTCTTCGGAACTAGTATTTATATCATTTCAACTACATATACATATCAGAGAACTTTACTTCTAACACGTAGAAACTAACCTTCATCAATTTGCAAGGATCAAAGAGGAAAGGAAATAATAAACACCCCCTAACACATTCATGTTCTCTGGTAAGTGTCTCAAGACAAAACATAAAAAGATAAGGGACAGGAAGACGCCTCTAGGGCAATAAAGGAAGCAACAGTTGTTATCTGGGCATATACATGCCATTTGGGGTGCAATAAACAGTAAATTACAGGATACATTTGTTTTGGGTCAAGACACCCTTTACAGATAAGTACCTTCGTCAAATACCTTCGTCAATCCAGCAACCTTTTATGGCCCAGGAGAGGAAAGTTACCCAGGGCCAAAATGTTAAGTCCCTAATATTTGAGGTTCAATTCAATATCAGAATTTGTGCTACCTTATGACTATTTCAAGAAAATTGTAAAAAGAAAAGATGATGTGATAGGCTTTGAACAGCCTGATTATTTGCTTTATTTTAATCAACCACACATTATATTATGTTACCACATCACTTTCTCATCCAGTACAGGCCTCAGTTGTGAAATACATCTGTTACAAATTAATGAAAAATGGTATTCCATCTTTCCAGTTCCTGGAAACTCTAGTGTTCAATCACATACACACAGAGAAATTATCTTGTATGATACCTCAATGAAGGAATACATTATTCTTGTTGCAGATTGGCAATAAATAAATAAATAAATGAAACATACCTTAATAAACCTATCATTCTATCTATAGGACAAATAAATTCTTCAAATATTTTGTGGATGAACAAAAACCAATGAAATTAATGCCCACAAATAAAATCAATGAAGAAATTCATTCTGAATACCCGCTTAATCATGGTGAATTTAATTATCATTAGTACATAATGCCTGTAAAGGTTCTTAATATGTAGCAATACATTTTCCACTTTAATATTTGCATATACTGTAGGCTTATGTTGGCATCTCACTGGATCTTCCCAAGTTTTCGGTATTAATATTATTATGAATCTGTGTTAAAGAGAAAAAAATTATGATTTGCACTTCCCTTTAATATAAGCTGACCCATTTCTGACAACTAAATTATTCCAAGGCAGTTCTTACGAACACTTTATGAACCAGAGCTCGGTTTCCACATTCATAGCAAATCAAGCCACCATATAAATGAATCACACAGATGTTTCTGAGGCTACTTCTAGTCAACAGAAACCTGATGTGGAGTCACTAGTTATTTTTGTCTAAATCATTCTGTTGGAAGGAAAAAGAAGCCTTTCCCTTTAAGGATTGCTGAAAGGCAGAGCTTTCCCTTCTGGAATTCAAAACTCCCGGCTGGGAGATTACTTAGAAAATGATTGGAGGTCAGCTGCTTGAGAGTAGAATCAGTTTATTGTTTATAGGAAGGCAGGCAAGTAACAAATACAAGCCCAGCGTTCCTGAGGCTAGCCTGTTTGAACTGTAAGGGTAACCCTTTTTTATATCCTAAAACGTCTTTTGATTTTCTATGAGACCCTTTAAAGTCTTTTGAAATTCTTTTGATTTGGTGTGTGAATCCTTTGATTTGTGTGTGTGATTGTTTTATGGTGTTGAGATCCTGTTTCTGTTTATTATTGGGTTCCTGGATCTGGCTTCTGTATGTGATTGTTTTATGATGTTGAGATCCTCTGTCCTGGATCTGGCAAATAAATAATTGTTTTATAGTCCACTCTCTGTTTTTCCTAGCCCTTTGTAATTGTTCGTCCCCTATAATTATTTAGCTTGTTATGTTTGTGTTTTTCTCCTTTTCTCATGTGTAACTACTTTGATTTGATTTCTTTTCCTTCTTTGGGTGTTTATTTTCCTTTCCTGTGTCCCATATCTGTTCGGATGTTGCCGGCCCCTTTTAATTTTGTCCTTCCTTTTGTTGTGGAAAATTAGGTGGCTTCAGCTTCTTAATGGCCCATTGATAAAAGGTGGGACTGAAACTCTGCCTGAGTTTCTGCTTATCTCTTTTAGGGGAATTTCCCTGCTCTTTTAATATTGAGTTTCTCATATCTTCCAACAATTCCCAATGAAAGATGTCTCAACCAATTTGTTGTAGACAAATTGGTTTTCTGGTTATTGGGGTAGAATTGCATCTAAGCAAAAGGAATATGAATTCTATTACAAACACCCTGGGGTGGAATATGAACAATACCAGCACTTTCACCTAATACCTCCACCTTCCAGTCTGTCATAAAAATGAATAAAATATGCATTAATCTTCTGTTCTGCCAGCTTTGAAATGCAGAGAACATTCAGACAACATTAGCAACCCAAAATTGTTCCTCCTTTCCCCACTTCCAGCTGACCAAGAGAAGAATGCAAAGAATGTCATTTATCAGTACCCATCCCTGATTTTTCACCACTTGTGAAGTAACAGAAACCTTGCATGCTTTTCTGCACAAATATATGACTACATGTCTTTGTTTGCAACTAAAATCTGTGAGATTGCTATGGGAAACTATGCAAAGAAAACTTCACATAGTTTTCTTCCCATAGGCATAAAGGCGAAATATAGGAAATTTTGCATCCGAAAATCATTAGATTTTTGTTTTATTTTGTTTTATTTTATTTTATTTTATTTTATTTTATTTTATTTTATTTTATTTTATTTTATTTTATTTTATTTTATTTTATTTTATTATTTATTTTGAACAGGAAGTCAGTAGGTGGTAAACTCAGACCATCACAAATAGGAGAAGACAAGGTCCAAGAACTGGAAAATGAATCTCTGTAAGGTGGTGGAAAAGAATAATAACTGACTTAAGTCAAGGAGGCAGGAGGCAGGGTGACACATCAGTTCACACCAATTAGAAAATGGATCATCCATAAAGGCAGTAGGACCATAGCAGCAGTTTCCAACAAACCAGAGCAGAGTGAGAAAGGAATAAATTCAATTTACCAAAAAGACATCACAACATTAATCAGTGTCAGAGCCAAACCTGAAATACAAGAAAGTGCTGAAGTTCCAAGACTCTAAAGAATTTTATTAAATGAAGATAATTATCTTATATAATTATATAATTATCTTGAAGATAATTATCCCAGCTCTTTTGAAAATCTTTTTTTTTTTTTTTTTTGCAGGGACGGAGCAGGAACCTGGTAAATTGCAATATTACATTATTATTAAAAAGATGACATTCTACCTCAATATATCTACAGTGGTAGACAAAATATTTGGGGTGGACTAGTTTTTATCACTGGGCAAAATTAAAGTGTTGCCATAAACATCATGTGCTAAAAAGCATTTACAAGAAGATGTAAATGCTTCTTGTAAATGCTAAAGATGGGGGAGAAAGCTATTTGCCATATACTGTGTGTTTTGTGAGCAAATTTGATGGCATTAATTGAAACAACAATCACCAGGATTGAAGAAGGAATCAGCTGTCAGTATCCTCTGGTTTTGCAGATGAAAGGGAAGAATGTACGATTAATGTTCTTCACTTCAGGGATCCTTGAGTACTGTAAGAAATCAAATCAAGTACTGCTACACCAATATTATACCACATCACAACCTTCAGAAAAATTGTCCCTCTGTTTGTGTACTCAAAACAAAGAACATCTGATTCATAGACTCACTCATCTCACTCAAAGTGAGATGAATTCATAGTTATATAACAATATTTATATACAAATACTCCTGCTATAACACTTTAAAATAGTCTCTGTGTGTAGCCATTAAACAGTAAAAAGCAAAATAGTAGAAATGAAGGGTTGCATGTCTTCCAGAATTTAAAAGAAAATCAATACATGCTCAAAATGGTAGTCTTCTTTGGGACAATTAAGAGTTATCATTGATTAGGTATTATCCCTGAGAGATAATTTTCCACATCTTTGTGGCTCCCTGAATGACTAAAAATATAAAAATGAGAAGCTTTGATTGATCACCTCGTTCAGAAACTATCCAGCACTTATTTGATTAGGAAACAAGTATAGGATTGTGGGGGGTTTTCAGATGCCAGACACTGAAGTGGATTTTTACTGTTTTAACTTTTTGAGTAGGCCTATTTTTTGATATTTGGCAAGTTCTCTCTTAACACAGCAGTCAGCAACTTGCAGCAACCTTTTCTTGGTGGTCCCATCTGACCAGTTTTGCTGAAAACTGACAGCAAATTTCTCATTATTTGAAGGCAGTCCCAGCTGATGGCTTGAGGGAAATGTTTCATGCTATTTGTCAACAGGAACCACTTCCCACAAGGCCACTGATAGGCCTTGTGTGTGAAATCCATATAATTCACCAAGATCATTATATTGCTGAAGAAGGTCAGGGTATATTTGCAGAGAGTTTATAGCAAGAACAACAAAGAGTGAACAAAGTGGAAATTCTCGTTGCATTTGAGGCAACTTCAATTTGTATATATGTGTGTTATATACCGTATTTTTCAGACTATAAGATGCTCCAAAATATAAGATTCACCTAGCTTTTGGGGAGGAAAACAAGGCAAACAAAATCTGCCTCTCAGCAATTTGCCTCCTTGCAGCAAACAGCAAACAGCCTGGTCAACTTCAGTACAGCCTGATTTTATCACGAGCAGCTGATTGGCAGTTGGATCTGCCTCCCAGAATACTGCCTATCAGTTGTTCCAGGCTGCAGGGATCACTACCATTGCCCATTGCTTCTGTCACCACTCATCAGGACTGTGATCTATTGCTGCCTCCATGCACCTATTTTTGGCCTCCAAGCATCCCCTTTTTGGCCTCCACATGCCCCTTTTTGGCCTCTGCACATCTCATTTTCAGCCCGTTCCAAGCAGCAGTGATTGCCCCCGCTGCTGCCTATCCCCACTGCCTGGAACAGGCTGAAAATGGGATACACGGAGGTGGCGATAGGCAGCAACAGCGATAGGTGGCGATGGCAGCAACGGGCAGTGGCGATCCCTACAGCCTGGAACAGCTGATAGACAGTATTCCAGGAGGCCGATCCAACCGCCAATCAGCTGCTCATGCTAAATCAGGCTGTACTGAAGCTGACTAGGCTGTTTGCTGTTTGCTGCAAGGAGGTAAATTGCTGGGAGGCAGAGGCAGATTTTTTTTTGCCTTGTTTTCCTCCCCAAAAGCTAGGTGCATCTTATATTTTGGAGCATCTTATAGTCTGAAAAATACGGTATATAGCACACATATACAAATTGAAGTTGCCTCAAATGCAACGAGAATTTCCACTTTGTTCACTCTTTGTTGTTCTTGCTATAAACTCTCTGCAAATATACCCTGACCTTCTTCAGCAATATAATGATCTTGGTGAATTATATGGATTTCACACACAAGGCCAATCAGTGGCCTTGTGGGAAGTGGCTCCTGTTGACAAACAGCATGAAACATTTCCCTCTAGCCATCAGCTGGAACTCAGGAGGCAGCAATAGATTGAGGATGGGGCCAAATAAAAGGTAAGACTAACCCGGGGGTGGGGGTGGGGGGGCAGAACTGGTTCGGTAACATCATATCATCACCGCTACCCAGCTTAGCCAAACCGGGAGGAACCCACCATTGGCGTGCCCCAAATATTTCAGGCATAGATTCATTATTAGGGCTTTCAGGAAGCAATCTGATTTTATTTCATCTAATACAGACTGGTTTGTTCTTTCTGTGATTTGAGGTATTTGCAACAATCTTCTTCAAAATCATAATTCAAAAGAATAATTTTTCTTCATTCAGCCCTTCTGAGGGTCCCGCTTTCACAGTCATGGGTTACAAATGGGAAAACCATCACCATAACATACCAATGTTGTCAGTGATATCTCTCTTCTTTAATATTTTGTCTAGCTCTGTTAAAGTGAATTTCTCATGTAGCAGTCATCTCTTTATTTTATGGCTACAGAAACTATGTGAAATTTTGACCCTAAGAAGATAAAGCCAGCTACTGTACTACTTCAGCTTGGGTTTATTTTGGGAATATGTGTGTGTGTGTTAATACTGAGTATCAGACTGTCTTTTTCAAACCCTTCTATAACCTTCAAAAAGTATGGTGATTCAGAGTGGCACCATTTGTATATTTATGATTGTTAATGTTTCTCCCAGCAATTTTAATTCTGATTTCGATTTGTTCTAGTCCAGCAAACAGTCTTGGAATACAATTGTCCTCATTTTAAGCCATTACTATTATTATTCATTAAGTTTCTTTGCCAACCATTTTGTTTTGAAACTTCCCTTCTTGATGTTGTTTCCTATCCATTATACACAATTTCTTCAACTGGCAAGTGAGATGATGCAATAAACACATGTTTTCTAACTGCAATCCACAATTCATTATGTCTACACATGAAAAACAGTAAGTAAAGCAACAACAAGCATTAAAAAACTAAAAATACTTTATTGCTTTTTCCAATTTTCATCTGATACTAATCATATGATCTAAGATGATCATATGATTTACCCTTCTCTATCCAGCATTTACATCTTGCAGTTCTTATTCCATTATATAGCGACTGAAAACAGCCACCCCTGGCCAATTTTGTCATAGTGCAAAGGTCTTATGGGAATGCTGTTTGTTTACCATTAATAGAACAGGAATAGAGATTGAGACAATTTATCCCTACTACTTCCTTCTTCTTTTTGTTGGAAGTGGTGGACATAAACATTGCCACATCAATATAGAGAGTTATGTAGCTACCATTCTTCATTATTCGTTCAAATTTCAGAAAATAACAGGCAGTATATTTCAACATCTTTATTATAAACAAATCAAATACTACAAAACATCAAGTACATGTTTGTAAAGACATCCATTTGAAACAACATGTTATTACTGTTTCTGTTCTTCTGATTAGAAATAAGGGAAGATAATAGAAAGTTGACATTAGTTCCTTGTCATTTGTTAATTCCTGCAAAAGTACAGGTTGAGAAACAGATTAGGTGGAAAGGAAGGGTTGCCAGGTGCCAATTTTATTTACTGCATTAATTAATTAGCAGTCCCTTTTGATTAACTAACTTCCTTAAACAATGTTAAAGAATATGTGCATTATAAACTTTAACTTTCCTAACATTTAAAAATATGTCCAATTTGAAGCAATCTGTACAGACTCAATGCTTTTTATATTAACACATTTATCAACTATCTGTAGCTTAGTAGCGGAAGAAAGCAGCTATATGGCTAGAGAAAAATTTCAGGAGAAGCAATTCATCTTGTGTATTTGCTATTTTATCCTAGAGGGAATTAGTTTCTGCTGTGGAAATCATCACATAATAAGGCCTATGGAGAGAATTATCTGCACTCCTAGGAAAGCTTGGGAAGGCCACAGCGGTCAAATGATTCACTGTATCAAAAGAGAGAATTGGCACCATTTAAATAAGGACACTTCCCCACCCACGAGCAACAAAAGCAACAAAAGAAGGAGGCTTTGTATTCATTGGTTGGGATTTCTTGTAGGTATGTGTCTCTCTGTATTTTAAAAAAACTCTCACACAGCATAGGATACTGGCCTGACATAAGAGATACTACCGTGTTTCCGTTAAAATACAACCTACCCCGAAAACAAGCCCTCATCCGATTTTCACGTCTGCACCTAATATAAGTTCTACCCCAAAACTACGCCTATCAAACATACAAGATGACTGAAAGATATAGCTTGGCCCTTCATTTTTCTGAATTCTTTAAATATAAATTTAAATTTTTAATAAAAATTTTTAAAGTTGAATATAAAACTCACAGAAACTAATACAGAATAAGGATAACAAAGAAAAAACTCAAAAGAATTTGGACCATTAGCAGATTTAAAAATGCATAAACAAAGATGTAACAATCAGGATGCAGATCCAAAATCAAACCAAATTGAATAAAATGGATTTTAAGACTAAGAAGGTAAAATACTTGGGTATAACTATGCCAAATAAGAATTGTATGTTATTTCAAAATAGTAATGTTAAGACATAGAATGAAATTTTAAAAAGGTCTGTCAAGATGGGATAAAGTACAATTGTCATTGTTGGGGAGAGTTTCCATGACTAAGACAAATATTTTATCCATAATGTTATTTTTGTTTCAGACAATACCTGTTCTGACAACTGATGTACCATCTTAAAAATAGCATAAAGATATATCTAAATGTGGCTCTAGGATTTTTTGGCTCAGTCTCTTCGCCTTGCCTGTTTCTCCTTAAGGTTTTCACCTCTGCGTTATTAGCCACAAACTTTTCTCCTCGGCTGACCCGCCCCCAGTCTTTCGCCCTGGCACATCAGCCCCGGCCCCTCCATCCCAGTCCCTTAGCTAGGGCCCATTCATCGAAGTTCAGTTCGTGTCAGGCTTTTGGCCTCCCAGGACAATTCACACCCAGCCAATCAGTGCAGGGACTCGGGGGCTTTGGGAGTGGAAGAACAGGGGCTGCAGTTCAGAGGGAGGCTCAGGAGGGCCAAGAATACCTCCCCTTTCCAAAGTGCCTGAGACAAGGGCTGGTTCGCATTGCCACAAGCTGCTCGCCTGTCAGCTTGGAGCCTCCTGAGGCTGCAGAGAGCAGCGCGGGAGTGGGGTGGGGGAAGGGGCTGTAGAGGATGATGGAGCCAGCCACAAAAGACAAGGGGAAGGGGCTGTAAAGGACAAGGGATCCATCACCTCAAATGGGAAGAGAAGAGCGGGGGGTGGGGGGGTCAGTGGTTCAACCCCAGCCAGCCAAGCACTAATCTATAACTTGATAGCTGCCATCTGGACCAAAACACAGTCAGGCTTAGATCCACAGGGCCGTCCTGGAGCCAGTGAGGAACTGCCCTGCTGCCTCAGCCCTGCCCCCTTGGTGCTTGCTGTTAGCTCGGCGCCGGAAAGAAACGCGACTCAGCTGTTCGTTCAGAACCTTTATTTAGAGTGCAAACTGAACTGCCGGCTGGGCTGCTGAGCCTCCTTATATCCTGCTCAGGCATGCCCTCCGGCCAATGACAACAGTTTAAACCTCCCGCCGGTGGGATCGACCAATCCCCCGGCGGATGTCCTTATAAGGACATAACACCCCTCCCCTCCTAGTCCTTAGTCCATCAGTCCGTGTGCGCGATCACATACTCGCGCAGGTAGGCGGGATGCCTGACAGTTCTGCCGGACCTGCGCGGCCCAGTCGGTGGGTTGATGTTGCTCCGGACGGGTCGAGCCCCTGCTGGCTCCGGCTCCCCCGTTCGGGAATCTCCGGACTCCGCGTGCTGTCCCCGGGTTGCGCCGCCATAGGTCCGGTGGCCCTCCGGGCTGTTCCAGTTTCCGCAGCCGGGAGGCGGTCGTCTGAACCTCGGTACGGTTCCCGGGTCCTCGTCCGGTGTCCAGGGTGCCCCCAGGTCAGGGGGTGCGGCGGCTGTCCCCGTGGGTTGACCCCCGGGTGGGGGTGGTTGCGACGGTCCCATCTTGGCCTCTCCGGGTCGGTCTGCCTCGCCGGGGTAGGGTAGGACTCCCTTTTAGGGTTGTTGTTGTCCTACCCTGCCGGGGTGGCGGCGTCCCTCCAGGCTGGGGTGTAGTCGGCCCTCGTCTTCTGGGTGCGGTAGGTCTACCCCGCGGGGTCGTGGCTGGCCTACCTCGTTGGGGTGGAGTAGGCCTACCTCTGGTCGGTGCGGGCCTACCTCGTCGGGGTGGGGCAGGCCTACCTCGTCGGGGTGGTTTTCCTCGACCTCCTCGATTCCCCTCCACCTTTTCCGGAGCTGGTCGATGTGTCGCCGGCAGGTGCGGCCGTCGTCCAGCTCGACCTCGTAGGACCTTGGGCCGGTCACCCTCACGATCTGACCCTTGAGCCACTTCGGATCGGCCTGAAAGTTTAGCGCGAAAATCAAATCTCCGCAGGCGAAGCTTCTTGACAGCGGTGGTTTGTTCGGCTTGTCTTTCGGGTTGTACATCGGGTGCAGGCGATCTAGCGGTGAGCGCAGCTTCCTCCCCATCAGTAGCTCTGCCGGGCTTTTCTTTGTTGTGGTGTGGGGAGTGATGTGTTGGGTCAAGAGGAACTGGTCGATTTGTTCCTGCCAGTCCCCATTTCCCATTCTGGTCAGTGTCTCTTTAGTTAGCCTCACCATTTTTTCGGCCTGTCCGTTTCCGGCCGGTCTGTAAGGGGCGATGAGTGCGTGCCTGATTCCGTGGCCGGCCAGGAACTCTTCCATCACCTTCGCCGTCAGCTGAGGCCCGTTGTCGGAGACGAGGGTGTCCGGAAGGCCGTGCGTGGCGAAGAGTCGTCGTAGGGCTCTGATGGTGGCTTCCGTCGTTGTGGAGGGCATGGCTATAACTTCGAGCCACTTCGAGAATGCGTCGACCACGATCAGGAGGGATTTCCCATTCATCGGCCCGGCGAAATCGATGTGGATTCGCGACCACGGTCCGAATGGTTGTTCCCACTCAGTCCGCTGTGCTTGCAGGGGTGCTGGTCTCGTTGCCTGGCACGGGTCACATCTGGCAATCCACGCCTCAATGTCTTTGTCTAAGGCGGGCCACCAGACGTAACTCCGTGCTAGGGCCTTCATTCTGACGATCCCCGGGTGGCCGCAGTGGAGGGTTTGCAAGGTCCGTGTTTGTAATGAGGGGGGGATGACCACTCGGTCGCCCCAGAGGAGGCAGCCCTGCATTGTGGTGAGTTCTTGTTGCCTTCTCTGGTATGGGGCAAGTTCTTCCTTCTGGGCTTCTTCTGGCCAGCCCCGCAGAACCCAGGATAAAACTTGCCTGAGGATCCTGTCTTTTGCGGTGTGCTGTGCCACCGTGGATGAGGACACCGGGCTGGACTGGTCATCGTCGATGTGGTGGAGGCCGAGTGTGGGTGCTGGATCCTCGATCTGCTCTTTCAGCGGGCACCTGCTGAGGCCGTCGGCATTTCCGATGATTTTTCCAGGCCGGTGGACCAGGCGGTAGTTGTAGCCCGACAGGAAGATGGCCCAGCGTGTCATCCTGGGTGACATGAAGGTTGGGGTGGGTTTGTTCCCCGCGAGGAGGCCTAGCAAGGGTTTGTGGTTGGTGACGATTGTAAAAGTTCTTCCATATACGTATTCATGGAATCGCTTTACGCCCGCCACCATCGCTAGCACCTCCTTGTCGATCTGGCCATAGTTCCTCTCGGCTGGTGACATAGTCTTGGAGAAGAATGCAATTGGTGCTTCTGTTCCATTCGGTTGTTGGTGGCTTAGGACGGCCCCGACCCCGTAGGGTGAGGCGTCGCAGGTCAAGGTTAACGGTAGCTCTCCGTTGTACTGGATGAGGAGGCTGTCGGAGGATAGGAGTCTTTTGGCTTTCTGGAAAGCTTCCTCTTCTTCGCTCCCCCACTTCCAAGGTGCCGCCTTCCCTAGGAGTCGGTGTAGTGGTTCAGCAACGGTGGCTTTCTGTCGTAAGAACACACTATAGAAATTAAGTAGTCCCAGAAACGCCTGAAGCTCCGTTTTATTTTTGGGGGCTGGAGCCTCGCGTATAGCCCTCACCTTGTTTTTAGTGGGGTGGATGCCCTGGCTATCAATTAAATAGCCCAGGAACTCGACTTCCCTGACTCCGATCACGCACTTGTCCCGTCGGACCCGTAGTCCCTTCGCCTGGAACCGCTGTAGGGCAAGCCTGAGCCGTTCCATTAGTTGGGATTCCGAGTAGGGTCAGTCGGGCGTCCTTGACGACGGCGATGGGGAGGTCTCCGTTGAAGTCTTTGTATTGCACCCTGATGTTTGTGCGTCCCAGGATGCAAATGGGGTGGCCACCGAAATCTACCAGCTTCGCCTGGATCGGCTTCAATTGTCCCTTGGAGATATTAGGCTGGAGCTTCTTTATGTTATGCCAGGCAATGATTGAGAAAGGTGAGCCAGAGTCTATCTCCATGGGGCATGGTGCCCCTTCCACGTGGACGGTCACGTGGAATTTTTCGGATCCTTCAGCTGTGGTGTGGGCGATGGTCGTCTTGTTGACTTGCCGGCCGTTGGATTGCCGCTCGTCGTTCCACCTCGGCTGTTGGGATCGTCTAGATGACCTTTGGTAATCGCGGTCCGCAGGTCTTTGCCGCTCGAATGTTGGTTCTGCCGCTCTGCAGGCCTCGGCGATGTGGCCCTTCCGTCCGCATCGGCGGCATGTTGCGTCTCGCCAGCGACATCTGGCGCGAGGGTGGTCTCCTTTGCAGCTGGCGCATCTGTCCTCTCGGTTGCCATCTTGTTGGTTTTCCCGCCTTTGGGGCCTCGTGACCTTATGGACGGCCATTTCTCCATCCGACTCCGAGCACGTGGAGATGTCCTCGGATGACTGTGGTTGGTCTCTGTGGATCTTGTGGATCCCTTTCGATCTTCGCATCGCTGCTGCCGCTCTGTCGGACGTTTCCGCCGCGGTTGCTTCTTCGATAACGTCCTTGAGGGAGATCTTTTTCCGGCTGAGGAACTTCTTTTGGACTGAACAGTCCCTCATGCCGAAGACGATCCGGTCTCTCAGCTGGACGTCCACATTTTCGAACTCGCAGCTGGCCGCGATCTTCCGGAGCGCCGATACGAACTCCTTGAAAGTTTCCCCTTCGTGCTGATTCCGTTGATGGAATTCGAAGCGGTTGGCTAGGGGAGTGCTCGTGGGCGCGTAGTGTTCCTGGAGGACGTCTTGGAGCTCGGACCATGGCATCTGTTTGATGTCTCTGGGTGCCACGAGGTCCATCGCCATCTCCAGAACTTCGGATCCGCAGTGGGCCAGGAAGAGAGCCCTCTTCCTGTTGTCGTCCAAGTCGGTGAAGCCGCTGCCCGCCAGGAATTGTCGGAATCGCACCATGAAGGACTTCCATTTTTCCTGGCTTGGATTGAATGGAGCCAGAGAAATTTGGGGTCCAGACATGGTTCAGTGACTTTGCTCAAGTGCTTCAGCTCTTGGATGGCGGTAGCGGTCATGCTGTTGTTCGTCGGTTCTTCTTCAGTCCTTCGTCGCCAGTGTTAGCTCGGTGCCGGAAAGAAACGTGACTCAGCTGTTCGTTCAGAACCTTTATTTAGAGTGCAAACTGAACTGCCGGCTGGGCTGCTGAGCCTCCTTATATCCTGCTCAGGCATGCCCTCCGGCCAATGACAACAGTTTAAACCTCCCGCCGGTGGGATCGACCAATCCCCCGGCGGATGTCCTTATAAGGACATAACACTTGCCATCTCCTGTGCGCACCACCAGGTGGCGGGGCCTAGGCAGTAGGGATAGCCCTTAGCTGGCTCCACGGCTGTCCTGCAGATCTAAGGTTCACTGTGTTCCAGGCTGGATGTTTGTCTTCCAGTTATAGATCAATGCCGCACCCACCACCAGCACCTCCATGGCCTGCTTGCCAGCCCAGTCTTGCAGCCTGTGCAGCTTCCTTTTCACTGGGATCAGCTCCACCCCACCCAGTGTAGGAAAGTCACAGCTGTGGTAAGCAAGGCAACCGGCAGCACTGCCAATCTTGCCCCTTCCCCTTGTGCCTTCCTGAGCACGGAGGAAGGAATGAGATGGGAAGGAAAGAGGCAGGGAGGGGGGGAGGAAGGAAGAAGGAAGGGAGGGAGGAAGGAAGGAAGGAAGGAAGGAAGATTGGAAGGAAGAAAGAAAGAAGAAAATGGGGGATTTTTTTTTCTGCTTGATTGCTCGCCTCCTTTAGTTCCAAACCTTTCCTCATTTAGTTCAGAAGCAGCCATGTGGGGGAGGAGGAGGCGGGGGGGGGAGTTCTTCCTGGGTTTTTAAAGTAGTGAGGTCTCTCTTCCTCTTTTTCCTTGCTGTGCAATATGTCTCTCCAGCCCTAAGAGCTTCATTTCTGGGCTGCGGGCTTTTTTCCTTTGGAAGAAAAGGCGGTGGGAGTGGAGGAGACAGAAACTCGGGCTTGTAAGGGTTCCTTCTTTGACTTTGGATTCATCTCCTCTGTGTGTTTGTGAGTGAGTGAGTGAGTCTGTGTGTGTGTGGCTTCTTTTCTCCCCCTCTTCTCCCTTCTTCTGATTTCTTTTTTTTTCTCTTGGAAACAAAGGAGGCACGAGGAGGAGGGGTGGAAGGAAGGAAGGAAGGAAGGAAGGAAGGAAGGAAGGAAGGAAGGAAGGAAGGAGATGGGAATAAGTGTTCTGTCTGGTTACTTCTTAAGCTACTTTAGATCAAACCAACGTAAGTACTGAGCAGAATAGCTTAAGTGTGCAATGCAGAATTGTCCTCAGTTTTTTTCCCACAGCATAGCCTAGCATTTCTCAACCTTGGCAACTTTAAAAAGTTGCCAAGGTTGAGAAATACTGATATAGCTATTACAAGATTCTGCTGCATGCTCAATATTTTATACTTCTCACTCAAGATGTATTGCTATTTCCCAGTCTCAGATTTATAAATTTATCATTCACTGTCATCACATATATAAGCAGTCAGGAGACATGTTCGTAAATATTTCTGGCAATATCTGAAGGTATTTGTGTTTTGGTAACTGAGGTTGGCTTTGTCCCAAATGCTTTTTCCAAATGGCAAATGGATTTTTGGAAATAGCACCTTAGACAGCCACGACCTGGGCGATTGAGAATCTCCATAGACATGAGCCTGGCTTTGCTGCAGCAACATTTATCTGTATAGATTGCTTCTGTAATTTCAGCACAATGAATGCAATCCCTGCTGGAGAAAGGGCACAAAGCAAAATCAGATAAAAGAAAAAAATGACAACAAAAAGTGTTATGTACCTAATTCTGGAGGGAAATTTGGGCGGGAAAAATCTCAATGTTCATTGGTTAAGACGCTTGGCAAGTAGCTATAAAAGGAGAGCTGTCAATCTGCAAAGCTGCTGGAATCTCACTGTATAATAAAGAGTTGTTGTTCACTACGACCTGGCTTCTGGCTCCTCACTCGCCTGATCTATCACTGGCAACGAAGGTAGAATTGAGGCAGACAGGTGACACAAAAAGAGCTAACAACTGATTCCAGCCAGGCGAAAGAAAATTCTATACGTCTAATCCATCGAGCCGAAGACAGCAGAACAATGTCCGCCTTTGCACCGCCAATGCTGTTCGATCTCGCAAAAGAAAAATGGGGATCATACATGATGCAGTTTGAATGCTTCCTCAAAGCAAATGACCTCCAAGGTCTGTCAGCATTGGAAGCGAGCTCTCTTCCTGAGCCACTGCGGGCATGAGGTTTTTGAAATGGCTGAATCACTGTCAGAGCCAACGCTGGTATAGTCGGTGCCATGGCAGGTCTTGCAGATCACACTGAGGATGCACTATGCTCTGGTGCCGTCCAAATTCATGCAGCGCTATGAGTTCCAGCAAAGATTCCAGAGGGACGGTGAGTCAATAAATACCTACATGGCGGCGTTACGCAAGGCCGCCATCTGTTGCGAGTACCGTGATCTAGACAATATTCTCTTAGTTCAACTAATCTGTGGGGTCAAGGACATTCACCTCCAGAGGCGTCTGCTGGCCAAGACAAACCTCACCCTTCACATTACTCTAGATTAAGCCAGAACACATGAATCGTCCAATAAGGCAGCCGAGTCTTTGCAGCAGCCAGGGCCACCCCAGGTGGCACAAAAGTCTACCCCTATCCATAGGGAATCAACCCAAACTGACAGCGAGGAAGAAGGCAAAGAGGATATCTTTAAAACTGACAGCAAGTGTTGTGACCCCGACTCCTGAGCCTATCTTAACAGAGGAAGAGGACTCAGAAGGTGATGGGGAGGAACTGACAAGGCCTCCCTCTCCAGGACCCTCCTTTCTGGCAATTCCTCAGGTTCCATCCGAAGGCCAGGAGGAACAGCCTGGGATGTGCCAGGAGGAAGGCATATCGGAGCACCAATTGATAGGGAGTGAGGATGATGATTCCTGGGTTGATCCCAGGCAGCGTCAGAGGGAGAAGTGTGTGCAGCAATGGAAGAGGCATGGGAGGGCCAGAGAATGAGCTGAGTCATGGAGCCACGCCCCACCAAGAATAAAAGTGGGTGGGATTGCTCTTCAGATTTTGTGACGGACAAAGTTCAACCCTGAAAGTCACATCGTGATCTCTGAAATTCGGCTTGGATATATTTTGGACTGAACATTGACTAAACTCTTGCCTTGTGGATAATTTGTTGCTCCTGGAATGGACTGAAGATCAGTCCTCTTCTGCTTTATGGGAGTGAAACTGGTCTTGGCAGGCATTCAGCAGTTTGCTGCCAAAACCTTGGTCTGCCAAGAATTCTAATCTGTTTACCTAATAAAATATTGGCAGGCGTGCTTGGTATTACGTTTGCCCTTGTGAGGAAGGGGGACAGAACAGCAAGAAGCAAGATGATGATGATCAGAAACAGAGCTGTGCTAGTTGTGGGGGGTTTCACCAGAGACACACTTGCCATTTCAAAGACGCCATTTGCAGGCATTGTGGGGAAAAAAGGGCATTTGGCATGGGTCTGCAGGGCTACTCAACCATCCAGTCCCAAACAGCAAGCACCTGCCAACCAGACTGGTCAGCCGCGATCCCCAAAGAGGGATGGAAACACTCAACAAAGAAGAAACTATTCCAACCCCCCTGAGACATTCCAGACCCGCATCGGCCAGGCAACCACGTCCCCAGAACAAAACCTGCATGTGACAGTTGAAATTGAGGGATCTCCATGCCAAATGGAGATAGATACTGGCTCATCTATCACCATCATGTCCTGGTCCAACCTAAAAGCGGCAATTCTGGGAATCAGGAAACATCAGCTGCAACATCAGCGTCTAAGGCTGAATGACTACCAGGGAAATTGCATACCTGTTGAAGGCTGTGGGACATTCTAGGTGAAATTCAGCAAGTTCAACAAATAATTACTTATCACTGTGGTCAGCGGATGTCTACTGAGCCTTTTAGGACTCAACTGGCTCGAAGCCCTGGGAATGGGGGTGACCAGCATCCACTCTATCAGTGGCAGCATGACGGATGACCTGCTCCACAAATTCCAGGACATTTTTGATGACCGCCTTGGCAAGTATGTGGGGACTACTATTTCTTTTAATTTGGACCCTAATATAGCCATCATTAAACTAAAGGCAAGGAGGGTGCCATTCGCACTCAAGCCTAAGATAGACCAGGGACTGGATAAGCTCGTATGCCAGGGAATATTAATACCGGTCGACCAAGCAAAATGGGAGACCTCAGTAGTCACCCCTCTTAAATCTGACGGGTCAGTGTGCATATGTGCCAACTATAAGTGCACCCTAAATAAGGCCCTACAGCAAAGTGCCTATTCTGTCCCCATTGTGCAGCAACTGCTCCATTCTCTGGGCCCTGGCAAAGTTTTTTCTAAATTAGACCTTGTGCAGGCGTACCAGCAACTGCTGGTAGATGGCGCTACCTCAGAAGCACAGACTATTGTGACATGTAGAGGTACTTTCAAATGCACCAGACCATAGTTCGGGGTTAGTGTAGCCCCTGGACTATTCCAAAGTGTGATGGAACGCCTGCTGCAAGGACTGCCGGAGGTCATCCCCTATTTTGATTACGTTCTAGTCACCGCTGCAGATGAGCAACAACTAGGGGACCGTTTGTGAGAGGTGCTGACTATTTTCAGGAATGTGGGACTACAAATTAAATGGGACAAGATAGCTGTGCCCGCTGTTGAATTTCTAAGGTACAAGGTCGATGGGGCTGGCATACACCTCACAGAAAGTAAAAACTGGGCTATTCACAAAGTGCCAACCCCAACGAATTGGGCGGTACTGCAGACATTCCTGGGACTTTTAAACTTTTATGCCATTTTATTAAAAGACAAAGCCACAGTGGCCGAACCATTCGATAGAGTTCTGTCAAAAAAGTCTCATTGGCTTTGGGGATGTGCGTAAGCAGCAGCATTTGCAGCTGTTAAAAAATTCCTCTCAGCTGACAGTCTCTTAATACAATACAACAAACTGCTTCCCCTTGTCCTCGTTTGTGACACCTCCCCTTTCGGCGTGGGGGCAGTTCTGAGCCGCAGACTGCCAAATGGACTACAAGCCCCCATCACCTACTTCTCCTGCACCCTGTCCAGAGCTGAAAGAAACTACAGCCAGCTGGACAGGGAAGCCCTGGCGGCTGTGGCCGGGGTCAAAAAAAATTCATGAATATCTGTTTGAGCGAACTTTCATACTGGTCATTGACCACCAACCCCTGCTTGGCAGGGGATAAACCCACCCCTGCAGCTATGTCCCCCCATTTCACTAGGTGGGCCATTTTTCTGGCTGCCTACTCATACCATCTCGTCCATCGCCCGTCCGGCACCTTGGACACGCCGATGCCCTCAGCAGGTGCCCATTGCCTGACCTGCTGGAGGACCTGACCCCAGACATCCCTGTCTTGCTTATTGATGCTCTGGACTCTAGCCCCATCACTTCTGCTGAAGTAGCAAAGGCCTCTGCTAAAGACTCTGTACTGCGGGCCGTTATGAGCTGGGTGCATAGGGGGTGGCCTATCAGCCTGGTTGGCAGGGAATTCAAACCGTTTGCCTGTAAACAACATGAACTGTCTACACAAGGGGGGGTGTTTGCTATGGGGTCACCAGGTGGTAATTCCACCTAGCCTAAGGTATTGAGGTATTGGCAACGTTGCATATTGGTCACCCAGGCATTGTTAGAATGAAGGAGTTGGCAAGGAGCTATGTGTGGTGGCCTAACATGGACAATTGCATTGCTGAATGGGTTGCCAAGTGCACTCCCTGTCAAGAGTCTCACCCCGCTCCCCCGGTAGCCCAGAACAAAGAGTGGGAAAACCGATCACCATGGTCCCGCATTCATATCGATTTTTCTGGACCATTCCATGGTCAAACCTTTCTGAACATGGTGGATGCATATTCTAAATGGCTGGAGGTCATTTTAATGAACTCCACCACTGCGGAGACTGTAATTAAGGCACTCCAGAAACTATTCATCACACATGGCCTACTTGACACCTGGTCTCAAATAATGGGCCTCAACTTATGGCTACTCAATTTGAGGGGTACTGGCTGAGATAGGGATCCATCACACACTCACAGCACCTTTCCATTCAGCCAGTAATGGTCAAGCTGAAAGGAAGGTCAGATCAGCCAAAGAAGCTTTGGCCAGACTAGGACCAGGAGACTGGCAAGCTAGGATTGATACTTTTCTAGTGGCCCGGCATGTTACCCTGTGCATGGCAATGGGACGACATCTGACAGAGGGGCCGGAGACTCCATTGCACCCTAGATTGGCTCCATCCCAATTACTCCCCTAAGGGATACATGGAAGCCAAAAGTAAGACCAGAAGATTTCCTATTGGGTCCGCTGTATTCGCAAGGAATTATGTGTAGGGTCCCCTCTGGGTGGCTGGGCAGGTCACAGACATTACCAGGCCCCAGTCATATGTTGTAGAAGTTAGTAATGGAAGGGTATGGCGAAGACATATTGATCAGTTAAGGAAACATCTTGCCTAGACAATGCCCAATGAACCAGACTGCAAAATAGACAAACCAGTCCCTGACTCACCAATCATTCATCCAACAGCTAATTCAAACCCGAAGTGGCCGGAAGCCTTACCTGATGACTTCAGTGTCCAGCGCTGCCTCCATAAGAAGACAGGCCCATCTAAAATGTGTGATGTCCATAAGAAATTCCAGGAGGTTCCATTGGCTGGGCTAGGAGAGACAAAGGGTCCCTCCGACCAGCCCAAATCTCCGCCTCAGACTGAATTGTGCAGGTCAACTAGAATCAGGGAACACCCTAGTCACTTGCCTGATTACATATGTAAATAGTTGGTAAAATGTGTTCTGGGAAGGGAGGAGTGTTATGTATCTAATTTTGGAGGGAAATTAGAGCAGGAAAAATCTCAATGTTCATTGGTAAGTAGCTATAAAAGGAGAGCTGTCAAACTGCAAAGCTGCTGGAATCTCACTGTATAATAAAGAGTTGTTGTTCACTACGACCTGGCTCTTGGCTTCTCACTTGCTGGATCTAACAAAAAGCATTAAATTCATTTTGTAGTTCATATATTTGAGGGTTTGGGAGGGAGAAACACTGTTTTCTCTTCCCAACTCAGAGATATTCTGATGCAAAACATTGAACTAAGCAAACCTTTGGCACTGATCCACCCTGCGATAGACCTGGGAAGCTGTACAACATGCACCGCTTATCACAGGCAGGCAACTGCAGCTTTCATGACTTCCTGTGTGAGGACAAACATGCCACAAAACAGGCAAAACCTGAGAGGCAGCTGAATCTTTGTACTGCCTGTCTGATTAGCATTTACTGTCATGGCTTTCCCCTCTCTGATCTCAGCCCAGCAGGCTCTGGAAGCAAAAAAGGGAAGATTGAAAGCATGACTCAGCAAGATGGCTTCCTGCTGCTTCCTGCTGCAGGAGAAGGCATTGTGATTGAATCAGCACTGATATTGCCACAGGATAGTTCACAAATCCTGTGAATTTTAGCACTTGTGTCTTTTGATTTCACTGTGCTCTTGTTTTGGGAAGGAAGGAGGATGAAAAGGGGGAAGAGAGCAGTGGTTGGATGCTTTGGAATGACTTGGTAACAGAATCCCCAGAGAACACAACTATGCTCATTTGGGAAGAGCAAGCTAGCTGCTTGCTACATAACAATATTTTATTTTGTTGCATACCTTGAATAAGAAATCAGGGAAACATAGTTGGAAGCAGTGGCCATCAGCAGAACAAGCATGCTCACAAGACCCATTGGGGCAACTGGAGAAAAGAAGGCACCAACTCAGGGCTGATCATATAGCAAGGCTCACTTGGTAGGCAATAATGTTTCTCCCCCACCCACCCCTACCCCCAATTTTGAACAAGGTTGTCAGGATTTGGCACAGATCCCAACACTGCCAACATTCCTTGGGAAGCCCTATCACAACTCAGAGCTTTAAATCCCTTGTTTAATTTATAGAAGAGAAAGTGGTGTTCAGCAACTTTCATTTTCATTTTCAAACAGAATACAGATAGTCCTTGACTTACAAACTCAATTGAGCCCAATATTTCTGTTGCTAAGTGAGAAATTTGATAAGTGAGTTTTGCCTCATTTTATGACTTTTCCTGGTATATTTGTTAAGTAAATCACTGTAGTTAAGTTAGCAACACAGTTGTTAAGTGAATCTGGCTTCTCCATTGATTTTGCTTGTCATAAGGTTGCAAAAGGGCATCAAGTGACCCCAGGATTCTGCAACTGTCATAAATATGAACCAGTTGTCAAGCATTCAAATGTAAATCATATGACTATGGGGATGCCGCAATGGTCATAATTGTGAAGAATGACCATAAGTCACTTTTTTCAGTGTTGTTGTAACTTTGAATGATCATTAAACAAAGTATTATATGGCAAGGATTACCTGCAGTAAAAACATGTACAGTGAAAAAGGATCAAGGACAGGGTTTTGAACTGGCCCACATGATATGCATATTAGCCATTTATTTAGAAAATGTATGTGCCACCCACTCTCTTAGTTGCTCTCAGCAGTCTAAGAAAAGTAAGTTAATAAAACAGCCTTTAAAAAATATAGAAAGCACTAAAACTAAAGCAGATGTGCTTATTGTTAAATCATTAAAGAGTAACGAGCAATTTGCATATTATGTGCCTATTTAGTAAAAAAAAACAATCAGAATTCACTATTGATGTCAAACACATCTGACCCACTGATGGCATGAGAGCATGGATGAACTATATGAGAGATGGTTGATCTACAAAAGGTAATGCTTCATATAGCATCACAGATCTCTTGAATGGGGTTTGGAAGGCAATAGGCAACCAGTGAGAATTTTCAACGAAGGGGTAATGCCAGATTCTAGAAGGCATCAGTTATATTTGGGCTAACTGCAATTTCTGAAATGTCTTCAGGGGCTGTCCCTTCAAGAGACCATTACAATTGTCATGATGGAAGTGCTGGTTAGCACATAGATTTTTTTAAAGTTAATTAAATATCTGACTTTGTGGTTTCCAGCAAATGAGTCATTGAAATTATTTTTTTCCTGATAAACTAACCTGGATTATTAGCCTTCTGATGCTACACTAGATGACACCCAGTCCCCCTATCTATAAACCGGATTCTTAAGGAAAAATGCAATCCTATGCAGGACAGATTCATCTCTTGATCTTTCAGTCTCTCGAATCAGTAATTGTTTTGCCTTATCCATGCTTATTTTCAGCTGGTTTTTCCACAACCAGCACTTAATAGCCTGGGCTTTGGAGCCATCCAGTCCCAAATTCACAGAGAAGAAATATAGTTGAATATCATCAGCATACTGATGACAACTAGCTCCAAATTGCAAATGAGTTTTCTTGGTAGCTACATAGCAGTATTAATATACAAAATAACTCCATGTAAGATAATTCTCAAAGGGTTGAACACAAATCTCCCCAGTTTTTAGGTCTGTTAGCAATATACTAACTTCTGGGGAGGATCATTAATGCCATTTCTGAGAGAGCAACAGATCCATTGGAACAGATTCACCAAGAAAATCTCCATTGTAGCTGCTATCATCACTCAAGATGACACTCAAGTCTTCGACTTACAACAGTTTATTTAGTGACTTTAAAGTTACAACAGCACTGAAAAAAGTAACTTCTGACCGTTTTTCACAGTTACGACCATTGCAGCATCTCCATAATCATATGATCAAAATTCAGATGCTTGGCAACTGGTTCATATTTATGACTGTTGCTGTGCTCCAACCTTCGGACAAGCACAGTCAATAACCCAATAATAACTGGGTTATTAACTTATCAACTGTAGTGATTCATTAAACAACTGTGGCAAGAAAGGTCATAAAATGGGGCAAAACTCACAACAAATGTCTCACTTAACAACAGAAATTTTGGGCTCCATTGTGATCATAAGTCAAGGACTACATCTAATTGGCTTTTTTTCCGTGATGACATTTTAAAAATATAGAATAAAGTATTTACTTCTTGGCCCTGCAGACTCTTGTTGCTGATCTATGCTGTTTGATGAATATATTAATAGGATTAGAATGGCAATTAGGCCCAGTACTAAAAATTCAGCTAAGCTTAATTAACAACCTACTAAACTATAATTGGCGTGTCTTTCTGTGTGAACCATTTTTACAACATTTTTTTAAAAAATACTATTGCAATTGCCCTAAGCCTAAGCTAAACTCAGAGCAGCTCATATATCCATGTAGGCAAGGACTGTCAAACTTAGCCCACAGGCAAGATGAATCACACGCTGGCCACACCCATACCCAGTTTAGCAAAAGGGAAAAAAATTGTGATGAGTCACATGATGCCACTGTGATGAAGCAATTTTCAGATGTAGGCCAATGTAGGCCATCTGAAGAGGAGTAAACCTTTCAGCATCCGAGGATATACTTTGTGTGAGTAGTGATGTACTACAACAGGCAATGTGGTAAAGTACCTACATCATTAAAGGACAAGGATTTCTGAAGGATAAAGTTTGAGAACTTGTCATTGTTTGGTGTGTTAAATTTAAATCATGTATGCTCAGTTATAGGCCTGGCATGTATTACACATAGAATTGGATAGATTCATCTAGATCAAACTCTGTTCTGAGTTCCTTACCAGCTCCTCTCACTCTTTATCATAGGCCATGCTGAATATGACTGTAGTCCAACAGATCTGGATACCACTATGCTGTTGGTAGTTGAATGCAGAACATTTATGTTTAGTACAAGATTGCTTTACCTTTCAACATCATCATACAAATATATAATTCTAGTATTCAAGAACTGGTGAAGGGAGAAAAGAAATGGAAGAAAAATGAACCTAAGGAAACCATGGGATAGAAAGGACATTTGTAGAAAAAGACTTCTACTTTAGATCATCAGATATTAGCCATCATTATTATGCCTCCACAATTTGTTTATTGAAGTTTGTTAAATAAATAAGCTACCATTCTATTAAGTAAAGCCCTTTAAAAGAAAACTGTCCTGTTTTCTTAAAGAGCTTACAGCCAGAAAGACGAGGCACATTAGACACATCAAAGCAAAACTAGAAGAAAGAAACAAGGAGACAGGACAGAAGGATTATGTAATGCAATCCTTCTATGGGATCTACACTGGCTAATTCTTCAAATCTACTTCACTGCTGCATATATTTCAATACTGTTTAAGTAGTGCACATTCAACATTTAGCCTTTGTCTGGAGAACATCTGTACTGAACTGAGGCTGAGATATGGATATTGCCTTGATGCAAAATGTACCAATGCAATCTTCAAATATATACAAAATATAATAATTACAGTAGCAGAGTGCCCAGGTTCTCACTGCTTTCATCATAATTAAAAAAGCAAAATTGCAGCATTGTTTCACAAGATCCTTCCGTTTAGGGTGTGGGCAGAATGTCCTAATCAACATAGAAAAGGAGCAGGATTTGTATCATGACATTGCAATGCTGCTTGCATCACCACAAATCCTCTTAACCTCCTCTAAAAATGCAACAGATTACCAGCATTATTAGGCCCTTTTTGCTAATGTTAATCAGAATATGTTTTTTGAATTGAAACCATTATTCCATTATCTGCATTCCAGAACAAAAGAAAACAGATCTTGGTTTTTTGTATGGTATTTTCTTTAATGGTTGAAGAGTGTGTCTGAATTCCATAAATTATATTGTGTGATGAAATGCTTCCTTTTTGTTTTAAATTTCCTTCAAATCAGTGTAAGGTCCCAGCTACACTGGCTTCTGGTGGTCTTCCGGGTGTGCTTCAAGGTATTGGTTCTCACCCTTAGAGTGCTCCATGGCTTAGGACCAGAGTATTTATGGGACCGTCTTCTGCGACCAATAATCTCCCACTGGCCTATACGCTCTCACAGAGAGGGCCTCCGCAGGGCGCCATCGGTCAGACAATGCCGGCTGGCGGCCCTCAGGGGGAGAGCCTTCTCTGTGGGAGCACCCACCCTCTGGAACAAGTTACCCCCAGGAATACGACTTATCCTGGATTTCCGTACTTTTCGTAAGGCCCTGAAGACCTTTCTATTTCTATAACAAGCCGGGCTGGCCTAAAGGGATTTTAGCGGGATTCGTTTTAATTTTATAGATAAGGGGTTTTAAATTTGGAAGCGAAAGGATTTAATTCTGTTTTAAATTATTTTAACGTTTATATTGTATGTATTTTAAACTTGGCTGTTCACTGCCCTGAATCCTTCAGGAGAAGGGCGGTATACAAATTTAAATAAATAAATAAATAAATAATATACTTGAGTCACCAGAATGCCAAAGAGAGAGACTCAAGACGAAGCTTGAAAAAAACAGATTTTATTTACGGCCAAAAACAAAATACTGGGTGGAACTATATCCAGAACATACAGATACAATGCATGCGAGGAGATAGCCACACCTTGGGGAAGGTATAGCATCCTTTATACCCTCAGAGAGGTCAACTTAGTACCCAATTTTGGCCTCCTAATTTAGGTTTGTGTATTCCTTGTTGCCCTGCAAAGGGGAATAGAAACTTCCTTGAGCATTCCTTTGTTTACTCAATTGGCCATTTGGCCCCCTGGTTCTTGCAAGACAGGAGTTTATCCAGATCAAACATAAATTAGGGCTGAGGTGTAATTTATCTCTTGGAGATACGTACCATGCTCTTAGATGGCATAAGAAAAACAGGGAGAAAATTGATATGGGTTCAGGTCAAATGGCAGGGACATATGTTTGACAAATACCAGATACATTACAGAGGCCTAATAACAGAATATGTTTGTTACGGGAAATACAAATATAAAGATGTAATATGTGTGATACAAAGGCATATATGTATTATAGAAACCTAATGGTTACAGAATCTAGTTATTGTTTCCCTTTCATTCCAAACTTTTTATTTAAATAATGGAATGCTTTCCATAGCGGGGATCCATTTTAAGAATCATGATATTTGCAGGCATACTATGAGGTGTGGATACAGAGGATGTTATGACTGCAATCCCAGAAATAGGTGATGTGACTATTCTTTGGATTAAAGGAATGAAACAAGGGAGAAGAAGGAGACCTCCAAGGGTTAACAATCATCAGTTTTGCAAACAAAATTTGCGAGTTTAATTTTACCACACACAACTACTTTTGCTAACAAATAGTGTAAAGCAGGCCTATTCTGGGATATTGCTGTTTTCAACAGAGAGTGCTGTTTTAAACAGAGAGTGCTCTGTAACTAAGACATTTACAGCACTAGCAGTTGTATTAGGTATCATTGCAATCATTGGCTGTAACCTTACAATTCTATTCAGCATATAAAGGGAGTTCTACAGTACCATCTTCTGCCCAAGTGGCTGGTCCATATACCTGAACTATTGTTTCTGGAGGCCAATCATCTTTCTGTGGCCTACTTCCACATAAATAGGTACACCCAGTCTTTCACCTTGTTGTATGGGCAGTAAAAAAAAGGAAGAAAAATAGATTTCACAGTTCCTAGTACACATGCTTCATACCATTGGCTAGGCAATTGCACATAGGCAAATTTTCCAATTATCCAATATAAGCCATCTAGAGCATGCCAATTAAGAGTTACCACATCTGTCCATAACCCACTCAGTCTAGTTATATTTTCAAATGGGTTACTAGGTTGTGTCAAGTTAATTCCAGACTGAAAAGTAACAATAAGGAAAGAAAACACCCTTATGTATAATATGATTTTCACACTTATCATTGCATTATATTCTCCTCATATTAGTCCTATGCATAAGAAAATTAGTCCCAAATATTGAACCATTGCATTAAATCAATCCATTCTATATCTTCAGGGATCATGATATCACTATCTCCTAAGGCTACCTAAGTCAGGTTGATCTGATTCAACGCCTCAATTCTCCAGTGTAGGATAGATATATACATAGGAATAGAATTTCTATGGGGAGCAATCCCTTGCACACTTACACAAGCACAGTGTTATGTCCTTATAAGGACATCCGCCTGGGATTGGCTGAAGATCCTTCGGCGGGAGATTTTGAATCCCTGTCAGTGGGCGGTGCGTCTGCCGGAGCAAATATAAGGAGAGCTCCGGCAGCGCAGCGCCAGTTCAGTTCTCGTTAATAAACGTTGTTACTTGAACTCTGCTGGTCACATCTTCTTTCCTGCGCCGATCTAACACTGGCGACGAAGGACTAGAGAAGAACCAACCGCGTGGCACGATCGCCATAACGAGCTGAAGTCATTCGACGCGGGCTGAGAGATGGCAACGCCGCAAGCACCGTTCGCCTCGCTGGCTCCATTCAACCCCAGCCGGGAGAAATGGAGCTCCTATATGATCCGTTTCCGCCAATTCCTCCAGGGAAACGGCTACAACAATTTAGACGACGAGAGGAAGAGGGCTCTCTTCCTAGCTCACTGCGGCACTGACGTCCTGGAGCTTGCCGTCAACCTCGTCGCGCCCAGGGACATTGAAGTCATGTCCTGGGTGGATCTGCAGACTGCCCTGCAAGACCACTATGCACCAACGGGCACCCCCATCTCGAATCGATTCACCTTCCGCCAACGCAATCAGAAGGAAGGCGAATCTATCAAAGACTTTGTGGCGGCATTGCGTCAAATCGCAGCAAACTGCGAGTTTGAAAATGTTGACAATGCCTTACGCAACGGGATCGTCTTCGGGATGAGAGATGCAAGCCTCCAAAAGAAGTTCCTGAGCAGGAAAAGACTGTCCCTGAAAGACGTCCTTGAGGGGGCTACGGCTGCTGAAACATCCGAGAAAGCCGCTGCCGAAATGCTCCAGTCCCGAGGGATCCATAAGATCCGCAAGTCGTCCTCAGAATCTTCTGAAGACTCCGCCACACTGTCCGACTCAGAGGGGGAGTCGACCGTTTTGAAAGTTTCCCGCCCATCTAGGCGGGAAATTCAAAAAGATGGCCGCTGCAACACTCAGTGCGGCAGTTGCAAGGGACACCATCCCCGCCAATCCTGCCGCTGGCGTGACGCAACCGGCAGACGTTGCCTAAAGAAGGGGCACATCGCTGAGGCATGCAGAGCCTCTGATCCGGTTCCAGAGTCGATCAGGCCCCGGAATCCTGAAAATCGCCGCGACTCGCAGAGGTCATCCAAACGGTCCTCACTCCAGCACAGCCGCGATGATCGCAACGGTTCCCAGGGTGGCACGGTGAACCAAACGACGATCGCCCTGACCAGTTACAACAGTGCCACCAAATTCCATGTGACACTGTTGGCTGAAGGCTTGCCATGCACGATGGAAGTAGACTCTGGCTCTGTCTATTCCATCATTGACTGGCACCAAGTAAAGAGACTGAAGCCGGCACTAACTAAGCGCCAACTTGAACCCCTTCACTCCAAGCTGGTGGATTTCGGCGGTAATCCCATCGGCGTCATTGGACGAACCAGCCTCCAGATTGCTTTCAAACAGTTCCGGGGCCAGCTCCCAATCACCGTCGTGGAGCATAGCCGCCCGACGCTGCTGGGCGTGGAGTGGTTCCAGCTGTTGGGGCTTTCTATTGGAGGCATCCACCAGATTAGCTCAGGCGAACTCGACTCACTCATCGGAGAGTTCCAAGAAGTCTTCGATGGTAAGTTAGGGACCTTTGCAGGGAAACCCATCTCCTTTAATCTGGACAAGGGGGTAACCCCAATTCAGCTCAAGCCCTGTCGGGTTCCATTTGCCTTGCGGGCTAAGGTAGATGCTCAGCTAGATAAGCTGATTGCCCAAGGCATCCTGGAACCCATCGATCATGCTTCATGGGAGACTCCCATTGTGACCCCCATGAAGCAGGATGGATCTGTGCGCATCTGCGCCGACTACAAAGTGACCATCAACAAGGCGTTGCCGCAGAGCACATACCCTGTGCCGGTAGTGCAACATTTGCTTCACTCACTCGGCAAGGGCCAGATTTTCGCAAAACTGGACCTGGGCGAGGCTTACCAGCAACTGCCAGTCGATCAGCAAACGGCGGAGGCTCAGACAATTGTCACCCATAGAGGCGCATTTAAGTGCAACCGTCTCCAGTTTGGAGTCAGTGCAGCCCCAGGCATTTTCCAATCCATGATGGAACGCCTTCTCCAAGGCGTTCCAGGGGTAGTGCCTTACTTCGCTGATGTACTGGTCTCCGGGGACTCAAAGGCACAACTCCTAGACCGGCTGAGGCTTGTTCTCCAGCGGTTCAGGGAGAAGGGCTTGAGGGTCCGACGTGACAAGTGCATCATTGGAGTACAGGAAGTCGAGTTCCTGGGCTATCTCATAGATAGTTCTGGCATCCACCCCACCAAATCAAAAGTTAAAGCTATCCATGAAGCTCCCAGCCCCAAAAATAAAGCAGAGCTTCAGGCTTTCCTTGGATTGCTTAACTTCTATGCAATTTTCCTCCAACAGAAAGCCACAATTGCTGAGCCGCTGCATCGCTTACTGGCAAAGGCGGCTTCCTGGAGGTGGGGCCGCGAGGAGGAGTCTGCATTTAGAGCTGTTAAACAGCTGTTGACATCTGACAGTGTGCTCATTCAATACAATGAGACGCTGCCCATCAGGCTCACCTGTGACGCTTCCCCCTACGGAGTCAGCGCTGTCCTCAGCCACGAACTGCCTACCGGCTGTGAAGCCCCCATTGCCTATTTCTCAAAGACTATGTCCAGCGCTGAACGCAACTACAGCCAACTGGACAAAGAGGCGTTGGCAATTGTCGCAGGGGTGAAGCGTTTCCACGAATACCTCTATGGACGGCGTTTCACCATTGTCACCGATCACAAGCCGCTCCTGGGCCTCCTCGCAGGTGACAAGCAGACCCCGGCCTTCATGTCACCCCGAATGACTCGTTGGGCTATCTTCCTCGCCGGCTACTCATATAGACTTGTCCACCAGCCGGGGAAGTCCATCGCGAACGCCGACGCGCTAAGCAGATGCCCATCTGCTGACACCGTGGAAGACCCGGCTCCCACACTTGAGCTGCTGCACATTGACAATGACAGCAGCTGTCCTGTAACATCTGCCGACGTGGCTACACACACGAGGAACGACCCCATCCTCCGACAAGTCCACTCCTGGGTCCTGAGGGGATGGCCGGCGCGAATTGACAGCGACGACTTCAGCCCTTTCAGCCGCAAACAAGGGGAGCTGTCCACCATGAGCGGCTGTTTACTATGGAGAGATCGGGTGCTGATTCCCAGCATGCTCCAATGAAAGACTCTTGAAGCGCTACATAAAGGACACCCAGGCATTGTCCGGATGAAAGCCCTGGCACGGAGCTATGTCTGGTGGCCAACACTGGACAGAGACATTGAACACTGGGTCGCCAGGTGTAGCCCATGCCAAGAAGTCAGAGCAGCGCTGCCACAGTCTGACCCGACGCCTTGGGAGACTCCTAGCTCTCCCTGGTCGCGCATCCATATAGACTTTGCGGGCCCTATCCAAGGGCGCCACTTTCTCATCGTGGTCGATGCCTACTCGAAATGGCTGGAGGTCATCCCCTTGGCATCCACCACAACAGAAGCCACAATCTGCGCACTCCGGCGTCTCTTCGCGACCCATGGGCTTCCGAACGTTTTGGTTTCTGACAACGGGCCCCAACTTACGTCCGTGCCCATGGAAGCTTTCCTGCCATGCCATCTCTGCCCCTTACAGACCAGCTGGAAATGGACAGGCTGAACGGATGGTGAGGCTCACCAAGGAGTCACTTGCCAAGATGGGCCCGGGAGATTGGCAGGAGCGCATCGACACCTTCCTGCTCACCCAGCACATCACGCCTCACTCTGCCACAAGAAAGTGCCCTGTCGAACTTCTAATGGGCAGAAGATTCCAGTCACCCCTGGACAGACTGCATCCTCAATACAATTCCGAGGTGCCCACCACAGCCAGCCGCCAACTCCGCCAGTTTGCCATCGGTGACACCGTCTTCGCACTCAATTTCCACGGCTCGCCAAAATGGCTTAAAGCTACAGTACACAGCACAACCAGTCCCAAATCCTACCGAGTTGAGCTGGAAAATGGACACATCGTGAGACGTCACCTCGACCAACTCCGCAAAAGGTGGAGGGAAGCGGGCGGAGACCAGCCTGACGAGGTAGGCGTAAATCACCCAGACGAGGTAGGCCTAAACCACCCCGACGAGGTAGGCCTAAACCACCCAGACGAGGTAGGCCTACACCACCCAGACGAGGTCGGACTAAACCTCCCCGGCGCGGTAGGCCTAAACCACCCAGACAGGGGAGACCGGCAACACACAGGAGGAGCGGGCATTCCAACACCTAACCAAGCTAAAGATTCAGCAAGGCGAGTAGACCGGGGACAAGGCCCACAGGGAACCCCAAAACACCGTGGGGTGGATAGCAGCCAACATCCCGAGAACCGAGACCTACACCCTGACAACAGGAGTCAAGTAGACCGGGGACAACCTAGCAGGGGAAGCCAACACCAACCCTGCGAAGTAGGCGACCGACAATCCAGGGAAGGAGACCTCCAGCCAACACACCAAAGGGCACCACAACAACAACCCGACCGCGCAGAAGACCACCCCTGCAGGGTAGGCCTACACCAGCCAAACCAGGGCGAACACCCCAATGATGGGAAGCAGCGACCATCACCACAACGCCAGCCTTGCGGAGAGGGCCTACACCACCCCTGCAAGGAAGGCCTACACCACCCCGACAAAGCCGAGCCGTTCCCAACCCGTACCACCTGCCGCCCCGGGAGTGAATCGGACTCAACCGGAGAACCCGGGGGCCTAACCCAGCCACCACCGCCGGACTCGCACCCTAGACCGGACCAGCGCAACTCCAACCCAGAGGGAACCCGAGGAAGACCCAGGGACCTACCGTGGCTCAGGAGTTCCGGACCGGTCGAGAGCAGGGATCCGTGCCGGCGACACCGAGATCCAAGCGGGAATGAAGCAGACCAGCATCGCCCGCAGGCGGAGGTCCTCGACCTGGCCGGAGGTTCGGGAACATCACCCGCATCCTCGACGGCCAGATCCAGCCCGGCACCAGGGAGAAAGCCCCGAGCCGAGGAAGCACCCTCCGTCCAGGAGAGCGCCCAACCAGGGTATGAACTGCGCAGGTCTATGCGAGCACGCAGACGTCCTGTGTATCTGAGTGACTTTGTACCTTGATTGACTGACTAAGAACTAGGGGGGAGGAGTGTTATGTCCTTATAAGGACATCCGCCTGGGATTGGCTGAAGAGCCTTCGGCGGGAGATTTTGAATCCCTGTCAGTGGGCGGTGCATCTGCCGGAGCAAATATAAGGAGAGCTCCGGCAGCGCAGCGCCAGTTCAGTTCTCGTTAATAAACGTTGTTACTTGAACTCTGCTGGTCACATCTTCTTTCCTGCGCCGATCTAACACACAGTGTCCCATTATTCCCCACCCCACAGGTGTATATATGTTCACAATTACAACAAGAATAACAACAACATTAAGTGATACAGTTACAATCACAGGACGAACACAATCTGGAGAGTGTGAAGTTGCACAGCTTCTGTTGGGATCTTCAGATGGAATAAGAGAGGCCACCACTCAGGCTGGAAAGACCAAAAAGTTGCTACTCCTGCAACAAGAAAAATCACAAACAAAACCCATTCACACCACACACCAGTTTTTGGAAAAGTTTATTCTCAGCAGGTCTTCTTCAGGAATCACTTGCTACTCTTTAAATTCTTCCACTGGTCCTTTTACACGGGTGTAGTGGTCCACCCTTTGTCCTTAGGTTGGACTGCTGTTTCAGTAGTCAGCAGGACATGGTAGGACCTGTCCCAGGCTTGGCTAAGTTTGTCCTCAGGTTTTATCAGGACCCAATCACCAGGCTGGAACTTATGAATGGCAAAATCGAGAGATAGGGTTTGAGCTAGGAGTCCTTTAATTCTGAGGTAAGAAAAAAGAAGAATAGAGGCCACGTATACAGTTCTTTACAAACATGTCTTTAGTTTCATATTGTGGAATTTCCCCCATTCTGTCCAAACGTGGTAATCCAAACATCATTTGGCAAGGCAAAGGTAAAGATTTGGTTCACAGCAGAAATCATTTTGCATTCCATGGAACATGACATTCCCACTCCCTCCATTATTAATTGAAGCACTTTTGCAGTAAAATGAGTCTCTTGGTTGCTGTCTATAGCTTCTACTACCCCATATTTAGGTATTATCTGTTAATTTTGGTGACTACTGCTGAGTGGCTCTCATGGCTGGATAAGCCTCAACCCATTCAGTCAAGTGACCCATTATCACCAATAAATATCTAAGTCTCCCCACTTTCTACTGCTCACATTTTCCTTAACTAGTTCTTTTCACCTAACATTAAACACTCAGTTCTTTCTGCCACTACCATCCTGGCTTCCAAGTAGTGCTTCAAGCTTCAAAGAAATTCAAAGCTTGATTTCACAAGTCTGTGCAAACCAACTTACCTAAATGTCTTCTCTTACCTGCTAGCACTTTCTTTTCCCATCTATAAACAAATTAACCCCTTCTCAGCACCAATATATGATTGTCCTTTTAAATCTACTCATAAACTGAGCTGGATTCAAACAAAAACAAGCATACTCTCATCAAGATCACCCTCACTTGAGGAGGGACACTAGGGCTCTTCCGAAGGTCAACTTTCTGCTTTCCTTCACTAACACTGCCATAGCTGCCACTGCTTGAACACAAACTGGCAATCCTTAACAGGAAGGATCTAACATTTTAGACAAAAATGCCACTGACTCTCTCTTACTACATATTGTAATTTTTAACTCATCTCTGTAACAATTCCTAAAAAGGCAGCAACTTGTGCTGCTAACAAACAAACAAGTAAACAAACAAACAAACGAAATGTGCCATAGGATAGAGCACCTTGTCTGCTAAGTATGCAAAATGCACGCAGACATAAAGACAGAAAAGAGTAAGAAAAACAGCTTCAAAAATAAAACAAACAATCTAAATGAGGTATTTTGAATCAATATTCTGAAATATAATTGGGTATGTAAGTATTTGAAACCTCAAAAATTTCCAGAAGGAAAAAGAAAATCAAAATTGCATTCCGAGCCAAAAACAGTGAAACTGCAAAGGCAGGTATCAGATATCACCCTTTACCCTGCCTTTCTCAGGCTGGTTCAGCAGAGAGAGAGAAAAAATGGTGAAAATAACACAAGCCCGCAGCCCCCCTTTGTTTTCCTGCTTCTCTCACTCCTCCAAGGGGGGGTGGGGGTCCTTGTGTAAAAGAATGATGGGCGGGAGGGGAAATACAGGAAGGAAAAATGTTTAAACTATGTAGAATTTGTTAGGTTGGGTGAATGAGGACACAGCAAGCCAAGCAGTGAGTAACAACTCTTTTTATTAGGGTGTGAATCCAGCAACTGACCTAGGGAAACAGCTCCCTTTATATACCTTGCAGCTGTGGTGGTTAGCCAATCAGCTGATGGTCAGTTAATTCAAACTTCCTGCCAGAACTTATTTACATAACACTCCTCCCCTCCCAGAAATCACTTCAGGTGAGTATTAACATACAAAGTCTCTCAGGTAACTAGGGTGTGTCCGTGCCCTAGTTGACCTGCGAGTGGCGTCAAGCGGGTCGAGGGACTCCCTGTCTCTCCCTGCTCCAGCAATGGAACCTCCAAGACTTCTTGGTGAGTGGCGACTTCTCTGGCTGGTCGATCATCTTCGATGGGGCAGCGCTGGATGCCTGACTCGACAGCTAAGTCTTCCGCTGCATTCAGGTTTGAGTTAGTTTGTGTTTCTGGTTGGTAGTCAGGGAATGGTTTCCTCAGCATCAGCGGCTGTTTTTTCCGCAATTGATTGATGTGTCTGCACCACACTCTCCCATCTCCCATATCTACTTTGTATGATTTAGGCCCGATAATTTCTGTGATGGTCCCTGTTTCCAAGAGTGGGCCCTTTCCATAGTTTCTGGCATAGACTGGAGTTCCTATGGTGAACTCCTTGAGTTTCATCTCCCCCCACCCCCGCCCTTGAAACTGTCGGGGGAGTAATTGGGGTTTAGCCTGTCTAGTACTCTGCGGAGCTTCCTTCCCATTAGCAGCTCTGCTGGCCTTCAGCCTGTAGCGGTACAAGGGGTGGTGTGTTGGGCTGTTAGAAACCTATCTATTCTTTCCTGCCAATCCCTGGGGCCTAGGCGTGAGAGGGCTTCCTTGGTCGTTCTTACGAACCTCTCAGCCTGTCCATTACTGGCTGGATGGAACGGGGCCGAGAGTACATGTCTGATCCCCAAGTCTTCCAGGTACCCCTCAAATTGTGTGGCTCTAAACTGAGGCCCATTGTCTAAGGCCAGGACATCTTGTTCGTGAGTGGCAAACAATTGTCTCAGTTCTTTTACTACCGTGTCGGTGGTAGTGGCCTTCATTAGTTTGATCTCCAGCGATTTGGCGAATGCGTCCACTATGACCAGAAAGATTTGCCCGTGGAATGGGCCGGCAAAGTCTATGTGGATCCTGGACCAGGACCCTGGGGCCTCTCCCACTCTCGGACTGGTGCTGCCGGTGGATCTGGCCTGGATTCTTGGCAGAGTTGACACTTCCCCGCCCATTCGGTAATGCTTTGTCCATGTTAGGCCACCAGACGTAGCTCCTGGCTAGCCCCTTCATTTTAACAATCCCAGGGTGCCTCTCATGTAGTAGATTTAAGACCTTTCTCCTTAGACACAAGGGAACAATGACCCAATCACCCCACAACAGACAACCCCCTTGCACAGTCAGTTCGTCCCTTTTGCTAGTGTACTGTTTAAACTTCCTGCCCTCAGTCTTTTCCGGCCACCCCCTCGTCACCCAACTCATGACTTTCCTGGTTACATGGTCCTTGATTGAGGCTCTTGCTACCTCTGCTGAAGTGATGGGCCCCGAGTCCAATACGTTTATCAGAAGGATTGGGATGCCGGGTGTGGGGTCTTCTATCTTGTCCGGTAACGGGCAACGGCTGAGGACATCAGCGTTGCCCATGTTCGCCCTTGGTCAATGTACCAGGCGATATGAGTAGGCTGTGAGGAAGATTGTCCAGCATGTCATCCTGGGTGATAGGGCTGCCGGTGTTGGTCAGTCTCCTGTGATGAGACCCAGGAGCAGGTGATGGTCGGTGATGAGGTCGAAATCCCTCCTGAATAAGTATTCGTGGAATTTCTTGACTCCCGATATGGCTGCGAGGGCCTCTTTGTCAAGCTGGCTGTAGTTTCGCTTGGTGCTTGAAAGAGTCTGGGAGTAGTAGGCGATGGGTACCTCTAGGCCATTTGGTAGTCTATAGCTCAGGACGGCGCCAACGCCGAATGGGGATGCGTCACAAACTAGAACGAAGGGAAGCGTAGAGTTATACTGTATGAGAAAACTCTCGGCTGACAGCAGTTTTTTCATGGCAGCAAATGCGGTAGCCTCAGCCTTCCCCCATCTCCATGTGGACTTTTTGGCTAACAGTCTCTATAGGGGCTCAGCTACTGTTGCCTTGTCTTTAAGAAAGATTGCGTAAAAGTCCAGTAGCCCCAAGAATGCTTGCAGTTCTGGCTTGTCTTTGGGGGTGGGGGCCTCTTGTATTGCCCTGACCTTGCTCTCAGTGGGGTGTATGCCAGCTCCATCTACTTGATACCCAAGGAACTCTACCGATGGGACTGCGATCATGCATTTGTTGTGCTTGACCCTGAGCCCATACTTCTGAATTTTTCCAAGACTTGTCTGAGTCTCTCTCCTAGTTGTCGTTCATCTTCGGCGGTGACAAGCACATCATCAAAATAGGGGACCACCCTGGGGATTCCCTGTAATAGCCGTTCCATTGTACTTTGAAAAAGTCCGGGGGCTATGCTGACTCCAAACTGGAGTTGGGTGCATTTGAAGGCACCTCTGTGAGTTACGATGGTCTGCGCCTCTGCAGTAGCACCATCGACCGGCAGCTGCTGGTACACCTGTGCAAGATCAAGTTTAGCAAAGATTTTGCTGGGCCCTAGGGAGTGCAGTAAATGGTGCACAGTCGGAACCGGTAAGTGCTCTGCTGGAGAGCCTTATTGATTGTACACTTATAGTCCGCTCAGATGCGCACAGACCCATCTGGCTTCACAGGGGTCACTATTGGGTCTCCCACCGGGCATGGTCAACTGGCACAAGCACCCCTTGCTTTATTAGCTTGTCCAGTTCAACGTCTATTTTGGGTTTCAGGGCAAATGGTACCCTCCTAGGCTTCAATCGGATAGGGGCAATATTGGGGTCTAGATTGAATGCAATAGGGGTCCCCACATACTTGCCGAGCCGCTCGTTGAGCACGTCCTGGAACTCTTCCAGCAGGTCATCCCTCATGGTGCTTTGTACATTGAGGACTCCGGTGAATCCCATGCCCAGGGCTCTGAACCAGTCCATGCCCAGGAGGCTTGGGAGCTTGCCGCTGGCTATGGTGAGGGGGAGCTTCTCCTGAATTTCCCCGTATTGTACATGAAACTCACTGATTCCATCCACGGGGGTACAGTTTCCCTGGTAATCTCGCAGTCTGCGCTGCTGGGGTTGGAGCTTTTGCTTCCGGATGTTGGGGATGGCCTTCTTCAGCTTGTCCCAAGACATTATTGTTATGGGAGATCTGGTGTCAATCTCCATTAAGCACTCACATCCCTCGATCTTGACTGTCGTGTAAGTCTTTTCTCCGGGAGAGGTGCAGGTCTGGCCAATCCGGATAGTGTAGGCCTCGACGTCTTCAGATTTCACGCCCTTCCGGCTTCTGCCATCTTTATTGGACCTCCTTTGCAGCGCCGTCTCTGGTTGGCTGGTTTGTTTCCGTGGCTTGTACCTCTGAGCTTGCTTGGCTCTGCAGACCCTGGCGATGTGGCCCTTCTTTTCGCACAAACGGCAGATAGCATCCCTGAACCTGTACTTCTGGCATGGATGGGGACCTCCGCCACTGGCACAGTCATCTCGGGGCCCTCGTCGGTCCTGCTGAGACTGTTCGGTGCGGCAGACTTCTTTATCAGACTCCCCCTCACTCTCGGTACTCACGGCCTCATGGTGCACGGGAGCCGACCTCTGTGTTGCTCATCCAGGGATGGATCCTTGCAGTCTCTCAGCTACCTTGACCGAGGATTCTTGGGCTCTGGCCTCATCCACGCAATGTGTAGCGTCAGGTTTGATCTTGTGAGTAGCCTCCTCTGCAGCTGGCTGTCCCTCATTCCATAGATTATTTGCTCTAGGAGGATTTGATCCAAGTCTCTGTATTCGCACTGGTTTGTGGCCTTGTGTAGGGCAGCAATGTACTCGCTGATCGACTCTCCGTCCTGTTGCAGTCTTTGCCGGAACTCATACCGCTGGGTGTACTTCGATGGCGTTGGGGCAGTGATCCTTCAGCAGGGTCTGAAGCATTGACCATGATATGGTGTGGATGGTGTTCAGCTTTGATAGAGCTTCAGCCATATCGAACACCCTGGGTCCGCAGTGGCTCAGAAAGAGAGCCTTCTTCCGTACATCTGGTAGCCCTTGCAGGTCATTGGCCACCATGAAGCATTCGAAGCGGGACATGTAGGATCCCCACTTCTCTTCCTTCAGGTTGAATGGTGCTGGCGATGTGTAGGCAGACATTGTCTTCTCGATTCTCCTGTTGCTCCGCTCGCTCACCTGGCTGGATTCGGTGTTCTCCGCTTCTCTTTCAGCTTGTGGCTTCAGCTCTTTCCGTGGCTTCTGGCCTCAAGATCCCACTTTCATCACCAATGTTAGGTTGGGTGAATGAGGACACAGTAAGCCAGGCAGTGAGTAACAGCTCTTTTTATTAGGGTGTGAATCCAGCAACTGACCTAGGGAAACAACTCCCTTTATATACCTTGCAGCTGTGGTGGTCAGCCAATCAGCTGATGGTCAGTTAATTCAAACTTCCCACCAGAGCTTATTTACATAACAGAATTCTCACCTCCTTTCACCTCTCAGCATCCTTTCAACAAAACAACCCTCTGCATTTCTCTCTAGCCTTAACAACTCACAGACATTTTCCACAAATTTATCTCCCACATCCTCAACACACAGGCATTCACGGGTCTCAGGATCACTTCGCCTTATCACTCCATATGAGCTTCGGGACATCACACACACACACACACACACACACACACACACATTCACATTTGCACTGCAATTAAGACTTTTTGTATAAACCAATTTCACATACAAAAATTTCATTTAATGCTTCCTCCATACAAACCAATCACAATTATTTCAGGGAGCTTTTTCACAAGTCAATGAGCTCCATTTTCTAAATAACTTTTTGTGTTATTTAGAGTTACTGTTGTTAGAGTGTCTCATCCTTCCTGCAGGTTTGGAAATGATTACATACATACACATACACACACATACCATTAAACATTTCCAGACCTGTGGAGGTTATTTTTTGTTTTTGTTTTAATTATATTTCCTTGGGCAACCTATAGCTTATTCTTAAAGCAGTGGGAAAACTCAGAGAGCAGTTTAAATCATAAATATGATTGTGGGCCCTAACTACTTTCCATTTCCCACAGCTCCAAGCCGAGATGTTCACTTAATTTGCAGGCTGACCAAACATATCACAATCAATTCTACATGCTATTATTATAGATGCATATCCAGAATTTTTTTTTAACAGAAATCACACCAAATTGATCAAATCAAATTATAGAGTCTTACCATTTAGGCAGGTTTTACATTTTTTTTTTTTACCTGCTAAAGCCCAGGTGGAAAGAACAATAAACAATTTCTTTTTTATTCTTAGTTCTGTCAGATTTCTCTGGCTCTTTTGAGAATGGTAAATTATCAAGATCTTTATAACACTGCAATATTTCTTCGCCACCTATAGATCTTTCTTTAGGCACTAGATTGTTACTACGTGCCTCTGCCCTGGGGGTGTTCTGTGTGTTCTCATTCTAACTTGGATCTCCCAGCAATCGCTGGCCTATTTTAAAGAACAAGATGTATAAGAAGTATAGAGACCTATGTTCACACATCATTTGCATTTAGCCAGGGCTCTCATGAGCAAGTTTGAGCGCCACTTTTCTTTTTACAGACAACTTTTACTGCCACAAATTTTTTTCATTCTTTTTTTTATACTCTTTCTTGTTTTGTTTTTTCATAACTTGCAAAAAAGCAGATTTTATTTACGGCCAAAAACAAAATACTGGGTGGAACTATATCCAGAACATACAGATACAATGCATGCGAGGAGATTGCCACACCTTGGGGAAGGTATGGCATCCTTTTATACCCTCAGAGACGTCAGCTTAGTACCCAATTCTGGCTTCCTAATTTAGGTTTGTGTATTCCTTGTTGCCCTGCAAAGGGGAATAGAAACTTCCTTGAGCTTTGTTTACTCAATTGGCCATTTGGCCCCCTGGTTCTTGCAAGAGAGGAGTTTATCCAGATCAAACATAAATTAGGGCTGAGGTGTAAATTATCCCTTGGAGATATGTACCATGCTCTTAGATGGCACAAGAAAAAACAGGGAGAAGATTGATATGGGTTCAGGTCAAATGGCAGGGACATATGTTTAACAAATACCAGATACATTACAGAGGCCTAATAACAGAATATGTTTGTTACAGGAGATACAAATATAAAGACGTAATATGTGTGATACAAAGGCATATATGTATTACAGGAACCTAATGGTTACAGAATCTAGTTATTGTTTCCCTTTCATCAGCTTCACTGGTTAACTCCTCATCCTACAATTTGATAGAGAAGGGAGATGGGGGAGGGACCCGATGCCGTGGAAGTGATGTCCCAGTGCCTTGAGGCCGTGTGGGTCTGAATGGGAGAAACAGGCTTCGACTCAACCCCTCCAAGACCGAGTGGCTGTGGCTGCCAGCGTCCCGATATAGCCAGCTGACGCCATCGCTGGTTATTGGGGGCGAATCACTAGCCCCCACAGAAAGGGTTTGCAACTTGGGCGTCCTCCTGGACCCATGGCTGTCCTTAGAGGAGCATACAACGGCCATGGCCAGGGGGGCTTTTTATCAGGTTCGCCTGATACGCCAGTTGCGACCCTTTCTAGATCGGGACTCCTTACGCACAGTCACTCAAGCACTCATCACTTCTCGCCTGGACTATTGTAACACTCTCTACATGGGGCTCCCCTTGGGGTGCACCTGGAAGCTCCAACTGGTGCAGAATGTGGCCGCACGGGGGATTATGGGAGCAACAGGGTGCTCCCATGTGACACCCCTCCTGCGTGAGCTGCATTGGCTGCCGGTGGACTTCTGGGTGCGCTTCAAGGTGTTGGTGATCACCTTTAAAGCGCTCCATGGCTTAGGACCAGGGTATTTACAGGACCACCTTCTGCCACCAATTGCCTCCCACCGGCAGGCCGCTCCCACAGAGGGGGCCTCCTTAGGGTACCATCAGCCAGGCAATGCCAGCTGGTGACCCCCAGGGGGAGAGCCTTCTCTGTAGTAGCTCCATCTTCTGGAACGATCTTCCCCCAGAGTTGCGAACGATCTCAGACCTCCGGACTTTTCATCGGGCCTTAAAAACTTGCTTTTTCCAGTTAGCCGGACTGGCCTCATCCCATGGTTAATTTTTAGAGTTTGATATTAAATTTTAATTGAACTGTTTTAAATTTATGGGCCAAATTTTATACTAGTTGCTTTTAAAATTGTTTTAACTTTTGTAAAAAAAATTTTTACTTCTGGCTGTTCACCGCCCTGAGTCCGCAAGGAGAAGGGCGGTATATAAATCTAATAAATGAAATGAAATTTAATTATCCTAATTCTTTATGTCATGCATGATTTTACACAACCTAATCATGTCCATATTCAGTCACCCTTTTTCCCAAGCTAAACAGTCTCAAATGTATCAGCCTTTTCTTAAACATGTTTGAGACCCTAATAAGCCGTTTTGTTTTGTTTTGTTTTGTTTTGTTTTGTTTTGTTTTGTTTTGTTTTGTTTTGTTTTGTTTTGTTTTGTTTTGTTTTGTGCTTTGAGTCAGTCTTGATTCCTGGCAAGTGCCTGGACTAGTCTCCAAAGTTTCCTAGTTAACTACAGATATGTGTGTGAAGTTAGAGGGATTTTGGCCAAATGATCATGATTTTATACTTACATAAATTGAATTGCATTTTCAATTAACTGATCATTCCTCTTGTTTAAAAGAGATCCTTCTGAAACATTCTTCACAGATGTTTTTAGTTTATATCACTATAAATATTTTAATATAATCTGATAGAGTTTGCAGTAATCCAACCAGCGCACAAAAAAATAATTCAGCAGGATTCATGTATAAAAGAAACTCCTTTATATACAGTAATATAAATCATGATGCACGTATACAATACCCATGCAGCAGAAGCCAGAACCAGAAATCACAGAATCCAGAAGCACAGAATCTATATAAACACAGAAGCAATAATTCAAGGACAAACTAACTCTTATATACAGACCAGATAAGCTAAGCCATGCCAAGGCTCCAGAGTATCAGAGTCACCAAACAATCCCCATTGGCTGACCTGTTGCCATGTCTATTCCAATTCATGAACACTTATACACTGACATTCCTCCCTTCGTGACTGGAATAGATATAAAACTAAATAACTTAATATTCTTCCCATGGTGCAGTCCACCCAGTGGCTTGGTCATTATATCTGCCAGATTGTCCTCTTAAGAACCATGAAACAAGCTAATCAATTTACATTTGATGACTTCTCTTACATTACAATATTTAATATCCACATCTTGCTTCTATTTTTTACTCTGTCACCTGTTGCCATTTTTATGCAAGCAGCATTATCTCCAAACACCATTACAGCTTCATTTACCTTTACGTTTAAATCCTGCAACAGCTGTAACATAATAATAATAATAAGTTTATTTTGTCAAGCATATATAAAATAACAGGTAAAAGTATAAACATAATTTGAATACATGAAAAGAGTAAGTAAAAAGGAATATTAGGACAGGAACGGTAGACATGCTGGTACACTTATGCACACCCCTTACGGACCTCTTAGGAATGGGTTGAGATCAGCAGTAGACAGTTTAAGGTTAAAGTTCTGGGGGTTTGGGTAAGAAACTATAGAGTCAGGTAGTGCATTCCAGGCATTGACCACTCTGTTACTGAAGTCATCTTTTCTGCAATCGAGTTTGGAACGGTTTACCTTGAGTTTATATCTATTATTTGTTCGTGTATTGTTGTGGTTGAAACTGAAGTAGTCATTGACAGGAAGTACATTGTGGCAGATAATTTTATGTACTATGCTTAAATCAGACTGAAGTCGACGTAGTTCTAAGTTGTCTAAGGCCAAAATTTGAAGTCTGGTGGCATAAGGTATTTTATTGCAGTTAGAGGAATGGAGGACTCTTCTCGTAAAATATCTCTGGACTCTCTTGATTGTATTTATGTCCGATATGCAGTGCGGGTTCCAGACAGATGAGCTGTATTCAAGAATTGGTCTAGCAAATGTTTTGTATGCTCTAGTTAGTAGTACAACATTACCAGAGAAGAAGCTATGTAAGATTAGGTTAACAACTCTTAATGTCTTTTTGGCAATGTTGTTACAGTGGGGTCGGGCACTTAGATCATTAGAAATGAGTACTCCAAGGTTCTTGACAGAGTGAGGGTCATCTACAAGGTCATGGCCATCTAATTTGTATTTTATGTTTTGATTTTTTTTGCCAATGGGCAAGACAGAGCATTTGTTGGTTGATATTTGAAGTTGCCACTTGTTAGACCAATCTGACACATAGTCAAGGTCTTTTTGAAGGGTAGTTGCATTGTCAGTGGTGTTGAATAGTTTAACATCATCAGTGAACAGAACACAGTTGCTTTTAATATGATCACAAAGATTGGCTTTAACGGTTTCATCAATACAATCTTCATTCTTTGGTCCTTTTAGGGATGGGATGGATCTCTATGGGATGAGTCTTTAAGTTTGTTGTTTACAAAATTATAGAAGGCATGGGTGAATTTTGTCCATAGAAGGTTTTCTTCTTGCTTGATGTGATAATTGGTCAATTCAATCTTTATTTGTTGGCATAAGCTTTTATACCAGTTTTTGAAGTTAGCTACATAGTTTGTTTTGTTTTTTCGCCAAAGAGATTTTTTTCTGGTTTGTAATTTTCTTATTATTATTGGTAGCTTATTTTTTCTGGTTTTGTGGGGTATTAGTGGTACGTAAAGTTTAATGATTCTTTTGAGTTCGTGCAAGAAAATGTTGTAATGGTCATCAGCAGTATTACAGCCAGAGAATAGATTTTGCCAATCAAGATATGAGAGTTCATTATCTATCAGATCATAATTGGCTATTTTAAAGTTATAACTGGGAATCCCATCATTTTGATTTTTGAGAGGGTGTAAGTTGAGACAAAAGTCAATCATGCTGTGGTTGCTGTTGGAGAATGGTTCTTTTATTTGTAGTCCATAAATAGAATTTAAACTGTTGCAGAAGATGAGATCAAGGCAATTGTTAAGTCTAGTGTTGTTAGTTACTAGTTGATCAAGTCCAGGGGTGGGTTCTAAAATTTTTTACTACCGGTTCTGTGGGTGTGGCTTATTTTGTGGGCATGGCTTGAAGGTCATGTGACTGTGTGTGTCTGGCTAGCTGGTCATGTGACTGTGTGGCCATGGCTATGGGTATAGGGACTACTCAGAGGACTGAAAAAAGTCATTTCTGACAGATCCTCGCACTTATGACTGGTTGTCACACTTACGACCATCCTCACATTTATGCCCATGCAGCATTCTTAACCATGTCACTCATTTCATAACTGCTTCTCTTCACCATGGTGTTATAAGATAGGGCAAAAAACATAAAATGTGAGGACAGTCATAAGTTTGAGGACTGGTCAAAAGTGCGAGGACCAGTCAAAAATAACTTTTTCAGCCCTCTGAGTAGTCCATATGCACAAAAGAACTACCCAGAGGGCTGAAAAAAGTAATTTCTGACAGGTCCTCGCACTTTTGACCAGTCTTCGCACTTATGACTGGTCGTCATTTATGCCCATTGCAGCATTCTTAACAATGGTGTCACTCATTTCACAACTGCTTCTCTTCACTATGGTGACAAGATAGAGCAAAAATGTAAAATGTGAGGACAGTCGTAAGTTCAAGGACTGGTCAAAAGTGCAAAGACCAATCAAAAATAACTTTTTCAGCCCTCTGAGTAGTCCATACGCATAAAAGGATACAGCAATAGAGAGGGATGAAGGAAGGGAAGGGAAATTGGAGTAGGAGGAATAGAGGGAGGAAGAGAGAAGGAGAAGGAGAAAGGAAGAGGAAGTAGGGAAGAGAAGAAGAGGGGGGGAAGAGAAAGTAAGAAGGAAAGAAAAGAGAGAAGTGGTAGGTTTGAGGAGAAAGATTGTTGTACAATAAAAAAGATGAAAGAGAAGAAAGCCAACCCCAAACAAATATAAAGATATTAAGATAAAGAATGAATTGTTAAACTTTAAAGAATAAAAGAGAACAAATATGAATAAATAGCAATAATCAGAAATGCACAAACATACAATGTGTTTTCTTTGAACAGAGTATTTGGCCGGTTCACAAATTTAAACAGCGTTTAGTCATTTCAATTAAATTTACAATTTCTATATTTCCTTTTTGCCATATTTATTCCTCATCTATTTTTTAAAAAAATCAATATTACCCTTCATCCTCATCTCTAATCTTAATCAAATTCAATTTTTCCCTTCTATTCTATATTATACCCCTTCCAATTGTCATCTATTTTTATATCTATCCTCACATTGGTTAATTATGTAATATTACAGTTGTTTAATACAAATTCAACATTTTAATATAAATCAATTAGTTATATAACTATCTTTTTTGTATATTAATCAATATGAACATGAATATTCCAATTATTTTCATTAAATCCAATTTCTTACAAATCAATTAATTATATTTACCAATAATAATAAACCAAATAATTTCCCCCATATATTCCTCCAAACTACAACTTAACCATTTCTGCTTTCAACACAATATACAATTAATAGTAACTGAATTATTACAATTCCCTAGTTAAATAGAGCTTTTTTTCTTTTATGTTTTAAAATCTTGAACACTCCTCTTTTGCCCTAAATTTCCCATTGTTTGCAGTTTTGCACCTATCTTTTTTGGTGAAGAAAAAGAAAAAGCAGTCTCTCTCTGCCTCATTTTGTCACGTTGCAGCAAAGACCCTGCTTTACTTTCAGTTTCGTTTTTAAGCATAGCTGGGGGGGGGGGAGCCTCTGACGATCAGACAATTTCAACTGGGATTGGCAGAGGCTTTTAAAGGCATTTTTTAAAAAGGCTTTTAAAGGCATTTCGGCTGAAGAGGTTGCAGAAAAAAATGCTTTTAGAAACTTCTGATGGTCAGGCAAGTAAGCTGGGATTGCCAGAGGCTTTTAAAGGCTCTGGCAATCCCTACAACTTTTTTTTTCCCTAAAACTTCTTCGGCTGAATAGGTTGCAGAAAAAAATGCTTTTAGAAGCTTCTGATGATCAGGCAACTCAGCTGGGATCACCAGAGGCTTTTCAAGGCATTTTTTTTCCCTACAATCTCTTCAGCCAAAAGGGTTGCAGAAAAAAATGCTTTGAAAAGCCTCTGACGATCCCAGCTGAGCCGCACGATCATCAGACGCTTTTTTTTTACTTTTAAAAGCATTTTTTTGGCCGAAGAGGTTGTAGAAAAAATGCTTTTAAAAGTAAAAAAAAAACAGCCTCTGATGATCGTGCGACTCAGCTGGGCATGGGGGGGTGCAGGGATTTTTGCTACTGGTTCTCAGAACCACCCGCCGCTATCGCTACCGGAGCATTTTGCGGGAGCATTTCACCCCGGTTGCATGTATAGGTTCAGTTGTACATTCATTTAGGGTCCAATTAGGAGTCCCGTCCGGGAGTAGGGCGGTATATAAATTTAATAAATAAATAAATAAAAAAAAATTAATAAGTGATAAATTAAGGTCACCAAGAAAGATTATTGGGTGTGGGCAGGAGGCTGCCAAGGTTAGTAATGAAGTTAACTTGTTCACATGTTGAATGTCGTAATCTGGGGCTCTGTAACAAAGTAAGAATCAAAGTGTGATATTTAAGGACAGGTTGCAGACAATAGTGTCAGGAAAAGCAAGTTCGCTTGTAATTTGAATATTTTTTAGATGTAGGGACTTTTTGTAGAAGATAGCAACACCACCTCCTCTACAGATTTCATGATCTGACCAGTAAACATGATAGTCTCTTACTGTAGTAATGGAATCAGGGAGGGATGTATTTAGCCAAGTTTTCCAGACATATATAATGTTGAATATAGCTGTATTTAGTAAGAGGAAGGATTCAGGTATTTTATTTACAAGGCTTCTTGCATTAAGGAGCTTGCATTTAAGGTCAATAGTAGTTGTTATAGAGGAAGTTTGGGGTGTGCGTGCCTAGTTTTGTATGATGGAGAGTTGGATGGAGGAGGATTGGGTGTTAGGATGTGAGTTGTGGGACTTTCTTTAGATACAGTTAGCACAGTAGTCAATATATAAGTCAGTATGTCCTTGTTCTTGATGTCTTTTAAGTTCTGATCGGAGTTCATGGGAGCGGATTCTTTGCAATATGGGCATGAGCAAAGTTTGTTATGTTGGTTTTGGCGATTGAATTTATTGCATGTATGAATATGCATTTGATGGACTCACTTTTGCAAATAACTGCAAAATCGTGGAGCTACTGAACCATCATTGTATTTGAACTCAAGGCCATCTCTTGAAATTTTGATGATGTCATCAGGGGAGATGTTTGGTTTATTGGAGTTTCTTATAATGTAGGTTTGAATTATTTGCTGGGTTTGATGGTTACTTGTGGTTGAGATTGAGATGGTTGTTGTTGAGTTGAGGTAGTATTTTAGGTATTTATTTATCATTTCTATTTTGTTTTTTCAAGAGATGTTAGATATCTTGTAAACTTGCTTGTAAACTTGTTTTTAAAATTGTTTCTAAACATGTTACTAAGTTTGCATCTGTAGTGTCAATGGATGTAGATGGGACATTTTGAATGTCTAGTTTAGGGAAACATGATGGACAGTGACAAGTAAATGTATTTGATGCTTGTATGAAAATTGCTACTTGTTTGGTTAATTTTAAGCAGGTGAAATGAGTGTAATTTTCACATATATGGCATTTAATGATATCTTCATTATTATTGATAGTTGCAGAACATTTAAAGCATGTACAGGAGTCATCTAGGTCATTGTTTATTTACAGTATTTATTTTATTTTGTTTACTTTATTTCTGAACAAAGTTGAGACAGAGCAATACATTCTGCCTCTGCTGTAGAAATGGCTACAGTTGTTTGTTTGCTGGACTTCTAACCAATTAAAGTCCCTCCAAACAATACCACAATTGGACTTTCTGGTTTTCACATCATTGGCATAATCACTGTCAACATAACATTTTAATTCTTCAGTGACCTGTATTTGAAGACCCAAATTCACAGTTGCCTTCAAATACCCGAGAATCCTTTTTATACCCATCCAATGCAATTGTGTTGGTGCAGGAGTAAAGCGACTTAAGATGCTTACTCACAAGCTATGTCTGGTTTGGACCACTGTGACAAATATAACAAGCTCCCTGTTGCAGACTGATATATCTCTTTATCACAGGCTTCACTTTTGTCCTTACCCAAATTGTTGTGAAAATCTGTGCCCATAAGTGTTTAAGCAGAATTACAATCCTTTATATTGTATCTCTCCAACAGCTGTTCAGTTTTTCTTCTTTGACTGAGAACATAGCTACCTTTCTCAGGTTTTTGTATCTCTACACCGAGATAGTTTTGTATTTCACCCAAATCTTTCAATTCAATTTTTTTCTCTAATTGATTAGCAAATTCTTTTACCTGTGACAAATCTTTTGCAATGAAACAGAGATCATACGAATGCTAATAATTGACAATCCCCACCTTGTATCTTTCCAGTATATATGCAATCATCAGCCTTGCAACTCTCTTTTTAATATTTTTTTATCCCCCCCCCCAAAAAAGCCCCACAATATAAAAATCATTATCATTCCATACAATCAAAGACAGTGTAACAGTCGGTGGCATTTTTTGTGCTCCTCCTCTCTTCAATTTATCACTAAACATTTTAACTTATTTTCAAAAAAATTCAACATCCATTTATATCATAATTATTTCCAATTCTTATTCTCTATCCATTGATAAAATAAATCCCATATCAAATAATATTGTCTATCTTCCTGTTCTCTTATTTCAAATGTCAATTTGCTCATTTCAGCACATTCCATCATTTTCTTAATAATTTCTTCATCATTAGGTAACATTTCTCCTTTCCAGTTTTTAGAAAATACAATTCTGGCTGCTGTCAAGAGATTCACGATTAAATATTGTAGTTCTTTATTGTATATCTCTGGTACGATCCCTAATAAAAATATCTCTGGTTTAAAATCAATATGTCTCTTTATCATTTTTTCCAACCACGTGTATATCTTAGTCCAAAATCTCCTTGCTTCTACGCATGTCCACCACATATGGTAGTAGGATCCTGGGGTCTGATGACATTTCCAACATTTCTCCAATTTATTCTGGAACATTCTGGCTATTCTCGACGGGGATAAATGCCACCTGTAAAACATCTTATACAAATTCTCCTTATATGCTGTAGACATTGTCATTTTATAATTATGTGACCACAATTTTTGCCATTTCTCTAAATCAATACCATAGCCAAAATTCTTCCCCCATGCTATCATTGATTCTTTAACTTGTTCTTCCTCCAATTTAACTTCTAGCAAATAACCATATAGCTTTTAAATTACATGATCATCAGAACCCATCAAAATCTTATCCAAATTAGTCAATACATTATAAAAACCTTCTTGTTTAAGATCTTCTTGGTATCTAGAAAGTATTTGCATATATGTAAACCAATCCATCTTATACCCTTGATCTTCTATATCTTGCTTTAAGTTAAGTTCATCCTTTTCATCCAATAGTTCCTTATATCTTATGATTTGTTTCCCTTTAAACGTCACTGGATATGAAAATGCTTCAATTGTAGATACCCAGACTGGTATCTTTAAATAATGTAATTTTTTAATCTTCTCCCAGTTCAGCCATAAGGCTTTATGTATTTTATGTCTTCTAAAATACCCCTGTATTTTAGTTCCTTTATACCACAAAAAGGCATGCCATCCCAACAACAAATCATGTCCCTCCAAATTTAACAATCTAGTATTTCCTAATGATATCCATTCTTTAATCCACATTAAACTAGCTGCTTGGTAATGAAGTTCAAAATTAGGTAAGCCAAAACCACCCCTCATTTTAGCATCTTGTAACAACTTCATTTTTATTCTTGCTTTTTCCCCCTACCAAATGTATTTCAGTATCATTTTATTCAAATCCATAAAAAGTTTCTTGTTCAGCTTTATCAGAATCATTTGGAATAAATATAAGATTCTAGGCAAAGTATTCATCTTAATGGTTGCAATTCTCCCAATTAGAAATAGTTGCAAATTTCCCCATTTTTCCAAATCTTTTTTTTTTATTGAAAAAGTTTTATAATACAGAATTTTCCCCCTTTTTTCCCCCCTCCCCCCCTCCCGCCCCTCCTCTTCCCCCCAACCTCCCCCCAACCACGCCCTTTCCCTCCCCATCCCCCCCTGACTTCCGCTACACATTTTTTTTAAAAAAAGAAAAACAACAAAAATTTATAACAAAGAGAAAAGCGAAAACTATTATATATTCAATTCTAAATTGAAAGGAAGGGAGAAGAAAGAGAAAAAAGAATTAAAAAAATATTTAAAAAAAAGAAAAAAAAGAAAAAAAGGAAAGAAGAAAAAAAAACCCCATACAAATAAATATTTATCTAAAATTAACAATACTATAATAAGAAAAACACCCAAAAATAACAACCATTATAATATTTAAACCAATTTAAAAAAAATTCTGACCTTAGTTAACCCATTAATATTAGCATTACAAGTCGTATGCCTAACTCAGTCCCCCAAAAATAGTGTAACCTACATATTCATATCAAATAATATCAAATAATTTGATCCCAACTAGTCCCCTTAATTTAAAAAAAAAAAAGAAACCACAGAAGAACAAAGAACAAGAACATGAAACATGCAATGTAATGTAATTATACATATATTATTATAATTTTCCATAATCCAACTTTCAGTCTTCTCTTCATCTTGATTGAAGTTAAATATTCTTTCTCCACATTTATCCAATTCCAATAAGCTTCGTCTTCTATCTGCCCCCATCAGTGAAATAAAACATTCCACTTAAACCCCCCGTGTGACCTTGTATAAACAGTATACAACCACGAAGATATTCACTCCTCTAGGTAGAATCATTCAAACTAACTTGTTCTATTTCAACAAGAAAGAAAAAAAGAAAAAAACCCAATGCAGCTCCACCAATCCTTGAAAAAAAAAACAAGCAAAAAAAAAAAATTCTTGAAACTGCATTCCCAGATGTTCTTTTAATACTGTTTCAAATCCTGCCACCCTTTGTTATTCACTCCTTCTGGTTGTAAGATGTTTTCATTTCCCTTCTTTCCTCCTAGATGGTAAATTCCAGGGAAAACTTATAATAGGGTAATCACAGATCGCTGCTACTATTGCAGCAATCTGTTAAACTTGCTCAGGATGATAAATCCAATTCAAGATAATAAAGATTTTTTGTAAGTCTCCAAATCAGGATGAAGTCATTATAATCCATAAATCCAACTCAGTATAGACTTTAAAAAATTTTATAACCTTTTTACAACACTTTCCATATATTCTGATAACAACTTTATTTTCTGAAGGACTTCACGACGCCCAGTAGTATATGCCACTTGAGTTTCCTCATTGACTTCTTCCTGCTGTTTAACATCACCATCCATTTCTTGGGTAACATTGGACCCCTGCTGCTGCTCATCTCGGATTATAATATTTTCAAAATCTTGCTCCCGCAGTTCAGGGTCCAGTGCTCCTACTCTAAATTCACCAGGATATTCAATTTTCCCATCTGAGAAGTCCTTAATAGAGTCCTCTAAAGAACCGCCTTGTTCTCCTTGTGCTTTTAACATTCTTTGATTCATACTTTGAATCTCTTCCTTCTGTTTGCCTTTTACAGATTCTCTTTCTTGTTTCTTGTTCTTCACATATTCAGTGGCTCCCTTAAAGATATTTTTATAAAAATGTTCTGCTTTTCCAATAGTATTCAAACAATATCTCACACCATGATATCTAAAAATTATGCCAACTGGTAAATCCCATCTAAATGGGATATTACTTTTCTTCAGTTCCTTTGTCAAAAAAGCAAATTCTTTCCTATCCTTTAGAACCTTCGATACTAACTCTTTAAAAATATTGATTTGTGCACCTTCTACTTGCACTCTGGCAGAGTAGGACTTTTGTATGATATCATCTCTCAGCCTTTTATCAGTTAAGTAAACAACAACATCTCTAGGCAAATTCCGTTGTTTGGCTACTCGTGAGTTGACTCTATAAGCTTTCTCTATACAGCCAAGAATTATCTCATCTTCTAGCTCTAGTAATTCAGCAAAAACCTTTGCAGAAATTGCTTTTAAATTTTCTCTCTGGTTTTCTCGAATACCTCTTACTCTGATCGCTGATGCCATTGTTTTAATTTGAAGCATGATAATATCATTCTGTATAATCTGGTTTCGAATCTTAGCTTCCACAAACTTTTCTTGTATTTCTTGTATCTGAGAATCAACTTTTCTGCTAATCTCAGTCACCTTCTCCTCCATTTCAATCACCACATTTGAAAGATCTGAGATTGCTTTAATAATAGTTTGGCTTAATTGGTCATGCTTTCCAGCAACCAAATCCACAAAATTCTTCTGTGAATTTTTAATTTTATCAACAACGCTCGGTAGGGAAATTGTTATAAGATCTTTTAAGTCCCCTTCTGCCAATCCACACAAGTGAGTCATCTCAGCTTTATACTTCAGCTGGCTCGTAGGGGAGCCCCCCCTTCCTTTAGTCATCTTTACTTTACTTTAAATTACTTTGCCTTGCTTTACTTTATTTTGCTTTAGTTTACTGTAGTTTTTAAAAAAAGAAAATGTCCAAAAAAGTTCTTCTTTCTTTAAGTGCCTTTCCCATAGAAAAATATTTATTTCAAAGCCTTTCAAAACTTTTCAGGACTGGACTCCATTTTCATTCGCACTGGCATTTCTTCAATTAAAACCAGTCGCCATCTTAAAAGACTTTCTTGCAAACTTTCACTTCTCTTCCTCTCCTTCCCCCTTCCCCTCCTTCCTCCTCCAGAAAAATAAAAAAAAAAATCGGTAAGAAAATCCATACTTGCTTCAACTTTTCTTCTTCTCTTTCAACTTGCTCAGTAACCGCTTCAATTGTGGTGTTGCTCCCAGCGTCTGGCTCTGCTAATTAGCGGAGGACTGTCTCGGCGCGGAGCATTCTCTGGGGGATAGGGGGGGAGCCATCCTTCTGAGCCCTCCCCAGGACAAACGAAACATTCCTGGGGCGACTCAGGGGGCTCACCTCACCCCCAGAAGCTCTCCCTGCTCCTCCTGATGAGGTGCAGGTTTTTCGAGCCGCCTGCCAGCTGTGCGGCGGCTCTATACACGCCGAGATGCCGGCGGGCATGGGAAAGCCCGCCGTCAACGAGGAAGGCGCCACCGGAAGCCCATTTTTCCAAATCTTGTCCTATCTGTTGCTTAACCTTAATATAGTTATCTTCTTTGACAGAGCTACACCTTGCTGTCAATTGTATTCCCAAATATTTTACCTTATTCATAACCTGGATACTTGAAATCTCCATCAGTTCTTTTTGCTTTTTCAGCATATTTTTAGTCATTGTCTTTTCTTTATTAATTTTTAAGCCAGCCAATTCTCCGAACTCTCCAATTCTTTCTAACAATTTATTTATTGATATTAAAGGTTCTTCCATAATAAAAACCAAATTGTCTGCAAAAGCTTGTAACTTATATTCCTCTTTCTGATTTTTCATACCTTTTATCTCCTTTTCTTCTCTAATATTTCTGTTTAGCACTTCCAATCTCAGTATAAACAACAATGGGGACAGTGGGCATCCTTGTCTAGTGCCTTTCTCTATTTCAATATATTCAGACAATTCTCCATTTATCATTACCTTAGCGTTTTGTTTTGAGTATATAGCTTCAATTGCACAAAGAATTTTTTTCCCAAAGCCCATCTCCTCCATCTGTAACAACATAAATCGCCAACTGACATTGTCGAAGGCTTTTTGTGCATCTAAAAATATCAAAGCCATCTGCTTTTCAGGATGTGCTTTGTAGTATTCTAAACTGTCCAAGATTATTCTTATATTGTCTTGGATTTGTCTTTTAGGTAAAAATACATTTTGGTCAGAATGTATAAAATTATTCAAATATCTCTTAAGTATTTCTGCCAATATCATAGCAAATATTTTATAATCTGCGTTTAGCAGGGATATCGGCCTATAGTTTTTGATTTGTTGTAGGTCTGTCTCTTCTTTATGAATCAAAGTGATATATGCCTCAGTCCATGTCTTGGGTATTTCTTTTTTTATCATTACTTCGTTCATGACCTCCAGCATTGGGATCGATAGTGATTCCTGTAAAGTTCTATAATATTTGGCTGGCAGTCCATCTGGACCTGGTGCCTTTCCATTCTTCTGTTTCTTAATTGCCTCAGATAGCTCCATCATCGTTATATTTCCATCCAATAACTCCTCAACCTCTTTGGAAATTTTTGGTAGTTTAGCTTTTTGTAAATACCTTGCCACTTTATCCTCTTCTATCACATCTTTCTTGTACAGTTGTGTATAGTTGTGTATAGTATTCATATATATATTAAATATTTACAGTAAAATTAACACACAATAAGGATTGGAAAACAATATAAATGATGAAATGTAGAAACACATAAACACAAGACTAAAACAAAACAACAAACATGACTGAGAGTTAAGCTCACTCTCCAATTAATAATAACCAATGTCATACAATCCAAACATTTCAATACCATCAATTTCTATTAACTATCTACAAAACAATTGGCCTGTTTTTGTCAAAATTTTTAGGAATCATATAGCCTAATAAATATCTAATTAATCTATTTAGACGATCTTATCACCCATTTCCTAGGTTTAACCTTCTTTTGAGTCAGACAAAGCAACTGTCCCAACTTCTATTATATATTGAATCTTTCTTGTCTTTTAAGATATACGTTAACCTGTCCATCTCAGCACATTGAAGAATCTTGTTTATTATCAGATGGTCGGGGGGCGTATCTGCATCTTTCCACAGTTGGGCAAATGCCATTCTCCATAGTGTAGAAATGGGAGGTGCCAGGCTGGGTTATTCTATGCTCTAGCTCTATGTCCTGAGTTGAAAACTTCTGAAGATCTGCCTCCCTGGTGACGTCTCTTCAGTTTTTTTCAACTCAGCACTAGCTCATGATTGGAAATTTTTCAGCTCCTGAGCTGAGCTTTGAGTTTGGAATCCCTGGATTAGATTCTTTCTAATTTCTGTCTTTTTCATCTTTGAATTGTTCATCTTGTACAAAGGTACTGTGCTGGGAAGGGCGCTGGGATTGCTGTTTGAGCAAGGGGGGGGTTCCTTTATTTTTCTCCCCCCCTAACCCTTTCCCATTTTATTTTTATTTTTATTCTTATTTTTATTTTTAAATTTCTTTTCCTTTTGTTGCCTGGGGATTTGCCAGGCTGTTTTTCGCTCTGGCTTCCCCTGCAAGCAAGATTCAAGGCAGGGATCACTTTAAAAAAAATTTTTTTTCTTCTAGATGAATACTTGGAGTCGTGCCTGGGCCCTTTTGCCTTGCCACATGGTTCCTTTTGATCCCTGCCTTCATTCTTCTTCATTATTACGGTTGGGGGGGGGTGTTTGCCGACTGGCTTTCGCCCCGGTTTCCCCCAGGAGTCCAGGTTGAGGCAGTGATCTCTTTTCAAGCTGCTGGAGCCGCTCAGGGTCCATTTGCCTTGCCGCGCGGCTCCTTTGATCCCCACCGGTCACCTGTGATGCAGAGCGGCCTTTTTTGCATTTTTTTCCATTTTTTGCCGCTTTTGGGCCTCATCTGAAACCGCACCAGCCTTCTTCAGCCTGGGCGCCGGCTATTGGACTCTGAGCTCCAGGAGAGGTATTGGAGCTCAATAGAGGGCAGTGCCAGCCGCCTGGGCCACGTCTAAGAATGTTTTGAGTGGTTTGGGCCCTTTTCCCTCCCCAGTAAGCAGGGAATTTGCAAAGGCCTCTGCTACCAACTTGCATCAGGCTCCATCGCCGGCCCCTGCCTCTGGATTTCTCATGTCTGCACATGCTACAGATGCCCCTGCCTTACCAGTCAGGTCCCCTGAGGTGCGTGCTGACTTGCAGCCCTGTCCAGGTCCTGCTGGGGCACAAAGTAAAATGCCTGAAGCCACCTTCACCCCCACAGCAGCCGGCCTCCACCAAGGGGAAGGGGAGCAGCAGGAGGTCCCCAATTTTATGAAGGCATGGGTGCAACAAGCAATTCAAAAGGTCATTGCAGAGGGCATGCAATTGCAGTCCCAAGCCTTGGCCCAGATGTTTCCTTTCCAACCTCAGGTTCAGCCTCAGTACTATATGGAGGTGCCAGAGGAATACCAGCTTTCCCCTTCTCCATGTGATCTATCTGATCTGGCTGAGGACCTTCAAGGGGAGGGTGATTTCTCCGATGCAGACCACAAACAGGTCCCTAGACCCGCCTTTAAAGGTTTATTTAATCCAGCCCTTTTAAAGCGTCTCTTGTCTAAGGCTAGAGCTACGGCTCGCTTGGGCCCTGACCCTTCGTTGGCAACCTTTGATGGTGGGGACCAGGATGATTACTTGTTCGCAGAACAGCAGTGGAGGCAGACACCATTCCCATCCCGGGAATGTTTCTGGACATGATACGGAGACAGTGGGCGGCCCCAGCTGTGGCTCCCCGGCCCTCAGGCATTGATAACCAGCTTTTCACTGTTGATGCAGATATGATTAATTTGTTGGAGGTTCCCAAAATAGATACCCCAGTGGCGGCGGTAACATCCTCTTCAGTTCTACCACCTGACACTGAGGATGCCTTGAAGGCTGAGGATCGACGGGAAGAGACGGCACTTCGTCGTGCACATCAGGCTGATGCGTGGGTGGTGAGAGCGTCTTCGGCTGCTTCCTTCCTCACCAGAGCGTCGGTCCGGTGGCTTCGCCAGCTGCAGGGACATTTGGCTCCAGATGACATCCGTGCCCACCAGGACCTTTCCAAGATCATTGCTGCAGCTGAGTATACGGTGGATGCCACCTTCGCAGCCACTAGATTCTCTGCCAGGGCCATGGCCTCGTCCGTGACTGCTAGACGCATGCTTTGGCTGCGTCATTGGCGCATGGATGGGAAGAACAAGTGGAAGTTGGCTTCAGCTCCATTTGAGGGAGGTCTCCTTTTTGGCCGAGCCTTAGACCCTCTGCTAATTGAGACAAGGGATAAAAGGAAGCTTCTCCCATCCCAGGGTAGGCGAACGGATTTCCATTCCTCCCCCTACTACAGACGGCCCTCCTTTTGCCAGGGGGGAGCTGGGCCAAGCTTTCCCCATCAGCAGCAGCCCTTCCAGTACTCTAGGCCTAGCTTCCAGGCCAATAGATCGACTTTCTCCCGGGGTCGTCAGCAGCCGCCCAGTAAGCCCTTCAGGGGCTCAGGCGGTAGAGGGGCTAGGAGATCAAAGTGACTGCCTGCCTCAGGCACCTATTGGGGGCAGGCTTGCCCTGTTTGCGGACTGCTGGGACTACCTGACAACAGACATTTGGGTGAGGGAGACAGTAAGAGCAGGGCTCTCCCTCGAATTCCTTTCACCTCCTCCGAGGCATTTCCTCTGTTGCCCCATTTCTGGAGACCCGTTCAGGCGGGGACTCATGGAGTCGGCCATCCAGCACTTGCTGGACATTCGGGCCATTCAGCCGGTTCCACCAGGGCAAAGGGCCACGGATACTATTCAATCCTCTTTGTCATCCCAAAGGCCTCGGGGGGGTGGTGGGCAATTCTAAATTTGAAGGGACTTAATGAATATATAGTTTACAGGAGGTTCAAAATGCACTCCCTGCATTCCATCCTGGCTGGGATCAGGGAGGGAGACTTCTTAGCCTCCATTGATTTGACAGAAGCTTACCTCCATGTCCCTATTCGGCCGGAGCATCGTCAGTACTTGAGATTTTGTTATTCAGGCCACCACTACCAATATCTTGCCCTGCCGTTTGGGCTGGCCTCTGCCCCCCGAACGTTTACCAAGGTTCTTTCTGTGTTGGCGGCGTATCTCAGGTCTCTTCCCATCAGAATTCAGTGCTACCTCAACGATCTGCTCCTACAGGCATCCTCACAGCAGCGGGCGGAACGGGACTTGGCCACGACAATAGGTGTGCTGAGGGACCATGGGTTCTCGGTGAATCTGGCAAAGTGCCAGCTTGTTCCTTCAACAAGGTTGGTTGAAGTTATAGACACGGAGGAGGGGCAGGTGTTCTTGTCCCAGGACAGGCAGGACAGTATACGGGCACTGATTCAGCTGATACAAGGGAGTCAAACTGTGCAAGTCGACCAGTTGTCCCAACTATTGGGGAAAATGATTTCCTGTTTGAACATTGTCCCCTGGGCCAGGTTCCATGCGAGGCCACTACAATGGCTCTTGCTCTCATTTCAGAAGTCAGGCATGAGCTCGTCGAGGATCAGAGTTTGGGTGCCACCACAAGTGCTCCACTCCCTGGATTGGTGGACTTCACAGGCCATTCAGAAGGGGTGTCACTTCAGGGAGCCCCGCAGAGTAGTAGTGACCTCAGATGCCAGTCTGTTGGGCTGGGGCGACCATTGTGGGTCTCAGGTAGCTCAGGGCCATTGGTCTCATCTAGAACTCACCCAACAGATCAATTGGTTGGAGCTCCGAGCGGCTTGCCTGTCTTTGCAGGCCTTTCTTCCACAGGTGAGGGGGCAGCATGTGCTGCTCCTCACAGACAACACAATGACAAAAGCCCATATAAACTGACAAGGGGGGACTTGTTCCCGGCCTCTGATGCGAGAGGCGGAGACCCTCTGCCATTGGGCAGAGACTCATCTTTTGTCCTTAGTAGTGGACCACATCGCAGGGACGGACAATATCGAAGCCGACTGGCTGAGTCGGGCCACTGTGGACCCATTGGAGTGGCGACTCCACCCCAGCCCGTTTGCAGAAATAGTCGACTGGTTCAGTCGCCCGGTGATGGACCTCTTCGCCTCACCAACAAACATTCATCTCCCCCACTTCCTCTCCCGTTTTCCTGCCCCGGGAGCGGAGGGGACGGACACTCTGTGAACTCTGTTGCCCAGGGGCCTATTGTATGCCTTCCCGCCCCTACCTCTGATCCCAGCTGTCATTCAGAGGATGTTGTTGGAGAGGGCGGAGATAGTATTAGTGGCCCCGCACTGGCCGAGACGACCGTGGTTCGCCGACCTGGTTGACCTGTCCATCGCTAGGCCCTGGCGGATCCCCCCAGATAGAGTCTCCCTCAGTCAGGGTCCAGTACTGCATCCTGACCTCAGAGACTACAGTTAGCCGTTTGGAGGTTGAGCGGGGGCTCTTGAGGAGGGAGAACTTTCCTAACAGGGTCATCAGGACTATGCAGGTGGCCAGACGGCCTTCAACCACACGTATTTACGAGGCCACTTGGAACAGGTTTGCTCTGTGGTGTGCTTCCAGACGTGTGTGTCCAACTTCTGCTACAGTCATTGACGTGTTGGTATTTTTACAGGACGGTTTGGGCATGGGTCTCTCCACCAATACCTTGAGACGACAGGTGGCTGCACTAGGATCTGTATTAAAATTTGGGAAGCGGGGCTCTCTAGCGAACCATCTGAGAGTACAGTTTTTTCTTCGTGGAGCGGCCAATTTGAAGCCCCCTCCGCTTCACCGTTATCCCACTTGGAACCTCTCCAAGGTTCTACAGGCATTGACTAAGGCACCTTTTGAGACGCTGAGGGAGGCTAGCCTTCGTCTCCTCTCGTGTAAAGTAGCTTTCCTTGTGGCCATCACGTCTGCCCAACGGATTTCAGAGTTAGCGGCTTTATCGGTGCGGAAAGACCTGTGTATTTTTAACTCTAACAGGGTGGTCCTACGGCTGCACCCTACCTTCCTTCCTAAGGTCAACTCCTTGTTTCACCGAGCACAGGAGTTGGTCCTGCCAGACTTCTGCCCTCGGCCCTGGCATGCCTTGGAGCAGACCTGACACACCTTGGTGTCAGCCTCTCAATGCTGACATAGTAAAGAGGGGGTTAAATTCCTGTGGGATTAGTAAGAGAGACTGCCGTAGAATGATTTAGATAATGACCAATAGGATAAGGAAGCAAGCCAGGAAAGGGAGGGAATTTGGAGCAGAGGTCATTTCCTGACTACATATGAGTCCGTGAAGATGTTGTTCTAACAAATAAAAGTTTTTTTTTTCTTTATTATCAAAATGTAAGAGGCATTTTATTTCTTTGACAACTCAAGCTCGGACAGACAGTCAGGAAAAAAAAATGCTCTCTTCAAAAACTTTTCTTCTAAAAATATTTATGCATTCCTAAGCTACTCCACGCCGACGTTGGCAGACCTTCAGATGTCTCCGTAGGTAAACAAACCTTATCAGAGGCCATGGAAGAAACAATCTCCACTGGAGGTTTGCCTCAGAAAAGGAAAAAATTATGATGCCTTTTGCTGGACTCCCATCAAGTGGCAGGTAAGGGGGGAAGGTTCTATGGCTCTCCAAACGGCAGCATAGCCCCCCCCCACACACACACACACAAGGAAAAAAAAAGATGAGAGAAGAAAGCTCCAAAATGCACTCAGGGCTTCCCTCCCTGCTCAGCAAGCGACCCAGCCCAGCCATGGCATCACTCCCCTGCACCCAAATGGGAGATGATGAAGAAGCCCAAGGGCACCGTGGGCAGGCTCACAGACCCCCGCAATGGGAGGAGTGGCCACTGAGGGTGGAACCACCCCGATTCAGAGGGAAATTTGATGGGGATCCGGACCTGCTAGCTCAATTTCTCGATGCAGCTGAGATTTACATCAAACGCTACGCACACCTTTACCCTTTCCCCAGGGCCCTGGTCAGTGCCATCGCAGAAGGTCTGGAGGGAGAAGCAAGGAGCTGGTCAGCGGCCCAGTACAAATACAGGGCCCCCCAACTGCAAGATGCAGATGGTTTCTTACAACTGCTGCGAGCCTGCTTCGAAGAAACAGGGGACGATCCCTATGTAGAAGATGACCTCAGGCACCTAATGCAGAGGGGGAAGCCTATCCAAGAACATATCCGTGAGTTCAGGAAAGTTGTTGGGACTTTACCTCCTTTGCCTGAACGACTGCTAGTATACTTCTTTAGAACAAGCTTAGATAAGCAAATCGCCCAAGTGACTGCTTATCGAGATATTCTGAACTGACTGTCTGACTGGTTCCGGATACCAACGCAAGTTGAGAGAGGGCTACGTGCCAACAACATGCTAAAACAACCACAGGCAAAGGAGAAAACCCAGCTGGACCAGGAACCGTCTACCAGACCAGAAACTACAGCATCATGGGCCACCCAGAGGCCATCCACCCCACGGCGTCCACTGAGGTGCTACAGATGTGGGGGACTTGGGCATTTGGCAGCAGCGTGTGGAACCCCGGGGCCAAAAACAGAGCCCCCGGCCAAGGCACGACTGGAACAAGGACCTAGGCACACCACCAAGGCACCATTAAGACTTTCCCCGACTGCAGAAGTTTTTGCCCATCTGACTGAAAATAGGGGGAGCTCCGACAATGCAAATCAACCCCCCGAACTGTATGGGGGTGATGACGATGGTGAAAATGACCCAATGGGGAGCACACCCATCCACCTTTTTCTTTTCCCCATATGCCTAACAGCCCCAAAAACAGGTACCCAAGGGACTTTCCAAGCCCTAGTAGATTTGGGTTGCATGAGGTGCCTGATTAACCTACCCACAGTCCTAAAACTGGGGATCCGGGCTAAAAGGCTCAGCCACCCAATCCGTTTTCAGCAAGTTGATGGATCCCTACTAGGGGGGGCGGATGCCACACATTTGACCGAGCAGGTGAAGCTGGAGCTAGCGGACACTGGGAAATGATTCGGTTCATAATAGCCCCCAAGATGACCAACCCAGTCATATTGGGACTCTCCTGGCTGGACAAGTGGGGCCCCACCATCTGGTGGCAAGAAGAGACCCGCAGACTGAGGATAGCAAGGGGACCCCACCCCTTGCCACCAGAACCAGAGAAAACGGCCCCTCCTCCCACCCAGGGGGTCCAACCCCTCCTTCTAGAGGAACAAAAGACTCCTCCAACACAGGTGCCCAACCCGCCCTGTAAAGGGACAACAGAGCAACTGGCGGCCACCTCCAGCACCTCCCACGGCCAGGACCAGATCCCAAAAGAGTACCAAGACTTGGCAGAAGTATTTAGCGAGACCAAGTGTGACGTACTACCACCCCACCGCGACGCCGATTGCGCTATCGAAATCATCCCTGGTTCGAAACTACCAAAACCTAAATTGTACGCCATGACACCCCGTGAAATGCAAGAACTGCGAAAGTACATAGACAAGAACCTACAAAGGGGTTTTATCGAACCAGCCAAACCACGGGTAGCGGCACCAGTTTTCTTCAGGGAGAAGAAAGACGGCTCCATGCATCTGGTGGTCGATTTTCATGGGATAAACTGTGTCTCCGTGCACAACTTATACCCCCTCCCCCTCATGAAAGACATGCTAGCTCACTTGGCCAAAGGGAAGGTTTTTACCAAACTAGACCTTCGTGAAGCCTACTACCGCATACGCAACAAGGAAGGAGACGAGTGGAAGATAGCATTTAACTGCCCCCTAGGAAGTTTTCAATTTAAAGTGATGCCTTTCAGACTACAGGGAGCACCGGCGGTGTTCATGCAACTGATAAATGAAGTTTTACATGATCACCTTTATAAGGGGGTCCTCGTCTACCTGGACGACATTCTCATTTACACAGAAACCATAGACGAACACATACCCCTCGTCCTCCAGGTGCTCGAAAAACTGCTGAAAGCGAACCTCTATGTCAAGCTGTCGAAATGCGAGTTCCACCAGTCACGGCTAGACTACTTAGGCTACCGAGTGTCCAATGAGGGGATAGAAATGGACCCAGCCAAAGTACAATCGGTCCTTGACTGGCGACCCCCACGCACCCGCAGACAACTGCAAAGCTTCTTGGGGTTTGTGAACTTCTACAGACAATTTATCCCCTCTTTTGCAAAAATTGCCAAACCTCTAACCGACCTCCTAAAAACTGGGAGTCCAGCAACAAAATTTCGCCCAGGACAGCCTCTACAGTGGAGCCCGGCCTGCCTACAAGCCTTCGAAACACTAAAAGAAATGTTTGCAAAAGAACCAGTCTTGAAACATCCTGATCCCAACCAGTCTTTCATCATCCAAACAGATGCCAGCGACGTGGCAGTGGGAGCGGTTCTACTCCAAAAGAACAGCTAAGGGAACCTTCAGCCCTGTGCTTACACTTCCCGCAAATTCACCGACACAGAGAGACGCTGGGCAGCATGAGAAAAGGAAGCGTTTGCAGTGAGGTGGGCACTGTTGACCTGGTGACATCTGCTAGAAGGAAACCAGACACATTTCGAGGTTTGGACTGACCATAAAAACCTGGAGGCCCTTAGGACCCCGCGGAAATTATCACCCAGACAAGTCCGATGGGCCCAATACTTCAATCGGTTCAACTTCAAGCTGAAACACATTCCAGGGGGGAAGAATTTTCTGGCCGATGCCCTCTCCCGAATGCCCCAGTACAACAGTGAATGGGAGCAGGTGGTGAATGCCATCATCCCCTCGCCTCAAGGAGTGGGTCAAGTAACCACCAAACGCCAGCATCACGACCAGCAGGGCCAACCAGCGGGTGACCTGACGACACGGCTCAAAACAGAGACATTGGCGGACCCCTGGTTCCGAGACAATCAGCATCTTTTGACAAGGAGGAACGACGTAGCATGGAAAGGGACGAAACTTTACGTCCCAGAAACTCTATGCACCCTAGTTCTCAAAAGGAGCCACGACGTTAGACCAGCAGGCCATTTCGGTTTTCTAAAGACTCTGCACTTAGTACGAAGACAATTTTGGTGGCCTCACATGAGGAAAGACGTGGACAGCTATGTGAAGAGCTGCACCATCTGTGCCACGATGAAAAACCGACCAGGAAAACCTCCTGGGTTACTGCAGCCAGTAGCTGAACCGACAAGACCATGGGAGGAGATTGCAATGGACTTTATAGTAGAGCTGCCGAAGAGTGGCGGAAACACAGTGATCTGGACCGTAATAGACTTATTCTCCAAACAGGCACATTTCATACCCTGTAGTGGGTTACCCTCAGCCCGCCAATTGGCCAAGCTGTTTGTGAAACACATCTACCGCTTGCATGGAGTACCCAGAAGAATCATCTCCGACCGAGCTGTCCAGTTCACAGCGAAATTTTGGAGGGAATTCCTATGATCCATAGGATCATCCCAAGGTCTCAGCTCAGCATTTCACCCGAGCACCAATGGCGGGGCGGAGAGACTGAATGCCATGATAGAGCAGTACTTGAGGTGCTATGTAGACTACCAACAGTCGAACTGGGCGGACCTCCTATCTTTTGCGGAGGTCGCGTACAACAATGCTGTCCACAGTAGTACAGGACTAACCCCATTCAAGGTAGTGAGCGGTATGGATTTTGTCCCCATGCCAGAATATCCCAGGGAACCCCCTTAATCAGTCAGTTTGAACGATTGGATGGCGATGCCAAGAGAATCCTGGGAGAACGTCAAAAAGGCATTAGACAAGGCGGCACAGGCTTATAAGAAGCAAGCAGATAAGCACCGAGCCCCTCAAAGACTCTTCCGAGTAGGAGAGAAGGTCTACCTCTCCACCAAGTACTTGAGACTCAAACTCCCAACTAGGAAATTGGGCTCGAAGTTTATAGGACATTTCCTATAGTAAAAATAATCAACCCAAAAATAATCACGGTACAATTGCAGTTGCCCCGGTTACTAGGAAAGATACACCCCGTTTTTCACAGTAGTCTTCTGAAGCCTGTGGTGGGGTCAACTTTAAGGCCGGTGCCACGTGATCCCTCAGGGCCCTTGATCATTGGGGGCCAAACTCATTATGAAGTACAGCAAATTCTCGATTCGAGGTGGCACAGAGGCCGCCTCCAATACTTAATTAAGTGGAAGGGTTACCCATCATCAGAACTATCATGGGTGAAGAGCACGAACATTCAAGCTGACTGCCTTATAGCTAAATTCCATGCAGATCACCCGGACAGGCCGGGAGGGGGTGGGACACAGTCCCAGGCGGGGTAATGGTATTAGACCTGTTGTTTTATCTTGTGCAAGTTTTGCTGAAGAATGAAGGGAGAGGGGCCGGATGTCAGCCTCTCAATGCTGACATAGTAAAGAGGGGGTTAAATTCCTGTGGGATTAGTAAGAGAGACTGCCGTAGAATGATTTAGATAATGACCAATAGGATAAGGAAGCAAGCCAGGAAAGGGAAGGAATTTGGAGCAGAGGTCATTTCCTGACTGCATATGAGTCCATGAAGATGTTCTAACAAATAAAAGTTTTTTTTTCTTTATTATCAAAATGTGAGAGGCATTTTATTTCTTTGACAACTCGAGCTCAGACACTTGGATGTGAAGAGGGCCCTTTGTATTTACATTTTTCGGACCTCTTCTTTCCGGAAGACGGAGGCACTCTTTGTCTCTTTCCAGCCGTCGACTCTTGGCCACAAGGTAACCTCTTCCACGATGGGGAGGTGGCTCCGGACTTGCATATGAGCTTCAGGCTCTCCCGGTGCCTCCAGGGATAATGGCACATTCCACCCACAGCGCTGCCACAACTGCGACATGGGCTACGCAGGCGTCAGTCGAAGAAATATGTAAGGCAGCCACCTGGACTACTCCCACGCCATTCATTCGCCACTATAGATTGGACTCTTATGCATCAGCAGAGGCGGCGTTTGGGAGACGTGTACTACAGAGGGTTCTGGAAGATCCGGGGTCGTCGGCCCAGGACAGTTCCCACCCTTAGGGCTGGCTAGGCTTTGGTATATCCCAGCCTGGCACCTCCCATTTCTACACTATGGAGAAGGGACGTTGGTCTTACCATGATACGTTCCTTCTCGTAGTGTAAAATGGGAGTGCCAGCCCCACCTTGTTTGTTCTGCCTGGCCCAGCTCCCGTGGTGGGGCATCTCCTTTTCTGTCTTCCAGACTTCGTACCATTCGCCTGGCTTCGTTGGCAAAACTGAGGAGACGTCACCAGGGAGGCGGATCTTCAGAAGTTTTCAACTCAGAACATAGAGCTAGAGCATACAATAACCCAGCCTGGCACCTCCCATTTTACACTACGAGAAGGAACGTATCACGGTAAGACCAACGTCCCTTCTCGCCGCTGTTGAGACATGGACAAATATATACCAATCCTTGTTGTCAATGTAGTCTGGTCTTATTCCAAGTAAGTAGAGGTCTGGATGAAGGGGAAAGCTCACACCTGTTATTTCCAGCAGCCACTGCTGTATTTTCCCCCAATAGTGTCTAGTTGATGGACAAGTCCACCACTGATGGAAGAAAGTACCCTTGGCCAACCCACATTTCCAACATCTATCAGAGGATCCTGGGAACATCTTAGCAATTCTGGCAGGGGGGAGATACCAACAGTAGATCATTTTATAAAAATTTTCTTTGAACAGGGAAGAAAGGGTCAGTTTCATAGTTTTGTTCCATACGTTTTGCCATGCATCAAGCTGAATTGTTGTTCCAATATTTCTCCCCCAGGCAATCATCGTGTCCTTTACAATCTCCTCCGCCATAAAATTGGACAGAAGAAAATTGTAAACGTTGGAAATAAATTTCCTTCGACCACCTAGGAGAAGCTTGTCAAAAGTTTGTAAATGAAGGGAAATACCATGTTCCTGTTTATCCCTAGCGAATCTAGTTTGAATTTTCGCATAGGACCACCAATCTATATCTAATCCTCTAGTTTGGAGATCAGCTCTAGGTCTAAGTCTCCTGACTTCATCCAACAAGTCACCATAAACCCAGTTCCTCTTTGTGTTGTGCACAGTCGGAAGGGTCACTGCCTCAAACAGAGACACCCATTTAGGAATCTGTGTGTAAACTTGCTTCTTCACCATTTCCCAAACCCTTAATAAAATTCCTCTAATATAATGATTTGTAAAATATTTGAATTGTTTGTCTTTCTGAGACCACAAAAAAGAATGCCATCCCTGCTGCAAATCATATCCTTCAATTGTTAAAATGCACTTTCTTGAGAGGATCACCCAATCTTTTATCCAAACCAGGGATGAAGCTTGGTAATAAAGCTCCCACATAGGGAGCCCCAAGCCACCTCTTGTTTTGTGCTCTTACAACATTTTTCTTTTTATACGGGTTTTTTTACTCTGCCAAATAAATTTACTTAGAATTTGGTCTAATTTCCTAAAAAAAAAAAAATTCCAATCTTGCAGGAGTCGTTTGGAATAAAAAGTTCCATTTCGGTAAAACATGGGCTTTTATCGCGACAATTCTATCCAAAAATGAAAACTGAATATGCCGCCATCTCTCCACTTCATTTGCTGTGTCTATTAATAATTTAGAATAATTAAGCTCTTTAATAGAAGAACATCTATTTGTAAGCTAAATACCTAAATATTTAAGTTTTTTGACACAGTTAATCCCCATAATACTTTGGATCTGTTCCTTTTGGGCACCTGACAAATTTTTGGTTAACATTTTGGTTTTATCCTTATTGATTTTTAACCCCGCTACTTCCCTGTATTCATCTAATTTAGTAAGTAATTTTGGTCCCATAATAAGGGGATCTTCTAATATGAAAACCAAATTGTCAGCGAATGCTCGGAGTTTGTATTCTTCCCCTTTAACTTTTAAGCCCTTAATTTCGGAATCCTGCCTGATCGTCTTGAGAAGTGGTTCAAGTGTTAAAATAAATAGCAGTGGAGGGACAGGGCATCTTTGTCTGGTATCTTTATAAATCTGTATCTCATCTGATAGAGATCCATTAAATAGTAGCCTTGCCGACTGTTTAGAATAGATGGCTTGAACTGCCCTTGTAAATTGAGGCCCAAAACCCATCACTTCCAATTGTTGTATTATAAAATTCCAGGAGACTCTGTCAAAAGCCTTTTGGGCATCCAGAAAAATCATTACCATTGGTTTATCAGAGTGTGTTTCATAGTATTCTAAGGCATTCAATACCACCCTTACGTTATCTCTTAGGTGCCTATGAGGCAGGAAACCATTCTGGACTTGATGGATAAATCGGTACAGGAATACCCGGAGTCTCTCAACTAGTATTGTCGCAAAAATCTTATAATTCACATTCAGGAGTGAGATTGGTCTATAGTTCTGGATCAGAGTTTTGTCTGTTTCAGGTTTCGGGATTAGGGAAATGTAGGCTTCAATTCAGGACTGGGGTATCTTAGAGTATAGTAAAACCTCATTAAATGGATCTTTAATATACAAACTAAGTGAGTCAAAGACTCTTTTATAAAATTCATTAGGAATCCCATCCGGTCCCAGAGGTTTGCCATTGGCTTGTTTATTTATTGCTACTGCTATTTCCCCAACTGTAATTTCTGCATTTAAAATTTCTTTACAGTGATCCGGAATCATCTCCAATTGTAGATTCTGGAGATAACTCTTGACTTTATCTTCCTGATAAATTTCTTGGCTATATAAGGAGGTATAAAAATCTTGGGTCACCTTTGCTTTTTGTTCTGTAGTACCTACCAAATTTCCCATAGAATCTTGTAAGAATTCAATCTTCCTAGATTCTGCCTCTTTTCTTAGTCTATGTGAGAACCACCACCCAGCTTGTTAGCATGCTCAAATTGATTTTGTCGACATTTCCAAATTTTATTCGCCAAATCGTTTTGATCTAGGATAGATAGCTCATGCCTAATCAAGTCAATTTTCTCCTTAGCCAAATTATTATGCAGATCTAAACGCAGCTCTCCTTCAGCTTTCTCCAATTCAGCCATTAACTCAATCCGTTTGGTCTTCTCCTTTCTCCATTTGGTAGCTGTATATTTTATTACCAATCCCCTAACTATTGCTTAAACAGTATCCCAAATATTTTGAAGGGAAGTATCTTCTCTCTTATTTTCGGTAAAGAAATGATCTAATTCTTTTTTGATCATATTTATAAATCCCTCGTGTTTCATGATCTCAGCCTTCATAGACCATCTTGCTCTTCTAGTGGATCCCTTCCATTTTATTACCAGGGGGTGGTGGTCTGCCCATATATTCATCCCTATTTCAACCGAATTATGCCTTCTTTCATATCTATCCTAGACCACGATCTGTGCCTGGGAGAGAAATATGTAAAGTGCTTTTGCATAGGATGGAAGTCTCGCCAGACGTCTCTTAACCCTATTTCTGTTCTTAGGTTATCCCATGTTTTAGAGAGTACCTTCCTATGCCCTTTTTTATATTTAGGAGAACCCTTTCCTGGATCATAATCAATTGAAGTATTAGCAATCGCGTTGAAGTCACCTACTATGCATACATGCTCGTAATTTAATTCATTGATTTTCTTATACAAATCTTTAAAGAAACCCATTTGGTTAACATTAGGGGCATATATATTTACTAACAATACTTTTTTTTTGGCCAATACTAATCTCTAATATCAGTATCCTACCCTCTATATCTGCACATACTTGACGTTTCACCAGGCCTCTCCCATCATAAACAACTCCCCTTTTCTTCTGGTTGGCCAAGGATACATACAACTTCCCCAGTTTAGGATAAATTAAAATCTTAGAGTGGTCTTTCCTTATGTGGGCCTCTTGTAAACATATAATATCATAATTATCTTTTAGAAGTTTAGGCCAAACCTTTTTCTAACAGAAAACAGGTTGAGCACCTCATCCATACCTCTACTTACCTGCGTTCTTGAGTTTCTTGAATCTGGTCTCGATTTGGAAATTTGTTCCTCCTTTTTCTCCAGATTGGGCTGTGTCTTTATCATGTCCAATATTTTCTGTGGCTGTTGTTTCTTGGGCTACCTCTTCTTGGCTCTTACCTAGGTTACCACTTTCACTCTCTTGGTCACTTAAATTAATATAGGCCTCTGCAAAGTCCTGCGCTTCCTGTATGGATTCCAATCGTAGCCTCTGTTTTTGCCAGATAAAGATCAGGCCTTCCGGAAGAAGCCAATGATAATGTATCCCTTGCTTCCTCAGCCATGTTGTCAAAAAGTCATATTTCCTCCAAATGTCTCGTACACATCTCGGGAGCTGGGGCAATACTGTTAGTCGGTTATCTTTGTAGGTAAAAGCTTGGTCCCTCGTTTTCCGAAACACTTCATCTCTTAGTGCTGTTCTAGTAAATCGAACATGGATCTCTTTAGGGAGTTTGTTGCACCGAGCATAGCTGGTATATACTCGGTACACATCATCTATATCTCTTGAAACTTCTGCAAAGTCTCTTCCAGTAATTCCTGCAACGATCTTTCCCATTAGTACATCCAAGCGCTCACCTTTCTCTTCAGGGACATTCTGAAACCATAAGAAGTAGCCAGATCTATCCATTTCAAGGAAGATAATCTCTTCCTTGATTTTTTTATTAGCCAAGTCTTGCCGGGGTTCGAGCTGCTCCATCCTACATGTCACCTTCTCGGTCTTTATCTCAGAAGCTTGAATCCGTTCCTCATGATTAGTCAAAGTATTTTGGACCTCCTCAAACTTTGCATAAAACAACCTTGTCTCAGTAGTTAACGTTTCGACATTCCTCTTCAGCTCTTCTAAGATTTTTGATCAATGTTTCCTGTATAGACTGGAGAATATCTTGTGTCGATGTTTTTCCCGGAGTAGCCACGTCTTCAGATGATCTTTGTAGAGTCACAGAGGTAGTGATGGAGATGAGGCTGAAGAGGTCGTGACTGGCTTCTTTTTCAAAGTAGTAGTCATAGTAGCCATTTTGGATATTCCTAAAAAGTCTTTCCAAGCAATCATACAACACCACATGGTTTCACCACCTATTATCAAAATTCACTCTTGCTTCTCTATGTCCAGTGTCCAAACCATACTAGGGGTAAATTTACTCACTGATTCCTACTGGGTATTTAATTCCTATTGGCTCTCTAAAAGGAAATAGGAAAGGAAAGGAAAAAGGAAAAAAGGGGGGGGGAGTCCAACTATAATGAATCTAGGTGTAGTTAGCAATTTTGGTCACTAGATGGCAGCAAACACCAACTTCTCCAGTTCTCCAGCTCTTCTCGCAATGAAAGCAAGTTCAAAAGTGATTGCTCATACAAACGGCGTTTTTCAAAAACAGCAAATGTTAGTACTAAGTCAAAAATTGGAAAATCAAAGGAAGCACAGCACTCTTTCTTTCAAGGTCTGTGGGGGTTCACATTCCCAAACAATAAGTCAAAATTCAAAATTCACCAGTCTTAAAAACAGGGTGAAATCAGATCGCAGTAATCAGTTATAATCCAAGGTTGATAATCTTCTCAAACTGCCAGCTAACTTCTCTGCCACCTCACTCAGTTTAGGCTCTGGGAGTAGTAAAGATTTTAAACTCCACTTCCTTGCGGCTTCCAATCAAATCACAGTCTCAAATTACTGAATCAGTCTTTTAGTTTGGCTTGGATGAATAGACTTCCTCAAGCAGTAAAGCCAGAGCCTTGGGGCGCCATAACAGGCATCCTCTCACTGCGCCGACATCGGAGAGGAACTTCAGTCTCTTCGTGCAGCCTGCACTTTCCACACGGAGCTGGCAAAACTCCCCCCTTTTCCACCAAGCTTCCCACTCAGTGTTGGCTTCAAAGAAGCTTCAAAGAAGCCGCCGGATACAGCGATCGGGGGATCGGCTCGGGAGAAGAATCCCTTGCCTCCTCCGGCTGCTGTGACGTCACAGGAAGCTCCTCGAGTATAGTATTCCTGTATTAGTTCCCCCATCTTTTTGTTTCCAAATTTACTTTGTCCTTGATGATCAATTGATTGCGTTATTTTCCTTGATTCTCTTTCTTTTTTCAATTGATATGCTAATCATCTGCCAGGTTTATTTGCATTTTCAAAATAATTCTGTTTAGCAGTTCTTATTTTTTGCGCTAATTCTTCCTTCTCCAATAGATCCATTTTGTGCTTTATAATGTCCATTTTAATTTTTACATCTTTCTTATATGGATCTTTCTGAAGTTCTTTTTCAAGACTTTTATGATCATCCCTCAATATTTTAAGGGTTTAGTTTTTCTTCACATTTCTTTTCTGTGTATAATCAATGATTAATCCTCTGGCAAAGGCTTTCATTGTATCCCAATGGTTTTGTATTGATGTTTCTTTCTTATTCTCCTTGAAAAAAAAGTCCAATTCTTGTTTCATTTTCTGTGTAAAATCTTTCTCTTTTAATATTGTATTGTTCAATGTCTATCTAGATCTGCCTTTTTGCCCTTTCCAAATGACTATCACTGGATTATGGTCCGCCCATGTATTAGTATCTATATTCACTTGTTCAATATTTAAAGTCAATTCCATTGTTGCCCATATCATGTCCAATCTGGACCAAGATAAATGCCTGTCAGAGTAGAAAGTATATTGTCTATTTTTCCTGTTTCTCTCCCTCCAAATGTCTTTCAAGTTTATTTCCTCTGTCATTTTAAAGAAAGTCCTTGGCAATATCTTTCTACTATATCTTATTGTTCTACTTGTTTTATAGTCTAGTTTTTCAGCTACAATTCCATTAAAATCCCACATCATGCAAACATTTTCATACTCCATTTCAATTATCTTGTTATGTAATTTCCTGTAAAATCACTCTGATTATTGTTAGGGCCGTATATTGCTACTAAAAGTAATTTTGTATTGTTATCAATTAATTCCACCATCAGAATTCTGCCTTCTGGATCAGCATACTTCTGTTCAGTCATAAATGTATTTCTAATATATAGAGCAACACCTCTTTTTTTACTTTGTGTCAATGATAGAAAAGTTTGACCAAGTTTTGGTTGAATCAGTAATTGTTCGTATTGCTTTTTAATATGCACTTCCTGTAAACAAATTATGTCAAATTTTAATTTTTCTAATTTGTGTAAAACTGTTCTTCTTTTGTTGGCCAAATTAAGTCCATTTATGTTTATTGAAATTAATTTCCTTACTTCCACATTCATAATTTATAGTTAGGTTTTGTTGCTCTAGTTATCTGGCTTCACGTTGCTCCTTATATTCCATAACTCCGCCAACGGCTCCTTCTGTTTCTTCCAGCATCATCAATTCCTCTTCAGCAGATTTTATTGGAGCTGGTGTTGCTTGTATTTCAACTTCCATGTCAGCATCCGTCTCTTTAAGAACTTCCTCATAGAAGGCTCTTGCCTTATCAATGGTATTTAGTCTGTACCTTTGGAAATTCCATGTTAAGCCTACTCTCTCTGGAAACAGCCATCTGTAGTTAATCCCTTTTTGCAACAAAACTTTGGTCAAGAATTGATATTTCCTTCTTATCTCTCTCACTTTCCTTGGAATTTATCTCAAAACTGTGACTTCCTTCCCTTTGTATTCCAAAGCCTTGTCACGAGCAGCCTGAAGAATCTGTCTTAATTGATTTCTTAGTATAACTTATATGTACTTCTCTTGAAAGCTTATTATGCATTGCATATCCAGTGTAGACTCGATAAATTTCGTCAATTCCTTCCATCATCTTCTCTTTGGATACTTCTAAGGCCTCAGCTAAAATCGTATTCATAATCTCGGGGAGGTCCTCCCCTTTTTCTTCTGCAACATTTTGAAATCTTAAGTATAATTCTGCTTTGTCTATTTCCCATCCAATTAAACCAGATGTTCCTTGTTCAACCTCTCCAAGTCTATTCTCAATTTCCTTCATTTTTTCTTCTTTTTGGCCATCTTTTTCCTGCAGTTTAACCAGTCTTTCTTCATATTTCATCACTGTTTGTAGTATGCTAATCACCTTTTCATCTGTTTTAAGTAACTGTTGCTCCATCCTTTGTTATTGCTGTTCCATCCTTTGTTGTTGTTTTTCCATTCTTTGAAGTGTTTGTAGAATCATTTGTGTCGTCTCTTTCTCTTTCTCTTGCTGTAGCATTGTTTGGATGGAGCATTGGCCTCCAGATGGTGATGAGGATGGTGTAGTTGCTGCAGCTCCCACCGTTGCTACTTTTTTGCTCATTTTAGAATTGGCTAAATTCACTTTAAATTCCAAAAATATTCAAAAGGTCCCACTAGACAATAGGGCAGGAAAAAAAATAAAAAGTAGGGTAGAAAAGGGGAAAAAAGAAAAAAGAAGAAACAGTAGTAAAAAAGAAAAATAATAATAATAATTTCTCCAATTCTTCAGGTTCTTCCAAAACCCCTAATCCAAAGGAAGGGAAAAGAAAAATAGGAAGAGACAAAAAATTGAAATGCTCCTCCAGATAAAAAGCCAAAGTTTAAAAAAAAATTAACAATAATTCTTGAATGCCTTAATCCAAAGTTTGTATACAAATCAAGGAAAGGGGGGGGGGGCAACAAAAAAAATAGTTCTTCAAATCCTTTATGTCCAGAGAACCTACAGGGAGTAATTTTTCCTTTTGCCACTTTCCAAGCCACACAGAGCTTCCCAGTATATCCCCAGCCAGGTTTTAAGAACTTAGATAGAAGAGCACCTGTGCAAACAATATTTAGTAACTCTTCAGTCTCTGTCCAAAAATAAGAAAGTGGTACCAATCCAGATGTATCAACTCAGCAAATATTACAAACCAAAATCCACTGGTTCCAAAGATTTCAAAAATGTCCCAATACTGTTTTTCCTGCTTTCAATCCAGTCCAGTTATTGAAAACAGAAATAAGACAATTAGGCAATTCAAGTCTTTTAAAATATGTACTTGGGAAAAATAAAATCAGTTCCAGATAGGTTCGCCGCTTCTCTTCATTTACTGTCCATCACAGTTCCATGCATTAATAAGGGTGTTCTTAGTAGAAAAAGAAAAGTAAAAGTTTCTCACCACTCTGATCACTGTCATTCTGATCTTCCTTCTTAAATTGCCACAGCCTCTGCAGCCTAATGGCTGCTGCTCCACTGCTGGAAAAAGGGCTTTCCTGGCTCAACCAGGGACTTAACGATGTCCCTGGGAGCCTCAGGACATGCTCTCCACTACCACAGTCAAAACGAGACTGTGTGGTCCAGTTCGGACCATCCAGCAGCAGAGTTTCTTGGTGGGGTTTCAGGAGCTCAAGAAACCCCACGCATCTCACTGCGGCACCAACTTCTCCCTCCGTTAGTCTTGCAACTCTTGAACCCAAGACCCTTCAATACCATATCTAAACAGATATTCCAATTTCTGGCTGACTGCTTCAGCCCATAAATTGCCTTGTTCAATTTATATACCATGTTAGCCTTTTTGCTTTCATACCCTGGTGCTTGAACCATGTAAATTTCTTCCTCTAATTTGGCATTGAGGAATGCTGTGGTTATATCAAAATGCCAAATTTTATGGCCACATACCACTGCCAATGCTAATGCCAACCTTATGCTTTCACTTTTTACAGTTGGCTTGAATATGTCATCATAGTGCACATTTTTCCTTTGTAAAAAACCTTGTGCCACTAATCTTGCTTTATATTGTACCTCATTGTTGGGCAGTACTTTCTTTATGTACACCAAATTACATCCTACAGCTTTACAATCCTGTGCAAACCTTCACATCATGGATGTGAACACTTTATGTTCACCCATGGATTTCATTTCCTTGTCCATGAATTCTTTATTTGTTCAATTTTGGGTAGTGCCAATACTTCCTGATAGTTTCTTGGCTTATACCATACATTACACACCTTAACCTCACCAGCAGAATACCTTTCAGGTGGAATCCTCTTGTTCCATCACTCTGACCTGCATGGCATTGAATGCTCCTGTGTTTCAATCCTCTCTTGCTTCATATCTGAGTCCTTTTCTTATTCTTTTTCAGTTTCTCCTCCCTGAACACTGACATCATCACTGAGTTACCATCATTAAGTGGATCATTCCAAAAATTGACATCAATTATGTTACAATTTTGCTCTGCAAAGCTAGCAGATCTGAAAATGAATATTTTGAGCAATGAATATTTTGCTCCCATCACTAAAGTGATAGCTCTTTGAGCCAGGCTCTTAGCCGATAAACCTGAGCTTTCTAGCCTTTGGTTAACATTTTCTCCTGATTGCTTTAGGAAGGTGCACCCATGCATTGCTTCCAAACACCCTTATTTATGCCAGAGAAGGCTTTCTCCCATATAGTACTGCATATGGAGTATCATTAATGGAGGAACACCACAGCCTATTGATTAAATAATTAGCAATCAACATGGCTTCACCCCAATATGACTTGCTCAGATCAGAATCCTCCAGCAGTGAATCCTTGATGGTTTGTAACACACCATTCCATTTCTCAACCACACCATTCACAGCTGCTGTATATGGATTTGTGCAGCTGTATTTTATTCCAAGAGCCTTGGTGGCACAGCAGATTAAAGTGCTCTTAAGTAACACCAGCTGCCTGCAATTACTGCAAGTTTGAATCTCACCAGGCTCAAGGTTGACTCAGCCTTCCATCTTTTTGAGGTAGGTAAAATGAGGACCCAGATTGTGGGGGCAATAAGCTAACTTTGTATAAAAAAGAACACTGCTGGGGTGGGGGCAAAAGCCCTACTAAGCAGGTATATACAAAAGTATGAAGGCTATCGCTTAATGCATTGTAAGTTGCCCTGAGTCTCTGGAGAAGGCAAAGCATATGAGCCATTTCCTCCTTTCAGTGGTCCATGAAAGTGCATCTATAGTATGTAGATAATAAAGTTGAAAAAAGGTGAACAACATTTTTACAGGATTATAGATATATTGAGGCTGGGTGTGACAAGGAATGAATGGGAGGGGAGGGGCCAGGCGAGGCACCCCTTGATGTGAGTGACATTGAATTGACCATGCCTACCCAGTCACATGACCATCAAGCCACGCCCACAAAATAAGCCACACCCACAGAACCAGTAGTAAAAAAAATTAGAACTCACCCCTGGTCAGCATATTACCCCCAACAATCTGGATCCTCCTTTTACTAACATCAGAAGTATGGGAGGCTGAGTCAACCTTGATCCTCTGAGAATCAAACTGTTGAACTGCTGGCAGCCGGCAATCTGCAGACATAGCCTGCAGTACTGCATTCTAATTACTGCACCACCATGGCTCTAAGTATTTCTATGAATGCTCCCTTGCCATTCCTGGACTTCAATCTGCTATGTAGGAACCTGAATTTAATTTTCAATTAGCTAGCTATATTTCCTTAATGTCATTATACCAAAATGATCCTCAACTGCTGCTTTTATAGCAATATTTATCAGCTTATCTATATGGTATGGGCAGTGGTGGGATTCAAATAATTTAACAACCGGTTTTCTGCCCTAATGACCAGCTGGGTGGGTGTGGCTGGGTGGTCACATGACTGGGTGGGCATGGCCAACTCAACATCACTCATGTGGGTGGTACCTGTATGGACTAGGCAGGGTTGGGGAGAGAATCCAGGGGTCTCTGGTGTGTGTGGCAGGGAGGCAGGCGGAAAGAAAGAAAGAGGGAAAGTGCCCTGTGGCCCAGGCGCTGAAGCACCAGCATTAATGAGAGACGTGGCTCTACTGCCCAGGGGAGGCAAAGCCTCACATTATGTACACACAATCTGCTGCTGGTGGATATGCACGTTTGGGAGGTGTGACGGGTCCATTCTGGGCACGGAGGTTCTGCCACTAGCCCAGAAGCCATGTTTTGCTGGCATGGTAGCCTATGGGGGGCTACCGAAATGTGAAACGCACCTCTGCCTGCGTAACTCTCCTCCCCGCAAAAACCAATGGCTCGAAAGCAGCTCTTCTGCTACCCAGATCCCCATTTCACCACTGTATTCCCCAAACACCTCCCCCCCATTGCAAACATGGCATGCTATTTGGGTGGGAAATGCCTGGAATGCAATAAAGCCACCCACTCACCTGCCACTGACAGGCTGGCTAATGGGGTGAAAGGAGAGGTGAAGAAGCAGAAGGGGAGCTGAACATATAGTAGCTCTCTGAAAGAAGGGGGCTGAGTACATATGCTACTGAATGCTGCGGATGACCCTTGCTTGCCCCTTTGCCTGACTTCCCTCCTCCCACTGTCTCCTTGGGGCTTGCCCACTTGCTTGCGCTTTACCTCTCCAGTCTATCTTGACACAGGCAGCAGCTCACAACTGCTCTTTGCAAGCCTGCTGTCAGTGAAGCTGGGTGCTGGTGAGGGCTGGCTTTTTACCTAGGTTTGTCCAGCTGTCAGGTGGAAAATGGCCTCCTCCCCAAGCCCCCATCTATCCCCCCCCAACAGCTGTACAAACCTAGGCAAAAAGGCAGTCCTCTCTGCTTCTCTCGCCTCCACAGGTTCAGGTGGATGGTCAGGAGGCTGGAGCAGGGAAAAGCCAGAGTGTGGGAGACAGAGAGGCCTCCCACTCTTCTTTCCTGGCCAGAGGAGGTAAAGGGTCACCAGGTTTCCCTGAGAAGAAGTGGCCCAACATATATCCTCCTTCCATGCCCTGAAGCCGAGCCCACTTGCCAAGAGTGTGCCAGCACTCTCTCACCCAGCTGTCATGACTACATTGACTAGATAGGCCATCGCTAAGGTGCCAGGGCCTTTCCGCTTGTTGTGGCCCATCAGCAGCCTGTGTGGATTGTAGCTGATTCTGACAGCAAGGAGGCTGGTGTGGTATTGCGCCAGCAGCCTGTGCAGCTGGCACCCAAGTAAGAAAATGAGAAGGCTGAAGAAGATGTGGTGCCAGAGCCAGTGATTCAGCCAGGGCCTTCAGAACCTCCAGAAGCTCCTTTAAGTGAAGAAGGTGAAGAGGAGGAGCCTCTTTTTGGGCGCACAGAACTGCCAAAAGGCAGGAGTGATGCCACAGGAGGAGGTCTCCTTGAAAGTAAGGCTTGGGGCTAATTAGCCACTCCCTTAGCCTATTTAAGGAGGAACGCTGACTGAAGCAAGTTGTAGGGAACAACTTTAGTTCACTCTACTTTGTATCTGGATTCTCTGCACATTGCTTCTGAGCTTTCTGCCAACCTTTGTAAGATTGTGATTGCTTTATATTTGGTTTCTTGTAGGCTGTTAAGAAAGCTTATTAACAGCCTTTGTTTTGAAAAAGACTGAATTATTTTAGTAAATTAAGTTTTGTACAAACTTTGTGTGTGCTGTGTTCTTTGGGATCTGTAGCTGGGGCAGAATACTGCCACCAGCCACCAGTCTGCTGACACTGTGGGGTCTTGCTCCCAAGCTGCTCTCTGGCCAGAAGCTGCTCCCACAGTCACTTCAACTGCTTCCCTGTGCCAGGAGAGTGCGAGGCCAGGTGCGTGAGTGGCAGCCATCCAGGAGACCCTCACCTTTTGTGGCATCCTGTGGCTCTCCCAAAGAGATAGGAAAGGGAGAGAAAGGCTGCCTGGCCTAGGAAGAAGAGTGGGAGGACAGGTGGCCTCTCTCTCCGTCTCCTACCTCTCTGGGAGAGCCGTGTGACACCGTGGAAAGCAAGGCCCTCCTGGATGGCTGCCTCACTCATGCACCTGGCATCATGCTCTCCCGGCACACAGAAGCAGTTGAAACGGCTCCATGGCAACCTGTGGGAGCTGCAGTGGGAGCAGCTGCCAGCCAGAGAGTGGGTCCGGGAGTGGGAGCCTGCAGCCTCACTAAGCTGGTGGCTGGCTGTGAAAAGGCCCTGCTGCCTTAACAACGGCCTACCTAGTCATTTACAACATGGACATGACAGCTGGGTAAGTGAGTGCCAGCGCACTCTTGGCAGGTTGCTTTTGAAGGGGTAGTTACAGCACATGTCATGCCCACCCTACATTCTGATCCCCAAGTCTCTTTGGAAAAGAGTTTGATGCACCCGCTGAATTCAGCTAAAACTCAGTGGGGACTTTCATTCCACTGCGATAAGCAACAGCATGAGCTGCAGCAAGGGAAGGGAAGGGAAGGGAAGGGAAGGGAAGGGAAGGGAAGGGAAGGGAAGGGATGGAAGCTACTTGTTCCCCATGAACTCTGGCTTTTTTCTGCTCCAGCTCCTGACTCTCCATCTAAACCTGTGGAGGCAAGAGAAGTGGAGAGGGATGGCTTTTTGCCTAGGTTTGTCTGGCTGTTGGGGAGAAAACAGATGGGGGCCTGGGGAGGAGCTCATTTTCCACCCGACAGCTGGACAAAAGTAGGCAAAAAGCCAGCCCTCACCAGCGCCCAGCTTTACCGACAGTGGGCTTGCAAAGGGAAGTCATGAGCTGCCGCCTGCGTCAAGCTAGAGGTAGAGCGCAAGCAAGAGAGTGAGCGCCAAAGTAGACAGTGGGAGGAGGGAAGCCAGGCAAAGGAGCGAGTAAGGGGCATCCACAGCATCCCATAACACATGCACTTTTTTTAAAAAAAATCGATTTATATGCCACCCTTCTCCGGAGACTCAGGGCAGCTTACAATGTGTTAAGCAATAGCCTTCATACTTTTGTATATTTTTATACAAAGTCAGCTTATTGCCCACACAAACTGGGTCCTCAATTTACCTACCTTAGAAAGGATGGAAGGTTGAGTCAACCTTGAGCCTCGAACTTGCAATAATTGCAGACAGTTGAATGTTAATAACAGGCTACTTTGCCTGTTGAGCTATCTGAGGCTCTCAGCCCCCTCTTTCCCTCAGCCCCCTTCTTTCGGAGGGGGCTGAGGGGGCTACTATCTGCTCAGCTCCCATCCTACTTCTTGTGTGTTGGGCCATTTCTTCTCAGGGAAACCTGGTGACCCTCTGCCTTCCCTGGCTTCTCTCCCTTCCCTCTCATGGGTGTAATGACCTTTGCTCCTTTGAATATACCTTTCTTTGCCTTTACCCAGGCAAAGGCTGGAGCCTTTCACCGAACTGCAGAAAAAATTAGCTACTAGTTGGCGCGAATCAGTGCGAACCGGTTGAATCCCATCACTGGGTATTGGATTCTTTGCAACATGCAGGCAAGTTATTTATTTTATTTATTTACTTTATATATTTATATTTATATTTATATTTATATTTATATTTATATTTATATTTATATTTATTTATATATCACCCTTCTCCCTTGGGACTCAGGGCGGTGTACAGCCAAATAAAAACATAGAGTACAAACATTAAAATACGACTAAAAATATATATATAAATTTAGCCCCATAATTAAAAAACAATAACAAACCAATTAAAACATTTCAAAGTGTTAAGCCAGCCTGGCTTGCTGAAAAAAGAGTTTTAAGGGCACGGTGGAAGGTACCGAGGTCTTGGATTCTCCTTATCTCTGGGGGCAGTTGGTTCCAGAGGGTAGGTGCCCCCACAGGGAAGGTCCTCCCCCTGGGGGTCACCAGCCTACATTGTTTGGCTGATAGCACCCCGAGGAGGCCCTCTCTGTGGGAGCGCACGGGTCGGTGGGAAGTCATTGGTAGCAGCAGGCGGTAACTAGGTCCTATGCCGTGGAGCGCTTTAAAGGTGATAACCAACACCTTGAAGCACACCCGGAAGACCACTGGGAGCCAATGCAGCTCATGCAGGAGGGGTGTTGTATGGGAGCGCCAAGCAGCTCCAGTAACTACCCGCGCAGCTGCATTCTGGACCAGTTGGAGCCTCCGGGTGCCCCTCAAGGGGAGCCCCATGTAGAGAGCATTGCAGTAGTCCAGGCACGAGGTGACAAGGGCATGAGTGACTGTACACAGGGAATCCCGATCAAGAAAGGGCTGCAACTGGTGTATCAAAAGGTCCCCCTGGCCACAGCCATCAGATGATCCTCCAAAGACAGCTGCATATCCAGGAGGACTCCCAGATTGCGAGCCATCTATCACAAAGCCATCTATCTTTGTTTCAAATGATCAAATCTCTCACAATCAAAAACTCCCAGCTTTATCCTAATACTTCCTGAAAACCTTGTCTACACTATATACCCGTGATGGCGAACCTATGGCACACGTGTCACAGGTGGCACGCGGAGCCATATCTGAGGGCGCATGAGCATTGCCCTTGCTCAACTCCAGCATGCATGTGCATGACGGCCAGCTGATTTTCGAGCCTTCCAGGCCCACCAGAAGTCAGGAAATGTGCTGTTTCCGGCCTCCAGAGGCTCCTAGAAAGCCTTTGGAGCCTGGGGAGAGTGAAAAATGGGCCAACCGTGCCATCACATGCCAAAAGTGGGGAGAGTGCAGGGGGAGTGCGCGCACATGCATGGGAGGGCAGGGCGTGGGGGACATTGAATTATGGGTACAGGCACGCATGCACACAATCCCCCTGTGCTCCCCCTGCTTTTAGCTTGCGATGGCAAAAAGGTTAGCCATCACTGCTATATACCTTATTGGTTGTAAGCATCTTCAGTTCATTCACCTTGATTTCAAGGGAAACTTCATAACTGATAGCCAGACACCCATTACACCAAGCACAAACCATGGCTTTTACCAAACAGGCAGATACACATTTATCTGTCACTGTAATCCCAGTCCCCGACCTCCACTCCAATAAAAGAAAAATATCATCTTTCTTTATTCATACAAGCTATTGATAAATATGTATTCTTTGTAAATGAAAGTAAAGCTATCAGAGGTTAAGTCAGGGGTGAAATGCTTCCGGTTTGGACCGAATCGCCTGATCTGGTAGCGATGGCGGTGGGTGGTTCGGAGAACCAGTAGCAAAAATTCCTGCCCCTCCCCCACCATGCCCAGCTGAGCCGCAGGATCATCAGAGGCTTTTTTTTACTGTCAACCTCGCTAGCTTTGCCTTGCTTTGGCTGTCATAGAAACAGAGGGAGGGGGGTTTAGATTCACAGGGGCTTTGTAAAATCTGAGAAACGAAACCTTTTCCTAAGCTGTTATCAGACCAACGGACACTGCATTCCTGGATGCTGACACGACCAGACGTCTGCTCCCACCTGACCTCTGGGAGACCTGTGGATTGGATGATTTATGGTGGACAAGGGAGGGGATGCTTTCTAATTGTAACTTTCACGCGTTTTGCCTCAGAATCCTGCTTTCCATGGTTGCGTTCATTTCATATCTAGTAAAAGTACCAGTCTTTAACCTATGATGAAGTCTGGGTCTTCCTTTCCTGGATACTGAAGGAAGCATACCTGATATTTACTTTTAAAAGCATTTTTTCTACAACCTCTTCTGACGAAAAAATCTTTTAAAAGTAAAAAAAAAAAAGCCTCTGGTGATCACGTGGCTCAGCTGGGATAGTCAGAGGCTTTTCAAAGCATTTTTTTCTGCAACCTTTTTGCCGAAAAGGTGATAAAAAAAATGCTTTGAAAAGTCTCTGACGATCCCAGCTGAGTTTCCTGATCACAGAGAGGTATTTTTTAAAATGTCTCTCTGACGATCCCAGCTGAGTTTCCTGATCTGCAGAGAGATATTTTTAAACAAGCCTCTCTGACGATCCCAGCTGAGTTTTCTGATCGGCAGAGGCTTTTCAAAGCATTAGAAAAAATGCTTTGAAAAGTTTTTTTTTTTAAAAAGTTGGCCATGCCCACCCAGTCACATTACCTCCCCCCAAGCCACACCCACAGAACCAGTAGTAACAAATTTTACATTTCACCCCTGGGTTAAGTCCCTGGTTTCCTTACCTAAACTCACTCTGATGCTTAGCCTCTGGAGATGGGTGGTCAGTCTTGTCAGAGTTTGTTGCAAAAATCAAACCCAGAAGCACACACATATAACTGATTCAGCTGGATTTGTTAACTTCTTTATATACAGAATAATACATGAAGTAAGTTTACAATACCAACAACAGATTCAGAGTTTCATTTCGGATCAGCAGACAAGTTCACATACACTAGTTTCAGTTTCATTTCTCTGCACAGACTCAGAAGCTGCAGACTAAGACACGCCCTGGCTCCAGTCTGCTTCAACTTCCAATTGGCTGACATAGTTGCTATGCCTATTCATTGGCTAGCTTTGTTACCATGTCTTCCCAGTCATGAATATTCTGACACTCCTCCCTTCATGACTGGAATAGACATAAAATTGAATAACTTAATATTCTTCAGATACCTGTATTTGAAGACTCAAATTCACAATTCCCTTCAAATACCTGAGAACCCTTTTACTGTGATATATCCTTTGCAATGAAACAAAGATCATCCACAAATGCTAATAGTTGACAATCCCCACCTTGTAACTTTCCAGTGTGTATGCAACCATCAGCCTTGCAACTCTTGAACCCAAGACCCTTCAATGCCTTATCCAAACAGATATTCCAATTCCTGGCTGACTTTATGTTCATCCATGGATTTCATTTCCTTGTCCATGGCTTCTTTCCACTTTACTTGTTCAATTGTAGGCAATGCCAATACTTCCTTATAGTTTCTTGGCTCATATCACCATACATTGTGCACCTTATTTTACTAGCAGAATACCTGTCAGGTGGAATCCCCTTGTTCCATTGCTCTGACCTGTGTGGCATTGACTGCTCCTGTGTTTCAACCTTCTCTTGCTTCACAGCCTTTTCAGCTTCTTCAGTTTCTCCTCTCTGAATGCTGAAAGCATCACTAAGTGAGTTGCCATCACTAAGTGAGCTACCATAACTAGTGATGAATCACCATCACTAAGTGAATCATTCCAAAACTTTGCATCAATTCTGTTCCAATTTTGCTCTGCAAAACTAGCCAACCTGGAAATCACTATTCTTTTGCTCCCATTTCTAAAATGATAGCTTTTTGAACCTGGCTCATAGCCCATAAACCTGAGCTTTCTAGTCTTTGGTTAACATTTTCTCCTGATTGCTTTAGGAAGATGCACCCATGCATTGCTTCAAAACACCCTTAATTGTGCCAGAGATGGTTTTCTCCCATATAGCACTGCATATGGAGTATCTTTAATGGATGAACTCCACAGCCTATTAATTAAATAATTAGCAGTCATCATGGCTTCACCCCAATATGATCTGCTCAGATCAAAATCCTCCAGCAATGAGTTCTTCATGGTTAATAAGACTCCATTTTGCCTCTCAATAACACCATTCTCAGCTGCTGTGTATGGATTTGTGCATCTGTGTTTTATTCCCAACTGTCCCAATCATTGTTGAAAACTTGTTGATATGAATTCTGAACCTCTGTCAGTTTGCAACTGACATACCTATTGTTGTTTATACCTCCTTTCTACAAAGCTTACCCATTGCTTAAATTTCTGTAGCACCTCTTTAGTAAATAGCAGAACCCAAATCTGCTGTAGTCATCTATAATGACCAGCACATACTTAGCTCCTCCCAAACTGGCTTGCATTGGCCCAACCAAATCTGCATGTACCAGCTCTAGAGGTCTTGTTGTTTGTCTTGTGCTACTTTTACTTACTGGGAATGCTTAGGACTTTGATGATTTGCATACTGCACAGTCCAGGTATGCCTTATTTTCCTTTAAATTTAATTCTTCTGCAAACTCTTGCATTTTTTGCAAAACTCTGAAGCTGGCATGGCCAAGCTCTCTGTGCAAGAGATGAACACATGAATCGTGCTGTGTCACAATGTGCACAGTTTGGGCACATTGAACTTTTTGTCGCTGCAACACATAAAGGTTATCCTCTTTTATGCCCTGTGCACATACATTCCCATTTCTCTTTATGAAACACCTCCCACTTGCAAATGTGGTCTCAAATTCTTGCTTGTCTAAACTAGAGACACTCAGCAAATTATGCTCCATTCCAGGCACACATAATATATCATTAAACCTCGTTTCCAGATATGGAATTTGCACACTGCCTCTTCCAATGACTTTAGCCTTCTAGCCGTTTGCCAAGGCTACTGCATTTCCGGCAGCTGAATCCAACCTGTAAAACAATTTAGAATTATTAAGAATTGTTTGACATTGCCCCACTGTCAACCAACCATTTGTCTCTGCTTTTACAACAGCTGACTTTTGCAACAGCCACTTTTCCATTTTGCAATTTTCCTTGCAAATAGTTGCTGTCTTGCAAATAATTTCTTCCTTGCAAACAGCTTTTCCTTTGCAAACAGTCCTACTTTAAATGTGTTGTTTCACCACCAAGGAAGGACTGCCTCTGTTGCTGGGCTTTCTGCTTGCAAAGTCTTCGCTGGGCTGTAATCTGATATCTTCTGCTGCTACTTATCTCTTTGGAGACATCCAGTCTGTGGAATTTTCTGTTATATACCATATAAGGTAATAAGGAAGTGAGCTGCAGGCTTCACTCAGGTCCTCCAAATAGGCGGGAAAATACTTGAATCTCATTGGCTAAGCCAGTGATGGCTAACCTTTTTGCCATCATGTGCTAAAAGCAGGGGGAGTGCGGGGGGGGGTCTCGCACACACATGCCCACACCCATAATTCAATTTGGCCCACCCCCATGCCTGCGCACGTGACCCCCCTGCTTTTGGCATGCGATGGCATGATGGGCCCAATAGGCCTGTTTTTCCCCCTCCCCAGGCTCCACAGGCTTTTTTGGAGCCTTGGGAGGGCAAAAACGGCCTTCCCCAGCTCCCTGGAGGCTCTCCAGAGGCTGGAAATGGCCCGTTTCCTGACTTCTGGTGGGCCCGGAAGGCCAGAAAATTAGCTGGCTAGCACATGCATGTGCGCTGGAGCTGAGCTAGGGCAATGCTTGCGTACCCACAGATATGGCTCCGTGTGCCACCTGTGGCACACGTGCCATAGGTTCGCCATCACGGGGCTAAGTCATCTGGTAGCCCTCTATAAATGAGGACACTGCCAGACAAGCAGGTTGTTGGGTTGTACTGGTCTACTATTAAAGAGCTGTTGTTACTGAAAAACTGTGTCCATCTCTTCTATCACTGAATCTAACACTGGCGACGAAGGTGGGATTGGAAGAAGCAGGACAAGTAGACCAGAGTCCCAGCAGAGCAGAAGCATGTCCAGCATCACCCACTTCCTGCAGAATCAACATCTGCCAGCATGATGACCACATATGCACCACCTGCTCCGTTCAAACCAGCGCTTGACAATTGGGATTCCTATATGAATTGCTTTGAGTGCTTCAAGGAGGCGAACGACCTCCTGGGTCTGTCCGACAACTGAAAGAGCATTGTTCCTTAGCTACTGAGGAATGGATGTGTTTGACATGGCAAAGGCACTCATCAAAAAAGTCGCAGTTCAAGTGGTACCATGGGCCACTCTACAAAACACACTATGGGCTTATTATGATCCAGTGCAGTTGAAATTTGTATGAAGGCGCAAATTCCACCACAGACTGCAGGAAGAAGGGGAGTCGATGAACCTCTATGTGCTGAGAAAAGCCGCCACATATTGCGAGTTCCGAGAGCTGGAGGATGTGTTGTTAGAACAACTCATCAGTGGAGTGAGGGATGTTATCTTACAATGGTAGCTGTTAGCCAAGCCAGCCCTCACTCTACAAACAGCCTTAGATGAGGCCAGAGCAACAGAGAACTCGCAGAAGTCAGCTGCAGCTCTACAAAGAGTGGGAAACGTGCCGACTTCACGCCCAAATGCCGCAGTGCATCAGGAGAGTACCAAGATAATTGAGTCATTGGGAGATGAAAATGACATTTACCAACTCCAAGACAAAAAGGAAAAAGCATACCACAATGCAGATAAGAGACAACCCTTGTGTGCAGGATGCAGAGGGGCCCATACCAGAGCAGCATGCAGATTTAAAGACACTGTGTGTCAGAGGTGCAACCGTAAGGGGCACCTGGCCAGAGTCTGCCATGCAAGCATATCATCTGCTTTCAGGGCGAAACCGCAACCTGCCGCTACTGAAATAGCAGACAAGAGACCACGACCATGGAAGCCCAAGCAGAAGGAAAGATCTCCTGTGGCTAACAGAGGAGAGTACCAGACCAACAGACAAACCAGATCAACAGCAAAAAAGATCCACGTTACCGTCTTGATTGAGGGGACAGAGTGTGAGATCGAAATAGATATAGGGTCATCTCTGACTATTGTTGCTTGGGACCCTATGAAAAAGACAATTCCAGCATTGAAAAAGAAGGACTTGAGGCACCAACGAATACAACTAAAAGACTATCAGAGGAACCGTATCCCCGTAGTAGGCAGCGGAAAATTCCGGGTGCAGTTTAGGGGTTTTGCAGGTCCCTTACAGATCACCATGGTCAAAGGAGCATTGCCAAGCCTGCTCAGCTTGGACTGGTTCAAGGCCCTGGGCATGGGTGTAACAGGAATCAACACCATTTCAGATGATGGCACTGACAACCTCATCAAGGGGTTCAAGCATGTTTTCAGCAATGGCCTAGGCAAGTATAAGGGAATACCTATTTCCTTCAGCCTAGATCCCAAGGTGGCCCCAATTTGGATTAAACCGAGAAGGGTACTCCTTGCAATTAGGCCTAAAATTGATAAGGAACTAAATAAGTTAATTGCCCAGGGAATCCTTGAGCCAGTGGATCATGCCCGTTGGGAAATCCCAATAGTCACACCAGTCAAAGCTGATGGGTCAGTCTGCATCTGCGCAGACTACAAGTGTACAATCAATAAGGCCTTGCAGCAGAACGCCTACGCCGTTCCTATTATTCAGCACTTACTGCACTCATTGGGGATTGGAACCATGTTTGCGAAACTTGATCTCATGCAAGCATACCAACAGTTGCTGGTTGATGACAGCACAGCTGAAGCACAAACTATTGTCACCCGCAGGGACACATTTAAATGCCGCCGCTTACAATTCAGTGTCAAGGTGGCATAAGGGTTGTTCCAAAGTCTCTTGGAACAGATTTTGCAGGGCATCCCTGGGGTGGTGCCTTATTTTGACTATGTCCTGGTGTCTGCTACGGATAAACCAACCCTATTCACCTGCCTTAGGACTGTCATAACCAGATTCAGGGAGGCGGGGCTTAAAGTTAAGTGCGAAAAGTGCCCCATTGCTGTGCCCAGGGTGGAGTTCCTGGGTTACATGAGTGATGGCTCTTGGATTCACCCTACCAAATCTAAAATTGCCTCCATTAGGGCCCCACCACTCAAAATAAGTGGGAGCTACAAGACTTTCTGGGGTTGCTGAATTTTTACAGCCTATTTTTGAGGCATAAGGCCACCATTGTTGCTGAACCCTTACATAGGCTGCTGGGAAAAAAGGCTTCCTGGGCATGGGGCCAGGCCGAGGACGCTGCTTTCACCGCCATAAAGAACATGCTAACTTCGGACAGCATATTGGTGCATTACAGTGACTCCCTGCCCCTAATCTTGACTTGTGATGCCTCACCTTTTGGAGTTGGGGCTGTCCTCAGCCACCAGCTTCCTAGTGGCTGGGAGGCTCCTCTTGCTTTCGATTCTCACACATTGTCTGCCACCAAGTGAAATTACAGCCAGCTGGACAGGGAAGTGCTGGCTGCAGTCGCCGGAGTCCGGCGGTTCCATGACTATTTGTATGGCAGAATTTTACCCTTGTAACAGACCACAAGCCCTGGCTGGGTTTGTTGGCTGGCGATCACCTGACCCCGAACATACTACCCCCTTGGATGGTGCACTGGTCGCTGTTTCTTGCTGCCTACAGCTACTGACTTGTTCACCATCCTGGAAAGTCCCTGGGGCATGCAGATGCCTTTAGCCATTGCCCCCTGCCTGCCTTGGTTGAGGACTTTGCCTGTCTGCCAGGTCCTCCTGCTTGAGGACATTGCTGCGGGTCCCGTCACCATGGCTGAAATTGCTCGGCTTACTGCTAAGGACTCTAAACTATTGCAAATTTTAAATTATGTGTGGAGGGGCTGGCCCAGCAAACCATTGTCGGAATCAGCACAGCCTTATTTTTTGCACTGAAATGAATTGTCTGTGTTAAAAGGGTGCTTATTATGGGGGGAAAGGGTGGTCATACCTGCCAAGCTAAGAAAGGAAGTGTTAAAAATTTTGCATCCTGGGCATCCTGGTATAATCAGGATGAAAGCCCTATCCAGGAGTTACACCTGGTGGCCTAAAATGGATCATGACATATTAAGATTGGGGGATTGGCATGCCAGAATAGATAAATTCTTATTACTACAGCACATTACGCCATGTGCAGCCACCAACAGAAGCCCCTCGGAACTCTTTTTTTTATTATTATTATTAAAAAGTTTTGTAACAATACAAAATAAAAAATATTCCCTCCCTCCCAACACCCCCCCTCCTCCTCCCTCCCCCTCCCCTCCCCGACTTCCCAGAGTAAAATACAGGGTATTAAAAAGAAAAAAAACCAATAATCATCTAGATTAATCTATCAAACTTCCAGTGTACAAACCACCCTCTGTAATCTTAACTCCAATATAATTAACAATACATTTCTATAATTCTTCTTCATTCATACGCAATTTGATGTCTTCTTATTTGATACTTATTCCGAATGTAGTCAATCCATTTCCTCCACTCCAAAATGTATTTTTCCTGCATATGGTCTTTCAAATATGCCAAGATTTTTGCCATTTCAGCTAGATTCATTACTTTTAAAGTCCATTCTTCTACAGTGGGTAAAGAGTCTTTCTTCCAATATTGTGCAACCAGCAATCTAGCTGCTGTTATTAAATTTAAAAGCAATTTCATTTCTACTACTGTACAATCATTTGTAATACCCAATAAAAACAATTGTGGGGTAAATTTCAACCTCCTTTTCAAAATATTCTGCATTACCCACCAAATCTTTATCCAAAATGCTTTAATCTTCTTACAAGTCCACCATATATGAAAATACGTTGCATCTTCACAATCACACCGCCAACATTTGGCTTGTACATTAGAATACATACATACATGACAACTTTTTTGGATCTAAATGCCATCTATAAAACATCTTATAAAAATTTTCTCTTAGATTTTGTGCTTGAGTAAATTTAACATTTCTAACCCAAATCTTTTCCCATGTTTCCATCATTATTGGTTCCTGGAAATTTCTAGCCCATTTAATCATACAATCTTTAACTCTGTTTCTGAATCTATCTCTAGTAATACATTATATAACCTTTTAATATGCATAGTACTCTGATCTCTAATTTGTTTTACTAAATTTTCTTCATTTTCCATAAAACCAATTTTCTGATCCTCCCTCCATCTTGCTTGAAGTTGACCATATTGAAACCAGGTATAAATTACCCCTTCCTCCTTCAAAACCTCTAACGGCTTAAATTGTAATTTACCCCTTTCATTAAATAAAAGTTCTTTATAAGTAATCACTTCCATCTTTTGTTCTATACTTATATTTTCTATTGCATGTCTGGGGTTTGCCCAAATAGGTATCTTGTAATCTAACTTATATTGATATTTCTTCCAAACTCTCAACAGAGCATTTCTAAGAATATGATTTTTAAAAACTTTATCTACTTTCTTTTCATACAGTAAGTAGGCGTGCCATCCATACAATAAATCATATCCTTCTATATTTAAAATTCTTTCCTCAGTCAAGTTAAACCAATCACTAATCTGTACTAACACAGATGCTTCATAATACAGTCTTAGGTTAGGCATTTTCAAACCACCTCTCTCCCGAACATCCTGTATAATTTTTAGGAATCAATGAAATAAAAGCTGTCCTCCATGAAGGTGGAGTTACTCCCCCTGACTGAATCTTGTTAAATAAAATCCTAAATGGTTCTACCATTTCCAACTGCAAATTCTTGTAATAAATAGCCGTCAATCCATCCGTTCCTGGTGCTTTGCCTACTTTTAACTGTTTGATTGCTACCATAATCTCTTCTGAAGTTATTGGCTGATTCAAACCTTCCCTTTGCTCTAAAGTTAGCTCATGAATATCAACCTCTTTAAGATATCTGTCAATATCTTTACCTTGTATCAGATCTCCTGCATATAATTTCGTATAGTATTCTAAAAAAACTTTCTTAATCAAATTTTGTTGATAAACTTCTTTACCTTTATATTCCATCTTACTAATGACTCATGATTTTTGCTTCTTCCTTAATACATAAGCCAACCATCTACCTGGCTTATTAGCATTACAAAATGTATTATGTTTAGCATATTGCAAATAGTTGCAACTTGGTCCGCTATTAACATATTAAATTGCTCTCTTAATATATTTATTGCCTCTTTTGCTTTTTTATCTCCTGGATTACCAATTAATAATTGCTTCTTCTTTTTTATTTCCTCTTCAATATCTTTCTGTCTCTTTATCTGTTTTAGTCTATATCTCTTATTCATATATATTAACACTCCCCTCATATAGGCCTTGCTTGCATCCCAAACCATTTCCATAGAAATACATATGTATACATATTATTAACAAAAAACTCTTTCATTTGTTTTTTAAATTCATTCACATTTTCTTCATATCTAAATAAATTTTCATTTAATCTCCAAGACCTCCTTTCTCCCTTCTCCTGTCCTAATTCCAACCAAACCGGACTATGATCAGCTAAAGTCATTGGAAATATCTTGCCCTTCTTCACCCTAGGAAGGAAATCATTTGTTAGTAATATAAAATCAATCCTGGAAAAAGATTGATGTCTATCGGAGAAAAAAGTAAAATCTTTTTCATCGGGATTCCATTCTCTCCAAACATCTCCCAATTCTAAATCATCCATGATTTCAAAAAAAGGTTTAGGTAATTTTGCACGTGAAGAAATTTTGGATGTAGTCTTCTTGTCTTTTAAAATATCAATTACTCCATTCCAATCTCCCATTAAAATAATTGATTTATAATTCCATTGTGTTACTTTAGAGTGTAAAAGTTTGTAAAAATTTTCTTGTTGCTGATTCGGCGCATAAATCCCAATCAAAAGCATTATTCTATTTTGAGTCTGTAATTCAATTGCTATGTATCTTCCTTGATCATCTGCCTCTATTAAATTTGCTGTTAGGCCCTTCTCTATTCCATTCCTTTTCTCTGGGGATGATGCCACAAAATGAGTCCTAACTTTGAATTAATTAGATATTTCTGATCAATCAATCTAATATGTGTCTCTTGTAAACAAATAATGTCATTCTTAAATTGTTTCAAATAATGATATATTTTCTTTCTCTTTTGTGGTGAATTTAAACCATTGACATTCCAAGATAGAAATTTAACCGGCATTTTTGCCCCCTTGAAGCTTAAAGAGCATTTCCTGAAGATCTTCCTTCATCTTTATCTTCAGTCTTGCCCCCCCCCCACTGCTTCTGTTTTTTGAATCAGGTGTTGTTGTTGTTGTTGTTTGAAAGTTGACCTTGTCAAGCGTTGTTCTCGTTGTTCTCTCGGTTCCTCTAACTTTGATGAATCAAGTGCCACTCCTTCCAGTTGATTTAGGGGAAAAAGGAGAGAGGCTAGGTCCAATTGGGTCTGATCATCTTGCTTCTTAGGTTCTCCAGCCACCGCCTCTACATATGTTTGCATCTGCTGTTTTCCTTTTTCAATTCCTTTTTTATTCCCCTCAGGTGGGTGTCCAACTTTTAATACATTATAGTAAAATTCTTTTGCTTTCCAAACATTATTCAAATGGTATCTTTCTCCACCATAATTCACTATTATGCCTGTTGGTACATCCCACCTGTACATTATTTGTTGCCTTCTCAACTCATCCACCAAAAAACCAAAGTCCTTTCTATCTCTCAACATTTTGGGAGGAATCTCTTTCAGTATCTTAATATCCTGTCCAGACACCTGTACCTTGTTGTTATAGGAAGCTTGCAACACATCATTTCTAATTCTTCTGTCAATAAAGTAAATCACCACATCTCTTGGCAGGTTTTTGTTTTTTGCAATCCATGAATTAACTCTGTAAACTTTGTCCATTTGACTGATTATTTCCTCCTTTTTTAACCCGGCCACCAATGCAATAATTTCAGCACATCTGTCTCTTAAATTCTCCAGGCCATTCTCTTTCAATCCTCTCACTCTCAAGGCAAACTCCATGGATCTATACTGTATCATAAGTACTTCATTTTCCAGCCTTTCAGATTTAGTAATAAATTCACCCATTTTAGCCTCCAAATCTAGAGTAGCCTCATTAATTTCTTCCACTCTTTCATCAAGCTGGACAAGATGTTTAGACAAGCCTGAAACAACCAGCAAAATATCCTCTCTTATATCATCATGCTTCTTTGCAACAACATCCCTGATTTCTTTTATTTCATCCTCAAATTTCCCTAGTTTCTCTTCTATTTTTCCCTCTATCATCGCTGTTTGGGTACTCATAGCTTGTTTTATAAAGTCTTTCATGAAATCCTCCTTATTTTGTATCTCAACCGGAAGTTAAGCCTTTTGTGACACAGTGGAGACTATAGGAGAACCTCCTCCTGTTTTAGATGCTGCTGGTTTGGTCTGTTTAGAAGCCATTTTAATTTCTTTGTTTCAAAAAAAATCTTTTCTCCTCTTCACCCCACTTTGCAAATATAAAGTCTCAAAAGTCACTAAAGCCAGCTCTAAACAGTTTTAAATTGCTGCTTTTAATGTGAAAATAATCTTCTTCCCCAAGTTCTTTCTTTCTAGCAGCTTGTTTTCATTTTAAAAGCAAAAAAGATCTCAGCAAACTTGTTCAGTACTCACTTCCCCTTCTCGGCACAGCCAGGATACTCTTGATTGAACACTTCCTCTTTCAATTGACTTCATATGCAACAAAGTAATCAGGAATTAAGCTTTGGAATCTTGTTGCAAGTACTCCTGCTTTCACTCCGTCTGCTCTTGTACTCATTAAAACTGTCAGATTGCTTGCAGAGCTGGTCGCGGCACCTAATGCTGCATTTGCAGCAGCACTCCAAGTCCGGAGTTCATTTCCCTGGGGAGCCCACCTTTTCAGCCCCTGGAATTAATCCCAGGGGCTTTTTTGGTGGCTCTACCTGCCGGAAACTGCTTTGTCCCCCTTCTTTTCCCGAAGAGGGGACTGCAAAACCGCCGGACAGCTGTTTTTCGCTGTGGGGGCGGCTTAACAGAATCTCGGAGCCGTCGATCTCAAAAAGATGGTCAGCGATGCCCGCGGCACCAGCGGAAGTCCCCCCCCTCAGAACTCTTCATGGGAAGAAGACTCCAATCACAATTTGATCGATTGCACCCAAATTACATTGCAGAGGCACCTCCTGATTCAATTGGGAAAATTTGCAAATTCGAGATTGGGGACAAGGTTTATGCCCACAATTATGCTGGGGGTGTCCTTTGGATTCCTGGTATAGTAGTAGGAATATCTGGTCCCCGCTCCTATCAAATTGAGTTAGAGGACGGAAGATTGTGGCATTGGCATTTGGCCCAACTCCAACTTTCTAATTCGCTACTCTGAACACCAGACCTAGCTCAAACTGACCAGTGGCCAAGCCCTGACTGTACTAAACTGTTAAATCCAATGTCTAACACTGACTCAAACCTGATTATGCAGCTTGAACACCCACCCGTGGAACCAAGACTCCAGCAAAGATCTCCAGAGGGTTTGGACCATCTAGTCCATGCCACACCCAAAGACGTGCTCCAGGAGGTTCCATTGGCGAGTTTAGAGACAGCAACTAATCCACCCGCTCAGGCCGATGCCCAGGACCATACTGAGCTGTGCAGGTCAACTAGGACTCACACTAGCCCCGCCTACTTACGTGATTATGTTTGTTCATAGGGAAATTTGTTCTAGGAAGGGAGGGGTGTTATATACCATATAAAATGATAAGGAAATGAGCTGCAGGCTTCACTCAGGTCCTCCAAATAGGCGGGAAAATACTTGAATCTCATTGGCTAAGCCATCTGGCAGCCCTCTATAAAAGAGGACACTGCCAGACAAGCAGGTTGTTGGGTTGTACTGGTCTACTATTAAAGAGCTGTTGTTACTGAAGAACTGTGTCCATCTCTTCTATCACCAAATCTAATATTTTCCATTCTTTCCTCTCTGCTCCTTGGGCCCTCACCTCAGGGATTTCTCCTTGTGGCTTTTTCTATAATGGTGTTTGTTCTCCTCAGCAATCAAACAAGCTTTTAAAACCTCCAAATGCAACTCCTGCTCTGGTTTGCACTTAAATACTGTGGAAACAATGTCCCAAGTTTCATCAAGGCTATTTAACACTAGCAGCACCTTCTGAGACCCAGGAAACTTCACTCCACACTGTTCCTACTCCACAAACAAAATTTGCATTTGTATAAAATGCTGTTCCACAGATTCTCCTGGTTGCAAACGGGTTCTGTATAATTTTCTTGATAATCATACAATATTGCATGCAGACACACTCATATGCACATTTCTTAATTTCAGCCAGACCTCCTTTGCAGTCTTTACATCAGCTACATTGATAAACTGTTCATCTTCCAAACTCAAGATGATGTAAGCCATTGCTTTATCATGCTACCTCTGATCTGTAGATGCAAAAACCTGGGGTGGATTAATAACCATATCCCAGAGCTCCTTAGCCTTCAGGAAGCATTCCATCTTTGCAGCCCAAATTATATAGTTCTTCTGTCCCAAACGAGGCAGAGAGCTCTCCTGCAATTTAACAGCAGCCATTCTTCAAAAACCTTTTCTCTGCCTCATTTCTCACACAGGCAGTCTCTCAGTTTAATTACAATTCAGTCTTCTGTGTGCCCATAACCTGTCAGAGTTTGTTGCAAAAATCAAACTCAGAAGCACACAGAGATAACTGATTCAGCTGGATTCATTAAATTCTTTATATACACAATAATACATGAAGTAAGTTTACAATACCAATAGCAGATTCACATTCATTTCGGCTCAGATCAGCAGACAAGTTCACACACACTGGTTTCAGTTTTGTTTCTCTGCACAGACTCAGAAGCTGCAAACTAAGACACACCCTAGCTCCAGTCTGTCTCAGCTCCCAATTGGCTGACTTAGTTGATATGCCTATTCATTGGCTGATCTTGTTACCATGTCTTCCCTGTCATGAATATTCTGACAATTCTGTTCCCTCCTACTTCTATCTTCCCACACTAAATATTTATTTACTCCTGTATGCCCTCCAGAGTGGCAACATTCCTTCAATTAATGAATTGCAACAAATCAATTTGTTGGTGATTCTATCAGGACCGTGATTGGGAGGGGCAGATATGGCAGGAGTAGGGGGCCACATCATGTATTGGAGGCACGCACCTGCTATCTTCAAGCGGTGGCATGCCTCGGCCCCCATGACTCTTCTCGTTCCCTGGGCCGTCCAGAGTTGCAGAGCCCAGGCCTTAGGCTGATGTTGTGCAACGCCAGCCTAAGGCCCCCCTCATTTGCAAGTTAATTCAGGAGGGGGGTGCGGACCTGGTGGGTATTACAGAGACCTGGTTGGGCCAAGAGGGGGGGTTCCCCTCATAGAGATGTGCCCACCAGGCTTCCGCGCATTCCATCAGCCAAGGCCCAGGGCAGGGGTGGGGGGTGGGGGGTGGCGGTCGTTATAAAGGAAGGTCTTGATCCGAAGGAGGCCACTGTACCTCAGATAGCCGGATGTGAATCTCTCCTGGTGAAGTGGGGCCATGGGATGCAGGTGGGCCTGCTGATCACGTACTTGGCTCCCTGCCATATGACAGCAGCCCTGCTCGAGCTTCTCGGCATTATTGCCAGGGTGGCAGTTGATACCCCCAGACTTTTGGTCATGGGGGATTTCAACCTGCCGTCAGCCGGTGAGGTGTCTGGGATGGCTCGGGAGTTTATGGCTTCCATGACAGCCATAGACCTGACACAACTAATTCTTGGCCCTACTCACATGGGAGGACACACTCTGGACTTGGTTTTTGTCTCTGGTCAGTGTTTGAATGGCCTGGATATAGGGTATATAGTTATTGAACCCCTGTCATGGTCGGACCATTCTCTCCTGAGGCTGGACTTTTTGACCACTGCACCCCACCGCATGGAGGTGGAACAGACCAGGTGATTCCGCCCCCGGCGCCTGATGGATCCTGATAGGTTCCAAAGGGAGCTTGGGCCAGTTCCTGAAACTCTGGCTCATGACTCAGCTGAAGACCTGGTGGCCGCCTGGGACAGGACGGCCGCCGGTGCTCTGGACCGAGTCGTGCCTTTGCAGCCTCTGACCCGGCGCCGAACCTGCCCAGCCCCTTGCTTCTCCGAGGAGCTGAGGGAAATGAAGCGCCGGAAAAGACGTCTAGAGAGTGGTTGGAGGGTGAGTTGATCTGAATCCGACCGACAACTAGTTAGGTCCCATGTTAGGATCTATTTAGTGGCGATAAAAGCAGCAAAGTGTAATTACTTTTCCGCTCTTATTGCATCGGCAGATAATCACCCAGCCGCCTTGTTTAGGGTGACCCACTCCCTCCTACATCAGGGAGCATGGGAGGACCCCTTGCAAGGGCAGGCTGAGGATTTTGCACAGTATCTGCACGATAAAATCGCTCAGATTCGGGAAGGCTTGGACTCTGACTGGGTAGATCCCGGCGAGGTGACTGAGGCCGGTCTTGAGAATGTTATCTGGGATGAGTTCGACCCTGTGACTCCTGAGGACGTGGACAGGATCCTGGGGGGGTTAAATGCAACCACATGTTTATTGGACCTGTGTCCCTCTTGGCTGGTAGTGGCCACCCAGGAGGTTACACGAGGCTGGCTCCAGAGATTATAAATGCTTCTTTGAGAGAGGGTTTCTTGCCTCCTGCCTTGAAAGAGGAGGTGGTGAGGCCCCTCCTCAAGAAGCCTTCTCTGGACCCGGCTGTTCTAGCAAATTACCATCCAGTCTCCAACCTTCGCTTTATTGCGAAGGTTGTTGAGAGTGTGGTTGCGCAACAGCTCCCGCAGTACCTGAATGAAACCGTCTATCTAGATCCATGCCAGTCCAGCTTCAGACCTGGGTACAGCATGGAGATGGCATTGGTCATATTGGTGGACGATCTCTGGAAGCCTCGGGACAGGGATTGTTCCTCTGTTCTGGTCCCGTTAGACCTCTCAGCGGGTTTTGATACCATCGACCATGGTATCATGCTGTGCCGGCTGGAGGGATTGGGGATGGGAGGCACCGTGCTACGGTGCTTCTCCTCCTATCTCTCTGACCGGTCGCGGTCTGTGTTGGCAAGGGGGCACAGGTCGATCTCGAGGCGCCTTGTTTGCAGGGTGCTGCAAAGGTCGGTCCTCTTGTCGCTCCTGTTCAACATTTATGTGAAGCCGCTGGGTGAGATCATCCGTGGTTTTGGGGTGCAGTGCCATCTGTATGCTGATGACACTCAGCTGTACATCTCCACCCCAGACCACCCCAATGATGCCCTCGAAGTGATGTCCCAGTGTCTGGAGGCCGTGCGGGTCTGGATGAGGAGGAACAAGCTTCGACTCAACCCTTCCAAGACCGAGTGGCTATGGATGCCGGCATCCCGATATAGCCAGCTGGTGCCATCGCTGGCTATTGGGGGCGAGTCATTGAACCCCACAGAGGGGGCTCGCAACTTGGGTGTCCTCCTGGACACACAGCTGTCTTTAGAAGTTCATATGATGGCCGTGGCCAAGGGGGCTTTTTATCAGGTTCGCCTGATACACCAGTTGCGCCCCTTTCTGGATCAGGACTCGTTATGCACAGTCATGCATGCCCTCGTCACATCTTGCCTGTCCTACTGCAACACTCTCTACATGGGGCTCCCCTTGAGGAGCACCCAGAGGCTCCAACTGGTTCACAATGCAGCCACACGGGTGATTATGGAAGCAGCGTGGCGCTCCCATATAACACCTTTCCTGCGCGAGCTGCACTCACTCCTGGTGGTCTTCTGGGTGCGCTTTAAGGTGTTGGTTCTCACCTTTAAAGCGCTCCATGGCTTAGGGCCAGGGTACTTACGAGACCGCCTGCTGCTACCAATAACCTCCCACCGGCCAATATGCTCTCACAGAGACGGCCTCCTCAGGGTGCCGTCGGTCAAGCAATGTCAGCTGGCGGCCCGCATGAGGAGACCCTTCTCTGTGGGGGCACCCACCCTGTGGAATGAGCTACCTCCTGGAATACAACTGATCCTGGACCTCCGTATCTTCCGTAAGGCCCTGAAGACTTATTTATTCCAGCAAGCCCGCCTAGCCTAAATGGTTTTTTAATGGGATTTTTAAAATTTTATAGACTTGGGGTTTTAAATTGGGAGGCCAGTTGATTTAATCTCTTTTAATTATCTTAACTTTTGTATTGTATATATTTTAATTTTGGCTATTCACCGCCCTGAGTCTCTTTTTGCAGTATACAAGTTAAATAAATAAATAAATAAATAAATAAATTTCATTGCAAAGCAGCTGAGTTAAAGGTCATCAGAAGATGCAATTAGACTTCATAGATTAAACACAGATTAAGGTTTCTGACTGCTCCACATGTGTTTACAGCTCATCAATCAAGAATGCCTATGTTGAACTACTACAGTGGTACCTTAGTACTCAACTGCTTTGAAACTTGGTACTGAATTTGGTACTCAATGAATTTTGACACAAAAAATTGTCCTGTATTCATCATTTGCTTGGTACTCAACTAACAAGGTAGATTTGTCAGTGTTGGCTACCATATGGGAAAAAATTGTTTGCTACTCATCATTTTTGGTACTCATTACAATTCCCAAAACCATTTCAAACTAACAGGAAGTTGTGCTGCTGATCTTTGGCGTCTGTAATTAGGGGAATTACAGTATAAAAAGGAAGACCCTGTTTAGATGGATAATGACCTAAAAATAAGGTCTGACCTGGCCTGAGCTGTCCAGGGAAGGCTTCAGACCAGAAGAGGACTATTCGTTTCTCTTTTCCCTTATCAAGCCATTATCAGTGCAAAAGAAATAGGAACATTGTATTTAGTGAATTAGAATTCATAGGAATGGAAAATGAAGCCATTCGTTTATATCACCTACTTTGCTGACATGTCTGGCAAGATACAAACATCCTGTTAGTCATTATAAAGAGATTATATATGGGAGGGGGATCCTATTCAAAATGAATGAATTGACACTCCCACATTGTCAGTACATTCTCTGAACTGATAATTATTGAAGGCATGCAAAAAATGATTTTAAGTTCAAGACAGGTGGAAGAACTTTTGCCAGTCTGTTATATCTGATAGAAGAAGATTTCAGCCTGTTTGCAGTGCAGTAAAAAAGTGCTAAGACATTTGGGCTGAAAGTCCTGGCAGGTAAGAGATTATTGTGAAACTTGCATAATAGCAAACTAAATCTTACTGCTGAGATTGCTTGTTTGCATGCAATGTGTGAGGCAGCTTCCACAATCTGACAAACAAGGCTGTGTGCCTGCTTCAGCCAGATAAGGGGAGTGTTCCTGCCATTTCCTTTCTGACCAGTCTGTCAATCTTGCCCATTATTTCAGGCCCTGAGCTGGTTTCTTCAGTTAATTCTGTATCAAAGTGCAATGTTCCACTTGTCAGTCTTGAAACCACAACTCCATAAGAATGTCAGAAAGGGAGCCAGACAACTGCCTGCTACAATGCTCCCCAGTTGGTTAGCAATGAGAGCAATTCCAGTCCCAAGAGGTCAAATGTCAAATAAAAAGTAAAGGAAGCTCCTCTAGTCAAATTCAGAAGCCATTTAAATGATGGTGGAAGTTGAACATTATCTATAAATGAATGAGAATGCGGCAGGAAGTATGCATAGAAAAGTAATTCCTCCTTTTGTTATTCCCAAAATCCGGGTAAGAAAGTAAGAGCTTCAGCCATTTTGGAATGTATTTTGAGCATTTCTTCATAAAAGTATTACTGTATAGAGAATGGGCCTAGCCTATTTTCTGAATCATGCTGCTTTCTATATCTCCATAACTCAGAAATGATAGATATTTCTGTTTCATTTCTGAAAAGATTCATGTGTGGTTCCCCCAAATGTGAAAAGGAACCTGAGTAATAATAAAGACTGTAGGCAATTATATCATGTTTGTATGTTAATTTGTCTAACAGCAGTTCTAGGAACAACTGCACAGGCTGTCTTATAATTTACTCTGCCATTCATTCTGTAGGAAGTTGGCATCCACCCCTCTCCTAGAAGAATGAAATATTCTAGGAAATATTAAAAAGGCAGAATATTATACTTCCCTGGATGAGAAAAGGAGAAGCATGCTCTTGGAAAGCAGCCCCCAACTTTATTAATAGCCCCAGAAAGACTGATGCTAACCTATCTACAAGACAAAAGACTGGGCTATTTTATCTACAAAAGACCTTCAGCTCCAGGGTGATAGGATTAGCCCTCAGTCAAGATCCAAACCAGGACAAAGCCATTAAGCCATAATAGGAATTGCCCAAAGCCCCTTCATTACATCACCCAACAAGATTCAACCAAGCCTGGGACTCAAGACAACCTACAAAGTTACCCCTGCATGGCCCCATGGGAGTCTGACAACCAATCAGAATACATTTCTTACACAGGAACAGGAAGCTCCAAGGCGGGGCCCAAGAGAGGATGTCTCTCTCTCCCTCTCTCTCTCTCTCTCTCTCTCTCTCTCTCTCTCTCTCTCTCTCTCTCTCTCTCTCTCTCTCTCTCTCTCTCTCTCCCATGTGCTTGATTGCCCAGGACCTCAAACTATGTGGTCCTGTCCACCATTAAACCATCTTTCCAAACAGCTTCCATGTTTCCAATGTCTTTCTCCCCACTTGGAACTGAACCCAGATGGACAGTTCTTTCATTCATTCATTCATTCATTCATTCATTCATTCATTCATTCATTCATTCATTCATTCATATTTTACCTCAAAGATTAGGGTTAAGGTCTTCAGTTACAAAATCACAATTTTAAAACCCCCCAGAATTAAGACAACATATAATCCAAATCACAAAAAGAAAAACAAAATAGACAAAAATAATAAGAACAAGAGGCACAGGTAATGCTACTGAAAGGGTCTTCGATAAAGTTGTTTTTAAAGGACCTCCTAAATCCTGCTAGGAAGTGGGCCAGCCTCATCTTAGTGAGAGCCCTCTGCATTCTGTCAATACTGCTATGGAGAAGCAGCTCCTTCTGGCTTCAGTTCCCCTGACAGTCATGAAATGTGAGACAGCAAGAAGTAGCAAATTCCCTCTCCTATTGTTTAACAGGCCAGGTGAAATTGAGTTGGAAGAGGTGGTCTCATAGGTACCCAAGTGGCAAACCACGAAGGCCTTTATGAACTAACACCAGCACTTTAAACCAGTTCAGTACAACATAGATATAATATGTTCCCAATGTCAGGAACCAATTAATCAATCAGAATAGAACTGGAAGGGACCTTAGAGGTCTTCTAGTCCAACTCCCTGCTCAAACAGGAGACCCCACCATTTCAGACAAGTGACTGCCCAGTCTCTTTTTAAAAACCTCCAGTGATGAAGTGCCAACAATTTCTGAAGGCAAACTGTTCCACTGGTTAATTGTTCTGATGGTTAGGAAGTTTCTCCTTAATTCCAGGGTATTTTTTAAAATTAGGTTTATATGGCGCCCTTCTCCGGAGACTCAGAGCGGCTTACAATGCGTTAAGCAATAGCCTTCATACTTTTGTATATTTTTATACAAAATCAGCTTATTGCCCCCACAAACTGGGTCCTCAATTTACCTTCCTTAGAAAGGATGGAAGGCTGAGTCAACCTTGAGCTTGGTGAGATTCGAACTTACAGTAATTGCAGACAGCTGAATGTTAATAACAGGCTGCTGAGCTATCCAGGATCAGTTGCCTCCAGGTTGCCTCTCCAGGTTGCCTCTCCAGGTTGCCTCTCTCCTTGATTAGTTTCCATCCATTGTTTCTTGCGTTGCATTCTGGTGCTTTGGAAAATAACTTGACGCCTTCTTCTTTGTGGAAGCCCCTCAAATACTGGAATACTGCTATCATGTCATCCCAGTCCTTCTTTTCTCTAGACTAGCCATACCAGGTCCTGCAACCATTCTTCATCAAGTCAAGATACAGGCCACCATATTCTTATTCATGTTTTATATTATGTGATGGAATTTGTGCTGTTACAGATAGTGAGTTGTGGTGAGTTACTTACCTTAAGGATTAAGAGCTGTCTCTTTAAGAGATTGCATTGTGGGAGATGTAATGAGAGATTGCATTATGGGAAATGTAATCCAGGACATGTGACCATATCTATGTGTCTGATTGGCCACTGAGGCTTTCTGCCTGAGTTTTAGAACTAAGGCCTAGTTGTATGTTGAATTATCTCAAAAGAGATAAGATGCTTTCTGACCAGGGGACAAACTATCATCCATTTACACTAGAAAATGGGACAGATTATGAAATAAGGATGCATCTCAACATGATTGTAAGTCTGTGTTTGAGGATTCCCTAATAAACGATCTGTATGAAACCTGTTTGCTAGAGTTTATCTGCCTGTTCCCAGTGGAGCCAGAGGCCTGGGGAACAGAACAGTAAAAGGATGTAGATTGCCTGGTCCCCTCCCTTTCTTTCTCTTGGAGCATTGATGGACATTCTGTTTGAGTGAACAAAAGAAACAAAAAAGCATCTCTTTTCTGTGCACAACTTGTAAACAGACTTTGTTTGCATCTAATTGAGACCTTTGCTTAGCCATAAATGTGACAAAACCTGCTTTCCTTCTCTTTGCATCCCAAACTCCATTTGGATTTAACTGAGTAATTTATTCTGCTCAGCAGTGAAAGACAGTTCTTGTGCTAGCTAAGCAGATTGCCCTGTTATAAAAGGGGCCCAGGGCTGAATGTTTGAATCACCTTTGCAAAGTTTGTGTGTATGTTGCTTTAGAAGTTTACCTCTGCTGTAAAACGAGAAAGGCCTTGTTTTAACACAAAGCAATCCGAGACACATGGCTACATGGAGATTGAATTTGTATGATACAAGTTGCTTTCCCAGCCTGGCCACTCAATGTGCATTTGAAAAGAAACAATCCAACCAAAGTGCATGCTCTTGCTTGAATAAAATACTGGAAAGCTAAATCCCCTTTACAGGGGAAGCAACTAAAGCCCAAAGGAACCCAAGTCGAGGAAAGCCTCTTAGGGTCTCCAAAGCGGACAGTTGCTTTGCAGCTCTATACAAAGGAACACGCTGAAACCAGTTTAACCCAAGCATTAGTTAGGTAACAGCACCCTAGTGGTCAGAAGGCAAACTGCAACGACGTCTCCTAGAGTTTGCAACACACCCCAGTGGTCAACCGGCAAACTGCAATGTCATCTCCTAGAGTTTGCAACACACCCCGGTGGTCAACCAGAGACCTGCAGCGACATCTCCTAAAGTTTGCAGGAAATTCCCTGAGTTTTCCCAGGAAAAACTCCAATGTCTCAGCAGAGTTGAACCTCCCAGCTAATCTTGACAAGCCTGAAGCACCGGATGCCGTGGAGTCTTGTCCAATCATGGCAGAAGCATATGATTCATCAGGAATGATGACCCTTCTCTCACCCAACCTCGACACAATTCCAGAAGCGTATGTCCAAAATTCAAAAGAGGCTGAAGCACATCAGAGAACCTATGATCTCAGGCAGCATAGGAAGCTCACTGATGTTATACAGTCAAGCTTGAGGAAAGATTGAGACAAGCATTATCGTCGCAACAAAAGGTATTGGGAGAAGTTGCAACAGATCTGCAACAGGCCCCTAGATGAGCTTTCATATAACTGCATCTGCATGTTGGCAAATGAAATGGAGGAACTTTATAAACAATGGAAGAGTTCTGAAAGCCATCTTGTCAACATCCAGCAGCAGCTAGAAGACCCAGAACTCATGGGGGACATGCAACACTTAAGAGATATTGAGTGCCAAATGTGGGAAAATATTTCAAGGTTGTAAAGACTCCTTCCACATGGCGCTCCAGGCAAAAAGCACATCAAGGGAGAAAGCCTCCTCAACCCATTGCTCACACGCGTCATCGGTCACAAATGGCTCCCCCTTACAAGTCATCTCAGTCTCGGCGTCTCATAACAATCTTCTGCCTCAGACGCCTTCCATCCTTCCAAAGCATCTTCCCATCACAGCTAGTCTTCCAGAGCCCCCTCAGCAAGGAGTCTTGCTGCCCAAGCCACAGAGGCACAAGCTGAAGCTGCAGTGGCCAAAGCAACCTTGAGCATGGCAAAGAAAGAACAATTGCAGAAGGAAAAAATGGCCAGACAACAGGAAGAAATGGCCAAAGTTCAGGCCAGACAACAATAGCCAAAGCTCAGACCAGGCACCAGGAAGAAATAGCCAAAGCTCAGGCCAGACAACAGGAAGAAATGGCCAAAGCTCAGGCCAGACAACAGGAAGAAATGATCAGACTAGACTATTTGAAGTATGAAAAGGAAACACTGGGAAAGGTAACACTGGCTGAAGCTTTAGAGGCGGAGGCTGAACGCGCTTCACTCAACTTCAATCCTGGACAGTTAGAGGAGGAGGACTCGGATGAGCGTGTTAAAGCCTATGTTGAGGACCCCACAGCAGGGACAAGGAGGAGTACCTCACCCACCAGCTCTACGAACTACTCAGACACCAGATATTGTAAGATCTAGACCATGAGACTCCTCCTTTGAAAGTGCACAACCTACCCCGACAAACGAAGACATGCGGGGCAACCAGAGTACTCCTTCAGCCTCAGTGAAGGCATCTCAGGATGCAAGCAAGCAAACAACCGCAATACACCACCTCAAAGTGGAGGCTAAAGAGTCCCTGCCAGACCTGCCAGGCATTCCGAGTGCAGATGTCGAGCCCAATGGAGATACTCCACTTGCCTGCCAGGAAAAAGACCTATCATCACCTGTGGCATGGGAAGACGAAATTGTCCGTAAATACTCTATAGGGAACTACCAGCTGGCATTGGCAGTTAATCCTGCCCTAGCCAATGTCGTAGGGCACACCTTGCCACCACCCGTATCTTATAAGTCTCCTGAAGTCCAAAAGAATACTACAACATCCTGGAGAAGGATGGGCCTGGCACATAGGAGAGTGCACAAGTTCTCCGACAAGTCAGGCATAGATTATATGCTATGGAAGCTTCTTTTTGTAAAAGCCATTAAAGGCAAACGATTGGAGCCAGCCGAGAAACTCGGTCATATGATCACATGGCTAGGCCCACAATCAATACAAGCAGTAAAGGAGGTCTACGCATCAAAAATGTACGAGCCAGTGGAAGCCCTCAGGCTATCATGGGAAACACTTGATGAGCAGTATGGGGCACCTACGATGACAGAATCCTCATTCCTAGAGCAGGTCGACAACTTCCCTGCCATGGACCTCAGTAACCCTCAAGAACTATGGCACTTCTCCGGTCTCCTTACACAGTTGCGATCAGCACAAATGAATCCCACCTTGCTGGGACTTAGCTGTCTCGACCTGTATAAGACACAAAAGTCTACCATTAAAAAATTACTAACGAAAGTGATTGATGCATGGATCGACCTAGCTGATAAATACAGGGCAAAGAACCTTGGCAGAGAACCACCCTTCGCCGCCCTTCAAGAATTTGTTGCCCACATGTCGAAGAAGTACAATGACCCATGAAATAAAGACCTTACAATACAAAGGACCCCTGCCAGCAGAAAAACCAACCAAAGCCTTGGTCGGATCAAGAGCCCAGCGCAGGCCACAAGAGGAACAGCCTCTGTGTCAGTGTGTAACACAGAGATCATTCCCCTGTCAACGAGGAACTCCGATGTAAAGCCATCTAAGAGTGCTCTACATCGACCTCAGAAAGCAAAGGGAGAACCCGTCTGTCCACTGCACAAGACCTCGCACACTCTGAATAAGTGCAGAGAATTCCAAAGGAAGCCCCTGGATGAAAGAAAGGCATTGATCAGGGAGTACAAAGTCTTCTTCAAATGCTGTGATTCTACAGACCACATGGCCAAAGCTTGCACAGTTAAGGTGCTATGTTATCTATGCAAAAGTGACCAGCACCCCACTCAAACTATAGACCAGCATCTATAGTTTGAGTCGACACCACAGCCGATTCCTACTCCACGGTCAACTTCCACCTCTCCTATGACTAATGAGTCTCAGAATTACAATGAAATGCACCCAGAAATGACAGCAAGTGTAAACCGCATTTCGATATGCGGAGACTCACCGTCACCTTGTTCATGCCGCCCGATCTGCTTAGCTAAAGTCTATGCCGCTGAACGCCCAGAAGAAGCAGTGAAAACGTATGTAGTGGACATGCAGAGCAACCAATCATTAGCCAAATCAGCTTTCTTCGACCGCTTTGACATTCAATCTAATGAAACACACTTCACAATGTCGACATGTATGGGGGTACGGCGCACGGCAGGGAGGAAAGCTACCAGATTCTGCATAGAATCAATAGATGGGAATGCTAAATTCACATTGCCACCATTGTTAGAATGTGATGTGTTACCAGACAACCTCAGTCAAATCGCGACACCAGAGGTAATAAGCAATATATCTCACCTGAGACCCATGGCTAATCTATTCCCTGCCCTAGATCCTAAAGCCGAAATCCTGCTCTTGTTGGGTGTGGATGCCCCCAAAGCCTTCCCTCCCCAGGCAGTGGTCAAAGGCCTAGCCGGCTTTCCATGTGCCCTCAAGACAGAACTTGGATTGGCCATCATAGGACCTGTTTGTATCGACCGGCTATGAGACCCCCCCAACTTCTACCAAGTAGTTCTAGACCAGTCACCAACCTGGAACTACTGCAAAGAAGATCTTGAAGACTGAACCTCAAGCTTTGCATGAATTGTGTCTACCCCACAACCTGCATTGTTTGATGCTATTACTTTGTTTATTTTAGTCACTTAGATAGTTACATTGCATTGTTTTCTGCTATGCCTTTGTTTATTTTAGTTAAGTAGTTAACTAAGTAGTTAGTTAGGAGTGGAATTTATAATTCCAGGCGGGGAGTGTGCTGTTAGAGATAGTGAGTTGCGGTGAGTTACTTACCTTAAGGATTAAGAGCTGTCTCCTTAAGAGATTGCATTGTGGGAGATGTAGTGAGAGATTGCATTATGGGAAATGTAATCCAGGACATGTGACCATATCTATGTGTCTGATTGGCCATTGAGGCTTTCTGCCTGAGTGTTAGAACTAAGGCCTAGCTGTATGTTGAATTACCTCAGAAGAGATAAGATGCTTTCTGACCAGGGGGACAAACTATCATCCTTTTACACTAGAAAATGGGACAGATTATGAAATAAGGATGCATCTCAACATGACTGTAAGTCTGTATTTGAGAATTCCCTAATAAACAATCTGTATGAAACCTGTTTGCTAGAGTTTATCTGCCTGTTCTCAGTGGAGCCAGAGGCCTGGGGAACAGAACAGAATTGTTTAAACTTTGTGAGGCATTCAGAATTGCCTTTCTGAGATGGGCATGTTCTGACTCAGCTTTCACAAGCAATGAGAAACCACTTAGTCATGAGTAAAACAACCCCCTTTTTAAAACAGGGCAGGAACAGTCTTTATTCACATTGGACAGACAAAACCAAAAATAAGTAGTCACAAATGAGAGTCTTTTCCCCTTCTGAAAGAGGGCACGAACAGTCTCTGTTCACATGAGAACTCAAGATAAAAAAAGTCCTACAATGATTAAGCAAAGCAGAAACAGCAGGGGTGGGATTCAGCCAGTTCTGACCAGTCCAGGTGAACTGGATGCTAATTTTACATCTGGTTTGCCGAACCGGTAGTTGCAAGGACTGGCTGGCCCTGCCCACCCACCCACCCACCCCGCCCCTCCCAGGAGTCGCCATGCAACCCATTTTGGATGCAAGGTAAGTACAGGGCCTGTGCAGCGGCTCTGGGAGGGCAAAAAATGGGCCTCCCGAAAGTTCCAGAAGTCTGGAAATGGGCCCATTTCTGGCCTCCGGAGGGCCTCCGGAGCCCAGGGGAGGCTGTTTTCGCCATCCCAGAGGCTCGAGGAAAGCCTCCAGAGCCTGGGGAGGGTGAAAAATGGGCCTACTGGAAGTCCCGGAAGTCCCATTTCCAGCCTCTGGAGGGTCCAGAGCCCGGGGGAGGCTCAAAGAAAGCTGTGGTGCAGGAGGCTGAGTAGGCCACATCCCTGTGGCCATGCCCACCCAGAAACCAGGCAGAGAACCAGTTGCTAAAATTTTTCAATCCCACCTCTGAGAAACAGTCCCTGTTCACCCCGGCTGAGGCAAATTCAGTACCTGTTATTTCCCAGCAGGGAGACTCAGTTGGCACCTCAAATACAGATCAATTAGTCCCGACTAACCTGGTTCTGGCAAAGGAATCCAACTTGATTGAGATACACTAGAAAATGAATGGTTGTCTGTGACAACAGGCCATCCCCAAACCCCTACTATTTATTTCCCAGTCAGGAAGGGGCTGGATAGTATCTATGATTTATTTTCCCTGAGAGGCAGCATATTGCTTTCCATTGCTTTCCTCTCCTCTCCTCTCCTCTCCTCTCCTCTCTATGCATACGCGCATCTGGGATGGGCCCCATATGTTCCTCCCCCTCACTCAGCTCAAGCCCTGAAGACAGCTGCTTCTCTACCTGGAGTCAGACAGAAGTGTATATTTTTATAAAATATGATACCTTTTGCGGACGCAGACAACAAAATAGTATTTAGATTAGGAAACCTAGCTTGCTGAATATTATTGCATAAGCAAGGATAGGAGAAGGTGAATTTTAGCTATGCTTGAGGCCAAGCTGATTGGTAGTGCCCTTTGTATTAGCACAGTGGAAGTATGTGGCAAGAGTAGTCTTGTCTCTCCCTCCTCTATCTTACTAAAAAGCTTAAGTGAAAGTCTTAGTGGACAACAAATACAAGAAAAAGTGAGGTGTCATTTGTAGGCCCATTTCGGGATGATTTGCAAGCACATAGTATGGTCAAATTTAGTGAATAGTGCATTTAGGTATATTTCCCTCCCCCCCCCCCCCCCCGCCGCCCCTTATCTCATGGGAGTTTATTCTTCTTTGTGTGCCTTGCATGCTATTTTTGGTAGTCTTGAGGAGGAAGCAACTATTTGAATATATTAAGCTTCTAGCAGGCCTAACCCTAACCCTACCAAATTTGACTTGTCAGTATTTTTTAGCTGAGTTGTTCCAACTGGTCCTAAGCATAATTTGTAAAGTGACTCTAAATACTATTAAATATGAAAATAATTATGCATTATGGCAAGTTCAGCACTGCTGGAAAATTATTTTCCTTGATTCTGTAATTATTGCTCCTTTTGTCTCTTGAAGCTGTTCTTTGCTCCATCATAGAATTTAAATACAGATCTCTCTGAATTATATGGGAGACTTAATAGAAAATGTTATTCTCCACAGACTGTTTTGCCCAGAAGGATATCAATAAAGCATGATGCATTCATGGCAACTAACAAATATGTAAAAACATCACATCTAGGTAGTCACTGGGGGCAGATGTCTTTTTCTTCACTGAGTCTGGATATTAAATAATATGAATGGTTTTAAAATACAAAAGGATTTGTATTCATTTGAAATTATGTTTTTTTTTTCAGAAGAAGCAACAAATAGAAGATTATAGCTTCCTATATTTATATAAATATGAAATTCAATGGAAGTAATAGCAACAGCAATATCACTTAGACTTATATACCACTTCATAGTGCTTTACAGACCTCTCTAAATAGTTACAGAGTCAGCATATTGCTCTGGGTCCTCATTTTACTGACCTTAGAAGAATGGAAGGTTGAGTTGAGTCAATCTTGAGCCTGTCAGGATTGAGGGAATCGAACTCCAGACGATGAGAGCAGAGTTAGCTTGCAATACTGCATTCTAACCACAGCACTACCACAGCTTTAGTACAAAGGAATATATACCTAGGCTACATTTAATCTTTAATAAATGTTATTAAAGCTCAATTTTAAAAAATTATCAATAAACTATTATCTGTCTATACTTTGGATGATTAGACAAAAAATTTTCTAACGCAGAGCAACTTAGTTCTTTTTTTACAGATATGACATGATGATAACCAAAGAAAAAGAGTTGGACAGCCAGGGAACACTAACCAGGAACTTGGCTAAGAGCAAGAACAGTTTCACCGCTGACCTATTATGAATGAAAAACTTTTAAGTGCCAGCCAGTAAAGTCTCTGACAGTACTAGCCACACTCACCATGGCATTCATGGTCAGGAGGCAGCTAATCAGAGGAACTTTTTGAATTATTAAGAAGTGGATCACATAAAGGATCACTTACACAAACACATACTATAAGCTATAATGTAATTTGCTAGTATTTGCTAGTTTAACATATATGCTAATCCATTCCTGAAACAGAATACATGGTTCATGAAGGGCAGTATATAGGTTTGTCAATTGTGCTAAGCAAACAAAAACAAACAAACCCAAAACCCCATATTATCGTAGGCAAGCTACTATCTGTTCTAATCAGTTAAATATCTGATAAACTTTCTATTTGAGGACTATATATATTGAATGGATTGCTGTCCAAAGTTGTGTACTAAGATGGATAGCCATACAAATCTTTTAAATAAAAAAAAAAACTTTTTCGCATCCTCATGGCATAACAGATTCCTATGTATAACATGGCTTAGTGTGATGTATGAATAAGTTATAATTATAATGACAAACTTGTAACTATCTTCATGTGCAGAACAAAGCTATTTTGTGCCCCCCTCCTTTTCTACCCGATTTTGATTAATATTTTTGCTTTCCCTGTTTAATTTTTATCTAATTTGTACCACCTGGCTTGTTACAGCTAGATAGAATAGAATAGAATAGAATAGAATAGAATAGAATAGAATAGAATAGAATAGAATTCTTTATTGGCCAAATGTGATTGGACACACAAGGAATTTGTCTTTGGTGCATTGTGTAATTGTTTTCTTTCTTCAACAGGAAAAATCTTATGCGTACAAATATTATTCATCTATATTTGATACCTCACAAATCTGTCAACACATGGGAATGTAAACCAGTGAACCCATTTAAGGAACCACAATTGATGGGATTATTTATATAATTCTATTTACTTCCTATTAGAACTGGAGTAATTAAATATTAGGCAACTGCCTATGGTAATTATGGGTTCCTAGCATTTGCTGTTACCCAATTCAGTTGGTATTTGCCCACACACATTTTCTCCTTCTCTTTGTACTTTGATTTCTAACACTGCCCACTAACCATTATCCTATCATCAAAAGCAGGACACTGTAACATTCTCATAAGAAATACTGAACTTAATTTTAGAATGGATTTAATATGAGTATGGACTATAATAGAAATCTACTTGCTTCAATATCTGAAATAGTTCTGACAAGCTAAAGAGCAAGTTCATATATTCAAACTGCCATATTGCTAATATAGGAGGAATGAATCTGTACATAGAGATAAAGTTATTATATGATGGAATCTCACATCTTGATCAACCCACATTTACCTTATAAAAGTGCTTAACATATTTTTGGTATTGTGCTAGTGATTATTAAAGTATTATATAATGATTGCAAATTTCAAAAAATGATACCAGTATCAAACTCAACTTTAATATTCAGAATATTTAGTCCCTGAATTGGCCTTCAAGAGAAACAGCAGAGGGTTCTGACCAGATCTGATCACAAGATACCACGTTATTCATCCAAATGGTTGAAAGTTGGGAGATCATAAAGTAAGAATTGTTATATGAGTGATCATAAACTGATCATTAACAGGATAAAATCCAGCGAAGCTCCTCCTAAATCCAATAATAATCATCATATGTTCTTTAAAAAAGAACTGTCTCTGGTGAAAGAGACATGCCCCAAAGTCTCAGGAGAGTTTCAGAAACAAAAATGTACAGCTAGGATACAATTTACTAAGAAAAGGAGGTCCATGGAAGCCTATTTTTGTGTGAAGAGAGTTAACAAATGCACCATTGTTTTTCTAAAGAAATAATTGTCTTGATTGGAAAATAACTTTTCATTTCTAGAGGAGGCCACAAGACTATATAATGCATACTTTTTAAAATATTATTTAGATTGATGTTCAATATAAAAGCACTACAATGTGGTTCATAATATATAGAACAACATTAGACAAACATTAACTAAAATTTTAAACAAGAATTGGCAGACAGCTGAAAATTTAAACAACTTCAATGTGGGCATTATAAAACCACAAGGAAAAAAACCACTAGCTGATATAGACTGGTTTTGAAAATATATGTGGAAAAGCATTCTTAGTTTAGTTAGCCAAGAATTCCATAAAATGGACACAGTCTTGAAAAGCCCCACTTTATTGTACTCCCCAGAAGTAGTATGCATTGCTCTGGGGGCTCCATTCTCTTCAGCAGAGGCAACAAGGAAAAGCATTTCCTGGTGAAAAGGGAGTTCTGGAGTGATGTACAATCCCTCCGGGGGCTCCGTTCTCTTCAGCAGAGGGCTTTCCTGGTGAAAACACAGTTCCGCAGTGATGCTCACTCTCTCCAGGAGCTTTGTTCTCTTTGCCAGGGTGCTTGAGGAAAAGACTTTCCTGATGAAAATGGAGCTCTGGAGTGATCCATGTGCCCCCTCCTGGCCTCTGTCTCTGCAGCAAAGTCTTTTTGAAAAGAAGGCAAAAGGTTTTGCAAATGGAGGGAAAGCTTCAATGTTTCAGGCCTTCCGTCCATTTGCAAAGCCTTTGCAGCAATTCTCATCCAGGCAGTGGTGAAATCTAAATATTTTTGCCACTGGCTCTGTGGGCGTGACTTGGTGGATGTGGCTTGGTGATGGTCATATGACAAAAATAGCATGCAAGGCACACAAAGAAGAATAAACTCCCATGAGATAAAGGGCGGCGGGGGGGGGGGGGGGGGGAAATATAGCTAAATGCACTATTCACTAAATTTGACCATACTATGTGCTTGCAAATCATCCCGAAATGGGCCTACAAATGACACCTCACTTTTTCTTGTATTTGTTGTCCACTAAGACTTTCACTTAAGCTTTTTAGTAAGATAGAGGAGGGAGAGACAAGACTACTCTTGCCACATACTTCCACTGTGCTAATACAAAGGGCACTACCAATCAGCTTGGCCTCAAGCATAGCTAAAGTTCACCTTCTCCTATCCTTGCTTATGCAATAATATTCAGCAAGCTAGGTTTCCTAATCTAAATACTATTTTGTTGTCTGCGTCCGCAAAAGGTATCATATTTTATAAAAATATACACTTCTGTCTGACTCCAGGTAGAGAAGCAGCTGTCTTCAGGGCTTGAGCTGAGTGAGGGGGAGGAACATATGGGGCCCATCCCAGATGCGCGTATGCATAGAGAGGAGAGGAGAGGAGAGGAGAGGAAAGCAATGGAAAGCAATATGCTGCCTCTCAGGGAAAATAAATCATAGATACTATCCAGCCCCTTCCTGACTGGGAAATAAATAGTAGGGGTTTGGGGATGGCCTGTTGTCACAGACAACCATTCATTTTCTAGTGTATCTCAATCAAGTTGGATTCCTTTGCCAGAACCAGGTTAGTCGGGACTAATTGATCTGTATTTGAGGTGCCAACTGAGTCTCCCTGCTGGGAAATAACAGGTACTGAATTTGCCTCAGCCGGGGTGAACAGGGACTGTTTCTCAGAGGTGGGATTGAAAAATTTTAGCAACTGGTTCTCTGCCTGGTTTCTGGGTGGGCATGGCCACAGGGATGTGGCCTACTCAGCCTCCTGCACCACAGCTTTCTTTGAGCCTCCCCCGGGCTCTGGACCCTCCAGAGGCTGGAAATGGGACTTCCGGGACTTCCAGTAGGCCCATTTTTCACCCTCCCCAGGCTCTGGAGGCTTTCCTCGAGCCTCTGGGATGGCGAAAACAGCCTCCCCTGGGCTCCGGAGGCCCTCCGGAGGCCAGAAATGGGCCCATTTCCAGACTTCTGGAACTTTCGGGAGGCCCATTTTTTGCCCTCCCAGAGCCGCTGCACAGGCCCTGTACTTACCTTGCATCCAAAATGGGTTGCATGGCGACTCCTGGGAGGGGCGGGGTGGGTGGGTGGGTGGGCAGGGCCAGCCAGTCCTTGCAACTACCGGTTCGGCAAACCAGATGTAAAATTAGCATCCAGTTCACCTGGACTGGTCAGAACTGGCTGAATCCCACCCCTGCTGTTTCTGCTTTGCTTAATCATTGTAGGACTTTTTTTATCTTGAGTTCTCATGTGAACAGAGACTGTTCGTGCCCTCTTTCAGAAGGGGAAAAGACTCTCATTTGTGACTACTTATTTTTGGTTTTGTCTGTCCAATGTGAATAAAGACTGTTCCTGCCCTGTTTCCTGATGAAAATGGAGCTCTGGAGTGATCCATGTGCCCCCTCCTGGCCTCTGTCTCTGCAGCAAAGTCTTTTTGAAAAGAAGGCAAAAGGTTTTGCAAATGGAGGGAAAGCTTTAATGTTTCAGGCCTTCCGTCCATTTGCAAAGCCTTTGCGGCAATTCTCATCCAGGCAGTGGTGAAATCTAAATATTTTTGCCACTGGCTCTGTGGGCGTGACTTGGTGGATGTGGCTTGGTGATGGTCATATGACTGAGTGGGCATGGCCAACTTTTTTTTTACTTTTTAAGGCATTTTTAACTAGTAAAAAATGTAAAAAAAAAAGGGTTCTGATGATCAGCACCTGACCAGCCTGACCCCCCCCCCCTCACCAAGCCAGACCCAACACCTCCTAATCCTAAAGATTGCCAGCCTTTCCACCTTGGCAACCCAGTCTGGGAGATGATCGGGGGCGGGGGGGAGAGAGAGAGAACCAAAGCACTCAGCTGCTCCCCCTTTTCACTCACCCCAAGCTTCCTCCTATAGATTTTCATGCTTTGCTTCGCACGCCCAGGATTGTCACCCTTGTCTTCTTCTTCCTCCTCTTCTCCGTCTTCCAAGTGGAAAAATGCCAGGAGCAACTGTAAAAAAAGTGCTTGTGTTATGTATATACGTTTTGGCGGGAGATTCAAACCCAATGGGTCACTCGTGATTGGTCAGTCACTGAGCCAGCAGAGTATTTAAGGAGAGCTGTTTGCCTGTAACCTTCGCTGGTCTCACACTACATTAAAGAGCTGATGTCACTATTATTTATTTATTTAATTAATTAATTAATTATATTTCTATACCGCCCTTCTCCTGAAGGACTCAGGGCAGTGCACAGCCAAGGTAAAAACAAAACAATCAAACGTCATAAATTTAAAATTTAAAATTATTAAACAATTTGGTCCAATTAAGTTTAAAATCCCAGAATTAAAATACCTAATTAAAATTCATTTAGATGGTCAGTCCCGCCTGTTGGAACAGCAGGGTCTTGAAGGCATGGAGAAAGGCAAGAAAGTTGGGGATCTTACGTATCTCCGGGGGCAATTCATTCCTCACAGAGAAGGCCCTTCCCCTGGGGGTTGCCAGTCAACATAATTTGACCGATGGCACCCTGAGGAGTCCCTCTCTGTGAGAGTGAACTGGCCAATGGGAGGCTATCGGTGGCAGGAGGCTGTCTTGTAGATACCAAGGTCCTAAGCCATGGAGCGCTTTAAAGGTGGTAACCAACACCTTGAATTGCACCCAGAAGACCACTGGGAGCCAGTGCAGCTCAAGCAGGAGAGGTTACATGGGTGCAACAAGTTGCGCCCATAATCACCCACGCGGCTGCATTCTGGACCAGTTGGAGCCTCCACGTGCTCTTCAAGGGGAGCCCCATGTAGAGAGCATTACAGTAGTCCAGATGGGAGGTGACAAGGGCATGAGTGACCGTGCGCAGGGTGTCCCGGTCCAGAAAGGGACACAACTGGCAGATCAGGCGAACCTGATAAAAAGCCCCCCTGGCCACAGCCGTCATATGGTCTTCTAAAGACAGCCACTCGGTCTTGGAGGGGTTGAGTCTGAGCTTGTTTCTTCTCATCCAAATCCGTACGGCCTCCAGGCAATGGGACATCACGTGAAGGGCATAATTGGGGTGATCTGGGGTGGAGTTGTACAGCTGCGTATCGTCAGCGTACTGATGGACCCTCATCCCAAAACCACGGATGATCTCGCCCAGCGGCTTCACATAAATGTTGAACAGGAGAGGCGAGAGGACCGACCCTTGCAGCACCCCACAAACCAGGCATCTTGAGGTCGACCTCTGTCCCCCTGCCAACACAAACTGCGAACGGCCAGAGAGGAAGGAGAATCACTGCAACACGGTGCCCCCTATTCCTAAACCCTCCAACCGCTGCAGCATGATACCATGATCGATGGTATCAAAAGCTGCTGAGAGATCTAACAGGACCAGGATAGAGGAGCAACCTCTATTCCGAGCCCTCAGAGATCATCAACCAACACAACCAATGCCGTTTCCATGCTGTATCCCGGCCTGATGCCCGACTTGTATGGATCCAGATAGACAGCTTCATCCAGGTACTGGGGAAGTTGGCATGCCACCATACTCTCAACAACCTTCGCCACAAAGCAGAGGTTGGATGATAATTTGCTAATACAGCTGGGTCCAGGGAAGGCTTCTTGAGGAGGGCCTCACCATGGCCTCTTTCAAGGTGGTGGGAAAGGCACCCTCACCCAAAGAAACATTTATAATCCCCTGAAGCCAGCCTCGTGTAACCTCCCAGGAGGTCAGCATCAACCAGGAGGGACACGGGTCCAATAAACATGTGGCAGTGCTAAGCCTACCCAGAATCCTGTCCACGTCCTCAGGAGCCACGGGGTCAAACTCTTCCCAGATAATACTCTCAGGACCTATCCCCGTCTCCTCCCCTGGACCTACCCAGTCAGAGTCCAGACCTTCCCAAAACTGAGCGACTTTATCATGCAGGAATTGCACAAAATCCTCAGCTCTATCCTGCAAGAGATCTTCCCGCACTCCCACCTGGAGTAGGGAGCAGGTCACCCTAAACAAAGCAGCTGGGCGGTTCTCTGCAGATGCAATAAGAGTGGAAAAAATTGGTTTTTGCCGCTTTTATTGCCACTAGGTAGGTCTTGATATAAGACCTCACCAGTGTTTGGTCAGATTCAGATCGGCTAGTCCTCCAATCGCTCTCCAAGCGTCTTTTCCAATGCTTCATCTCTCTCAGCTCCTCGGAGAACCAAGGAGCCAACTGAGATTGGCGTCGGGTCAGAGGCCGCAAAGGCATGACGTGGTCCAAAGCTCCAGCAGCCGTCCTATCCCAGGAGGCCACCAGGTCTTCAGTCGAGTCGTGAGCCAGGTCTCAGGAAATGGCCCAAGCTCCGTCAGGAACCTCTCTGGGTCCATCAGGTGCCTGGGACGGAACATATGATCAGTTCTGTCTCCCTGCAGCGGGGGGAAGAGGCTCGAAAGTCCAAATGAAGGAGAGAATGATCTGACCATGAAAAGGGCTTGATGTCTAGATCCCCTATTCCTAGATCATTCAGCCACTGACCAGAGACAAAAATCAAGTCCAGAGTGTGTCCCCCTGTGTGAGTGGGGCCTTGAACTAACTGGGTCAGATCCATGGCTGTCATGGAAGCCATGAACTCCCATGCTGCCTCTGACATTTCACTGGTGGATGGCAGGTTAAAATCCCCCATGACAATAAGTCTGGGGGTATCCAGTGCCACCCCGGCAATAACATCAAGCAGTTCAGGCAGGGCTGCCACCACATGGTAGGGAGCCAGGTACGTAGTCAGCAGGCCCATCTGAACCCCACGACTCCACTTCACAAAAAGGGACTCACATCCGGCTATCTGAGGAACAGTGGCCTCCCTCGGACAAAGACTTTCCCTAATAACCCCCCAGGTCCATTCCTACAGCCCCCTTCCTCCTCCCTGATCCCCTTAAAAAGTTCTCTAATGCCCTCATTAAAAAACCCCTCAGACCCCTTTTTTTCACATGCCGCCACTTTGGGTCCCAAAACCCATCATTAAGGTAGGCCCTCAATAGTGTGGAGGGCCAAGCCTGCGAGAGGGGGGAGTCTCGCAGTGCAAGGAGATCAGTTACTATATACATCTCGAGCGCCAGGGATGGAAGTGAAAACATGGCCTGGGGTCCATTCATAAGAGTCTAAAAGTCCAAGGCAAAGCACATAGCAGCTCTTCAATGTAGCTCGATTGGCAACTCCACTGTCCTCCCACAACAGTAAGAGGAGTCTTTTTTTATTATTATTGAAAAAGTTTTACAATACAATTTTTTCATCCCCCCCCATTTCCCCCCCCTCCCACCCACCCCCCCTTCCCATCCCATCCCTCCCCTCCCTTCCCTTGGCTTCCATCACTAAAAAAATATTATTCTTCTATGTCTATCAATATTAAACAAAAATATAGGTGAAATCCAGTTAACATATCTTAGATTTTAACATTGAATAAAGTAAAATTATTCTATCAAATATTTGCTAATCATAAACTTATCGAATATTTTAACATTAAAATTTTTCTAAATAACAATATAATAGATATATATAAAATTATTCTATCAAATGTATGCAAACAGAAAGACATATACATAAACTTATTTTTAGCATTAAAATTTTTCTAAATAACAATATAGTGAATATATATAAAGTAAAATCCTTCTATCACATATATACTATACTAATAATTTTGAATATTTTTAACATTAAAACTTTTCTGCATATTAATATAGTAAGTATAGTGAAGTAAGTATAATAAAAGTCATTATAAGTCAAATACTAATTGATACTTCTTAGTTTGATATTTGTTCTGCACATAATCCACCCATTTCTTCCACTCCCTAACAAAGACTTCTTGGGTCCTATCTTTTAAATATGCAGAAATCTTAGCCATTTCTGCAAAGTTAGCCATCTTCAATGTCCATTCTTCTATAGTAGGTACACTATCTTTTTTCCAATGTTGTCCAATCAGTAATCTAGCTGCAGTAATCATATATAAAATCAATCTCGTTTCACTCGGTGAACAATCCTTAACTATACCCAACAAAAACAACTGCGGGGAAAATTGAAGCTTCTTTTTTAAAACGTTCTGCATGACCCACCAAAGTTTAATCCAAAAAGCTTTCACTTTTCTACAAGTCCACCAAATGTGAAAATATGTAGCATCCAAACAATCACACCTCCAACATTTAGGTTGAACATTTGGATACATACATGACAATTTTTTGGGGTCCAAATGCCACCTATAAAACATTTTATAAAAATTTTCCCGCAGATTCTGTGCTTGAGTAAATTTAACATTCTGGACCAAATCTTTTCCCACGTCTCCAACATAACTGGTTCTACAAAATTTTGTGCCCACTTTATCATACAATCTTTAACTAATTCACTCTCTGAATCTCTTTCTAACAGTAAATTATAAACCCTTTTAATATGCATCGGTCCTTTCCGTTTTATCTGTGTCACCAAATCTTCTTCATGCAACATTAAACCAATTTTTTGATCTTCTCTTCATCTCGATTGAAGTTGAGAATATTGCAACCAAGTTAAGTTCTTCCCTTCTTCCAACAGAGTTTTCAAAGGTCTGCTCCAACTGCCCCCATCATTGAAAAGCATCGTTTTGTATAAAATCCCCCCGAGTGACTTAATATTCTGCATAGTTTGCCCAAGATCCAACCACAAAGGTATTTTGTAATCCAATTTAAGCTGGTGCTTCTTTCAAACTCTCATCAAAGCATGTCTCAATATATGATTTTTAAATACGTTGTCCAACGTGTCTTCGTAAAATAAGTAGGCATGCCAACTAAAGTCCAAGTCATGGCCTTCTATATTCAAAATTTCAGTCTTTGTTCTTCCAAACCAATCACCCACTTGCGTCAACACTGCTGCTTCATAATATAAACGTAAGTTTGGAACTTTGAGGCCACCTCTTTCTCGAACATCTTGCATTATTTTAAATTTAACTCTTGGTTTTTTCTCATTCCAGATAAATTTGTTTAGACCTGATTGCCATTCAGCCAAGATTTTATCACTTTTAAGTAGGAGGAGTCTTTTGATGTTCCAGCCAGATGGGGAATGACATCCAACCCACCCTCTCACGGTGAGTAGCCCTCAAAATGGCCATGAGGATCAACAGATGTTCCACCAGATGGTGAAATCATAACATAGAACAACCACCTTAGTAATTTGCCACCCTGGCTGTGGGTCTCCCGCGGTTGAAGAGCTGATCTGTCCCCCTCTGCAGATACCCACAAAAACACAGCCAGTCGAGGGTTAAAGAAGCACTTGGCACACTCCACAGTTCTTATCTCAAACTTGGCAGCAATATGCACACCGTCTGCCAAGGGCTTTAATAGTACACAGAAAGAAAAGCACCACAAATATTCAGCAAAGTCTCTGATCAGCTTCAGCTTTTAACTCCAATGCCTATCCGATTGAGTATTTGTTCATCACAGAGATCATTACCACCACCCTGTCTATTATATAGTCTCTGGGTGTGGTCCAGTGACTCATTGATCCTGTGACTCCAGTCCAGTGACTCAGGTCTATTCCCTCATGCGTCTCCGCAGCTGCTGTAAGCGTTTATCTCGCCTTCTTTGGCATGCGTCCAGGAATGACGTCTCTCCCTCACTCTCATCTGAGACACGTGTTTCCCCACTACTTGGCTCTCTTTCAGCTGGCACCTGAGACAGTGCCAGAGGGGGGGGGGGCTGGGAGATCTGGCTGGCTCCTCTTCCTCCTGCTCAGAGCTTCCTTCCTCCAATGGGATAGGCTCAGAGGACGGGGCCACAACAGGAGCAAAGAATGTCTTATCAAGTCTTATCAAGCCGTCCAGGGGCCTAGAGATGGATCAGTCCATAGATTTTAAAAGCCGCACCTGTGGGATGTTCCAGATGGATACAGAAGGGGAAGGGAGGAGGGAAAGGATACCCCCTTCAGCCAGGAGATAGGGTAATAGGTGACCACTTCACAACCTAAAATGGCCTGGGGGGGCTTAACAATGCAATTAGGAAATACCCCCTCGCTGCCCACCAGCCTCCAAACCACCCCCCCACTCTTCCGGAGCAGTCTTATCCCACCCATTTGTTCCATTTGTTCTCCATGGAGGCCTTCAGGTCCTGCTGCAGGGGTGGCCCTCCAAACCCAGGGCAAAAGCCATGCAGCAGCCCAGGAGCTCCAGATGGTCATTTTCTGAAGGGGTCTCTCATCCATATAACAAAGGGCAAGGCCATTGCCGCCCCTCCTGACACCATCCCAGCAGTCACTGTTTGCGCCTGCTTCAGCATCCAGCATTCAGAGCTTCCAGATTTTTAATAGAGGGCGCCGCATCCCTGTTAATACCGGTACTGCCGACACTGCCCACCTGTCAACACCTCCGCTGCAGCCCTTGCTTCTGCCTCCTCAATTGCCCAACTCAACATTGGCAACGAGGATGAGATTGAGGCACTGAGAAGCAATCCGAAAAAGAGCTACCTACAGCAGATTCAGCCAGGCTGATGAGCCGTACACAGCAGAATGACCACGATGTCTGCGTTTGTACTGCCAAAGCCTTTTGACCCAGCCAGAGAGAAGTGGGGGTCATACATGATCCAGTTCATGTGCGCTTTGGAAACCAGCGACATGCAGGGCCTCCCTGGGAACCAAAAGAGGGCCCTGTTCCTGAGCCACTGCGGGCCGGAGGTCTTTGGCATGGCAGAGTCACTCTCAGAACCGACCCCGGTCCAGACCGTCTTGTGGAAAGTGCTACAAGCCATGCTCAAGGCACACTATGCCACAGTACCATTGAAGTTCGTACAGCGTGAAGGAGAGCCAATCAGCGCATACATGGCCACCCTGCATAAGGCTGCGATGCACTGCGAATACCAGGATCTTGATGATGCACTCCTAGAGCAACTAATCTGTGGCATAAGAGATATACGCTTACAGAGAAGGTTGCTCACGAGGCGGAATCTGACTCTACCCATTGCCCTCAATGAGGCCAGGGTGCAGAGTTGTCAACCAAGGCTGCGGAGACATTGCAATGACTGGCTAACCCAAAGGAAACCCCAAGGTCAGTGCCGGTACACTAAGAAGCCACCAAGACCAGCAGTGAGGAAGAGTCAGAGGAGGACATCTTCCAAATGGAGAGACAGACACAGAAGCAGAAAGAGCGATGCAGAAGCTGCTCGAGCTGCGGAGGAACACACTTGAGGCAAACCTGTAAGTTCAGGGATGCCATTTTCCGGCGTTGCAAGAAGAAGGGGCATTTGATGAGAGTCTGCAGGGCAAGCCTACCGGTCAGCCACAAGCCCCAGAACAGCTTCGGCCAATCAGAGCCAGCGCAACAGAAGCGGACCAATAAAGATGGCGACCAGAGAAAACAGTGCGAATTTCAAAGCCATGAGACCTGCAGCACCAGGATCGGCCAGTGCGACAATTGAGAAAAAGGTCCACACAATGGTCGAGATCGAAGGGCACCCTGCGAGATGGAAATCGACACCGGGTCATCCCTGTCCATCATGTCCTGGCCACCTTCCCAACCTCAAGAAAAGCATGGATACTGGAACTGGAAAGGAAGAAAAAAAGAAGAGTTTGGGCAGAAGGAGAGAAACACCTCAGTTTGATTAAAATGGGTGTAAATACTTTTTATGTAACTGATCTTTAAACAATGTAAGGAGGAGAGTTCTTCTTTCCTCTCTCTCTTTCCTTTTACTTTAATCACTTTTCTCTCTCTCTCTCTTCTTTCTCTTTTTTGCTTTGTATTATTTTTCTATCTCATTCCTTTCTTTTTGCTTCTTCTTTCCCTCACCCTTTTTTTTTCTTGCAAATCTTTTTTTATGATAATTTTTGTTATACTTTTATTTTTTTGGTTAAAAATATTGTTTTTTTTTTTTTACAGAAAGTAAGGGAATGTGGATAATTGAATATTACTGAGAACTATTTGCAGATGATGATTTTTAAAGCGAGGGATATTGTTATAGAAAAAAAGTGGACATTTTGAAAGAAACCTTTTTTTGTTTTTGTTTTGAAAATTGAACTAAAAGTGGTTTAAAATGTGGTAAGCTATAAGAAATATGAAGATTAAGAATAAAGTGAGGAATATTGTTATAGAAAAATGTGGATACTTTAAAATAATTTTTTTAAAAAAAATTTCTCTTTCTTATTAAGCATGGTTTAAAGTGCTGTAAGCTATAAGAAATATGAAGACTATGAATGAATCTTTGATTACCAATAAGAATTATTGATAGATTTAATAATTACAGAAAATTGTTTCTTTAAAATGGTTAAAAATATTGTGCTGTACAGAAAATAAGAAAATGTGAATGAAGCTTTGAATACTGTTAAGAACTATTTATACAAGCTCATTTTTAAAGCGAGAAACATGATTAATAGAAAAAATGTGAATACTTTGAAAGAATTTTCTAAAAAATATTAATAAGTGTTTTAATGATTATAGAAAATGGATTTGAAAGTCATTTTAAAATGTTGTTTCTCTATAGCAAACAAGAGAATGGGAATGAATTCTTGAATAACAATAAGATTTGTTAACATATTATTATTTTAAAATACTAAAGAAGTAAGATTTTGGGAATGAGATGGTTAAAATTAAATTGTGAATTTGTTAAATATAAGGTTAGGAATTGAGGAAAGCATCCCTGGAGAGCAGCTGACTAGGCTGTGAACCAGTTAAAAATAAACCTAGGAGGAGTGGAGGAGGCAATGCTGGAGAGCAGTTAGAGTCAAACTGCGAACCAGCTAATATAAGGTAAGGAGTGGAGGTAAGCATCCCTGGAAAACAGCTAATTAAGCTGTGACCAGCCAAAAATAAACCTAGGAGGAGTGGAGGAGGCAACGCTGGGGACCAGTTAATGCTAAACTGTGAACCAGTTAAATATGAGGTAAGGAGTGGAGGAAAGCATCCCTCGAAAACAGCTTATTATGCTGTGATCCAGTAAAAAATAAACCTAGGAGGAGAGGAGGAAACATACTAGGAGCAGTTAAAGCTAAACTGAGCCAGTAAAATATAGGTTAGGAGTGGAGGGAAACATCCCTGGAAAACAGCTGAAAAACTGTTATCCAGCTAAAAATAAAACTAGGAGTGAAGGAGAAAATGTTGGAAGCAGTTAAAACTAACTGTGATCCAGCCAATAAATAAGGTTAGGAGTGGAGGAAAGCATCCCTGGAAACCAGCTAATTAAACTGCAATCCAGCTAAAAATAAACCTAGGAGGAATGAAGGAATTTATTTTTATTTTTTTATTTTTAATTTGATTTATATGCCGCCCTTCTCCGGAGACTCAGGGCGGCTTACAATGCGTTAAGCAATAGCCTTCATACTTTTGTATATTTATACAAAGTTAGCTTATTGCCCCCACAAACTGGGTCCTCAATTTACCCACCTTAGAAAGGATGGAAGGCTGAGTTGACCTTGAGCCTCGCTAGGATTGAACTCAGAGAAATTACAGGCAGCTGGTGTTAATTGCTGCCTTTAGTAGGAGGCATTAGCCCCCTGCGCTACACATACTTTTGAAGAATAGATATTGACTTTAAAATGTTTTTCAGAGAGGAATGAAATATTTTATACTGGTTACTAGATGTGTTCTAAAAGAAACATTGATTTGATTCGGGTCTCTGAAGTACAGAAAATACATGAAATATTGATTCATGTATTTTGTATTTCATGTATTGATTGATGTTTTAAAATTTTTTTAAAAAATCAAAAAAAAAAAGAAAAGAAAAAAAAGAAAAGAAAAGAAAAGAAAAGAAAAGAAAAGAAAAGAAAAGAAAAGAAAAGAAAAGCCGGCTCCAGATTCAATAAATCTGGCTTCAAGACTACCAGGGAAACAGCATTCCTGTCATAGGAGTTGGCACATTCCAAGTCACCTACAGCGAGTACTGGAAGAAGCTACCGCTCATTGTGGTCAGCGAGACACTGCTGAGCCCCCTAGGGCTGGACTGGTTCAAGGCCCTAGGAATGGGATTCACCGGAGTTCACAGCACCAGTGACAGCATCCTGAAGGAGGACCTCATGCAGAAGTTCCAGGATGTCTTTGACGACTGGCTGGGCAAGTACGTGGGGACTCCTATCTCCTTTAACTTAGACCCTAATGTAGCTTCGATCAGACTGAAGGCTAGGTAAGTGCCATTTGCACTTAAACCCAAAATCGACTTGGAGCTGGATAAGCTAATCAGGCAAGGGGTGTTAGTCCCAGTGGATCACGCCAAGTGGGAGACCCCAATAGTGACTCCGGTCAAATCCGGTCAAATCAGATGGTTCCGTGCGCGTCTGCGCAGACTACAAATGCACATTAAACAAAGCTCTTCAGCAGAGCGCATACCCCGTTCCAATTGTGCATTACTTGCTCCATTTGCTGGCCCCTGGCAAGATCTTCGACAAACTCGACCTTGCATAGGTGTACCAGCAATTACCAGTAGATGGCACTACCATGGAAGCACAGACTGTAGTCACCCACAGAGGTGCATTCAAGTGCACCAGACTTCAATTCGGAGTCAGCATAGCCCCTGGACTTTTCCAAAGTAGCATGGAGCATCTGTTACAGGGCCTGCCGGGGTGGTGCCCTACTTTGATGATGTGCTCATCAGCACAACAGATGAGAAGTAGCTAGGGGACAGACTCAGATGGGTTTTGGCCAAATTCAGAGAGGCTGGACTTCACGTAAAATGGAATAAATGCATGATTGCAGCCCCCTCTATGGAATTTCTGCGGTACCAGGTGGACAGATCGGTAATACACCCCACTGAAAGTAAGATAAGGGCCATCCAGAATGCACCCACACCAAAGAACAAATCGGAGCTACAGGCTTTCTTGGGTCTCCTCAACTTTTACGCCATATTCCTACGAGACAAAGCAATGGTTGCTGAGCCGCTACACCAGTTACTGGCCAAAAATGCACCTTGCGTCTGGGGGAAGGCTGAAGCTGCCGTATTCAATGCAGTGAAAAAACTTCTATCAGTGGACAGTTTCCTAATTCATTATAATGAGACTTGTGCTAGTCTGTGATGCGTCCCCCTTTGGCATGGGAGCCATCCTGAGCCATAGACTACCGAACAGGTTAGAGGCACCCATCTCCTACTACTCTTGAACCCTGTCCAGCGCGGAACAGAATTACAGCCAGCTGGACAGGGAAGTCCTCACAGCAGTGTCGTAGGTCAAGAAATTTCATGAATACCTATTTGGCCAACATTTCAAATTGGTCACGGACCATCGTCCACTCTTGGGCCTCCTGGCTAGGGATCAGCCCACCCCTGCTGCCTTGTCTCTATGCATGACACAGTGGACCATCTTCCTGGCAGTTTACTCCTACCAACTTGTCCACCAACTGGGACTGAGTTTGGGACATCCTGACGCCCTCAGCCACTGCCTGCTACCGGACCTCTTAGAAGACCCAACCCCGGAGGCACCAGTTCTCCTTATTGATGTTTTGGACTCGGGGCCTCTCACTTCAACGGAAGTAGCGAGAGCCTCAATGAAAGACCATGTGCTGAGAACTGTCATGAGTTGGGTCATGAGGGGTTGGCCAGCTAAAACTGAGGGCAGGGAATTCAAAGCATTCTTTACCAACAAAAATGAACTATCCATGCAAGGGGGTTGTTTGTTATGGGGTGATCGCGTCATTGTGCCCTTATGCTTAAGGGAGAAAGTTTTAAAAATGTTGCATGAAGAGCACCCTGGAATTGTACAAATGAAGGGTCTAGCTAGAAGCTACGTCTTGTGGCCCCAGATGGATAACGACATCACCGAGTGGGTGGGGAAGTGTAACCCCTGCCAGGAATCCAGACCAGATCCCCCAACAGCACCAGTCAGGGAATGGGAGAGACCCCAAAGGTCCTGGGGAAGAATCCACATAGACTTTGCAGGTCCTTTCCATGGCCAAACATTCCTGATAATCGTCGATGCCTACTCCAAATGGCTGGAGATTGCCCTGATACAATCCACGACCTCCGAAGCGGTAATTCAAGTACTTTAGAAACTCTTTGCCACCCACAGGTTACCCGATACCCTAGTGTCAGATAACAGGCCCCAATTCACGGCAACCCAATACCCCTGTCAAGGGGTACTTGACAGAACTAGGCACCCAGCACGCACTCTCAGCCCCATTCCATCTGGCCAGTAATGGATTGGCTGAGAGATTTGTGAGAACAGTGAGGCACTGGCACAGCTGGATGGGAGACTGGCAGGCCCAAATAGACAAATTCTTAGCAGTCCAACATGCCACCCCTTGTATGGCCACAGGGCACAGTCCAGCCAAACTCCTCATGGGTAGGAAGCTTAGGTGTACCCTGGACCAATTACACCCCAGCTATTCCCTGGATGGATTCAGGGGAGCCGAACAGAAGTTGAAGGAATTCCAGATAGGGTCACCGGTGTTCACAAGGAATTACACGAACGGTCCCCTATGGATAGCCGGAACAATCTCTGAAATCAAGGGCCCAAAATCCTATATGGTAGATATGGGAGATGGGAGGATCTGGCGTAGGCACATTGACCAACACAGGAAAAGGTCGGTCACAGGTTCAGAAGAGTACTCAGAAAGTCCAAGCCCTGACTGCCACAGTTTGCCCACAACAGCTAACTCAAGCCCGAGAAGGTCGGAAGACTTATCTGAGAATCCCAGGATCCAGCACAGCCCCAGCGAGACACCACTCCCAGTCGAGAAGATCGACACCCCTGAAGTAATCCAGGAGGTTCCATTGGCAGACCCGGGAGAAACAAAAGGTTCCTCCGACCGGCTCAACGCCATGCCTCAGACTGAACTGCGCAGGTCAACAAGGGTCCGGACACACTCTAGTCACCTGCGTGATTTTGTATGTAAATGTATAGACTAAGTGCCTTCTGGGAGGGGAAGAGTGTTATGTATATGAGTCTTGGTGGGAGATTCAAACTACAATGGGTCACTTATGATTGCTCAGCTCCCTGGCTGGCAGAGTATTTAAGGAGAGCTGTTTGCCTGTAACCTTTGCTGAAGTCTCACTATACATTAAAGAGCTGTTCTCACTACCTTGCTTCTGCCTCCTCAATCACCCAACTTAACACATGGGCTGCTGCAAAAGACCAGGAGCAAAGACATATACACACACAGGCTTTAAAAGATCTTTAGAGCGACTCAAGATTCCTTCTGGTTGGCCTCCAAAGAAAAGAGGAATGAAGGTGGTGGTGGATTGGAGAGATCATTTCTTTCCCCCCTGCCTCCACACCAACATTCAGTGCAGCCTTGCTTGGCCCCTCCCTGGCTGTGCTCCGAGGTTCATTGTCGGCAGGCTGAACTGCTTATGTGTCAAAGCCACGGTCAGTCACTTGAAGTTCACCCATGAGGGGGAGCAAAAGGAAGGGAAAGTGAAGATTATGGTGGGTGGCTACTGAGGAGGGGTGCTTGTGTACATGGGAGGTGAGTGACCATGCCCTCGTCACAGGGGAAGAGGTGATCGATTACTGGTTCATATGTATAATTAATGAGAGTTGATAGAGGGAACGATTCCTTGGGCTACCAAAATGCCCCTTCCCACCTTTTTCTCCCTGCCGCTCTATCCTATGCTCACAGCCACTTCTTCCTCTCTCCTGCTGCTGGCCCCCCTCCCATCGCCCAGAATACAGGATCAGCCTGGAACACATGATCTGGGGCTGAGATAGGGAAAGGCGGGGCACGGCATTGCATTTGGGGGAGCGTGCACGCCAGTGGTGGGTTCCTCCCGGTTCGGCCCAGTTCGGCCGAGCCAGTAGTGGTGATAATATGACGTCACCAAACCGGTTTGGGCCCCCCATCCCCCCATCCCCCTGCCCCCACCCCCACATTATTCTTACCTTTTATTTGGCCCCACCCCCAATCTATTGCTGCCTCCTGAGTCCCAGTAGATGGGCTATAAGGAAAAAGTATTTAAACTCTTGCTGCGGGGCTTCAAAGGGCCACAAAAGGCAGTTTGGTGGTAGACCAGTGCCTGCAAAAAGAAATGAGTAGACCAGTGCCTGCAAAAAGAAATGGGTAGACCAGTCCCTGCAAAAATAAATGGGTAGGCCAGTGCCTGCAAAAATACATGAGTAGACCAGTGTCTGCAAAAATAAATGGGTAGACCAGTACCAACTTGGGTGTTTCTATATCTATTTCTTGTATATTAGATTTTAACTGCTGACATTCATATTGTATCTATTCTTAACCAAGACATATGTCTATTTGAGTAAAATGAGTATTGGTTTTCCTTGGGATGTATCTCTCGCATACTTCTTGGATGCCTAGTTCTTCTGCCATTTTGAAGAAAGCCTTAGGAAGTGTTTTCCTGATGTTTTTATTTACCTTAGATTGGTTTTGCAATCTAATTCCGCATCCACAATTGCATTAAAGTCTCCTACTGTACATACATTTTCATACTCCAATTCTATTATTTTCTTATGAAGTTTACCATAAAAATCCTCTTGATTAATATTTAGTGCATATATTGCTACGAAGGGTATCTGTTTATAGTTCATTGTTAACTCCACCATCAAAATCCTCCCTTCTTCATCCATAAAGATTTGTTTAACATTTATTGTCGCTTTTATCTAAAGAGCTATTCCCATATTCTTTTGTTGTGATAGAGAAGTATATAACTTCCCAATTTTGGGATATTCCAGTATTTTATTGTGTTGTTTTTTAATGTGAACTTCTTGGAAGCAGATTATGTCTAACTTTAATCTTTCAAATTTACTAAATATCCTTTTCCTTTTTATTGCCGAATTCAGTCCATTTATGTTAATTGACAGTAATTTTATTTCTTCTTCCATAATTTACTTATAGATGGGTTTTGTCATTCTAGTCACTCTTATCTGTCTCGGTTCTTTTGCCTTTACCTCTTCTCTTTTTGCTATTTCCACCAAATCTTTTTCATCTTTTTGTTGTATATTTCTCTCTTTTGTAGCTTCCTTTAGTCACTTATCCTCTTACTCTCATTTCCTTCTGTGGTCCAAAATAGTGCTCATAAAATTGTTCTGCTTTTTCTATGGAATCCAATCTATATCTTTGTTCCATCCAAGTCACCAATATTCCCTCTGGTATCAGCCATCTGAAATTCACTCCATTTTTAATTAGGTGCTTTGTCAGGAATTGGTATTCCTTCTTTATTTCTCTAACTCTTCTCAGAATCTGTTTTAGACTACTATTTCTTTCCTTTTGTATTTTAAAGGATCATCTCTTGCTTTTTGTACAATCTTTGCTTTCATTGCTTTTTTAGTGAATCTTACATGTACCTCTCTAGGAAGTCTGTTTCTTGTCACATATCTGGTATTAACTCTAAATATTTCATCAATCTCTGCAAGAACTTTTTCTTTGGTCACCTCTAAGGCATCTGCCAGTAGCTCTGCCAATATCTCTGCTAAATTTTCTCCCTTTTCTTCCTCAATATTCTGGAACCGCAAGTAATAATCAGCCCTATCCATCTCTAATGATATTATTGTTCTTTCTTTATTTTTATCTGCCACTGTAAGTCTGTAATCAATTTCTTCCACTCTTTTTTCCATTTGTTCAACTTTCTCTTCTATTTTCTGGATGCGTTGTTCACTATTTGCCATCATTTATTTATTTATTTTATTTATTTTATTTTATTTTTTACACCGCCCTTCTCCTACTTGACTCAGGGCGGTGAACAGCCAAAGGTAAAAACATCACATACAAAATTTAAAAATATTTAAAAGAAATTAAACAAGAATTGGCCCAAAAAATTTTAAAAACACCCCTATTAAAACGAATTTACAATTAAAATATCTAAAAATACCTAAGGGGGGGGGGTCAAGCCAGCCCGGCTTGATGAAATAAAAAAGTTTTAAGGGCATGGGGAAAAGGCCGGAGATCAGGGATCCTATGTATCTCCGAGGGCAGGTTGTTCCAGAGGGCAGATGCTGCCACAGAGAATGCCCTCCCCCTGGGGGTCACCAGCCAACATTGTCTGGCCGATGGCACCTGAGGAGTCCCTCTCTGTGGGAGCCTACTGGCCAGTGGGAGGCTATCAGTGGCAGAAGACGGTCCCGTAAGTACCCAGGTGTCACGATAGAGTTGTCTGAACGAAATCAGATGCCTTTCACATTTTGATAATAAAGAAAAAAAACTTTTATTTGTTAGAACAACATCTTCACGGACTCATATGCAGCCAGGAAATGACCTCTGCTCCATCATCCCTCCCTTTCCTGGCTTGCTTCCTTATTCTATTGGTCATTATCTAAATCACTCTACGGCACTCTCTCTTAATAATCTCACAGAAATTTAACCCCCTCTTTACTATGTCAGCACTGAGAAGCTGACATCCGGCCCCCCTCCCTTCATTCTTCAGCAAAACTTGCACAAGATAAAACAACAGGTCTAATACCATTACCCCGTCTGGGACTGTGTCCCACCCCCTCCCGGCCTGTCTGGGTGATCTGCATGGAATTTAGCTATAAGGCGGTCAGCTTGAATGTTCGTGCTCTTCACCCATGATGCTTCTGATGATGGGTAACCCTTCCACTTAATTAAGTATTGGAGGCGGCCTCTGTGCCACCTCAAATCGAGAATTCGCTGTACTTCATAATGAGTTTGGCCCCCAATGATCAAGGGCCCTGGGGGATCACGTGGCACCGGCCTTAAAGTTGACCCCACCATAGGCTTCAGAAGACTACTGTGAAAAACGGGGTGTATCTTTCCTAGTAACTGGGGCAACTGCAATTGTACCATGACCGGGTTGATTATTTTTACTATAGGAAATGGTCCTATAAATTTCGAGCCCAATTTCCTAGTTGGGAGTTTGAGTCTCAAGTACTTGGTGGAGAGGTAGACCTTCTCTCCTACTCGGAACGGTCTTTGAGGGGCTCGGTGCTTATCTGCTTGCTTCTTATAAGCCTGTGCCGCCTTGTCTAATGTCTTTTTGACGTTCTCCCAGGATTCTCTTAGCATCGCCATCCAATCGTTCAAACTGACTGAAGAAGGGGGTTCCCTGGGATATTCTGGCATGGGGACAAAATCCATACCACTCACTACCTTGAATGGGGTTAGTCCTGTACTACTGTGGACAGCATTGTTGTACGCGACCTCCGCAAAAGATAGGAGGTCCGCCCAGTTCGACTGTTGGTAGTCTACATAGCACCTCAAGTACTGCTCTATCATGGCATTCAGTCTCTCCGCCCCACCATTGGTGCTCGGGTGAAATGCTGAGCTGAGACCTTGGGATGATCCTATGGATCGTAGGAATTCCCTCCAAAATTTCGCTGTGAACTGGACAGCTCGGTCGGAGATGATTCTTCTGGGTACTCCATGCAAGCGGTAGATGTGTTTCACAAACAGCTTGGCCAATTGGCGGGCTGAGGGTAGCCCACTACAGGGTATGAAATGTGCCTGTTTGGAGAATAAGTCTATTACGGTCCAGATCACTGTGTTTCCGCCACTCTTCGGCAGCTCTACTATAAAGTCCATTGCAATCTCCTCCCATGGTCTTGTCGGTTCAGCTACTGGCTGCAGTAACCCAGGAGGTTTTCCTGGTCAGGTTTTCATCGTGGCACAGATGGTGCAGCTCTTCACATAGCTGTCCACGTCTTTCCTCATGTGAGGCCACCAAAATTGTCTTCATACTAAGTGCAGAGTCTTTAGAAAACCGAAATGGCCTGCTGGTCTAACATCGTGGCTCCTTTTGAGGACTAGGGTGCGTAGAGTTTCTGGGACGTAAAGTTTCGTCCCTTTCCATGCTACGTCGTTCCTCCTTGTCAAAAGATGCTGATTGTCTCGGAACCAGGGGTCCGCCAATGTCTCTGTTTTGAGCCGTGTCATCAGGTCACCCGCTGGTTGGCCCTGCTGGTCGCGATGCTGGCGTCTGGTGGTTACTTGACCCACTCCTTGAGGTGAGGGGATGATGGCATTCACCACCTGCTCCCGTTCACTGTTGTACTGGGGCATTCGGGAGAGGGCATCGGCCAGAAAATTCTTCCCCCCTGGGATGTGTTTCAGCTCGAAGTTGAACCGATTGAAGTATTGGGCCCATCGGACTTGTCTGGGTGATAATTTCCGTGGGGTCCTAAGGGCCTCCAGATTTTTATGGTCAGTCCAAACCTCGAATGGTGTCTGGTTTCCTTCTAGCAGATGTCGCCAGGTCAACAGCACCCACCTCACTGCAAACACTTCCTTTTCCCATGCTGCCCAGCGTCTCTCTGTGTCGGTGAATTTGCGGGAAGTGTAAGCACAGGGCTGAAGGTTCCCTTGGCTGTTCTTTTGGAGTAGAACCGCTCCCACTGCCATGTCGCTGGCATCTGTTTGAATGACGAAAGACTGGTTGGGGTCAGGATGTTTCAAGACTGGTTCTTTTGCAAACATTTCTTTTAGTGTTTCGAAGGCTTGTAGACAGGCCGGGCTCCACTGTAGAGGCTGTCCTGGGCGAGGTTTTGTTGCTGGACTCCCTGTTTTTAAGAGGTCGGTTAGAGGTTTGGCAATTTTTGCAAAAGAGGGGATAAATTGTCTGTAGAAGTTCGCGAACCCCAAGAAGCTTTGCAGTTGTCTGCGGGTGCATGGGGGGCGCCAGTCAAGGACCGATTGTACTTTGGCTGGGTCCATTTCTATCCCCTCATTGGACACTCGGTAACCTAAGTAGTCTAGCCGTGACTGGTGGAACTCGCATTTCGACAGTTTGACATAGAGGTTCGCTTTCAGCAGTTTTTCGAGCACCTGGCGGACGAGGGGTATGTGTTCGTCTATGGTTTCTGTGTAAATGAGAATGTCGTCCAGGTAGACGAGGACCCCCTTATAAAGGTGATCATGTAAAACTTCATTTATCAGTTGCATGAAAACTGCCGGTGCTCCCTGTAGTCCGAAAGGCATCACTTTAAATTGAAAACTTCCTAGGGGGCAATTAAATGCTGTCTTCCACTCGTCTCCTTCCTTGATGCGTATGCGGTAGTAGGCTTCACGAAGGTCTAGTTTGGTAAAAACCTTCCCTTTGGCCAAGTGAGCTAGCATGTCTTTCATGAGGGGGAGGGGGTATAAGTTGTGCACGGAGACACAGTTTATCCCGTGAAAATTGACCACCAGACGCATGGAGCCGTCTTTCTTCTCCCTGAAGAAAACTGGTGCCGCTACCCGTGGTTTGGCTGGTTCGATAAAACCCCTTTGTAGGTTCTTGTCTATGTACTTTCGCAGTTCTTGCATTTCACAGGGTGTCATGGCGTACAATTTAGGTTTTGGTAGTTTCGAACCAGGGATGATTTCGATAGCGCAATCGGCGTCGCGGTGGGGTGGTAGTACATCACATTCGGTCTCGCTAAATACTTCTGCCAAGTCTTGGTACTCTTTTGGGATCTGGTTCTGGCCGTGGGAGGTGCTGGAGGTGGCCGCCAGTTGCTCTGTTGTCCCTTTACAGGGCGGGTTGGGCACCTGTGTTGGAGGCATCTTTTGTCCCTCTAGAGGGAGGGGTTGGACCCTCTGGGTGGGAGGAGGGGCCGTTTTCTCTGGTTGTGGTGGCAGGGGGTGGGGTCCCCTTGCTATCCTCAATCTGCGGGTCCCTTCTTGCCACCAGATGGTGGGGCCCCACTTGTCCAGCCAGGAGAGTCCCAGTATGACTGCGTTGGTCATCTTGGGGGCTATTATGAACCGAATCATTTCCCAGTGATCCGCTAGCTCCAGCTTCACCGGCTCGGTCAAATGTGTGGCATCCGCCCCCCCTAGTAGGGATCCATCAACTTGCTGAAAACGGATTGGGTGGCTGAGCCTTTTAGCCCGGATCCCCAGTTTTAGGACTGTGGGTAGGTTAGTCAGGCACCTCGTGCAACCCGAATCTACTAAGGCTTGAAAAGTCCCTTGGGTACCTGTTTTTGGGGCTGTTAGGCATATGGGGAAAAGAAAAAGGTGGATGGGTGCGCTCACCATTGGGTCGTTTTCACCATCGTCATCGCCCTCATACAGTTCGGGGGGTCGATTCGCATCGTCGGAGCTCCCCCTATTTTCAGTCAGATGGGCAAAAACTTCTGCAGTCGGAGAAAGTCTTAATGGTGCCTTGGTGGTGTGCCCGAGTCCTCGTTCCAGTCGTACCTTGGCCGGGGGCCCTGTTTTTGGCCCCGGGGTTCCACACGCTGCTGCCAAATGCCCAACTCCCCCACACCTGTAGCACCTCAGTGGACTCCGTGGGGTGGATGGCCTCTGGGTGGCCCGTGATGCTGTAGTTTCTGGTCTGATAGACGGTTCCTGGTCCAGCTGGGTTTTCTCCTTTGCCTGTGGTTGTTTTAGCATGTTGTTGGCACGTAGCCTTCTCTCAACTTGCGTCGCTATCCGGAACCAGTCAGACAGTCGGTTCGGAATATCTCGATAAGCAGTCACTTGGGCGATTTGCTTATCTAAGCTTGTTCTAAAGAAGTATACTAGCAGTCGTTCAGGCAAAGGAGGTAAAGTCCCAACAACTTTCCTGAACTCACGGATATGTTCTTGGACAGGCTTCCCCCTCTGCATTAGGTGCCTGAGCTCATCTTCTACATAGGGATTGTCCCCTGTTTCTTCGAAACGGGCTCGCAGCAGTTGTAAGAAACCATCTGCATCTTGCAGTTGGGGGGCCCTGTATTTGTACTGGGCTGCTGACCAGCTCCTTGCTTCTCCCTCCAGACCTTCTGCGATGGCACTGACCAGGGCCCTGGGGAAAGGGTAAAGGTGTGCGTAACGCTCGGTGTAAATCTCAGCTGCATCGAGAAATTGAGCTAGCAGGTCTGGATCCCCATCAAATTTCCCTCTGAATCGGGGTGATTCCACCCTCAGTGGCCTCTCCTCCCATTGCGGGGGTCTGTGAGCCTGCTCACGGTGCCTTTGGGCTTCTTCATCATCTCCCATTTGGGTGCAGGGGAGTGATGCCGTGGCTGGGCTGGGTTGCTTGCTGAGCAGGGAGGGAAGCCCTGAGTGCATTTTGGAGCTTTCTTCTCTCATCTTTTTTTTTTGTGTATGTGTGGGGGGGGGGCTATGCTGCCGTTTGGAGAGCCATAGAACCTTCCCCCCTTACCTGCCACTTGATGGGAGTCCAGCAAAAGGCATCATAATTCTTTCCTTTTCTGAGGAAAACCTCCGGTGGAGATGGCTTTTTTTTTTTCATGGCTTCTGATAAGGCTGCTACGGCGACATCTGAAGGTCTGCCAACGTCGGCAGTAGCTTAGGAATGCATAAATATTTTTAGAAGAAAAGCTTTTGAAGAGAGCATTTCTTTTTGTTTTAAAAAACAGGAAGATATTTTTCCTGTCTGTCTGTCACGATAGAGTTGTCTGAACGAAATCAGATGCCTTTCACATTTTGATAATAAAGAAAAAAAACTTTTATTTGTTAGAACAACATCTTCACGGACTCATATGCAGCCAGGAAATGACCTCTGCTCCATCATCCCTCCCTTTCCTGGCTTGCTTCCTTATTCTATTGGTCATTATCTAAATCACTCTACGGAACTCTCTCTTAATAATCTCACAGGAATTTAACCCCCTCTTTACTATGTCAGCACTGAGAAGCTGACACCAGGCTCTAAACCATGGAGCACTTTAAAGGTGGTGACCAACACCTTGAAGTGCACCCGGAAGACCACCAGGAGCCAATGCAGCTTACGCAGGAGGGGTGTCAAATGGAAGTGCCCCATCGCTCCCATAATCCCCCGCGCAGCTGCATTCTGCACCAGTTGGAGTCTCCAGGGGCTCCTCAAGGGGAGCCCCATGTAGAGAGTGTTGTAATAGTCCAGGCGAGAAGTGACGAGTGCCTGAGTGACCATGCGTAAGGAGTCCCGATCCAGAAAGGGACGCAACTGGTGAATCAGGCGAACCTGATAAAAAGCCCCCCTGGCCATGCCTGTCATATGCTCTTCTAAAGACAGCCATACATCCAGGAGGACACCCAAATTGCAAGCCCTCTCTGTGGGGGCTAATAACTCGTTCTCAATAGCCAGGAATGGCACCAACTGGCTATATCGGGACGCCAGAAGCCACAGCCACTCGGTCTTGGAAGGGTTGAGTCGGAGCTTGTTTCTCCCCATCCAGACCCACACAATTTCCAGGCACTGGGACATCACTTCAAGGGCATCATTGGGATGGCCTAGGGTGAAGATGTACAACTGAGTATCATCAGCGTACTGATGGAACTCCACCCCAAAACCACGGCTCATCTTACCCAGTGGCTTCACATAAATATTGAACAGGAGGGGTGAGAGGACTGATCCCTGTGGCACCCCACAATCAAGGTGCTTCGGGGTTGACCTCTGCCCTCCTGCCATCACTGACTGCAACTGGTTAGAGAGATAGGAGGAGAACCACCATAAAACGGTGCCCCCAGCCCCAGCCCCTCCAACCAGTGCAGCATGATACCATGGTCAATGGTATCAAAAGCCACTGAGAGATCTAACAGGACTAGGATAGAGGAACAACCCCTATCCCGAGCCCTCCAGAGATCATCCACCACTGCAACCAATGCAGTTTCCATGCTGTGCCCAGACCTGAAGCTGGACTGGAGCGGATCTAGATAGACAGCTTCCTCCAGGTACTGCAGAAGCTGTCGCGCCACCACACTCTCAACAACCTTTGTCACAAAGCAAATGTTGGAGACAGGACAATAGTTAGCCAAAACAGCTAGGTTCAGAGAGGGCTTCTTGAGGAGGGGCCTCACCACTGCCTCTTTCAAGGCGGAAGGCAAGACACCCTCACTCAAAGAAGCATTAACAATCCCCTGGAGCCAACCTCGCGTAACCTCCCAGGAAGCCAGGACCAACCAGGAGGGACACGGGTCCAATAAACATGTGGTCACATTCAGCTGTCCCAAAATCCTGTCCACTTCCTCGGGAGCCACAGGGTCGAACTCCTTCCAAATGACATTCTCAAGACCTGCCTCCATCATTCCGCCTGTATCTATCAAGTCAGAGGCCAAGCCTTCCCAAATCTGAGTGATTTGATCATGCAGATACTGCACAAAATCCTCAGCCCGCCCCTGCAAGGGATCCTCCCACGCTCCCAGATGGAGAAGGGAGCGAGTCACCCTAAACAGGGCAGCTGGGCAGTAATCTGCAGATGCAATAAGAGCAGGAAAATAGTTACATTTTGCTGCTTTTATCGCCACTAGGTAGGTCTTAATATGAGACCTTGCCAGTGTTTAGTCAGATTCAGAACGGCTGGTCCTCCAACCACTCTCCAGGCATCTTTTCTGGCGCTTCATCTCCCTCAGCTCCTCAGAGAACCAAGGAGCCAGGAAAACTCGGCGACAGGTCAGAGGCCACAAAGATATGACTCGGTCCAAAGCGCCAGTGGCCACCCCATCCCAATTTGTTGAACATTCTCTAATTTGTCCTCTACTTTCCCTATTCTTTCCTTGAAGTCATTATGCAGGGCTTGAATCATCCCTCTTAATTCTGCCTGTATCCCATTCATTTTCTCTTGCTGTAACATAGCATCCAAAGTCCTCTGCCCTGATGGGCTAGATGTTGCTGATGATGATGCTGAAGATAGTGCAGATGGTGTTTTCCTCATTTTAAAATTCAGTACTAGCTGAATACCCATGCTCCACTACAAAACTGTGTGATCGGGCTTGATAAATTGACACAGCTGAAAATTAATGAGTAGTTACGATCAGCCTCCCCTCTCTCCTTCTCTCCCTCAGCCTTGCCCCACAGAAGCCTATCCTATCCTATCCCCTTCTCTCCCTCAGCCTTGCCCCACAGAAGCCTATCCTATCCTATCCCCTTCTCTCCCTCAGTCTTGCCCCACAGAAGCCTCCCCTATCCTATCCCCTGCTTGCTGCTGTTTGGAAAGTGAAACAATATTTGCTGTGTGAGCAAGAAGGAGACAGGAAGGAGCCTGGCTGTGGCTTAGCTCAAGTGTTCTGCATTAAAGCTGCTTGCTGCTGTGAAAGTAAAACTGAAACTGAAACTCCTCTCCTCTGCTTGTGTTTTGCATTTGGAACAGATATATTTTCAGGTGGGATGGGGGAGTAGAATTCCTTGGCATCACTACATTATTTGTATTTGCCAGCTGAGTTTCCATTCTGAACATTACGGTAGCTTGCCAGAGAACTTTATCTTTGAAGATAAGACTATCTTGTGATTTTTGAACTACTGTGCATGTACACATTCTTTCTTTTCTAACTTCCTGACTTCTCCCTTTGTCCGTCTGTGTGATAAACTGCCGGTAACATGTAGTTAGCTAGGTTTTTTTTTACTTTTACAATAAAATGTTTCTTAGAAGAATACATTCAGGTTTTCTTTCTTTGAGAGTATACACCATGGAAAACAAGATCCATTCACCTCTAATTAATTACAGTTTCCCCAGGGGGCGGGGAATGAGGCTGATTCATGCTTCTACAATGGTAGCAGAGTTTGGTCTGATTTATTTTGTTTTCCTTGGCCGTTACTCAACTGATAAGCGAATAGGCTATTAGGCAATTATTTTTTTCAGTGACTGAGGAACGCTGATTATTTATTGCAAATATCCCAAGAAAGAAAAAGAAAACAAAATACAGGGCACAATCTGCTGAAGACATAAATCTGATCTCTCTAATGGAGAAGAGAAAATAATTTTACACAGGCTTTCAACTCTTCAAACACGGCTCGCTTCTGCAAGCAGACTGGAGGAAGGTGATGTTGGAGGTGCTGTTGGAACAGCTTATCCCAAATAAAATGTGCTGAGGTCAGTGATGCCCTCTTATGTTTCTTCAAGCCCCCAGTTAATTACTAAAGAATTCTCTACAGAAGCCCAGGAATTTGAAAGGCTTGGTGCCAAACCTAAAATTCCACAAGTGGCTGGATTTTCTTTACCCAAAGAGATACATGAAACTCCTTTAAGCCCTGAAGAAACTCTGCATGATAAGGCTGTGTGAAGTTATTGGGATCAGATAGAGTTTCTGGAACATGAGCTGCACAAGGCAAAAGTGTTTGTTTCTATACTTGAGCCAGATAAGCAGGACTCTCAACTTTTTCAAAATTCTGAGTCCTCCATTTTGCCTTCTCCTTCAAAGCCAAAGCCACTCCCTCAGGAGGGTTTTATGTCAGGCAAATCAGAACAGAGAGCTATGTACACGTCACATGTGTCTAATGATGTTGTCCCTTCTCAGTTTTCACATGATGCTGATAGAGAAGAAAAGTTGTTTGCAATGCCTGAAACTAGTGTTGCAGCACCATCTGCTGGTGAAAGTAATTTATAAGATAAAGCTAAAATGCATTCCACGATGTAACAGCAGCTAAGAAAATTACATCAGGCTTTTTCAACCATGTCCCTAACTCAATCAAGTCTGCAGGCTGCAACGTCACATGTATCTCCAGAGGCTCAACTCTCAGCACCCCCTGGTGGTGCTGATGACCTTTTTGTCTAAATTCCTAATTTAGATGGGGCACAACTGGCAGCCAGAGTACAGCAACCACAGGTTTGACTACAGCAGCCACAGGTTCAAGTACAGCAACCACAGGTTCAAGTATAGCAACCTCAGCTTCAACCATAAGTGCCTTTACTTCCACAGCCAGTACCTCAGGTATACATTCCTCAACAGGCATCCTCTATTGTTCCACTGGCTGGTGATTCAAAATTAAAGCATTCAGGACAAAACTATAAGGCATGGGTCAGTGAGGTTGGACTTTAACTCTGTAGAGAAGGTACCCATTGCATGGTGTTTAATCCTCCTGACCAGCCATGGACTCCTGCAATAAGAGACTTAGATACTAAAGCATGAACAACATTATTGATGTCCATGGATACTGAACTGCAGGTTACTTTTTCACCTGATGCAACTGCCCAACAAATTTGGGCCCAATTAGAAACATGCTACCATCCTGTTTCAATTGAATCTACATGTTTGCTCTTGTCTGAGTTCCATGGTTCGAGATTAAAACCTGGTGAATATACTGGAGAACATTTAACTAAAATGAAAGGAATGAGGAAGGATTTGGGTGAAAGAGGCTATAATATTGATGATTGTCAAATGATCAGCATTATTATTAACTCATTAAATTATGACTGGAAAGATGCCATTACCACAAACCCTGCACAACCAAGTGATAGAATTATAAAGAACAAATGGCAGAGGAGAAGAGTCAGGAAGGAGAGTTAAACCAACACAAAGACGAGAAGACTAAGAAATCACACGTGAAGAGAGTACTAAGGAGAAAGAAAAAGAAGAGGGGGAAATCCAAGAAGATGAAGGAGTAATGACAAGAGCACAAAACCAAGCTAAGAAAAAGGACAGGAAGTAAAGGAACAAAAAAGAACAAGACAAATTCTTAAAAATGGACCGGAATCTTAAAATCATATCATTAAATATAAATGGACTTAATTCGCCAGTCAAAAGACATCAAACATTTAGGAAATTAATCAAACAAAAAATAGATATTATATGTCTTCAAGAAACCTATTGAGTCCTCTAAGTTACGACCAGCGGCGCCTGTTCCTGTTGCCGGGCACCGCTGATTGGTTCAGACGCGAGAAGCAAAGTGGAGGGAAATTGCTGCTCGCTCATTGGTGCGCCCATCTGACAGCTTGCTATTTAAGCAGCTGTCAGGGGCCTTTTCTCCGTTCCGTGCCTCAGCAGATGTTCCTGTTTGAGTTGAGTTAATAAAGTTGATGTTCTCAGCAACCAAGCCTCGGCCTATGATTACCCACTGGATTTAACAAAACCCATATAAGAAAACAAGATGAAAAGTATTTGCAATACAAAAAATTAGGGAAATTATTTGTATCATTGACAAATGAAAAGAGGAATAGCAGTGTATGTCAAGGAAGAGGCAGAAAGTAATCTGAGATATGTAGTTAAGATAGGAAGAACTTTGATGATTGAAGTTAATCTTAAAAAAATTTGTTATTAGTGGCTGTATACGCGCCAAATAGCGAACTAAAAGAATTTTACCAAAAACTGCATGAAAAGATAATAGAACAAAATATAGAAAATGTATGTATGTTAGGGGATCTGAACTCAATTGTGGACCTAAAAAAAAATTACAGGAGTGATCAGAATAATAAAAATAAGGAAAATCTGCTGCTGAAAACATTTTTTAATTTAACAGAACTAAATTTAGTAGATATTTGGAGACTATATAATCCAGAAGGAGAAAAGTACACATATTATTCCAACCCTCATAAATCCTGGTCGAGGATAGATATGGTATGGGCTACTAAGATCTTAATACAGGAGATGGAATCAGTAGAAATAGGGACAAATGACTGGGCTGATCATAATCTAATAATAATAGAATGGAGAGGGCAAAAAAAGAAAAGGAGCAGATGGATGTTCAATGTACAGATAATGAAAGAAAAAGAGTATATGGAAAGGATAGAAAAAGAATTGAAGTGGTTTTTTAAGGACAATAAAAAATACCAGACATCCCTACAAAATTTATGGGATACAACAAAAGCCTATATTAGAGGTTTAACATTAGCCTATAACAGTAAAAGGAGAAAGGAGAAAGAAAATGAATATATTTATTTATTTATTTAATTTTATCAAATTTATATACCGCCCTACTCCTTAAAGGGACTCAGGGCGGAGAACAGCCAAATAAAATACAGAACATACAAAAGTTAAAAATAGTTAAGATAAATTAAATGATTAGGCTGAAAAATTTAAAATCCAATCATATAAAACATTTAAAAACCCATTATAAAGGGGAGGTTTAAGCCAGACCAGCCTGATGAAATAGGAATGTTTTTAAAGCACGGCGGAAGGTACGTAGGTCCTGTATCGTCCTTATCTCAGGGGGGAGCTCGTTCCAGATGGCAGGTGCCCCCACAGAGAAGGCTCTCCCCCTGGGGGCCGCCAGTTGACACTGTTTGGTTGATGGCACCCTGAGGAGCCCCTCTCTGTGGGAACGGACTGGTCAGTGAGAGGCTACTGGTGGCAGAAGGTGAAGATACCCTGGTCCTAAGCCATGGAGCGCTTTGAAGATAGTAACCAAAACCTTGAAGCACACCCAGAAGACCACCGGAAGCCAGTGCAGCTCACACAGGAGTCACATGGGAGCGCCACGTCGCTCCCATCACCACCTGCGCTGCCGCATTCTGGACCAGTTGGAGCCTCCGGGTGTTCCTCAAGGGGAGCCCCATGTAGAGAGCATTACAGTAGTCCAGGTGTGAGGTGATGAGGACGTGAGTGACCATGAGTAATGAATCCCGATCCAGAAAGGGACGCAACTGGCGAATCAGGCGAACCTGATGAAAACTCCTCCTGGCCACGGCCGTAATATGCCCTTCTAAAGACAGCCGTGAGTCCAGGAGGACACCCAAGTTGCGAACCCCATCCGTGGGGGACAATGACTCGCCCCCAATAGTCAGAGATGGCGTCAACCGACTATATCGGGATGTCGGAAACCACAGCCACTCAGTCTTGGAAGGGTTGAGCCTGAGTCTGTTCCTCCTCATCCAGATCCATACGGCCTCCAGGCACCGGGACATCACTTCGGCGGCATCGTTGGGGTGGTCTGGGGTGGAGATGTACAGCTGAATATCATCAGCATACTGATGGTACTTCACCCCAAAACCATGGATGATCTCACCCAGCAGCTTCACATAAATGTTGAACAGGAGGGGCGAGAGGACCGACCCTTGTGGCACCCCACATACAAGGGGCCTCAGGGTTGACCTCTGCCCCCCTGTCAACACAGACTGCAACCAGTCGGAGAGAAAGGAGGAGAACCACCGTAGCACGGTGCCCCCCACTCCCAGCCCCTCCAACCGGCGCAGCATGATACCATGGTCGATGGTATCAAAAGCCGCTGAGAGGTCTAATAGGACCAGGACAGAGGAACAACCCTGTCCTGAGCCCTCCAGAGATCATCAACCAACGTGACCAATGCCGTCTCTGTGCTGTACCCGGACCTGAAGCCTGACTGGAATGGATCTAGATAGGCGGATTCATCCAGGTACTGGGCAGCTGTCGCGCAACCACATTCTCAACAACCTTCGCAATAAAGCGAAGGTTGGAGACAGGACGATTATTTACCAACATTGCCGGGTCCAGGGAAGGCTTCTTCAGGAGGGGCCTCACCACCGCTTCCTTCAAAGCAGCAGGAAAGACATCCTCACTCAAAGAAGCATTTATAATCCCCTGGAGCCAGCCTCGTGTCACCTCCCGGAAGGCCAGCACCAACCAGGAGGGACACGGGTCCAATAAACATGTGGCTGTGCTCAGCTTGCCCAGTATCTTGTCCATGTTTTCTGGAGTCACAGAGTCAAACTCTTCCCATATAATATTCTCAAGACCTGCCCCAGTCACCTCCCTTGGATCTACCCATTCAGGGTTGGAATCCAGCTGCTCCCAAATCTGAGCAGTTTTGTCATACAGATATTGTACAAAGTCCTCAGCTCTACCCTCCAAGGGGTCCTCCCGCACTCCCTGTTGCAGCAAGGAGCAGGTCACCCTAAACAGGGTGGCTGGGTGATTATATGATGATGCAATAAGAGCGGAAAAGTAACTCCTCTTCTCTACTTTTATTGCGACTAGGTAATTCTTAATATGAGCTCTTACCAGTATCCAGTCAGATTCAGAACGACTGGCCCTCCAATTGCTCTCTAGGCATCTTTTCTGGTGCTTCATCTCCCTCAGCTCCTCAGTATACCAAGGAGCCAGGTGAGATTGGCACTGGGTCAAAGGCCGCAAAGGCACGACTTGGTTCAAAACCCCAGCAGCTGCCTTATCCCAGGCGGCCACTAGGTCTTCGGCCGAGCCATGTGCCAGAGCCTCAGGAAATGGCCCAAGCTCCATCTGGAATCTATCTGGGTCCATCAGGCGCCTGGGGCGGAACCATTTCACTGGTTCCGCCTCCCTGCAGCGAAGTGTGGCGGTTCAAAGGTCTAAACAAAGGAGGGAGTGATCTGACCATGACAAGGGTTCAATCACTACATCCCCTATCTCAAGATCACTCAACCACTGTCCAGAGACAAAAACCAGGTCTAGCATGTTTCCCCCCACGTGAGTAGGGCCATGAATTAACTGGGTCAGGTCCATAGCCGTCATGGAAGCCATGAACTCCTGAGCCATCTCAGACGTCTCACCGACTGATGGCAGGTTAAAATCCCCCATGACCATAAGCCTGGGGGTGTCAACCGCCACCGTGGCAATAACGTCGAGCAGCTCGGGCAGGGCCACTGCCACATGGCAGAGAGCCAGGTATGTGACTAGCAGGCCCAACTGCACCTTATGGCCCCATTTCACAAGGAGAGATTCACAGCCAGCCATCTGAGGAAAAGTGGCCTCCCTCGGAACAAGACCCTTGTTTATAACAACCGCCACCCCCTGCCCCTCCCCTGTGACGTTGGCTGATGGAATGCACAAAAACCAGGTGGGCACATATCAACGAGTGGGACACCCCCCCCCCGACCCAACCAGGTCTCCGTAATACCCACCAGGTCCGCGCCCCCCTCCTGAATAAGATCACAGATGAGAGGAGCTTTATTTAGCACGGACCTGGCGTTGCACAGCATCAGCCTAAGGCCTTGGGCCTGAGGATCTGTAAAACCAAGGGAACTGGAAGAGCATTGGGGGCTGGAGCGCGCCACCGCTTGTAAATAGCGGGGGCGCACTCCCACAGCCTGATATGGCCCCCTGCTCCCACCATATCTGCCCCTCCCATCTACAGTCTCAATGGAATAGCCATCCAAGGGATCGGCTCTAATCCCTACCTTGGACCCACCATCTGTACTTCCCATGCCGCACACCCTGGCTGGCCCAGATACCCTCCCCCATGGGTTCTCCCCCAAACCCACATAACTCCCCCCTCCCAGAATCCTTTAAAATTTTATTATAAAATTTATCTAAAAAACCCCACAACCCTCTTTTTGACGCATGCCATCTCTCCGGACTCCAAAGTCTGTCCTCGAGATAGGCCCTCGATAGAGTGGAGGGCCACGTCTGCGAGAGGGGAGAATCTCGCAGTCTGAGGAGTTCCCCCAACGAATACAATCCATAATTCCATGGCTTTTATTGAATAATAAAATTCAAGAAGATATCAAAAATTGGGAAGGGAAATTACAGGAAAGGCCAGGGTACGAACAAATAAGAACTAACTGGATGGCAGCTAAACACAAATTGAATCTATTTGAACAAGAAAAATATGTTAATACACTGAAAATCATAAAACAAAACCAATCTGAACAGGCAAATAAACCAGGGAGGTGGATGGCTTATAAATTAAGGAAAGAAAGAGAGAAATGAACAACCCATCAATTACAGGATAAGGAAGGTAAATTACAACAAAAATTAGAAAAGAAAAAAGAAATAGTAACTCAATTTTTTCAAGATTTATATACACAGGACAAGGTGGCAACAGAGGAAATAGACCAATATCTAAAAGAAAAGGGAATGCCAGTAGTAACCAAAGAAGAAGAGATATTAAATAGAGAGATTACTATAGAGGAATTACAGGAAACAATTAGGAAACAAAAAAAACAATAAAACACCAGGAACAGATTGGCTACCAATAGAACTATACAAAGGGATAGGAGAATCATTAAATTGGATATTATTGGAGGTTTACAATGAAGCACTGAAAGAGGCAAAGCTCCCAGACACTTGGAAGGAGGCATATATCTCGTTAATTCCAAAAGAAGGGGCAGACAAAACACGGATAAAAAAGGCCGATTTCAACTTCCGGTTGGCGCCATCATCGTCGTTAGATGGTCCTCTTGTGACCGCCAGCCCCGCCGCCTGTAAAGAGCCGCCTCTACAGCTGAGAGGCGGCTTGAAAAACTCCGTTTTTTCGAAGAAATGTGAGGAGAGCCGGCAAGACCAGGTAGAGCCCCCTGCGAAGCCCCCAGACTGTCTTTTCTGCTTCTGGGGAGGAAGCAGGGTGAGGCTCCCTATCCAGCTCACCGAGGCTCCGGACTCCGGGGACAACTTTGCATTCAGCAGAGCTAGATGACGTGACCAACTTCAGCAGAGAAAAAGAACTGAATCCTCTAAACCAAGCAGGGTGAAATTGGGACTTTAAACCAAAAACGCAAGTATTAATGCTAGCCCTGTCACTAAACTTAAGAATGGAGAAGGAGTGAAAGTGAATTAAAATGGCATCCGGCTTCAGCGGAGAAAAAAAAGCTGAAAGCGAAAGTGGAAATGCCTTTGTGTTTCAGCGTGTTTTAAACTATTTAAAGCAACAGTGCTTGCTAGAAGAAAAGAGAAAAGTTTTTTAAAGTGATTTCCATCTGCTCTCTCTCTTTTATAAACTTGATTGAAGCTGGGGAAGTTTTTAAAAGGACTCTGTGGTGGAAAAGGGGGGAAGACCTCTTTCCTAGAAAGAATAAGACTGCGTAGTACTATGGCTTCTAAGCAGACTAAGCCAGCTCCCAAAGCTGCAGGGGGGAGGTCCCCTACTCACAAAAAAAAAAAGCACTCAAAGATTCAGACTCAGAGCTAAGAACAGGAGATTGGATTTAAGGATTTGAAGGAATTTATTGCTGTGGCTCTGATGAACCAAACTGAAGTAATGGACCAAAAATTTGAAAAGTCTCAGCAGAAATTTGAAAAGTCTCAGCAGGAAATTAAAGAGATGGTTCAAGAAAAGTATGACAAGATGAAGTGAGATATACTGACAGTTGTTACTGGTTTGTCAGAAGCAGTTGTTGAGATTGATAAAAAAGTGGTTGAACTCAGTTCAGAATTTGAATCTAAAATGAGGGAAGCTGACAATAAAATTTCCAATGTGGATAATAAAACTCAAAGAATTGAAAATGAAGTGACTATGATGCAATTCAGATTTATGGAATTTGCTCTAAGACTGAGAGGAATAAAAGAAAACAAGAGAAGATTTGAGAGTGGTTTGTGCTGATGCCCTTGCTGTGATGTTAAAGATTAACCCTGAAGATGTCCTGTGCAAGATTGACAAGGTCTACAGAGTGAACTCTCGGGTGGCAAGGCAAAGGAACTTGCCTAGAGATGTGATGATCTACTTTACAGATAGAAGAATGAGAAATGATATCTTGCAAAAGTCTTTTGTCTCTACTGTTCAAGTGGATGGAAAGGAGATTGGGATTTACAAAGAATTGCCTCCTAAGATGTTAAGAGACAGAAAGGATTTTGGATTTTTGGTGATTGAGTTGAAGAAACAACAGATTCCATTTAGATGGGATGCCCCAGTTGATATAATCCTGAGATACCAAGGAGAGAGATACTGATTAAATACTGTGGAAAAGGTGGAAGAATTTTATTTCAGAGTTCTTAAAACTGGTGCAGCATCTCCAGGTACATCTTCAGTGTTAGCTATAGAGGAGGGTGTTATAGAGAAGGAATTTGAACATGAGTCTGAGGAACAGCGGAAACAGATGGAGCTGGAAGCAATGGAAACTCAACGCGCAATAGAGAAAATTCAAGGAGCAATAGGGGGCTCTTTGGATGAACCATTGCTGGATTTTTCTGACTAGAAAAGGGTCACCCAGAAATACAAGAGAGGTGGCACTGGACCTCGACTTGTTGTTGCAGGAACCTAAAGATCAGCGTATAACTCGAGCAGCTCACAAGCAAATCCTAGACAAACAACAGCAGCAGAGGTCTATTCCACCACAAGATAAGAAGGTTGCTAATGGTAAACCACAGAAACCTGAAGCCATGGGAGGAGCCAGGCCGAAGACTACCACTCTGGAACAGAAACTTCAGCAAATGCTCTTATCGCTTCATGAGACTACAAATGACAATTAAATTTCTATCTTGGAATGTGAATGGACTGAACTCACCACAGAAAAGAAGGAAAATATTTCATTATTTAAGACAATTTAACAATGATGTTATCTGTTTGCAAGAAACCCACATCAGAATACAAGATCAAAAATATTTGCTGAATTCTAAACTAGGTGCACAATTTATAGCTTCAAATTCAGAGAAAAAGAATGGTGTTGTGATTTACATAAATAAAAGATTATTAGCCAAAATTATAGAAACAGATGATTATGGAAGATATATAGCAATCGAGCTACATACACAGAATGGCCCACTTTTGGTGATTGGAATTTATGCTCCCAACCAGCAACAAGAAAATTTTTATAAATTAATACATTTTAAAATATTGCAATAGGATTATAGATCTATTCTACTTATGGGAGATTGGAATGGAGTAATAGATATTTAAAAAGATAAGAAGAGTTTGGCAAAATCATGTGCTAAATTACCACAGACTTTTTTTGATATGAAAGAAGACTTTGAACTGAAAGATGTATGCAGAGTGCAGAACCCAAAAGAATTGGACTTTACCTTTTTTTCAGATCGACATAGATCCTTCTCCAGGATTTATTTTATTTTAGTTACAGCTGACTTACTTTTAAAAACAAAGAAAACAAAGATATTTCCGAGGACTCTAACTGATCATAGCCCGGTATGGATAGAAATGGAAATGGGAAAGAATGAGAGAAGATCATAGAGAGTAAATGAAAACTTGTTCAGATATGAAAAGAATGTAAATGAACTTAAAAAACAAATGAAATAATTTTTTGAAATGAATTTGAATAAGGGTACCCCTATTGAAGTTGTTTGGGATGCGAGTAAGGCGTATATGCGGGGGGTACTGATTCATAAGAATTCTAAACATAAGTTAAATCAGCAAAGGAAAAGATTAGAAATGGAAGGAGAGATAAAGAAAAAAGAACAATTTTATAAAAAATCTGTCGGACAAAAAATTACAGGAAATCATAAAACTTTTGAAAGACCAATTTCAAATGCTTATAGTGGAACAAGCAGCAACTAATCTACAATTTGCAAAATATAATACATTTAGTAATGCTAACAAACCGGGCAGGTGGTTGGCATATAAACTAGGAAACAGCAGAGCTCTCGCATTATTGGTAGTATTGAGCACGGAGGGAAGGAAGTTTTTCAACAGAGCCTAATCAAAGAAGCCTTTTTAGATTATTATACTAAATTATATGCCAAAGATCATATACAGAGTGAATTTATAGATAAATATTTAGAAGAGAGGAGAGTTGTAAAAATCTCTAAGGAGCAAAAGGAAAGAATGAATCGACTTATAACAGTTGAGAAAATTATTTTTGCAATTAAACAATTGAAAACAGCCAAAGCTCCAGGGACAGATGGCTTAACAGCGGCCACATGTTTATTGGACCCGTGTCCCTCCTGGTTGGTGCTGGCCTCCCAGGAGGTTACACGAGGCTGGCTCCAGAGGATTATTAACGCTTCTTTGAGTGAGGGTGTCTTGCCAGTTGCCTTGAAAGAGGCGGTGGTGAGGCCTCTCCTCAAGAAGCCTTCTCTGGACCCAGCTATTTTGGCTAATTATCGTCCAGTCTCCAACCTTCCCTTCTTGGCGAAGATTGTTGAGAGTGTGGTGGCGCATCAACTTCCTGGGTATCTGGATGAAGCTGTCTATCTGGATCCACTCCAGTCCGGCTTCAGGCCCGGGTACAGCATGGAAACGGCATTGGTCGCGTTGGTGGATGATCTCTGGAGGGCTTGGGATAGGGGTTGCTCCTCTATCCTGGTCCTGTTAAATCTCTCAGCGGCTTTTGATACCATCAACCATGGTATCATGCTGCGCCGGCTGGAGGGGTTGGAAGTGGGGGGCACCATTTTGCGGTGGTTCTCCTCCTATCTCTCCGACCGGTCACAGACGGTGTTGGCAGGGGGGCAGAGGTCAACCCCAAGGCGCCTCACTTGTGGAGTGCCACAAGGGTCGGTCCTTTCGCCCCTTCTGTTCAACATCTATGTGAAGCCGCTGGGCGAGATCATCCGTGGCTTTGGGGTGAGGTTCCATCAGTACGCTGATGATACTCAGCTGTACTTCTCCACCCCAGGCCACCCCAACGATGCCATGGAAGTGATGTCCCGATGCCTGGAGGCCGTGCGGATCTGGATGGGGAGCAACAGGCTCCAACTCAACCCCTCCAAGACCGAGTGGCTGTGGCTTCCGGCATCCCGATATAGCCAGTTGACTCCATCACTGACCATTGGGGGCGAGTCATTGGCCCCCACAGATAGGGCTCGCAACTTGGGCGTCCTCCTGGATGCACGGCTGTCTTTGGAGGAGCATGTGACGGCCGTGGCCAGGGGGGCTTTTTATCAGGCTCGCCTGATACACCAGTTGCGTCCCTATCTAGATCGGGACTCCTTACGCACAGTCACTCAGGCACTCGTCATTTCCCGCCTGGACTACTGCAATGCTCTCTACATGGGGCTCCCCTTGAGGTGCACCCGGAGGCTCCAACTGGTGCAGAATGCAGCCGCGCAGGGGATTATGGGAGCAAGGGAGCGCTCCCATGTGACACCTCTCCTGCGTGAGCTGCATTGGCTTCCGGTAGTCTTCCGGGTGTGCTTCAAGGTGTTGGTGACCACCTTTAAAGCACTCCATGGCATAGGGCCTGGGTACTTGCCGGACCACCTTCTGCCGATAGCCTCCCACCGGCCAGTTCGCTCCCACAGAGAGGGACTCCTCAGGGTGCCGTCAGCCAGACAAGGTCGGCTGGCGACACCCAGGGGGAGAGCCTTCTCTGTGGCAGCACCAGCCCTCTGGAACGATTTGCCCCCGGAGATCCGTACGATACCTGATCTCCGGGCTTTCCGCCGTGCCCTAAAAACTTTTTTATTTTGTCAAGTTGGGCTGGCGTAAACCCCCCCCCCTCTCTTTTTTTTTTAAGTTTAAAGTTTTATGGGTTTTAAATTTTAATTGCCTATTGGGTTTTTAAATTTATTGGGCCAAAATTATTTAATTCTTTTATTAATATTTTAAATTTTGTATTGGAGTGCTTTTTATTTTTGGCTGTACACCGCCCTGAGTCCACTAGGAGAAGGGCGGTATATAAATTTTAATAATAATAATAATAATAATAATAATAATAATAATAATAATAATAATAATAATAATGTATTATAAAACTTTACAAGTAGAAATGGTTGAGCATCTTAAATACTTATTTTGTAGTATACAAAAAGGGGGTAAAATACCCCCCTCATGGAAAGCAGCCTTTGTTTCATTGATACCAAAAGAAGAAGGTTCTACAAAACCGGAAAATTTTAGACCAATATCTCTCCTGAATATGGATTATAAAATTTTTGCAAAAGTATTAGCCAACAGATTAATGCCAGTTATGCAAGAGGTGATTCATCATGATCAAGCTGGATTTATAGAAGGCAGATATATGAAGGATAATGTGAGGCAAGTCATAGACTTATTGGAACATCTTGAGAAATGTAAACAGATCCCTGCAGTGCTGGTGTTTTTGGATGCGGAAAAGGCCTTTGATCGAGTTAATTGGAATTTTCTATTAAAAACTTTAACAAAAATGGACTTTGGGGACCAGTTTGTTCAGGCAGTTTCAGCAATTTATCAAGAGCAAACAGCACAAATTATCATTAATGGAAGTTTAACTACAAACTTTTGTATTGAAAAAGGAACAAGACAAGGTTGTCCATTATCCCCACTGTTGTTTATTTTAACTTTAGAAGTTTTGTTGAATACAATACGGGATTCGAATACTTTGAATGGAATAGCTATAAGGCAAGAGGATTACAGAACAAGGGCATTTGCAGACGATCTGGTTGTTACCCTAACACGGCCAATGGAATCAATAATCCAAATGAAAGACATTATAGAAGAATATGGTATGGTATCAGGATTTAGACTGAATCAGAAAAAAAACCAAGATGATAGTTAAAATATGTCAGAAGGTCAAAAGAAGGAACTTGAAAGGATGGCAGGATTTGAAATAGTAGCCAAGGTGAAATATCTAGGAGTTCAAGTTGCAGCCTCAAATATAAAACTTTTTCAAAATAATTATGAAGTGTTGTGGCGAAAGGTGCAAAAAGATATGGAAACCTGGAAAAAGCTGCAGCTGTCTTTACGTGGAAGAATAACAGCAGTTAAGATGAATGTCGTACCTAGATTTTTATTTTTGTTCTAAATGATTCTGGTGCTCAAAAGTAACAAACATTTGATTGAATGGCAAAAAGGTGTGAATAAGTTTATCTGGAATGAGAAAAAGCCAAAAGTTAAACTGAAAATTATGCAAGATGTTCGTGAAAGGGATAGCCTTAAACTTCCAAATCTACGATTGTATTATGAAGCAGCTGCATTGACACAAGTGATTGGTTTGGAATGACAAGGACTGAAATATTGAATATAGAAAGCCACGATTTGGTATTTGGTTGGCATGCATATTTATTCTATGAAAATATAGTTGATAAAGTATTCAAGAGTCACATACTCAGAAATTCTTTGATGAAAGTATGGAAGAAGCACCAGCTTAAATTGGATTACAAAATACCTTTGTGGTTGGATCTTGGTCATATTACACGGAATATAAATATTAAGTCACTCAGGGGGATTTTATATAAAGAGGTACTTTTTAATGATGGGGATAGATGGCAATTAAAGATATTAAATACTCTGTTGGAAGAAGGGATTAATTTAACTTGGTTACAGTATAATCAACTTCAATTGAGATGGAGGGAAGATCAAAAAACTGGTTTAATGTTGCATGAAGAGGAATTGGTAAGACAAATAAAAGAGAAAGGTCCAACGCATATTAAGAGGATTTATAATATTTTGTTAGAAAGAGATTCTGAAAATGAGCTGGTTAAAGACTGTATGATAAAATGGGCGCAAAACTTTGCAGAACCAGTTATGATGGAAACATGGGAAAAAATATGGGTTCAGAATGTTAAATTTACGCAGTCACAGAACTTGAGGGAAAACTTTTACAGGTGGCATTTAGATCCTAAGAAACTGCCGTGCAGTTTCTTAGGATCTAAATGTTGTTCAGCCAAAATGTTGGAGATGTGATTGCTTAGATGCTACATATTATCATATATGGTGGACTTGCAAGAAAGTGAAGGCCTTTTGGATTAAAATTTGGTGGGTTATGCAAAACGTTTTGAAGAAAAGACTTCAATTTTATCCTCAATTATTTTTACTGGGTATAGTTAAGGAATTTTCAGTGACTGAAACAAAATTGAAATTATATATGATTACAGCAGCTAGGTTACTGATTGGTCAATATTGGAAAAAAGATGTTTTGCCTACTATTGAAGAATGGACATTGAAGGTGCCAGTTTTGCAGAAATGGCAAAGATATCAGCATATTTAAAGGACCGGACTCAAGAAACTTTTGTGTGGGAATGGAAGAAATGGATAGAATATGTGCAGAATAAATATCAAACAAGGAAGTATCAGATAGCTTTTAGTTGAATGCCATGTAGAAATTTATAGTAAAGACACGGGGTAGATTAGTTGGGGGGAACTGTATGGTGTGATATGATTTGATCTGGATTTCACCTTGGGAAGTCAAGGGGGGGAGGGGTAGGGAGGGGTAGGGGGAAGGGGGGGAAATGGGAAAAATGTATTTGTAAAACTTTTTCAATTAAAAAAAAAGGCCGATTTCCTTATTAAACATTGATTATAAGATTTTTACGAATTTAATGGCAAATAGATTAAAGGTAATATTAAACAGTAGAATATATTCATACCAGAACGGATTTCTGCCAGCAAGACAAATTAAAAACAACATAAGGACTGTGATTAATATAATAGAATATTATGAGGTGCATCCAGAGAAACAGGTAGCCCTGATTTTTCTGGATGCACTAAGAGCATTTGATCAGGTAAATTGGAGATTTATGATACAACAGATTAAAAATATGAAATTTGGGGAGAAATTTGAAAAGATGATAGCTTCAATATACACAAAACAGAGAGCAAAAATACTGGTCGATGGGGAATTAACAGATTATTTTGAAATAGGTAGAGGAATACAACAAGGGTGTTCACTCTCACCACTACTTTTTATTTTAACCTTGGAAAATTTACTTAGAAGAACTAGATTAAATAAAAACATAAAAGGACTCAAGGTAAAAGGAGAAGAATACAAGGTCCAAGCATTTGCTGACAACCTTGTATTCTTCATAGAGGACCCATTAGAAACTGAATTGAAACTAACAGATGAGATAGAGAAATTTGGCAAGGTGGCAGGTTTAAAAATTAATAGACATAAGACCAAAATACTAACGAAAAATCTAACAGCAAAACAAATAGAAGAATTGGAAAAACAATTAGGATTACAAGTAGTTAAGAAGATAAAATATTTAGGTATTAATTTGACAACTAGGAGGGTATGGGAAAATAATTACAGATTAACAAAAGCAGTAACATATAAGGAGAACCATTACAAGATGTGGTACAGATGGTATTCAGCCCCTGTGAGATTGGTGAGGATGTATGCAAATCTTAATCCAATGTGCTGGAAATGCAAGCAAGCACAGGGAACCTTTTATCATGTCTGGTGGCTTTGCCCAAAAATTAAGAAATATTGGATAAAAATTAAAATTTGGATAACAGAAATAATTGAGAAAGATATTGAACTAAAACCAGAAATTTTTTTGTTAGGAATGCTTAATCAAACCATTAGAAAGGAAATAAAATATATAACATTACATATAATAACGGCGGCGAGATTAAATCAATCTGGAAAACAGATCAATTGCCAACGGAACAACAAATGATCCAAAATATATATATATGCGCAGAAATGGATAGATTAACTTTAAAATTAAAAGATAAGGAAGATTCACAGTATTTTAAGGTATGGGACAGGAGGTACGAATGGATAAATCAATGGAAAAGAAAGTAAAGTCAAAATTTAGTACGAAATTACAGTAAAAGAGATAATTATACACTGTCATTAAGATGAAAGAAGAAAAAAGGCTATTGTGCAGTTGTACTTATATACACTACGTATATTTAGTTTGTTTGTTATGTTTGTTTGTTAGTATTGTAGATTGTATTTTTAAGGTTTCAAATGTTTTGTATAATTTTAGCTTTTTAAATTTAATAAAGTTTGTTTTTTTAAAAAAAGGAAAGATGCCATTACAAAGATTAATCAAGTGCCCGTTACTCAACGCAGAGTGGATCATGTGTGCAGAATTTTAACCGAAGAAGAGGCATTTATGCTGGCCACTCCACATTTGAAAGGATCATTTGCATCAAGAGCTCCAGCGAGGCGTCCCTTCTGAGGAAGAGCCTACATTCCAAGGATACCAAGATGTTACATCTGTAATCGTGTGGGACATGCCACCCGGGATTGTCCCCAACAATTTTCACTTGTCTAGAGTATTAAAATTCCACGTCCATCAACTCGAAAAAGCAAGTTATATAGTTAAAAATGGAGATATTGTTCCTGAAACCATGTTAATTGGTGGTGTTTATTACATAAAACCAAAATCTAAACCCCAGGCACAGGCAAGTATACAGACTCCAAAAGATGAGAGCACAGGCCCAGAGAGAGATGTTGCAGTGAGAGATCCTGTTGCTTCTCCAAAGGCTCCTAAAGCCAATGAAAAGAAAATTAAGAAACAGGTTGCTCAGAGCAAGCCTGAGGTTCCTCATAAAACTGTTAATGTTGAAAATTCACTAACTGGTAAACCTTTGCATTACAGGTGTATCCATAAGTGGCATAGAAGATTGGGGCATGCCAGTTTTCTTAGGCATGTTCTTAGGAAAGTGCCAGAGTTCGCAAAAGGTTTGGATCTAAAGGAGTGTAAGGTGTTTTTGGATTGTGCTGTCTGCAAAAAGGCCAAATCCAAAGCAGCAGCCATTTCAAAACGTGCTACATGCTTTGCATTATCAGATCAAAAAGATCTGATAATACATATGAGATAGTTCTTCTTTATGCTGATGATATTGTTTATATTGGTCCAAATAAGCAGATGAGTGAGAATTTTGCAAAAGCTTTGCAGAGATATTTCACACTGAAATCTTTAGGTCATGTTAATACTTATTTAGGTGTTCAGATTGTCAAAACACTGAAGGGGTTTAGTCTTTCACAAGAGGAAAAAATTGAACAAATCTTGCATCATTGCAACATGAAAGATGCTAATACATGATGCATACCCATGTAAACAGATTTTCACAACTTAGCACATGAATCAAGTCCTGAATTTGAGGACCAAACACTTTATCATTCAGTTATTGGGTCACTGTTGTATATTAGTAGTTGGACTAGACCCGGCATTGCACTTAGTGTTAATCTCTTGTCATGACATGCAGGTAAGGCAAAACAGTTTCATTGGACATGTGTGTCAGCCTCCACTTTTCTCTGCTTTGGCTGCCATAGTAAAGGAGGGGGAGGGGAGTATCTAGCCAGGCTATATATGCTAGCCAGGAAAACGAAACTGATTCTTAAGACTTATTGTTGAACCTTTGAACCTGCTATCAGGACAGTGGTAGGGGATGCTTTCTATCTGTAACTTTCGTGCATTTTGCCTTAGATCCTGCTTTCCTTTGGTTGCATTCACTTCATATCTAGTAAAAGTACCATACTTTATTCTTTAATGGAGTCTGGGTCATCCTTTCCTGGATTTTGAAGGAAGCATACCTGACATTAAGCAGGATCTCACTCTCAGCCATCCCGGACAAACACTGAGGGGGCTGAAAATCACAGGATGTCTGATCAAGAAGGTGATTTTGATCAGATGGGAGCATTTGGCTCAGCAATGACTTCATGCCAACAGGAGGAAGAGGCTGCGGTGTGGATGGAGAATTTACAACTGAGAGAGGAGCCAGACAAAGCCAGATGGTCGAGGGGAGTAGGAAGGTTGCGGGACCTGGCAAGGACCCCCTACAGAGTAACCAGCTCCAGACCCTGTAGGGGGGAGGCCGTGTGGCTGCAAGAGCAAAAAGAAAGCCTCATGATGGTTCAAGCAATGCAACTCCTCCACAATGTTGAAGAAAGCCGGAAAAACCATGAATTTTATGCACCCCTTGCAGGGAAGGGAGGGGAATATTCCAAAGTGAATCTAGAGGAGGGTGCTTTTGGGGGAGAGGAAGAGGGAGCTGGCAAAGATACCTCTCAGGCTTCGGGTGGCCAAGTGAGGGATGCAGCAGCCCAGGGACCCCCAGCCTTGCAGGCCCCACCCCACAGACGCAAGAAACCAAAAATTCCCCCCCCCCAAGCGGAAAATATGGAGGAGATCCAAAAATCCTGGGGCTCTTCTTAACCCAAGTGTGGAATCACATGCAGGACTGGGGGGAGGACTATCTATCAGATGCAGCTCGAGTGAGATGTGTCACTAGCACCTTAGGGGAAGTGGCAGCTGAATGGATGGTGGTCCTCCACAATAACAATTCCCCTCTGCTGTGAAACTACAACCTGTTAATGGGAGCTCTCAGGAGGCGGTTTGAAGACCACCCAGTTGAGCGGAAGGCAAGACTCCAAATGAAGGGCATCCAACAGGGCCAGAGATCGGTAGCAGAATACACCCAAGAATTTCACAAGCTGGCACCTTTCATGACAGGGTGCTCTGAAGCAGCTCTGCTGGAGAGCTTCAAAGATGGACTTAATGAAGAAGTCCACAAGGACTGTAGAGCACGGGGGGTCCCCGAAGATTTGCAGAGTTGGTACATAGTAGCTGAGGGCGTGGAAATCGAGATAACCCAAAGCTGACTCTGAGGAGACCATGCAGGGGAGCCTTCATCCTCCTACTACTGCAAAGAAGTCCCAAAGATGGCTGGAAGGAGGGCGGAGTCCAAGCTGAAGACCTTCACATGCTTCAAGTGTGGCAAGGAAGGTCACTGGGCCGCTAAGTGTTTCTCCAAGCCAGTGCCAAAACCTACCGACAGAGGGCCTAAGAAGACAGACAAAGTGCCCATGAAAGTTCGTGAAACTGTGCTGGAAGGGGAAGTCGTTGAGTTCACACCCCGGACCAAGGGTGAATTGCAAACTCCAACCAATGCGGACGACAGCGAGACTGACTCCGACTCCGATGATCTGGTGAGTCACACTGAGGGCCCCATGCTCATCCCCATAGAATTAAGGGTGCCATCCACAGAGGCCGACACACAGTTGCCAGCCCTATTAGACTCTGGGTGCACCAGATGCATAATCAACCCAAAGGTAGTAGAGAAGGTGGGCCTGAGACTAAAAACATTAAAAAGCCCCATTGCATTTTGTCAACTAGATGGATCGATGGCAGGAGGGGGCCCAACCAATTTTGTAACTGAACCCATTGAAATGCAATTAGGGGATCACATAGAGACTCTCAGTTTTATTGTGGCCCCTAGCATGGAACAATCCCTTATACTTGGTCTGCCCTGGCTACGTAAATGGAACCCGCGAGTCAACTGGAAGATAGGGGTCTTGCACATTCATGCTAGGAATCTGCCACTAGAGAGGGAAGAACCCCCCCCCCCTTGAGGACAGAGAGGAGCACAAAGAGGTGGAGATGGCAATAGACCACATTGAAGGGGAGGAGAAAATTCCAAAGGAGTATTGGGATCTCCGTGAAGTTTTAGCGAAAGGACCTCAGATGTGCTACCCCCCCCCCCACACACACACACAGAGCTATGGACTGTACCATTGAGCTACTTCCTGGGGTAAAGCTCCCTAAGCCAAAAATTTACCCAATGACCCATGAGCTGGGGGAATTACGAAAATTCATTGACAGAAATCTAGAACGGGGCTTCATCCAACCAGCTAGGCCACAGGTGGCAGTGCCAGTACTGTTCCGGGAAAAGAAAGATGGCTCCTTTCGTTTAGTAGTTGATTATAGAAATCTCAATGCCATTTGCATGGAAAATGTCTACCCCCTACCCCTCATGAAGGACATGTTAGCCCACCTATGGAAGGGAAAAGTCATCACCAAACTTGGCTTACGGGAGGCTTACTACAGAGTGCGAATTAAGGAGGGGGATGAATGGAAAACAGCATTAAACTGCCCACTGGGATGTTTCCAGTTTCGAGTACTCCCTTTTGGACTACAAGGAGCCCCTGCGGTGTTCATGCAATTGATCAACAAAGTTCTGCATGAGCATTTGTACAAGGGGATGTTGGTTTATTTGGATGACATTGTTATCTACTCTGAGAACATGGACGACCACGTGAAATTGGTGCGCACTGTTCTGAAAAAACTCAGGGTTGCTGAACTGTATGCCAAGCTTTACAAGTGTGAATTCCACCAAAGCAAAATTGACTATCTTGGATATCGCATCTCACATGAGGGAATAGAAATGGACCCTGGAAAGGTTTGAGCGGTATTAGAATGGACTGCGCCATGCACCCACAAGCAATTACAGAGTTTCTTGGGGTTTGTTAACTTTTATCGGCAGTTCATCCCTCATTCGCCAAAATTGCACTGCCAATAACAAATCTCCTGAAAACAAAGGGTGAAGTAAAACCAAAATCCTCCCGAGCTCTTGAATGGACTATGGACTGTCAGGCGGCATTCGAAAACTTGAAACAGTTGTTTGCTGCTGATCCAGTCCTCAAACATCCAGACATGGAAGAACCTTTTGTAGTACAGGCAGACGCTAGCGACGTAGCAGGAGGGGTCATACTTCTGCAAAAGAATGCAGAGGAAAAATTACAGGCCTGTGCCTATACATCCCGGAAATTGTCAGAGACTGAAAGAAGGTGGGCCATATGGGAGAAAGAAGCCTTTGCTGTTCGCTGGGCACTTCTAATATGGAGACAATTCCTTGAGGGGGCTAAGCATCCTTTTGAAGTGTGGACTGATCATAAAAACCTGGAGGCTTTGAAAACCCCACGTAAGTTGTCACCAAAGCAAGTTCGCTGGGCCCAGCACTTCAACCATTTTAATTTCACCTTGCGCTACCTCCCTGGTGGGAAGAACTTCCTGGCAGATGCTCTGTCCAGATTGCCTCAATACAACAGTACCAAGGAGGAAGTTGTTCGCCCGATCGTCCCTTCGACCCAACTGGCGGCACCAGTGACTACCAGAGCACAAGCGAAGAGCGACCCAAACCTCTAAGACGATTTGCTTCAGAGACTACAAGAGGCTTTAAAATCCAACGAGTGGTTCAGAGCCCACTCAAATGAATGTACACTTTGTGATGGACTAGCTTGGATTGGATCCAAAATCTATGTTCCTGCCAGCCTGAGAGCAACAGTTTTGCAGCACGCTCATGACGCCAAGGCGGCAGGACATTTTGGATTTGTCAAGACTTTACATCTTGTTAAAAGACAATTCTGGTGGCCTGCACTCAAAAAGGACACAGAGCATATGTAGCGAGATGTCCAGTGTGTGCCTCAGCTAAGAGACCTCCAGGGAAGCCACCTGGTCTACTTCAGAGTGTAGCCAGACCCAATGCCCCTTGGAAGGAGATATCCATAGATTTTATCACAGACCTGCCAGATAGTGGGGGGTGCACAGTCATATGGGCAGTGACCGACCTGTTTTCCAAACAAGTGCATTTTATCCCATGTCCTAAAATCCCTTCAGCGAAAACCCTTGCTAAAATGTTTATTCAACATGTGTATAGGTTACATGGGGCTCTGAAATGTATAATCTCAGACAGGGGGGTACAATTCACCTCTAACTTTTGGAAAGAGTTCCTGATGCTGATAGGCTCCGCCCAAGGGTTAAGCTCAGCCCACCACCCCCAGACAAATGGGGCTTGTGAGAGAACCAATTCCATATTAGAACAGTATCTGAGATGTTATATAAATTATCAGCAAGATAATCGGGTGGATTTATTGCCATTTGCAGAAGTGGCATATAATAACTCCAAACATAGCAGTACAGGGTTCACTCCATTCAAAGTGGCTTCTGGTCAGGAGTTTGTGCCCATCATAGAGCTACCTCAAAATAACCCATAGAATCCTTCTTTGATTGATTGGATCGAACAATTACGAGGGACTTGGGCAGTAACCCGAAAAGCACTAGATGAAGCCCACCAAGCTCATAAAACCCAAACCGACAAAAAGAGGTGCCCCGCACATGCTTATAAAGTGGGGGACATGGTTTATCTTTCTACCAAATATTTACAAACCCCTCAAAAATCAAAGAAGCTTGGGCCCAAGTATGTGGGGCCTTTCCCCATTACTCAAATCATTAACCCAGTTAGGGTTGAATTGGAATTACCAAAGAATTTGCAATGAATTCATCCCGTGCTTCATGTTAGTTTACTGAAACCAGAACATTCGTCCCCTTTACGTCCGGCTCAAGAACCTCCTCCTGTTCCCATACTTATTGAAGGGGAATAACATTTTGAGGTTAAGAAGATTTTGGATTCTAGGAAACATCATGGTAAAGTGCAGTATCTGGTAGCCTGGAAACATTTCCCGTTATCACAGGCTGAATGGATGAGCAAATGTGATCTTTGGGCCCCTAAGAAAGTGCAATTGTTTCACACCAAATATCCTGATAAACCTTAGATAGTAACGTAATTATTTTGTTTGTGGTATTACCTCCTTTCTCTCTCTTTCAGGACTAGAAGTTCTTCTCTTCTGAAGGGGGGGGCCAAATGTCAGCCTCCGCTTTTCTCTGCTTTGGCAGCCATAGTAAAAAAGGGAGGGGGGTATCTAGCCGGGCTATGTATGCTAGCCAGGAAAACGAAACTGATTCTTAAGACTTATTGCTGAACCTTTGAACCTGCTATTGGGTCAATGGCCACCGCATTCCTGATTGATGACACTGCCAGACATGTTCTCCCATCTGACCTCCGGGAGACCTTTGGATTGGATGATTTACGGTTGGAGGGGATGCTTTCTATCTGTAACTTTCGCACGTTTTGCCTTAGATCCTGCTTTCTTTTGGTTGTGTTCACTTCATATCTAGTAAAAGTACCATACTTTATTCTTTAATGGAGTCTGGGTCATCCTTTCCTGGATTTTGAAGGAAGCATACCTGACTTTAAACAATATTGAAATACCTAAAACACACTAAACATATGAGGTTATTGTTAGAACCAAGACATACTGATCATGCAGAATTATGTTGTTATGCTGATTCTGACTGGGCGAGTGATAAGAAATCACCTAAAAGTACTTCAGATTATATGATGTTCTTAAATGGATGTCCTGTTTACTGGTATGTGCGAAAACAGAATTTTGTTTCTTGTTCATCTACTGAGGCTGAATATACTTGTTTCAGATGCATGTAATTCTCTAACGTGGTTTGATGCTTTAGTCACAGATATCTGGACACACCCGATTTGACCGATCACCGTGATGGAAGACAATGAATCTGTGGTTTATATTTCTGATTCACATTTCATGGGTTCTAGGTCCAGACACATTGACATGCGTTATAAAAATATCAAACAATTAGTGAAACAAGGTTTTGTAAAATTGCAGTATGTGTCTACACATGATCAGATTGCTGATATGCTGAACAAACCGCTTCCAGCAGCTCAGCATGAGTATCTGCATAAGAAGATGTGCCTTAATTGATGGCTATACTTGATGTCTGCTCAACTGACAAAGAAGGAGTTGTTACTGCATTATTTGTATTTGCCAGCTGAGCTTCCATTCTGAACAATACGGTAGCTTGCCAGAGAACTTTATCTTTGAAGATAAGACTGTCTTGTGATTTTTGAACTACTGCGCATGTCCACATTCTTTCTTTTCTAACTTCCTGACTTCTCCCATTGTCCGTCTGTGTGATAAACTACCGGTAACATGTAGTTAGTTAGGCGTTTTTTTACTTTTAAAATAAAATGTTTCTTAGAAGAATACATTCGGGTTTTCTTTCTTTGAGAGTATACAAGATCCATTTACCTCTAATTAATTACAGTTTCCCCGGGGGGGATGAGGCTGATTCATGCTTCAACAAGCATGTTAATAATAATATAGGAAATACTAATGCTCTTACGGTCATTTCAAAAAATCCTTTCTTAGTGAGCACCTAGAAGCCAAGAGGAACATACATGGCAAATTTCAACTTTGGAGACTTTACGGTTCTGGAGATTTTGTGATGATGAGTGAGTAGTATTTTGCTTTTATATATAGATTTGTAATCCACAAAAAGTAAAGGGTAAAGTTATCAATTGTAATCCAAGAGAAAAAGAAAAAGAAAGAAATATAGATTATAATCCAAAGGTTATCCAGATTTTAACCTCATCACATTCACTTCTTTAAGCTACACTTCGACAGTGAATGCTTCGTTTTCTCTCAGAAGAAAAGTATCTCTTTCAAAGTGTGGTTGCAGATCCCATTTAAATTACTCAGTTTGTTAACAGTTAATAACTTCTGGCTAAAAGAGTGAAGCAATTCTTCTAAAAACTCCATTGTGCCTGAAATCATGTATGAAATGATAATAACTTTATGTCTTCTATGCTACTTCCATCTATAGTGACTACAGTCATCAGGTGATAAACATGGATGTTTGCTCCAACCAGAAGCTAGACTGTCATATCATATACATGATGGTGAACCTATGGCACGGGTATCAGAAGTGGCACACAGAGCCATATCTCTGGGCATGCCAACCGTCGCCCGTTGCTCTTCCAGTTTCTGGCAAGCATATGTGCGCCAACCAGCTGGTCTTCACATGCGCATGCATGCCAGTAACCGGAAGACCAGGTGACCAGTGTGCATGCACATGCTGGAAAATGGAAGCTCAGCTTCCTAGTGTGTGCATGTGTGCTGGGGAACTGCTCTTCTGGTTTCCAGAGCTCCCGCACTAACATGCATACGCTCCTTTTTTGGCACTCAGTGCTGAAAAGGTTTGCCAACACTGATATAAACCATGTGTTCACACATAAAAACTTTGAGGTTAACTGCTCCAAATCAGTCAATAGCCCCAAGATTAAAAATAGTTTTTTTTTATTGAAAAAGTTTTACAATACCATTTTAACCCCACGTTTTCCCCCCTCCCCCCCTTTCCCCCCAACCCTCCCACCCCTGACTTCCGTTACATGCAAAACATAAGTATATATCAATCATTATTAAACATTAGATATAGGTGAGATCCACAATATATATCATAAGTTTTAGCAAAAGTAAGATAAATCCAAAATTCTCTACTAATAAGAAAAGAACTTAAACAAATAAAATTTATAAATGCCCCATTAAACCTAACTCAAACATAAAATTTTTCCCTTCTTTTTGTTCAAGACAGCAGTACAACCAAAATATATAAGTTTATATCAAGTTAATAATTATCTAGACAACAATATAATATATATATTTAACATAGTAATAACAATAAAAATAATTCTATATTTCTTCAACCTCTATCAAAAAGCTAACTGAAGATTCTTAATTTGATATTTATTCTGCACATAATCAACCCACTTTTTCTAAATATCAATATAGTAAATATAGTAAAACTAATTATCTATATTAATTAACCATCAACTAGTCCCTATATCATCAATCAAATACTAACTGATACTTCTTAGTTTGATATTTATTCTGCACGTAGTCCACCCATTTCTTCCAGTCCCGAACAAAAATTTCATGGGTCCTATCTTTTAAATATGCAGAAATCTTTGCCATTTCCGCAAAATTAGCCATCTTCAAAGTCCATTCTTCTATAGTAGGTACACTATCTTTTTTCCAATATTGTCCAATCAGTAACCTAGCTGCAGTAATCATGTATAAAATCAATCTTGTTTCACTCGGTGAGCAATCCTTAACTATACCCAACAAAAACAATTGCGGAGAAAATTGAAGCTTCTTTTTCAAAACATTCTGCATAACCCACCAGAGTTTAATCCAAAAAGCTTTCACTTTTCTACAAGTCCACCAGATATGAAAGTATGTAGCATCCAAACAATCACACCTCCAACATTTGGGTTGAACATTTGGATACATACATGATAATTTCTTAGGATCTAAATGCCATCTATAAAACATCTTATAAAAGTTTTCCCTCAAATTCTGTGCCTGTGTAAATTTAACATTCTGGACCCAGATCTTTTCCCATGTTTCTAACATCACTGGTTCTGCAAAATTTTGTGCCCTTTTTATCATACAATCCTTAACTAATTCACTCTCTGAATCTCTTTCTAGCAATAAATTATACACCTTCTTAATATGCATCGGCCCTTTCTGTTTCATCTGTATCACCAAATCTTCTTCATGTAGCATTAATCCAATTTTCTGATCTTCTCTCCATCTCGATTGAAGTTGAGAATACTGCAACCAAGTTAAATTCTTCCCATCTTCCAACAGAGTTTTAAAGGATTTCAAGTTCCATCTACCCCCATCATTAAAAAGCATCTCTTTGTATAAAATCCCCCCGAGTGACTTTATATTTGGCATAATCTGCCCAAGATCCAACCACAAAGGTATTTTGTAATCCAATTGAAACTGGTGCTTCTTCCAAACTCTCATCAACGCCTGTCTCAATATATGACTTTTAAAAACATTATCCAACTTGTCTTCATAAAACAAATATGCATGCCAACCAAAATCCAAATCGTGGCCTTCTAAATTCAGAATGTCATTTTTCGTTATTCCAAACCAATCACCCAGTTGTGTCAACACTGCAGCTTCGTAATATAAATGTAGGTTTGGAACTTTAAGGCCACCTCTTTCACGAACATCTTGCATAATTTTAAACTTAACTCTTGGTTTTTTCTCATTCCAAATAAATTTGTTTAGACCTGACTGCCATTCAGCCAATGTTTTATCACTTTTAAGCACTGGAATTATTTGAAACAAAAACAGAAATCTAGGTAGAACGTTCATCTTAACTGCTGCTATTCTTCCAAGTAAAGATAGTTGCAGTTTCTTCCATATTTCAAGGTCCTTTTGAATCTTGTGCCACAAAACCTCATAATTATTTTGAAAAAGTTTTATGTTCAACGCTGCAACCTGGACTCCTAGATATTTCACCTTTGTAGCTATTTCAAAACCTGCCACCCTTTCCAGTTCAGTCCTTTGTGGTTCCGACATGTTCTTAACTATCATCTTAGTCTTTTTCTGGTTTAGTCTAAAACCTGAGACCAAACCATACTCGTCAATAGTTTTTTTTCATCTGGATGATTGATTCCAAAGGTCGTGTTAGGGTTACAACCAGATCATCTGCGAATGCTTTCGTCCTATAATCTTTTTGCCTTACAACAATTCCTCTCAGTTTATTCGAATCCCGTAAAGAATTCAACAAGACTTCTAAAGTTAAAATAAACAACAATGGAGATAGCGGGCAACCTTGTCTAGTTCCTTTCTGTATATGAAAATTGGTGGTTAAACTTCCGTTAATAACCATTTGTGCTGTCTGTTCTTGATAGATTGCCTCAATTGCTTGTACAAACTGATCTCCAAAATCCATTTTATACAAAGTCTTTACTAGAAAGTCCCAGTTGACTCGATCAAAGGCTTTTTCCACATCCAAAAATACCAGCACCGCAGGGATCTGGATCTGTTTACTCTTCTCAAGATATTCCAATAAATCTATGACTTGCCGTACATTATCCTTCATGTATCTCCCCTCAATAAAACCTGCTTGATCACTATGAATCACCTCTTGAATAACTGGCATCAATCTGTTGGCCAAAACTTTGGCAAAAATTTTGTAATCCGTATTCAGGAGAGATATTGGTCTAAAATTTTCTGGTTTTGAAGAACCGTCTTCCTTTGGTATAAGTGAAATAAAAGCCGTCTTCCAAGAGGGGGGTATTTTACCCCCCCCCCCCATTGTATACTACAAAATAAGTCCTTAAGATGCTCTACCAATTCTGATTGTAAATTCTTATAATATACTGCTGTCAAACCATCCGTCCCAGGAGCTTTAGCTGTTTTCAGTTGTTTAATTGCAAACAAAATCTCTTCAGACGTTATTAAATAATTAAGTCTTTCTCTTTGTTCCGGTGAAATTTTTGTAACTCTCGTCTTTCCAAGATATTCATCAATAAGATCCTCTTGAATATTATCTTTACGATATAAATTAGAATAATAATCTAAAAAAGCTTGATGAATTGACGTCTGTTGAAAGACCTGTTTGCCTTTATGTTCAATAGTATCTATTATACGAGAACTTTGTTTCTTTCTTAAAGTGTATGCTAACCATCTGCCCGGCTTGTTAGCATTGCAAAAGGTATTATGTCTGGCAAATTGCAAATTAGTCGCCGTCTGATCAGCTATCAATATTTGAAATTGGTCTTTCAGAAGTTTTATAGTTTGCTGTAGCTTCTCATCAGTCGGATTTTTTATATGCAATTGTTCTTTTCCCTTTATTTCGGCCTCCAATTCTGTTCTTGTCTTTTGTCGTATTGACCTGTGCTTAGAATTCATATAAATCAGTACACCTCTCATATAAGCCTTACTTGCATCCCAAACAACTTCAATAGGTGTACCTTTATTCAAATTCAGCTGAAAAAATTCCTTCACATGTTTTTTAAGATCATCTATATTCTTCTCATACCTAAATAAATTCTCGTTAAGTCTCCAGGATCTTCTCTCCCTCTTACCAAAGTCCATTTCCATCCATACAGAACTATGATCAGTCAAAGTTCTTGGAAAAATCTTAGTCTTAGTCGTATTAGCAAATAAATCACTAGAAACCAATATGAAGTCAATCCTGGAAAGGGATTTATGTCTATCAGAAAAAAAGGTAAAGTCCTGTTCCTTCGGATGATGAATTCTCCATACATCCTTCAGTTGTAATTCTTCTTTCAATACAAAGAAAGTCTGTGGTAATTTATTCCCCTTCTTAGCCAATGTCTTTTTGTCAAGATTTATATCAATCACTCCATTCCAATCTCCCATAATCAAAAAAGACTTATAATTCCATTGCAATATTTTACTGTGTAATAATTTGTAAAAAGTTTCTTGCTGCTGGTTAGGGGCGTAGATTCCTATCAAAAGCAACTGAACATTCTGTACATTTATTTCAACCGCAATATATCTTCCTTCATCATCCGATTCTACAAGTTTAGCTGGTATTCTTTTAGAAATATACAACACTAATCCATTCCTTTTCGCCAAATTAGAAGAAATAAAATGTGCTCCAAGTTTTGAATTTATCAAATATTTTTGGTCCTGGGTTCTAATATGAGTTTCTTGTAGGCAAACAATCTCGTTTTTGTATTGCTTCAAATAATGAAATATTTTCCTTCTTTTCTGTGGGGAGTTCAAACCATTCACGTTCCACGATAAAAGTCTAACTGCCATCTGAAGATTCACGAAGCTTGCTGAGCACTTGTCTAAGACTTTGTTCAACAACAGAAGTCTTGGGTCTTGCTCCTCCCACTGCTTCGGATTTTTGTAGTGTCCCATTCGTCCCCTTCACTTCTTGTGGCACCTCGGACCTCTGTTGTTTTTGCTTCTCTAATCTCTGCCTTTCTGCTGCACGAGTTATACGTTGGTCTTTTGGTTCTTGCATCAACAATTCAAGGTCCGGATCCACCTCTCTTGTCGCTCTGGAATGTTTTGTTCTGGGCTCTGGGAGGCCAGTAAAAAAATCCTCTGTTAAGCCGCCTTCTGCTCCTAAAACTTCCTCCGTTGCCATTACTTGAAATACCTGTTGTTCTTGTTCCCTTGGGAGTTCTAAAACCCCTTCCTCATAATCCTTGTCTTGAGAGGCTCCTTCAACTGATAACAATGTGGATGAACGTGGTGGTGTTGGAGATCTTTTGAGAATGTTCTGGTAAAAATGTTCTGCTTTTTCCAATGAATTCAGACGGTATCTAACATCCTCATATCTCAAAATAATTCCAGCTGGTGCATCCCATCTGAATGGAATCTGTTGCCTTTTCAATTCATTCACCAGGAAACCATAGTCTCTCCGATCTCTTAACATTTTAGGTGGTAGCTCTTTAAAAACTCCAATTTGATTGCCCTCCACTTGAATACTGGTATGAAAAGAACTTTGCAGAATATTATTTCTCAGCGTTCTGTCAGTAAAATAAATCACAACATCTCTGGGCAAATTCCTCTGTCTCGCTACTCGGGAATTAACCCTGTAAATCTTGTCAATTCTTTTATCAATTAGCTCAGGTTCCATTTTTGAAATTTTGGCCAATATGTCCACACAAGCAGCCCTCAAGTCCTGTCTGTTGTTCTCCCTCAGTCCCCTTAGTCTTATGGCAAACTCCATATTTCGAAATTGTAACATGGTAATTTCATCCTCTATCTTCTGATTCCTCAGATCCACCTTGAAAAATTTCTCCTCTGCATCTTTCTTGTTCTTTTGCACATCTAAGTTTAGATCATCCACTTTTTTTTCAACCACCACCAAAGCATCAGTAAGAGCCGTTACTACTGTAGTTACATTCTGATTCAACTTGTCACTTTTTTCCTTTACAAATTGCTTCATTTCATTTTGATTATTTTCAATCTTCACATTCAAATCTTTAATCTGGTTAGCAAGAGTTGCTGTTAAGTTAGCCATAAAAGCTTTCAAATCCTCATTCCCTCCTCCTTGCATTGAACTCTGAGGCTGAGTTAATGGCTTGGCTGATAACTCCTTTGTCTGGTGAGAAGGGGAATCCCCACCAGTTTTCTTTGAAGCCATGCCTGGGGAACGCCTTAATTTATTAAAAAAAGAAAATCTTCCTCCCTTCCCTAAAATTCCAGTCTTTCTCCCCAGTTTTGCAGGAAGGGGGAACAACCAAAGTTTTCCACTTTAAAATCTTTAAAGTCTTTTTAGATTAAAGCCAGGCAGGCTAAAGCTGTTAATTATCACTTTCACTTTCTACTTTCGTTTCCGCTTTTTAAGCCAAGCGCCATTTTCCGTTCCTTTCACTCCAGATTTTAAACTGCTGCTTCTTTTCCTTTAGCCCTCAGCAGGCTTAAAAACTTTTAGAAAAATTCCCCTTTAAGAAAGATTCTCACCTAAAATTCAAGTCATTGCAGGATCTGTTAATAAAGGATGGGATTACTCCAGTCGTCTCGCTCTGCCACTGACAGAGGTCCCTCGGCGCGCGGAGCTTCAGCGAAGTGGATAGGGAGCCTTCACACAGAGCACCTTCCAGGGCAAAAAAAAAAAAAAACCCTGGAAGTGCTTCTGGGGCTCTACTTGTGCTTCGCCGGCTCTAGCCCCCTCCTAGATCAAAAGGGGGATTTTCCGAGCTGCTCAACAGCTGTTGTGCGGCTCTAACGGGCGTCGAAGCCGGCAGCTACACAGGAGCCGCCCGGCGACGACGAAGTCCCCAAAAAAAAACAGTTTTTTTAAACTGAATTATCATGAGTTCAAATGTGCTCAAGACATAGAGAATAATTAGTGCTGAACTTTCTTCTAGAGCTCCAAAGAAAGTAATGAAGGTTTGAGGTTTGAGGTCCTGGGCAAATGAGCACATGGGTGAGAGAGAGAGAAAGAGAGAGATTTATACCCTCTCTTGGGCTTTGAGCTTGCTTCCTGTTCCTGTGAAAGAAATGTATTCTGATTGGTTGTCAGACTCCCATGGGGCCATTCAGGGGTAATTTTGTAGGTTGTCTTGAGTCCCAGGCTTGGTTGAATCTTGCTGGGTAATGTAATGAAGGGGCCTTTGGCAATTCCTATTATGACTTAATGGCTTTGTCCTGGTTTGGATCTTGAGTGAGGGCTAATCCTATCACCCTGGAGCTGAAGGTCTTTTGTCTTGTAGATAAACTGGCACCAAAATATCTGCTGGGGCTGAGTTTCTGTGTCCCTTAAGATTTCTATTTCCCTTTTAGGGGAAATATTCTGCCTTTTTAATATTTCCTAGAATATTTCATTCTTCTAGGAGAGGGGTGGGTGCTAACTTTCTACAGTAGTATGGGGATTTGGTAATGGAAATTAAATTTATCTTTGTCAACTATTCAGTTGTGACCCAGATTATTAGAAACCAAAAATCATTATTATATGAGGGCTATTCAGTGTTTTCTATAAAATAAAACACAGGTCCTTTTATCTTCTTTTCATCGTAATCCCTCTCCTCAGTCTACATATTGTGTCTAGCTATAAAACCAGTTGAAACAATATATTACAATTTTGATATACTGGACATCTTTTCAAGATTTTTTCCAGACTTTAAGATTTAAAATAGATTTTAGGGCCCTTTTATTTGAATTTTGATATTGTCCTATTTCTCAAAAATGTACAATTATTCTGCATACCAATTGATAAAGAATGTTGATTCTCCTCTCTATCTTTCTTTAGATGAACTAATTACAGTGGTGGGATTCAGCCAGTTCGCACCACTTCGGGAGAACCGGTTGTTAACTTTCTGTGCAGTTTGGTGAACTGGTTGTTGGAAGAAATCATTAGGGCAGAGAACTGGTTGTTAAATTACTTGAATCCCACCACTGATTAATTACCATAAAAACTTTTTTGTCACAAAATATTTATATGTTGAGATGAACTGTGTGAGATCAACCTGAATACTTTTAAGTCTGAAAAATGAATCTGAAGCCAGCCTGTTCTATCAGGATTTCCCCTACCCACTAGACATAAATATCTGTCTCAAATAAAGCAATTCATTTGAACTTTTAAAAGTTGCTTTCTTTGTTTTCATATACTCAAATACATAGCTTATCACAAAGAACAAAACTTACTTATCCTTTTGACATATTTACCAAAAGCTTTATAAACTTAGGCTTCTAATGCAATCAAATTGCAGAATAAGATCTGTGGGAAAAGCTGCTGAAATTTTGTTTTATAAACAATTGTAATGAATTTAAGGACATTTCTGCTATCAGAGTCTAAAGTAGCTCCCTTATATTTATGTATATAATACTATGACTGGAAAAGCAACTCAGAAAAGCCAAAACTTAGCATTCAGATTTTTTTCTCAAGCTATTTCCCAAGAACAGGCAATTAAGTCACATGCAAATTCATAATACAACATATGTTTGTAACCCTAGGACAAAGAGGAAGTGAAAAGCAGCAACTTTGAAGAAAAATGTATATGCACACAAATATATGCTACCTGTTTTTTCTTCCAAAATAATTCTGCTGTCTGAGGCAGCAGCTCACAGACTTTTAATATACAGGACATAGTTGAATATAATATGCTATTTTTAGGTTTTTCTCACATAAGATGTACAGTTTCCTTTTGACAAGAAAATCTTTCTTGCTTAGCAAAATTTTTATTCATGTTATCCTCATTATTAATTTGGGCATTAACTTGATTGTAATAGAGCCATCCTAATGAAATAGTAGAAAATTACCAATAATTTTTATTTAATTTACCAGTATGATACAGTAACAAATGATTATCAGTATTTCATTTGTCAAGTAATTTTTGTTGTAGCAAAAGTATGGGACACCTAGCTCTTTGGTATAGAAGTGGCATGGGATGCTGCAATAAGATTCCCACTCCTGATATATTGTTCTTTCTTCAATGATGGAGAAAAAGGCAATGCACAAGCCAGTCTTTTGACATACTTTGAACAGACACAGGTCTGTTCAAAGGCTATGATTCTTGATACTCATGACAAGTGCTTCTAAATCAGGGAATAGTACGGATTCATATATAAGAAATAGAGAGACATGGAATCACATTTTTGTTTAGTCATTGAATGACTTTGGTCCTTATCTTTCAGGCTAATTGTGGGGTGGGTGGATCAGAGTGTATTTCCAGTTTTAAAACATTGGGTAATATCTTATTAAGCTCTCAGAATATGATATATGATATTATTATATGATGTATGATATGATATAATATAATATATATTTACTATACGTAAATCCCTCTTAGTTTCATCCCAATCTGATATATAACCTTGACATTGGAACTCAGAGTTTATCTCTCTCATTGGTTATTGGTACAGAGTAGAGCAATTTATTTATTTATTTATTTATTTATTTATTTATTTATTTATTAATTATATTTCTATACCGCCTTTCTCCCGCAGGACTCAAGGCGGTGTACAGTCAAGAAAAAATAAAATATACATAAACATCATAAAATTGATAATTAAAATTAAAACATAGCCCAAATTTAGCCCAAATTAAATAAAACCCAGAATTAGATACTATTTTAATCATTTCCAGTTAACATGTTTAGCCCCGCCTGATTGAACATCAGGGTCTTGAGGGCACAGCGGAAAGCACTGAGATTAGGGATGTTTCGTATATCAGGGGGCAGTTCATTCCAAAGGGTTGGAGCCCTTACAGAGAAGGCCCTCCTCCTGGGAGTCACCAGTTGGCACAATTTGACTGACAGTACCCTGAGTAGTCCCTCCCTGTAAGAACGAACTGGTCGGTGGGAGACTATTGGTGGCAAAAGACGGTCTCGTAAGTACCCAGGTCCTAAGCCATGGAGCGTTTTAAAGGTGATAACTAACATCTTGAATCGCACCCGGAAGACCATTGGGAGCCAGTGCAGCTCGCGTAGGAGAGGTGTTACATGGGCGCAACGAGATGCGCCCTTAATCACCCGCGCAGCTACATTCTGGACCAGTTGGAGCCTCCGGGTGCTTTTCAAGGGGAGCCCCATGTAGAGAGCATTGCAGTAGTCCATACGGGAGGTGACTAGGGCATGAGTGACTGTGCGCAAGGCATCCCGATTCAGAAAGGGACGCAACTGGTGTATCAGGCGAACCTGATAAAAGGCCCCCCTGGCCATGGCCGTCAAATGGTCTTCTAAACATAGCCGTGAGTCCAGGAGGACACCCATCTTGAAATCATACAATGATAGGTATCTGATATTTCAACACTCAATGTCTTACTCATCCTTCACAAAATTCAATGGAAGAAATTTTGGTGAGAGTGAAATTGTTACTTTGGTTTATCAAGTGGGAGTTCCTTGTATTGAGCAAATGTTATATGAGTAAAATAAAATAAAAAATAAAGGTTTTGTTGACAGACATAAGATATATTTGCATACACCTGTTGACAATATAAGCTGCCTTGGCTCACCAATTACCTTGGTGGATTTAATGTATGTGAATGATGTGAATGGTATAGGGTCAGCTATATGAACACTGGAGGACCCTCTTTATTCACATTATTATAAGAAAGAAATATGCTTGTTTGGAGATTTCACCAAGTCAGCTAAATTCCAGTTTTGTTAATACATAACTTCTGAGAGACCAAAGCTGTCACGGTCGGAAGGAAATTCATATGAAGCGGCCATTAACCTATGCACCAATAATCACAAAATTAATAAAGGATGTTTAGGTAAGATTATCTCATGTACTATAAATTAATGTAGGAATTTAGTAATTAAAAAGTGTCAATTATAATGTATGTTAACCATATATGGAAAACTGCTGTGCTAGCAAAATCCTTTGTCTTCAATATGTATAAAAACAGTTGTATTAGAACTCTTCCTTGTTCAGAATTGCAGATACAAATCTGGTTCTGAAACTGTGCAATAAACTGTCTCTGGCTGACCTAGGAATGTTGTTCAGTCTTCTCTTTCTATAACATTTTCTGGCGACTTGCACAAAGGGACTGAGGAACATAGACCATTGATCTGCCTGACGGCTGCCCCAGCAAAAACCGACGCCTTCCCAAGGAAAGTTCATCGGCCGGCCATTAGGACTCCTTTGAAGTCTACGGAATCTTTTGGTGGGGAAGTGCCATGAACCCACTGGAGAAGCAGACCAGTCAAGGATCCTCGAGGTCAGCCAGGCCCAGAGTTGTCAACAAAAGTCCTGCAGGCAAGTATATGTAAATTGTGTAGCAATCAGGAGTTCAAGTCTCCTGTTGGGAGTTCAAGTCTCCCTGTTAGAGGAGTTCAAGTCTCCTGTTGGGAGTTCGAGTCTCCCTGTTAGGATGGAATTTGTAAGAGTGTATTTGATGAAAGAGAAAAGTAGGACCAACAGAAAGATAGTGATGTGCATCTATAATGATTGGTTTGCATGAAATGGGATTTTTGCATGTGAAATTGGTGTACACAAGCAGTTTGATTGCAGTGCAAATGTGAGAGTGTTGAGGGTAAAAGTTGGTGTGAATGCGCTTTGATTCCCTTTCGTATAAAGAAACAGTAAGTTGCAAGGTTTTGTTGTTGCTGCTGTTGTTAAGTAAGCAGAAATTTGTGGAAAATGTCTGGGAGTTGTTGAGGCTAGAGAGAAATGCAGAGAGTGTTATTCTGTTGAAAGAATGCTGAGTGAAGGGGGGAGTGAGGCTTTTCTGCTTGTTTTAACCATTTTTTCCTTTCTCTTAGCCTGTCTTCCCATTGTCATCTATTTTTATATCTATCCTCACATTGGTTAATTATGTAATATTACAGTTGTTTAATACAAATTCAACATTTTAATATAAATCAATTAGTTATATAACTATCTTTTTTGTATATTAATCAATATGAACATGAATATTCCAATTATTTTCATTAAATCCAATTTCTTACAAATCAATTAATTATATTTACCAATAATAATAAACCAAATAATTTCCCCCATATATTCCTCCAGACCACAACTTAACCATTTCTGCTTTCAATACAATATACAGTTAATAGTATTTCAATTACTACAATTCCCTAGTTAAATAGAGCTTTTTTTCTTTTGTGTTTTAAAATCTTGAACTCTCCTCTTTTGCCCTAAATTTCCCATTGTTTGCAGTTTTGCACCTACCTTTTTTGATGAGGAAAAAGAAAAAGAAATCTCTCTCTGCCTCATTTTGTCATGTGCAGCAAAGACCCTGCTTTACTTTCAGTTTCGTTTTTTCAGCATAGCTAAGGGGGGGAAATCTGCTCCACTCTCAGCTAGCAACAGAGCTAGCTGAGCAAAACACTCATCAGCTAGCAACAGAGCCCTGAGCAAAACAGCTGAGAGCAAATCAGCTGAGAGTCGGGAGGCCGATATAATCAACCTATGCTGAAGCTGAAAGGGGCTGTTTTTTCTATTTTTGCAGGCACCGGTCTACTCATTTGTTTTCTTTTAACACTGATCAGCTGTAGGGTGGCCCTTTGAAGCCCTGCGGCAAGAGTTTAAACAGTTTTTTTCCCTCTAGCCATCAGCTGGGACTCAGAGGCAGCAATAGATTGGGAGTGGGTGGGGCAAGTGAACGGTGACTGGCAGGGAACCGGTTCGGGGGCGTGGCCAGCCAATCTTATTACCGGTTCTCCGAACTATTAAATTTTTTTACTACTGGTTCTTGCGATCAGGTGCGAACCGGGAGCAACCCACATCTGATTCAGGTGTTAACTTTACAAAATTAGACACATTGGAGGTAGAAGCCCATTTGGGGTAATGGTTACAGGCAGCAGACTAAAAACAACCAGACTGTGAGTTCTAGTTCCATCGTAGGCCAAAAGCCAGCTGGATAACTTGGGGCCAGTCAGTTTTTCTCTTACCCTGCGGAAGACAGCTCTGAGAGACTGCTTCCAAAAATCTTCCCAAGAAAATTACAGTACAGTATTATTGGGGAAAATATCCATCTGGTTCAGTTGCAAGCCAGGAAAAAGGCACTGGAGACGAAATGGAAGCTAGAGGCTCATTGGAAAGAGGGTCCATTTATTGATGAATAGAAGCACGTGTTTATGGTTCTGGTGCAGCTGGCCACATAGAGTTGAGAGTGAGGGGTACATATACCTTCTCTTGGGCTTTGCACTTGAGCTTCCTGTTCCAGTGCAAGAAAATATTTTTTATTGGCTGTTGTCAGACTCCCATGGGGCCATGTGGGGCAATGGTGGGTTTCAATTTTTTTTCTACTGGTTCTATGTGTGTGGCTTGGTGGGTGTGGCATGGCTTGGTGGGCATGGCTTGGTGGGCATGGCAGGGGAAGGATACTGTAAAATCTCCATTCCCTTCCCAATCGAGGGGAAGATTACTGCAAAATCCCCATTTCCTCCCAATCAGCTGGGACTTGGGAGGCAGAGAATAGATGGGGGCATGGCCCGTCAGATGTTCTATTACCAGTTTTCTGAATTACTCAAAATTTCCACTACCAGTTTTCCAAAGCTGATCAAAACCTGCTGAAACCCACCTCTCATTGTTGTGGCCTGCCAGCAGCCTGCGCAGATCGAGGCTGATCTTGACAATGAGGAGGCTGGTGTGGGGTCGTGCCAGCAGCCTGCGCAGCCGGTGATCGCATCGGACAGCAAGGAGGCTGAAGAGGATGTGGTGCCAGAGGCAGAGACTCAGCCTGGGCCTTCAGAACCTCCAGAGGTTCTTCCAAGTGGAGAGAGCGAAGTGGAGAAGCCTCTCCTCAACGCAATACTCAGGGCTGCCAAAAAGCAGGAGTGGCTACTCAGGAGGAGGAGGCCTCCTCGAGAATAAGGTTTGAGGATAATTGGCCACTCCCTTAGCCAATTTAAGTCACACGCAGTTAGTAATTTCTTGCTGGAAACAACATGTAATTATTAAAGACCATTTTTGAAGAGTGAGTGTCTTATCGCATCTTGTCTTCTGGGCTGGTTGCCAACCTTTGCTGGACTTTGTTTATTCTTGGTACATTATAACTTAGATAAGGACCATTGGTGTGTGTCACAATTCTTGGGAATCCGGAGCTGGGGCAGAACACTCATGTGGGGTCATGTTTGTCTGAGACAAGTTTGGTTGAAGTTTGCTGTGTTATGCAATGTCCTTAGAAGATTGTGCAATGCAGTGAGCTCTGCTGCTAGATAATCCTATTATGTCCTGGAGGATCATGTCTTAATCCCATCATCCTGGAGCTGAAGGTCTTTTGTCTTATACATAGGCTGGCCCAGTCCTGCTGGGGCTGTAAGAAAGTCTTGGGGGCTTCTTTCTGTTTTTAAAAAGTTGACTCAGCCTTCCATCCTTCCAAGGTAGGTAAAATGAGGACCCAGATTGTGGGGGCAATAAAATGACTTTGTATAAAAAATAACACCACTTGGGGGGGCCCGAAAGCCCTACTAAGCAGGTATATACAAAAGTATGAAGGCTATTGCTTAACACATTGTAAGCCACCCTGAGTCTCCAGAGAAGGGCATCATATAAATCGAACCAATAAATAAATAAACAAACAAACAAACAAACAAACAAATAAATGTTTCTCCTTTAGGGGAATATAATATTCTGGCTTTTTTAATATTTCTCAAAATATTTCATTCTTCTAGGAGGGGCGTAGCCCCCCACAATAAGATGGAATAAAGAAATATCAAATTAAATCAAATACTTCTTATGGTCATAGACTAGAATAAGCAAGGTGGGGTACAGTCATTAAAAAGCATCAAGAACACATTAAATTAAAATCTATATAAATTGATGCAGATGATATAAAATAAATGCTAGAAGAGAATCTAAAGAATTAGAATTTAAACTAGAATTCAAAATTTATACATTGATGATAACAGTTGTATAATAAACATAAATTAGAAACAAAAGTATGTGTAAAAAGCAAGAATCCAAAAGAGATAAGAACATTAGATGAGTGTAAGGGAACATAAAAAGTTAGTATGTGAGAGACTATATCAAGTTACAAAGCACTTTAATATGGTGAACTAAGTGTCATTACCTCTAGTTTCTAGCATAAGTTAGCATCCAACAAATTTTGAGCGTTGCTGCGCAGAACCTGGCAATATTATATATTGTAACAGGGTTGTTATTTGAAAGCAAACAGGATGATGTAAAGTTTTCCTGTGTGCCCTGGGTATTTAAGCAGTAGCGGCAGTGATGGAATTCAGCCAGTTCACATTACTTCAGGAGAACCGGTTGTTAACTTTCTGAGCAGTTTGGCAAACTGGTTGTTGGAAGAAATCGTTAGGGCAGAGAATTGTTAAATTACTTTTTTTAAAAAAAATATTTTTTTAAAACATAAACATGAAACACATTTTTTCAAAACAAAGCTTTTGATCTGGTCACAAATTAATACAAATCACTAACAAATCTTAATTTTCAATTAACACAACAATATTTTACTCAGTTATTTCCCTCAATTTTTGCCATTATCCCCAAAAACCCATTACTTAAATCTTAAATCCTAATCAATTATAATTCCATTTTTCTCTTTCATTTGCTTAGATGGATATATTTTAACAATATAAATCCTCACAATTATTATAAACATTCATAAAGTAATTAATTCCAACATAATCATTTTATTTTTACTAATGAACTCAACATTTATAGTCTTTATTTCTGTTATTAAACCTAATTTATTCATTTCATTTTAACTATTAATCTCAACATACTCCTCCTCATTTAGCTATCCCACCTCATTTTATTTTGCTATAAAACCCAACATCTTTATCTTCAACTTTGTTGTTAAACCAATCATTTTTATTTCCTGGCTGTTAAACACAGCAGAAACATTTTATTTTTGGCTGTTAAACACAGCATACTCATTTTTGTTTTTTGGCTGTTACACAGCATATCCTTTTATGTTTTGGCTGTTACACAGCATATCCATTTTTGTTTGGCTGTTAAGACATAGCATGCTCATTTTGTTTTTCAGCCATTACTGTTAGATCCCCAAAAAATGTGATACTGCCATTCAAGTGGAGAAGGGGGAGACTTGGATTCGATTTACAAGCACGGCCTGTGTCATCAGATGTTTTACAACCTATATCCTGGCACCAGGAATTTATATGATAGCCATGTGGGTTGTCTTACTTTAAAGGATAGTGTGGGAATGCATGTTTATTCGGGTTCTCAAAGGAAATTGTAAAGAAAACATCTTCACACTTGTGTATTGGTTAACAGCTGCATTCTGACTTAAAGGGAGGGGTCTCTACCACTTTAATCCTACTGCTTTGCCTAAGGGTATTCAGATTGTGCTTTAGCTGGATGGCTTTCACTTCTGCTTAATAAAAGAATCCTTTTGAACAACTACATTTCAAGAGTTCATACTTTCTTAGGTTGGAAGGAGAGGCGATCCTTACAGAAAGCACAATCTGCAAAATGGTCAACCCAGAGAAGCAATCTTCGCTCTACTGAGGGGACCTTGCAAACCATGTTTGAACGAAGGAGAGAGCTGGGAGAAACTGATTGCTGGGAAAAGACAGTAACTGTCACCCAGTCAGATGCCTGTCTCGTGCACCCCATCGGAGAGGATGAGGTAACCCTGGGGAATCCAGAAAAGCCCCACTGGTTGATTGGCATCGGGAAGAAAGATGGCTGGGATGAGTGAACCAGAGGAGTCACCCTCAACCGTGGCAACCAAAAACCGGGGTGGAAACTGGAACTAGAAGCTCTTGCTGACCAGGCGGGACTGACCAAAGCACCCCTGAGGGAGGACTATCTGAAGAGGCATATAACCCAATTGGTGATGGAAACTTTGGAAAATCTCAACATTCAAAGGGAGCCAGGACAACAACCAAAGGGCACGGAAAGGGTAGCAGTCGCGGATGATGCCACAGGAGGCACCCTCTCTCTGGAGCCTGCCTATCAAGCAGAGGGTGCAGCAGCAGGGGGAGAAGACCAAGCAAACCCTCCCCCCAGGCAGCACGCACACCGGCACCCATTCCCAACCAAACCCGGGCTCCTCAACTGGAAAGAGAAACTCCTCCCCTTGGGGTGAAGTTTGATGGGAATCCGCAACAATTAGGATTCTTTATGGCACATGTGCTAACCTACATGCAAGAGTAGGGGCATGATTTCCAAATCCAAGGCTCCCGAGTGCGAGTGGTGATCCTAGCCCTAGAGGGTGCCACTGCCAGGTGGATGGTGACCCTGCATAATGCTAACGCATCAGAACTGCGAGATTTCAACCATTTCATGATGGCTCTACAATGTCGATTTGAGGACCCACTGGCAGACCGCAAAGCACGCAACCGCATTAAGGTCGTGAAGCAGGGGCGATGACCAGCAGCAGAGTATACTGAAGAATTCCGGGACCTTGTGTGCCATGTGCACTGGCCGGAAGATATTTTGGTGAGCTGTTTCAAGGACGGGCTGAGTGACGATCTATACAAGGCCTGCGTGGCCCAAGGGGCACCGAATGACCTACATGAATGGTATGTCTCCACTGAAGAAGCTGAGATCGATATGGCAGAAACCATTATCGAGCAGGGTGAGCATGGAAGAAATCCTCACCCCAATGGAAGCAAGAGCCCCTCAAACCAGAAACCGCATTCTCTCTGAGATTTTCAGCCTGATTCAAGTGCGGAAAAGAAGGGCACCAAGCTGCAGAGTGTCATTCGCAAACACCCACCCAGAACCACCCACCAGGGGAGGGTCCTATAAAACCGTGTCAGCGTGGGAAGGAGACCACTCTATGGAGCAGGCAGACCATAGAAATTCCGTCCCCTCCCCTCATTGGGGAGGAAATCCTGGCATCTGAACAGGAGGAATCACACTCATTCGGAAGTGATCCAGATGATGAACCACTGGTAAGCAAACTGATTAAACCGCTTACCCTCCCCTTAAGACTATTCATCCCAATTCAAGATAGCGAGATAAGCATCTCCGCTTTAGTGGATTCAGGGTGCACCTGTTGTTTGAACAGTCCAACCTTAGTAGGGAGGTTAGGGATTAATGTAAGGAAGCTGAAAACCCCCATTGCTTTCTGCCAACTACATGGGTCAATAGCAGGAGGGGAGCCAGCTTCTCTAGCTACTGAGCCTCTATATATAGGCATTGGAAGCCATGAGGAAAAGCTTACCTTTATAGTAGCCCCTGGCATGGAATGGCCATTGGTTCTGGGCCTTGCATGGCTAAAAAAATGGAACCCACAAATCAATTGGAAACAAGGCATCATAAAATTTCAGAAGAAGGTGACTCTTGGTGAGTATCCACACAAAGGAATTGAGTGGGCAGAGAATCGAGAAACAGCCATGTCTGGTCACGCCACACCATTTGAGAACATACCCATAGAATACAAGGATTTAGCTGAAGTTTTTAGCGAAAAAGCCTCAGATGAACTCCCCCCGCCCACCATGCCACTGACTGTGCAATAGAAATCTTACCAGGCGCGAAACTCCCTAAACCCAAGATGTACAGCATGTCACCAAGGGAGTTGGAAGAACTGAGAACATTCATTGAAAAAAACCTAGCAAGGGGTTTCATTGAGCCAGCCCGACCAAAAATTGCAGCTCCCGTACTCTTCAAAGAGAAAAAAGATGGTTCAAAACATCTGTGTGTTGATTTTAGAAATTTAAATACCATCAGTGTGCAGAACATGTATCCTCTCCCCCTTATGAAAGATATGTTAGCACACCTCGCTAAAGGGAAAATTTTTTCAAAGCTGGACTTAAGGGAGGCTTACTACCGTGTCAAAATTAAGGAAGGGGATGAGTGGAAAACAACATTTAACACCCCCCTCGGTTGCTATCAATTCAAGCTGCTCCCCTTTGGGTTGCAAGGAGCTCCTGCAGTGTTTATGCAGTTAATAAATGAAGTGCTGCATCAGCATTTATATAAGGGGGTTCTGGTCTATTTGGACGACATTTTAATCTATACCAAGACCAAAGCAGAACATGTGAAACTAGTCAGGGCAGTTTTAAACAAACTCCACGCTGCCAAACTTTATGCCATACTTTCCAAATCTGAATTCCATCAAGAGAAGATTGACTATTTGGGATACCACATTTCCCACCAGGGGGTTGAGATGGATCCTCTGAAAGTGCAGGCTGTACTTGATTGGGACCCTCCATGCACACGTAAACAGTTACAAAGCTTCTTGGGATTTGCCAACTTTTACCGCCAGTTTATCCCTGCATTTATTTATTTATTTATTTATTTATTCAATTTCTATACCGCCCTTCTCCCGAAGGACTCAGGGCGGTGAACAGTTAAAATGACATACATATAGAATGTGAATATAAATAATTAAGCCAGTTTGGCTCGACAGTTAAGAATCTTCAGCATAAAGATTTACAAAATTAGAAAAGATTTATGCCAGACCGGCTTGGTGAAAAAGAAAGGTCTTAAGTGCACGACGGAAAGTACGAAGATCTGGGATCATTCGTATCCCTGGGGGTAACCTGTTCCCAATTTGCTCAGATTGCCCTCCCCATCACCAAGCTCTTAAAAACAAAGGGGGAGAACAACCCTAAACCAAAGCAACCATTGAACTGGACTATGGAATGCCAGGTGGCATTTGAAAAACTTAAATGGCTGTTCTCAGCAGAACCAATTCTAAAACACCCAGACACGGAGAAACCATTTGTCATACAAGCAGATGCCAGCGATGTGGCAATAGGAGCGATATTACTTCAGAAGAATGAGCAAGACCAACTACAATCCTGCGCTTACACATCCAAAAAGTTGAATGAGACTGAGCGAAGGTGGGCTATTTGGGAGAAAGAGGCTTATGCAGTTTGTTGACCTGGCGGCACTTCCTAGAAGGCAGTAAGACCCCTTTTGAAGTCTGGACTGATCACAAAAATCTAGAAGCCCTAAAGACCCCAAGGAAACTCTCCCCAAAACAAGTATGATGGGCTCAGTACTTTAAACAGTTTGATTTTAGTCTAAAATACCTCCCGGGGGGGGGGGGACTTTCTGGCAGAAGCACTATCCAGAAAACCACAATACAATAGCACAAAGCCAGACGTAATCAAACCTATAGTACAAAACAATCAACTAACCGCTAAAGTAGTCGCCAGATCCCAGGCTAAACAAGAAACATTGACGGACAATGACACCACCCAAACTTTTAAACAAGCATTGACCACTGATGAATGGTTTTTGAACAACAAAACCAGCTGTCTGATGAAAGACGACTTGGCTTGGGTGGGAAATTGTATGTCCCTGCAAGCCAAAGACTATGCTTAATGGAACGGTGCCATGACTCCAAATTAGCTGGACATTTTGGGTTTGTGAAAACCTGATTAAAAGACAATTTTGGTGGCCATCACTAAAAAAGGACATAGAAAGCTATTTAGGTAGCTGCCCCATTTGTGCAGCAGCAAAAAGACACCAGGGGAAATCTTCAGGTCTATTGCAGAAGGTAGCTGAACCCACAGCACCTTGAAGAGAGATTGCTATGGATTTCATTGTGGAATTGCCAAACAGTGAAGGAAATACTGTTATTTGGGTTGTGACAGACCTATTTTCAAAATAGGCACACTTTATACCCTGCCAAAAGATCCCAACTGCTAAAAGTTTAGCCAAATTATTCCTAATACACATTTATCGACTTCATGGTGCTCCACAAAGGATCATCTCTGACAGAGGGGCTCAATTCACCTCCAACTTTTGGAGGGCGTTTTTGGGTTTACTTGGTACTAAACAGGGGTTAAGCACATCCTTTCATCCTTGTACTAATGGTAATTCTGAAATTTTGAACTCAGTGCTAGAACAATATTTAAGATGTTTCATTAATTTTCAATAGGATTACTGGACTGAACTTTTGCCTTTTGCTGAAGTTGCGTTTAATAATGCTCTATATTCAAGCACTGGTTTTACCCCTTTTAGAGTAGCAACAGGCCAGGAATTCAGTCCCATGGCTGAACTACCCACAGAAGAACCCACCATCCCCTCACTTAAGGAGGGGATAGATAATTTGCAAAACACGTGGCCAGTGGTTAGATTAGCCTTACAGGAAGCTAGAGAAGCTTTTAAGATTCAAGCTGATAAGAAAAGGATGGAACCCAAACCTTTTCATATTGGAGACACAGTATACTTATCTACAAAATTCTTGAAATCATTACAACCTTCAAAGAAACTAGGGCCAAAGTTCATTGGACCTTTCCCCATCACTAGAATCATCAATCCAGTAGCAGTGGAACTAGTCCTTCCAAAGATACTCAGGCAGATCCATCCAGTATTCCATATCAGTTTACTCAAACGAGAAGTAATCTCATCCCTCAGACCACCTGCATCTACGCCACCTGTGCCCATCATGATTGAAGGTGAACAGCACATTGAAATCAAGGAAATCCTTGACTCTAGGATACACAGAGGGAAAGTCCAATACTTAGTTGCTTGGAAACATTTACCACCAGCACACAATGAGTGGGTCGCTGAACACCATGTTAAGGCTCCAATCTTGCTGAGAAAATTTCACTCCCAATACCCTAACAAACCTTGTTGATATGCTATCATGAAATCTTGAAATATTGTTTTTTACAGGTGGACCCTTTTGTTTTCTAAGGAGGGTAGCATGTCAGATCCCCCAAAAATGTGATACTGCCATTCAAGTGGAGAAGGGGGAGACTTGGATTCTATTTACAAGCACAGTCTGTGTCATCAGATGTTTTACAACCTATATCCTGGCACCAGGAATTTATATGATAGTCATGTGGGTTGTCTTACTTTAAAGGATAGTGGTGGGAATGAATGTTTATTCGGATTCTCAAAGGAAATTTTAAACTTTCAGCCTCTTTGTTATTCAGCCGCTATTTTATAGCTAGGGGTCTTATAGATGCTCTAGGCATTGTTCTAGCATTGGTTGGTTGTCACTCATTGGCTTCAAAGGGCTCCGCTTCTATCCATTTTCCTCCAGCACATTTCTTGGCCGGTTATTCCAGCTTTGTGGCAGCTGCCAGGGCTGCTGCCCGCTGCTGCCAACTCACAGAGGGTTCCCTCTGACTTCCAAGGAACTTGCCTGTTCCTCTTGGTCATCCGAGGTGCCCCTCCTTTTCCCCCATCCCTACAGGATGGTTCCGGTCTGAAGACCCATCAGCGGCAGTTCGGCAGCCAGGGTTTTTGCGGGGCTCATCAGAGCCCGCTATTTCCCTGAATGTCTTGCCGCGACGCCAAACCAGAAGTCCCGGTTGTTAAATTACTTGAATCCCACCACTGAGTAGTGGTTAGAAGAGGCTAGCATGAATGTCTCTGTAGAATAGGCACTGTAGCAGTATATGCTTTGTTGTTCCAGAGTCAAGGGGCAACATAAACTAGTGGTACATATCTTATTGAAAGAAATCCTATATCTTTCTTGAATTGTTTAGTCCAGAGAAATGAAAGTGATCTTGATGGCCCATTTACAGAGAGAAATATAGACTTTAGAGATTATTTTATCCTTTATGTTGGCTGAGAAGAATAGAAAATGCTCCTGAAAACAGTTTGAAAGGCTGGAAGTGAAACTTGCTTAAAGTAGGTGGCTTTGAAAATCAGCCAAGGTTTAGAAGGAAATTTAACCCTTTTTAAAAACCCTTTTTAACCCTTTTTATAAAGAGGGCTCCTTTTTAAATTTCCTTTACTTCTGCCTACTCCTCCTTACCTCATCTATTTTTTCTTCTTTTTGCTGGCTTTGCTGGGAGGGGGGTTTGCAGATTATTCAGAAAGAGAAGGCCTTTTGACCAAGACCTGGTGGCATAGAGGTAGCGCTCCTGCCTCACAATCAGAAGGTTGTGTGTTCGATCCTAGGTAGAGGCAGATGTACGGTTTTCTGCTTGGGAAGGGGGTTGAACTCGATGACCTGTAAGGTCTCTTCCAACGCTGTTGATCTGTCTGATCCTGCCTATCCTATGAAATCACTTAGAGAGGTCCAGATTAAATTTCCATTCTCACTAATAGTGAGAAAAGTATGAGCCAGCAGGCATGTCTTCTCTGGGGTACTCCAACAATGGTCTGCTCTTCTATTTAGACAGTGGGTTTGGACAACTTTGTCTTGGTGTTCAGAAAGGCCCTAAAGACTCTTCTCAAACATTACATGGAAACAAGGCAGCCATTATTGGATCTGACCTGACATTGATTTTTAGACTAGCTGGGTTGGCGAGCCTGTTCCTCATTAGAAGGAGGATTAAATTAGCTGAGATTTAATATTTGTATATTGTACACTACCCAGAATTGTTATGAAAAGACAGAATAGAAATTGTGTAAAACATCTACATCTCTACATTTTAATAAATAGGATCTTGTAAACCTAGTTCTTTTGTTTTGGGGACTGTAGCTTGTGGCATGTATATACATATATGCATACAAACTTACACGCATGTTTCTAATTCATGTAAAAGGAGAATCCCCAAGTTTGGTTTTACCTGGATCTCCTAACTTTAGATTGACAAGGTGTGAAGTCGTTAGACAGGATTTTTTCTTTTCAAGGGAAAGAACATTTTTAATTTAGATTTCTCTTTCTTTCATATTTATATGATCCTTCAGTATGAATTATTGCAGAGAACATACATTGAGTTCCATCATATTTTTATATTCAGATTACCACAAGGAGAAGGCCCATGTTCAATGAGATTTGTGAAAATATCTTTTAGCACTCTCTCTCCCTCCCTCACTCCCTCCCTCCCTCCCTCTCTCTCTCTTTCTCCACACAGACACACACACAGAGTGAGAGAGTGAGAGAGCACGAAATAAAACTTGAGTTCTGCTGTGGAAATGTTTGAGGAACAAGGAGTACATGTATTATTCGAAATCAGGAACAGGATTTTCACATAAGGGTTATGATACAAGTGTGTTTTTTCATTGTTTCAATTTGATTTTAATTTTCATAGCAGAGACAATAGAGATAGACATTCATAATGTCACTGACTGTTCTGTTCATTGCATCATGGCTTCAAGGGAAGGAATAGCTAGATGAAGGCTTCTGCAATAAGGTTGATCTACTGATAAGATATTAATAAAGTTGATATTAATCTTCAGTTAATCACTGCTCTTTCAAGCAAGGCTGGTCACAACAGCAGCAAATAAATTAATATGTACACTTGTATGTGGTGAACCTCCTAATACACATCTGGACCAAAGATGGGGGTTATGTTTGGAAAAGTTGACTATGAAAAAAAAGAAAAGCTAATATAGACCTTAATTTGATTAGGGAAGGTTCTGACACTTCAATTATCTTTTCCCCCTTCCCTCCCTTCAATTTCATTCCCTTTAAATAAATGACTCAAATGCTGAATGTTTGATTTGAGTCAGAGAAAATAGTAGCACTGTTCCACTTAATACCTGCAATTCTTAAAAACTTCTTTATTTCCTCCCCCAAATGTATAGACTAGTATAGCTCAGTATTTTTCTGATGACAACAGTCATACTGCTATGAATGGACTGCAGGCATATTTGAATATAGCTGTGTTGAGGAGAAGACAAAATGTTTCTACCTTGCCTGCTGGTGGTGATGATGCCTTTGAGTCAGTGCTGGTGATTTCATGCAGTTTTCTTGACAACATTTTTAGACATGATTTGCCTTTGCCTCCTTCCTATGGCTAAGAGAGAGTGACTCACCCCAAATCACCTACCATAGCTGGCTTTGTGCCTAAGGCAGAACTAGAACTCATGGTCTCTTGGTTTCTAGGCCAGAGTCTTAACCACTACCAAACTGGTTTTCTTTTGTCTAATCTATATAAGGATATCTCTCTCTTCATTGACCTTTCCCACACAACTGTTTTATTGTAGTTTTTAGACAAGGATATACTTATATTTGGGCCACATCAGACTTTTGTTACTGACTGAAATGGTAACAATTGCCTTGCTTTAAACATATAAGGCTTTAGCTACTCAAACACAAAATTTCCTATTGTTTTCACATGTAATTTTTAGGACATGAAAGGAAGTAAATGTAATGCTTGATGTTACTTTGGCAAGACTGAAAAACTGTCATAAACATTTAGTACCTGAATATGACAAAAACATGTAAATCAGAAAAAAAATAAGCAACACAGTAACAATATGATCTTAGACAACTTTAACAGTCAACAAAAAGTGTTACATTTGGAAGAATAGATAATAATGTTCTGTAGAGTCCATTGTTAAATGTTCTATCCCTGTAAAACAACAAACAAAGTATATTTTCTTAAATACTACTATACAAGATAATATGTTTCACTTCTATAGCAAAAGAATAGGAGCCAGTGTCTATATTGTTACTACTATTGTGCTTTTATAAAAAATATTTCTGATTACTGTTTTGTGGTGTTTTTGTGCAACTGTATGTATGTGTGACATTTTAACAATACTACAAGTCAGGATTTTTAAGAATGGGGAAAAGGAGAAAGAGACAGCACTCTGCAGCACAGAGTTCATCCAAGCCATTGAAGCAGCAGAAAATGGAAGGTTATACTGCAAACAGTCTCTTCCAGTAAGTCATCTGCAGTCGCTTTATCAGATAAATTTAATTTATGTGACTCATTGGAATGAGACTTACAAATCGAACTTGAAAGCAAACAGCATATAGAATATCTTCCTCTCTCTCAGAAAATGGTTCCCATCCTTGGAACTCAGCAGCAACTTTCCTTGCACAGGAAGGAGATGTAATAAATTTAAAGGGGGAACATGTGACAGATTTCCGCTCTAGACAATGTTACAACTCAAACTGTAAATTCAATCTATGAACTTTTATCAACTGTCATAAATAAGGTTGACTGCCTGAAAGAATCTTTTGCAAAGTTTATTGAAAGCCACCCAAATACTGCAGAAGGACTCAGGAGGACAACGATGGATAGATATGGGATGGCTAATTCAGGAAATGAAACAAGAGAAGGCCCTTCTCTTCCTTCCAAAAATGTGAACACTCAAAGAAAATACTCAATCAGGTAAAGGCCTAAGAGACAACCAAGATAACTACAGTCTGCAGACTAACCAGGTTACCTTGCAAATTTATGACAACAGAATAAATAGAGGGCATTGGAGTGATAGAGAAGCTGTTAGGCTGTCCCTGAGCCAGCTATTCCACTGTGAACTCACTCTGATAGATCTACTACCAGAGTAGATCTACTACCAGATCTACTACTAGAATGGCTGCCAATGAGAAGGCAATGCATGAGAATTCTCCTATCGTTCAAGCAGTCCACAATTCCCTTTATACTCTTTAGAATTAAGCCTTTTCTGAGCACCTTTTCAATATTTCCAATATAAGTCTTTTGCTCAGACAAAGTGTGCCCACTCCTGAAACAGTGTCATCAAGAGGGAACCATTGCTTTAAATCCAGGCTGCAACAGCCCTCACATCGATAAGCCTGAGGCTGCTGCAGCTGAATTGACCCTGAGTGATATACAAACTGTGTTACCCACAGCTGCAAAAACTGCTGAGGATGTGCCAGAAGAAATGCTAATTGACCTGTTCAGTGCATTGCTGGAACCTGAGCAAGTTAATATTATTCAAAGATTGGATGATCTAAAAGAGGCTCTGACAACAACTCAATCTACATCAAAGCCTCTATTTAATTTGACTCCACCAATCACTTAACCTTGTGACAATATATTTAACCAACAATCTGCCTTTACCTCAATATTAAAAAATTGTAGTGTCACCCAGGCTGACAGTGGGGTAATTGCACTGATTGCCCGAGACTCTGAGAAACAGTTGAAAGACAAAGGGCTTCATCTTACAGCGCCCCCTAAGTGGACAAACACTAAGGATATGATCCAGCTTCCACTTTTGTTTGAGTCAGAAGTTCCCTCAAGAAGTTCCCTTCTTCTCACAAGATGAATCCTCAGCTACGTCCCTCCAAAAATGGACATAAATCTACATGGGGTTTGGACGTGGATTTTGCTGAGACAATTGCTAAAGGTGAAAAGGGGCGTTGGTCCTACCTGACACGCACCTTCTCGTCGGGTGGAGACAGCAGCCAGGAATAGGAATGGGTTCAGCTCGTGCCAATCAGATAAGGACTGAGCCTGTCAAAGCTAAATCCCGCCCCCGAGCACGGGGCTTCCCAGCTTTGTGAAGGATGAAGACAGGCTAAGTGTGGAATGAAACTTAAACAAGTAACCAATCATCCAGACTGACAGGGAGGGACTGGCTGCTGTCTCCACCCAACGAGAAGGTGTGTGTCAGGTAGGACCAACGCCCCTTCTCCATTGTGAGGTGGAGACAGCAGCCAGGAATGGGACATACCTAAGATTAACGTCCCAAGTCCTGGGAGGGAACAGTCTGGACAAATGACTCTCCATCACCCATAACCCTCTGAAGAACTCTGCGTCCAAATGAAGCCTCAGCAGATGCAAATTGGTCGATCTTATAATGGTGAATAAATGGTGACGGCGAAGTCCAGGTAGCCGCCCTGCAAATTTCAAGCAGAGAAGCCTGAGTGGCCCAGGCTGCCGAAGTTGATGCATTCTTGTCGAATGAGCAGTCACTGCAGAAGGTGGAGTCAAAGATCGAAGTTCATATGCAGTAGCTATGGTGCACCTAATCCAACGGCCTATCGTTGACGAGGATACTTTGGATCCCAGTGACGCAGGAAGAAATGACACAAAAAGAGATTCGGAGCGACGAAATTCGGCAGTACGTGTAAGGTAAATATGAAGAGCCCTGCGAACGTCCAATGTATGCCATTTATGTTCCAAAGGATGCGAAGGATGAGGGCAGAAGTCTGGTAGAATCAACTCCTGTAAATGATGGAAAGTCGAATTAACTTTCGGAACAAATGTGGGGTCCAACCTAAGAATTACTCAGTCCTCATGAAAAATACACAAATCGCTCCTCATTGACAAAGCTGCAAGCTCTGAGATGCGGCGAGCAGATGTGATTGCCACTAGAAATGTTACTTTGCATGACAGCAGTTGCAGACTAGCCGTTTGTAAAAGCTCATATGGAGGACCCGTAAGTGAGTTTAACACAATAGTAAGGTCCTAAGTGGGATATCTGTGTAAAGGCAGAGGACATAGGTTGGAAGCCCCTCGAAGAAAACGCTTAACTAGCGGATGTTGTGATAAAGGATGAAGGGAGTTGAGAGATAACAATGATGAGATTGCTGCCACCTGTCATCTTAAGGTGTTCGGTGCAAGTCCTTTAAGTAAGCCTGCCCTCAAGAACCTCAGAACGTGCGTCACAGAAGCTTTAAGAGGAACAATATTTTGAGAAGAGCACCAGTCACAGAACGCCCTCCATGTGGCCGAATAGATTCTATTCGTGGAAGGACGACGAGAGGCCTGGATTATGTTGATTACATCAAGCGGGACATCTCCACGCTGGAGTTCGCTCCGCTCAACCGCCAAGTGGTCAGCTGTAGCCACTGCGGGTCCGGGTGTAGTATCCGACCCTGACTGAGGCAATTGACCGGACAAGGCAGTGTCCACTGAGGAGTCACGGACAAGTTCACGAGGTCGGAGAACCATGACCTCCGCGGCCAGTGAGGAGCTATCAGAATGACCTCCGCCCTTTCCATAACAATCTTCTGGAGGACCTCGGGAGGAGGGGAATCGGAGGAAAGGCAAACAGGAGGCCTAGAGGCCATGGAGAACTGCTTCCGCTTGAGGAACGTGGTAACGGGAGAAGAATCTGGGTACCTGAGCGTTTTCTGTGGACGTGAAAATGTCTACCACCGGTACGCCGAAGCAACTCATCAGTGCCTGAAATATACGTGGATGAAGGTGGCATTCGGATTGATCCAGCGACTGACGGCTCAGCCAGTCCGCTTGAATGTTCGATTCTCCTGAAATGTGCTCTGCTCTGAGGGAGAGTAAACGACGTTCCGACCAAAGACAGAGTCGTTTGACTTCCGACATCAGCAACCGAGACCTGGTGCCCCCTTGGCGATTTATATGAGCTTTTGTGGAAACGTTGTCGGTTAAGATCAATACATGAGCACCAGTCACTAGATGATGGAAGGCTCGAAGAGCAAGAACAACAGCACGGAGTTCCAGCCAATTGACGCTCCATGAAGATTCCTTGATTGACCATCTGCCTTGAGCCACTTGAGTCTCGCAATGGGTGCCCCATCCAAACTTGCTGGCGTCGGTGGTGACAACTACCCAGTCTCTGTCCAGGAAAAAACAACCCCTTGAAATGGTCTTGGAGCGCCACCATCGAAGGGACGCAAGAACCTCCCTGGGAATGGAGACTCTGGTCAACGAGGTGCCTTTCCCCGCCTTCTGCAAAGGTAAAAGAAACCACTGAAGGTCCCTTAAGTGGAATCTAGCCAAGGGAACAATATCTATGGCCGAAACCATCTTGCCCAATAATTTAGAAAGGACTAAAGGGGAGGCTCGTTTATCCCATATAATTGTAGTCACCATAGATGATAACCCCTTTTGGCGTTCCTTGGATAGGTAAACTTTGCCCTCAACAGAATCAATGATTGCTCCTAAGTGGACAATCCTGGTGGAAGGGACTAGGTGGCTCTTTTCTACATTAATAGAAAACCCATGGGCAGCTAGGGTCTGAACAGTAAGGCCAAGGTCTGACCGGGCTTGAAGGTAAGATGAAGACATAATCAGGATGTCGTCCAGATAACACTGGAGACGTATAGACTTAAGTCTAAGGAACGCTGCTAGGGCCGCTAATATCTTAGTGAAAGTACGAGGAGCTGAGGAAAGCCCAAAGGGAAGAGCCCTGTACTGAAAATGTCTCCCTTCGTAACAGAAGCGAAGAAACTTTCTATGGGCAACCCGCATAGGTATATGTAGGTATGCTTCAGTTAAATCAATGGAGCAGAGGAGATCGCCCCTCCGAATGCCGTCTAAAATGGATCGTAAAGATTGCATTTTGAAGCGTCTATAAACAACGAATTGGTTCAAACGTTTAAGGTCCAGAATAGGTCTCCACCCACCCGAGGACTTAGGTACGAGGAAGACCCAAGAGTAGAACCCTTGACCCCACTCTTCACGGGGCACCGGTTGAATGGTCCTAATACTCAGGAGGTGGTCAATAGCCGAAGTCATAAGGGATCTACGCTCGGAGCTACCTGACCTGGGACAACGGATGAAGGAAGGAGGAGGGGTGGAGACAAATTCGATGGCCAAACCAGTTCTAATGGAGGCCAGAACCCAGCAATCTGAAGTAGTGTGTTCCCACGTAGCGGCAAAGAGGCCCAATCTGCCGCCCACGGGAGGACCCGGAACATCACTAGCGACGGCGACGGAAAGAGCGACCCCCTCCCCCTCGAAAGGGCCGTTTTGACATGAAGGACCTACCCCTTCCTGGTCTGTCCTGAAAACCTCATTGTCTGGGAGTAAACTGACTCATACCCCAAGAGGCTCCCGGACCCCCATCTGAAGGCCGAAACTGGTTACGAGGAGGATAAGGTGAGTATCTGGAGTCTCCCCTACGAAAAACAGTGGGCAAAACTTTCCTCTTGTCCTTGGTTTCTATTAAAAAAGCCTCTAGAGGCTCCCCAAACAACTTTTCCCCCAAAAAGGGGACAGAGGCCAGACGCCATTTATGCCGGGTGTCAGAAGGCCAATGACAAAGCCAAACCAGCCGTCAGGCCGCTACAGTTGAGGCTAAGGACTTAGAAGCGAAGCGAACCGCATTCAATGTTGCATCCGCGGAGAATTGGACCGCCACAACGATCTTGTTAATGTCTTGACATAGTTTATGATCAGATGTAGAAAGCTTGTCCTGAAGTTGATGTAACCAAAGAAGTGTAGAGCAATTAAAAAATGATGCGGTGGAAGCAGAACGAATGGCCCATGAAGCCGCCAGATGAGCTCGCTGGAGGACTTGCTCCGATCGCCGTTCCTCAGGATGAAGATTCTCTTCAGGATCACCTGGAACTGTAGAATGAGAGAGTAATGCAGCAACCGGTGCATCTACGGTGGGGACTTGAAGTAAGGTGGACAAATCAGCTGAGATGGAGAAATTCTTCCGATCCGTTGTAGATGGTACAAGTGCAGAAGTGGGAGAAACCCATTGTTTTCGGATAACGTCCAGAAAAAGAGGCGGTGCAGGTATCGATGTTACTGGTTTAGGTGGTTCTGCAAATAAGGGATTTAGCGCACCCTCAGGTGGAGTAGGTTTAGGATGAGAAGCGTCACCCAACTGAGCTGCATTAATCACCTTAAATATGAGGGATTTGAACAGGGCTTGAGGAAAAAGTCCAGTGAAAGGAGGTTGTTCCGGAGGTAGGTCTTCGTCCTCAGGTAGTTGTGGTTCCTGAGGTTCAGGATCAGCATAGATAGAAGGACGACTCACACCCGAAGGAGTTGGAGAATGAGAATCAGCTATAGATAACATGTCGTTTTCACCTTCGCCTTCTGAAGATGGTGATGAGTGAGAAACAACTGATATAGCTGAAGTGTGGTCTGAACGAGAGGATCTATGGGCAGTTAACGATTGTTATACAGCAGCTGAGATCATCCTTTGAAAGTCCTCTGTCCGAAGAACAGTGTGAAATTGATCAGAAGTTGGCCCGACCTCCGGAAGAGAGTGAACTGACACAGGAGGAGGTTGACTAGGAAGCGCCTGTGAAACAGGCTCTGTAATGCCTGGGCCCCAGAGATCTGCAGTGTGAATGTCCAAGGGACAATCTTGAAGAGAAATTTGGTCTGGAGTAAGTGGTGATTGAAGAGGATCCACTTCCGGAAGTATAGAATCAGGCCCTGGCAATTGAAGATGGAGGGTGCTAGCCCTAGATCCCAGCTTGTTTAACAACTTATCCTTGCGTAGATCTGCACGGGAAGCAGGTAGTGAAGAACCTTTGTGATGGGCCCGGGTCTTAATGGGCTCAGTAGCTACTGGACCTGAAGGTTCTGCCATAGAGGTGGGCCCTGATTCTAACTGGGCAGTAAGAGACTGCTGCTCCACAGAGGCCTTGCGGCCATGTTTACTCTTGCCTGCTGCCTTAGGCATGACTAAGAGCAGAGTACTGAGCCTAAGGCTCTAATACGTGAGGGACCAAAATGGCCGCCTAATTAGTTCCAAATATGAACAATAAAATGGCCGCAGGTGAATTTTTGATTAGGATCTTGCCCCAACTAATCAACGGGTGCTCACAAGGGTGAGATAGAAACTCAGCCCTGAAATCAGCAGGCTTTTAATCAAAAGGTTGAAATGTTATGCCTTAAGGCCAAGGAAAGAAGCACAGCAAAAACAACTGGCCGTTATATGAAAAGGAGCCTCAAAATGGCGGACCGCCCACTAATCAGAGAGAGCGCGAGAGCTCCACAGTTAAAGCCGGCCTGAAAGAGCTCTCCCTGTAATGGGAAAGCAAAACGGCACAGGACCTGCCAATTATGCTAGGTCCAAACAGCAGTTGAGGCAGGCAAATTCAGAAGCAAATTTAAGTAAAAGGGGATAGGAGAGTTTTCCCCCCTCCAAAAAACCGGGCTCACAAACTAGCAGAGCCTGCAGCCTAAGGGAGCGTTATTAGCTCCACAGGGACAACAAGATCCCTTCAATCAGATAAAAACGGCCATTTTTAAAGCAAAGAGATCCCCACCTAAGGTCGGAAGGGAGGCGGTAAAGGACCCGCTATTTACGCGAGGTCCGACAAACAGCTGAGAAAGCTAACGGCCACAAATGGCAATTCAGATGGGAGATGAGGTAATTCTCCCTCAGAGCCGAACGGACTCCTAAAATGGGGGTGTGTGCGAGCGATTGGGAGCGCAGCAGCTCCGCTTCTTCAAACAAGCTCGCTTTTAGGAAAAAAGCCCTTTTTAAACAGTGCTAGCTCCCCCAAGGGAGCGCTACACTCCACCAACCTCCACTTACTGACAGTGGTGGGTTAAAAACTACAATTTTAAGGGGGAGGATCCTGTAAGGGGACAAACCACCTCACTCAGAAATATCAGACATCCAGAGCGCAAACGAATGGTCAGAGAAACAGTCCAAAAATTCAAGCCGAAAATCCAGAAACTTTAAGATCACAGGAATAAAGGGTGAGGAGAAAGAATCCACAAAACAGTCCAGTCTGAAGGACTGAGCAAAGCTAGGAAGCCCCGTGCTCGGGGGCGGGATTTAGCTTTGACAGGCTCAGTCCTTATCTGATTGGCACGAGCTGAACCCATTCCTATTCCTGGCTGCTGTCTCCACCTCACAATGGAGAATGCTCAGATCCAGCCATTAGCTGACGATCAGAAACAGAGGCATGTCTCAGTGCCCCACACAAATGCGGAATCTACCCTTGATGTTGAGGAAGATGTCCCCCAGACTTGCAAAATATGCCAAATTCTGGGTTAAATGCATCAACTAACAAACAATACCTAGCTCTTGGTGTCAATAGTACCCAGCATAATTATCTTCCAACAAGTGCCCCATACTGACATTATGTGTTTTCTTGGACCAGTGCAAGAAAAACACCTTAAGTATTATGCCATGAAATGTAGCTGGGTTGTACCATTTTAGAGGCCTAAATTACCCTGATCCTCTGATAGATACGGATATCATTTTGGTGCAAGAGACTTGGACCACGTCTCTGTTTTCAGGGACTCCATCCACTCTGCCAAAGACATAGAAGAGTGGGGTTCCCTGGGTAGTTCAGGCATGGGGACAAATTCCATGCCACTGGTAACTTGAAAAGGGGTCAGTCCAATGCTGCTATGCACGGCATTATTGTAAGCCACTTCTGCAAATGGTAACAGGTGCGCCCAGTTCTCTTATTAGTAATCCACATAGCATTTTATATATTGTTCCATCATTGTGTTAGTTAGTTCTGCAGCGCTCTTCGTACTCAGATGAAAAGCTGAGCTAAGTCCTTGCATGGATCTGATGGACCTCAGGAAATCTCTCCAGAACTCGGCCGTAAATTAGACTCCTCGGTCTGAGATAATTTAGCAGGGTATTCCATGCAGGCAGTAGATGTGTATGATGAACAGTTTAACCAGCTTCTTCACAGAAAGCAGGCTGGAGCAAGCAGTAAAGTGGGCTTGCTTGGAAAATAAATCTATTACTGTCCAGATTATTGTATTCTTCTCAAGGTCTCCTGGGGCTTGCCACTTGCTGAAGAAATCCAGGGTTTTTTCCTGGCCTCATTGTCATAGTAGCACAGGTGGCACAGCTCTTTATGTAGTCTTCCATGTCTGCTTTCATTTTTGGCCACCAGAATTGCTTCTAGCGAGGTATAGGGCTTTCAGGAATCCAATGACCAGCTAGTTTTGAGTTATGGCTGCATAACTCTGTGTAACACTTCTAGTCTCAAGCTTGCAGGGACATACAGTTTAGAACCTTTCCATGCTAGTCCATCCCTCATAATCAAGGCCATCTTTTTTTAAAATATTTTTTTATTTTTAAACAAAAGCCACACATAAAACAAAATCATCCATTACAATTACAGAAAGTGTATTGATTGGTTATAATTTTTTTGTGCTTAATCCCATATTCATAGTTTACAAATTATCTAATTTCTCATGTTTATCAATCTATTGTATATCTTTATATTATTATTCTCATTTGTCATTTATTTAACAATGGCATTTTCATCCCATTAAAAAAGCCCTTTTCATATATTATATTATTGCATTTGTTTCCTACTTCATAATTAAGTTCCATGTTTTGTTATCTAGCCATTGATAAAATAAATCCCATATCATATAATATTGTTTGTCTTCTTGTTCTCTAATTTCAAATGTCAATTTACTCATTTCAGCACATTCCATTATTTTATTTTATTTTTTTGAAAAAGTTTTATTTTAGATTAAAATAAAAAACAACATAAAAATATCATCCTTACAAACAATTATAGACAGCATCTCAATCGGTTAAAATCATTTTGTCCTTGCAATTTTCCAAATCTCATCATACAACAATTATTCTTTACTTGAACAGAAGATAAATATTTAAACATTTCATCAAAATTTCATTTCATATATGCTATCTCATCTCCATACTTTATTATCAAACCATTGATAAAATATCTCCAATATCAAATAATATTGTTTATCTTCCTCTTCTCTTATTCCAAATGTCAATCTACTCATTTCAGCACAGTCCAACATTTTCTTAATAATTTCTTCATCAGTAATTATCTTCTCTCCTTTCCAGTTTTTAGCAAATACAATTCTAGCCGCTGTTAAAATGTTCACAATTAAGTATTGTAATTCTTTATTAAATGTCTTTGTAAAAACCCTAATAAAAATATCTCTGGTTTAAGGTCAATATGTCCCTTTGCCTTTTTTCCAACCAAGTGTGTATCTTAGTCCAAAATCTCCTTGCTTCCACGCATGTCCACCACATATGGTAATAAGATCCTGGAATTTGATGACATTTCTCCAGGACATTTCTCCATTTCTCTTCTTATTCTTGAATATTCTGGCTATCCTCATCGAGGGTAGATGCCACCTGTAAAACATCTTATACAAATTCTCTTTATATACTGTCGACATTGTCATTTTATAGTTTTGTGATCACAATTTTTGCCATTTCTCTAAATCAATACTGTAACCAAAACTTTTCCCCCACGCTATCATTGATTCTTTAACTTGTTCTTCTTCCAATTTTACTTCAAATAAATATCTATACAACTTTTTAATTACATGGTCATCAGAACCCATTAATATTTTATCTAAACTAGTCAAAACACTATAAATACCTTCTTGTTTGAAGTCTTCTCGATAGCTGGAAAATATTTGCATGTATGAAAACCAATCTCTCTTAATTCCCTGGTCTTCTAAATCTTGTTTCAATTTAAGTTCACCCTTTTCATCCAATAATTCACTATATCTAACAATTTGTTCCCCTCTAAATACCACTGGATAAGAGAAAGCTTCAATTGTAGATACCCAGCCTGGAATCTTCAAATAATGGTATTTATTGATCTTCTCCCATGTCAAAAACAGAGCTTCATGTACCTGATGTCTTTTAAAATAACCCTGGATTTTGGTTCCTTTATACCATAAGAAAGCATGCCAGCCCATCAACAAATCATGCCCCTCCAGATTCAATAATCTAGTGTTTTTCAATATTACCCATTCTTTAATCCACATTAAACAAATCGCTTGGTAATATAATTCAAAATTCGGTAAACCAAAACCACCCCTCATCTGTAACAATTTGAATTTTATTCTTTCCTTCTTTCCCTGTCAAATATATTTCAAAACCATTTTATTTAAATCTGAAAAAAAATCCTTACCCAGCTTTATAGGAATTGTCTGAAAAATGTATAAGATTCTAGGTAAAATATTCATTTTAATAGTTGCAATTCTACCAATCAAAGATAACAGCAAATTTCCCCATTTCACCAAGTCTTGTCCTATCTGTTGCTTAAGCTTATTGTCATTATTTTCTTTAAGAGAACTGATCTTGTTGTTAGTTGAATCCTCAAATACTTTACCTTATTTGTGACCTGCATCTTTGAAATCTTCCTCAATTCTTCTTTTTGTTTTTTTAACATATTTTAGTCATTATCTTCACCTTTTCTTTATTAATTTTCAAACCAGCAACCTCCCCAAATTCTCCTATTTTTTCTGTTAGTTTATTTATTGATGTTAATGGTTCCCCAATTATAAAGACCAGGTCATCAGCAAAGGCTTGTAATTTAGATTCTTCTTTTCTAATTTTCATCCCTTTTATCTTTTTTTCTTCTCTAACATTTCTATTCAGCACTTCCAAAGTCAATATAAACAGCAATGGGGATAAAGGACATCCTTGTCGTGTGCCTTTTTCTATTTCAATATAATCAGTCAATTCTCCATTAATCATTACCTTTGCCATCTGTTTTGAATATATAGCTTCAATTGTCTGGATAAATTTTCTTCCAAAGCCCATCTCTTCCATTTGTAGCATCATAAATTGCCAATACACATTGTGAAATGCCACATTCCATAATTTTCTTAATAACCTCTTCATCAGTAGGTAACTTCTCTCCTTTCCAATTTTTAGCAAATACAATTCTAGTCACTGTTAAAACATTCACTATTAAATATTGCAATTCTTTGTTGTATGTTTCTGGTAAGATCCCCAATAAAAATATCTCTGGTTTAAACAATATGTTTCTTTGTTATTTTTTCCAAACATACTGCGGGGGTTCCTTGTAATCTGAATGGCATGACTTTAAATTGGATGCTACCGAGCGGGCAGTTGAATATGTTTTCCATTCATCTCCTTCTCTGATTCTTATGTGGTAGTATGCTTCTCTTAAATCCAATTTGGTGAACACCTTGCCCTTTAATAAGTGATTTAGCATGTCTTTCAAGAGGGGGAGGGTGTAGGTGTTTTCCACACACATGGCATTAATTCCATGAAAATCAATGCAAAGCCTCATCCTCCCACCATCTTTTTTTTTTCTTTGAAGAGCCCAGGGGCTGCCACTTTGGATTTTGTGGGCTGGATGAAGCCCTGTGCTAAATTAGCATTGGTGTATTTTCTCAACTCTTCCATTTCTTTAGGAGTCATGGAGTACATCTTAGGTTTGGGTAGTTTAGCCCCTGGCACAAACTCTATCGTGCAGTCGGTTGGGTGGTGAGGGGGGAGGAAGTTGCAGTCTTCTTCATTGAATACCCCCAAAAGGTCTCAGTACTCTTTTGACACTTGCTGACTGCCAGGTAGGCTGTCGGTGGCAGGGGGTGTGGTATCAGGCCTGCAGGCAATGCAATGGACTGTGTCTTCTTGGTCAAGGTCTGGTCTTACAGGCGGCAGTGGTCCAATTCCGATGTTTAGTTTTCTATAGCCATCCTTCCAGGTGATGGTGGGCCCCCACTTGTCCAGCCATGCAAGCCACAATATGACTGATTCAGTCATTTTTTGGGTGATGACAATTTGGATGAGTTCTCAGTGGTGACCCATCTCCTGTCTGACCAGTTTGGTGACCAAAATGGCAGGGGCCCCACTGATTAGTGTCCTGTCAACCTGTTCAAAGTGGATGCGGCATACTAGGAGTCTCGTACGTAAGTCTAATTGTTCAACTATGGGGAGACTGATTAGGCATTGAGTGCAGCCCGTGTCTATGATGGCCTCTACTTCCTCTTGGACCCCTGTTTCTGGTACTACTATCTTAGTCTTGATAGCAAAGGGGTGGATGGCTGCACTTACCATTGGGTTGTCATCGCTGCTGCTTTTCCCCCGTGGTGGCTGGGGAAGCTTTGGGGGCTGGAGTTTCCTCAGCTGCATTGGGAGGGAGTGGAACTTCCACAGTCTGCTTGGCGAGTCATCCTTTGTCAGGCAGCTTCCTCATCCCAGCCATGGCTGGAGGCATTCTGAAGTCTGGTGCCCATGCTGGCCACACCAATAGCATTTGACAGTCCCAGATGGTATGGGAGACAGTACCTTGGGTTTCTGCACCTGGGATTGGCATCCCAGAGGTCTCCATGCTGGCTTGTTGTCTGTGGCTGGATTCTTGTGTAGGTGGATTTCCAAGTCCAAAATGACAGCCATGTTGTACCATGTTTGTATGTGGTCCAGTACTCTCCTGATGCCACAAACATGTCTGAGGTCTGGGTCAAGGGCTTCCTTAAACATATTCACTAGAAGGCATTCTTAGCTTTCTGACCAGTCTCTGAAATTCCCAAATTAATTCTTTTGTGGGTCAGCCGGCCTGCTTCAATGCCTTAATCTGAGCCTCGGCTTCCACTTGTTGGGCAATGTTGCTAAATCTAGTCCACATCATCTGGACAAACTCATCAGCATCTTCTAGCTGAGGGGTTCCTTCATTGTGAAGCTCAGCTATCCATTCTGACACTTCTCCCTCTTTCATGCCATCAGCAATGGCGGAAATCAATTCCCAATCGGGTAAGTATTGATTCCCATATTGGTCGATGTGGGGCCAGACTCAGTTGAGAAAATAGGCTAGCTTCCCAGGAGTCCCGTCAAACATTGCCCTGAACCATGGGAGAGGAACGGCTGGCAGTACGGTTGCTGAACTTGCGCTGGTTACTGGCCAGGCATCTGCTGTTGGACTGGAACTTGTTGCTGGATCATCGGTACCTGTTGTTGGGCTGGGACTTGCCAAGGGATCACAGCCTGGGGCTGTAGTTGTGGTTGCGGCTGGACTGGTGCCTGCTGCAGAGTCACAATTGGTGGCTGGAAAGGGCCGAGCAGTTGGAAAGTCATTGGTTGCTGGACCAGGGCTGGTATTGCACCCATTCTTGGCCTGGATAGAATGTCCACCCAGGAGGGATCTGGCTGGCTGGTGGCAGTCCAAAGGCTGGTTGCTGCAGTGGGGTAGATATGCCCCAGATGCCTTGCTGTGATCCCTGCATTCCATGGCTGGGCTGCCTCAGCAGGACCAGTGGTGGGGCCATTTGCATCCCATTGGTGACTGGGGCCACAGCTGGTCTGCTGCAGGGCATGAGGCTGTGGACCGAGCTGCTCTGCACCAAGTGGAAAGAGGCTGATACTCTGCTTCACTGCATTATGGCTTCTTGGCCCGGAAAGGTGAATGTAGGGTGTGCTAAGGTCCACCTTGGTTACTCAGTGCTGAAGGGTTGAGTAGTGCTGCTCATGCTAAATTGGCCAAACTGCTCCGGGAGACTGACCAGTGATTGGCTGCATGACGGTGGCAGGAATCCCCACTCTCCAGAACGCCTGCAATGTGTCTGCCTTGGTACTCTCCACTCGAGGGTTGAGGCTTGTCCCATACCCAATTTGTGGTTCCAACAGCTTCTTCTGGAGAGGGGCAAAACCCACAGCTTCACCCTGCAGGGTCAGGTCCACTTGCAGCCTTTGTTCAGGCATTGGCTCTTTGTACGAAGCACCCATCTGGAGCTCTGTGGCTTCTACTGCCTCCACATGACTTGGGAGGATATTAGCTGGTCTCGACATGAGTCGCCAAGCCATCTCCTGCAGCTCCTTCCATGAGTTTCTTTTCTTCCTCCATCTTCCCTGCGTGCCGCCTGGGATTGGGTCAACACTGGGGCTCAGGATCCCAGACAGCACCCAGGAGTTTGGGGGAGCTGATAGTGTTGTTGTTTTTTTTTTAAGTTTTTTTATTTTGAATACATTAAAACAAGACAAAAACACACATTTATATACATCACTTTTTCCTACAGCTGCTTCGAAGTGATCCTTTCTTGCTATTTACATCTATTTACACATATTTTAATTTTGTCTTATTCAACAATTGTTTTCCATCTTTCTTTATTTCATCTACATTGTACCTTGATCTTCAACATTGTTCCCCCTCTCTCCTTTATTCTGCTTTCTCATTTTTCCTATTCTCCAACCATTCATACCATCTACACCACACTTTGTAATATTCTGTATCCTCTTTCTCCTTGAGTTCTTTTGTTAATTTGTCCATCTCTACACACTCTAAAATTTTTCTAATTAAATCTTCTTCTGATAGTGGATTTTCCTTCTTCCAATTTTGTGCCTAGACTATGCGGGCTGCTGTCAGTATATGTAATATTAAATAATGTATTTCCTTGGTATAGTTTTCTATGAAAATCCCTAGTAAAAACTGCTCAGGTTCTCCCTTTATTGAATTTCTGAATTATTTCCTCTATCCACTTTTTAACTTTAGCCCAGAATTTCTTTGCCACTGGGTAGGTCCACCAGAGGTGATAGTATGTTCCATAGTTACTCTTACATTTCCAGCATTTTGGTGAATTACTAGGGAATATCTTTGTTATTCTAGCTGGCAGAAAGTGCCATCTATGAAATATTTTCATCTGATTTTCCTTGTATGCCGTTGATATTATCAATTTCATATTTGTTCTCCACATCTTTTCCCACTTTTCTAATTATATTACATGATTGAAATTCCTTGCCCATTTGATCATAGTATCTTTCACTATTTCCTCTTCCATTTTATACTGTAATAAAAATTTATTTATTTTACTAATTAGTTTTTGTTCCCTCCCATATACAATTTTATTCAGTTCGTTTTGCTCTAATTGTACCTGATCCGTCTTTATATCTTCTGTGTATTTTGATCTTATTTGTAAGTACATCCACCATTCAACTTCCCTAATCAAATCCTGTTCCAGTTCTTATTTTGTTTTTAATTTTCCCAAATCATTTAATATATCCCTGTATCTAATTATTTTGGTCCAGTCTACTAAATTTGGGTGCATTAATGTTTCGCTGGGAGAAATCCAAAATGGTATTCTTACATAGTATTGCTTTTTGATTTTATTCCAAATTAATAATAATGATTTTCTAATTATATGCCTTCTAAAATATCAATGGGTTTTATGTTTTTCACCTCATAGGAATGCATGCCATCCTGTCTGTAAATCGTGTCCTTCTATTGATAAAATTCTTTTATTTCCCATCTCCATCCATTCCTTTAACCATGGTAGGCATGCTGCTTGGTAATTAATCTCCCAATCCGGAAATGCTACTCCTCCTCTATCCCTGGTATCTTGTAATGTTTTTAATCTAATTCTAGATTTTCTTCATTGCCATATAAATTTTGAGGTCAATCTGTTTAATAAATCAAAAAAACTTTTTTCTATTTTTATTGGTATAACCTGGAAGAGGAATAGAATTTTGGGCAGGATATTCATTTTTATTGCTGCCACTCTTCCCATCCATGAAATTTGTAGATTTTTCCAATTTTCCAAATCTTTTCCAATTTGCAGTATTAATTTATCATAATTTTCCTTTTTGATGGAGGAGCCTCTTGCTGTTAGCCAAATCCCTAAATATTTTATTTATTTATTTATTTATTTGTTTACTTATTTATTGTTATCTGGATATTCATACTATTTTCTAATTCTATCTCTTGGTTTTTTGTAAGGTTTTTCATTAACAATTTAGATTTGTTTCTGTTAATTTTTAAACTTGCCACTATGCCAAATTCTTCTACTTTTTTAATCAATTTGGGGCCTGAGTTTAGAGGTTCCTCAATTATAAAGACCATATCGTCTGCAAAGGCTTGCAATTTGTACTCCTCATTTTTTATCATCAATCCTTTTATCTCTCGATCTTCCCTAATTTTTTTCAGGAGTGGCTCCAATGATAATATAAAGAGAAGTGGGGAAAGTGGGCATTCTTGTCTCACTCCTTTTGTTATCTCAAATCCATCTGTCATATCTTTACTTTTGCAGTTTGTTTTGAATATATTTTCTCGATCATTTTTTCAAATTTTGACCCAAATTCCATTTTTTATATTTGTTGTATCAGAAATCTCTAATTCAAATTATCGAAAGCTTTTTTGGGTATCAAGAAAAACCAGTGAAACTTGTTTCTATGGGTGTGCTTCATAAAACTCTAATATATCGATTATTGTATGTGTGTTATTTTTATTTTGTCATCCTGGCAAAAAAACATTTTGATCCGAATGTATATGTTTATTTAGAATCATTTTTAACCTTTCAGCAATTATTGACATATATGTTTTATAATCAGAATTCAATAAAGAGATACGCCTGTAATTTTGTACTAATTGCTGGTCTGAATCCTCCTTGTATATAAGTGTGATTAGTGCTTCTATCCATGTTTTGGGTATATTTGTCTCCTGTAGTGCTTCATTGAATATTTCTAGCATTAATCCTCCTATCTGTTTTTGTATACTCCTGTATAATTCAATAGATATTCCATCTGGTCCTGGCGTCATATTATTTTTTTGCCTTTTTATTGTAATTCCAAATTCGGGTTCAGAGATTGGTCTATTCAGTACTTCTTTCTGTTCCTCCGTAAATTTACATACATTTGTTTCCTCTAGATATTCTTTGATTTCTGCTTTTATCGTTTCTTCCTGAGTATATAATTTGGAGAAAAAAGTATGTATTATTTGTTTCTTTTTTTTTTCAAATACTTTATTGGTTTTATTGTTACAAAACATCAAGTCTCTACTAAAATCAGATGTGCAGTATTTATACATATTTACAGAGAATATCAGGTATACTTCAGACTCTTAATTGCAAGAAATAAACACACCCTGAGATCATGATTTTGTCCTGTTATTTAACCATTTGTACCACTTCTCCCATACTACCTGGTGTTTTGATTTCTCATCGTTATTTAACTCGTACGTTAATTTTGACATTTCTGCACACTCTAAAATTTTGTTTATTAATATTTCCTCTGGTGGTAAGGTTTTATCTTTCCAAAATTTCGCATAAACTAATCTGGCCGCTGTTGTTATATGGATTATGAGTTGGATTTTTTCTTTAGTAAACCCCTCCCTTATTATTCCCAAAAGAAATATTTCGGGGGATAAATCTAGTTCTTCTTCCAATATTTCCCATAACCAATTTTGAATTCTAGTTCAAAACCTTTTTGTCTTTGTGCAGGTCCACCACATATGATAGAAGGTGCCGACTTCCTTACCATACTTCCAACAAATTGCTGATGCATTAGGGAACATTTTAGCTAATCTAGCCAGCGCTAGGTGCCACCTGTGGAGCATTTTGTAATGGTTTTCCCTGTGTGTTGCCGCTTTGGTCATTTTGTAGTTTCTGTTCCAAGCCTCTTCCCAGTCATTGAAATTTAATCTATATCCAGTATTTTTTTCCCAAATATTTAATTGGTTTTTGGCTATCTCCTCTGCCCTGTCCTCATCTAATAAAAGATTATATATTTTTGCTAACATTTTCTTTTCTGTCCCATCATAATTTTGCCTAGGTTTCTGTACCTTGCTTCTATGCCATATTGATCCTTGTCCTTCTGATACCTTGAGTTTATCTGTAAATAGTTCCACCAATCTAGATTAAAGCCTTGGTCTCTCAGTGTGTCCAAAGATTTGAGATTCCCATTTTCGTCTAATATATCTTTGTATGTACCGAATTTTTGCATATCTTGTCTGTTTGGGAAAGTCAGGGCCTCCATAATAGAAAGCCAGTTGGGTATTTTAACATAGAACCGCTGCCTAATTTCCTCCCACGTTTGTAACAGAGACTCCCTTATTTTGTGTTTGTGAAAGTAGGATTTCTTCTTGTTTCTTGGATCCCACAAATAAGCGTGCCACCCTTTTTGTAGATCGTGACCTTCTAAGGTCAGGATTCTCGTATTTTGTAGTGTGACCCACTCCTTAATCCAGACTAATTTAGCTGCCTTATAGTATGTTTCCCAATCCGGGAGTCAAAAGCCACCCATGTTTCTTTTCCCCTGCAATATCTTGTACGAAATCCTCGCCTTTTTTCCCTCCCATAGAAATTTCCTAACCCTTTCATTCAAATCTAAAAAATTTTTTTTATCTAAACTCACTGGTATACTTTGGTATAAAAATATAATTTTAGGGAGAATATTCATCTTAATTGCTGCTATTTTGCCCATGAATGACAATTTTAGTTTCTTCCATCTATCTAGATCCTGATGTATTTTTTGTAGTAATGGGGTGTAATTATCTTCTTTTAATGATGAATACCTCGAGGTTATCCATATTCCTAAGTACTTTATTTTCTTCACTACCTGGAGACCTAAAGATTCTTCCAACTCTTTCTTGTGTGCTTCTGTTACGTTTTTCGTTATTATTTTGGTTTTTGTTTTATTCAGTTTAAAGCTGGCTACTCTTCCATAACTCCCTATTTCCTGTAGTAGTTTTGGGCCAGTTTCTAAGGGGTCTTCTACTATTAGGGCCACATCATCTGCAAAAGCTTGCATTTTGAAAGTTTCTTTCCTAATATTTAGGCCTTTAATTTCTTTATTAGATATAATTTTCTTCAGTAACACTTCTAATGCCAAAATGAAAAGTAAAGGGGATAGGGGCCTTACTCCCTTTTGGATCTGGAATGTTCGAGTCTTATCTCCGTTTATTAGAATACTCACCCTCTGTTTGTGATAAATATTTTCGATCATTTTTCTAAAATTTGCCCCAAATCCCATTATATTAATTTGATTGATCATGAAGCTCCAATTCAGGTTGTCGAATGCCTTTTGGGTGTCCACAAACACTAGCACCAACTGTTTTTCTGGATGTTGTTCATAGTACTCTAATACGTTTAGTACGGTTCTCAAATTATCCCTAATTTGCCTCCCCGGGAGGAATCCATTCTGATCTTTGTGGATCCAGGAATTTAAATTTTTTTTTTACTCTTTCTGCTATTATGCTCATAAACAATTTATAATCTGAATTTAGTAAGGAAATGGGTCTGTAATTTGCAATTTGTTTCAGGTCGGCACCTTCTTTCAGTATGAGTGTGAGGTACGCTTCTCTCCATGTGTCCGGGATTCTTGTGCCCACCAGGACCTCATTAAAAATTTCTAACAGTTTTAATTGCAATGTTTCATCTAATCTTTTATAAATTTCCCCTGGGAGTCCATCTGGGCCTGGGGTTTTATTCTTTTTAAGTTTGGTAATGGCTGTTTTGAGTTCATCTATTGTAATTTTCTTATTTAACATTTCCCTCTCTTCTTCTGTTATTTGGGGGAGACTAGCTTCCATCAGGTATTGTTCCACCTTATCTACCTCAATCTCTTCGTCATTGTACAAAGCTTCGTAGAATTCTCTTGCTCTTTCTAATTTATCTTCTTCCTTCGTCAGGAGGTTACCCTTAGAATCTTTTCCCAGTTTTCAGGATTGTTGATATCATACTTGCCATTTCTTTCTCTTTGTTCTCTTATTATTTTCTCAATATTTCTCCAAATAATCATTCAGTGACTCTTGCCATTGTTGTCTGATATTTGCTACTTCTTGAAGTGCTAATTAAATTGCTTGCTTTATTGAATGTGAGAGATCTATTAGCCCTTTACTCTCAGGCTAACAATCTAGTGCTTCTTATGCCCTTCAGAGGCACCTTAAATTACCGTATTTTCGGGCGTATAACACGACTTTCTAACACACAAAAATCTTCTCAAAAGTTGGGGGTCGTCTTATACGCCGGGTGTCAGTCTCCTGTAACCAGGCAGACCAGCCCGAAAGGCTTTGATGAGCCTTAAATGGCTCTAAGGAGCCAAGCTCCTTAAAAACGTAAAAGGGAAAAACTTCCCTTTTACACAACGCTGGTGCAGCTGGGATCGCCAGAGCTTGGATGGCCAAGCCCCGTGTAAAAGGGAAAAACTTTTCTTTTACACAACGCTGGCCATCCCAGCTGCTAATTTTTGCCTGCTAATTGCTCCGTAGCAAAAATCCCCCCCACCTCCAGCTTGCTTACCTTAGCTGCTAGCCCCAACGCTTGCCTTGCCTTGCCTGCAATCCATTGCATCAGCAAGCAACTAAATCTCCCTGCCTGCTTGCAGGGAGATTTAGTTGCTTGCTGATGCAAGCAACTTGTGGACTTCAACTCCCAGAATTACTCAGCCAGCAAAGCAAAGCTGGCTGAGGAATTCTGGGAGTTGAAGTCTACAAGTCTTAAAGTTGCCAAGGTTGGAGACCCCTGTTCTATTGGGTAAGTTTTTTTCCCCCTTTGGGAGCTTTAAAAAAAATAGTTAATTGGGGGGTTTTTTAGTTGTTCTTTTTTAGACCTAGCCATTTAAAGGCTAGGTCTAAGTTTTAGGCTAGGAAGTTTTAAATTTAGCTTTCATATAAAAATAAAAATAATAAAAATAAAAATAAAAATAAAAATAATAAAAATAAAAATAAAAATAAATAAAAATAAAATGTGTGCAACTTTCTGAGATTTAATGTGTTTCTGTAGTGTTTCACTCTAACTACACAAACACACAAAATCTCACAAAGCTGTATGTGGAATTTTGTGTGTGTAAACCCACAATGTAAAAGTTGTTTTTTTGGGCTTTTTGTGGCTGTGTGAGGTTCCTGCTTATTGCAGGGGCCATTTTGAGTCTAGCACAGCTGCTTTTACATTGTGGGTGAGCCAGTTGATGTTTTTTAATTTTTATTTGGTGTGCGTTGGAAGAGGGGTCGTCTTATACAGCAAGTATAGCCCAAACCCTATATTTTTACAGGAAAAGTTGGGGGTCGTCTTATACGCCCAGTCGTCTTATACGCCGGAAAATACAGTAATTATCTTTGAATTCATATCTCTATATTGAAAATTAGAGAAGTACAGACACTTAACCAGCCACTGGCATACAATAAATATTAGGGATTAATTCAAAACCTCTGTCTCTGCCCTCTAATATCTTATATCGCTCTGGCCTTGTGGTTATTATCTAGAATTATAGTTATAAACTATTCCTTAAATTCCTATCCTTAACCTTCTTTAATTAATCCCAATGATTTATAGATATAATTAGTTCACTTAACAAGTAACACTGTAAAACAGAATAACTATTAACTCTTATCTACTTGTATACTTTTAAATCCACACGTAAATTTAAATTTTGTCAAAAAAAATTACTTAACCCTATCCTTAATCGATTAATTAATTGATTAGATAAAGCAATAGTTAATAATTATTTGGGGTAGACAGTTGAGTTAGTGATCCCAAATATATATAATTAGCTACAAATAATTAAGTTCCTAAGAGATTGTGTTAAGCTTAATAGATAATTAATTAATTACAAAAATAATTGATTAGTCAGTTACGTTAATAATCACAAAGACATCAATTAAGTATAATAAGTATAGATAGGTAAATGCCTCATAAAATATATCAATACTATGTTGTCTAATAAATGCTATAAATATGAATAGATATACAAATATATTGTGGGGATATTATAGATAGATAATGGTTAGGTACTATTAATGCACAGAGTTTGTAAGTAAAAATGTCTTGAGAGTTGATTGTTTTGGTAAGTTACCGATTAATAGCAGGTCTCTGAGTACTGTATATACAAGAAAATTTCTTCCAAGTCCCTTAATAATCAGTCTCCACGATCTTCCAAATCTCTTTCCAAGTCAGGTATTTAACACTGTCACTGTTCTCTATGATTTCCCACTGCTAGATTGTCCAAAGCCAGCCTCTCTTATTCGTTTCTTGTTTTCTCTTGTATATTGGATTTTCCCCTCCTCATCTTTCAAATGTTGTATCGTTCTTTTATCTTTTTCCTTTTTTAACTTATAAGCTAACCACCTGCTCACCTTGTTAACATGCTTGAAATAATTTTGTTTTGCCATCTTTATTTTCAATGCCACTTCTTGGATTATCAGATTTAGTTTGTGTTTAATTATTCTCCTTTCCTCTTTTACTTTTTTATTTTGGGAGTCCTTCTGTAGATCTTCTAATTTTTTAAGATCTTCCTGTAGTTCGTTTTGCTGGGACCTTTTCTCTTTTCTTTTCTTTGCTGTATATGCAATCGTCACCCCTCTAATATAAGCTTTTAGCGTGTCCCAAAGGTTTTGAGCCGATGTGTCTTCCTTTTTGTTTACATTTAAGAAAATCTCTATCTCTTTTTCTGGGAATTGCTTATACTCTTTCTCCTTACATATATATTGATTTAACATCAATCTTTTGTACCTTTTTTGTCCTTTCCAATATATAATTATCAGATTATGGTCCACCCATTCGTTTATTCCTATGTCTGTTTTTCTAATTCTAATTGTAATTGTGCTGTCATCCAGGCCATATCAATCCTGGACCAAGATTGATGAGGATGAGAATAGTATGTATATTGCTTTTCTCCTTTGTAAATTTCTCTCCAGGTGTCTCTTAAGCCTAATTCTGATACCATATTGAAAAATTCTTTCGGTAGTATTTCCTTCTTTTTTTATTTTTCTTATTACTATAATAATCTCTTTTACTATCAACTATGGTATTATAATCTCCTATTATGCATACATTTTCTATTTCTTGTTCTGTTTTTTTATTGTGCAATTTTTTGAAATATTCTTGTTGATTTTTATTTGGGGCATATACCACTACTAATAAAATTTGTTTATATTCCATATTTAATTTTATCATCAAAATTCTACCCTCGTCGTCTGCATAAACTGATTCTGAATTTATTCTTTCCTTTTCATATACTGAAATTCCTCTTTTTTTCTGTTGTGATAATGACACATGTAATCTTCCTAATTTCTTATTTTCTAATAATTTTTGGAATCATTTTTTATATGAACCTCTTGTACACAAATCACATCTATATTTAATTTTTTTTAAATTTTATAAATATTTGTGCTCTCTTTTTCTGTGCATTTAAACCATAAATATTCACAGAGAATAAAGATATTGTTTCTTCCATCTCCTACTGTATTTGTTTCTTGGTATTTCTTGTCTCCCTTTTAACTCTTCCTCTTTCTTCCCTCTCTTTCTTCTCGTTCCTTTACTTGGGTTTTTCTTAGCTCTTTCTCTCTTTCTATCTCCTCTTGTTGATCCTCCTCTTGACTTTTACTTTCTGCTTCATCTTTACTTTCTTGTTCTTCTTCCAAGTAATTTTAATAGCACTCTTGAGCTTTTTCTATCGAATCAACTTTAAATTTCTTATCCTGAGATGTGATGAGGATACCTTCAGAGATAATCCATCTAAACATTATTTTATGTTTTATAAGGTGTGATGTTAAAAAATGATACTGTTGCCTTTGGTCTCAAATTCTGCATGAGATTTGTTTTAGAATTATGATCTCTTTTCCTTCATATGATACGGTCTCTTCTCTTGATTTTTTATAGATTTCATCTCTTATTGGTTTTTTAATGAATCTAATATGCACTTCCTGTGCTAAACAGTGTCTTCTTATGTAATTATTATGTACTCAGTAGATTTCATCTATGGTATCTTTTATTTCCAACTTATCTCTCTGTATTAATTCTGCTGTTATTTCACTCATTTTTTCCTCCAAATCTTCCTCTTACTCCTCCACAACATTCTGGAAGTGCAGGAAAAATGAGGCTTTCTCCATTTCCCAAGAAATGATTGAGTCCAACAATTCTTTGTTTGATTGTACTTCTGCTCCACCATTTCTAATTTAAGGTCTAATGGATCTACCTTGGTTTCTATTTTTTTTACATTTTGCTCCTTTTCTGCAATTATTTGTTGTATATTCTCCATCTTTTACTTCATGTTTTTAAAATCTTCCTTTATTTCCCCTATCTCACTTTTAATTTCTTTTTTTTATTGAAAAAGTTTTACAATACAATTTTTATCCCCATTTCCCCCCAACAATCCCCCCTCCCCACCACCACCCCACCCCTTCCCCCCCTCCCCTCCCCCCCCCACCCCCCAGGCTTCCATTGCTAACAAAACATCAATCTTATATATCAATCAAAATTAAACAAAGAGTATAGGTGAGATCCAGGTAGAATATCATAGATTTTAACAATAAGTAAAGTAAAATTAATCTAAAATATTTACTAAACATAAATAAATAAAGTTATTTATCAGGCTAAATCATATATGCACAATTAACTCCCTTCTAGACAGCAGTATAACCAATATATATAAACTTATTTTTAACTTCATAATTTTTCTAAATAATAATATAGTAAATATATGTAACATTATAAGTTTTCTAGATAACAATATAATTTTAAATTTAATTTCAATAGAATAGTTATAATGGGAATAATTTTACTAGGTAATTATATATATAAAAAAATATACAATGTAATAAATTTTCTAAATAGCAATATAATTTGAAATATTTAAAACAAATAATTGTTATAAAAGTACTTATAAATCCAGTACTAACTTATCTCTAACATATATACTATATTAATAATTTCAAACATTTAATAAAATAGTTGTAATAAAAATAATTATGAATCAAAAACTAGTTGAAAGTTCTTAGTTTGGTATTTATTCTGCACATAATCTACCCATTTCTTCCAATCCCTAACAAAGGCTTCATGAGTCCTATTTTTTAGGTATGCAGAAATCTTTGCCATTTCCGCAAAATTAGCCATCTTCGGTGTCCATTCTCCTATAGTAGGTACACTATCTTTTTTCCAATATTGATCAATCAGTAACCTAGCTGCCGTAATCATATATAAGATCAATCTTGTTTCACTCGATGAACAATCCTTAACTATATCCAGCAAAAACAATTGCGGAGAAAAATGAAGCTTCTTTTTCAAAACATTCTGCATAACCCACCAAAGTTTAATCCAAAATGCTTTCACCTTTCTACAGGTCCACCAAATATGAAAGTATGTTGCATCCAAACAATCACACCTCCAACATTTAGGTTGAACATTTGGATACATGCATGACAATTTCTTGGGATCTAGATGCCATCTGTAAAGCATTTTATAAAAATTTTCCCTCAGATTTTGTGCTTGTGTAAATTTAACATTCTGGACCCAGATCTTTTCCCATGTTTCCAACATAACTGGTTCTGCAAAATTTTGTGCCCACTTTATCATACAATCTTTAACTAATTCACTCTCTGAATCTCTTTCTAACAATAAATTATACACCCTCTTGACATGCATCGGCCCTTTCCTTTTTATCTGCATCACCAAATCTTCTTCATGTAGCATCAAACCAATTTTCTGATCTTCTCTCCATCTTACTTGAAGTTGAGAATACTGCAACCATGTTAAATTCCTCCCTTCTTCCAACAGAACTTTCTTTTTTTTAATTGAAAAAGTTTTACATTACAATTTTTTTAAAACCCCTTCCCCTTCCCACACCCCAACCACCACCACCACCCTATCCCCCCTATCCCTCCCTGTTCCCCCCCCTTGACTTCCGCTATTAAACAAACATATATAACATTCAGTATTTAACAATTTTTAGGTGAGATCCAGCTAAAAAAAACATAACCTTATTTTATAACCAATTTTAACCTTAAGTAATAATTTTTTTTTAATTTTAATCTAAACTTATAGCATCTGTTTCCCCCTAAACCAATATACGACAACATAAATCATATATAAAAAACTCTTAACAATCTACTTATAAAAATCTAGTAAAATAATTTTGAGCATCATAAAATTTAAATTGAAGTATCATATAAATATTATAAATATATAACATTAACTATAATTCCCAATATTCCATATATCAAAGTCAAAGTCAAACAGTACATAATACATTTCTCTTTAAAATTAAGTCTAAATATTAAAAATATAAATTCAATTGCATAAAATATAATAAAGATTATCAAATTCAAATACATTTCTCTTTAAGATTAAATCTAAATATGAAAAATATAAATTCAGTTAAGTGCTAATTGAAACTTCTTACTTTGATATTTATTCTTCATGTATTCTACCCATTTCTTCCATTCCTTGGCAAAGACTTCATGGGTCCTTTCTTTTAGGTATGCAGAAATCTTAGCCATTTCTACAAAGTTAGACATCTTCAATATCCATTCCTCTAGACTTCCGGTGGCGCCTTCCTCGTCGGCGGCGGGCTCCTCCATGCCCGCCGGCATCCCGCCGCGTTAGAGCCGCCTCACAGCTGGCAGGCGGCTCGAACAATCTGCTCCTCAGTGGGAGGAGCAGGCAGAGCTCCTGGGGGTGAGGTAGGGCCCCCTGAGTCGCCCCAGGATCGTTTCGTTTGTCCTGGGGAGGGCTCAGAAGGATGGCCCCCTCCATACCTCCAGAGAAGCTCCGCGACGGGACTGTCCTCCGCTAAGCAATTAGCGGAGCCAGACGCTGAAAGCAACACCACAGCGACTATGGAATAAGAAAGAAGTAAAAGAAAAGAAAAGAAAGAAGCAAAGATGAAGCAAGTATGGATTTTTAAAACTGATTTCTTTACTGATTTTTTGGAAGAGTAACGAGAGGAGGGGGGAAGGAGAGGAAGAGAAGTGAAAGTTCCTAAGAAAGTTTTTTTTTTAAAATGGCGACTGGTCTTAATTGAAAGAATGCCAGAGCGATTGAAAACGGAAGCTTTGAAATGAATGCCTTGCTATGGGAGAGTCACTTAAAGTAAACAGAATTTTTTTTTTTCTCTCTCCCCTTTTTTCTTGGATATCTTTTTTAAAGTAAAGTATGGCAAAGTGAAGTAGTATACTAAAGCCATTTAAAGTAAAATAAAGATGACTAAAGGAAGGGGGGGCTCCCCCTTGAGCCAGTTAAAGAATAAAGCTGAGATGAAGCAATTGTCTGGATTGGCAGAAGGGGACTTAAAAGAACTTATAACAACTCCTTTATTGACTGTAGTTGACAAAATTAAAAACTCACAGAAGAATCTTGTGGATTTGATTGCTGGAAAGCATGACCAATTAAGTCAAACTATTGTTAAAGTAATTTCAGACCTTTCAAATGTGGTGATTGAAATGGAGGAGAAAGTAACTGAAATTAGCAGTGAAATTGGCTCCCAGATTCAAGAAATACAAGAAAGGTTTGTGAAAGTTGAGATTAGTAATCAGACTACACAGAATGATATTATCATGCTTCAAATTAAAACTATGGCCTCTGCTATCAGAGTAAGAGGTATTAAAGAAAACCAGAGAGATTTAAAAGCAACTATTGCAAAGGTTCTTGCTGAACTACTAGAGCTTGAGGATGAGATAATTCTTGGTTGTATAGAGAAAGCTTACAGAGTCAACTCACGAGTAGCCAAACAAAGGAACTTATTCAGAGATGTTGTTGTTTACTTTACTGATAAAAGGTTGAGAGATGACATCTTACAAAGGTCCTACTCTGCCAGAGTGCAAGTAGAAGGTGAACAAATTAATATTTTTAAAGAATTACCATCGAAGGTTTTAAAGAAAAGGAAAGAATTTGCTTTCTTAACTAAAGAATTGAAGAAAAGTAATATCCCATTTAGATGGGACTTACCAGCCGGTATAATTTTTAGATATCACGGAGCGAGATATTGCTTGAATACTACTGAAAAAGCGGAACATTTTTATAAAAATATTTTTAAGGGAGCTTCGAAAGACCTTAAGAATAAGAAACAAGAAAGAGAGCTTGTAAAAGGTAAACAGAAGGATGAGACTCAAAGAATGAATCAAAGAATGTTAAAAGAACAAGGAGCGCAATCTGGTTTCTTGGAGGATTTTACTATGGACTTCTCAGATGGGAAAATAAACTACATCAGTGAACTAATCTAGGAGCACCGGACCTTGAACTGCTGGAGCAAGATTCAAGAAATACTATTATTCAAGATGATCAGCAGCAGAGGTCCAATGCTCCGCAAGAAAAGGATGGTGATATCGAACAGCAGGAACCAGATTCTAACGAGGAAATTCGAGAGTTAACTAATGAGTGTCTTAAAGTCCTTCATCAGATGCAGTCGTTATCAGAAAGCTTGGACAATTTTGGATACCGGTTATAAAATTCCTAAAGTTTATATGGATTTGGATTTATGGATTATAAAGTCTTCATCCTGACTTGGAGTTTCTTTTTTTATTCTGAATTGGATTTAACATCTTGAGCAAGTTTAACAGAGGGCTGCAATGGTAGCAGCGTTCTGTGATTATCCTATCATAGTTTTTTTTTGGAACTTATAATCTAAGAGGAAGGAATGGAAATGAAAATATCTCACAACCAGAAGGAGTGAATAATAACGGGTGGCAGGATTTGAAATAGTTGTTATAAGAACATCTGGGAATGCAGCTGCTAGGACTTTTTTTTTTTTCTTTTTGATTTTTTTGTTATTAAGGTTTGGTGGAGCTGCATTGGGGTTTTGTTTTTGTTTTTTTTAGAATACGTTAGTTTGAATGTTTCTACCTGGAGGAGTGAATATCTTCGTGGTTGGATGTTATCTATATAGTAGCAGTGTCTTGTGATTACCCTATCATGGTTTTTTTTGGAAATTATTATCTAAGAGGAAAGAATGGAAATGAAAACGTCTTACAACCAAGAGTGGATAACAAAGGGTGGCAGGATTTGAAACAGTTTTTACAAGAACATTTGGATGCAGTCTCAAGGATTTCTATTTCCCTTTTTTTTCTTATTCTTTTGTTAAGGCTTGGTGGAGCTGCATTGGGGTTTTTTTTTGCTGAAATAGAATACGTTAGCTTGAATGATTCTACCTACAGGAGTGAACATCTTCTTGGTTGGATGTTATTCATATAAAGTCACACGGGGGGTTTATATGGAATGTTTTGTTTTACTGATGGGGGCAGACAGAAGATGAAGAGTATCGCAATTGGATATAGGTGAAGAAAGAAGAATTAACTTCAATCAGGAAGAAGAGGACTGTAATTCGAGTTATGGAAAATTATAATAATATATGTATGATTATATTATATTGCATGTTTTTTCCCTGAAGGGGGGATTTTTGTGTTTTTGAATTAGGGGGAGTAGTTCGGATTAAACTAGCTGGTATTATCTAATATGAATAAGTAAGGTATAGAACTTTGGAGTGATCGAGTATGGTATAGGATTAGTAATGTTAGTAATGTTTTTTTTATTTTATTTTAATTTTTTTTCCTCTTTTTGTTTCTAAATTGGCTTAAACATTATAATGGCTATTCTTTTTTGGTGCTTTCTTTTATTATAATATTGTTAATTTTAGACAGATATTCATGCTTATGGGTTTCTCTTTGCATTATTTCATTTTATTTCTCTTCCTCTCAACTTAGATCAGAATAGAATTGAGTATATAATAGTATTTGTTTTTCTGACTGTTAAAAATTTTTGTTGTTGTTTTTCTTTTTAAGAAATATGTAGCGGAAGTCAGGGGTGGGATGGGGAGGGAGGGGTTGGGGTTGGGGGGAGGTTGGAGGGGATGGGAGGGGGGGGTGGGGGCAGGGGTGAAAAAAGGGGGAAAAATTTTTCTATTGTAAAACTTTTTCAATAAAAAAAAAATATATATCCATTCCTCTATAGTAGGTACACTATCCTTCTTCCAGTATTGACCAATCAGTAATCTAGCTGCAGTAATCATATGTAAAATTAATCTAGTTTCAGTTGATGAACAACCCTTAACTATTCCCAACAAAAAAAACTGAGGAGAAAACTCAAGCTGCTTCTTCAAAATGTTCTGCATTACCCACCAAAGTTTAATCCAAAATGCTTTCAATTTTCTGCACGTTCACCAAATATGGAAATATGTTGCATCCAAACAATCACACCTCCAACATTTAGGTTGAACATTTGGATACATACATGATAACTTCTTAGGATCTAAATCCTAAGACATAAAACATCTTATAAAACTTTTCCCTCAGATTCTGTGCTTGTGTAAATTTAACATTCTGGACCCAAATCTTTTCCCATGTTTCCAACATTACAGGTTCTTCAAAATTTTAATCATTTTAATCATGCAATCTTTAACTAATTCCCCCTCTGAATCTCTTTCTAACAGTAAATTATACACTCGTTTAATATGCATCGGCCCTTTACATTTTATCTGAGTCACCAAATCTTCTTCATGTAACATTAGTCCAATTTTCTGATCTTCTCTCCATCTTGCTTGAAGTTGAAAATACTGCAACTAGGTTAAGTTCACTCCTTCTTCCAACAGGGTATTCAAAGATTTCAAACTCCATCTGCCCCCATCATTAAAAAGTATCTCTTTATACAGCAACCCCCCGAGTGACTTTATATTCCACATGACTTGCCCAAGATCCAACCACAAAGGTATTTTGTAATCCAATTTAAGCTGGTGCTTCTTCCAAACTCTCATCAGCGCATGTCTCAATATATGACTTTTAAATACATTATCCAGCTTGTCTTCATAAAATAAATATGCATGCCAACCAAAGTCCAAGTCATGGCCTTCTATATTCAAAATTTCAGTTTTTGTTGTTCCAAACCAATCACCCACTTGTGTCAACACTGCAGCTTCATAATATAAACGTAGGTTTGAAACTTTAAGGCCACCTCTTTCACGAACATCTTGCATAATTTTAAATTTAACTCTTGGTTTTTTTCTCATTCCAAATAAATTTGTTTAGACCTGATTGCCATTCAGCCAATATCTTATCACTTCTGAGCACCGGGATCATTTGAAACAAAAACAGAAATCTAGGTAGAACGTTCATCTTAACTGCAGCTATTCTCCCAAGTAAAGATAGTTGCAGTTTCTTCCAAGTTTCAAGGTCCTTTTGAATCTTATGCCACAAAACCTCATAAGTATTTTGAAAAAGTTTTATATTAGATGCTGCAACCTGAACTCCTAGATATTTCACCTTTGTAACTATTTCAAAGCCTGCCAACCTTTCTAGTTCACTCTTTTGTGGTTCCAACATGTTTTTAACTATCATCTTGGTCTTTTTCTGGTTTAGTCTAAAACCTGAGACCAAACCATATTCCTCTATAATGTTTTTCATCTGGATGATTGATTCCAAAGGTCGTGTTAGGGTAACAACTAGATCATCTGCAAATGCCTTTGTTCTGTAATCCTTTTGCCTTATAACTATTCCATTCAAATTCGAGTCCCGTAGAGAATTCATCAAGACTTCTAAAGTTGAGATAAACAACAGTGGGGATAACGGACAACCTTGTCTGGTACCCTTCTGTATATGAAAATTGGTAGTTAAACTCCCATTAATAACCATTTGTGCTGTCTGTTCTTGGTAAATTGCTGAAATTGCTTGTATAAACTGCTCCCCAAAGTCCATTTTGAACAAAGCCTTTTTTAGAAAATCCCAGTTGACTCGATCAAAGGCCTTTTCTGCATCCAAAAACACCAGCACCGCAGAGATCTGCTTATTTTTCTCAAGATATTCCAGTAAATCTATAAGTTGCCTCACGTTGTCATTCATATGTCTGCCCTCTATAAAACCTGCTTGATCATTATAAATCACCTCTTGGATAACTGGCATCAGTCTGTTGGCTAATACTTTTGCAAAAATTTTATAATCCGTATTCAAGAGAGGTATTGGTCTAAAATTTTCTGGTTTTGAAGAACCATCTTCCTTTGGTATCAGTGAGATAAAGTATTTTACCCCCCTGCTGTATACTACAGAATAAGTCCTTAAAATGTTCAACCAATTCTGATTGTAGAGTTTTATAATATACTGCTGTCAAACCGTCCGTCCCAGGAGCTTTAGCAATTTTCAGTTGTTTTATTGCCAATAAAATCTCTTCAGGTGTTATTACTTGGTTCATTCTCTCCTTTTGTTCACTTGTAATTTTTGTAACTCTCGTCTTTCCAAGATATTCATCAATAAAGTCCTTTTGAATATTATCTTTATGATATAAATTAGAGTATTAATCTAAAAAAGCTTGATGTATTGAACTCTGTTGAAAAACTTGTTTACCTTTATATTCAATAGTGTCTATTATACGAGAACTTCGTTGCTTTCTTAAAGTATATGCCAACCATCTACCAGGTTTGTTAGCATTGCAAAAAGTATTATGCTTAGCAAATTGTAAATTAGTTGCCGTCTGATCAGCCATAAACATTTGAAATTGATCTTTCAAAAGTTTTATAGTTTCCTGTAATTTCTCATCAGTCAGGTTTTTAATATGCAGTTGTTCTTTCTCCTTTATTTCTGACTCCAATTCTAATCTTATCTTTTGACGTATTGACCTGTGCTTAGAGTTCATATAAATTAGTACACCTCTCATGTAGGCCTTACTTGCATCCCAAACAACTTCAATAGGTGTACCCTTGTTCAAATTCAGTTGAAAAAATTCCTTTACATGTTTTTTAAGCTCGGCTATATTCTTCTCATATCTAAATAAGTTCTCGTTCATTCTCCAAGATCTTCTCTCCCTCTTACCAAAATCCATTTCCATCCATACCGGACTGTGATCGGTCAGAGTTCTAGGAAATATCTTAGTCTTAGCTGTTTTAGTGAGTAGATCAGAAGAAACCAGCATAAAATCGATCCTAGAAAAAGATTTATGTCTATCAGAAAAAAAAGTAAAATCCAATTCCTTCGGATGGTGAATTCTCCATACATCCTTCAATTCTAATTCTTCTTTCAATGCAAAAAACGTCTGTGGTAATTTATTCCCCCTCTTAGCCAATGCCTTCTTGTCAAGAATTGTATCAATCACACCATTCCAATCTCCCATAATCAAAAAAGACTTATAATTCCATTGCAATATTTTAGCATGTAGTAATTTATAAAAAATTTCCTGCTGTTGGTTTGGGGCGTAGATTCCAATCAAAAGCAACGGAACATTCTGTATGTTTATTTCAACAGCAATATATCTTCCTTCATCATCCGATTCTACAAGTTTAGCTTGTATTCTTTTAGAGATATACAAAACTATTCCATTCCTTTTCACAGAACTAGATGACATGAAATGTAGTCCAAGTTTTGAATTTATCAAATATTTTTGGTTCTGGGTTCTAATGTGAGTTTCTTGCAAACAAACAACATCATTTTTATACTGCTTCAAATAATAAAATAGTTTCCTTCTTTTCTGTGGAGAATTCAAACCATTCACATTCCATGATAAAAATCTAACTGCCATTTGAGGATTCTTGAAGTGTATCGAGCAATTGCCTAAGACCCTGCTCAACCGCAGAGGTCTTTGGTCTCGCTCCTCCCACTGCTTCAGATTTCTGTGTTTTCCCATTTGCCCCCTTCTCTTCTTGTGGCACCATGGACCTCTGCTGTTTTTGCTTCTCTAGTCTTTGCTTTTCTGCTGCGCGAGTTATACGTTGATCTTTTGGTTCTTGCACCAACAGTTCAAGGTCCAGATCCACCTCTCTTGTAGCTCTGGGATGCTTTATTCTGGGCTCTGGGAGGTCTGCAAAAAAATCCTCTGAGAAACCACCTACTGCTCCTAAAAGTATTTCCCTTGCTGTTGCTCGAAGTGCCTGTCGTTCTTGTTCCCTGTGTAATTCTTGAATCCCTTCTTCAAAATCCTTATCTTTAGAGACTCCTTCTGCAGATAACAATGTGGATGAACATGGTGGTGTTGAAGATTTTTTAAGAATGTTGTGATAAAAATGTTCTGCTTTTTCCACCGAATTTAGACGGTATCTTACATCCTCATATCTCAAAATAATACCAACAGGAGCGTCCCATCTAAATGGAATCTGGCGCTTTTTCAGTTCATTTGCCAAAAAACCATAGTCTCTTCGATCTCTTAACATTTTGGGTGGTAGCTCTTTAAAAACACCAATTTGATTACCCTCAAGTTGAACAGTAGTGTGGAAGGAGTTTTGCAGAATGTCATTTCTCAGCCTTCTGTCAGTAAAATAAATCACAACATCTCTAGGCAAATTCCTTTGTCTTTCCACACAAGAGTTAACCCTGTAAATCTTGTCAATTCTATTAGCAATTAACTCAGATTCAAACTTTAAGATCTTGGCCAATACATCCACACAAACTGCCCTCAAATCCTCTCTGTTGTTCTCCCTTACTCCTCTCAATCTTAAAGCGAACCCCATAGAACGAAACTGCATCATCGTAATTTCATCTTCTAGCCTCTGATTTCTCACATCCACTTTAAAAAAATTTTCTTCTGCATCCTTCTTGTTGGTTTCAACTTCTAAATTTAAATCATCCACTTTTTTCTCCACCACCAACAACGCATCTGTAAAAGCAGTTACTACTTTGGTTACATTCTGATTTAACTTATCACTTTTTTCCTTGACCCACTGCTTCATTTCAATTTGGTTATTCTCCATCTTTTCATTCAAATTCTTGATTTGATCAGCAAGAGATGCTGTTAAGTTAGCCATAAAAACTTTCATTCCCACTTTCTTGAATTTGACTCTGAGCCTGTGTTAGTGGCTTAGCTGGCTTTTCCTTTGTCTGGTGAGTAGGGGAATCCCCGCCAGGTTTCTTTGAAGCCATGCCTGGACACAGTCTTAATTTCTGGAAAAAAGAAAATCTTCCTCCTTTTCCTGTTGCTCCAATTTTTCTCCCCAGTTTTGCAAAAAGGGGATCAGATAAGTTATGTTTGTGCTTTAAAGTCTTAATAGTATATTTCTTTCAATTACTTCCAGGCAGGCTAAATCACTCTAATTAGCACTTTCACTTTCCACTTTCACTTCCTCCGTTTTAGCCAGACACCATTTTCCACACACTTTCGCTCAGAAGTTTCAACTAAAGACTTTTTTTCTTTTCTTTTATCCTTAAAATACTTATAAATTCTTAGGAATAAGTCCAGATCTCACCAAAATCTTTAGTTGCAGGAAAATCCACATATAAAAGGTGGAGTTGCTCACGTTGTCTCGCTCTGCCACTTGACAGAGGTCCCTCGCCGCGTGGAGCTTCAGTGGGGTAGAGAGGGAGCCTTCACACAGAACACCCTCCAGGGCAAAAAAGGGACCTGGGTGGCACTTCTGGGGGCTCTACCTGTTCCCCACTGGCTCTGTCCTCTCTTCCAATCCGAAGAGAGGATTTTCAAGCCGCCTGCTGATAGCAGAGCGGCTCTGACACACAGTGAAGCCGGCGGCTATAAGAAAGCCGTCCAGCGACGACGAAGACGCCACCCGGAAGCCCTCACCTTTAATTTCTTGATGGTGTTTTCTAGCCTCTTCTTGATTTTCTGCCATTTTTTCTTGTAACTTCATCAATGTCTCTTGAATCATTTGGAGCATGTTTTGCATATTATTCATCGTTGGCTCTGTTTTGCCTTTTTCCTTCCCTAACATATTTTCAATTGACCATTGAGTTATAGGAGAAGGCATAGCTGTTGGATTAGAAATAGGCTTTTTTCTGGTTTTTGTCACTGTTGCTGTTATTGTCATTGTTAGATTTCTTGTGAGGTTCTTCCACAGTATCATATAATGTTTTATTTACCTTAGAGCATTCTTCTATATCAACTACTTATTAATTTAATTGTAATTTCTTACAGGCTTAATTTAAATATTATCTTTCTTTTTTACTTTAGACTACTCGAGGGTTGAGGCTTGTCCCACACCCAATTGTGGTTCCAACAGCTTCTTCTGGAGAGGGGCAAAACCCACAGCTTCGCCCTGCAGGGTAAGGTCCACTTGCAGCCTTTGCTCAGGCATTGGCTCTTTGCGTGAAGCACCCATCTGGAGCTCTGCAGCTTCTACTGCCTCCACATGACTTGGGAAGGATATTAGCCAGTCTTGACATGAGTTACCAAGCCATCTCCTGCATCTCCTTCCATGAGCTTCTTTTCTTCCTCCAACTCCTTTGAGTCTTCGTGCCACCTAAATTGGGTCGACATTGGGGTTCAGGAACCTGGACAGCACCCAGGAGTTCGGGGGAGCTGATAGTGTTGTTAAAGGGGATTCAGGTTAATGTCAGGGTTCCATGTAACACCCCTAATGAAAGAAGACTCTGAGGCTTGAATTTCCTTAGAGTTCCATTTTATTAGAGATGTCATTTTGGCACATCTGGAAAACCTGAATCTGAAAGTTTCCAGGTTTTCCCCACCCAAAAGAAAGTTAAAGTCCCTGCCCAGTACCCACATGTTGTTCATGTGATCCAATCAGGCACCATTCAAAACTGGAGATGCCTCCCAGTCACCTCATCGCAGCTGCAGGGCAAGGTGGCCTTGACTCTCTGAGAAAAGAATGTTATTTTGACTACATATCACCCATACTCTATGCAAACCCCCCCCCCCCTTCCATTTTCCCACAGTAGAAGATGTGGCAGGCCTGAAGGCCCAAATGTAAAAGATGGCTCACAGATACCTGTGACTATCCTGGTGAGATTTCATTTATGACAGGGTCCAAAACCAGCACCATTGATTATATCCTAACGTCTATGGACTTATTACATTACATAGAAAATTTTGAAGCTTACCTTACCTGGAAAGCTATCATCTACCTTTGTGTATATACATGAAGCCTTCCATCTGGCAGATGCCCTTCAGGAACCAATTTATTCCTGCAATTTCTTCAGCAGGCCCAACAAGATGTCAAATGGTCCCAACAATTTAACCAGAAGATGAGGAGAGTTCTATCAGGACAAATTTCAAAAATTTCACTCAGCCTTTATTACAACCAACCTTTTCCAAGATTTACTAGAACTCTATAAAAACATAGTTCATAAGCATACAACCAAGTACATGACCGGAACTTCTCAGCTAAGAGGCCCTTTATCGCCTCCAAACCATGGTTTGACAAGGATTGTATAGAAGCCAAGAAAGCTCTCACCTTGGCTTATAGGATGTACAAAAGCAAGACTGGGAATGGTAATAAAACAAGTCTTAAACTTCTTATTACTCTCAAAAAACAATATAAGCAACTGATTGCTCTTAAGAAGAGACATGACACAAGGTCCACCTGGGAACATCTTATTGTGGCAGCAAAGCAAAAGAGCTCTTCTCTATTCTGGCATCTCATAGCTAGTCATTCTGACAAAATTCATACCCCATTAAACATCCATATACCTCCTACAACCTGAGAACTTCACTTTTGGGTAATGTATGAAGACCACTTCAGTGAGAGTATAAGGTTTATGGCAGGGCAATGAAGGACTTACCTGAATGGCCCCTGGTTTCTGAGTCCAAAATCAAATTACCATTGGCCAACTCAGGACTGGGAAGGCCCCAGCTGACTTCATTACCACTGAATTACTAAAGAACAATTTGGAGTGGTGGATACCAGTTCTGGCAGCGCTATTCACTTATCTTGACTCCACTGGCTATGTCCCAGAAGATTGGGGCTTGGCATTTGTTGACCCAATTTTTAAAAAGGGAAAGACCAATTACAGACCAATAAGTCTGCTAAACATAATCAGCAAACTCTATGCCAAATACCTCCAAGATAAATTAAAGGAGTGGCTGGATCTTGAGAATTTGATCACTGAAGAGCAAGCTGGGTTTAGAGAGTGGAGGGGCACCACAGATCAGTACTTAGTTCTTCATCATCTGATTGAAAAATACATATCAAATAGACCTGTATCATTATATGCCAATTTTATAGATCTTAAGGCAGCCTTTGTTACAGTTACCAGGATTAAGCTATGGAAGAAGCTGGAAGCTGCCTCAATTGACCACAGGCTTCTTCATCTATTACATACCCTACATACTAAAATATCCCTCAAGGTGAGGTGTAATACACAAGGGTCCCTCTCAGGGGTGAAATGCTTCCGGATTGGACCAGATCAGCCGATCCAGTAGCGACGATGGCTGTTAGTTTGGAGAACCGGTAGCGATGGCAGCTGGAGGCTCCGCCCACCTGCCCAGAAGTCATTACCTGGTTTTTTGAGCCTCTGCACATGTGCTCAGGCCAAGAGAGGCGGTGGTGGAGGCACTGCATGTGCAGCCCCAGGACATCCACCCCTTTCTCCTGGAGCACCACTGTTGCCCCAGAGCTTGCCTTAGCCTCTGCAGCCCACTGTCCCCTTTTGCCCTTCTGTTTCTCAGTGCAGCTCTTCTGCTTGTTGGGCCATTTCCCCACAGTGCTTCTGCTGGTGCCATCACGCAAGCCTCCCATGAGGAATAAGGGAAAAAGCAAAGCGGCTGGCTGCAGAGCTGCCAGCTTCAGCAAGTGGCCCAACAGGCAGAAGTGACACACCCAGAAAGAGATTTCAGCCTTGCCCCACCCACTCACCACCTGCTCACCTTTCACTTTGGGTCGGGGGCTGGGGCCCAGAGATGCACTATTCACCGAAGCCCCAGACCTGCCATCTGCTCACCACCTGCCTCAACCAGGTCGGGGAATGCACCACTCCCCAACTCCAGCCTTGCCGTGGAGCCACCGCCCGCTCACCCTTCACCACACAGCGTGTCCTACTCCTTACCTTTCTCCCGTGGCTGACTGCCGGGAAGGCAAGCAGGCAAAAGTTACTGGAGCTGCTCTCCTTCTTGAATGTGCCGCCACCATCGCTGCCCTGGTCCATGCACTGGCTATTCAAGCACACACTGTTTATTTCATTCATTCATCAGTGGCAGTTTGGGTGTGCGCTTTCTTGCTGTTGCATGCCAAAAGCAGGGGGAGCATGGGGGTTGTGCATGCATGTGCCTACACCCATAATTCAATGGGCCCCACCCCTGTGCATGTGCATGTGACCCCCCTGCGCTCCCCACACTTTTGGCACATGATGGCATGGTGGGCCTGGTGGGCCCATTTTTCACCCTCTGGAGGGCCTCCGGGGGCTGGGGAAAGCCGTTTTTGCCCTCCCCAGGCTCCTAGAAAACATCTGGAGCCTGGGGAGAGCGAAAAACAGGCCTTCTGATCCCACCAGAAGTCAACAAATGGGCTGTTTCTGGCCTCAGGAGGGCCCCTGGGGGATGGGGAAGGCCATTTTCACCCTCCCCAGGCTCCTAGAAAGCCTCTGGAGCCTGGGGAGAATAAAAACAGGCCTTCCCCACTCCCCTGGAGGCCCTCTGGAGGCTGGAAACAGCCTGTTTCCCAACTTCCAATGGGCCCAGAAGGCCCGAAAATCAGCTGGCCAGCGCACGATTGCATGCTGGAGCTGAGCTAGGGCATCGCTTGTGTGCCCACCAATATGGCTCCATGTGCCACCTGTGGCATGCATGCTATCGGTTCACCATCACGGTTATATAACAATTATGGCAAACCTTTTGCACTGTTTAGTCATTTCCTTTTAGCATTGAACCTACAATGGACCACACAGTTTAGGGATTACAACTATCGTATAATTGACATTGGATTTTATTATATATTTTAGTTGTTATTTATTATTTTATATTAGAATTTTTAAGTGTATATATACTGAGTGCTTTTATTTGTTCTGGTCTCTGGTCAAGACTGTAATAAATTGTTTTTGTTGGTGTGTGTGTGTGTATGTCTATTGCTTCTTATTACCTTTTCTTTAACAATTTATCTCAAAATGGAAGAGCCATCATTTTACAACTGTTCTTGTCAGAATGATATTCTGGTAAAAGGGTTCAGGTGGCATGATTGGTGGCCAAGAACATAATTCTTTTGGTATTATAAAAATACCATCTGGAAGGAGATATAGAAGTATACCTAGCCGCACAAACAGGCTGAAGAACAGTTTTTAACCATGGGCTATCAGACTCCTGAATGAGAAATAACATCATAACTATACAGTATGATGGACTGCAGGGTTGGCGCAAGGTATAACATGTTCACACTGGTGCAATAGGACTGGGTGTTTTGTTAATATGATTTATTGGGTTAGGGATTTTCTCTCTTCACTTTTAGTTGTATTGTGTTGTGGGGGGGTGCACTGAGGGAGCTCAACCAATCTCATTGTACATATCTTGTGCACTGACAATAAAGATTTGAATTTAATTCAATTAAGTTGATATCAGCAATCATCTATACCTCTTCCCCAATCTTCCTTTTTAGCAGCCTCTTCTGTTGACCCTTTTCAATTTATAGAAAACTATTCTTGGGTCTTTTAAATCTGTTTTTCTTTTTTTTTTTGCTTTGTATCTTGTTTTGTTATTTATTTTATTGAATTCTGTTTTTAGCTAATGGTTGTGTAAAGTTTCGTGTGGAAGGTGAATTTGAGGCTACTTTAACTGTGATGGGAGATGATCCTGATGTCCCATGGCGCCTTCTCAAACTGGAAATTCTGGTTGAGGATAAAGAAACTGGAGGTAATGCCAAAAGACATTATCTGATTGAAAGCTTACTTCTGAACATTTGTCCACAAGAGGTATACTTCGTTAATCCTTCGTCAGTCAAAATATATTTTAATGATTCCACAATCATCTCAAATGCTTTTGTCTCTGAAAGTTTTCTTGAAGTGTATGCTTCTTGGTTTTCTTGAAGTGTATGCTGTATTGGTAGCCACTTTTCAAACATTAATGAAATTGTTTTATGTTCCTGTAAAATATAGCACGTAAACCAACATTTTAAGTAGTATAAAGTCATCTTTTAAGAATATTTAGCCTTTTTATTTTATTTTAACGATAGATGGCCGTGTGTTGATTCATAGTATGCAGATCAATTTCATCCATCAATTGGTCCAGTCCCAGCTGTTTGCTGATGAGAAACCTCTGCAGGATATGTACAACTGCCCACGTATCCTTTCAAGAAACTTGCTCCCAATTGATACGGATCCTAGAATACTTTTAGTGGAAAAATATATTTTAAATACAAAATTTAATGCTGTAACAAAGAAAAAAGATGTCTATTAAAACAAAATGTCAAATCAGCCCAAAAGGGATTTTAAATATTTTTATTTTATCATTCATAAAATGGAAATGCAATTTTATATATGTATAAACTGAATGACCAGGAGTGCTTAATATATAGACAGATTTTACCAATCTGAATCCACTACATCAAGTTCTTCTAAAATGGAATGATTTGTCTGTTATATTGTAGTGAAAAATTGTTGGTTAAATGAAAAGAAGAGTAATTCAGATATTTTAATCAATGTACAATGTCTTTATATGAAAGTTAAAGACATGCTTACCACAGAATTATGGTTCAGTAAAAAGAAAATATATTTCTGTGAAATTAATGAAAGAAGTACAACTTCGTAGTTATTCATTTGTTTAGATTCCATACATATTGAGTGGTCCACATGGGCAAAGACATGCAAAAATCAAGATAATCTGAAAAGGATGTTTATTTCACAGAATTTTAGTTGTATTTGGGATTCGTGAAATATTTAAAACCAGTTATTATAAAGCATAATCCCTCTATATAGATTTTTAATATGCCATAACGTTCTTCTTAATAACAACTTTCTATTTTGTTGATCAAGAATAGTATTATGATTTAGAAGAGATAGCAAGTTTTAGCTACAATGTAAGACTGAATTTCTTATCAAATTTGTTGTTGTTGTTAGTTCTGAAGTCTTGTCCGACACATTGCGATCCCATGGACAATGTTCGTCCAGGCCTTCCTGTCCTCTACCATCCTCTGGAGTCCCTTTAAGCTCATGCCTACTGCTTCAGTGACTCCATCCAGCCACCTCATTCTCTGTCATCCCATTCTTCTTTTGCCCTCAATCTTTCCCAGCATTAGGCTCTTCTCCAGTGAATCCTTCTCATTAGGTGGCCAAAATATTTGAGTTTCATCTTCAGGATCTGGCCTTCTAAAGAGCAATCAGGGCTGATCTCTTCTAGGACTGACTGGTTTGATCGCCTTGCAGTCCAAGGGACTTGCAGGAGTCTTCTCAGCACCACAGTTCAAAGGCCTCAATTCTTTGGCACTCAGCCTTTCTTATGGTCCAACTTTCACAGCCATACATTGCAACTTGGAAAAACATAGCCTTGACTATATGCACTTTTTTTTGGCAGGGTGATGTCTCTGCTTTTTAGTATGCTGTCTAGATTTGCCATAGCTTTCCTCCCCAAGAGCAAGCATCTTTTAATTTCTTGCCTGCAGTCCCCATCTGCATTGATTTTGGAGCCCAGGAAAATAACATCTATCACTACCTCCATTTCTTCCCCATCTATTTGCCAGGAACTGAGATCATGCCATGATCTTAATATTCTTAATATTGAGTTTCAAGCCAACTTTTGCACTCTCCTTCTTCATCTGCATCAAGAGGTATTTAGTTCCTCTTTGCTTTCTGACACTAGAATGGTATCATTTGCATATCTGAGGTTTTTGATATTTTTCCTGGCAATCTTAATTCCAACTTTTGATTCATCTAACCCCGCCTTTCTCATGATGTGCTCTGCATATAAGTTAAATAGGCAGGGTGACAGTATACAGCCTTGTGTAAGGATCGCCTCTCTTTCCAACCTAAGAAAGTATGAACTCTTGAAACGTAGTTGTTCAAAAGGATTCTTTTATTAATCAGAAGTGAAAGCCATCCAGCTAAAGCACAATCTGAATAACCTTAGGCAAAGCAGTAGGATTAAAGTGGTAGAGACCCCTCCCTTTAAGTCAGACTGCAGGTTTTAATCAATACACATGTGTGAAGATGTTTTCTTTACCATTTCCTTTGAGAACCCAAATAAACATGCATTCCTACCACTATCCTTTAAAGTAAGATAACCCACATGGCTATCATATAAATTTCTGGTGCCAGGATATAGGTTGTGAAACATCTGATGACATAGGCCGTGCTAGTAAATTGAATCCAAGTCTCCCCCTTCTCCACTTGAATGGCAGTATCACATTTTTTTGGGATCTGACACTTTGCTGGACTCCTTTCCCAATTTTGAACCAATCAGTGGTTCTGTGTCCAGTTCTCACTCTTACTTCTTGATCCACATATAGGTTTCTCAAGAGACAAATAAGATGGGTACTCCCATCGCTTTAAGAACTTGTCACAATTTGTTGTGATCCACACAATCAAGGACTTCAGCGTAGTCAGTGAAGCAGAAGTAATGTTTTTCTGGAACTCCCTAGCTTTCTCCATGATCCAGCGTATGTTGGCAATGTGATCTCTAGTTCCTCTGGCTCTTTGAAATCCTGCCTCTACTTCTGGTACAATAGAAAAATCTTGGTTATGTAGGAAAAACCTGGCTTAAAGGAAAAACGCACATAAAACCTACGAAAAGTAAGAAAATAGATATTGTACATTTACAGGGAGGATACATGAGGTGGGTGTGGCTTACTGATGATGGCTAATGAGCCAGAAATAGCTATATAAGTCTCTCACTATGCAGCACAAAATCTGCTGGCTGCCAGAATGAAAAGAAGGGGGAAAAAACCCAGAAAGTAGTGAATGTGATTTCACTCAATTAGGGTTGCAGAAAAATCTTGGTTACATAGGAAAAACCTGGCTTAAAGGAAAAACACACATAAAAACTAAGAAAAGTAAGAAAATAAGTATTGTACTATGGAAAACGTGTATCCTCCCTAGCAACCAAGGCAACTGCAATTGTACTGTCACCAGGTTGATTATTTTTACTATCAGAAATGGTCCTATAAATTTCAGGCCCAGTTTCCTGGACGGGAGTCTGAGTCTCAAATACTTGGTGGAGAGGTAGACCTTCTCCCCTACTCGGAACAGTCTTTGGGGAGCCCAGTGCTTATCTGCTTGTTTCTTATAAGACTTGTCTAATTTATTTATTTTATTTTATTTTATTTTATTTTATTATTTTATTTTATTTTATTTTATTTTATTTTATTTTATTTTATTTTATTTTATTTTATTTTATTTTATTTTATTTTATTTTATTTTATTTTATTTTATTATTTTATTTTATTTTATTTTATTATTTTATTTTATTTTATTTTATTTTATTTTATTTTATTTTATTTCAATTTATATACCGCCCTTCTCCCCGGGGGGGGGGGGGGGACTCAGGGCAGTGAACAGCCAAATTAAAACACATATAATACAAATATTAAAAAATTTAAAATTAAATTAAATCATCGGCGTTCCAATAAAAATCTCAAAACAAGTTAAAAATACCCAATTTTAAACCCAAGAATTGATAATATCAAAATTTAAAAACCCCATTAAAACCAATTAAGCAAGGCCGGCTTGTTGAAATAAATAAGTCTTAAGGGCCTTTCGGAAAGCGCGGAGGTCCAGGATCAATCGAATTTCAGGAGGTAGCTTGTTCCACAGGGAGGGTGCCCCCACAGAGAAGGCTCTCCCCCTGGGGGCCGCCAGCCGACATTGCTTGGCTGATGGCACACTGAGGAGGCCCTCTCTATGTGAGCATACTGGCCGGTGGGAGGTTATCGGTAGCAGCAGGCGGTCTCACAAGTACCCCGGCCCTATGCCATGGAGCACTTTAAAGGTGAGAACCAACACCTTGAAGCGCACCCGGAAGACCACCGGAAGCCAGTGCAGCTCGCGCAGGAGAGGTGTCACGAGGGAGCGCCCTGTCGCTCCCATAATCACCCGCACGGCCGCATTCTGGACCAGTTGGAGCCTCCGGGTGCACCCCAAGGGGAGCCCCATGTAGAGAGCGTTACAGTAGTGCAGGCGAGACATGATGAGTGCATGAGTGACCATGCACACGGAGACCCGATCCAGAAAGGGGCGCAACTGGCGCATCAGGCGAACCTGATAGAAGGCCCCCCTGGCCACGGCTGCCATATGCCCTTCCAAGGACAGCCGTGAGTCCAGGAGGACACCCAAGTTGTGAGCCCCCTCTGCGGGGGCCAATGACTCACCCCCAATAGCTAGCGATGGCACCAGCTGGCTATACCGGGATGCCGGCATCCACAGCCACTCAGTCTTGGAAGGGTTGAGACAAAGCCTGTTCCTCCCCATCCAGACCCGCACTGCTTCAAGGCACTGGGACATCACTTTGAGGGCATCATTGGGGTGGTCAGGGGTGGAGATGTACAGCTGAGTATCATCAGCGTACAGTTGGCAACTCACCCCAAAACCACGGATAATCTCACCCAGCGGCTTCACATAAATGTTGAACAGGAGCGGCGAGAGGACCGATCCCTGTGGCACCCGCAAACGAGGTGCAGCAAGGTCGACCTCTGCCCCCCTGCCAACACAGACTGTGATCGGTTGGAGAGATAGGAGGAGAACCACCATAACACGGTGCCTCCCACCCCCAAACCCTCCAACCGATGCAGCATGATACCATAGTCGATGGTATCAAAAGCCAGTGAGAGATCTAACAGGACCAGAATGGAGGAGCAACCCCTGTCCTGAGCCCTCCAGAGATCATCTACCAATGCGACCAATGCCGTCTCCATGCTGTACCCAGGTCTGAAGCCGGACTGGCACGGATCTAGATAGACGGTTTCATCCAGGTACTGTGAGAGCTGTCGCACAACCACACTCTCAACAACCTTTGCAATGAAGCGAAGGTTGGAGACAGGATGAAAATTTGCCAAAACAGCCAGGTCCAGAGAAGGCTTCTTGAGGAGGGGTCTCACCACCGCCTCTTTCAAGGTGGCAGGCAAGAAACCCTCGCTCAAAGAAGCATTTATAAAACTCTGGAGCTAGCCTTGTGTAACTTCCCGAGTGGCCAGTACCAGCCAGGAAGGACACGGGTCCAATAAACATGTGGTTGCGTTTAGTCTCCCCAGCATCCTGTCCACGTCCTCAGAAGTCACCGGATCGAACTCATCCCAGATAATGTTCTCAAGACTGGCCTCAGTCACCTTGCTGGAATCTACCCAGTCAGAGTCCAAGCCTTCCCGAATCTGAGCGACTTTATCATGCAGATACTGTGCAAAGTCCTCAGCCCGCCCTTGCAAGAGGTCCTCCCGTGCTCCCTGATGTAGGAGGAGCAGGTCACTCTAAACAAGGCGGCTGGGCGATTATCTGCCAATGCAATAAAAGCGGAAAAGTAGGGCTTCCTGTGATGTCACAGCAGCCGGAGGAGGCAAGGGATTCTTCTCCCGAGCTGATCCCCCGATCGCTGTATCTGGCGGCTTCTTTGAAGCTTCTTTGAAGCCAACACTGAGCGGGAAAGCTTGGTGGAAAAGAGGGGAGCTTTGCCAGCTCCGTGTGGAAAGTGCAGGCTGCACAAAGAGACTGAAGTTCCTCTCCGATGTCGGCGCAGTGAGAGGATGCCTGTTATGGCGCCCTGAGGCTCTGGCTTTACTGCTTGAGGAAGTCTATTCATCCAAGCCAAACTAAAAGACTGATTCAGTAATTTGAGACTGTGATTTGATTGGAAGCTGCAAGGTAGTGGAGTTTAAAATCTTTACTACTCCCAGAGCCTAAACTGAGTGAGGTGGCAGAGAAGTTAGCTGGCAGTTTGAGAAGATTATCAACCTTGGATTATAACTGATTACTGTGATCTGATTTCACTCTGTTTTTACGACTGGTGAATTTTGAATTTTGATTTATTGTTTAGGAATGTGAACCCCCCGCAGACTTTGAAAGAAAGAGTGCTGTGCTTCCTTTGATTTTTCTATTTTTGACTTAGTACTAACATTTGCTGCTTTTGAAATACGCCATTTGTATGAATAATCACTTGATCTGGAGATTCAGATCACTTGATCTGAAGAACTGGAGAAGTTGGTTTTTGCTGCCATCTAGTGACCAAAATTGCTAACTACACCTAGACTTATTATAGTTGGACTCCCCCCCCCTTTTCCCCCCTGTTTTTCCTTTTCCTTTTCTTTCCTATTTCCTTTTAGATAGCCAATAGGAATTAAGTACCCAGTAGGAATCAGTGACTAAATTTACCCCTTGTACATTGGACATAGCAAAGCAAGAGTGAATTTTGATAATAGGTGGTGAAACCATTTGGTGTTGTATGATTGCTTGGAAAGACTTTTTAGGAATATCCAAAATGGCTACCATGACTACCACTTTAAAGAAGAAGGCAATCATGACCTCTTCAGCCTCATCCCCAGTCACTACCTCTGTGACACTACAAAGATCATCTGAAGATGTGGCTACTCCGGGGAAAGCATCGACGCAAGATATTCTCCAGTCTATACAGGAAACATTGATCAAAAATTAAGACTCAACATCTAAAATTTTGGAAGAGCTGAAGAGGAATATAGAAACGTTAACTATGGAGACAAGGTTGTTTCATGCAAAGTTTGAGGAGGACCAAAATACTTTGGCTAACCATGAGGAATGGATTCAAGCTTCCAAGATAAAGACCGAGAAGGTGACATGTAGGATGGAGCGGCTCGAACTCCGGCAAGCCATGGCTAATAAAAAAATTGAGGAAGAGATTATCTTCCTCGAAATGGATAGATCTGGCTAGTTCTTACGGTTTCAGAATGTCCCTGAAGAGAAAGGTGAGCGCTTGGATGTACTAATGGGAGAGATTGTTGCAGGAATTACTGGAAGAGATTTCGCAGAAGTTTCAAGAGATATAGATGATGTGTACCGAGTATATACCAGCTATGCTCGGTGCAACAAGCTCCCTAAAGAGATTCATGTTCGATTTACTAGAACAGCACTAAGAGATGAAGTGTTTCGGAAAACGAGGGACCAAGCTTTTACCTATAAAAATAACCGACTAACAGTACTGCCCCAGCTCCCGAGACATGTACGAGACATTCGGAGGAAATATGACTGTTTGACAACGTGGCTGAGGAAGCAAGGGATATGTTATCGTTGGCTTCTACTGGAAGGCCTGATGTTTACCTGGCAAGAACAGAGGCTACGATTGGAATCCGTACAGGAAGCACAAGACTTCGCGGAAGCCTATATTAATTCAAGTGACCAAGAGAGTGAAGGTGGTAACCTAGGTAAGAGCCAAGAAGAGGTAACCCAAGAAACAACAGCCACGGAGCATATTGGACATGACAAAGGCACAGCCCAATCTGGAGAAGAAGGAGGAACAAATTTCCAAATCGAGACTAGATCCCAGAAACTCAAGAATGCAGGTAAGTAGAGGTATGGATGAGGTGCTTAACCTGTTTTCTGTTAACATCAATGGCCTGAATGCTCCCACTAAGAGGAAAAAGGTCTGGGCTAAACTTCAAAAAGATAACTATGATACTATATGTTTACAGGAGGCCCACATAAGGAAAGACCACTCTAAGATTTTAACTTATCCTAAACTGGGGAAGTTGTATGTATCCTTGGCCGACCAGAAGAAAAGGGGAGTTGTTGTTTATGATCGGAGAGGCCTGGTGAAACGTCAAATATATGCAGATATAGAGGGTAGGATACTCATGTTAGAAATTAGTATTGGCCAAAAAAAAGTATTGTTAGTAAATATATATGCCCCTAATGTTAACCAAATGGGTTTTTTTAAAGATTTGTATAAGACAATTAATGAATTAAATTACGAGCATGTATGTATAGTAGGTGACTTCAACGCGATTACTGATACTTCAATTGATTATGATCCAGGAAAGGGTTCTCCTAAATATAAAAAAGGGCATAGGAAGGTACTCCCTAAAACATGGGATAACCTAAGAACAGAAATAGGGTTAAGAGACGTTTGGCGATATTTCCATCCTATGCAAAAGCACTTTACATATTTCTCTCCCAGGCACAGATCGTGGTCTAGGATAGATATGGTTTAGTCAACCTCAGAACTGAAAGAAAGCATAAATTTGGTTGAAATAGGGACGAATATATGGGCAGACCACAACCCCCTGGTAATAAAATGGAAAGGGTCCACTAGAAGAGCGAGATGGTCTATGAGGGCTGAGATCATGAAAGACGAGGGATTTATAAATATGATTTTAAAAGAATTAGATCATTTCTTTACTGAAAATAAGAGAGAAGATACTTCCCTTCAAAATATTTGGGATACTGTTAAAGCAGTAGTTAGAGGATTGGTAATAAAATATACAGCTACCAAATGGAGAAAGGAGAAGGCCAAACGGATTGAGTTAATGGCTGAATTGGAGAAAGCTGAAGGAGAGCTGCGTTTAAATCCGTATAATAATTTGATTAAGGAGAAAATTGACTTGATTAAGGGATTCCTAGTGAATTTTAAAAAAGAGTCTTTGACTCACTTAGTTTGTATATTAAAGATCTATTTCATGAGGTTTTACTACACTCTAAAATACTCCAGTCCTGGACGGAAGCTTACATTTCCCTAATCCCAAAACCCAAAACAGATAAAACTCTGATCCAGAACTATAGACCAATCTCACTCCTGAATGTGGACTATAAGATTTTTGCAACAATACTAGTTGAGAGACTCCGGGTGTTCCTGTCCCGATTTATCCACCAAGACCAGAATGGTTTCTTGCCTCATAGGCATCTAAGAGATAACGTAAGGGTGGTATTGAATGCCTTAGAATACTATGAGACACACTCTGATAAACCAATGGTAATGATCTTTTTGGATGCCCAAAAGGCCTTTGACAGAGTCAGCTGGAATTTTATAACACAACAATTGGAAGTGATGGGTTTGGGGCCTCAATTTACAAGGGCAATTCAAGCCATCCATTCTAAACAGTCGGCTAGGCTACTGCTTAATGGATCACTATCAGATGAGATACAGATTTATAAAGGTACCAGACAAGGATGCCCTCTTTCACCGCTGCTATTTATTTTAACACTTGAACCACTTCTTAAGACGATTAGACAGGATTCGGAAATTAAGGGCTTAAAAGTTAAAGGGGAAGAATATAAACTCCAAGCATTCGCCGACGATTTGGTTTTCATATTAGAAGATCCCCTTATTACGGGACCAAAATTACTTACTAAATTAGATGAATACGGGGAGGTAGCGGGGTTAAAAATTAACAAAGATAAAACCAAAATGTTAACAAAAAATTTGTCAGGTGCCCAAAAGGAAAAGATCCAAAGTATTATGGGGATTAACTGTGTCAAAAAACTTAAATATTTAGGTATTTGGCTTACAAATAGATGTTCTTCTATTAAAGAACTCAATTATTCTAAATTATTAATAGACACAGCAAATGAAGTGGAGAGATGGCGGCATACTCAGATCTCATTTTTGGGTAGAATTGCCGCGATAAAAGCCCATGTTTTACCGAAATGGATTTTTTTATTTCAAACAGCCCCTGCAAGATTGGAAAAAAATTTTTTTAGGAAATTAGACCAAATTCTAAGTAAATTTATTTGGCAGAGTAAAAAGCCCCGTATAAAGAGAAAAATGTTGCAAGAGCATAAAACTAGAGGTAGCTTGGGGCTCCCAATGTGGGAGCTTTATTACCTAGCTTCATCCCTGGTTTGGATAAAAGATTGGGTGATCCTCTCAAGAAAGCGCATTTTAACAATTGAAGGATATGATTTGCAGCAGGGATGGCACTCTTTTTTGTGGTCTCAAAAAGACAAAAAATTCAAATATTTTACAAATCATTATATTAGAGGAATTTTAATAAGGGTTTGGGAAATGGTGAAGAAGCAAGTTTACACACAGATTCCTAAATGGGTGTCTCCGTTAGAGGCAGTGACCCTTCCGACTGTGCACAACACAAAGAGGAACTGGGTTTATGGTGACTTGTTGGATGAAGTTGGGAGACTTAGACCTAGAGCCGATTTCCAAACTAAAGGATTAGATATAGATTGGTGGTCCTATGCGAAAATTCAAACTAGATTCGCTAGGGATAAACAGGAACCTGGTATTTCCCTTCATTTACAAACTTTTGACAAGCTTCTCCTAGGTGACCAAAGGAAATTTATCTCCAACGTTTACAACTTTCTTTTGACCAATTTTATGGCGGAGAAGTTTGTAAAGGACACGATGATTGCCTGGGGGAGAAATATAGGAACAACAATTCAGCTTGATGCATGGCAAAACGTATGGAACAAAACTATGAAACTGACCCTTTCTTCCCCTTTCAAAGAAAACTTTTATAAAATTATCTACCATTGGTATCTCGGCCCCACCAGACTTGCTAAGATGTCCCCAAGGTCCTCTGATAGATGTTGGAAATGTGGGTCGGCCAAGGGTACTTTCTTCCACCAGTGGTGGACTTGTCCGTTAACTAGACGCTATTGGGGGAAAATACAACAGTGGCTGCTGGAAATAACAGGTGTGAGCCTTCCCCTTCATCCAGACCTCTACTTGCTTGGAATAAGACCAGACTATATTGATAACAAAGATTGGTATATATTTGTCCATGTCTCAACAGCGGTGAGAATGGCATTTGCCCAAATGTGGAAAGATGCAGATACGCCCCCCGATCATCTGATAATAAGCAAGATTCTCCGATGTGCTGAGATGGATAGATTAACGTATATTTTAAAAGACAAGAAAGATTCAATATACAATAGAAGTTGGGACAAATGCTTTGTCTGGCTCAAAAGAAGGTTAAACCTAGGAAATGGGTGACAAGATTGTCTATTTAGATTAATTAGATATTTATTAGGCTATATGGTTTCTTAAAATTTCGACAAAAACAGGCTAACTGTTTTGTAGATAGTAGAAATTGACTCTATTGAAATGTTTGGTTTGGATGACTCTAGTTATTATTAATTGGAGAGTGAGTTTAACTCCCGGTTAGTCATGTTTGTCGTTTCGTTTTAGTCTTGTGTTTATGTGTTTCTACATTTCACCATTTATATTGTTTCCCAATTTTTATTTTGTGTTAATTTTAATGTAAATATTTAATAAAGATTTAATATAAAAATATTTTTTTTAAAAAAAGAGCGGAAAAGTAATTGCACTTTGCCGCTTTTATCGCCACCAAATAGGTCCTAACATGGGACCTAAGTAGTGTTCGGTCGGATTCAGATCGACTCGCCCTCCAACCACTCTCTAGGCATCTTTTCCGGCGCTTTATCTCCCTCAACTCCTCAGAAAACCAAGGAGCCGGGCAGATTCGGTGCCGGGTCAGAGGCCGCAAAGACACGACTCGGTCCAGGGTGCCGGCGGCTGTCCTATCCCAGGCAGCCACGAGGTCCTCGGCCGAATCATGAGCCAGAGCTTTGGGCACTGGCCCAAGCTCCGTCTGGAACCTAGCCTGGATCCCCAATTTCAGGACTGTGGGTAGGTTAATCAGGCACCTTGTGCAGCCCGAATCTATTAGGGCTTGGAAAGTCCCTTGGCTCCCTGTTTTTGGGGCTGATAGGCGTATGGGGAAGAGGAAAGGGTAGATGGGTCCACTCACCATTGGGTCATCTTCACCATCGTCCTCGCTGTCATATGAGTCGGGGGATTGATCTCCATGATCTGGGACTCTTCTTGCTTCGGTCAGGTGGGCAAAGACCTCTGTACCTGGGGGGAGTTTTCGTGGTGCATTGGTGGCGCACTTGTTCCAGTTGTGCTTTTGGTGGTGGGTTTGGCCTTGGCCCTGGGGTTCCACACGCTGCTGCCAGATGGCCCGTTCCCCCACATCTGTAGCACTTCCGCAGAACGAAGGGCCTTTGGGTAGGCCGTAGTGCTGTGGTTCCTCGTCTGTTTTGTGGTCTCGGGTCCAATTGGTATCTCTCCTTGACTTCTGGTTGATTTACCATGTCGTTGGCATGCAGCCCCCTCTCAATTTGCATCGCCACCCAGAACCATTCGAAGAGTCAGTTCGGGATGTCCCAATAAGCTGTCACCTGGGCAATTCGCTTATCTAGGCTTGTTCTGAAGAAATACACCAGTAGTCACTCTGATAGGGGAGGTAAGGTGCCAACGACTCTTCTGAATTCACGAATGTGCTCGTTGATGGGCTTCCCTTTCTGCATTAGGTTTCTGAGTTCGTCTTCTACATAGGGGTCCTCCCCTGCCTCTTTGAAACTGGCGCATAGTAGTTTCAAGAAACCACCTGTGTCTTGCAGTTGGGGGGCCCTATTCTTGTAGAGGGCTGCTGACCAGCTCCTTGCTTCTCCCTCCAGCCCTTCTGAAATGGCACTGACTAGAGCTCTGGGGAATGGGTAGAGGTGTCCATAATCCTCAATTTAGATCTCAGCTGCGTTGAGGAATTGCGCTAACTGATCTGGATTGCCATCAAACTTTCCTCTGAACCAGGGTGGCTCCGCCCTCGGTGGCCCCTCCTCCCATTGTGGGGCTCTGTGAGCCTGCCTAGGGTGCCATTGGACTTCTTCCTCATCTCTCATTCGGGGCCAGGAGGGCGATCTTCTTCCTAGGCTGGTGTGCTTGCTGGGCAGAGGGGGAACCCATGGATGCCCACAGGGACTGTCTCTCCTTCTGGTATGGGAGGGGGGAGGGCTGCGCTCCCATCTATGGTGACTCAGTTCAATAGGCTCGGCTGGCCTCCCCCTTTCCTTGGGCTGGCAGGATGGTCCCTCCCCCAGTCAGACGGCATGGTCAAATTCTTCCTTCAATTTCTCTATGGGGCTCTTGAGTGGCAGCTTTGAAGTTTTTTGCTGTCTGGCTTGTTGCCAGTCCCATAACCAATCTGCCCTCCCTAATTCACTGAGCGGCCTCCCCTTACCTTTCACGTCAGGAAAGAGGAACTCAGCTTCTGCAGATTTTGGCAAAGTCCACCAAGGTTCATTTTTCTTTTCCTTGGCTTGGGGCACGATTCTCTGATCTTCATAATGCTGCGGCAGTGTTGGAGGAGTGGGGGGATGATTCCCAGCTGCTTGAAGTAAGCTTTCAGTAGAGAGTTGGCTTTCTGCCATAGCTTCGGAAACTTGGTGCCACTCCATCCAAACATTTGGCAGGGAGCTGGAGGGGTGGAGGTTTGCCAGTTTGGTTTGGAAAGTGGCGTGCAAACTGTCTGTCAGGCTTCATTGTTATCTCAAAATAAATGAATTTCCAAACGCCCAATCTTTGAGGAAATTTTCTCTTTATTGAGCATAACTAACTATCCCTGACTCTTGCGCAGTTAGCACTGAACTTAACCTTCCCAATACCACCCTTTCCGTTCCCCAGTTCTCTCCATCTCATTGGCCATCTTCCAAGCCAGTCTCCTTATCCCATCTGTCAGATCACAGGAATGTCCCCCTCCCATCCCATCTCCGTGGAGACAGTATCTTCAGGGGAATTAAGCAGGTGAAAGTTCAAGCCTCTCCTCTCCTTCCTTGTGGCAGCCTGGAGACTGACAACTAACTGATCTATACTAAAATGTTGGATTTGTATTATCAAAGGAAATGTACATTATAAAATAAGTGGATTTATTATTATTATTATTATTATTATTATTATTATTATTATTATTATTATTATTAAAATTAAACAACTGCAACACTACATAACTAACCAATGTGAGGATAGATATACAAATAGATGACAAGGGGAAGGGGTATAATATAGATAGAAGGGAAAAACTGAATTTGAATAAGATTAGAGATGAGAATGAAGGATAATATTGGTTCTTTAAAAATAGATAGAAATGAATATGGCAAAAAGGAAATATAGAAATTGTAAATTTAATTGAAATGACTAAACATTGTTTAAATTTGTGAACCGGCAAAATACTCTGTTCAAAGAAAATACATTGTATGTTTGTATGTTTGTATTTTTTGTCTAAATTTTTTTTTAAAATGATAAAAAAAAAGTTGTTCAAATTTCCGACATGCATTTGAAGTATCCTGTTACATTCTAGATAATATCTCTGACATCATGTGCCAATAATACATCATTTAATAAAAATTCTCTTTGATATCATAATACAATGTGAATTTTAACCCTTTTAATAATATATTTTCCATTGATAAATTTGTGTATTATAACCAAAATTCTTAGCTACTTTATCATATGTTCTTTAATCTGCTCTTCCTCTATCTCAAATTTCAGCAAAAGTTTGTGCGTTTTAGCAATTACATGTCCATCATCAGTACACAGATGTTATTCTTTCTATAATCAGTAATCATAGAGTAAGAAAGGATTATACAGGTCTTCTAGTCCAATCTATTACTCAGTGCAGGACCCTTAGAGTATCTATGACAGATGACCACCTAACATTCTTTAGAAGACCTCCAATGAAGAAGAATATATACAGTATGCTTAGTGTTAATAGTTAATAAATAGTCATAGAACTAAAGTTCAAAACACCAAAATGGCAAAATGGGTACAACAATGTATCATAACTTGCTGCTCTTCCATCAATATGTGTCAATGGTTGATCAATATAACCATCAAACTATGCAAGGCTTTTGTTGTAGGAAGTAGTTATATTTCCCAGATTCCATGTTGCTCCAATGGCAGGACAAGATTCAGAAGAGAGAGTGAGGCTGACTATGCGCACCTCTCCCTCACTTTAATCCAAGTCATGTGCAAGTCTTGACATCCCCCTATAAAACCTATAAAGTCCTGTAGCGATGGGCGAATGATGAAGCATCAGGGTGTGGCTACACTGGGAGCTGTAGCCGCGGACCTGCACACAGGCAGCTCAGGTCTAATGGTCATCTTCTTGCTGACTGAAGCAACAGATGGATAAAGAGGACTGAGCAGTCCTCTTTAGGACCACACTGCTCACCTTGGTAGCAAGAGGAAGGGGAAAGAAAAGGTGCCCTAAACATAGTTTGCTTCACAGAACCCTGCCCAGCTTACCACGGCTGGAGGGGATCCCATTTCATGTGGTCAAACAACAAAACTTCAAACAAAACCCCTCAGCAGATAGACCAGAAAAAAGAACAGCCCTGGCCACCAGAGAGCTCGCAAGATTTAACATTGATATTGTGGCCCTGTGTGAAACTTGTCTAGCCAACAAAGGCCAGCTCACAGAAACAGGAGGTGGTTACACATTTTTTTTTTGGTGTGGACACAGCAGTGACAAACATTGTAAATCTGGAATTGGCTTTGCAGTTAAGAATCATCTTGTCCGCAAACTTGCCAGTCTTCCCAAGGGCATAAACGACTGACTCATGACACTGCATCTCCCACTATCAAGAGAAAAGCAAACCACACTGATCAGTGCCTATGCACCCACAATGACAAATCTGGATTAAGTAAAGAACAAGTTCTATGAAGATCTTGATGCCCTACTCTCATCCATGAAGCACACCCACAAGTTGGTTCTACTTGGCGATTTCAACGTGAGAGTAGGACCTAATCACCCTGCCTGGGATGGCGTCATTGGAAAAAATGGAATTGGCCAATGTAACACCAATGGCCTATTACTATTGAAGACGTGTGGCTCATGATCTGATCATCACCAATACCATGTTCTGTATCCTCCCACTCGCAAAAAGGCATCTTGGATTCACCCATGCTCCAAGCACTGGCATCTTATTGATCATGTCATTGTGCAGAGGAAAGACAGACAGGATGTAAGGGTGACCAAGGCCATGCTGAGTGCTGACTATTGGAATGACTACAGAGTCATCTTCTTCAAATTAAGCTTTCATGTTAAGCCAAACAGACATCTCCAGGGAAACAAAGCTGTGATGAAAAAGATCAACGTCAGTAAACTGGGAAACCCCAATATAGCAGCTTCACTAGCAGAAGATCTTAACAACCAACTCTCAGAGCTGCAACTAGCGGGTAATGCTGAGAAGGACTGGGAATGCTTCCAGGATATTGTGCACTCTTCAGCACTAAAGGTTCTTTGACCTTCACACAGGAAACAGCAGGACAAAAATGATGAAGATATCAAGGCCCCACTTGCTGAAAAGCACCACCTTCACTGTGGTCACCAGTACAAACTGTCATCAACACTAGCAGGACCATACAGAGCAAGCTTCGCAAGATGCAGGACTCCTGGTTGAGCGCTAAAGCAGATGAAATCCAGAAGTTTGCTGATAGAGATGATGCTAAACAATTCTACCAAGCCCTCAGATCCTTGTATAGCGCTCAGCCCTCAGGGAGCTCCCCTTTATTGGACTCAGATGGTGCAACTCTCATTACTGAGAAGACTTTGGTTCTACAGTGTTTGGCTGAGCATTTCCAATCCGTGCTGCACTGCACAGCTCCCATCAATAATGAGGTGATTGACAAAATGCCTCAGACAGATATTAACCACAGCCTGGACATCCCAGCATCAAAGACTGATGTCAACTCATAAAGCATTCCAAGCCTGCTTTCTAGATTTATAAGCTTCACAACTGAAACCCTACAGACCATCAGCTGGCTGTCCAGTGGCAAGGCCCCAGGAGCTGACATGATCCCAGAGGAAATATACAAGGATGGTGGTGCAGTGCTTGTCCACAAACTCACTCAGCTGTTCCAGTCCTTCTGGAATCAAGGTTCCATTCCTCGAAAGGTCCATTCCTGAAAGATGTGTCCATTGTACATCTCTACAAAAGCAAAGGGAATCAACAAGTCTGCAATAATCATAGAGGAATATCACTGCTCTCCTTCACAGGCAAGATCCTTGCAAGAGTGTTGCTGAACCACCTGATTGACCACCTGGAACAGGGTTTATTACCAGAGAAACTGCGATTTCTGCAAAGAGTGTGGCATTGTGGACATGATCTTTGCAGCCTGACAGCTCCAAGAGAAGTGTCAAGGGCAGAATCACAAATTGTACACAACCTTTGTGGATCTCAGCAAGGCTTTTAACACTGTCAGTCACAAAGGTCTGTGGCGCTTCATGTCAAAGTTTGGGTGCGCTGATAGATTCATCCTGATGGTATGTCAGTTCCATGACAGCATGACAGCTCATGTTCTGGATGACAGAGAATCCTCAGAGGCTTTTCCTGTCACAAATGGCATCAAGCAAGGCTGTGTGTTGGCACTGACCCTGTTCAGTATAATGTTTTTAGCCATGCTGTCAGATGCCTTCCAGAACAGTTTCTTGGAAGTTAGCCTGATATTCAGGGCCAATGGAAAACTGTTTAACCTGTGAAGACTCCAAGTTGTGGCCTGCAGAGATGGCTGTGGCAGCTGTTCTGGTAATGTTGGAAGTGGTTGAGGTTCTTCCAATGGATAAATGAGATTCAGTCTGTCTTTTTCAGACTCATTTTGTCTGGTCAGTCTTAGATACCTCTGCAGTACAGAATTGTAGAACTTAATCTTGTCATCCTCACACAAATCATGTCTCTGAAGAATGGTGCGCATCTCGTCATCCAACCAGTTAGTGGCTGTAGCTCCCATAGTAGGTGGTCTGCCCTGTAGTTGCTCTATCTGATGACGCGACACCAGATACATTTTCTCGGCATGGTCCATGATTTATCCAGCTAACAGGTTAGTTAACAAAGGAATAGCTATCCCTAGTAAGGGACCAACATGACTGAAGTGTGATCTGCTTCTTCTTTTTGAGTGAGACCTTTTTGAGTGAGACCTTTCTATCACTCAACTTTTTAATGACACCTTTCTTTTTCTTTAGAGACTAGAATTGTGAAGGTTTCAGAGGAAGATTTCCTTTTAGGGTGTTCAGAGCTATTTCCGCTATTGCCGCCAACAGGTCATTATTAGCATTGCATAAGATGGCTTTTCTCTGTCTTGGTCCAGCCTTTACTAAGATTTTTAAAAGCTCCCAATTTCTACATACCCTCTCTGAGATCTTAAATGAACTAGTGCTAAGGTAATTGGGCTACTGCTTTTTAAACTTCTTTTTCATTGTATAAACAGCAGGCCAATTAGGTGAAAAGAGGCCTGTTCTCAACCTGTAGGTTCTGGAGTGGTGGCTGCCAAATCTACCAAAAGGTACCCGTGTGGTTTGCGAGTGGCATCTTGGAATATTTCTAAAAAATACTTTCTGTTAGTGGGGTACATCTGCCTGGCCAGTGTGACAATTTGCATCTGATTAAGGGGCTGCTGAATAAAACCAAATATTTAGAATTCAGAGCTATTGTTTTCATTTTCTTACCTTGAAAAAACAGGTTTTGTAGTATGAGAATATTGTTCAGGTTTCTGCAATGAATGTACTGTGTAAAAGCCTTCTCTATTTGATCGCTGTCACCGGCCAATGCCATGAGATCATCTATTAAGGCTAGAGTGATTTGATTTGGCGGGAAAAAAATCATCATCTTCAAAAAAGACAGAAGCCCCTCCATAAACTTAATATAAGGGATTTTATTAAGTAGTTCTTTGTACAGAGGTTGCCAACAGCTATAAAACCATACAATATTTTGAGGCATTTGAGACAACACAACATTGCCATGTTCTAACATTTGTTTGATTAAAAAAAGATTTGCCAGAATTGGACGGACCACTTATAATACAGGAGAAAGGTTGTACAAATTGTGCAATATTTTCTACCATCCTTAATAGCCATAAGGCAGCATACAGTAACCCTCACTCTTTAATAACCTTTTATTATACACCACTTTTAGAGTTTTTCAGAGGACCCTCATTTCTAGGGTCCACTGTTTCTTAACCCTAACAATCCCCAACTGTTCCACCCTGATCTCTCTTTTTCCTCTCTGCATCAGACAGTAATCATCTACCAAATCTTTCAAGTTGTCAAAATTAACTTTATTGCTATTACTACAGTTTAGTGTGATCCCCTTCACCTTTAGCACCGCTTCACCATTAGACAAAGCATAAGCATACGTTTTGGGACCAGCAGCAACAAACTCTGTTATCGTAGTGTTTGGTGGAATCTTGCTTGTCAGCTGTCCTAAATAATCACCCAAAGAAGGTGTCCATACACCCCCTCTACTTACAAAAATGACTGAATTGATATCATGGTACAGGCACCTATCACCCAGCCCATCCAGTAGCCTGTATATTTCCAGTTGTGCATAAGCTGTTGTAAAGCTGGCAATGAATACATTAGTGCATGTGGATTTGGTGGGGTGGTTCTTGGATGTTTTCCATGTCACAACAGTTGTCTCTGTATCCACAAACTCACATGGGGAAACATCATAACAGGGTACAAAAAGATATTTGAATAAATCCCTAGGGTTTGTCACCATGGATGTGGTCAGGTGATTGGTGCTCTGACCAAACTTGCCCCATAGCGACTTTAAAAAGACTTTGGCAGTCTGTCTTTTAGCAGGATTTACTTCAATATGGTCACATCGTAAGCGGACATCTTCCATCTTTTCATAATCCTGAATATATTGATCTTTTTTGTTTAAATATATTTTATTAAGTTTATTATACATATACATCTTATTTCTACTAATATCGGATGTGCAGTGTTTATATATATGTACCTAGAATACATCTGGTGTCACTTGAACTCTTTATTACTATTTTCTTAGCGCACCTTGAGCTTCTACTTTTACCCTATTTTTCAACCATTTGTACCACCTTTCCACACAGTATAATACTTTGAATTCTCATCGTTATTTATCTCATGTGTTAATTTGCTCATTTCTGCGCACTCTAAAATTTTCTTAATTATTAATTCAGGGTTTTCTCTTTCCAAAATTGTGCGTAAGCCAGTCTGGCTGCTGTGGTTATATGTATTATCAGGTGAATCTTTTCCTTTCCATACCCCTTCCTGATTATTCCCAGGAGGAATGTTTCCGGAGACAAATCTATTTCTTCTTCAATTATTTCTTGTAAACTGCTCCAAATTCTGTTCCAGAATCTTTTCGCCTCAGGGCATGTCCACCACATATGATAGAAGGTGCCATGACCATGACCACATTTCCAACTATTTAAGCGCACATTGGGGAACATCTTGGCTAGTCTGACAGGTGTTAAATGCCACCTATGGAGCATCTTATACTGATTTTCCTTATATGTCGTGGCTCTAGTCAATTTATAATTTTTGTTCCAGGCCTCTTCCCATTCATTAAAATTTAGGCTATGTCCAATATTTTTTTCCCATATGCTCAATTGGTTTTTGGCTATCTCTTCCACTCTATCTTCATCTAGTAAATAGTTGTATAATTTAGCTAGAATTTTTTTTCCCACCTTCAAAATTTTATCTAATCCATTATATCTTACTTCTACACCATATTCTTCCTTATCCTTCTGATATCTTGATTTAATTTGTAAATAAGTCCACCAATCTAAATTAATGCTTTGGTCTCTCAGGACGTCAATTGATTTGAGATTCCCTGCTCCATCTAATATGTCTTTATATGTGCACAATTTTCCCATTCCCCATCTGTTTGGGTAAATCAAAGCCTCCATAGTGGAGAGCCAATTGGGGATTTTGGCATAGTATCGCTGTCTAATTCCCACCCATGTTTGTAGTAGGAACTCCCTTATCTTGTGCCTATGAAAATAGGTTTTCTTTTTATTTCCTGGATCCCACAAATATGCATGCCACCCTTTCTGTAAGTCGTGGCCTTCTAGGGTTAAAATTCTCTTGTTTTCCAATGTGGCCCACTCCCTTATCCAAACTAGCTTGGCTGCTTTGTAATATGTTTCCCAATCTGGGAGTCCAAAACCTCCCATATTTCATTTTCCCTGAAGTATCTTAAGTGAGATCCTCGACTTTTTTCCTTCCCATAGGAATTCCCTGACATTTTTATTTAAGTCTGAAATTTTTTTTTGTTTAAGATCACTGGTATGTTTTGATATAGGAATAAAATTTTGGGGAGAATAGTCATCTTAATTGCGGATATCTTACCTATAAGTGACAGTTTTATTCTCTTCCATCTGTCTAAATCCTGTTTCACTTTTTTAAGTAAAGGAGTATAATGGTCTTCCATTAGTGAGGAGCATCTTGTGATTATCCAAATTCCGAGATATTTTGTTTTCCTGACTACCTGTAATCCCAAAGTTTCTTCTAACTCTTTCTTCTGTACTTCTGTTACATTTTTTGTTAGTATTTTGGTTTTAGTTTTGTTCAATTTAAAGCCTGCCACCCCTCCATATTTGTCCATTTCCTGTAATAATTTCTGACCAGATTCTAGTGGATCTTCTAATATTAGGGCCACATCGTCTGCAAAAGCTTGCATTTTATAGATTTCTTTCCTGATCTTTAAACCTTTGATTTCTTCATCATGTCTAGTCTTCCGTAGTAGGACTTCTAGGGCCAAAATAAATAACAATGGGGATAAGGGGCATCCTTGCCTTACCCTCTTTCTAATCTGAAATATTCATGTCCTATCACCATTTACCAAAATGCTCGCCCTTTGCTTATCATAAATGTTTTCAATCATTTTTCCAAAGTTTATTCCGAATCCCGTTATGTTAATTTGTTTGATCATAAAGCTCCAATTCAGATTGTCAAACGCCTTTTGGGCATCCATGAACATTAAGGCCATCTGCTTTTCTGGGTGTTTTTCATAATACTCTAAAATGTTCAACACAGTTCTCAAATTGTCCCTAATTTGCCTCCCCGGGAAGAATCCATTTTGGTCTTTGTGTATCCAGGCATTTAGTATTTTTTTGACTCTTTCAGCCATTATGCTCATAAATAATTTATAATCGGTATTTAAAAGTGAAATAGGCCTATAATTTGCTATTTGTTTTGGGTCGGCACCTTCTTTCAGTAGAAGTGTAACATGTGCTTCCCTCCACGTGTCTGGAATTCTTGCACCCACAAGAGCTTCATTGAAAATTTCTACTAATTTTGGTTGTAGTGTTTCTTCCAATTTTTTATATATTTCCCCTGGGAATTCTTCCAGGCCTGGTGATTTATTATTTTTAATTTTGGAAAGGGCTGTTTTAAGTTCTTCCATTGTTATTTTTCCATTTAGCATTTCCTTCTCTTCTTCCGTTATTTGGGGGAGCCCAGCATTTGTCAAGTATTGCTCCACTTTATCCTCAGGAACTTCTTCCTCCTTGTAAAGGGCTTCATAGTATTCTCTTGCTCTTTCTAATTTATCTTCTTCTTTAATCAAAAGGTTGCCCTTAGTATCTTCTAAGACATGGATTTGCCCTTTTTCATTTTCCTTTTTTAATTTATAAGCCAGCCACCTTTCCGACTTGTTGGCATTCTCAAAGTAGTAATGTTTAGTCCTTTTTATTTTTTGCACTAACTCCTCTTGATCTAGGATATTCAATTTGTGCCTCCACATCAGCCAATTTTGTTTTGCTGCTTCGTCCCCAGGATTTTGCTACAGCTTATTTTCTGCTTTTACTAAATTTTTTAGGAGGAGGACCTCCAGGGATTTTCTTTTTTCTTTGTTTTTATATACGGTATAGGATATCACCACCCCTCTCAAGTAAGCTTTCATTGCATCCCAGACTATTTCTCGTGGGGTTCCTTGATTCTCATTTTCTTTGAAAAAGGACTTTACTTCTTCTTTCAGTTTTTCTATGCACTCTTTTTCACTCAGTAATCTCACATTAAACCTCCATCTTTGTTGGTTCCTCTTCTTTATACTCTTCCAGTTTATTTCAAGAGGGTTATGGTCTGCCCAGGCGCTTGTGGTAATGTCCACCGTCTTTATTTCTAATCCCAATTTCCTGGTGACCCATGCCATATCTATTCTGGACCATGATTTTTGTGGCTTGGAATAAAAGGTCTACTGTCTGTCGGCTGAGTGCAGGGTTCACCACATGTCAATTAAATTTAATTCATCCACAAGATCAAAGAAAGCTCTTGGTAGAGTTGCCCTCTTTTTTTTATTGGTTTTATTGCTTTTATAATCTTTTTCCAAATCTACAATACCATTGAAATCACCTATCATGCAGATTTCATTGTGCGCCATTTTTTCTAACTGTTCATGAAGTTTTCGAAAGTATTGTCCCTGTTTTTTGTTTGGTGCATAAATGCCCACTTTTTTAAAAAAAGAAAAAAGTACAGTAATCATCAACATTAATCTATCAAATTTCTAGTTTACAAACACCGTCTAAAATCTTAACTCCAATATAATAAAAAATACATTTCTATAATTCTTCTTCATTCATACGCGATTTGATGTCTTCTTATATGATATTTATTCCGAATGTAATCAATCCATTTCCTCCACTCCAGAATGAATTTTCCTTGCATATGATCTTTCAAATATGCCGAGATTTTAGCCATCTCAGCTAAATTCATTACTTTTATAATCCATTCTTCTACAGTGGGCAAAGAGTCTTTCTTCCAATATTGCACAACCAACAGTCTGGCTGCTGTTATTAAATTTAAAATCAATTTCATCTCCAATACTGTACAGTCATGTATAATACCCAATAAAAACAATTGTGGTGTAAATTTCAACCTCTTTTTCAAAATATTTTGCATTACCCACCAAATCTTTATCCAAAATGCTTTGATCTTCTTACAAGTCCACCAAATATGAAAATATGTTGCATCTTCACAATCACACCGCCAACATTTAGCTTGTACATTAGAATGCATACATGACAACTTTTTTGGGTCTAGATGCCATCTATAAAACATCTTATAAAAATTTTCTCTTAAGTTTTGTGCTTGAGTAAATTTAACATTTCTAACCCAAATCTTTTCCCATGTTTCCATCATTATTGGTTCTTGGAAATTTCTAGCCCATTTAATCATACAATCTTTAACCAACTATGTTTTAGAATCTTTCTCTAATAATACATTATATAATCTTTTAATATGCATAATACCCTGGTCTCTAATTTGCTTTACCAGATTTTCTTCGTTTTCCATAAGACCAATTTTTTGATCCTCCCTCCACCTTGCTTGAAGTTGACCATATTGAAACCAAGTATAAATTATCCCTTCCTCCTTCAAAACCTCTAACGGCTTAAGTTGTAATTTACCCCTTTCATTAAATAAAAGTTCTTTATATGTAATCACCTCCATCTTTTGTTTTATACTTATATTTTCTATTGCATGTCTAGGATTTGCCCAGATAGGTATCTTATAATCCAATTTATATTGATATTTCTTCCAAACTCTCAACAAAGCATTTCTAAGCATATGATTTTTAAAAGTTTTATCTACTTTCTTTTCATACAATAAATAAGCATGCCATCCATACAGTAAATCATATCCTTCTACGTTTAAGATTCTTTCCTCAGTTAGATTAAACCAGTCACTAATCTGAACTAACACAGATGCTTCATAATATAATCTTAAATTTGGCATTTTCAAACCACCTCTCTCCCGAACATCCTGTATAATTTTTAATTTAACTCTAGGTTTTTTACCTGACCATATAAAAGTATTAAGACCTTTCTGCCATTCCCTCAGTTGTTCATCCTTCTTCAACACCGGTATCATTTGGAACAAAAATAGAAATTTAGGTAATACATTCATTTTAATTGCTGCTATTCTGCCTAACAAAGATAATTGTAACTTTTTCCAGTTCTCCATTTCTTTCTGCACTTTTCGCTATAAAACTTCATAGTTGTTTTTAAATAACTTTGTATTTGATCCAGCAACAATCACACCCAAATATTTGACCTTTTTAACTATTTCAAATCCCGATATTTCCAGGGATAAGACAAACAACAAAGGAGATAGTGGACAACCCTGCCATGTTCCCTTCTCTATTTTAAAACAATCCGTTAAACTCCCATTAATAATTATTTGTGCGGATTGTTCTCTATATATTGCTTTAATTGAACTCATGAATTGCTCCACAAATTGCATTTTATCTATTACTTTAAACAAAAATTGCCAATTCAGTCTGTCAAAAGCTTTCTCTGCATCCAAAAAGAAAAAAGCTGCAGAAATCTGATTGTTTTTCTCCAAATATTCTACCAGGTTTATTATTTGTCTCAAATTATATTTCATATATCTCCCTTTTATAAACCCTGATTGATCATTATGAATTATTTGTTGCATGATTGGCATTAGTCTGTTTGCCAATACTTTAGCAAAAATCTTATAATCAGTATTTAAAAGTGAGATTGGTCTAAAACTTTCAGGTTTAACACAATTTTGATCTTCTTTAGGAATCAATGATATAAAGGCTGTCCTCCATGAAGGTGGAGTTACTCCCCCAAATTGAATCTTATTGAACAACATCCTAAGCGGTTCTACCATTTCCAACTGCAAATTCTTGTAATAAGTAGCCGTTAGTCCATCCGTTCCCTGTGCTTTACCTACTTTTAACTGTTTAATTGCTAGCATAATCTCTTCAGAATTTATTGGTTGATTCAAACCTTCCCTTTGCTCCAAGGTTAATTCCTGAATATCAACCTCTCTAAGATATCTATCAATATCTTTACCTTGTATCAAATCTCCTGCATATAATTTCGTGTAGTATTCTAAAATAACTTTTTTAATCAAATTTTGTTGGTAAACTTCTTTACCTTTATATTCCATCTTACTAATAGTACGTAATTTTTGCTTCTTCCTTAACGCATAGGCTAACCATCTACCTGGCTTGTTAGCATTGCAAAATGTATTATGTTTAGCATATTGCAAAGTAGTTGCAACTTGATCAGCCATTAACATATTAAATTGCTCTCTTAATATACTTATTGCTTCTTTTACTCTCTTATCTCCTGGATTACCAATTAATAATTGTTCCTTCTTCTTTATTTCCTCTTCAATATCTTTCCGTTTCTTTATCTGTTTTTGTCTATATTTGTTATTCATATATATCAACACACCCCTCATATAAGCCTTACTTGCATCCCAAACCATTTCCATGGAAGTACCCTTATACATATTATTAACAAAAAACTCCTTCATATGTTTTTTAAGTTCATTCACATTTTCTTCATATCTAAATAAATTTTCATTTAACCTCCAAGACCTCCTTTCTCTCTTCTGTTCTAATTCCAACCATACCGGACTATGATCAGCTAAAGTCCTTGGAAATATCTTGACTTTCTTCACCCTAGAAAGAAAATCACTTGTTAGCAATATAAAATCAATCCTAGAAAAAGATTGATGTCTATCGGAAAAAAAGGTAAAATCTTTTTCATCTGGATTCCATTCCCTCCAAACATCTCTTAATTCTAAATCATCCATGATTTCAAAAAAGGGTTTAGGTAACTTGGCATGTGAAACAACTTTAGACGTGGTCTTCTTGTCCTTAAAAATATCAATTACCCCATTCCAATCTCCCATTAAAATAATTGATTTATAATTCCATTGAGTTACTTTAGTATGTAGAAGTTTGTAAAAATTTTCTTGTTGCTGGTTCGGTGCATAAATCCCAATCAGAAGCATTATTCCATTTTGAGTCTGTAATTCAATTGCTATATATCTTCCTTGATCATCTGCCTCTATTAAATTTGCTGTCAGGTCCTTTTTTATGTATACAACTATTCCATTCCTTTTTTCTGGAGATGATGCCACAAAGTGAGTCCCTAAGTTTGAGTTGATTAAATATTTCTGATCAGTTGATCTAATATGTGTTCTCTTGTAAACATATAATGTCATTATTAAATTGTTTCAAATAATGATATATTTTCTTTCTCTTTTGTGGTGAATTCAAACCATTGACATTCCAAGACAAAAATTTAACCGGCATTTTTGCCCGACTGAAGCTTAAAGAGCATGTGCTGAAGATTTTCTTTCACCTTTATCTTCGGTCTTGCCCCCCCTCTTCTGTTTTTGGAACCAGGTGTTGTTGTTGTTTAAAAGTTGATCTTGTCACACATTGTTCTCATTTTTCTCTCAGCTCCTCCAGCTTTGGCAGGTCAGGTGACACTCCTTCCAATTGACTTAAAGGAAAAGGAAGTGATGCTAGATCCAATTGGGTCTGATCATCTTGCTTCTTAGATTCTCCAGCCACCGCCTCAGCATATGTTTGGATCTGTTGTTTTCCTTTTTCAGCTCCTTTTTTATTGTCCTCAGGAGGGTGTCCAGCTTTTAATACATTGTAGTAAAATTCTCTTGCTTTCCCAACGTTATTCAATTGATATCTTTCTCCAGCATAATCCACTATTATGCCTGTTGGTACATCCCATCTGTACACTATTTGTTGTCTTCTCAGCTCATCCACTAAAAAACCAAAGTTCTTTCTGTCTCTCAGCATTTTGGGAGGAATCTCTTTCAGTACCTTAATTTCCTGTCCAGAAACCTGTACCTTGTTGTTGTAAGAAGCTTGCAATACATCATTTCTAATTCTTCTGTCAATAAAATAAATCACCACATCTCTTGGCAGGTTTTTATTTCTTGCAATCCATGAGTTAACTCTGTAGACTTTGTCCATCTGGCCAATTATTTCATCCTTCTTCAACCCAGCCACTGATGCAATAACTTCACCACATTTCTCTCTTCAGTTCTCACGGCCATTCTCTTTCAATCCTCTCACTCTCAAGGCAAACTCCATAGATCTGTACTGTATCATAAGCACCTCATTTTCCAACCTTTCAGATTTAGTCTGGAATTCTCCCATTTTAGCCTCCAAATCTAGAGTAGCCTCACTGATTTCTTCCACTCTTTCATCAAGCTGCACAAGATGTTTAGGCAAGCCAGAAACAGCCAGCACAATATCTTCTCTTATTTCATCATGCTTCTTTGCAACAACATCCCTAATTTCTTTTATGTCATCCTCAAATTTCCCCAGTTTCTCTTCTATTTTCGCTGTTTGGGCACTCGCAACTTGTTTTATAAAATCTTTAAGTTGATTCATAGAATCCTCCTTACTTGGTATCTCAACCGGAAGTTGAGCCTTTTGTGTCACAATGGAGACTATAGGAGAAGCTCCTCCTGTTTTGGATGTTGCTGGTTTGGTCTGTTTAGAAGCCATTTTAATTTCAAAAAACTTTTCTCCTCTTCACCCCACTTTGCAATTATAAAGTCTTAAATGTCACCAAATCCAGTCCAAATTATTTTAAACTGCTGCTTTCAGTGTAAAAATAATCTTCCTCCCCAAGTTATTTCCTTCTAGCAGCTTACTTTAACTTTAAAAGTAAAAAAAAGTATCTTTCAGTACTCACTTCCACTTCTCGGCACAGCCAGGATACTCTTAATTAGACACTTCCTCTTTCAGTTGAGCTCATTCAAAACAAAGTAGACAGGAGTTAAGCTTTGTAATTTTGTTGCAAGCACTCCTGTTTTCACTCCGTCTGCTGTAGCAATCCTTTAAACTGTCAATTTGCTTGCAGAGCTGGTCGCGACATCTAATGCTGCTTTCGCAGCAGCACTTCGAGTCCGGAGTTCGTTTCCCTGGGGAGCCCACCTTTCCAGCCCCTGGAATTAATCCCAGGGGCTTTTTTGGTGGTTCTACTGGTCAGAAACTGCTCTGCCCCCCTTCTTCTCCTGAAGAGGGGTCTGCAAAACTGCCGGACAGCTGTTTTTCGCTGTCGGGGGCGGTTTTACGAAGCCGATGACCTAAAAAAAGGTCGTCTGCGATGTCTGCGGCACCAGCAGAAGTCCCCCCTGAAAATAGCTCATTGGATGTTCTTTCAAAATGCCAGATCTCATAGATTTCAACAATTCTGTAACCTTTTTCTAAAGCTACATTCAAGTCAACAGTACACCATATCCCAGTCAGAACTCTTTCCTCATCACTGTGTTTACAGGGGGTGGTTTGCAGTTTTTCTGTGCAGGCTGCGCACAGACTAAACATTAATTTGCTCCCTGATTTGTGGGGTAGGACTGGGAAATAGAGATTCCTTGGCAGGTACACTTTGACTTTGGCTAACCCAAAATATTGCTTTATGTCCCCAAAGTTTTGATAGATGATTTGTGGATGGCCAATTGGGTATTCCTTGGTCTTATTCACAAACGGGTACAGACTGGTGAAATCATAGTATAAGATTTGTTCACCAGGTTTTGGTTCACCAGGCATGTAGCATTTGTTCTACCACCAAACAAAGCATTTATTTGTTTATTTATTTATTTATTTATTAGTTCAATTTATATGCTGCCCTTCTCCGGAGACTCAGGGCGGCTTACAATGCGTTAAGCAATAGCCTTCATACTTTTGTATATTCCTGCTTAGTAGGGCTTTCGCTCCCCAGCCCAAGTGGTGTTCTTTTTTTTAATACAAAGTCACTTTATTGCCCCCACAATCCGGGTTCTTATTTTACCTACCTCGAAAGGATGGAAGGCTGAGTCAAACTTGAGCCTGGTGAGATTCGAACTTGCAGTAATTGCAGGCAGCTGGTGCTAGTTAACAGCACTTTAGTCTGCTGCGCCACCAATCTTTGAATCTTGAGGATTCAAAAGAGTTGGGAGTTTATTCTCAACTAGAAACTGCTTCAAAGAGGTGTCATCCTCTGCCATGGCCCTCCATTCATGTTCCCAGATTCAGTGCACAGCATAACCCTGGTCTCTGAGGTACTCTTCTTTAATCCTAGTATGGTTGTGCAGGTTACCATACGTTGAATCAAGTAATTTGTTGAAGTCTTTTTCAGAGTAGCAGATAGGGCACCCATGAAAAAAAACCAACCGTGAAATTCAAAAGCTGTGGGAGTTCTACTTATGACAGCAAAACCATCCAAAAAATATTTGCCTACTTGCTTCTCACCCCTCTTCAGAGCATGCTGAATATTGAGATTTTCAGTGTGCTCTATATGCAATAGCCATTGAATTGCTGGAGCTAAATACCTTTTCTGTTTTTTATGATAACTGTCCAAAGGAGCTAATGCAATGGTATTGCTCTTCAAATACATGAACAGTACTGGGCCATGCAGACAGATGACAATGTGATATATTGGAAGGGATCAATGCATCGAATCTCTATTTCCTCAATAATATCCCACCCGACCCCACTGAGACAATCACACTCAGTCATTTTCATCACCTGTTCCCTAAATTGAATACATCTTAATATATCTACATCTTGTCTGCAATAGTAAGCCAGAGCCTTCTTTAGTTTAAACATGGTACCTGTATTAGCAGCGTGCCATTTCAGGAATTCTTGTCTCTCCCCGGATATCATGGTTTCAGGGCTGTAATACTTGGTTTCAGGGAGTGGTCCCATGTAGTCTTGATTGACCATTGTATTGAACAAGTGAAGGAAATATCCTTTGCTGCCTTGAAAACCCATAGCTTTGGGTAATTTGCTTAATTTAAAGGGCAAAAGTGAGAGGCTATGAATAAACTGATTCTTATAATCCGGAAGGGTGATACACAACAGTCCCCTCCCCTCAATTTATAAGTTGAACCCTAACCTTTTCATGGATCAGCTGTCTCAGTATAGGTACCCTTCATAATCTTTGGTGTTGTGAGCAATAAAAGTACATCCTTTAAACTTATGATTTATACATTTCTTTACAAACTGCTCCAGGCATCTAACACCATAAGAATCCCACTTCACAACATCTTTATCATACCCATCCTTCAACATATCCCTGGTGCAGGTATAATTAGGTATATGGGTGCCTGTCTCTTGACAGCATTCAAAATCATAAATGATGTATCTTTCACCAATTCGCAGTCAGTCCAATGATTTTAGAAAGCATAAATGCCCTTCCAAGCTTTCAACCTTCTCAGAGCACTGTCCACACTTGGCTTTCTTGCACTTTTTGTGGGAGGTAAAGACGTAAACGCCACACGTTTCACCATATTCCTTATTCTTACAGTCAACTTTCCCCTCCATAGTGAGTGTGTGTCTTTCAAGACACACCTTAGACCAGAAAAACACTTTGCACCTACAGCAGCACATCTTCTCCTTCTCTATCTGCTGACATTCTTGCTTGAGGCATGCTCTACAGGTATATTGACAGCCATGACTAAATTTGTGGTGGTAGGGTGTGTGGCAGAATTTACAGAAATAGTGTTCACCCAGGAAGCCCTTGATATTTTTGATGCCATAGTAATGCTTGTCATGTAACAATATAAACACTATTTTTTCATGCTGTGACAAAAAACCTCCACCCGTCCTGAATATAAAACAAGATCTTTATAGTGACCCTTAAATCTTCTTCAAAGAGGTGTATCTGAGAAAAGTCAATCCTGTTTTCTGTGGAAACATCCAGTCTGTTATGAAGTTCCCTGGCCCTGGTAATAATTTCTTGATTTCTAACATCCATACCAATCAGACAGAGCAAACAGCTAGCAAAACACAGAAATTCACCTTCCACATTGAAATCTACTAGATGTTGTATTTTTTTCTCCAGTACTCTGGTGAGCAGCACAGAGTTTAATTTCCTAAGCCCACCCACCCCTCCTTGTTCTTCATGATAGTTACCACTAATTGTAAATTACACACACACAAACACACACACACACACACAATATCTCTGCCTTACTCTGAAGCAGATTTTCAACATTGGTCAGAAAATCATCAGCATTTAAATCATTCACACGCCTCCTAAGAGAAAAGAGAGGATGATTTAACCCCTCTGCATCCAACTGCAGTTGAACAAAATCATTTGGGCCTATGTCCCTAGCCACATTATTCAAAAGAATCTGTATCGCATTATGATTAGCCTCTATAGCAGTGGTTCCCAAAGTGGGAACCGCTCCCTGGGGGGCAGTGGGATGACCTAGGGGGGCGCTAAGAGGCAAGGGGGTGGTGGCAAAGGAGCACTGGAGGTGGGCTCGTGCGGCATTGACCATTCCTCTTCCGGATTTGCAACTTGAAGCTCAGATCATCAGACTAGCTGGCCAGTGCGCTTGCGTGCACCAGAAACTGAAAGATTGTTTCCTGGTGTATGCATGCCCACTAGGCAGCTCCTTTTATCACACATGCGAGGCTGAACTGTTGGATGCTTTCTTATTGCTCTCCTTGCTTGCTATTGGTTGCTGCTTGCCCGAACCACCCGGCCCAGGCCCAGCTGCTCTGCTCCTCACCCGATTTGACTGCTGTCGCCTTCCTAATTTTTGGTAAATTGCAGGTAGGCTGCCATGGGAGGGAGGGCCTGGGGAGGTGGCATGCCTGGTTGGCTGCTTCTGATGCTGTGTTGTGCCGCTCAGGATCAAGGAGGGCTGTGGTGGTGGGGAGGCCTGGGGAGGGCAGCAGGCCTGGCTAGCCACCGGCAGTGCTGTGCTCTTCAGGATCAAGGTAGGCTGCCATGGGGGTGGGGGATCAGGCTGGCTGGCTGGCTGGACGCATACTAGCTATCCCAGGAAGGCCTCTGGTGACATCAGGGTCAGCGGCAAAGCTCCCGATTTCACCTAATGCTTCTTTCTTATCATGGTAAAAGGATGGGTTGGGGTGCAAAATGTCAGCAGCTGTTGCACTGCCGCCTGCACTGCTTGCTTGGAGCTGGTTTGGAAAGGGAAAAAACACAGTCAAATTAGGTGGGGACATGCCCCACCCAGATCCCTCCAAATGGGTCTCCCTACGGTAGCCTCCCTGCTGAAAAGTGCTTCTCGCTTCTCCTCTACCTGCATGCTGTTATAGGCTCTGCACCCAGGTAGTGGCCGGTGGCCCCAGGTAGCAGTGTCTTGTTGGTTTTGGGGGGTGCAACAACATGCAGTTAGAGAAGCAGGAAGCGCTTTTTTCGCCCCCAGCTCATTCGCTGCAAGAAAGAACGGGCGCTCGGAAGAGCGGGCTCCATTTGGGTGAGCAGTCACTTTTGGGTCATGTAGTTCAGCAAGGAGGCTACAGAAGGAAGACCCATTTGGAGGGATCTGGGTGAGGCATGTTCTGCCAAATTCAGCTGTGGTTTTTTTCCTTTCCAACCAACTCCAAGCAAGCGGTGCAGGTGGTGGCACAAGAGCTGTTGAAGTTTGTGCACCGCTTGCAACCCCCTTCTCATGCAGGATTATAATAGGGATTCGAACCACCTTTTAATTCTAAACACCTGCAGCCCACCCCTGCCTCCTCAAGTGTTGGAGTGTGTGTGTGTGTGGGGGGGGGTGCTTTTCAAGGAGCTACAAGTGGGGCTGAGAGCAGAGTCATTCTGACAGTGTCTTTTAAAATTGCTTGGAAGAGCAATTTTTTCCCTAACAATAATGGTTTGTGTTGAGTATTGAATATCAATGGTTGAAGCCACAGACAGCTCCCTTTAAAAGGGGCTGCCGTGGCTAGGCAAACCCATTGCTGTACTGGAGCTAATAAAAAGCTGTTACTGAAGTCCTCTGTCCTGTGTCCTTTCCTGTGCCCGCTATTAACACTGGCGACGAAGGTGCGATCTCAGGAGGACAATCGGACACTAAGTCACTGAAGCTCCACAAAGCAATCACCGGCCATCAGAAGAAATGGCCAGAAGTTGTCTTCGATCATGCCACCCACATCATTCAACCCAGCTGGAGAAGACTGGGAATCATACATAGAGAAATTCCACATATTCCTCGAAGCAAACGACTTGCTGAGCTTATCGAACAGAGAAAGAGGGCAATCTGCCTCACACACTGCGGAGCCGCCATTTTTAAAATGGCAAAAGCATTAGCATCACCAGCAGAACTGAGAACGATGACCTGGCCGACCCTGCAGAACATCCTGAGAGCCCACTATGCACCCCAAGTTTCACCCCTGGTAAGAAGACACAAATTCTACTGAAGGGACCAGAAGGAGGGACAATCAATAAGCGAGTTCGTGGCAACACTGCGTGAGATAGCCACCGCTTGCGAATTCCTAAATATTTATTTATTTATTTATTTATTTATTTATTGTATTTTTATACTGCCTTTCTCCCGAAGGACTCAGGGTAGTGCACAGCCATACTAAAACAATAACAGGACAAAAATTAAAAACCATTAAAAAGTTTCAATATCTGGCCGCAATTAAAACTTTAACTAAATATGGATGAAGCTATGAGGGACTGTCTAGTATTGGGCCTGAGGGACTTCACATTACAAAGTCGCTTACTCATAAGGCCCAAAATAACATTTCAAGAGGCTTTGGAGGAAGCAATGTCGACCGAGGCATCCCAGAAATCTGCAGCCACAATGAAGAAAATGAACAAGGGGCTGCAAGGAAAGGAAGAAGCCACCGTCCACTACGAGGAGGTAGAGACCGAATTGGAAGAAGATGAGGAGGATGAAGTTTATCACCTCCGCTCAGATCGCAAAGAGAAAAACCAAGGGAAAGGAAAGAAGGAGCTCTGGTGTGCAGGCTGCGAAGGGAATCACCCAAGGTCGGAGTGCAGGTTCTGAGACACAATCTGCTAGAGGTACGATCATAAAGGGCATATAGCAAAAGCCTGAAGGGCATCCCAGCCAGTCTCATGCAGGAACAGACAAACCAGCCCTCAACCACGAACCACACAATTCCAAACAGGACACCGAAAACAGCTACTTGAAAGAGGCCACAGGAGTTAGGACTATGGATTGGAGAGAGGGGAGACCCATCAGACGATAATAGTTGGACACTCGAGCACAGAAAAGTCAAAGAAGATGGTGGTGACCATTTACATTGAGGGGAGACCCTGCAAAATGGAAGTTGACTTAGGGTCGTGCCTCTCCATGATCTCCTGGAGACCATCAAGCAACTAATCCCCAGCCTCACAACCGGCGCACTCAAACACCAAAGAATTATGCTAAAAGATTACCAAGGCAACCAGATTCCAGTGCTGGGCATTGGAAAGTTCAACATGAGTTTCAAAGACTTCTGAGGAAAACTGCCTCTCACCATAATGGACCGGGACAGACCCAGCCTATTAGGTCTGGAGTGGTTCAAGCCTTTGGGACTAGCAGTAACCGGGGTCGATCGGATTGAAGATGACAGCTGGGAAGAGGAGCTGATGAGAGACTTCGTGGACATCTTTGATGGCAAATTGGGCAAGTACACGGGGTCCCCAATATCTTTCAACTTAGATCCCCAGGTAGCCCCTGTCAGAATTAAACCCAGGAGGGTTCCTATTGCTCTATGGCCCAAGATAGATGAGCAACTGGACAAACTCATTGCCCAAGGGGTACTGGAGCCAATGGACCATGCTAAGTGGGAAACACCCATAGTAACCCCCACAAAGCCTTGACGGGTCAGTGAGCCTTTGCGGAGACTATAAGAGCACCCTGAATAAGTATTGCAACAGAGCACCTACCCAGTACCTGTCGTGCAGCACCTTTTACACTCCTTGGGGCAGGGAAAGATATTTGCGAAGCTGGATTTGGCCCAGGCATACCAACAATTACCTGTAGACAATGCCACACCAGAAGCGCAAACAATAGTCACGCACAGGGGAGCTTTCAAGTGCAAGCATCTGTAGTTTGGAGTGAGCGTAGCTCCGGGACTTTTCCAAAGTCTTATGAAACGCTTGTTACAAGGAATTGAAGGGGTCATCCTCTATTTTGATGATGTATTAATCTCAGCCAAAGATCAGGAGCAATTACAGCAATGGTTAAGGGCAGTGCTAACCAGATTCCAGGAAATGGGGCTGAAGATAAAAAGGGACAAGTGTCAGCTAGCCAAAACACAAGTTGAATTCTGGGATACCTAATTGATGGGGCAGGAATACGACCTACCTTAGGAAAATTAAAGGCTATCAGAGAAGCACCAACCCCAACAAACAAAACAGAATTGCAGGCGTTTCTTGGGTTATTGAACTTCTACAATATTTTCCTGCCGCAGAAAGCTACAGTTGCTGAGCCCCTTCACCGGCTACTGGATAAGAGGACGGAGTGGACATGGGGGAAGACAGGAAAGAATGCATTTGAACAAATAAAGAGACTTTTAACTTTGGACAGAGTAGTAATACAGTACAGCGGGACATTGCCTCTAAGACTAACTTGCGATGCATCTCCATTCGGCATTGGAGCTGTACTGAGCCATTGCATGCCAAATGGCAGAGAAGCCCCCATCGCCTTCTACTCATGGACACTGTCCAAACCAGAAAAAAACTACAGCCAGATGTATATAGAAGCATTGGCAGCAGTAGCTGGCATAAAAAGGTTCCATGAGTATCTATATGGAAGGAGATTCGAACTCATCACGGACCACAAACCGCTCCTGGGAATCATCGTGGGAGACAAGCCAACACCCCTCATACTTTCACCGAGAATGCTAAAGTGGACTGAATTCCTTGCGGCATACGACTACCAACTAAAATACAAACCTGGGAAGACCACCGACCACGCTGACACACTCTGCAGATGCCCACTCCTGGAACCAGTGGAAGACCCGGCATCAACCACAACCATCCTGTTGATAGAAACCATGGGGAACATTCAAATTTCGGCTACAGACATTGCAAGGACAACAGCTAAGGACGGGACTCTGGTGAGCGTTTTGAATTGGGTATGGAAGGGATGACCTGTGACTGACATAGATACTGAATTCAAACCATTCAAAACAAGGCAAACAGAACTCTCAGGTTTAAGGGGGTGTTTATTGTGGGGGGATAGAATAATAATCCCAAAAGCATTAAGGAATGACGTTCTTGACATGTTACATGAGGGACATCCGGGGATCATAAAAATGAAGATGTTGGCAAGAAGCTATGTTTGGTGGCCAGGGATGGATAAAGAAATAGAGACATGGGTATCAACTTGTACACCGTGCCAGGAATCCCGGCCAGCACCACACACCGCACCCACACATGACTGGGAGAATCCCGGGGCGCTATGGTCCCGTATACATATAGATTTTGCTGTGCTGTGCCAGGGAAACATGTTCCTGATCATCATTGATGCCTACTCTAAATGCTTAGAGGTACAGTTAATGACATCAGCGACGTCTGAGACAGTCATCCGAGTCCTATGGAGACTGTTTGCAACACACGGCTTACCTGACCTGATAGTTTCAGACAATGGAACCCAGTTCACGGCTAACCAATTCGAAATGTTTTTAGCCAGCCAAGGCATCCGACATGCACTATCCATGCCAAGGAAACCATCCACGAATGGATTGGCTGAAAGAATGGTGAGAACAACGAAAGAAGCCTTAGCCAGACTGGGACCAGGAGACATACAAGCGAAGATAGATAAGCTACTGAGCAAAGAGCACATTACACCCAGTGCCACCACACACAGAAGCCACACGGAACTGCTAATGGGGAAAAAGTTACAATCCCATCTAGATAGACTTCACCCCCATTACAGTACAGAGAAACCAGTTAAGTGGACCAGCAAGACTAGACAGTTCCTAGTCGGGGATAAGGTGTATGCTAAGAACTTCAGTGGAAACCCCTTATGGGTCCCAGCAAATATAATCCAGATCACAGGGCCCCTATTCTACAAGGTAGAAACAGAGGCTGGTTGAATTGGGAAAAGACACATAGACACTAGTCAGGGGCCGACTAGTTAGGAAAGACCATGAAACACAAGAAGGAACTCAGGGGAGGAGAACAGAAATTCACACAGAAACAGACCAGGCCCTACACCAAACGCCAAGTGAACAACGAGAACAACTGTCAAACCCGGTGGAAGACAGCAAACACTTATCTGGAGTCCAGGAGGGAGTCACCGATGACCACGACAGTCCACTGCTCCACCTGGGGGGAACAGAAGGAACACCCAACAGAATAAGTCCATGCTGGCAGCAGAGTTCGAAAGAGTTCCGGAGGTGCCTCCAGGAGAGACACAGAACTTGACCTCTCACTCCAAGAGCGCTGGAACAACTGAACTGTGCAGATCCAGTCGCACCCCAAGAAGGCCGGCCTACTTGCGCAACTACGTGGTTTAAGAGACTCCAGGATTGTTTGATGCTGATCTAGAGGGGTGGGGTGTTGCATATTGAATGGTCATTCAAATGGACCAATTAGAAGTTAGTAAAAGAAGTGGAAGATTTAGAGGAACATCAATGGCTAAAGCTGCAGACAGCTCCCTTTAAAAGGGGCTGCCGCAGCTAGGCAAACCCATTGCTCTTCTGGAGCTAATAAAGAGCTGTTACTGAAGTCCTGTGTCCTTTCCTGTGCCTGCCATTCAACAGTTTGTATACTGTGGAATAAAACATATGCCTGGAAAAAGTACTTACAAAACTTGGACAGAAGGAAAAGAAAGGCTGGACTGGACTCATTATCAGTAGCTAACAGTTCATTGTTATCAGTGACTCCCACTGATTCTAAACTCATTTTAAGACTGGGATTGGTGACTACTGAAATTTAAGTATTCAACATTGGTCTCAGAAATCTTTGAGAACCTGCAGACGTGAAGACATTAGGTGGCCATCAGTCATTACTTTAGTGATGTACTCAAAGAGATCAGGCATGACATTGCTTATTTATCAGAACTGTTTGCAAAGTTCAATGAAGTGAATTTGCAGTTGCAAGGAAATGAGATCAATCTTATTAAGGCCAAATCTGTCATCTCTACATTTATTTCAAAATTAACTCTATTCAAGTGCAATATAGGCCATTGCGAGCTGTATCAATTTCCAAGCTTGTCCGAGCTAGAAGAGAAAGGTGGGATACAAGATGATGATTTGCAAGTTTTTTGTGACCATTTGGACATGCTGCCTAAAAATATGTTTGAGCGATATCAGGATCTTCTTTTGATGGAAATTCCAGATTGGGTGATAAATCCATTTTCAGATACTGAGGAAGATGGGGTAGTGGAGGAACAAGTAATAGAGCTGCAAAATGCATTGCCAACATCATAGTTGGTGGAACGTGATTTCAGTGTGGTCATCCATCCACTCTCCAAGCAGAGAAATCAACTCCAGATTACTGAATGTGGTGATTTAAGACTCCTGCTAAGTGACTTAAAACCAGACAATGGGAAACTGGTATCACTTCATCAAGCCCAACCATCACATTAAGAATTTACCAAACAGTGAAGTAGTTACTAAATTTTACTGAGTTTACTAAGTTAGTAGTTACTAAGGTTCTTGATAAATGACTATCAGACTTTGAAACCTGGTACCACTGGATCATGTTCAACAATTTTGTTGAATTAACAAAAGATTTTTAAATTGGATTTTGAATAAATGTGCAATTAATTGTTACAGTTTTGAATTTTACTGTTACTGTCTTCCTTAGTGGGTCACGCAAACCGCTATCCCGAACAATGCTATTTATAGGGGTGGGGGTGGGGGGCACTGAGGATGAGTTTGTAGCACCAAGGGGGCGGTGGACTGAAAAAGTTTGGGAACCACTGCTCTATAGCATCTACAAAAGACTGGATTCAGTCAAGATTAACAAATCTATATCGATGATAGTATTCCATAGCCCTGAAATTTTGGATAGGCTTCTCCCATGCCTGCACCATATCCAGATAAACATGGTTCATATTCAGAGAGTTTGCAGAGTTAGGGGCTTGTAGCTGTGGTGTAGAATGACATATCTCCTCTTCTGGTTGAGATACAGACATAGAATCACAACTATCACCATCTGCTAGGGATGCGGGAAGTCCACCACCATGCATTTTTGCTTTTTTGCAGGCTGGCTCTGGTTAAACAAACAAACAAACAAAAAGTTATCACCAACATTTCTAATAATGTAATACCAACCAACACACACACACCTTTAAGTTCTAAAAAATAATACCAATGGTTTTGTTGTTGCTAGATATTATACCTCCTAAAATCATTTGTGTTGTGTGGCTTGTGGAAGACTGAGGGACCATGTCATGCTGGGGCTCTTGGTGCTCTATGGGAATAGTGAGATCCACAAATGGCTGATCGTCCTCCCATTCTGAAGGAAAAGAAAAATCCCAATGGTCAGAATTGTTGAAGAAATGTTTATAAGGATCTAAATGTATGAATGTATGAAAGACAAATACCTTCATATGCTCTCAAACATTCTGAGCCTGTCTATTCATTCTAGTGAAAGAAAATAACCAGCCAAACAAACAAGCAAGCAGGCAAAAATGTTATAAACTCATTTTACATCTAAGAGCGTCAGTGTTTCAAAAATTAGCCATAAAACTACTTACAAATGTAGCTCCCCTCAAACATTCTGAGTCTGTCAATTCATTCTAGTGAAAGAAAACAAACAAGCAAACAAACAAGCAAACAGACAAGTATGTTATAAACCCCCTTTTGCATCTAAATGTTTCAAAAATTAGGCATAAAACTACTTACAATAGTAGCTTCCATTCTTCTTAGCAGATCAGGTGGCACCGAAGGTATGGATATACCAGAAACCAGGAAACACGAATGGTCCAGTATGGCCCCTACTTTTATACATGCTGGTGATGTCACAAATTAATCACATCACAGGAGGTGAGTTATTCACAACTTTTGCAAAACTGTTCACCCTTACCTACCCAGGAAGTTGCATTTGAATAGTAGGCGATATCACAAATTAATCTCATCAGAGTTGGTGAATTCTTCACACCTTTTACAAAACTGGACAGCTCCTCCCTCATCAGGAAACCCGACTGAATAATATCACAGGAGCTTTGATTAAATTGTATCTCTGTGTTTAACATCTGACAAGGCTAAACAAGGAGTCAGCAAAAGAAAAGACATAATACATCTTTCTAATATCATATGAGCTTTAATTAAATTGTATATCTGTGTTTAACATCTGACAAGGCTAAACAAGGGGTCAGCAAAAGAAAAAAACATAATACATCTTTCATGTGATTTGTAAAGCCCATTTTATTATAAATTTAATAGCGTTAACAGTTTCTTGTAATTAATTTCTGTTACATTCTGGCATATGAACTCTTCAGAGACAATGGCAAATCAGCTTCAATCTTTGACATTAATGACAGTGGTTTACTGTTCTTCTCGATACGCTGTATGAATGTCTCGAGCTCACCAAGGGAATCCCAGGTGAAATATAATTTATTCACTTTATCAGAAATACTGATGATCCAGAGAACATGAGGCATAGAAAGTCTAAAGCATAAACTGTTAATAAGCTTTGTTTCATTGGTACCATCCACATGGTCTTCATCTGATTATAGACAGCCCATTAAACAATGGTGCAATATTTCAACAATACATGCTTTCAGAATTTGAGGCATGCTGACATTTTGAGACTCCTCCATTTCTAAAACAGGAAATAAGGTAGAATTAGGCTGTCTGTTTCAACTAATCAAAATACTGTTTTCTTAATTTTTATATTTACTTACCATTTGATGTTTTGCAGAACCTGCAATAACAAAGCTTTATAAGTTTGTTCTCTTCAATGAAGCCATATAGATCAGGTCTTTTTCTTATTCTACGCCCACACTTGGGTGGTTTGGGGGTCAAATTTACAGCAAACAAATCTCTATCAGAGGTTGCCATCTTCAAAAGACTGCTGGAATTAAACCTGCCTGCACAAACTCCCCTGCCTTTGCAATGACACGTCCTTGAGCCTTGTGCATGCCCAGAATCATGGGGTTATGATATGCCTGGGCATGTCCTGAACAAGTCTTAACCCCTACTTGCCACCTGGCTGCTTGCCTCTTGTGAGCATTTTAATTCCTGTTAACATTCCTTAGCTTTTGCTGTAGGGGGCAGAATAAATTTTATTAAGGCCATGCTTCGAATGGTTACATGTACATGAGGATTTGAGGGGGGCACTTGGCAAAATATGTGTCTAGATTTTTACAAAGGTGAAAACCAGCTGTGGGTTTTAAAAGGGCTGTGGGTTTTTTTCCCCCTGCATTTGAGGAAATGATTTTAAAACCACCTAGAAATAAATACCTTTTAGAAAAAAAGGGGGTTAAATGCAGGCCCTGGCTGCCTTTTAGGGGCTCATTTTTTCCCAGCTTTTGAGACACTGATTTTTAAAACTCCACAAAAATTAAAAGCATCATTAGGCTAGAATGATTAGAAATAAAAAGCCTTTTTTTAATTTCACCCCCCCCCCCCAAAAGTAGGGTTTGTTTCCCAAAAACACAGACCTCTGTTAATTATTCACTTTACTTAGCTAGGCTATGACATTGTACTACACCTTACCTGTTAGGTTTACTGATGCTTATCTTGATGGGCTTAGGTCAACATGTCATATCCGGCTAGGGTTATGACCTTGTGAGTCCTGCACCATGTTGGGGTGGATTATGCACATCACATCGGTGGGGTATGTATGTCATATCCGGAGGTGGAGGCTGAGCATGTCACTTCCATTTAGGGGCATGATCTGGTGATGTATGCATCATGTGGATTTTTTTACTTTGATGACATCACTGATAATTTTCACTCAAATTTGGTATACACTATATCTACTCCCCTGTTTGCAAAATTCTTAAATCTATAAACTACTAAGATTACGGATTGTTACCAGTGTAGCATAATCATAATTAGAAATAGAATATTATTTAATGGTAACCATTAGATGCCTTGAGCATTCCATCAAAAGACCAGATATTGAGAGTTTGTGAACATGTATTTGTAACTCAGAACCTATTGCAGGTGTTGGAAGAAATGTCCTTCTGGGTTCAGTTCCAAGTGGAGAAAAAGATATTGGAAACATGGAGACTGCTTGGAAAGATGGTTTAATGGTAGACAGGATCACATGGTTTGGATTCCTGAGCAGAAAAAGGGCAAAGATGGTGCGTGTCTCTGGGTTTTATACCCTCTCTGGCTTTGAACTTCCTGGAGCACAGCAAGAGTATCCTGATTGGTTGTCAAACTCCTATTTATTTATTTATTTATTTAGATTTATATACCGCCCTTCTCCTTGCGGACTCAGGGCGGTGAACAGCCAAATAAAAGCCAAGTACACAAAAGTTAAAATTTCATAAAAAGGACAAATATAAGGTGGCCAATAATTAAAACAAATTAATTTAAAATGAATAGCAAACTCTAAAAATACTAAAATGTTTAACAGGAATCAGGCTAAGCCAGCAAGCTGAAAAAAAATATGTTTTTAAAGCCCGACAAAAAGTCCAGAGGTCGGAAATTGTTCTTAACTCTGGAGGAAGATCGTTCCAGAGGGTGGGAGCTGCCACAGCTAGGGGGTGGGGGTCTTAGCTAACTTTGCTGGTTGATGTAATCTTCCCAGGTGCCATGTGGGGAGTTTCTGTTGCTAGATGTGTCCTATTGTGTTGCAGATGATGGTCCATTGACAAAGGGTGGGGGGGGGGCAGGAAGGTGGGAACTGCTTTGTCTTTAAAACATGTTTCTCCATTTCTCATCCAGGGAAATATATTCTGCTTGTTTAATATTTTCTAAAATATTTCATTCTTCTAGGAGAGGGGTGGGTGCTAACTTCCTACGGCGGCTTTGTTTATCTCGTAACTGTCTTAATTAGAATTAGAATTAGAATTCTTTATTGGCGAAGTGTGATTAGAAACACAAGGAATTTGTCTCCAGTGCATAAACTCTCAGTGTACATACAACAATAGCGATAGATCATTATCACAGTCAGTGTAAAAATACATTCATCATAAAACATTAGATACAACACTTAGTGATAGTCATGGATACTAAATAAGCAATCAACATAAATCATACTAGGATACTAAATAAACAATATAAATTGTAAGATACAACCAACAAAGTTATAGTCAGTCATAAGAAGATAAGGAGGTGGGTAATAAGGAAGATGAGAATAATGATGGTAATACTGCCTTTCTAGATAGTTTGACAAGGTTGTTGGAATTAGTTGTTTAGCAGAGTGATGGCATAGGGGGGAAAAACCATCCTTGTGTCTAGTTGTTCTGATGTGCAGTGCCCTATAGCATCATAAATAACAAAACAAAGAATGAGTATAAAAAAATAACAGCAACTTTGCTGCAAAAGAAAAAATACATTTAGCCATTAATATTTAATGTGTATGTATCCGCAGGAATCCTGTGAGAGTCAGTGATATACAAGTTGAATGAATAAAATTGATAAATCAACATAAATCATACTAGGATACTAAATAAACAATATAAATTGTAAGATACAACCAACAAAGTTATAGTCAGTCATAAGAAGATAAGGAGGTGGGTAATAAGGAAGATGAGAATAATGATGGTAATACTGCCTTTCTAGATAGTTTGACAAGGTTGTTGGAATTAGTTGTTAGCAGAGTGATGGCATAGGGGGAAAAAACCATCCTTGTGTCTAGTTGTTCTGATGTGCAGTGCTCTATAGCATCATAAATAACAAAACAAAGAATGAGTATAAAAAAATAACAGCAACTTTGCTGCAAAAGAAAAAATACATTTAGCCATTAATATTTAATGTGTATGTATCCGCAGGAATCCTGTGAGAGTCAGTGATATACAAGTTGAATGAATAAAATTGATAAATCCATTCTCTTGTTTGGAACAGGAAATAGAAAAGCAAATGATGTCAATTATCTGATAACAGTGGCATACTGTCCCTGAACAGGGAGGTTCTACTATTAGTATAATGGTTAATAGTCATTTTCCCCAAAATAAAGAATGCAACTTTTAAAAGAGCACTGTGTATATTATAATATTTTGTGTTCGCAGCCTTTTGAGATTAATCACTAGTGGCTGATTCCTTCCAAGATTCATATGTTGCAGCTCATCACCATGGTACATTTGAGCTTTCACTATTTATCAATTGTTTAATAAACCGACATTCCAAGGTTAGCTCTCCTTTCTCATTTAAAAGTGAAATCTAAAATGCAGCATTGACAGCTTACTTTGTTGTGCCTAGTTTCAGTGAAAGATGCTCACACAGAGTAGCATTCTAAAAACATTGTTTTTATATTTGTTTTTTTCTGTAGCAATTTGACACAAATGTTGCTAATTTGAATTTGGGAGCAACATGGCATTTGAAGCAGGTTTCTGAATCTTGTAATGGAATGATTGCAGAAGAGATGTATGACATAATATTTATTTATTTATTTATTTATTATATTTCTATACCGCCTTTCTCCCACAGGACTCAAGGCGGTGTATAGTCAAGAAAAAATAAAAGATACATAAACATCATAAAATTGATAATTAAAATTATAGCATAGTTTAGCCCAAATAAATAAAACCCAGAATTATATAATATTTTAATCATTCCCAATTAACGTGCTTAGCCCTGCCTGATTGAACATCAGGGTCTTGAGTGCACAGCGGAAAGCACGGAGATTAGCGATGTTTCGTATATCAGGGGGCAGTTCATTCCAAAGGGTTGGAGCCCTTACAGAGAAGGCCCTCCCCTTGGGAGTCACCAGTCGGCACAATTTGACTGACAGTCCCCTGAGTAATCCCTCCCTGTGAGAACGAACTGGTCGGTGGGAGGCTATTGGTGGCAAAAGACGGTCTCGTAAGTACCCAGGCCCTAAGCCATGGAGTGCTTTAAAGGTGATAACTAACACCTTGAATCGCACCCGGAAGACCACCGGGAGCCAGTGCAGCTCGCGTAGGAGAGGTGTTACATGGGTGCAATGAGATGCACCCATAATCATCCGCGCGGCTACATTCTGGACCAGTTGGAGCCTCCGGGTGCTTTTCAAGGGGAGCCCCATGTAGAGACCATTGCAGTAGTCCATACGGGAGGTGACTAGGGCATGAGTGACTGTGCGCAAGGCATCCCGATCCAAAAAGGGACGCAACTGGAGGATCAGGCAAACCTGATAAAAGGCCCCCCTGGCCACAGCCATCAAATGGTCTTCTAAAGATAGCCGTGAGTCCAGGAGGACACCCAAATTGCGGGCCCTCTCTGTGGGGAGCAAGGTCTCATCCCCAATTGTCAGTGATGGTACCAGCTGACTATACCGGGATGCTGGAAGCCACAGCCACTCAGTCTTGGAGGGGTTGAGTCTGAGTTTGTTTCTCCCCATCCAGATCCGTACGGCCTCCAGGCAATGGGACATCACAGTAAGGGCATCGTTGGGGTGGTCTGGAGTGGAGATGTATAGCTGAGTGTCATCAGCATACTGATGAACATTCACCCCGAAACCACAGATGATCTCGCCTAGTGGTTTTACATAAATGTTGAACAGAAGGGGTGAGAGGACTGACCCTTGCGGCACCCCACAAATAAGGTGCCTCGAGGTCGACCTCTGCCCCCCTGCCAACACAAACTGCGAACGGTCAGAGAGAAAGGAGGAGAACCACCGAAGAGGTTAGGAACCACCCTATTCCTAACCTCTCCAGCCGGTGCAGTAGGATACCATGGTCGATGATATCAAAAGCTGCTGAGAGATCTAATAGGACCAGGATGGAGGAGCAACCTCTGCCCCGGGCCCTCCAGAGATCATCAACCAACACGACCAATGTCGTTTCTGTGCTGTATCGTGACCTGAAGCCTGACTGGAACGGATCCAGATAGACATCTTCATCTAGGTATCGGGGTAGTTGTCACGCCACCACACTCTCAACAACCTTCGCAACGAAGCGAAGATTGGAGACTGGACGATAGTTTGATAATAAAGCCGGATCCAGGGAAGGCCTCTTGAGGAGGGGCTTCACAACCGCCTCTTTCAAGGCGGCGGGAAAGAAACCTTCACTCAGAGAAGCATTTATAATCCCCTGGAGCCAGCCTCGTGTAACCTCCCGGGAGGCCAGTACCAACCAGGAGGGACACGGGTCCAATAAACATGTGGCAGCGTTAAGCTTTCCCAGAATCCTGTCCACGTCCTCAGGAGCTACAGAGTCAAACTCCTCCCAGATAACACTCTCAAGACCTACCCCCGTCTTCTCCCCTGGATCTACCCAATCGGAGTCCAGGCCATCCCAAATCTGAGCAACTTTATCATGCAAGAATTGCACAAAATCCTCAGCTCGTCCCTGTAAGGGATCTTCCCGCGTCCCCACCTGAAGTAGGGAGCGGGTCACCCTAAACAGCACAGCTGGGCGGTTCTCTGCAGATGCAATAAGAGCGGAGAAGTAGTTAGACTTCACCGCTTTTATCGCCACTAGGTAGGTCTTAATATAGGATCTCACCTGTGTTCGGTCAGATTCAGATCGGCTTGTCCTCCAATTGCTCTCCAGGTGTCTTTTCTGACACTTCATCTCTCTCAGCTCCTCAGAAAACCAAAGAGCTAGTTGAGATCGGCATTGGGACAGAGGCTGCAAAGGCACGACGCGGTCCAAGGCCCCAGTAGCCACCCTGTCCCAGGCAACCACTAGGTCCTCAGTTGAGTCATGAGCCAGAGTCTCAGGAAATGGCCCAAGCTCCGTCAGGAACCTCTCAGAGTCCATCAGGCACCTGGGACGGAACCATTTGGTCGGTTCTGTCTCCCTGCAGTGGGTAGAAGTGACTTGAAAGTCCATGTGAAGGAGAGAATGATCAGACCATGACAAGGGCTTGATGTCTATATCCCCTAATTTAAGATCATTCAGCCACTGGTCCGAGACAAAAATCAAGTCCAGAGTGTGATTCCCAAGTGAGTGGGGCCTTTAACTACCTGGGTCAGGTCCATGGCCACCATGGAAGCCATGAACTCCCGAGCTGACTCCAACATTTCATCAGCAGATGGAAGGTTAAAATCCCCCATAACAATAAGTCTGGGGGTTTCCACCGCCACCCCGGCTATAACATCGAGCAGCTCAGGCAGGGCTGCTGTTACATGGCAGGGAGCCAGGTACATAATCAGTAGGCCCATCTGTATCCCCCAACCCCACTTCATAAGGAGGGACTCACATCCAGCTATCTGAGGAACAGTGGCCTCCCTCAGGCAAAGACTTTCTCTAATAATTGCTGCCACTTCCCCACCCCTTCCCTGAGGCCTTCGATAATGAAGAATCTGGTGTGAAATAAGTAAAAGTAAATAGAAGAACGCTTATTTGCTAAATAAATAAAGAATATTCATCGTGAGATTCATAATGGCCCTAGCCTCTCTTTTAAGATCCCTTGCTTTGCATACTGCATGGGACAGCACAAATGCATTGATGTTATTGTGATAGTAATGATAGGTGATAATTATTATCATTATTAGTTCAAAGTACTTACATTTCCAATTAATATTGTCTCTGCCAATAGCTTATCATTTTAGAAAGCAAAATTCAGAAAAGGAATTAAGTGAGAAGACAAATATGTGAGAATAATAGTTAATTGTCTCGAAAAGCTGGGGAAAGTAAAGAATCTTAGAAACAATGAGATAAGAGCTTAAGAGATCTTGGGAGACATTTGGTTGCTTGTGGGGAGAGGAAGTTATGCAAGCACTGCTCAATCTTGCATTCCTTGTATAGATCACAGAAGCATATTCTAAGCAGAATTAGACAACTCATCATAGTCAACTTGCCACGGACAACTTGCCAGGAGACAATTCAACAATTCAATTTAATTATTTAAAATAATTTAAAATTTATTTTAATTTTTGTCATTTATACTTAATTTTGTCCCTCCTTTGGTATCCTTTCTTTAATAGTATGTTCCACTATTTCATTGATATTAGTGTAACTCGTTCTGCAGAGAGTTGGCCATGGCGAGTTGGCAACAGCAATTTGACTGTGGCAAGTTGGCCATGGTAAATTGATTGTGACAAGTTGATTGTGGCAAGTTGATATAGATCCTATTCTAAATGTGTTTAACTAAGCTCATTTAGCAGAGACCCCACAATTTGGCATTTTTAAAAAATATGTGATTCATAGACTATGTTTTTCTAGTCCAAGGACTGACAATGTTCTACCCTCCAGAGATTTTAGATTTCAACATACACCATCCCCTCATCTTTGGTAATGGTGGCTGGGGCTGATGAAAGTTGAAATACCAGATAAATTGAAGGTTGTCATGTTGCCAATTGATCCTTTCTCAATTTTTAATAAGGCATAACTAGAGATATAACTAGCATTTTTTTTCCTGTTTAACATTTTATGTATATTTCTTTTAAAAATCCCCTCTGTTTTTCTGAGCACCAGTCACCTTTAAGAATTGTGGAGAATTCTAAAACTCATACATTTTGTGATTATAAATTTGCCTGATAAAGATATTTGTGATGGAATGTGCATCCAGAGGAGGAATGGGAAGGGAGTCTTGGCAAGGGCACCAGGGGTTCCCAGGGAGAAGGCAGTACATTCCAGGAGAAATCCAAAATAAGAGATTGTGCAGTATTAAACTGGATGGGGAAGAAAAAAGAGATTCAGGGTAATTAGAGTCTAGAACAGGGATGTCAAACTCAATTTCATTGAGGGCAACATCAGGGTTGTGTTTGACCTTGGGGGCAGGGGTGGGCATGGCTAGCTTGACGTCACTTGTGTCAGGGGCATCCGTGATGTCCCAAGCGTTCTACCAGTGAAAAAGGCTCCTGAGCTCTGTTTTCAGCCGCAACAGTCTCCGACTACCCTCTGCCAGTGAAAACAGAGCTTGAGGGGGCTGTGCGGACCCCGAGCTCCATTTTTGCTGACAGAGGGCAGCAGGAGGCCATCATGGCTGAAAACAGAGCCCAAGAGGGCCACACACAGCCCTCCCGGGCTCTGTTTTCACTGGCAGAGGCACCACTGGTCCTTTCTGTTTCTAGGGCATCCCTGTGGGCCAGATCTAAGCACCCCACGGGCCGGATTCAGCCCCCGGGCCTTGAGTTTGACAGCCCTGGTCTAGAACATCTCAGGGTGCAGCTATTAGGTTAGAAACTTATAGTTTTATCCTTGCAGGATTCCGCCTATTAGGTATAAGCAAATAGAGTTGGACTCTGTGATTTGTCTGTGTTGTCTTTGCCAATATTGCTGAGATGTAGGATGTAGTACTGCTTGTACAGCTAACTGTTTTATATAGATTTGCTTTTGTATAAATACTGTATATTTAATTCTAAATTTAAAGAATGAAGAATTAATTTAGAATAATAAAAAGTATCACAAGTATCTATAGAAAAATAAGAGGGTTTTCCAATTAGCATCAACTTGATTTGTTTCACAAATATTTCTTGAAATTCTTTTCAATTGGTAGCCAATATTCATAAAAATGTCCTCAGTTACCACTCCCTTCATCTCTGAAATAGCGACACTCACAACTGTAATGTTAATCAAAGCCTAAAGACCTCTTATAAAGCTTGCACTCTGATCCTAAACATGCTACTTTCAAATAAACTGCAATTCCACTGTAATGACCTTGAAATTCTGGTTCTAGATTAGATTTGCACATATTTAGTATGCATATTCATTGAAGCATTTTATCATGACCCAACATGTCCCAGAATCCCAAAATTAATCCAATTACATAATAACTCTTCTAAGATTTATGGATTACAGTTTTCTTTAATTTTATGTAATAAATACATTTTCATTAATATAATTTAGAAGTATTCAATATAAATTAATATTTGCTTTATTAAAAGCAACAATTCTATGCCCATTTAATTGCAAATAAGTTTTACTTATTTCAGGAAAACTTCCTTCTAAGTAGATATGTGCAAATATTTGCAGTAGAATGAATTGGTAGACAAGATCAGACTATTTTTTTTAAAAAATAATCTTTGTGGAGGAAGATGTTACTGCAATTGATTCCAAACATTGAAAATAGAAGGGTAGGCTTAAACCAGCGGTGCCTCTGCTAGTGAAAATGGAGCTCCATTTTTGGCTGCAACGGCCTCCTGCAGCCCTCTGGCAGCTTGGTGGCGTGACTAGATGGGCATGTGACTGGGTGGGCATGACTAGGTGGTCACGATCCTAGTTCCCCTATGAGGATTCCTGCATCTGGACCTTTTGCAATCCCCCAAAGGGTCAAAGGAAACCAGATTCCATACAGCTCTGAACCCTTAAGGCAAACAAAATACAAGTGGTCCTCACTTAATGGCCGGTTGCTTAGCAAGTGTTCAAATTTACAACTGACCTCCCCAGAGCTACTTGACCTGTTTTTGGAGTTTGACAGCCATGCACACACACACACACACACACATTTATGACCAGTTAAAACATCCCACACAGTCATGTGACTGAGGTTTTCTATGTCTTTGCCAGTTTCCAACAATTCCTTCTGGTTTCCATTAAAAATGCCCATTGGGGAAAATGGATTTGTTTAACAACCACAGTGTTTGCTTAATAACCAGAAGGTTCACTTTATGACCATGTTGTTTGTCTAACTCTGGGGTCTGCAAACATAAACACTCAAAGAGCCATTTTTCTATTTTCTTTTAAACAGGTATCTCTCTGTCTCTCTCTCTTTTCTCCCTCTCCTCTCTCTTTCTCCCTCTCTCTCTCATCTCTTTCTCCCTCTCTCTCTGTGTCATCTCCTCTCTCTTTTTCTCTCATTTCTCTCTCATCTCTTTCTCTTTCTTTCTCCCTATCTCTCTCTCATCTCTCTCATTTCTTTTTCTTTCTTCCTCTCTCTGTTTCTCATCTTTCCCTCTCTCTCTCATCTCCTCTCACTCATCTCTCTCTTGTCTCTCTCTCTCTCTCTTTCTGTGTGTGGTCTTTCTCTTTCCCCGCGCTCTCTGTGTCCCTTGTATCTCTTTCCCTTCCCCATCTCTTCTCTCTCTTTCCCTCCCCCCTCTCTCTGTTTGTCTTTCTTTTCCTTCCCCCCTCTCTTCTGTCTCTTTCTCTCCCTCCTACTCTCTCTCTCTCTGTCCATGGGGGGCGGGAAGGAACTCTGAACTGGTGCTGGGTGGTGGGAATCTGACATCTAGAGGCCAACAAGCCAGGTACTGAAGACCAAATGGAGGCAATCCTGCAGTCTCCCCAAAAATAACTAATGTCTTGTTGCTTGCGAGTGCTTCTGGTGAGGAGGAAGAGAAGCACGATGGGAGGAGGCTTGGCGGGTGTCAGAGTGGTGGTGAGTGCTTTGCAGCTCCTAAGGGGGGTCAAGCCTCCCAGCTCACAACATTTTCACCTGAGGGCATCGCTGGCAGCCACTTCCTGCGTCAGGAGGTCCGTGCTCTTCTCGCTACTGCTCGGCCACCTTGATGTGTGGAGGCAGGAGGAGGTGGTTTCTGTTACAAGGGTTATGTCTGCAGTTTTGGCAGGATAAGTTTGAGATGTATTCCCTGACTCTCGAGGAGCTGCCTTCAGCTGAGTCTGTGAGGTATTTTCAGTTCCTGTCATATATAGATATATACCTGTAATGATGGCTTGTTGGGTAGTTCTTCTACTTATGATTAAACCTACTTGAAACATGGTGTCAGAAGTCTGAAGCCATGTCTGCTGGATACATTTGAAACATACTCCCGAAAGCTAAGCAGTGGAAGTATGGCAGCTGCTAACAGTATACCTCTGCCTGAGCCTAAGAGGGTGAGTGGAGATTGTGGCAGCAATTGGAATAAGTTCAGGGCAGAGTTTGAAGATTATGCCTTAGCTACAGGCTTGGAAGAGAAGTCAGCAGCAGTTCAAGCTGCCACATTAAGGAAATTGATGGGCAATGAATGCCTCCATATCTATAAACACAACTTAACCCTTTCTGTGGAGCAAGAAAGAGATACCAAAGTTATTCTAGATGCTTTAGAGACTTATTTCAGACCTCTCAAAAATGTAATTTTTGAAAGATTCATATTTGGCAGCTGCAAGCAAGAAGAAGGTGAAATGATAGATAATTTTGTCACACGCTTAAAGGAAAAAACAGCCAGTTGTGACTACGGCCCCTTAAGGGATGAGCTCATTCGGGACAAAATAGTTTTGGCCATTACTAGTGAAAGCACATGCCACCATCTCTTGATAGGCTTAATTTAAGCCTACAAGCAGCAATTGAGATGTGTCGGACTATAGAATTTACTGACAAATGGCTGAGAGTCCTAGAGCGGGGTAAGGATTGTGTTAATACAGTCTCTAAACAACAGCCAAGTATGATGAATCATCAATACAAATATCAGAATAAAAGGCAGTTTTATAATTCATCTGTAAACTATCAAGTAGCATGCAACTATTGCGGCAGTATGCACATACAAGAGAGAGAGTAGTGCAGAGCATATGGGAAAATCTGCAGAGCATGTGGGAGGCTAAATCACTTTGCAGGAGTGTGTCAAGCATGGAAAAGGGAAGTGAGGAAGCTGCATGCAATTGAGTAAATGTTAGACTCAGAGAATGCATCTCAGGAGGCTGCATCCCTGTTTATCACTGATGCGGTTCATAGAAAAGAATGTATTGGTGCAATACACTCCAAGGGCAAAAAATGGTTTGTGAGTCTCAGGTTTAACAACATAATTCAACCCTGCCAGCTGGACTGAGGTACAACTTGTGATGATATGAGTTTAAAGGACAAAATGAAACTGGCACCTGAGATACTTCTTCAGCCTGGCAGTACTAAATTGAAATTATATTGAGGAGAATTAATGAACTCACTGGGCCTATTTCAAACAGAATGCAGCATACGTGGGAATATTTATAAACTTGAATTTGAGATTGTGAAAGCTGATCAGAAACCATTATTGTCAGGATCAACATGTGGGGTGCTTGGGGTTGATGCAGTTTACCATTCCGGCCGAGTTACACAATGTTGTGAGTTACCCCCCTAAATCTCTGGTGGGGCCATTGACAAAATCCTCCAAGTATACCAGGAAGTGTTTGAGGGCCCCATAGTATCAGTTCCAGGAGAGGTTCATTTTGAACTTAACCCTGCTATTTCCCCAATACAAAGTGCACCACACAATGTGCCTATAGCAATTAAGCAGCAAGTTAAAGCACAACTGGGTAAGAATGAGGTGGAAGGACATATTACATCAGTAACTGAGCCCACTGATTGGATAAGCAACATGGTTGTTATTAGGAGGCCGGAGAAGATTAGAATTTGCATTGATCCCAAGTTTCTGAATATGGCCCTGAAGCGGTCACATTATTTAATACCAACGCTTGATGACGTTTTGCACGGGTTTTTACACTTGTTGACACTAGAGACACTTCCTTACAGTGCAAACTGGATGAAATGAGTAGCTACATGACTACGTTCTGGACCCTATGTAGAAAGAGATGGCTTAAATTACCCTTTGGAGTTTTGGTAGCACCAGAGGTGTATCAAGGAAAGCAGCATGAATTACTGAGTGGGCTCGATGGAATTGAGCCAATAGCTGATGATATTCTTATAGTTGGCTGTGGTAAAACAGACAAAGATGATGAGCATGACCATGAGAAGTTAATAGCACTATTAGATCGGTGTAGGCAGGTGAGATTAAGGGTCAGTGTAAAGAAGTTGCAATTTAGGGTGCATGAAGTTTGCTTCCATGGGCATATTTTGTCCTCATTTATTTATTTATTGGTTCGATTTAAATGCCGCCCTTCTCCAGAGAGTCAGGGTGGCTTACAATGCGTTAAGCAATAGCCTTCATACTTTTGTATATACCTGCTTAGTAGGGCTTTTGGCCCCCCTTAAGCGGTGTTCTTTTTTATAAAAAGTCAGCTTATTGCCCCCACAATCCAGGTCCTCAATTTACCTACCTCAGAAGGATGGAAGGCTGAGTCAATCTTGAGCCTGGTGAGATTTGAACTTGCAGTAATTGCAGTCAGCTGGCAGCTAAGTGCTACTTTTTAACAGCACTTTAGCCCGCTGCTCCACCAAGGCTCTCACGAAGTTTAAAAACTGATCCAGATAAGATTAGAGCCATTGTGGAGATGCCACCACCTGCTGGTGTTAAATCAGTGCATAGATTTATCAGATTTGTTACCTATTTAGCAAAATTTCTACTGCACCTATCAGAGGTGTGTCAGCCATTGAGACGCCTTCTGGACAAAGATGCAGTTTGGCATTGGCTCCCCAAGCACAAGCAGGCACTACAGGAGATAAAACGCTTGGTCACTATTGCTCCCATGTTAAAATATTATGATGTTACAAAGACTGTTACCATCCAAAGTGATTCGAGCAAAAATGGCCTAGGATGTTGCCTAATGCAAGAAGGTCAGCCCATCGCATACAAGTCCAAAGCACTCTCTTCTGCTGAGTTGAACTATGCTCAAATTGAAAAGGAATGTTTAAGTATTGTATTTGCCTTTCCATCATTATCTTTGTGGCCGGGATACAATCATAGCCGAAACTGATCACAAGCCGCTAATAGCCATATTCAAGAAGCCCCTTTTGTGTGCTCCCAAACATCTGCAGAGCATGATGCTTAGTTTGCAGAATTACAACCTTAATGTTGTCTACAAGCCAGGATGTTAAATGTATATTAGTGATACCCTGAGTAGGTCTACATTAGATCAGGTGACACTAGAAGGAGAACATGAGCATCAGATGTTCTGTTGATTGCAACAGAAACAAACTTTTTTTGCTGAAGTTAACCAAGCAGACTATCTTTTTTTTTATTGAAAAGTTTTATAAAAGTACAAATATATATAAAAAAACACACACACCCTCCCCTCCCCCCACCCCCCACCCCCCACCCCCCCTCGCCCTTCCCCCTAACTTCCCAGAGTAAAATACAGAGTTTTAAAAAGAAAAAAAAGCAGCAGTCATCAACATTGATCTATCAAACTTCTAGTTTACAAACACCCTCTAAAATCTTAACTCCAATATAATAAAAAATACATTTCTATAATTCTTCTTCATTCATACACGATTTGATGTCTTCTTATTTGATATTTATTCCGAACGTAATCAATCCATTTCCTCCACTCCAGAATGAATTTTTCTTGCGTATGATCTTTCAAATATGCTGAGATTTTAGCCATTTCAGCTAAGTTCATTACTTTTATAGTCCATTCTTCTACAGTGGGCAAAGAGTCTTTCTTCCAATATTGCGCAACCAATAATCTGGCTGCTGTTATTAAATTTAAAATCAATTTCGTCTCCAATACTGTACAGTCATTTATAATACCCAATAAAAACAATTGTGGTGTAAATTTCAACCTCTTTTTCAAAATATTTTGCATTACCCACCAAATCTTTATCCAAAATGCTTTAATCTTTAATCAAGTCCACCAGATATGAAAATACGTTGCATCTTCACAAACACACCGCCAACATTTAGCCTGTACATTAGAATACATACATGACAACTTTTTGGGATCTAGATGCCATCTATAAAACATATTATAAAAATTTTCTCTTAAATTTTGTGCTTGAGTAAATTTAACATTTCTGACCCAAATCTTTTCCCATGTTTCCATCATTATCGGTTCTTGAAAATTTCTAGCCCATTTAATCATACAATCTTTAACCAATTCTGTTTCAGAATCTATCTCTAATAATACATTATATAATCTTTTAATATGCATAATATCCTGGTCTCTAATTTGCTTTACCAGATTTTGTTCGTTTTCCATAAGACCAATTTTTTGATCCTCCCTCCACCTTGCCTGAAGTTGACCATATTGAAACCAAGTATAAATTATCCCTTCTTCCTTCAGAACCTCTAATGGCTTACGTTGTAATTTACCCCCTTCATTAAGTAAAAGTTCTTTATATGTAATCACCTCCATCTTTTGTTTTATACTTATATTTTCTATTGCATGTCTAGGATTTGCCCAGATAGGTATCTTATAATCCAATTTATATTGATATTTCTTCCAAACTCTCAACAAAGCATTTCTAAGCATATGATTTTTAAAAGCTTTATCTACTTTCTTTTCATACAATAAATAAGCATGCCATCCATACAATAAATCATATCCTTCTACATTTAAAATTCTTTCCTCGGTTAGATTAAACCAATCACTAATCTGAACTAACACAGATGCTTCATAATATAATCTTAGTTTTGGCATTTTCAAACCACCTCTCTCCCGGACATCCTGTATAATTTTTAATTTAACTCTAGGTTTTTTACCTGACCATATAAAAGTGTTAAGACCTTTCTGCCATTCCCTCAGCTGTTCATCCTTCTTCAGCACTGATATCATTTGAAACAGAAATAGAAATTTAGGTAATACATTCATTTTAATTGGAGCAATTCTGCCTAACAAAGATAATTGTAATTTTTTCCAGGTCTCCATTTCTTTTTGCACTTTTCGCCATAAAACTTCATAGTTATTTTTAAATAGCTTTGTATTTGATCCAGCAACAATCACACCCAAGTATTTAACCTTTTTAACTATTTCAAATCCCGTTATTTTTTCTAATTCTTCCCTTTGATCAAAAGACATATTTTTGGTCATTATCTTAGTCTTTTATTGATTTACTTTAAATCAAGAGACTTTACCATATTGTTCTATCATTTCCAACATGTGTGAAACTGTATCTATAGGTTGCGTTAATGAAACAACTAAATCATCCGCAAACGCTCTCAATCTATAATCTTGCTGTCGGATCACTATTCCTTTAAGTTCCTCAGATTCACGTATCTTTTTCAACAGAATTTCCAGGGATAAAACAAACAGCAGAGGAGATAATGGGCAGCCCTGCTGTGTTCCCTTCTCTATTTTAAAACAATCCATTAAACTTTCATTAATAATTATTTGTGCGGATTGTTCTCTATATATTGCTTTAATTGAACTCATGAATTGATCCCCAAATTGCATTTTATCTATTACTTTAAACAAAAATTGCCAATTCAATCTATCGAAAGCTTTCTCTGCATCCAGAAAAAAAAGGCTGCAGAAATCTGATTGTTTTTCTCCAAGTATTCTACCAGATTTATTATTTGTCTCAGGTTATATTTCATATATCTCCCTTTTATAAACCCTGATTGATCATTATGAATTATTTGTTGCATGATTGGCATTAGTCTGTTTGTCAATACTTTAGCAAAAATCTTATAATCAGTATTTAAAAGTGAAATTGGTCTAAGATTGGTTTTAGACCAAGCAGACTATCTTAATGTCAGAAATCACCGGCTATGTCAGCTTAGGCAGCACACAGGTACTGATGTAGCTTTACAGGCACTGAAGGCTATCGTTATGAGTGGGTGGCTGGATGAGAAGGAGGCAGTTCCGGCAATAGTGAGGGAATATTGTTCTTTCAGAGATGCAATCGCCCTCCAAAACGGAATCTTGTATAAGGGCCCAAGAGTCATAGTGCCTAGGTCAATGAGAGCAGAGATGCTATCATGCATACACTTGAGCCATATTGGTGGAGAGGCATGCTATAGACAAGTCCATGACATGATTTACTGGCCCAATATGCAAGGTGAAATCAAGGACTTTGTTAGCAATAGTTCCACCTGCAATGAATATGCATATTCGCAACAAAGAGAAACCATGATGTCACACAAGATACCATCACGTCCTTGGCAGATTGTTAGTATGGATTTCTTCAATTATGCAGCAAAAGAGTATCTAATATTGGTTGATCATTATTCTGATTTTTGGGAAATCGATCCCTTTACAGACTGTTTGGCTAAGACTACCATGAAGAGATGCAAGACGCACTTTGCACATTATGGCCAACCAGATAAAGTTATCTCAGATAATGGTCCTCGGTTTATAAGTTTATAATTTAGGAAATTTGCTGCTGTGTCAGAGTTCGAGCATATGACCTCTTCACCATGTCATCCGCAAGCTAATGGCAAAGCTGAATCAGATGTGAAGATCGCTAAGAATCTATGTAGAAAAGCTCACAGTGAAGGTAAACATCCATGAAAAATCATTCTACATTGGAGAAATACCCCATCTGAGGGCATGGGCAGTACAGAGACTGATAGCAAAGACATCACTACCAGTGGCTGATAGGCTGCTTGAGCCCTTGATGATACAAGGGGTTCTAGAAAAATTATGGCTGAAGAGACAAGTGGTCAAGGCAAGATATGACAACTCAGCTAGAGATTTGCCAGAACTGAAGATCGGGGAATGGATTTGGATGAGACTGCTGCCTGGAAATAGAACAGGTTGCTGGAAAATGGGTAGCTGCTTACAACAAGTGGCTCCATGTTTCTATTTAGTTGACGTTGAAGGAATTTTGTATCGCCACAATCGGGTAGACTTGTGTGTAGCTGAATGCCCAGACTTTACATATCCTGTGGACAGGCCAGAAGTATCTGGTATTACCACGTCACATTTACCCATGGACAATGAGGAATGCACAGGGATGGAGCCTCAGATTAATGTTGATAAGAGCTCGGAGCAAATGGGTATACCCGATAGCAGTCGAGCACCAAACACTCCAGTAAGCAGCGAGAAAGCTCAGCAGTTCCAGTGAGGTCAGAAAGCCCATGGTGCAAAGAGAGCCAGTTGGTGCAAGAGGGCCAGTTGTTACTCGCAGTAGCCGATGTTCGCGACCACTTGATAGACTCAACTTGTAGAAAGTGTTAATATTGTTTTTTTCTACAATGTAACAGACTCAATTTGTACAAAGTGTTGATATTGTTCCCTTTTACAATTTGAACTCTTTTGCAATGTTTTATAATGTTTCATTATGTGATAGTTGTGTTAATATGAAGGGAAGATGTTACAGTTGCTTGCATCGGAACTTTGCATGTTTCAAAATGTAATGTTTGTAGTGTTTTAGTAATACAGTGTTTTATATCATTTTAATGTATATATGTAATGCTTATAGAGTAAGTGGGTTTTTTTAATGTTTTATTGTGTGATAGTTGTATTAATGAAAAAGGGAAGTTATTATAAGGGTTATGTCTGCAGTCTTGGCAAGATTAATTTGAGATGTATTCCCTGACTCTCGAGGAGCTGCCTTCAGCTGCATCTGTGAGGTATTTCCGGTTCCTGTCATATGTAGATATATACCTGTAATGATGGCTTGTTGGGGGTTCTTCTTCTACTTATGATTAAACCTACTTGAAACAGTTTCTTTCGCTGCCTGTGAGCTGTGGGTGGCAAGCAGCAGAGCGAGTAAGCCTAGCAATCTGCCGGCTGCCTCTAATCTGCAGTTTACGCGTGAGCACGTTTACTTGTGAGCATAGTGCTCACGAGTAAACCGCAGTGTCAATTTCGGTTTCATCCTCGAAATAAGTTAATTTCCAAGCAGCAAACTTTAGGAAATATTCTCTTTATTGAGCGATGCATCCGTGCCCGACAATCATGCAAACAGTACTGGCCCCTCCATCCAAAACCCCTCCTATTCTTTCCCCAGAAACTGCTCTCCATTGGCTGTCTTCCAGATCACTCTCTCTTATCTGTCTCTTCAGCACACAGGAATGTCACCCCTCCCATACATCTCCCAGGAGACTGAATTCACCGAAAGCTTTACTAGGTGAAATGTCAAACTTTTTTCCTCATTGCTTCTATGTCAGTATTGGAACACTGACATCCGGCCCCTCTCCCTTCATTCTCTCAGCGAGGCCTGTGCAAGAGAAACAACAGGGTTAGTGCTGTCACCCCATCTGGGGAGGTGTTCCACCTCCTCCCGCCTTGCCCGGGTGATCTGCATGGAACTTAGCTACAAGCCGGTCAGCTTGGATGTTGTTGCTCTTCACCCAGGAAGCTTCTGACAAAGGGTAACCCTTCCACTTAACTAAGTATTGGAGATGGCCTCTGTGCCACCTCGAATCGAGAATTCGCTGTACTTCATAGTGAGTTTGGCCCCCAATGATCAAAGGCCCTGGGGGATCACGTGGCACCGGCCTTAAAGTTGACCCCACCACAGGCTTCAGAAGACTACTGTGAAAAACGGAGTGTATCTTTCCTAGTAAGCGGAGCAACTGCAATTGTACCGTGACCGGGTTGATTATTTTTACTATAGGAAATGGTCCTATGAATTTTGGGCCCAATTTCCTAGTTGGAAGCTTGAGTCTCAAATACTTGGTGGAGAGGTAAACCTTCTCTCCTACTCGGAATGGCCTTTGAGGGGCTCGGTGCTTATCTGCTTGCTTCTTATAAGCTTGTGCCACCTTGTCTAATGCCTTCTTGACGTTCTCCCAGGATTCTCTTAACATCGCCATCCAATCGTTCAAGCTGACTGAAGAAGGGAGTTCCCTGCGATACTCTGCCACGGGGACAAAATCCATACCGCTCACTACCTTGAATGGGGCTAGTCCTGTACTACTGTGGATAGCATTGTTGTACGCGACCTCAGCAAAAGATAGGAGGTCTGCCCAGTTCGACTGTTGGTAGTTTACGTAGCACCTCAAATACTGCTCTATCATAGCATTCAGTCTCTCCGCCCCCCCATTGGTGCTCGGGGGAAATGCTGAGCTGAGACCTTGGGATGATCCTATGGATCGTAGGAATTCTCTCCAAAATTTCACTGTGAACTGGACACCTCAGTCGGAGATGATTCTTCTGGGCACTCCATGCAGGCGGTAGATGTGTTTCACAAACAGCTTTGCCAATTGGCGGGCTGAGGGTAGCCCGCTACAGGGTATGAAATGTGCCTGTTTGGAAAATAAGTCTATTACAGTCCAGATCACCGTGTTTCCACCGCTCCTGGGTAGTTCGACTATGAAGTCCATAGCAATCTCCTCCCATGGCCTTGACGGTTCAGCTACTGGCTGCAGCAGTCCGGGGGGTCTTCCTGGTCGGGTTTTCATCGTGGCACAGATGGTACAACTTTTTACATAACTGTCTACGTCTTTTCTCATGTGTGGCCACCAAAACTGTCTTCATACTAAATGCAGAGTCTTTAGGAACCCAAAATGTCCCGCTGGCTTAACATCGTGGCTCCTCTTAAGGACCAGGGTGCGCAGCGTCTCTGGGATGTAAAGTTTTGTTCCTTTCCAGGCTAGGTCATCCCTTTTTGTCAAGAGATGTTGATTGTCTCAGAACCAGGGGTCCGTCAATGTTTCTGCCTTGAGCTTTGTCGTCAGGTCACTCGCTGGTTGGCCCTGCTGATCACGATGCTGCCGTCTAGTAATTATCTGGCCCGCTCCTTGGGTGGAGGGGATGATGGCATTCACCACCTGCTCTCGTTCACTGTTGTATTGAGGCATTCGGGAGAGGGCGTAGGCCAGAAAGTTTTTCCCCCCTGGGATGTGCTTTAGCTCGAAGTTGAAACAATTGAAGTATTGGGCCCACCGGACCTGTCTGGGTGATAACTTCCTTGGAGTTTTGAGGGCCTCCAAATTTTTATGGTCAGTCCAAACTTCAAACGGTGTTTGGCTTTCAGCCATGGTTTCTGGGCTCTCTCTCTCCACTGTGTCCAGACTTCTGGCAAAGAACCAGAGCTCTGGAGGCTGGCCAGATTGGCTCGGAGAGGGGGAAAAAAATGAGTACTGTCTTCTGTCAGTTTCGGTTTCATCCTCGAAATAAGTTAATTTCCAAGCAGCAAACTTTAGGAAATATTTTCTTTATTGAGCGATGCATCCGTGCCCGACAATCATGCAGACAGTACTGGCCCCTCCATCCAAAACCCCTCCTATTCTTTCCCCAGAAACTGCTCTCCATTGGCTGTCTTCCAGATCACTCTCTCTTATCTGTCTCTTCAGCACACAGGAATGTCACCCCTCCCATACATCTCCCAGGAGACTGAATTCACCGAAAGCTTTACTAGGTGAAATGTCAAACTTTTTTCCTCATTGCTTCTATGTCAGTATTGGAACACTGACACGCAGATAAGAAGCAGCCAGCAGATTGCTGACTTACTCACTCTGCTGCTCACTGCCTGCAGCTCGCAGACAGTGAAAGAAACCACCGCCTGCTGCCTCCGTGCATCGAGGAGGCTGAGCAGCAGCGAGAAACGCATGGACCTCCTGAAGCAAGAAGCAGCTGCCAGTGATGCCCCCAGGTGAAGATGTGAGTGGGAAGGGTTGACCCCCCCTTAGGAGCCTCAGTTTACTTGTGAGCACCATTGGCCTTTCTCCCTGCCTCTTCTGGCCAATGTTACTCACAAGTAAACTGCAGCTAGGATCTCCCACATGCTTCCCTCACAGGCCAGGTTAGTTGGGAGAAACACATGGGAAGGGCTCTGGTGCCATGATCTCTCACATGCTTCCCTCGTAGGCCAGGCCGGCTGGGGGGAAACACATGGGAAGAGCTCCTGTGCCACAATCTCCTGTGTGCTAACCTTGCAGGCCAGACCGGCTGGGGGAAACACATGGGAAGGGCTCCGGTGCCACAATCTTCCACATGCTTCCCTCGCAGGCCATGCCAGCTTGGGGAGACACACGGGAAGAGCTTCAGTGCCACAGTCTCCTGCACACTTCTCTCCCTCCCCATGTGCATCAGTCCACCCACTGCTGGTATCGCCCCTCCGCCAGCACTCCCTCCCCTGCCCACCCACCAGCCCGTGCCCTTTGGCCTTACCTTTGCCAGCAGCGGTGAGCAGAAGTACATGGCTAGATTCTGCAAGTAGTGGCTGGGCAGGGTGAGGTAGGCAGGCAGGGCAAGCGAGCATCAGGCAGGCGGGTGAGCAAGCGAGTGAGCAGGGACCAGGTGACCAGTTTGGGGGTGTGGCCAGCCAGAGGTCACTACCGGTTGGGCAAACCATGCCAATTTTCCACTAACAGTTCATCCAAACCGGTGCAAACTGGCTGAATACTACCTCTGTTGTGTTGCCTGGTTGATGAAAGCCCTCCAGGATGGTGACTAGCAAGTGGGTTTAAGCAGTGATTAATTCCTCTTCAGAGGTGGAGATGTTCCCAGGCCTTTTAAGGAAGCCCTGGTTTACTCGTTCCTTAAAAAAACTTCATCCTACCTGCCAGGGCAATGCTTGTCCTGTTTCCCATCTTCCTTTCTTAGGGAAGGTGGCAGAAAAAGTGGTTATTTGGCATCTTCAGAAGGTCCTGGATGAAACAGATTATCTGGATCCTTTCCAGTCAGGATTCACTTATGGAACAGAAATGGCACTAGTCACACTTGTGGATGATCTCTGGTGACAGCGGGATTGTGTAGTGTAACCGTCCTTGCTCTCCTTGACCTTTCAGCAGCTTTTAATACCATCAATCATGGTATCCTTTTGGGCAAACTACAGGGTCTGGGGATGGGTGGAGCAGTTTTGTGCTGGTTTGGCTCTTTTCTATAAGGCTGGTCCCAATTGGTGTTGATAGGGAGTGAGAGATTCAGCCCACAGCCACTGCTTTGTGGCATTCTGCAAGGCTTGGTACTCTCTCCACTCCTTTTTAATATCTTCATGAAGCCACTAGGTGAGATCATTCACCACAAAGGGTTAAGGTATCATCAGTATGCTGATGATATCCAAGTTTGTATCTCCACCTGTGGTGATCCAAGTGATGCTGTCGCTGGTGCCTGGAGACTGTGGAGTGCACAGTCTCCAGGCACTCTCAAGGTGCCTGGAGACTGTGGAGGCCTGGATGGGGAAGCAACATGGCTGAATCCTGGCAAGACCAAATGATTTTGGGTATATGGAGCTTCAAGATCTGGACTTTAATTTAATTCTGTATGGAATTGCACCACCCCAGACAGACTCAATCTGTAATTTGGGGGGTTCTCTTCACGGCGAAGGTTGTGGAGAGTGTGGTGGCATGTCAACTTCCTTGATACCTGGATGAAGCTATCTGTCTAGATCCGTGCCAGTCGAGCTTCAGGACAGATACAGCATGGAAACGGCATTGGTCACATTGGTTGATGATCTCTGGAGGGCTCAGGACAGGGGTTGCTCCTCTGTCCTGGTCCTCCTAGATCTCTCAGCAGCTTTTGATACCATCGATCATGGTATCATGCTGCATCGGCTAGAGGGGTTAGGAGTGGGGGGCACCATGTTACGGTGGTTCTCCTCCTTCCTCTCTGACCGTACACAGTCTGTGTTGACAGGGGGGGACAGAGGTCGACCTCGAGGTGCCTTACTTGCGGGGTGCCGCAAGGGTCAGTCCTCTCGCCCCTCCTGTTCAACATTTATGTGAAGCCGCTGGGTGAGATCATCTGTGGTTTTGGGGTGAAATGTCAACTGTGTGCTGATGACACACAGCTGTACATTTACACCCCGGACCACCCCAATGATGCCCTTGATGTGATGTCCTGATGCCTGAAGGCCATGCGGATCTGGATGGGGAGAAACAGACTCAGGCTCAACCCATCCAAGACCAAGTGGCTGTGGTTTCCGATGTCCCGATATAGTCAGTTGGTGCCATCACTGACTATTGGGGGCGAGTCGTTGGCCCCCACAGAGAGGGTTCGCAACTTGGGCGTCCTCCTGGATACACGGCTGTCTTTAGACGATCATATGATGGCCGTGGCCAGGGGGGCCTTTTACAAGGTTTGCCTGATCTTCCAGTCGCTTTCCTTCCTGGACCAGGACGCCTTGCACATGGTCAGTCACGCCCTTGTCACTTCCTGCCTGGCCTACTGTAATGCTCTCTACATGGGCTCCTCTTGAGGAGTACCCAGAGGTTCCAACTGATCCAGAATGCAGCCGCGCGAGTGATTATGGGGGTGAAACATCGCTCCCATGTAACACCTCTCTTGCGTGAGCTGCATTGGCTCCTGGTGGTCTTCTGGGTGCGTTTCAAGGTGTTGGTCACCACCTTCAAAGCGTTCCATGGCTTAGGACCTGGATATTTACAGGGCCACCTTCTGTAACCGATTGCCTCCCACCGACCAATACGCTCTCACAGAGAGGGTCTCCTCAGGGTGCCAGCAGCCAAACAATGTCAACTGGCGACCCCCAGGGGGAGACTCTTCTCTGTGTGCCCTATGGAATGAACTGCCCCTGGATATATGAAAGATCCCCGACCTCCGCGCCTTCTGTCGTGCTTTGAAGACCCTATTATTCCATCAAGCTGGGATGATAGAATAATGATTTTAAATGGGTTTTTGAATGGTATTTAGTTTGGGGTTTTAATAACGGCCAATGGATTGAATTATTTTAATTGGGTTTTTAGTTTTTGTGTGGTTATTGTTTTATTATGGCTGTACACCACCCTGAGTCCTTCGGGAGAAGGGCGGTATAAAAATGCAATAAATTAAACTAAAATAAACTAAAATAAAACATTTTTGCCAATTTTTCAGATGGCATGTGCCATCTATAAAATATTTTATATTGATTCTCCTTATATGATGTGGACATTGTTAATTTATAATTCCTTTCCCATAACTGCTGCCATTTATCTAACTCAATTGAATATCCAAATTTTTTTGCCCAAGCCATCATTCTTTCTTTTACCTATTCTTCTTCTAATTTAATACTAAGTGATTATATATTTTTAATTATTTTTTCATCTGTTCCTGTGAGTATCTTATCCAGTTCTATCATTTCTAGATAAAAACCATATAATTTAGCATCTTTTTCATATCTTGCTTGTATTTGCATATGAGTATACCTATCCATCTCAATCCCTTGTTCTTTGATTTCTTGTTTCCCTTTCAATTCCCTCTTATCTGTTAATATATCCTTCTATCTAAGAATATTTCTAATATTAATAATATTTGGGTGTATTAATGCTTCCATTGTTGATAACCATGTTGGTATTTTCAAATAATATTTATCTCTAATCTTCTCCCACACTAGTAATAATGCATTTCTTACGTAATAAGTATGCATTTTGTTTCTGTCATACCATAAAAAGGCATGACATCCCAATTGTAAATCAAGTCCTTCCAAAATTAATAGTCTTGTATTTCTTAGTCCATTCCATTCTCTCATCCAAGTCAATGCTGCTGCCTGATAATATAGTTCCCAATTCAGCAGTCCAAATCCTCCACGTAATTTTGCATTTTATAACATTTTTATGTTGATTCTCGCTTTCTTCCCTTGCCATATAAATTTCCTTATTATTTTGTTAAGATGTTCAAAGTATGTCTTTTCCACTTTTATCAGTATTGTCTGAAATAGAAACAATAGTCTCGGTAATATATTCATATTGATTGTTGCTATCTTTCCCATTAATGATAACTGTAGATTTTTCCATTTCTCCAAGTCTTCCTCAATTTGTCTTTTTGAAATAATTATCTTCTTTTATCGTTACACATATTGAAGGTAATTGTATTCTTAAGTATTTTACTTTCTTCACAATTTGAATATCTAATTTCTCCATTAATTCTCTTTTCTGTTTTTCCGTAATATTTTTCACCAATATTTTTGTTTTTTCTTTATTTATTTTTAGCCCTGCCACCTCTCTATACTCTTCTATTTTTCTAATAGTTTAGGACCCATTATTTGAGGTTCCTCCAAAATAAACACTAAATCATCTGCAAAGGCTTGTAACTTATATTCTTGTTTTTTAATTTTCATACCTTTTATTTCTTCATTTTGTCTTATATTTCTATTTAATACTTCTAGTGTCAACACAAATAACAGTGGAGATAACGGACATCCTTGTCTTATTCCTTTCATTTTTTGTCATTTCTCTATCATTATCTTTGCCAATTATTTATCATAAATTGTTTTTATCATATTTATAAATCTCTCCCCAAAGTCCATCATCTATAATTACTTTATCATAAATTCCCAATTCACATTGTCAAACTCTTTCAGTGCATCTAAAAATATCATTTGTTTTTCTGAATGTACTTCATAATATTCCAAGGTATTCAAAATTATCCTCATATTAGTGTATCTCTAATTTGTCTTTTAGGTAAAAAAACCATTTTGATCCAGATGAATAAACTCATTTAACAACCTTTTTAATCTATTTGGCATTATTGAGGCAAAAATCTTATAATCTACATTCAACAATGAATTCAGTCTATAGTTTTTAATTTATTGCAAATCTTTATCTTCTTTAGTTATAAGTGTAACATATACCACCATCCATGAGTTTGGAATCTTTGCTATCACTAAAAGCTCATTAAATAATTCCAACATTACATTGCTTAACACATCTTGTAGTGATTTATATAGTTCTGCTGGTAATTCACCTGGGTTTGGTGTTTTCCCATTTTTTTGTTTTTTGATCACTTCGGTTAATTTTATCATTGTTATTCTTTTTTCTAGTGCTTCCTTATATTGTCCAGGTATTTTAGGTAGGTCAGATTTTTCTAAAAATTGTTTTATCTTCCTGTGAGGTATCATCTCTTGATTATATAGTCTCTCATAGAAATTTTGAATTATTTTTTTCTTTTCTTCATTTCTATAACATACATTTCCTTTTTCATCTTGTAGCTGGTTGATTAATTTTCTCTTTTATTCTTTTTTCATTTTATATGCCAACCAACTACCTGGCTTATTTGCATTTTCAAAAAAGTTCTGTTTAGCTGATCTTAATTTACATGCTAAAATTTTTTGTTCACTTAGGTTTATTTCATGTTTTTTCAGTTCCATTTTTTTAACTTTATTATTTCATGTATCCTTTTGTAATTCCTTCTCTAACCTCTTATACTCTTCTTCCAATTTCTTCTGTGTTTGTCTTCTCTTTTCATTCTTTTTTCCTAAATATGTTATTGCCAGGCCTCTAAATATATACTTTTATTGTATCCCATACATTCTGGAGTGATATATCCTCCTTTTTGTTTATTTTTTTTTTTAAACTCTAGTTCTTTTTCCATAAATTGTTGAAATTCTTTTTCATTATGGTTCAGGTTATTTGATGAACTGTCTCATCCACTGGGACTGGTTTGCCCCATTCATCCTGGCAGAAAAGGTAAGCTTTTAATGCTGTTTTGAAATGAGATGAATGGTAAATAAATTTAATAAATAAATGAATGAGCTTCAGTGCATCTTTTTCATTATCCTGCAGGCATTCTTCCAATATCTGATTTACAAATAATCCTTGATTTACAACAGTTCGTTTAGTGACTGTTCGAAGTTACCTGGCTTATTTGCACTCTGAAAAAAGTGACTTACAATCATTGCAGCACTGCCATGGTCATGTGATCAAAATTCGGACACTTGGTAAGTGACTCATATATATGATGGTTGCAGTGACCCATGATCATGTAATCACTTTTTGTAAACTTCTGACAAAAAAAGTCAATGGGGAAGCCAGATTCACTTAACAAGTATGTTACTAAGTTAACTGCACTGATTCAATAATTGTGGCTAGGAAGTTCTTAAAATGGTACAAAACTTAACAAATGTCTCACTTAGCAATAGAAATTTGGGCTCAATTATGGTCATAAGTCAAGGACTACCTGTACTTGTAACATTCCATGCACATCTCTGCTCCTTGGTTAATAGAGTATGCCAATGTCACTGCATGGATGAAAGGCATGATTCGTTGCCATTATTTTTCTAGTCTTCCTATACAGGGCTTCTACTTCAGCTTGAGTCCAGACAACTATTCCAGCTCTATAGCCAGTGACTATAATTGTGCAAATGTTAATTTCCTTGAAGGTATTTCTGCCACTGAGTTTGAACTTTAAGATCTTCTCTACTCTTCTGGTGTATTCACTACTAATCTTCTTCTTGATTTCAGTATGATCAATGGCAAACTGAAGAATGCCCAGATATTTGTAGTGATCTTCTTCATCCAGATCTTGTGCTATATCCACGGGGCATCTTAATTCCTTCAGCTTTTAGTATTTTTCCCTCTAATGATAGTAAGGGTAGCACATTTGTCCAGTCCAAACTCTATTACAGTATCTTGGCCTTATATAGATCCAATTACATTTTTGCAGGTCTAGTCGATTAAAACTAAATCCACCATCTTCAAAAGAATTTCAAATAATGAAATCCTTAATGGCCTCTTTTCCCAAACAGGTTTTCAAAATAATTTGCCTATATGAAGAAAATATCTATTTGGTATTAATTGGAATTGCTGTCAAAGACGTAAATCAAAAATAGACATTATTCATTTTAATAACTAATTTTATGTGATAAGCTTAATGGAAGCTTAGATACAGAACTCCAAAGAGAGGGGTGCAGCAATATGAAATTCCTGGCTCCATATTTTTCTGTAAGGCAAAGTTCAAAAGAATAATATACTGGCCCAGTGGACTAAAATTAAAATAGGCTTGGTTTATGTATTATGAGGAAATGTTGCAATGAAATATACAGGGTCTTATTTTCTTTTGACCCCTGAAATATGGCCTTGGCCTTATTACCAGGGGGTCTTATGCCTAAACCTCAGCCCTAGAGTGCCAACTAGGTGCTTCGCCAGTGCCACTCAGGCCGCTGCCTCTAGCAATATTGGCAGCTTTTTTGTTGCTTCCCGTGCAAACAGTACAAGGTGAGGAGGCTAGGGGGGCAGTGAAGGGGGGAATTTGTCTTCTCACCGAAAGACCCAGACTTTTCTTTCTACAAGGGGAACTCTGTTCTTGCAAAGATGCCACAACTTTAACTCTTGAAGCCCCTCGCCGGAAGTGTTTTCTTGGATAGCGTGAATTCCTGCCTCTGCAGCAATATTACACCATGGCCCTTGGACCTGAAACTCTGATTGGGGGTTCCTGGCCCATATCTCTCTCACATCACCTTTCCAGGAAACAGGCCTCCATCCCTGTTGGAGGACGAAGCAGGCCCTTCGTCCCCATGCAGGCTGCAAGCCGCTGGGGGACTGAATGGAGACACATGAGGCGGGGCTCTTCTTTTCTTGTGAAGCCACACTACATGGGCCAGCCGTCAAGATGGACATCCCACCTGGGGATTTCTGCTCAGGAGTGTGCCAACTTTCCTCGCTCATTGAAGTGTTCTTCCCTTCTCCTTCCATTGGGCTGGTGGGAAATGGTTGAGGTAACAGATGATCCTGAAATAAAGATGCCAGGTCATTGAAATTAGGCCTGCACATGGCGGAGGCAGCCAAAGTTAAGATAGGGGAGAGCAGTCTGACCCCTCCCTCATGCAACTCCATGCAGTCCCCTAGCGGCTGGCAGCTTACATGGGGACAAAGGGCCTGCCTGGCAGGAACAGCGGCCCGGGATGGAGGCCCATTTCCTGAAAAGGTGATGTGAGAGAGAAATGCGACAGGCACTCTCAATCAGAGTTGCATGTCCAAGGGCTGCAGTGAAAGCCTGCCACAGAGGCAGGGGCTCACTCTATCCAAGAAAACAATTCCAGCAAGGGGCTTCGAGAGTTAAAGTCATGGCACCTTTGCAAGAACAGAGTTCCCCTTGTAGAAAGAAAAGTCTGGTCTTTTGGTGAGAAGACAAATTTGACAGGTTCCTCTGCATGTGGCGGAGGCAACCAAAGTTAAGACAGAGGAGAGCAGTCTGACTGTCAGATCCCTAAAAGTGATACTGCCATTCAAGTGGAGGAAGGGGGAGACTTGGATTCGATTTACTAGCATGACCTGTGTCATCAGATATTTTACAACCTATATCCTGGTGCCAAGGAGGCCTGAGATTCCCTGTATCTGCAGGAATTTATATGATAGCCATGTGGGTTGTCTCACATTAAAGGGTAGTGGTGGGAATGCATGTCTGTTTGGGTTCTCAAAGGAAATAGTAAAGAAAACATCTTCACACTTGTGTATTGGCTAAAATCTGCATTCTGACTTAAAGGGAGGGGTCTCTACCACTTTAATCCTACTGTTTTGCCTAAGGGTATTCAGATTGTGCTTTAGATGGATGGCTTTCACTTCTGCTTAATAAAAGAATTCTTTTGAATAACTACATTTCAAGAGTTCATACTTTCTTAGGTTGGAAGGAGAGGTGATCCTTACACTGACCATGTTCTGTTCACACTGCACTTTATATGAAAAGAAAAAAAGAAAAAAAGTAGAATCTTACTGAAGATGCACTAACCTGCTTGCACACTTTATTGGACTGTAGGCAGAAATAGGAGTGCCAAAACACAGCATTCCATTTCCTTCCTTCCCCACTCCTCCCCAGCTGCCACTCCCCCTCGCCAGCCGAGATCAGCAAGCCAGATTCAGGGAACTGAATGCGCTGCTGCTGCCCAGGAGAAAAAGAACATCAGAAAAGCGCTCTCGTGCAGAGCCTCCTCTCTCTCTTTTTCTCCCAAGTGGCGGCGGTGCATCCAGTTCACTGAAAAGGCCATTTCGCATGGATGGCAGGTGTGTGGGGTGCGTGAGGCATGTTCACCCTCCCTTCCACACTCTCCGGCCTCTCTTCCTCACGTCATGTTGTTTGTGTGGCAGCTGCGCATGCATCTAAGTATTGGAGGAAGGGCTTATGGGGGCGGGGGCTTATTTGAGTGCATGCGCTCAAAAGCCCAATTGGGCTCATTATCCGGACAGGTCCTAGTTTCAGGAAAAATGGTAGCACTGTATTTCTGTTTACCTTCATGACTAATGATAAGATTTGAAGGACAAACATTGAGAAAACTCAACATGCCATCTTCCAAAATAGTTATTAAATTTTTTTGCAACCCGGGGGAATAGATAATCTTTTTGCATAATAATGTCCTTTTGGGGGCAACCAAATCCTATAAATTCAATAGGAAAGTCTTTTTTAACAAATAAAGATGGCAATAATTAGAATGAGTCTTTTTGGCAGGGTTTTTTTTTCCTTATGTGGAAAATTGATAATAATTTTCTACTCTATATGGCTAGAGATTGCTGAGTTTTAGGTTGAATATTAGAAATAGTTTTTAGCAGTCATAGTTTGCCATGTGCAGAATAACAGAGATAATCCGAATTAGGGTTAGAATTTACTGTAGGTGGTTGCAGAGATAATAATAAGAGAATCTTCTCTGTTTTTTACTTTTCCCCATAGGATGATTCTTTAGTAACCAAATTCTTATCTGAAACTTCTCATACACATCCAAATTCTAATTAGATCATTATCTTCTTGTAAGTGTTGTGATCTGTTTCTGTTAGTTCTGTGACCTTAAATTCAAGATAAATTGAAGGTTGTGGTTATACGGCTAGATCTAGAAAAGAGATGTGACAGTAAGCAAAAATTCCTCCTTAGTAAAACTAACAGAAAATATTCCTGTATCTGATAATAGAAAATATAATTTATTATCAATCATACTCAAGCACAGCATACATTGCTCCATAATTACTTCTTCCATCTCAAATAACATCAATCTTATTTATTTAAAAAAACAGCATTTTTAACAAAATAATATTTCCGCGTAGTTATAGAGAATTAAGGTGGATGAAGAAACTATCCCTGTCTTAATATTTACTTTGAACATCCTGCAGAATATCCAACCAAGGGCAGAAAATCATAATGATATTAGATATAACAAAAATGTTTTGATAAAACAGAAATTATCTCAGGCTCAGAGTTTCAATCTTATACTGATTACCTGAAAGCAAGTACAGCAGAACTCTATGGGGGTACACCTATGAGTACACTTTAAAGTATGTACTTTAAATCAGCTGGGTAGTTAAGAGAATAGTGCTTAGGGAGGAGACTTTTCCTAATACAAACAATAATAAATATATATTATCAGTCTGTCCAAATGACAGTTTAGACAATGTCAGAGAGACCTATGCTATTTTTGTGCCTATAATAGATATTTGATATGATAACCTATACTGCTAAGGGAGTAATACCTCTGTAAAAAACCTTGGTCCAGCTGGCCCGGCTGGTGGCACCTCGTAAGGGCCCCTTTCCAGAGTTACAGGAGAAGATGGTCAACTGTTTTGAAGGCGGAAGAGGGCTTTATGCCCCAACGGCAGATAAAACGGCAGAACCTTCTAGGAGAAGGGAAACTGATTACAAACCTCCACTGCCTTGTGGCTATATTTACTACTGGAAAAGGCTTCAGGAGTCAACCTCAAGGCAAAATCCGGAGCCAGAGTCTCAGAAGCAGTTCATGACTATGTACAATCACGTTCTGGTAACTCCTGCGATGCAGCTGGAACTAATTGTATCAGCTTTGCCATTCCATTGGACTATTTCAGCAATGTGGAGAGGGGGGATCTGCTCCTTGGGTTAACAGTCTATCCTCCATATTAATCTACCCAGGCCTTGTGCTCTGGAGAGGACACTCCAGCTTTGCATACAGCATTGAAACAACACGGGAAGTGGCAGTTACCGGTTATAAGTCTTTGCTTGATTGGCATAGAGCATGACGCCAGAGGCCATTCTCATTGGTGGGAGAGCTCATTGTACCTCATTGGGCAGCTACTGCCTGCCTTAAGCTGGGCAGCCCCCAGCCAGTAAGGTGCTGCCCCGCCACGGTCTGTTAACCATGTGTGGAGTTTAGAGTCAAAGCCAACAAGCAGATTGATAGCTTTGCACCATGCCACAAAGAAAAGAAAACTTTAGCCCTAAAGTTGGACACCTGGAATGTTCGGATAATGACCCCCGGCCTTTCTGATGATTTACAAGAGATAGATGACATACGTAAGACAGCTGCCATTGACATGGAGTTGAGCAGACTGCAGATGGACATCATTGCCCTTCAAGAGACAAGACTGTTAGACTCGGGATGTGTTAAGGAGAGAAACTTCTCATTCTTCTGGCAGGGAAAACCATCAAACAAGTCTAGGGAATATGGGGTTAGCTTTGCGGTCAGAAACACCCTACTAGGAACCATTACTCCACCTGCTGTAGGAAATGAAAGAATTCTGTCCTTGCAGCTCCACTCATCAGCAGAGCTGGTTACTCTTATTAGCGCATATGCACCAACATTATCATCTTCAGTAGAATCCAAAGACAAATTCTACAACCATCTGGCTGCTACTATCAAGAAAATCCCTGAGAAAGAACCACTGTTTATCCTTGGCGATTTTAATGCCAGAGTTGGAGCTGATTATAGTTCTTGGCCCACTTGTTTGGGTCAGTTTGGCATCGGGAAGATGAACAAAAATGGCCAATGCCTGCTGGAGTTTGGCTGCTACTATGGTTTTTGCGTTAGCAATACATACTTTAAAACAAAGCCTCAACACACAGTCTCTTGGAGACATCCAAGATCAAAGCATTGGCACCAGCTTGACTTGATTCTTACCAGGCACTGCAGCCTCTCCAATATTACAATCACACGCAGCTATCAGGGTGCTGATTGCGATACAGACACTCCTTGGCGTGCAGCAGAATAAAACTGCAAACAAAGAGATTGAGTCACTCGAAGAAGGAAGGAAGACCACGAATTGACATCAACAAGACCTGCAGTCAGGGCAAAGTGGAGGAATTTGCACAAGCATTCAAGGAAACTCTCCCAGGCCCAGCTGAAGTAAATGCATCTGAACAATGGGAATATTTCAAGAATGCTGTTTATAACACCGCTTTGTCAGTATTTGGTAAGGAGATCAGAAAGACAGCAGATTGGTTTGAAGACAATTTGGAGGAGTTGACGCCAGCCATTGAGGAAAAAAGGAGAGCTCTAATTGAATATAAAGCCTGTTCCAGTGAGTGTAACCTACAGATTCTGCGAGCTGCTCATAGCAAAGTCCAACAGACCGCCAGGAGATGTGCTAACAATTATTGACTGCAGCTTTGTTCTTGGATCCAGATAGCAGCTGACACAGGCAACATCAAGGGAATGTATGATGGCATCAAGGAGGCCTTAGGTCCAACACAGAAGAAATCTGCCCCTCTGAAGTCTGCTACAGATAAGGTTATCCAGGACCAAGCACAACAGATGGCACACTGGGTGAAGCACTATTCTGAGTTATATTCCAGAGAAAATGTGGTAACTGAAGAAGAATTAAATAACATTGGGTGCCTGCCTGTCTTGGAGGAGCTTGACAGTGAACCAACTTTAGAAGAACTAAATGCGGCCCTGGATTCCCTTGCCTCTGGCAAGGTACCGGGAAAGATAACATCCCTGCCAAAGTTCTGCAAAGAGAACATCCCCGCTGAACTGCATGAAATCTTCTGTCTTTGTTCGAGGGAAGGTGGAGTACCACAGGACATGAAGGATGCAAATATCGTCACACTGTACAAGAACAAAGGTGACTACCACGGCATCTCTCTTCCTAGTGTTGTAGGGAAACTGCTTGCCCGTGTTGTACTGAAGAGGCTTCAGGTGTTTGCAGAGAGAGTCTATCCAGAATCACAGTGTGGATTTCGAGACAACAGGTCTACTACTGACATGGTATTTTCCCTTAGACAGTTGCAGGAGAATGCAGGGAACAAAGACAGCCACTTTTTGTAGCCTTCATAGATCTTACGAAGGCTTTTGACTTGGTTAGCAGGGACGGCCTTTATAAAATTCTGCCCAAGATTGGATGTCCACCTTAGCTCCTCAACATCATCAGGTTCTTTCATGAGGAAATGAAGGGCACTGTAGTTTTTGGTGGCTTAACTTCAGATTCCTTTGATATTCGAAGTGGAGTGAAGCAGGGCTGTGTCCTCGCTCCAACTTTATTCCGGATCTTTTTTGCTGTCATACTGAAACATGCTTTTGGAATTGCAACAGAGGGTATTTACCTCCGGACAAGAGCAGACGAAAAACTGTTTAATCTCTCTAGATTGAGAGCAAAGTCTAAAGTCCAGCTGAAATGCTTACAGGATTTTCTCTTTGCTGATGATACTGCCATCACTGCTCACTCTGCTGAAGACCTTCAACAACTTATGGACAGTTTTAGCAAGGCCTGCCAAGACTTTGGACTAACAATCAGCCTGAAAAAAACACAAGTCATGGGTTAGGACATGGATTCACCTCCCTGTATTACAATCTCTGCACAAGAACTGGAGGTCATCCATGACTTTGTGTACCTCGGCTCAAGTATCTCTGACACTCTCTCTTTAGATACTGAGCTGAATAAACATGTTGGTAAAGCAGCCACCACTTTTTCCAGATTTACAAAGATAGTATGGTTTAATAAAAAGCTGACGGAACATACAAAGATTGAGGTCTATATAGCCTGCCTCCTGAGCACACTCTTGTACTGCAGTGAGTCTTGGACCCTTTACGCATGGCAGGAGAGAAAGTTGAACATCTTTCATATGTGCTGTCTCCAACGAATTCTTGGCCAAAGGACAAAGTTCCAAATAATGCAGTCTTGGAAGTGCTGGAATTTCTAGCATGTATACTTTATTGAAACAGCGTGTGAAGTTTCCGAAAGATGCCCTAATTAATTCATGAGCCATGAGCCAAACTTCAAAAGAAATACAGTCATTTATTAGGAGCACCATTTCGGCAATATTCAGATGCAGTTAGAACTAATCCCACAAAGATTTACATTCCCCTATGACTCAGTCTCTCCCCTCCTCCCTGGCCATGTCATAAATCACATTCTACAATTAATCACTTTGGGGGGCTGTGAAATCCAACACCCTCCTTCTGATTGCGGTCAGGAAGCATGTATGGAATGTAACTTCAGTTAAAGAAATCAATAACTCTATCAGTTCTCCCTCCCTCCTGCTCGTGGCAACTTGGAAGCTTTGCAATTTGACATTCGGCTCCCCTCACTTCCTGAGGGTGACCTGCAGAAAGCAAAACAATTTGAGTACAGATGCAGAGTTTAGGGACATGACCCCCCACCTGGCTTGTTTGGATTTTCTGCATGAAATTTGGCTATAAGGCTATCAGCCTGGATGTTTCCACTCTTTACCTAAGATGCCTCTGATAAGGTGTAACCCTTCCACTTAATTAAATATTGGAGTTGTCTCCTGTGCCACCTCGAATTGAGGATTTGCTGCACCTCATAATAGGTCTGGCCCCCTATGACCACGGGGTCTGGGGGCTCACAGGGTAGTGGCCTCAGGGTCGATCCAACCACAGGTTTTAAGAGGCTACTATGGAATACCGGGTGTATCTTTCCTAGCAGTCGGGGCAACTTCAATTGCACTGTGACTGGGTTGATTATCTTTACTATGGGGAATGGGGGTTAACCCCATGCTACTGTGAACAGCATTATTATACGCGACCTCAGCAAAAGACAGGACGTCCACCCAATTGGACTGCTGATAGGTCACGTAGCACCTCAGGTACTGCTCTACCATGGCATTCAGTCTCTCTGCCCCCCGGTTGGTGCTCGGATGAAAGGCTGAGCTAAGGCCCTGGGGTGACCCAATGGACCGTAGGAACTCCCTCCAGAACTTAGTCGTGAACTGGACCCCTCTGTACCTTCTTCTTGGTACTCCATGGAGGCGGTAGATGTGTTTCAGAAACAGTTTGGCCAACTGGTGGGCTGAGGGTAGTTCACTGCAGGGTATGAAGTGTGCCTGTTTGGAAAATAAATCTATTACAGTCCAGATCACTGTGTTTCCCCCACTTTTCGGCAACTCCATTATTAAGTCCATTGCAATCTCCTCCCATGGTCTTGTAGGCTCTGCTGCTGATTGTAGCAGTCCGGGGGGGGGGGGGGGTTTCCTGGTTGCTTATTCATCATGGCGCAGATGGTGCAACTTTTCACATAACTGTCCACATCTTTCTTTATGCTGGGCCACCAGACCTGCCTCCGTGCTAAGTGTAAAGTCTTTAGGAATCCGAAGTGGCCTGCCAGTTTAATATTGAGGCTCCTCTGGAGGATCAGGGTGCATAGGGATTCCAGGACATAGAACTTTGTCCCCTTCCATGCGAGGTCATCCCTTTTTGTCAGAATGTGTTGATTGTCTCGGAACCAGGGGTCTGCCAGCAGTTCAGTTTTGAGTTTTGCTGTTAGATCGCTTGTTGGTTGGTCGTGCCAGTTGTGGCTTTGTCGTCTGGTGGTTACTTGGCCCGCTATTTGGGTAAGGGGAGCAATGGCGTCCACTACCTGCTCCCGCTCACATTTGTACTGGGGCATGCTGGAGAGGGCATCGGCTACAAAGTTCCTGCCCCCTGGAATGTGCTTTAACACAAAGTCGAAGTGGTTGAAGTATTGAGCCCAACGGACTTGTTTGGGCGATAGTTTTCGCGGGGTCCTGAGGGCCTCCAGGTTTTTGTGGTCAGTCCAGACTTCGAACAGTTTCTGGCCCCCTTCCAGGATGTGTCACCAGGTTAGCAGTGCCCATCTAACTGTGAATGCCTCCTTTTCCCATGCTGCCCATCATCTCTCTGTGTCTGTGAGTTTGTGGGAGGTGTAGGCCCAGGTTTGTAGATTTCCTTGACTATTTCTTTGGAATAGCACTGCTCCAACTGCCACGTCACTGGCATCTGCTCAGATGATGAAGGGTTGTTCAGGATCAGGATGCTTCAACACTGGTTCCTTCACAAACATTTTTTTTAATGTTTCAAATGCCTCTTGGCAGGTTAGGTCCCATTGTAAAGATTGTCCTGGGCGGGGTTTTGTTCCTGGGCTCCCTGTCTTTAGGAGGTCTGTCATGGGTTTGGCAATCTTTACAAAGGAGGGGATGAATTGCTTGTAGAAGTTCATGAACCCCAGGAAGCTTTGTAGCTGTCTACAGGTGCGAGGGGGTTGCCAGCCTAGGACTGCTTGCACTTTGGCTGGATCTATTCCCTCATTTGACACTCAATAACCCAGGTAGTCTAGCCATGCACAGTGGAACTCGCATTTTGACAGCTTGACATACAGGTTGGCTGCCAGAAGTTTTTCCAGTACCTGGCGGACAAGGGGTATGTCCATGGTCTCAGTGTAAATTAGGATGTCATCTAGGTAGACGAGAACCCCCTTGTAGAGGTGCTCATGCAGCACCTCATTTATTAATTGCATGAACACCGCTGGGGCTCTCTGCAGTCTGAAAGGCATCACCTTGAATTGGAAGCTCCCTAGGGGGCAGTTGAATGCTGTTTTCCTCTCGTCTCCCTCCCTGATGCGTACTCGGTAGTATGCTTCTCTGAGGTCTAGTTTGGTGAAGACTTTTCCTTTGGCCAGGTGAGATAGCATGTCCTTCATGAGGGGGAGGGGATATAGGTTGTGAGCACACACCGCACTGATACCTCAAAAGTCGACACACAATCTCATAGTTCCATCGGTTTTTTTCTTTGAAGAGGACTGGCGCCGCGACCCGTGGTTTGGCTGGTTCGATGAACCTCCTTTCTAGGTTTTTGTCTATGTAGTTGCGCATTTCTTGCATTTCCTGAGGTGTCATGGCATACAGCTTGGGCTTGAATCGTTTTGCCCCAGGGGTGATTTTGATGGCATAATCTGCCTCATGATGGGGAGGCAGGACATTGCACTAAGTCTCACTGAATACTTCTGCAAGGTCCTGATATTCCCTTGGGATCTGTTTGGTCTCTGGGGTTTTGTCGGATGTGGCTGCCAGTTGTTCTGGTGTGCTCTTTTGGAGGGTTCCCTGCATGGGTGGTATTTCTGCTCGCTGGTGTGGGAGGGGGTAGGGGCCCCCTTGCTATTCTCAATCTGTGGGTACCCCCTTGCCACCAGATGGTCAATCCCCACTTGTCTAGCCAGGAGAGTCCCAGTATGACTGGATCTGTCATTTTGGGGGCTATTATGAATCAAATTACTTCCCAGTGATCCGCTAGCTCTAGCCTCACTGGTTCGGTCAGGTGAGTGGCATAGGCTCCCCCCATTAGGGACCCATCAACCTGTTTGAACTGGATTGGGTGGGTCATTCTTTTTGCTCTGATCCCCAGTTTCAGGACTGTGGTTAGGTTGATCAAACATCTAGTGCAACGTGAGTCTATCAGGGCTTGAAAGGACCCCTGGGTCCCTGTTTTTGGGGCTGTGAGGCATAAGGGAAAATGAAAAGGTGGACTGGTCCCCTCATCATTGGATTGTTTTCGCCCTCTTCCTCGCTATCATAGGATTCTGGCAACTGGTCACCATTGCCTGGTGTTTCCCCCACCCCCTTCGGCTGGGTGGGAAGAGACCTCTCCAGCCTGGAGGGCCCTCCAGGACATGTTGGTGGCTTGTTTGGGGCCTCGTTCCAGCTGTGCCCTGGGTGGTGGCTCTGGCCTAGGCCTTGGGGCTGGGGTTGTGCACACAGATACCATGTGGCCCTTCCCCCCACATCTGTAGGACTTCAGCAGGCTTCAAGGGAGGGCTGGTTTCAGGTCAGGTTGCTCCCTCTCTTTCGTGTCTGGTTGCTCTCTCATGTTGTTGGCACGTAATCCACTGTTGACTTTTATTGCTACTCAGAACCATTCAGAGAGCTGGTTTGGGATGTCCAAGTAAGTGGTTACCTGGGCAGTTTGCTTGTCCAGGCTTGTTCTGAAAAAGTGCACTAGCAACCGCTCTAGCAAAGGGGGTAATCTCCCAATGACTCTCCTAAATTCACGGATGTGCTCTTTAATGAGACAGCCCCTCTGCTTTAGATAGCTGAACTCATCCTCTGCATACAGGTCTTCCTCTGCCTCCTCGAATCTGGCTTCTAGCAGTCATAGGAAGTCATCTACATCTTGCAGTTGGGGGGCTCTCCTCTTGTGGAGGGCTACTAGCCATTCCCTTGCTTCCCCCTCTAGCCCCTCTGTGATGGTATTCACCATGGCTCTGGGGGATGGGTAGAGGTGTCCATAACATTCTAGGTGGATCTCAGTTGAGTCAAGGAATAGAGCTAGCTTGTCTGAGTCCCCATCAAACTTTCCTCTGAAGTGGGGCAGTTCATTCAGCACTGCTCCTCTCTCCCCCTGTTGGCCTCTGTATGCTTGCATTTGATGTAGCTGGTCCTCTTCCTCAGCTCTAGTTTGGAGGGAGAGAGGGGTTTGTCTGCCCTGGGCAGCCTGCCTGCTGCGTGGGAAAGACACTGGTTGCAGCCTCCTTCTGATGGGTGGAGAAGGGGGGCTGTGCTCTCCTCACTTCAAAGAGATCCACTGCTCCTCCTCTCTCCTTTGGCCTGCAAGACGGCCCCTTATCGGGAAGGGTGGCATGGTCAAATTCCTCCCTCGGCTGCTCTCTGGAACTCCCCAGAGGCTTTGGGAGCCTGGCTTGTTTCCAGTCCAACCTCCACTCCACCCTTGCCAGCTCGCTCAGGGGCTTCCCTTTTCCTGGGCATTTGGGTGGGGGAACTCGACCTCAGCTGCCTTAGGGATTAACTCCCACCAATACTCATCTTTTCTTGCTTCTGCCACTGGAGCAGGCATCTCAGTTTTGATGTCTGAGGGAGGCTGCACTCTGGCTGCAATTAGGCTCTCTTCAGATAGCCCATCTTTGGCCATGGTTACCTAATTTCTCTCCCAGCACCCCAGGCATCGGGGAGCGATTGGAGAGTCCAGGATTCAGGAAACCTGGTAATCTTGATAGATTTTAAAAGTAGTTCTAACTGTCAGTGAAGTTTCCGAAAGATGCCCTAATTAATTCATGAGCCATGAGCCAAACTTCAAAAGAAATACAGTCATTTATTAGGAGCACCATTTCGGCAATATTCAGATGCAGTTAGAACTAATCCCATGTAGATTTACATTCCCCTATGACCCTGCCTCTCTCCTCCTCCCTGGCCATGTCATAAATCACATTCTCCAATTAACTACTTTGACAGGCTGTGAAATCCAACAGCCTCCTTCTGATTGTGGTCAGGAAGCATGTGTGGAATGTAACTTCAGCTAAAGAAATCAATCAGCTCTATCAGTTCTCTCTCCCTCCTGCTCATGGCAAAGCTTTGCAAGTTGACACAGTGATATCTATGCTGGCTTGGGCATATCATGAGAATGGCTGATGGTCGAATTTCAAAAGATCTCCTGTATGGAGAATTAGTGCAGGGAAAGCACCTCACAGGAAGACCACAGCTGCGATATAAGGATATCTGCAAGAGGGATCTAAAGCCCCTGGGAATGGACATTAACAACTGGGAAACCTTGACCTCCGATCATTCAGCTTGGAGGCTATAGATGCAGCATGGCCTTCTACAATTTGAAAAGAAACTTGTTTGGCAGGCTGAGGCAAAGAAGCAGTCCTGGAACCAGCAAAGCCTGGGGGCTGGGCAGGAGACAGAATGTATCTGCCCTCAGTGTGGAAGGGATTGCCACTCTCAAATTGGCCTTTTTAGTCACACTAGATGTTGTTTTAGGACCTCTTTCCAGAGCACAATACTATAGTCTTTTGAGCCTGAAGGATGCCAATGGATGAACCTATACTGATAAAAGGATTAGATGTTATGAAATAGATTAAATATTTTGCTGACTTTAAAATGATATGTGCAAAGCTGCATCTGAATTGGATTTCTTGACTGTGTAGATAGGTAATATGTATGTGCTTGCGCAGTGGAAATGTTTCAAATCCTTTGAGTGAATACTGCTAACACATGACTTAGAAGTTACAGGGTTGGGTACAGGAAATGAATTATACTGCACCACTAGAGATAACTGTTAACCTTAGTCCTGTATGACAAATATGAAAGATTTTTCATTCCTTTCTATTCTTTTATCCAAAATTTATTTGAGTATATTGCACAACCAAAGCTAAAATCTGGGCTTTAGTTGACTCTCTAGGAATGACAATCTTATCAAGTTTCACATCTAAGAGCAAACAGATAAGACCTTTTTTGAGCTTACCTGTTTTCTTTTTAATATGATCTCATGCAAGTTCTCACAGTGCAGTCAGACAGAAGCGCAAGACTCAGATCTGAAAAACAGGAAAAGGGGAGAACTTAATTGGAGTTCAAGCTGAAAAATTGATGTTTATGCTCATGAAAATGTTTCTCTGTTTTCATATATCTACTGCGTGTCTTATGAAATTACATCAGAAGCAGTGTTTTAAAAGAGCAATTCAGGCACCATCTGAACGCTGAGCTGCTATCTCTCTGGAAAGAGAAACTGTTCACAGTAATGTATTGTATTCAGGCATACAGGCTCAATTGTGCATTGTTTGGTTAAGATCGGTTCTTAGTCTAGTCTCTCCCACTCCCTTTAAAGTTGACAACACTCTGTTGCAGGTCCTGCTAAGATCCCATGGCCAGAGAACTGTAGATAATCTTATAAATATGCCAGTTAATTTACCAACAGATACGCATGGAATCCAAATTCATTAAACAAAGTTTAATGACATATCATATCCAGGAAATTCTAGAACATATTATTTCTGAAAGCCAGAAATAAATGACCCTTTCTTTACAGTATGAGGAGGATGCTCATCTTTGCATCATATGGTTCACAATTGTCATGGAGGGGGCACTTGCATCAGGCCACATTCACTAATCCAAAAGCAATCATATGTACCCAGAGCTCTGAGTAAGGATGAACTCAAACTGAGTAAGCACTCAAGGCATGTATCTTTACTAGATCCTGCACTGTTGCATTGCCCAAGCAAATATCTCACGTGTTTGATTCAGAAAGAAATAAGTTCTTCAATTTATTGTAATTTGCTTAATATAAAAAAATCTGGCCTACCCCTGAAGATAGTTCTTCAGAAGGTCACCAATAATGTTCACATTTGCCATTCAAAGGGAGAAAAGGAGATATGAAATAATTATATCAGTGTTTTCCTGTACAGAAAAAAAAGCAAATTGAATTTAAAAATATAGGAAGAGCATGGTGATTTGTGGATGGACTGTTAAAACTAAATTGAAACATGATTATAAATATAAAACTGGCCTTAACTTGTTTATAATGGCAAATGAGTTACTTTGAAATTGATTGTGATTATTTTTCTGATCAATCTTAATAGTATCTACGTTTCTGATTTGTATGAATTCATTTTTACATTTAAAAGCTGGATTTATGGGTGTAGCAATTTCTATGGATTTATTAATTCCTTGCCACAACAATTAGTCTGATAATCCAAATTCATGGAAATAGCCTTTCCCCTTCGAGAGTCAAAATTTATTTTCCATTATAAAAATTGACAGAAAGACTGCAATTAAAATATGTACTAAAGAGAAATCCCAGATTTGGGGGTTTAAGAGGTTTGAGGGTGGGTTTAATAATACCGAAGTATGCTGAAATAGAACCATCTTGAATATGGAATAAATTTGACTATGGAAGAAATAAAAATCTGATGAAAATTTATTTAGCAAATAGAAATGGATACCACAAAATACAGAAAGAATAAAGACTTACTTAATATAATGTTACAGGAAATAGGAATTACCTAGAAGGCAAGTCAGCAAAAAGCTATGCTGAAGAAATTCATCAGATATGTAGGCATGAGTCAGGAGAAAGAGACTAAAATAATATTCATGCTCTCATTCCAGCTGCTAGATGGATTGCTTTTTCCATTTGTTAAGTATGCAGAATATCATAACTGCCAGTCAATATCTACACTTTATCTTTTGGTTTAGAGTTAATTTCTGCTTTTTATTCAAGGTCATAAGATGATACAGGTTTTTCTGTACCCTCAACAACAAACCTGTGAGTTAGGTGTGCTAAAAGAAAGCAATTGATCCACAGACCCCCATCCCATGAGCTTCCATGCCCATGGATCAACTACAGCCTGTAGAGCCAATGTTATGGCCCTGAAACAAATATCTAAGTTAAAAAAAACATTCCTTATGTCCTGGAAACAGAGATAATATTGAGGAGAAAGTCAAATTGGCCCTTTCCTAACTTCCTCAGGTAAAGAGGGAGGGGAAGAAAAGCACAATTAGACCATAATGATTCTGTTATCATAGCCTACCAATAAAGTCTAGTTCTAGCCTTTGAGTTGATTTTCAGGTTTGATCTACTTTGTAGGGATTGATATATCCACTACCCCACACCAGCTTTCTGTTTGCAACTGTGTCCAAATAACTGTTAAGAAAAGAACATAAATGGTTTTCCATTGTCATAAAAATGAGGAACAGAAATAATGTGTTTCAGCTCCCTAGATTTTGCTTTCAATATTAAGAGAAAAATCTCTTGAAATTAAGCTGTGTGTACAACACTGAAAACAATCTAACTGTTAAGATTGTGGGTCCTCATCTCTGGTAATTTTTAAAAAGAAATCAGACATCACCTCTTGAGACGGGCTTAATTAATTAAATTTTCCGTGCATCTCTGAGAATTGAACTAGATGATATATGTTGTCATTTCCAATTCTGTAATTGTATGATTTGGGGATGGCCAGAACTAAGAACTCCTGGTGAATTCCCACCCCCTTGTCACCTAAGAGAATACCTGCTTCTATCTAGAGGACCAATTCAGAATGGCAAAAAGTATGAAAGAATACTGTGGGTTGGGGTGGGGTTGTTTTTTTTTTTTTTTTGGTACTTTCAATTCACCTATTCCTAGTTAGTTGCCATCCTCCAGTAAGTTTTTCCATGTGAGATTGAAAATGACTGTTCACAATCTAGATTCAGAGTCACACCTTATTTGAAAAAAAAACAAAAAACCCATAAATCAGGTTTAGTTTTCCAGTAAAATTGATTCAGATGCTTCAATAAAATGACGAGGTTTACTATAGCAAGAAAATGTTCTTCCCAGTTCAAGGCCTGTAAATAGCTATCTTTCTTTTTATAATCCATGACTGTTTTTGAAAATGCTAAATAAGTTAACTATTTTAGTGAAATAAGTATTATTGCCAGCATTTATTTTGGCCAAGAGCCTCTGCTATTTAAAAGAGAGTTTGACTTGGAGATTTGGCATTAGTGTAAGAACTGCATCAGCTGATATAAACATAGACTTTGTGAGTGGAGGGATGAGAGGAGGCCAAGCATATTCTTGGTCAACAGAATATTGTGTTAGTTTTTAGACTGTTTTTAGAGTGAGTGTTCTTGTTCATGCAATTTATAAAATACAAATAAATGTAGAGAAATATGTCAAAACAACAAATGACAAAACGTACATCTTGATATCAGACTTCATAGAGCACTTCTAATCAGCTATATTAAATCTTGGAGAAAATTTACCTGGTGCTGTAAAACCTGTTGATCCAAAAATTTCTAATAACTAAAAAGCACTTAGCAAGCAATTTCCAAAGATACTTTCTGATGAAAAAGTGGTGAACCTAAGAATAGAATAGAATAGAATAGAATAGAATAGAATAGAATAGAATAGAATAGAATAGAATAGAATAGAATAGAATAGAATAGAATAGAATAGAATAGAACAGAACAGAACAGAACAGAACAGAATAGAATAGAATACTTTATTGGCCAAGTGTGATATATAGAATATATATATATATATAGAGAGAGAGAATTCTTTATTGGCCAAGTGTGATTGGACACACAAGGAATTTGACTTGTTGCCTACTCTCTCGGTGTACATAAAAGAAAAGATACATTCGTCAAGAATCATAAGGTACAATACTTAATGATAGTCATAGTGAAACATTCTATAAAAATCTTAAGCATACCAGCAACCAGGTTACAGTCATACAGTCATAAGTGGGAGGAGATGGGTGACAGGAACGATGAGATGATTAATGCAGACTTAATAACTAGTTTGACAGTATTGAGGGAATTCTTTGTTTAGCAGAGTGATGGTGTTCGGGAAAAAACTGTTCTTGCTTCTAGTTATTCTGGTGTATAGTGCTCTATAATGTCATTTTCAGGATAGAAGTTGAAAGTTTATGTCCAGGATGTGAGGGGTCTATAAATATTTTTACAGCCCTCTTTTTGACTCGTGCAGGTTGGTATTGTTTTTTCTGCAGTTCTAATTATCCTCTGAAGTCTGTGTCTGTCTTGTTGGGTTGCAGAACCAAACCAGATAGTTATAGAGGTGCAGATGATAGACTCAATAATTCCTCTGTAGAACTGGATCAGCAGCTCCTTGGGCAGTTTGAGCTTTCTGAGTTGAAGAACATTCTTTGTTGTGCTTTTTTAATGACATTTTTGATGTTGGATGTCCATTTTAGGTCGTGAGATATGGTAGAACCTAGAAATTTGAAGGTCTCTACTGTTGATACTGTGTTGTCTAGTATTATAAGAGATGGTAGTATGGGACGGTTTCTCCTAAAGTCCACCACCATTTCTACCATTTTGAGTTTGTTCAGTTCCAGATTGTTCTGGTCGCACCATGAGGCTAGTTGTTCTACCTCTTGTCTGTATGAGGATTCATCATTGTCTCAAATGAGACCAATCACTATTGTGTCATCTGTGAACTTCAGTAGTTTAACAGATGGATCATTTGAGATGCAGTCATTGGTATATAGAGAGAAGCGGAGAGAGCACACAGCCTTGTGGGGCCCCTGTGCTAATTGTACAGTATGTGATGTGATTCTGCTTAGCTTCACCTGCTGCTTCCTGTCTGTTAGGAAGCTTATTATCCATTTACAAGTGTGTTCAGGTACCGCTTGCTGGTTTAGCTTAGTTAAAAGAATATCTGGAATGATGGTGTTGAATGCTGAACTAAAGTCTACAAAGAGGACCCTTGCATGGGTCTTTGGAGATTCAAGATGTTGTAGACACACAAGATGATTGGACACACAAGGAATTTGTCTTGGTGCATAAGCTCTCAATGTACATAAAAGAAAAGATGCATTTTCAAGAATCATAAGGTACAACACTTACAATACTTAAAGATAGTCATAGGGAACAAATAAGCAATCAAATCACATTAGGAAACAGTCAATATAAATCTTAAAGATACCAGCAACAAGGTTACAGTCATACAGTCATAAGTGGGAGGAAATGGGTGATAGGAACGATGAGAAGATTAATAGTAATGCAGACTTAGTAACTACTTTGACAGTATTGAGGGAATTATTTGTTTAGCAGAGTGATGGCGTTCAGGAAAAAACTGTTCTTGTGTCTACTTGTTCTGGTGTGCAGTGCTCTATAGCATCATTTTGAGGGTAAGAATTGAAGGTTCTACTAAAAGTGGATCTCATGATTCTGACAGAATGAAGAGTTGACAAATAGACCAGCTCTTCATAATTCCTCTACAGACAAGGTGAGAACTTGAAATAACCTATAAGTGCTTCATACAGTTGCTCCTTGTCAGGAGACTGCAAGACAATAGCTTCTGCTGGGTTTAGAGCTCTGGGAGATGAAGGAATAATCATCTTTTTGCTCAAACCATTTTCGGTTTGAAAGTACACTGCAGTCACATTTTTTTTCTAATCATTTTGGAAATTGTTACCTGGTTTTCAGCTGTTTTAAACATAGGATAAAAATTAATGAATCACAGGACAAGTTAACAGGAAAAGAACTTGATAGGTTAAGAAAAGAAAAAGCAATGCTTTTGTTCAGTCTTGTCCAACAGAAGAGTTAGTTCCATCAGGTAATTGCAAACAGCAAGATGAAGAAGCATGATAGAAGCTTGAGAATGGACAGAAACATATGTGGTAACTATGTCAGATGAGGTCAGATGAAATGTCTTCTAGTGTAATGAACACCATGGCTTGGCAAAACTTTATGTATTATTTCAAATAAATTCTTAAGTCAAATGCCAAAGTTCAAACAACTGGAGAAAAGCAAGTACTCTTATTATGAAAAAGGTGAAATTAGTAATTTATAGACCTAAAAGTCTATATTGATAATTGTGAAGATACTAGAAATTATCATAAACAGAAATTATATGTAAGCAGCTTGAGTTAATTAAATTTATTAATCAAAGTTATTTACAGAAGTCCTTGAGTTATGACAGTAAAGTAGCCTGCCCATTATGATCAGAAGTTGTAATGTTCATTAAAATGGTAAGACATGACTAACTCAAGTTTATGACTTGCAGCGGTTGTTAATCGAATGCCTCAGTTGTATGTGTGAATACCATGGTCATTCCGCAACTCATTGTTCATTAGGATGGGGTTTTGCTAAAAACTGGAAGCGCCAGTTTTAGGCAAAACCATCATAAAAAATGGCCACATGACCACAGGACACTGCAAACAGCTGTAAATGAAGCCGTCTTGCTGAGCACCCAAAGTAGGGTCACATGACAGCAAGGAGATGGGTGATTGTTGGAACAATACCACCTCATGAGGCAATCTATTTTGCTGTTTAATAGCTTTTACATCAGAAAGTTTTTCCCAATGGCAAAACTGAATCTACTTGTCTGTAGTTCAACCATTGTTTCTGATTCAGCCCTGTCTCAACACCCTCATCTGAATGACAATCCTTTATATAGCTGAAAACCGTTATATCTTCACTCAAATATCTTGGTAATTTTTCCATGATGTCCCTAGCAGTTCCCAAACTGTGTGCATGTTTCTGGGTAGTACATGGAGTTTTATTAAACAGCAAATATCCCATAGTACCCTATTCATTCCCATTCCTCATGTTATATGTCCAGTTCCTCACATTATAGGTTAACTGACTCTTATTTATACAGTAGCTCCATATTGTCAGGGTTCCAAGTAACACCCCAACAGAATCAAAACTCCGAGGCAGGCATATTTCTCAAAGTACTGTTTTATTAGGCATGTCATATTGGCACATTTGTGGAAACTCAAATCTAAAGTCCCCCGGGGTTCCCCCTAGTGAAATCAAAACTTTTTTCCTACTCCTGCCCCTTCAGACCATCACATGGCCCAATCACAGCCCAAAGTTCATCCGGACTTGCATCCCGCCTTTTCACATCTGGTGGGAACATCCTTGGTTCTCAGAGGAACGAATTTTGTTTTGGTTAAAAAACCCTCGCTATCTCTACCTCCCTACTCCTAGTTCCCACACCACTCCCAGCCATTACTGCGGCAGTCCTGAAGACGCCAAGGAAAACGGCTGCAGGGCGTTTATATTTGGCTTTAGATTGTTACAATTTAGTCAATCCTGATTGAAAGAAATTGTCTATCACATACTAAAAGGATCAGGTCACAGAAAAAGTTTTGCTCTTTTGCACCCGATTCATTTAAATAATGTTATCTTGTCCTGACTGGTTCATTAAAAAAGAACTTTTTAAAAAATCATCTGACAACCTGCTTGCTTAATTGCCAAAAACATGGGAAGCAAGTTTAATGAATTCTTCTTCTAATCAAAGGCCCTTTCATGAATGGTTTTAGTGAAATAATGTGATTTATCTGAAACTGCCCAAAGCCCAAGATATTGCAGTGCAAATCCCAATTTTAAACATTTTACAATATTCTCTAAGTTACACGGAAAGGCACTTGCTTAAGAAATGTTATCTTTTAATAAAATTTCATAAATATCATGTGCAAATCTATTTGACCATGTACTGTATTTTATTAAATGAATTATTTGTACCCCTATTCTTATGATGGAACCAACTAGATAATTTGGATAACTTAAATCTAGAAAAACTAATCTTTTCACTCATAGCAGTTGTGCCTTGAACTTTCCAGTGAACTTTTGAAAGTTTCTGTTAAGAGGTTAAGCTTTGAGGCAAAGACTCCAAGGCAGTAACAGGACACTGCAGATGACAGAGAAACAGTTTATTTGGATAACAGTATTGTTATTATCAGATTAGCAGCCAGGGAAATAGGTTGAAGTATGTTACAAATGAAAGTAACTTATCAGCAGAAACAGGCGAGACTCTTCAATCAAATCAAAGATTCTATACATGCCAGATTCAGATTAATTGTGCATATATATGCATGGTTAATTAAAAATCCAGCTATACTTATCCTAACAATAGTGAATAGGGATTGGTAGTTTGTTTTGAAATGGTTACCTGACTTCAATTAATGCTATTATTTTTATATACAGATTAAAAAAATAATTCCAAGACCTAGAACTGAAATTGTGAACTTGTCTCAGCCTATACATCTTTTATATTTTTCAAGGAGGGTACTTTGAGACAGACACCATAGCACAGTGATATATCACACACACTATATTTTTCAGAGTGAATTAGTGGCATATCCAATTTGTTTGTGAAATGTTAAAAGCCATAAACAACCAAAATAGACAAGATTTTGTCATAAGACGTTTCAGATGTTGCTATAGTATACTACATATATAATAAAGCACATTCATAACTTACTTCTATATTGGAGCTCTCCTATGGGAACAGCTTATCTTGGGTAAGGAAATATGATTTCCCCTCAATTATTTAAAGTTTAACTTTCAGAATGTATTAATCTATCTCTTATACCATTTATTTTTTAAAGAATGGAATAATGCTGGGGGTGGGGGGTTAGGGCAGGAAAAAACTTGTAGCATGATCATGCCAATTTAAAGGTAATGCCACCGAGTTTAATAGTACTGCTCGAAATCTGAGTACAAAATTGCAGGTTCAAGGATGTGTTTCATGGAAAGCCATCACATCAGTGTTGTGGTCCTTCTATTTAAAAAATCTGTAAGTTATATATTTTATAAATTTTATAAATACTGTTGCATACATGCAACATTATTTATTTATTTTATTTTATGCAATTTGTATGCCACCCTATCTCCGTAGACTCAGGGCGGCTCACAACAAATAAAAAACAAACCCGACAAACATAGAATACATACACAAAGAATGCAAATATATAAATATATAATTTAAAATATATATTAAAACCCACTCAGTCCAGGTTGGGCACCCAATCAACCCCCTCACTCCAGGTTGAGCGATGTAAACAGGCATGTTTTTAATTCGCAGAGGAAGATGCGAAGGTCAGGAGCCAACCAAAGCCCAGGGGGGAGTTGATTCCAAATTATGCATGTTGCTTGGGATTCTTTTGTGGACTATGAAAAGAGATTAATTTTATAAATATCCCAAATAGATATTACTTAGCATAAAAAAGCTCTGTGTAAAACATTTAAGGATTTGGGTTGATGACATAACTATTTTATTCCACATGCTCCATAAACAGGACAATAATGTTGTGTTATTAGTGACATATATATTAGAATCCCGAAGACTCTAATCTGCTTGCTCTAGGATACAATAGTGTCAAAAATAACAAAATGAATGCACACTTTATTTTAGTTCTGTGGAAAAGTATCCTGTAAATCAGGGTTGTCAAACTTGCAATCTGCGGGCTGGAATTGCCATGCGCTGGCCACGCCCACACCATTTAACAAAGGGAAAAAGAAGTTCCGATATGTCACATGACACCACTGTGATGCCGCGAGTTTGACACCCCTGCTGTAAGTCCAATGGGCTTGGTGGCTCATTCAATTTATTTTAGCTGTAGATTTTTTAAATGTTTACAGGAAATCTAAATTTCATTTTATGCCATTTTATTTTTAAAGTAATCTAGAAATACCCTTTAAAAAAAATTTTCCCCAAAGATGGGAAAACTTCTTGCTTCGTTTTAGAGAGATTTTATCCTTCATCTTTTTGCTGCCATTGAACCAGGGCTGTATATATGGAATAGTACCACATTTTAAGCAAGTTAAAAGTTATAATTGCATCTTGAAGGGTCCTTCTATCTTCTCTACATTTTAACATTGCATGGTTTAAAAAGCACAATTTAAAGGTAGCCTTGAAAGGATCAATCAATAAGCCTATTGTATAAAGAAAGTATAAGATTAAAGATTAGTCAGGATCTTAATATAATTACTTTGGACTAGTTATAAGTCTATATAGAAGGAAATATAACTATGCCTGTTCTTTCAGTATTATAATTATTTCAAAGATAATATTCAAAATCTTGATTTAAACTCAAAGAACTGTATTGGTTGTAAAATAAATTATATCTGATAAACCTACGATGTTTATATCAAGCACAATTTTGGCAATGTAAATTTGATTATGTATTAGTAAGTAAGATGGATACCTTTTTAAATATAAGTTTGGAGAATATACTATATGGAAAACTATGTTATATGGAAAGATAATCTTGTATATCTTGAAGGTGAATAATTTTAATCTTGTTTTGATTTACTACAAAATGGGTATTCATATATAAATTACAATATAAGACCTACTTTGCCTGTGCTCAGAAACCTAAGCAAAGTTGAATTTAACTAATATACAGATAGAAAACCAGGAATAAATTTCAAGTGTGTAGTACTGATTATGTAAGCTGAAAAACATCTTAGAATAAGATACTGACAAGCTACTTTCATATTACATCAAGAAACAGGAGTTGAGTGTTTACTTTAAAAAAAAAAGTCAACAGCACCAATAAGTAGATGATTTCTTGGGACATAAATGAGTTCTAAGAAGTGCTGTCTGATACAGAAGAGAGGATGGGTGGAAGACACACAATACAGCCACTTTGTGGAAGGTCTGAAAATGTAATGCTCGGATAGAAAACATCCTGAGAAACCCTATTTGCATTACTTTGAATTTAATCAAAGAAAGTCAGCATATACATATATTAATTTGGAATATAATGCAATTCCATGGATCATCTGCTCCATGGAATAAGAGCTGTGAACAGAGAATACTGCTCCTACGATCAATTTGAATAAATTGATTAAAACAATTTAAAGAGTAATTTCTCTTGTAAAAAATACCTAGAGTTCCCGTATTGTAAACATTAGCATTTAATTCAAGTGGAGCCATAGTATACAAACATACATCAACTTTAGTCAATATATCTTTAGAATATATTCCATATCTGAATAAAAAAGTTTAAATAATCTTCAATACATGTACAATAATGGGACCCTATCTTTCCAGTGAAATATGAGTGCACATTAAGTAATTGCTTTTACTCTCCACTGAAATATGAGTGGACATTAACTGGCTCTATCCACTGCAAAAATAATTTAAGTAGCATACTTGCAGTTTCATCTCAACCAATTCTATGCAATAAGGAAAGGTAAGTGTTGTATCTAAAGATGAGTAACTGCTCACCCTGTATATTTAAAAACATGTTTAACTAGTGTTAATATAATTTTTGTGCGTTGATAAAAAGATGTCTACAATTCTGATAGCATGCAGAGAATTCATAGGTTCTTACATACATCCACACATATATCTGTTACAAAATTAGTGCAAAATCAGGAAAGAAGTGATACAATCATCTCTACAATTGCCACCAGTACATGCACTTGTACAGTTTCCCTAGAATTACAGCAAACTCTTTCAGTAACTGGCCAGGGCCATTATACATCATTCGGAGTCCTCAGAATCTGGAAACTTTATACTTTGCTGCCTAGTTATGCCTGCTAGTTGAGGCAGAAATTTATCACCCTGCCTCCCTAAAAGGTTATAGTAGTCAACAGTAAAATTCTAAAATAAAAAGTCCCTTTAACTTTATCTTTGTATTCTTGTCTCCAAGACACAAAATTTTATACTGTACCCTATGCTTACTACTGACCTTGATATACTCTTTAAATCTCCAACTCTTTCTCTCTCTCACACACACACACTATTCTTGTTTGCATTCTTCCTTAGCCCTTTCCAAATATCTATTTCCCCTATTTGTTTTTATTTTTTACTTGTCACCAGAACAGACAGGCAGTGCTTTCCCCCTCCCCATTCAGTGCCCCCAGTTGTTGACTCCAATCTCCTGCTTGTAGCGGTTGGTAAGTACATTGGCTTTGCGGGTAAGTTTGGAGAGCACAGTGTGAAGCCCACTCAGGTGATAATGAAATTGCTTCTCTAAATCCTCCTCCACCTCCTCATTTTCAGGGATTCCTCGGCTTATGTCCATGGCACCAGAGCTCCCATTCAGCTTATCCTTCTTCCTTCCAGTGGTTTCCTCATTTGCCTGCTGCAATACACCCCACTCAATGTCATTGCGAATGGATTTGAGCAACATATAGTGACTATACATATCTCTGCAAGAACAATAGGTACTGCCATTGGGGGTCAACTGGGGCTCCCTTTCTCCACAACCACCCCCTGAATCCAGTTCCTCTAGCATGAGAGGCACATCCCGAAGAAGACTGGGCACCATCACTGTTTGGTCCATGTTGTTAACAGCTCCAATAAAGCGGTTCATTGCATTGAAGAGGGAATGTTTTTGGTTGTAAGAGTCACAGATTTGCATCATCTTGATTGCTGGGTATGGTGCACTATGAGCAAGCAGGAGAAAAGTACCTTAAGGAAGCTCTAGCTGTTAATATGGAATCAGTGAGAAGAACTGCTGCCAAGTAGTTAAGTATATTTTCCAAAAGGGAAGCCCACCACTGTTTTCCTTTTCTGTACAATATTCTCCCAAGGGTTCAGTGATATTTCTCCAACGTTCTTTCTCAAATATTAGGTACAATGCAGGCCCAGCGTAAGAAAGCCTCTGCTACAAGGAGTGGCTGTAAAAGAGAAAAGATGGCGATTGAGACCAGTCCATCCATTGCCCGAAACCCATGCCGCATCAACTCTACCTTCCGCTCGCAGGTTTGAGCCCTTGCCTTTCATCAAATGCCTTGCTCTTTTAAAATTCACAGCTTTCTCCATAGTGCTCCATCTCCAATTTATAACTGTATTATTGTTTCTATGCCTAAAATAAATTATTGGAGTAAAAAAACAACCCTCTCATCCCGATCTTTATGTATCATCAATGCAATTCCCACCCCACCGCTTTCCGAATTAAACTGAGCACTTTTCTGTAAATTCACCGATAAAGGAAAGCACTTATAAGCACAACCAAAGCACCGAAATAACCATGGTTCCCATCTCTGTACACGCGGGAACAAGCAGCAGAACCTCACTCGGATATTTCTCCTCCGTAGTCATTTCGCAATGTCACCTCCTACGCCACATCTTGCCGAGAAGCCAGCGCAGTATCTCGGTCTCCTTCGTTTCATTGAAAAATGCTTATATATAGCCACACAGGCACGTCTCTTTAACAGCGCCTTTGGACAGCCAACTCCACCCAGGGAGTAGACTCCCGGTTTGGCTCGCATCTGCTTTCCTCCCGTACATATAAAACTTCCTTCAATGCAAAAGGCGCCCGGGGGTGGGGGGGGGGGTCTTAAGTAACTCTTCTCCTGCCAAACCCAAATGTATACCTCGCAAACCGTGAGAAAACCCAGGCTCTACTTCAAATAATCGCCTCGCGGCCCTTTCCATTCAAAGCAGCAAATGGAAGGCAGGCGAAGAACCGAAATAAACGCGAAATAAGCCGCCCCTGCAACTCACCCCGAGCTTTTAAGAGCTGCCTTTACTATGGCGGCTAGCCGGCTCCGCGTGCGTCCTGGTGCCCTACCGCAGTCTTTCGCTCCGTATCTATCTCAGAACAGTATTTATAGCCCGTATATTAAAATAAGGTGTTTCCAAGGGCCACCCCCTTGCAGTGAAGCAAGGCAAGAGAGAGAGAGAGAGAGAGAGAGAGAGAGAGAGAGAGGCTTATCTGGGCTTCCCAAGTGACCACATGCAATACCGGATTCTGTTAGCCGGATCGGCACGCAGCTCCGCCTCTTCACCAACATTCACTCGGGAGGGGGAGGAGAAGTTGTCAAATAGAGGCTCTCACCCCACTATGTGAGCCACGGGAAATCTTTGGAGCATCCCCCCGAAGCAGAAGTTAGCTTGCTTGTCCTCAGATTCACAGGCTACCATGGAGGAATGAGTAAAACACGACTGTTTCCTTTCCTTTTACAACCCCGCGTGTCAGAGCACCAAGAACTCAATTCTCTTCTATCTCTTCCCCCTCCCCCCCATCCAGAGTAGCAATTAAAAAAGACCACCACAGGTAATTGAAACCAGCCTCTCAAAAGCTGTGGGATCGTTGCCAAAAAGCACTCAAAACGACTAAAAACGTTGGCAACTGTTAAAGGCGGTTACCTTAAAATAGAGCAAACAGCAGGACAAGTTCCGCAGCAATATAAGGCGGGACTTTTTTTTTCTTTCCTCACTAAAAACTTCACCAATCCTTTTACCGTTTTCTTGCTCAAAGGCGGCTTGAGGAGGGTACCATATTTGCAGTGGTCTCTTACCAGACTTCAGACCCAAAGCTTCTGTTAGGGTCAGTCTTACAGCTTCTCTACCACTCCCACCCCGAAAATGCTGAGCCTGTAAGTGAGCGACCGACTAATCACACCTGGCTCTTAAAACACTGATAGTGCTAAAGAGCATTGCTGCCTCAAGCACCTGCCTTGAAATTCTACTCAGTTACTTGAAAGGAGCCCATGAATCCCAGGAACAATTTCTAGCCTGTGAAAAAAAAAAATCCTCTACGTGTGAGGTCATTCCCCTTTCCTCAGGTTCATCTTCAAATAAAAGAGGCAGATGTTTGCAGGACACTTATGACTTCAGTATTTTAAATAAAATGCAACTCTTCGAGGGAATGGCCTAGCTCTAACCCTTCCCCTTCCCTGGTAGTAGTTTCCCAAAGCAATTGTTTTTATCCCGCAGGGGGGAAAATGGAATCAGAGTACGAAAAACTTGTGACCAAATCCCCAAGATATGGCCTTAATGGGAAAGGACTGCAGACTTTTTCTAAAATCCTGTCGACAGACAGACAGATAGATAGATTTGTTTGTTTGCATTTATTTTTTACGGTCAAAAATATCGAGTGCAGCCAGCTTCCATAGATAACAGAACACATGTAGATTATTCCCTTCGCGAGGGTCATATTATATTCAAGTTCGAATAATAGATATCGAATGAGAGGTTGAGCACGTATTTTTTTAAGTATACATTGTTTTACTGGAGAATAAAACTTGTGACCGTTGGACGTTTTACTCCAATTAAATGTGCCTAAAAGTTTAGCATTATTTTTCAAGTTTATAGATATCCTAGAGACAAGGATCCCGATATTTTTTTCCCTTTACAATTCTTTCACTTTATTACACCGTAACTGCCCAGGTTTTAGTAACGCATTTAAAAAGATATCCCGAATCAATTTAACCAGATGAACGAGTGAGATATGCGTTATCGGCAATAGCAAGTGGTGGCTAGGTTGTTTGTGTCGCCTCGGAGGACTATTTCGAAGGTCAAAAATATTTGTTCGATTCCTATTACTAGGTCACTGGCAATAGGAGCATTCCATTGCTTTTCACGCCTCGGATGGATGAACATGACTCTTACTGTTGCAGACGTTTTACTTCCGCGAGCAGATCAAAGCGGAGCAGTCTGCAAGCTAACGTCTACAACTTCTCTCCCCTTCCGCCATCCAGAATTAAAAAATAAAATAAGATTATAAAGCCGCGAGAAGACCCGGGTTGACGCGCGATATTTTTCGGAGCAAAAGAGGTCACGCGCACGCATAAAACCTCCACATGCCACCTCCCAAAGCTGAGCCCCGTCAATGACCGATAGTTACGGCCTGCCGGGATCACCCCACAGCCTCACCTCCAGTTTCAGCCAATCACCATGCGTGCTGCTAGTCAGACTCCATCCGGATATGCTAATAAGTCTCGGCAATGCCAGATCAGAAATAACACTTCCTGTCTCTTTCTGCTCCAGCGCCCGTGGCAACAAAGGAGTGGCAGCTGAAGAGAGCAGCGTGAAGATCTCGTGGCGGGGAGGGAGAGACAACGGGAACGAGTGTGTTGCCGTGACAACCTATAAACGACAATAAGTCAAGGCGTTGGGACATAATGACTCCCTATCTTTTGCGTAGTTTATACCGTTTTCTCTGGAAAGAAAAAAAGAATAAAGGCTCTTACAGTACTTGAAGCCTTGCAACATGCTGTACCACGTTGCAATCAAGAAAAAAAAATGACTAGAGTTTCTAGAAAAACTCTTTAACACGTTTTTTTAAAAAAAATAAATTACTTAGCTGAGAATTAAAAGTGTACTGTAGGAAAATGCAAACTATCGGATTTACTAGTTCCTTTAGACACAAGGGAAGTGTTCCTGCACAAATCAAATTGAAATGAAAATAAGTGAAAGCTGTTTGTAATTCATTGTTTTATATTGCATTATTTTTTATCTTGTATTTTGACTAAATGTATTATTATCACTTATCATTTCAATGAGAATTGCCAAAGTTTATTTTAAAAAATGAATCCTATGTTCCTTTCTGTTTGTTTATTTATTTTATTATTTATTTATTACATGTATTTATATGCCGCCCTTCTCCTGAAGGACTCAGGGCAGCGAACACAAGTTAAGAAACATGTACAATAAAATTATACTTTAACTCAAATAACTAATTAATGATAAATAATAAAACCCAGAATCAGAGTGAGCATATTTGCTTGAACAACCAAGTCTTCAGGTCCCAACGGAAGGAGTGGAGATCAGGAGCTATACGGAGCTCAGTAGGTAATTCATTCCAGAGGGTGGGAGCACCCACAGAGAACACCCTACCCCTGGGCACCACTAGATGACATTGGCTCGCCGTCGGAACCCTGAGGAGAGCGGCCCTATGTGAGCGAACAGGACCATGGGAAGCAGGCAGGAGAAGGTCCTGTAAATATCCTGGACCTAAATCATGTAGGGCCTTATAGGTGAGAATCAGCACCTTGAAGCAGACCCGGAGAACCACTGGTAACCAGTGCAGCTCACGCAGGAGGGTTGTTATATGGGAGTAACGAGGGGCTCCCGTAACAACCCGTGCGGCTGCATTCTGGATCAGCTGGAGTCTCGGGGCGCATCTCAAGGGCAGGCCCATGTAGAGGGAATTGCAGTAATCCAAGCGGGAAGTAACCAGGGCATGAGTGACTGTGCGAAGGTCATCTCGGTCCAGGAAAGGGCGCAACTGGCGCACTAGGCGAACCTGTGCGAAGGCCCCCCTGGTCACGGCCATAAGATGATCTAGGGACAGCTGAGCATCCAGGAGGACACCCAAGTTGCGAGCCCTATCAACGGGGGCAAGTTTTTCTCCATCAAAAGTGATGGGGCTTCTGAAATCCGAGATGCCGGCATCCACAGCCACTCAGTCTTGGAGGGATTGAGTTTGAATCTGTTTCTACCCATCCAGGCCTGTACCGCCTCCAGGCAGCGGGACATCACGGAAAGGGCATCTCTGGGGTGGAGATGTATAATTGGGTATCATCAGCATATTGATGATTTCTCACCCCAAAACCACGAATGATCTCACCCAGTGGCTTCATATAGATGTTAAAGAGTGGGGGGAGAGAACCGACCCCTGATGCACCCCACAATTTAGGGGCCCTGGGGTGGACCTCTGCCCTTCCAACCATACAAACTGTAAGCAACCCGAGAGGTAGGAGGAGAACCACTGTAAGACAGTGCCTCCCACCCCCACCCCCTCAATTCGCTGCAGTAGGATACCATGGTCGATGGTATCAAAAGCCGCTGAGAGGTCAAGTAGGACCAGGATCGAGGAACAACCACCATCCCGAGCCCGCCAGAGAGCATTCACCAGAGCGACCAATGCCGTTTCCATGCTGTGTCCACGTCAGAAGCCCGATTGGTACGGATCAAGGTATTCTGTTTCCTCCAGGAACTGTGGGAGCTGTTGCGCCACTACAGTCTCAACAACCTTTGTGATGAAGCGAAGGTTGGAGATGGGATGATAGTTATTAAGTGAGTCTGGATCCAAGGAAGGCTTCTTGAGAGGTCGAACCACCGCCTCCTTAAGAGAGGCGGGGAAGTTCCCCTCTCTCAACGAAGCATTGACAATTGCCTGGATCCAGTCTCTAGTCACCTCCCTGGCAGCCGAAACCAACCAGGAGGGACAAGGGTCCAATAAGCAAGTGGAGAAACTACGTTTGGCCATAATCCTGTCCACTTCCTTGACAGAAACAGGGTCAAACTCAATCCAGATATTATTCTCAAGACCCACCCTAGTCTCCCGATTGGATTCTGCCCAGTCAGAGTCTAATCCGATCCGGATCTGAGCGATTTTATCATGCAGAAACTGTACAAAATCCTCAGCTCTGCCCTGTAAAGGGTGTTCCCTTGCTCCCTGATTGAGGAGGGAGCGAGTCACACGAAACAGCGCCACTGGGCGGTTTTCTGCAGATGCAATGAGGCCGGCGAAGTAATCTCATTTTGCCGCTTCCATTGCCACTAGATAAGACCTAATATGGGTTCTTAACTGTGTTTGGTCAGATTCAGATTGGGAGGACCTCCAATGCTCCTCTAGGCGTCTTTTCTGACGTTTCATTTCCCGGAGCTCCATGGAAAACCAAGGAGAGACCCGGGATATGCATCGGATTAGAGGCCACAAAGGTGCAATTCTGTCTAAGGCGTCGGTAGCCGACCGTTCCCAGGATGCCAGCAGAGCCTCAGCTGAATTGCAGGATTGAGAGGTGGGGAATGTCCCAAGCTCCTTGAAGAATCTTTCTGGGTCCATCAGGTCCCTGGGGCAGAACCATTTTATGGGTCCCGTCTCCCAGTGGCAAGGATTGGCAGATTGAAAGTCCAGTCTAAAGAGGGAATGGTCAGTCCATGACAGGGGAGTGATGGAAAGTTCCCCCCTACCATGACCATTTATCCACTGCCCAGAGAGAAAAACCAGGTCAAGTCTGTATCCTCCCCTATGAGTTGGGCCCTAAATAACCTGAGTCAGGTCCATGGGTGTCATGGAGGTCATGAACTCCCGGATTGTCTCAGGTGACTTGCTGATCAAAGGCAGATTAAAATCTCCCACAACCAGAAGGCTGGGGAGTTCAAGTGCCACTTCAGTCAAGACATCGAGCAGTGCGGGCAGGGCTGTGGCAACATAGCTGGGAGATAGGTATGTGACCAACAAGCCCGACTGAACTCCAGGGTCCCACTTCAATAGAAGAGACTCACACCTGCCTATCTGAGGGACAGTGACCTCCCTAGGACTCAGAACTTCCCTGACAACCACTGCCACCCCCTCGCCCCTTCCCTGGTGTTGCGGCTGGTGCAGGACACGAAAGCCTGGGGGCATAAGTCAGAGATAGGGATTCCCCCCTCTTGCCCCAACCAGGTCTCTGTGATACAGGCCAGGTCCGCACCCTCCTCATCAATAAGATCTTGTATGAGGAGGGCCTTATTCATCATGGCCTGGCATTCACATACACCAGACAGAGACCAGGGTCCCTCGCTCTCATATCCCTAGGAAAGCAGGGTGAGCAGGAGGTATGGGAGCAAGCCACCATCCGAATGCATCTGGTGTGATGCTCCCCACTCCTACTTCGATTTCTTTGATTTCCAAGCATCCCCTACGACTCCCAACCCCCCCCCAACCCGTCGGGACTGTCAGAATGGCATTGCTGCTGAACCTTAAGAGACCTCCCAATCTCATTTTTGTTATTAAAAACCACCCTCCTCCCAGATCCCCTTAAAATTGGATCTAAAAATCTGTTTTAAAAACCCCATAGCTTCCATTTTTTAGCATGCCACCTCTCCCATCATCAAGGACGGCCCTTGATAGTTGAGAGGGCCAAACCTGTGACGGGGGGGGGGGAGGTGTCTCACAATGCAAGGACTTCGCAGTTGAATACATTTAAGAATAGGAACAAGCTGAGAGTTATGAAGGATCATTTTCTTCTAAAGGGTGTTAGAGGGTTAAAAACAGGTAGATTAAATAAATAAGGGAGGAAAAGATGTTAAAGAGATGACAATATGCTAAAAATATCAGAAAATCGGAACATCATCACCCTCTCACAATGATGGGAAGTCTTGTGATTATAATAAGTCTATTCAATGGTGGGAAAAAGTCTCAAAGGCCGCCCTTTCACGGTGACCAAACCACAGTCATAAGGTCAAACAAGAAGATGGTCCATCCCACCATAGTTCAAGACTCTCGGTGTCTGTGCCTCCTCCCGTCCTGACACCAGTGATAGCCGAGGCTTAGTTCAGAAAAAATAAGGCATAGTCATAGGATGAAATAAATGATTGAATAATCCGGGTAACCCAGGGAGGACAAGATGGTCAAACAATGGTCAAATAAGACTGCAGATCAATCAAAAGCTGTAAATTTATGCTGAGTGGCCATATTAGACCTAAGTCTAATAAGCGGGGTAGGAACAGTCAAGTGGGGGGACCAACCATCATCCCCCAGCTAATAATCCTCAGTCCCTTCTCCATGACCTTGATCTTCAGGCCATTCAGCCCATTAAGTTGTTAAGCCCCCTCCCATGCTTCAGAAAAAAAGGGGGAGTGTCCAGATCCCTCAAAACTGAGGGATCCTAATGTTTGTAATGCTGCCCTCTTCTCCATCAACAATGGGGTGTTTTCGCAACCAGGCCTCCAGGTACTGCCGCCACCCTCCAGCTGTCTCGGCACTCCAGCCAGCACCATTGTTGCCCTGGCAGCCGCCTAGGCTCCGACAGTTGGGCCCCAATTGCGCTGTTCTCCATACCATCCTCTAACTTCCTCCCCGACAGTCAGCTGTTCCTCAGGCTCCATCCATGGCTCTATCGAGCCGGCAACACCTCGGCTCGCTGGGAGGGGGGTCAAAAGATGGTTAACTGACCCCAACACCCCTGAAAATGCCGAACATCGCCTCCCTAAGCTCGGGATTCATTGCGGAGCCACCATTTTGGTCTGTTGCCCAGCGGATGGAAGCGTGTTGGATTTGGATTTGTTAAAGTCTGCAACTAGTTCAATTTTTTGAAAGCGCCAAGAACATAAAAAAGAGGTTTAAGGAAAACTTAATCAATTATATTATGTTGAAAGAAATATCCTTCTGGGTTCAGCTCCAAGTGAGGAAAAAGACACTGGAAACATGGAGACTGTTTGGAAAGATGGTTTAATGGTGGACAGGATCACATGGTTTGAGTTTCTGAACAGAATAAGGGCAGAGATGGTGTGTGTCCCTGGGTTTTATGCCCTCTCTGAGCTTTGAACTTCCTGGGGCACAGGAAGGGTATCCTGATTGGTTGTCAGACTCCCAGGGGGTGGGGATCTTAGCTAGCCTTGCTGGCTGATGTAATCTTCCCAGGTGCCATGTGGGGAATTTCTTTTTTTTTTAAGTTTTATTTTTAAACAAAAACAACATAAAAACATCATCCTTCCAAACAATTACAGACAGTGTTTCTGTCTGAATATTTTCTGTTTCTGTTAGAATATCCAAGACAGCATTACCGTTTGCAAAAGGAAAAACCTTTATTGTATTAAAAACAGGAAACAGAGACATGAAAGCATAGACAGATTAAATATATATAACTTTGCAAAGGGCCTAACCCCCTCCTCAAATGGGGGAAGACGGATACAAACTAAATTAATACGGTTTATATACACGGTCAGAAGTCACGTGACTAATCTCCTTTCAGTCTCAGATTTATACAACATATTGTAATACAGGTTCCACCCTGGAAATTCCCCAATTCTCAACAGAAATATTCCACAAAAACATCACTTGCGTACTTCCCCTTCTGGAACAAACAGACAGGCCATAAACAACCCCATTTCAGTACTTTTCCCAGAACATCAATTTCCGTCAAAACAACTCCATAATACATATTTCCCATAAGGTAATCATTTCAGAAAAGCCTTATTGTGTTCCCTTTCGTCCAGTTATATAATCAGGTCATACGAGGTAAAATAAGACACTCAAAATGGCGTAACTCAGGTTACACTTTTACAGGAATAATAACTATTTTTCTCTCAATCTAGATCTAGATCGGGACTCCCTACGCACAGTCACTCAGGCTCTCGTTACTTCTCGCCTGAACTATTGTAATGCTCTCTACATGGGGCTCCCCTTGGGGTGCACCCTGAGGCTCCAACTGGTGCAGAATGCAGCCACACGGGGGATTATGGGAGCGACAGGGCGCTCCCATGTGACACCTCTCCTGCGAGAGCTGCATTGGCTGCCGGTGGACTATCGGGTGCATTACAAGGTGTTGGTAATCACCTTTAAAGCGCTCCATGGCTTAGGACCAGGGTACTTACGGGACCGCCTCCTGTCACCAATTGCCTCCCACCGGCCGGTTCGCTCCCACAGAGAGGGCCTCCTCAGGGTGCCATCAGCCAGACAATGCCGGCTGGCAACCCCCGGGGGAGAGCCTTCTCTGTAGTAGCTCTCACCCTCTGGAACGATCTTCCTCCAGAGTTGAGAACGATCTCTGACCTCCAGACTTTTCGTCAGGCCTTAAAAACATATTTTTTTCAGCTTGCCGGCTTAGCCTGATCCCTGTTAAATTTTTAGAATTTTTAGAGTTTGATATTCATTTTAAATTAATTTGTTTTAATTATCGGCTAAATTTATATTTGTTGTTTTTAAAATTTTAACTTTTGTGTACCTTATTTTTTATCTGGCTGTTCACTGCCCTGAGTCCGCAAGGAGAAGGGCGGTATATAAATCTAAATAAATAAATAAATAAATCGGTTAGAATCGTTTCATGCTCTCAAAAATTTTCAAAATCTCATCATATGATAAATGTTCTTTCCTCTAACAGAAAACAAGTATTTAAACATTTTATCCAAATTTCATTTCACATATAATATTTCATCTCCATGCTTTATTATCTATCCATTGATAAAAGTTACCTCCCGCGCATGTCCAAGATGGCGGTGCCCGCTGGGACGGCGATCTAATGACGGGGACGCCGACCTATCTTTGGGTCCTTGGGGGTCCATTTTTTACAATTACGAGCCCAGGACCGGTTGGGGGAACACCCTGCCAGCATGGAGAGGGCTTTTTTCCCCTCCGTGACTGAGCAGGGTGAAAACTGCGGTGCCTAGAGTAGTCGGGCTGCTCAGCTGGTCGGCGGTGGTGCTTTGGGCGGCAGCGGCGGCGGCGGCGTTTTTTCCTCATGGCTGAGGCCACCGGGGCGTCGGAGCAGTGCTGTGCCTGGGGACGCCCATGGTGGTTTAAGATGCAAGTCCAGGGGGGTTGCCCAAGGGGTTGTAGATGGTGTCGGGCACCCACCAAGGACCTTTGGAGCATCCCCCCCTGGCAATCCTCTCCCCCTCCCTTGGGGTTGGAGCTGGGGGGGGAAACGAAATGAAGCAGCAACGAACCACCAATGGACAATAGGACCGGATGGTGAGGGAGATGGCAGTGGCAGCTGCCCGGCGGCTAGAGGACATTGGCGACACCCCCCTTTTTGGAGTTGGGAGGGCAACAGAACAACAAAACTGTCGCTGAGACCTGGCTGGCCCCTGATGTGATATCTTGGCCCGGGCCTTGGGTGGCCTTTAATCGGGGCCCTATGGGGACTGGGGGCTGGAGACAACTACCCCATTCCGCTCCCCTATTTCCCAGCGCTTTCCCTTTTGAGACCTATGCCCACCTGACCAGAAACTAGCCTGTGAGACTCACGTATCGCCATGTATTTGTCACCTGTATTCCCCTGACTGTGGAGAGATCTATTTCCATCTGAAGACTGGAGGCTGGGATATGGCTTCATCCTGTCGGCTGAGGGGGCTGGACATCAGTTAACCACCATGAGAGGGTGGCCCAGTGTCGAGGTCCCTGGAGGCCGAACCGAGATGATTTCACGTTGCACCCTGTCAGCGGAGGGGTCTGGACCAGCCGCCGTGAGAGGGCGGTCTTCTGGACCTTGACCCCTGGACACTGTGGTTGGCACTGGTTCATTGCTGCCATTCACCACAAGAGGGGGTTTGATCAGCTAACCTAACTACCGTGAGAGGGTAATTGGACTTTATTTCCTGTCCCCCAGATTGTGGTCGTCTTGGAATTTGGACTTTGTCCCCTGTGGTGAGAGGACAGTGGACTTGGCCCTGTGAACAGGTCTTTGGGACCCCTCCATGTCTTCCTTTTCTTCTCTCCCTTGGACCTTTATGGACCCTCAGACTATGGTCGTGTTTACCCGTTATAATCAAGATGTACTCAGCAGCGGAGCTTCTTGGTCTGCGAGATTCCCCCCTCTCGCAGGCTAGGCCCTCCACTCTATCGAGGGCCTACCTCGATGACGGGTTTTGGAACCCCGAGAGGTGGCATGCCGCAAAGAGGGGGTTGCAGGGTTTTTAAAATTTGTCCTTGTCTAACCTTTTAGGGGGAGGGGGGAGGGGAGGGAGGGTTATAGGCCGAGCTTGCCACAGGGGCCTGAAACGGGAGGCAGGGAATGGGGTGAGGAGGAGCTCACCACAGAAGGTAAGGAGGGCGATCCCATCAGAGCCATGGTTGGGAGGGGCAGATATGGCGGGAGCAGGGGGCCGCATCATGTGTTGGGGGCACGTAGCCGCTGTCTCCAAGCGGTGGCGTGCCTCGGCCCTCAGGACTCTTCTCGCTCCCCGAGTTGTCCAGAGTTACGGCGTCCGGACCTGAGGTTGATGTTGTGTAATGCCAGGTCCGTGGTTAATAAGGCCCCCCTCATTTGTGACCTCATTCAAGAGGGAGGTGCGGACCTGGCAGGTATTACGGAGACCTGGTTGGGCCAAGAGGGGGGGGTCCCCTCGTGGAGATGTGCCCGCCAGGCTTCCGTGCATTTCATCGGCCAAGGGCCCAGGGCAGGGGTGGGGGGGGTGGCGGTCGTTATAAGGGAAAGTCTTGATCCAAAGGAGACCACTGTACCTCAGATAGCCGGATGTGAGTCGCTCCTGGTGAAGTGGGGCCATGGTGTGCAGGTGGGCTTGTTGATCGCGTACCTGGCTCCCTGCCACGTGACAACGGCCCTGCCCGAGCTTCTCAACGTTATTGCCGAGGTGGCGGTTGATACCCCCAGGCTTTTGGTCATGGGGGATTTCAACCTGCCGTCTGTCGGTGAGGCGTCTGGGTTGGCTCGGGAGTTTATGGCTTCCATGACAGCCATGGACCTGACACAACTAATTCTTGGCCTTACTCACACAGGCGGACACACTCTGGACTTGGTTTTTGTCTCTGGTCAGTGGTTGAATGGCCTAGATGTTGGGGATATAGTCATTGAACCCCTGTCATGGTCGGACCATTCTCTCCTGAGGCTAGACTTTCTGACCACTGCACCCTGCCGCAGGGAGGCGGAACCAATTAGGTGGTTCCGCCCCAGGCGCCTGATGGATCCTGATAGGTTCCAGAGGGAGCTTGGGCCAATGCCTGAAACTCTGGCTCACGATTCGGCCGAGGACCTCGTGGCCGCCTGGGATAGGGCGGCTGCCGGTGCCCTGGACCGAGTCGTGCCTTTGCGGCCTCTGACCCGGCACCGAATCTGCCCGGCTCCTTGGTTTTCTGAGGAGTTCAGGGAGATGAAGCGCCGGAAAAGACGCCTAGAGAGTGGTTGGAGGGCAAGTCGATCTGAATCCGACCGAACACTAGCTAGGTCCCATGTTAGGACCTATTTGGTGGCGATAAAAGCGGCAAAGCGTAATTACTTTTCCGCTCTTATTGCATCGGCAGATAATCGCCCAGCCGCCTTGTTTAGAGTGACCCGCTCCCTCCTACATCAGGGAGCGCGGGAGGACCTCTTGCAAGGGCGGGCTGAGGATTTTGCACAGTATCTGCACGATAAAGTCGCTCAGATTCGGGAAGGCTTGGACTCTGACTGGGTAGATTCCGGCGAGATGACTGAGGCTGGTCTTGAGAACGTTATCTGGGATGAGTTCGATCCTGTGACTTCCGAGGACGTGGACAGGACTTTGAGGAGTCTAAACGCAACCACATGTTTATTGGACCCGTGTCCTTCCTGGCTGGTACTGGCCACTCGGGAAGTTACACGAGGCTGGCTCCAGAGGATTATAAATTCTTCTTTGAGTGAGGGTTTCTTGCCTGCTGCCTTGAAAGAGGCGGTGGTGAGGCCCCTCCTTAAGAAGCCTTCTCTGGACCCAGCTGGTTTGGCAAATTTTCGTCCTGTCTCCAACCTTCGCTTTATTGCGAAGGTTGTTGAGAGTGTGGTTGCGCGACAGCTCCCACAGTACCTGGATGAAACCGTCTATCTAGATCTGTGCCAGTCCGGTTTCAGACCTGGGTACAGCACGGAGACGGCATTGGTCGCATTGGTGGATGATCTCTGGAGGGCTCGGGATAGGGGTTGTTCCTCTGTCCTGGTCCTGTTAGATCTCTCAGCGGCTTTTGATACCATTGACCATGGTATCATGCTGCGTCGGTTGGGGGGTTTGGGGGTGGGAGGCACCGTGTTACGGTGGTTCTCCTCCTATCTCTCCGGCCAATCGCAGTCTGTGTTGGCAGGGGGGCAGAGGTCGACCTCGAGGTGCCTCGTTTGCGGGGTGCCACAAGGGTCAGTCCTCTCGCCGCTCCTGTTCAACATTTATGTGAAGCCGCTGGGTGAGATCATCCGTGGTTTTGGGGTGAGTTGCCAACTGTACACTGATGATACTCAGCTGTACATCTCCACCCCTGACCACCCCAATGATGCCCTCGAAGTAATGTCCCAGTGCCTTGAAGCCGTGCGGGTCTGGATGGGGAGGAACAGGCTTCGTCTCAACCCTTCCAAGACCGAGTGGCTGTGGATGCGGCGTCCCGGTATAGCCAGCTGGTGCCATCGCTGGCTATTGGGGGTGAGTCATTGGCCCCCACAGAGGGGGCTCGCAACTTGGGTGTCCTTCTGGATTCACGGCTGTCCTTGGAAGGGCATATGGCGGCCGTGGCCGAGGGGGCCTTTTATCAGGTTCGCCTGATGCACCAGTTGCGCCCCTTTCTGGATCGGGACTCCATGTGCACAGGCACTCATGCACTCGTCACGTCTCGCCTGGACTACTGTAATGCTCTCTACATGGGGCTCCCCTTGGGGTGCACCCGGAGGCTCCAACTGGTCCAGAATGCAGCTGCGCGGGTGATTATGGGAGTGACAGGGCACTCCCACGTGACACCTCTCCTGCGCGAGCTGCACTGGCTTCCGGTGGTCTTCCAGGTGTGCTTCAAGGTGTTAGTTTTGACCTTTAAAGCGCTCCATGGCATCGGACCGGGGTATTTGCGGGACTGCCTGCTGCTACCGATAACCTCCCACCGGTCAGTACGCTCACACAGAGAGGGCCTTCTCAGGGTGCCATCAGCCAAGCAATGTCGGCTGGCGGCCCCCAGGAGGAGAGCCTTCTCTGTCACCCACCCTATGGAACGAGCTGCCTCCTGAAATTCGTTTGATCCCGGATCTCCGTGCTTTCCGAAAGGCCCTTAAGACTTATTTATTCCAACAAGCCGGCCTTGCTTGATTGATTTTAATGGGGTTTTAAAAATTTTTTGTACTAGTAATCTCTGGGGTTTTAAATTGGGTATTTTAATGGGGTTTGAGACTTTTATTTTGGAACGCCAATTAATTTAATCTAATTTTAAATTCTTTTAATATTTGTATTATATGTGTTTTAATTTGGCTGTTCACCGCCCTGAGTCCCCCTTCCGGGGAGAAGGTATATAAATACAAATAATAAATAAATAAATAAATAAATAAATAAATAAATAAATAAATAAGCTCTCATAATATTGTTTATCTTCCTGTTCTCTTAATTCAAATGTCAGTCTACTCATTTCAGTACAGTCCGACATTTTCTTAATAATTTCTTCATCAGTAATTATCTTCTCTCCTTTCCAATTTTTTGCAAATACAATTCTAGCCACTGTTAAAATATTCACAATTAAATATTGCAATTCTTTATTAAACGTCTCTGGTAAGATCCCTAATAAAAATATCTCTGGTTTAAGGTCAATATGTCTCTTTGTCATTTTTTCCAACTGTAGGAGGGGAACACCACCAAGACAGTGCCAAAGCCAGTAATACATAGTAAAACCTTATAGTACAGGATCAACCCGGGAAGGGAAAGGCCCCAGGCATAAGAAGATGACCTTCCTAAAATAGAACACATAAGCATCAGGGCCATTTAAGAATAAAAGAAGACCCAGGGAAATGACACACACAAAGACCCAAGACATGCCAGGAAAGAAACTATCTAAACAGCAGAATAAAACAAAAGGAGCGGCAGAGAATTAGCTAAGGAAAAGATTTAATCAATAGCCCAAGCAATCTGATAAGACCCAAGCCGGAGGTAAGGGCTTACCTGATAACAACATGATCAGCTTAAGGCAAGGGGCAAATAAGAGCAGAAGGAAACAAAAGAACACGAAGTCAGATAACTAAGAAAGGACTAGAATGAGAAAACACCGGGCAATCCATATACACACACTAAAGGAACATACACAAAAGTAACAAAAGAAACAAAGAACTTCCTTTGTACCGAAAAGTATAAAAATGTATGCTTATCTTGTAACAATGTCAGCTCACCCAGGAACGCTGTTCCGCGACTTCGCTCAATCCGTCTTCCTGAAAAATAAAGAAAACTTGCTTTTGTGCAGCTCGCTTCTCTCGCGGTTTTGTGCGGCGCCGGAATGCTCTCCCAGCCGGGAAATTCGACTCCTCAGGGGAGGAAGCCTTTCCTCCAATTCAACACAACCACTTGTGTATCTTAGTCCAAAATCTCCTTGCTTCTACGCATGTCCACCACATATGGTAATAAGATCCTGGGGTCCGATGACACTTCCAACACTTCTCCGATTTATTCTTGAACATTCGGGAGTTTCTGTTGCTAGATGGGTCCTATTGTATTGCAGATGATGGTCCATTGACAAAGGTGGGGGAATGACTGAGCTTGGCTGAGGCCTTAATGGCCCATTGACAAAGGTGGGGGGAAGCAGGAAGTTGCTTTGTCTTTAAAACATGTATCTCCATTTCTCATCCAGGGAAATATATTCTGCCTTTTTAATATTTCCTAAAATATTTCGTTCTTCTAGGAGGGGGGTGGGTGCTAACTTCCTTTAATTATTTCCTGAATAATATAATTTCTTGATAGATACATTAATAAAAGCTTGAGTACATCTTTACAATGAATTAATGGAATTTTAAGAAATCTTTCAAAATGTAAAATATACTGGCAAGGAAAAGATTGTCATCTTAGGGCAATATTTTCTATATTGTCTTTAAAAAAAGTTTCCTGTAGTAGTGGAACAATTAGAAGCAAAAGCAAAGCAAACCAATTCGGTAACCCTACCAAGAAGATTTCTTTCTCCTGTCTAAAAATATTTACTATATGTCCACATACTTTCTTAACCACAGTATTTCTTCATATAGTTGTGTTAGAAGAAATATCCTTCTGGGTTCAGCTCCAAGTGGGGAAAAAGACAATGGAAACATGGAGACTGCTTGGAAAGATGGTTTAATAGTGGAAAGGATCACATGGTTTGAGTTCCTGAACAGAAAAGGGGCCGAGATACAGTGAGTCCCCAAGTTTTATGCTCTCTCTGGCTTTGAACTTCCTGGGCCCTGATTGGTTGTCAGACTCCCAGAGGGTGGGGATCTTAGCTAGCCTTGCTGGCTGAGGTAATCTTCCCAGGTGCCATGTGGTAAGTTTCTGTCCTAGATGGGTCCTATTGTGTTGCAGATGATGGTCCTTTGACAAAGGATTGAGTTTCTGCCTCTGGCCCATTAACAAAGGTGGGTGGGGGGTGGGGGGAGGCAGGAAGCTGTCTTTAAAATAAGTTTCTCCATTTCTCATCCAGGGAAATATAATATTCTGCCTTTTTAATATTTCCTAAAATATTTCATTCTTCCAGGAAAGGGGTGGGTGCTAACTTCCTACAGTTGGGAAAAATAAATGATTTGGTTAGCTGGGAAAATGTACTGACTCTGTTTTAGAGAAAAAGATAATCAAGAGCTATTTTGTTTGATTCAATTCCTTATATCCTGTTTTTTCCCCCAAAGGAGCACAATGCTGAAATGGGGATTTTGTTTAAAGGGGTTTGATTAGTTATATAATTCAAAATAAGGAAAAAAAATAGTAAACATAATCTTCTGATCTGAAAAATAGGAACTATTATGATTATGTAGAGATATTGATGGCCAATTCCTTCTAATGTTGTCCTACATAATAGATGAGCAGTGATGCCATACAATTTTTTTTATTCTTTGGCAGAAGAATAACTATGACAATCTTTAATTCTTCAAAATAGGAAGTAGTGAGGAAGCTTACATATTCATCGATGAGGAATGCCATTTTCCAGGGAACTGTTTTTAAACAGAAGATTTTGAAACTTGCCTGGTATTACAGTAATGATTAAGCTATAGACTATATGGAAGGATAGAGTGAGATTACATTTGTACAGGAGCACTTAGCAGTCCCATAACAATGCACAGGAAGCAATAAGAAATAAAAAAGGTGATATGAGGATGTAATTGCTATTATGGCCTGCACTCACCAGATTCTCTGCATATTCTGCACATCGGGTCAGGTCTAGTGTGGTAAATCCCTGCATCTATAGATCTGGTTCTTGGTGCCTGTTCTTGTGCTGCTACAATCAGTGTCTCAATGCTGTCTTTAGTTTAGCCCTTTCCAGCCACTGATTTTCCAGTGTCTGCCAGGTGATGACCTGTCTGTCAATGGTACATACCATGCAGGGTTTTATCTTGCTATGGCGCTTCCTCTGCTTGATCTTCCTCCCACATCTGCTGCTGCCTCAGGCATTCTCTCAGCAGCTCATCTTTCGGTGCCATTTTACTGATGTACTCCCAGATGCTCTGGTTTATATCCAGGCCAGTGGCTTTGATACTCACCAGACAAAAATCTAACAATAATAAATAATAACTGCATTGGAAAATCTACAATAAATACAATGTGTCTGCAAGCAAAAATTGGTGGGACCATAGAATAGACAAAGTAATAGAAAACAAAGAAGCTAAATTGCTCTGGGGCGTTAGAATTCAAACAGACAAGCACCTGCCATAGAACACCCCAGACTTTATAATTGTTAATAAGAAAGACAAAAAAAATCTGTATAATGGATGTGGCAATACTTGAAGACAGCAGAACAGAAGAGAAAGAACTGGAGAAAATAACACAATACAAAGGCCTGCAAATAGAAATAGAATACTCTGGCAAATGAAAGCAAAGGTAATGCCAATAGTAATAGTACAGTTGTTTTGGGTACAATCCAGTTGTTTTGGGTACAATCCCAAAACAACTGGAGTACCACTTGAATGCCATTGGCAATGACAAAATCACCATCAGTCAATTACAAAAGACAGCTTTATTCATAACAGCTTACATCCTGCAATGATACCTTTAACGCCATCAAACATCAAAATCTGCCTATCCCAGGTCCCTGGGAAGATCTTGATAATTGGATAAAAATGCCAAATTCAGTCTATACCTTTGGCTGACTCAGCAGCAAACCATAATAATAATAAAGATTGCATGGATTTTCTATGTAGTTTTCCCCCCTGTAGGATATTCTAAACAAGGACCGAAAAGGGAAAGGGAAAGGGAAAGGGAAAGGGAAGGAAAGGGAAAGCAAACTGCCCAACAAAATTTTCATAATGAAATATTTTCTAATAGGAAGGAGGAAAAGTGCATTATTCCTGTACAGTAGGGCAAAAAAGTATTTAGTCAGCCACCAATTGTGCAAGTTCTCCCACTTAAAAAGATGAGAGAGGCCTGTAATTGACATCATAGGTAGACCTCAACTATGAGAGACAAAATGAGAAAACAAATCCAAACAATCACGTTGTCTGATTTGGAAAGAATTTATTTGCAAATTATGGTGGAAAATAAGTATTTGGTCAATATCAAAAGTTCATCTCAATACTTTGTTACTATATATATATCCTTTGTTAGCAATGACAGAGTTCAAACGTTTTCTGCAAGTCTTCACAAGGTTGGCAGACACTGTTGCTGGTATGTTGGCCTATTCCTCCATGCAAACTAGCGGATAATAATTATCGGCTGCAGATGCCTTCCGGCAGGCATCTAAAAACAAAATGGAGGCCAGGGTGATGTGTGTGAGTGGCGGCAAGTGGCTGCAGAAGAAGCCGCCGAAGAAGGAGGGGCAAGTGTCAGGGTGTGCAATGCCTGGTAAGTAGGGCAGCCCCACCCCCACCCATCCCCATCCTAGCTTATTTTTTAAAAAATAAGTTTTATTGGTTTCACCACCACCCACATTCACCCACATCTTTTTTTAACAGAGTATTGGCCATATCTTATCTTATACAATTAATCAAATTCAAATACATTTTACTCAACTACAGTTTTTGCCAAAAAAAATTCCCTCTTATTTTTATCATATCTCAATATTTCTATGCTTACTTACATAAACAACATCTTCATTTGCCCTTAAATTCTAATTATTGCTATTTATTCATATTAGTTCTCTTCTATTCTTTAAACAATTCATTCTTTATCTTAATATCTTTATATTTGTTTGGAGTTGCCTTTCTTCCATTTCATCTTTTTTATTGTACAGCAACCTTTCTCCTCAAACCTACCACCTCTCTTTTTTCTTTCCTTCTTACTTTCTCTTCCCCCCCTCTTCTTCTCCTCCCTGCTTCCCCTTCCTTTCTCCTTCTCCTCCTTTCTTCCTCCCTCTCTTACCCTCACTCCTATTCTAATTCCCTTTCCCTTCCTTCCTCCTTTCTCTTCCTTCCCTCTCGCCATTTCTCTTCTCCTTCCTTCATCCCTCTCTATTGCCGTATTCATTTTCAATTTTATATTTTCCACTATGGAGTCCAGGCAACCCCAATTTTTCTTCCATTTATCAAGTGTATTTCTCAAAATTCCCCCTCATCTTTTTAATTATTAGCAGTATATTTCATCTTATTCCATTTTTTCTTTTAAATCTTTACTCAATCTTCCAACCCCTAGATTTTTTACTTTTAACAATATATTTTTTCTACTTTACTTCTTACAAGTATGTCATTTAAATCATTTTTTACATTTCAGTTTCATTCAATTTTACATTTAATTTCCATTTTCCATCTTAATTTCAATTAATTCTTATGTTATAATTTATTCTCTCCTTTTGGTGCTTCCTCCAATATCATTCTTTCTTTCACATTGCATCTACTGATCTATTTTTCATTTAACAGCATTTTCACATACAATTTCTACAACTGGCATCCTTCTCTTTATTAACAAATTAACATTTTCACTGGCTCTCAACCATTTTCTCTTAGTCTCTCCACAGTTCCCTTTCTTGATGTTTTCCTCTCTTTCTCCCATTTCTTTCCCTTCTTCTTTTTCCTTTTCTTATATATCCCCTTCAGCCTTTTCCCCTTAATTTTAACTCTATTGCTTTTCATTCTCAATCGTTCCCCCTTTTTTTTTAAAAAAAAAATTGATTTATATGCCGCCCTTCTCCGGAGACTCAGGGCGGCTTACAATGCGTTAAGCAATAGCCTTCATACTTTTTGTATATTTATACAAAGTCAGCTTATTGCCCCCACAGCTGGGTCCTCAATTTACCCACCTTAGAAAGGATGGAAGGCTGAGTCGACCTTGAGCCTGCTGAGTTTCGAACTGGTGTAATTGCAGGCAGCTGGATGTTAATTGCTGCCTTTAGTAGGAGGCATTAACCTCCTACGCCACTCAGGCCCTTTATTTTATTTATTTCTCTTCTCTTCATATTTGAGATGTATTTTCTCTTATCCATTTTTATTCTATCGCTGTTGAACCCAGTGTAATCATATTTATCTTTTTTTCAATTATTTCAATTATTTTTTCAATTTTTTTCAATTATTTCCTTTTATTTCCTTTTATTTCCTTTTCAATATTATCTCCTTGTTTCTCTTGTTTCTCATTCGTCTTTTCTCTTTCTTTTTTCTTTTTTTGCAATCTAACCAATCCTTTGCTTCTTTATTTCTCTTAAATGCTTCTCTTATTTTTTGAAACATCTCCCTTAGTGTCTCATATTCATCCTCCCAATTCTCCATTTTTCAATTTTAAAAGGCTAGGATTTTTAAGCTTATTCTTTTATATATATATAAAACCTTATTTTATATATATATAAAACCACTCATGCTGTAATCACAAAATCTCCAGAACCGTAATGCCTACAAATTTGAAATTTGCCACATATGTTCCTCTAGGCTTCTAGGTGTTCACTAAGAAAGGATTTTTCGAAATGACCATTGGAGCATTAGTGTTTCCTATATTATTATTAAAACTCTCTGATGCTAAGGAGTTCTACTCCCCCTCCCCACCTGAAAAGATATCTGTTCCAATGCAAAACACAAGCAGAGGAGAAGAGTTTCATTTTCAGTTTTACTTTCACAGCAGAAAGCAGCTTTAATACAGAACACTTGAGCTAAGCCACGTCCAGGCTCCTTCCTGTCTCCTTGCTCACACAGCAAATACTGTTTGAGTTTCCAAGCACCCCTCAACTTTCGCACACAACTGACAGGATGCTAGCCAGATGAATACTGACGGATGCTGCGAGCTGAGACATTCTACTCCCCTCCCCTTCTGTTCCAACTCCCCCTCTGTGCCAGTTGCATTATATTAACACACACTGATGATACGGAGTTACACATTCTATATTAAGTTTCAGGCTGTAAGTGTCAATTTATCAAGCCCAAGCAAACTCCATGCAATTTTTAGGCTGTTTCTAGAAGTTGAGCAACACATTTCAGGAAGAAAATACTTTTTTTTCTATTTCTATCCCTATATATGTCTTAGACACTTTTAAAGATGGATTTGTAAGAGATGCTGGTAAAAGAATATTTATTTTTTAAAGGTATTTGAACTTACTTTGATTGCTGGAGCGATGTATATATGACAAATTCCTTTTAGTCTTGATAACAGCAGCTGCTGGGCACTGGAAATGGAAATGAAAGTGGCAAATTTTCAGCACAAGACCAATTCAATATCTTTTGTTATTTTGAAAAAGTGGAGCTGCTGCATCTTCAAGTAAATATTTTTTTAAAAAATTATTAAAGCCAATTATAAAATATGCCCTGTTTTTATCAAGAGAAAAATCACATAGACCTGTTGTCCCAAAGGTACTTTTCCAAAAGGTAACTGGGCTTTCTTGGTTCCCCTGTCCCCCCCCCCCCCACAAAAAAACATTTCACTTATCACCCAAGTAGCTTGAGAAGTGAAATGTTTTCAAAGGGGGGGGGAGGTCCAGTTACCTTTTGAAAACGCACCTTTGGGACAATCATGACCTGGATGATTGAGAATCTCCGTACAAGTCAGTTTTTTAATTTTTTTGATACCTGGAGCAAAGTTAGTCAGAAGTAGATGATGGAAAAAAGCATTAAGGAAGGTCTTAAGGAAACAAAGTGCTAATGGAGAGGGCACATGCTAGGACAGAAGTGACTGGAAAGGAGATTGGCTTATGAGCAAACACTCTCAAAACACACCCCTGAACATACTCAGCACCAATCACCTGACTTTAATCCTAAAATAGCTGTTGGAAAGGTATAAGAGATTTTAAAGATGTCCAGCTCATCATCAGATGGAATTGAAATAAGTGGGAATATGCTTGCACAGCTAATGAAGACTTAAGGTTGCCTCACTCATGCCTGGGTATGAAATAAAGGCAACATTGTAGGCTCAAGAGAGAAAATGGGACATGGTTATGCATGGGAAATTGCAGCTAAAGACAAGTACACTTCATTAGGAAGGGAGTTCCTTGGGGGTAACTGTCTGGAGGAACCTTCTTGTTATGTCCTTATAAGGACATCCGCCGGGGGATTGGTAGATTCGACTGGCGGGAGATTTAAACTGTTGTCATTGGCCAGCGGGCATGCCTGAGCAGGATATAAGGAGGCTCAGCAGCCCAGCCGGCAGTTCAGTTTGCACTTCTAATAAAGGTTCTGAACGGACAGCTGAGTCGCGTTTCTTTCCGGCGCCGAGCTAACACTTCTACCTTGCCAAGTCAAGCTGTATCAACTTATCTTTGAGGAAGCAAAAAAATGGAAATTTCATGAAATGTACTACCACCATTGGCAATTCCTCTTCTGGCTCTCTTGCCTCTGTTCCCAGTTATTGCATGTTACATAACCTCTCTGGGATAACAAAGGAAAAAAAAACCATTTTCTGTAATTTATGATATCCCATAATGATTGGTGGTAGAATAAATGAGGTAATATTATTTTAACACTAGCATAGTTAGGGATAATTTTAAGTCTGTTTTATTTAGTGGCTTTGGATAAAGGTAACATCATGGTGACCCAGAGCAAAAAAAAAATGTCATAGCATTGTGGAAAAGCTCTTTTGCGAAAAAGCAATAATTGAATTTGTCACATTACAGGAAACATTGACCTCTTTGATCTTTTATAGATTGAAATTAAAGAAATAACATGAATGTGATAGATTTACTGCTTCCAGAGAAAATATAAGAATGGACCTATGGGCTTATCTGCTTTAATTTTTTTCCGCTTGCAATTATTGGTGTTTTATTTATGAAAAATAAGTTTTGACTGCAAAGAAATTTGAAGAAACTGCAGAACTCCATTATCAGATGAAGTATTGTAGACTGTGATCTGCAAAATCTTAAACAACAATGTGTTAGTTAGTTTTTAAGGTTTCCCAACCTTTTTGCTATTTTAATTATTAATAATTATTCACTTTGATCTTAAAATGTTGGATTGCATTTCAAAGAGAAAAACTTCTACCTCCTTTTTAAAAAATTCCCCTGCATTTTTATTTAAGTAACTAATATCTTGCATGATGTGTGAAGATTCCTATGACGAAAGTGTTTCTATTTGTGGGAAAGGGACTAAGAAATATACTCATCTCCAACTTCCTGATGAGGATAAAGCTCCATAGTACAGTACAATAAAAATGTTTCCTGAGGAATGGGCTGAGAGTGCCCCCTACTGGAAATTTCTGGTTCTACTGAGTTACTATTTTTTTTTATAAATTTGGTATATATGTATGTGTGTGGGGGGGGGGGGGGTCTTTAGTTATTCAGGTTTTCTCCTGCGTAAAATTGGAAGTGTCTTGGCGACGTTTTAATGAACGTCATCTTCAGGCTGGTGTTTTCGGCTTTGTGATTTTAGCACATTGCTCCTAGAAGCACGAAGCTGAAAACACCAGCCTGGAGATGACGAATGAGACTTTGTCGAAACGTTGCCAAGACACTTCCAATTTTACGCAGGGGAAAACCTGAATAACCAAAGTCCTATATACAAACACCCACGAAAACCTCAGAAAATATATATATTTTAAACTTGTAGAAATTTTTGTTTAACAGGTATAAGAACATTGGGAATTTCTTTAATAAGATAAAACTGAATCATTACTTTATTTTTCTTTGGGTTTAAAGACTCAGCCGATTTTTCTTTTTTGGGTTAAGTTTAAATGGTACTTCCATAATCTCTAATGAATGATATAGTAATTCACGTAGAACATTTTTTTTCAAGTACAGACAAACTTGTAATACACAGTTGTGCATGTATAGACATTGTAGACCTCTTGTTAATTAAAGGGCTGTTGTTTCTGAATAATGGAGCGCATTTGGAAACAAGACCTACATTTATTTATCAGTTATAAAAGCAGCATCTTGTATTACCCCCCCCCTCCAAAAGGGGGTGCTAGACTTGGTTTTTTCATTCTGTTTATTGTAATGTACCACTTATAATTCAGACCTGAATATCCCAGGTTATGAAGGAAATCAGCAATACAGAAAATAAAGTTAGCAATAATGTTGTTGGATCTTGGAATTAACTTGGGATAAAGTTAGATTCAGTAAGTAGAGTAGGAGGATAGGCCAATTAATTAGGTCCTTTGCTAGAAAAGAGTAATGTGTAATTACATTTTTCTTCAGTTTGCTTTAATAACTGTTTATTAATAATACTTTCAAAAATTGGAATACTAATCAGTTTATACATCACAGAATTTTTAAAAAACTAGCAGTCTATAAATAGGAGTGTTCTTGCCTTTTCCTTTAAATCACAAAATGTCATAGGCTAGTGCTCCATGTTGCAGGATCCAATTTGGGTTGGTCACCAGGACTAGAGCTTTTGTCTTCCAAGCTTTGGATTCTACAACATACTTGCCTTCATTCGTAGTCCTCCATGTGTCCTATTTTATCAGAGTTTTCTTTTGGAAGTGTTTGGCTAGTCAAGATACAATAAAGAAAAAAGCAAAGCACAATTAGCCCTTGATGTAGCCAAGCAATAAACAGTGAACAAGTATATTGACTTGTACGTTTTCTGTTATGTGAACTCTGTTATGTTACTATAAAGGAAATAACAATTCTTTCCAAATTTGCATCCATAATATGAATGCATATATGTGTCTCTGGTAATAGACCAGAGTATATTTGGAATAAGGTTTGACCAGCTGCATAAATGATCCATTCATCCATTCAGTCTGAAATTTCCTTGGACTTTGTTTTCTGCTTTTACAGTTTTACATTTTCAGTGTGTTGTCCTTACAAGACCTGCCTAAATGCTGCCTCTGATAAATAAATAAAGAGGCTTAAGAAATGTAACATAAAATAATCGTAGCATTATAACTCATTATACTTCATTTGGATTTATGGTAAAGGAAACTTTTAAACAAAAATAAATACTGAACATTTTTATATGATAGGAAGTTTTAGTAGCGTAACAAAATAATCCTTGATAAATCAGAGTATGTTCCTATCTTTATTTTATATATACGTATTTTCCTTATGGCGTGATAATATAAATTAAAAGAATTCAAGTGTGTATATTAAAATGCAATACCTGTGGCTCTAAAAGCGTCTAAGTTCTTTCCAGCTGCCAATATGCAATCTAAAATACTTTATAAATCCACATTAAACTGACAGGCCAAAAAGGTTGGTTTTTTTTAATGTGGAGCTTTTTATCTTGTTGGAATAATTCAAACTAATATGCTTAGGAAAAAAGTTCTTTTTCAAAAACAAATCAGTAAAGAGATGATCTTTTGCTAATGATAATAGTTCTCTAACCATTACTCTTTATTTCCCCTTTAGATATCAAAAGCCATCACACTTGAATTTGCACATGCACTTAAACCACATTTTCCTATTGTCTAATTACACTCTTCCTGGCACCAGATGAATCAATAACCTGGGCATTGGCTACATCGCCTCTAACCATCTTATCAGCTCAACCGTTTTATCTGACTCTCCCTTCTGAACAGATATATCTAAATTGCACATTTTCTAAACCACTTAGCTTAAGGGCAAATCTCACCGATATCCACAAATGACTGTCTTGAATCTTTTGTACCTCTCTAGCACCATCTACTGTAGCTTTTTACATTGTCTTCAATTTTTGTGGTAACATCAAGATCTCTTCACATTGATCAGTTAGTGTCTCGGTGTTTTATCCTTGGAATGGACAAGCTTCTACCTTACTGTATTCTTGGGTTTGAAGTGTGCACATATGTTGTGTTGGCTGAAGATCCTCCTGAGCTTTTCTAATATTCCTGCAATGTATGGAATGACAATGTTACTTTATTTATTCTTCTCTTCATTGTCTGTTATGGAGATGCTCCTGTGGGTCTTTTTTGAGATTTGATGAAGCAACATCATCATCCATACATTGCAGAAATATCAGAAAAGCTCAGGAGGATCTTCAGCCAACACAACATATGTTCACGCTTCAAACCCAAGAATACAGAAGCTTGTCCTCCCCAAGGATAAAACACCCAGACACAAAGTGAGCAAGGTGGTATATGCAGTACAATGCAGTGAGCATGTGCAGATCTGTACATTGGGTAAACAAAACAACCATTCTCCATAGTGGTGGAGACAGCAGCCAGGAATGGGGTTAACTCTCCATTCAGATGTCAAATTGCTAAATCCCGCCCCTGTTGCTAGGGGCTTCCAGCTTTGACTCAGTCCATCAGACTAGACAGACCTGTCGGATTTTTCTCCATTCCTACGTGCTATTTCACTACTCCTATTGATTCTGCACCTTATTTTGTTTCATCTTATTTTTCAAGTCTACTAATTGTGAATGATTGATTGTGACTCCTGGCTGGTTCAGTCCTCTTTCTGCCTTGTGCTGGTCATTTGACCTAGCCGGCAAGCCCAGCCTCTTCCCTTTGCTTGCCAGCTCCGGCTTGCTTGATCGGTGTTTCCCTGCTTAAATTAGCAGGGAAACACAGATAGATCAAGCAACGTCTACAGAGGCTGGGGCTGCTGTGTGGAGCTTCACACTCCAAATTGAAGGCATTTGTGGCCCAGGAGAGGCAGGCCAGTCTCAAAGATCTGGTGCTTAAGGTTCAATGGGATGGTAAGGTCTCTTTGGCGCTGCTATCCACACTCCTGGGCAAAATGGTTTCAGCCATTCATATCACTCTGTGGGCTCGCCTTCACATGAGAGAACTTCAGTGGTTTCTTTTGCCTTTTCAGAAGGCGGGCAAGGGCAATTCCCCAACCAGGGTCCAGGTTCCTCCCAGTGTCACCAGATCACCCTCACCTGGTGATGGTCCCCAGCCATATCCAAGGGGCGGCTGCTCCATGAGTCTCAATGCCTGGTGCTGATGGCAGACACCAGCCTCTCCAATTGGGGAGCACACATCCAATCGCAGGTGGCGCAGGGAACATGGTCAAATCAAGACCAGTGCAGGAACATCAATTGGCTGGAGCTCCGTGCAGTATATTTGGCCCTCCTGCGCTTTTGGTGGTTGGTCACAAATCAACACCTGTTGGTTCTTATGGACAACGTGCCACAAAGTCACATATATACTGCCAGGGAAGCACCAGATCCTCGGGTCTGATGTTGGAGGCCAAGATATTGGGCCTCTGGGTAGAGCGCCTTTGCGGCAGAGCACATATCTGGGGTGACGGCAGAGCACATATCTGGAGTGGCCAACATTCAGGCAACTGGCTCAGCTGGACAGCCATCGACCACACAGAGTGGCGCCTATACCCATTCCTCTTCTGGGACCTGATGGACCACTATAGCATTCCGGTGGTGGATCTCTTTGCCATCCCAGAGAACACACAGCTCCCCTGTTTTATGCTCGGTTTCCAGCTGCCAGGGTGGATGGAGTACACGGTCTCTGCAGTCCATGGCCACGGGGGCTCCTTTATGCCTTTCCTCCTCTACCACTCCTTCCCAGAGTGGTTAGGAAGATTCTGGATGAGTGGGCAGAGGTCATTCTTCTAGTGCCTCATTGGTCCCGGAGGGCTTGGTTCATCGACCTCAAGGCCTTGTCAGTGGCCCCACCCTGGAGGATTCCTTAGGGCATCGTTTCACTCAGCCAGGGGGCATTGGTCCACAGTTGCTCCAACTGACTGCCTGGCGCTTGAGTGGCATGCTCTGAGTGGGGTCAACTTCTCCAGGGTCATCCAGACTATTCAGGCTTCCCAGAGGCCCTCCATGGAACGTATTTATTCTGCCACTTGGTGGGCATTTTGTACTTGGGGATGACCATGCAGGTGTATCTCCCCTCCAGACATCGATACCCCAGATCCTGGAATTTCTTCAGGATGGACTAGACATGGGTCTTTTCCCAACACACTTCAAAAGCAGGTGGCAGCCCTCTCTTCTGTCCTGACTTGTGGGTGCCTTACCTCATTGTCCCAGCACCCCACTATATGGAGGTTTCTGCGGGGTGCTACTAATTTATGTCCCCCCGTGGTGCACATGTATCCCATCTGGGACCTGTCTATTGTACTGAACTCTTTTACAGGAGCACTGTATGAACCCTTAAGGATTGCCAGCCTCCGTCTATTGTCGTGTAAGGTTGCCTTTTTGGTGGCAATGACCACTTCCAGGTGTATTTCGGAGATTGCCACCCTCTCCATGCAAAGTGACCTCTGTGTCTTTCATGCTGATGTGTAGTCCTTCGGCTTGATCTCTCCTTCATCCCAAAAGTCAATATACCTTTCCATTGTATTCAGGAACTCATTCTTCCCAATCTTTGCCCTGCTCCAGCTCACACCTTGGAATGCCACTGGCATACTTTGGACGTTCAGAGGGCCCTCTATATCTACCTGAAGAGAACTGCTGATGTACGTCGTACAGAAATGTTGTTTGTTTATTTTATTCCAGTCTCTTTAGGTTCTAGGGTCACGTCTTCCACCATTGGCAGATGGATTTGTCAGACTATCACCAAGGTGTATGAACTGCATACTTTGCCATGCCCAGCACATCTGACAGCACATTCCACTTCCAGTGCGGCTACTTCTGTGGTCTGGGCCACGCAAGCATCCTTGTCCGAGATCTGCAAGACAGCAACTTGGACTTCCCCTTCACCCTTTAGTAAACACTATAAATTGGACCAGTTTGCCTCTGTGAAGGCAGCATTGGACACAGGGTCTTACAAAGGGTGCATGTCAATGGGGATTCTTCCGACCAGACAGGGGCCCGCCCGTAGTTGGGACAGTAAGCTTTGGTATGCTCCATTCCTGGCTGCTCTCTCCACCACTATGGAGAAGGGGCGTTGGTCTTACCTGATACATGGGGCTCCCCTTGAGGAGCACCCGGAGGCTCCAGCTGGTCCAGAATGCAGCCACGTGGATTGTTATGGGAGCGACGTGCTCCCATGTGACCCCCCCCCTCCTGCGTGAGCTGCACTGGCTGCCGGTGGTCTTCCGGGTGTGCTTCAAGGTTTTGGTTATCACCTTTAGAGTGCTCCATGGTTTAGGACCGCCTTCTGCCACCAGTAGCCTCCCACCAACCAGTACGCTCCCATTGAGATGGGTTCCTCAGGGTGCCGTCAGTCAAACAGTGGCGACTGGTGGCCCCCAGGGGGAGGGCCTTCTCTGTGGGGGCACCGGCCATTTGGAATGAGCTCCCCCTGGAGCTCATTCCAAATGGCCGGAGATATGGAGGATCCCGGATCTGCGCGCTTTCCGACGGGCCCTCAAAACATTCCTATTCCAGCAGTTTGGCCTGGCCTAACTTCTCCTTCATGCTGCTTTTAAATTTTTAATTTGTCTAAATTGGGGTGTTTTAATCTGTCTTTTGGGCCAAAGTATTTAATATATTTTAAATGGTTTTTAATGTTTGTATTATATGTATTGTTATCTTTTGGCTGTTCACTGCCCTGAGTTCTTCAGGAATAGGGCGGTATAGAAGAAGAAGAAGAAGAAGAAGAAGAAGAAGAAGAAGAAGAAGAAGAAGAAGAAGAAGAAGAAGAAGAAGAAGAAGAAGAAGAAGAAGAAGAAGAAGAAGAAGAAGAAGAACCTTTTTGTAGGGTGGAGACAGCAGCCAGCCGCAGCCCCCTTGGGCTGTCTGGTCAGCCTTGTAACTTCTCCTTTTTCTGACACATCAAGTCTGTTTTCATCTTCGCCAAAAACTGGAAGCCTGTAGGAACAGGGGCTGGACTTAGCAATTTGACAGACTCAGTCCTTCATCTGAACAGAGCGTTAACCCATTCCTAGCTGCTGTCTCCACCCTATGAGAAGGTGCGTATCAGGTAAGACAAACACCCTTTTCATAAATTCATGGCACAACATAGGCAAACAAACCCATCAGGACAAGATTCAGCAGTCCAGTTGCATTTGAAAGGCAAGGGCCACTCTTTTGAGGACAACAAAGTCCACATTTTGGACAGAGAGAACCGCTAGTTTGAAAGAGGGGTCAAAGAGGCCATCTACGTCAAAATTGAGCAGCCCTTTCTCAACAGAGGGGGAGGGATATGACATCATCTATCTTTAATCTACAACACAGTTCATTCAACAGTTCCAAGAAAGCTCCACACTAATTTGCACTACTCAGGTGATCCTGAAGACACAGATAAATCTCCAGGTGGCCTCAAAGGCTCTCTAAAAGAATGCAAATGACCAGCTGTCTGCAAGGAGTAGAAATCCTTCCATTCCCTTCTGGTGGGCACCCAGTCAAAGCTAAACAAGCTTCTTGGATCAGAAGCAAAACATCTTCAAAGAAAAATCAGAAAGTCCAGTTGCCTCTTGAAAAAGGACCTTTCAGTTTCCTTGCATAGGCAGTCTACCACAGATATCCTGCACAGCAAATCTGTCTCATTTTTTGACTTAGGCACTGCTGAAACTGAAAGCCTATGCATATTTACCCAGATATAAAAGCATTGATCTAAATAGGATTTAACGTGTACTACTATGCAGAATTATATTGTGGGATAACTGCCAATTCAAGTTAATACACTTATTTCATTAACGTGTAAGCAGAATTAAATATTTCATTGGGTCAAGGTCAAGCCTTAGTTAAGACATCTAATAAAATAAATACTATTTTAAAAGGACAGATATATTCATTGATGATAATAACATAAGGAAGGATAATAATATATTAGTTGGGACAATATCCATATTTAAAAGTTAGTCTATCTTTACATGCCAAATACTGAAAATAAAGCAGAGGACTCAAAACTCAAAAAATTAGAATATCACGCAAAAGTTCATTTATTTCAGTAATGCAATTTAAAAGGTGAAACTAATACATGAGATAGACTCATTACATGCAAAGTGAGATAGTTCAAGCCTTGATTTGTCATAATTTTGATGATTATGACTTACAGCTCATGAAAACCCCAAATTCACAATCTCACAATATTGTGAAAAGGTTCAATATTCTAGGCTCAAAGTGTCCCACTCTAATTAGCTAATTAAGCCATAACACCTGCAAAGGGTTCCTGAACCTTTAAATGGTCTTTCAGTCTGGTTCAGTAGGAATCACAATCATGGGAAAGCCTGCTGACCCGACAGTTGTGCAGAAAACCATCATTGACATCCTCCATAAGGAGGGAAAGCCTCAAAAGGTAATTGCAAAAGAAGATGAATGTTCCCAAAGTGCTGTATCAAAGCACATTAATAGAAAGTTATGTGAAAGGGAAAAGTGTGAAAGAAAAAGGTGCACAAGCACCTAGGTATGTCCGCAGCCTGGAAAGGATTGTCAGGAAAAGGCCATTCAAAAGTGTTGGGGAGTTAATTGGGACTTTCTAAAAAAGACTTTGTTTAAAATGAACTTTGGGGATCAGTTTATACAGGCGATATCAGCAATTTATCAAGAACAGACAGCTCAAATTGTTATCAATCGGAGTTTAACAACTAATTTCAATATACAAAAAGGAACAAGACAAGGTTGTCCATTATCCCCACTGCTGTTTATTTTAATCTTAGAAGTCTTGTTGAACTCAATACGGGATTCGAATATTTTGAATGGAATAGTTATAAGGCAAAAGGACTACAGAATAAGGGCATTTGCAGATGATCTGGTGGTTACCCTAACACGACCTTTGGAATCAATCATCCAGATGAAAAACATTATAGAAGAATATGGTCTGGTTTCAGGATTTAGACTAAACCAGAAAAAGACTAAGATGATAGTTAAAAATATGTTGGAACCACAAAAGAGTGAACTGGAAAGGTTGGCAGGCTTTGAAATAGTCTCAAAGGTGAAATATCTAGGAGTTCAAGTTGCAGCTTCTAATATAAAACTTTTTCAAAATAATTACGAAGTTTTGTGGCGTAAGATTCAAAAAGATTTGGAAATTTGGAAAAAACTGCAACTATCCTTACTTGGCAGAATAGCAGCAGTTAAGATGAACGTTCTACCTAGATTTCTGTTTCTATTTCAAATGATTCCGGTGCTTAAAAGTGATAAAATTTTGGCCGAATAGCAGTCAGGATTGAATAAATTTATCTGGAATGAGAAAAAGCCAAGAGTTAAACTGAAAATAATACAAGATGTTCGTGAAAGAGGTGGCCTTAAAGTTCCAAACCTATGTCTATATTATGAAGCAGCAGCATTGACACAAGCGAGTGATTGGTTTGGAATGACAAGGACTGAAATTTTGAATATAGGAGGCCATGATTTGGATTTTGGTTGGCATGCATACTTATTTTATGAAAATAAACTGGACAACGTATTCAGAAGTCATATACTGAGAAATGCTTTAATGAGAGTCTGGAAGAAGCACCAGTTTAAATTGGATTACAAAATACCTTTGTGGTTGGATCTTGGGCATATTATACAGAATATAAAGTCACTCGGGGGGATTTTATATAAAGAGATGTTTTTCAATGATAGGGGCAGCTGGAGTTTGAAATCTTTAAAAACTCTGTTGGAAGAAGGGATTAATTTAACTTGGCTACAGTATACTCAACTTCAATCAAGATGGAGAGAAGATCAAAAAATTGGTTTAATATTGCATGAAGAGGATTTGGTGATACAGATAAAACAGAAAGGGCCGATGCATATTAAAAGGGTTTACAATCTATTGTTAGAAAGAGACTCAGAAAGTGAATTGGTTAAAGATTGCATGATAAAGTGGGCACAAAATTTTACAGAACTAGTTATGTTGGAAACATGGGAAAAGATTTGGGTCCAAATTTACTCAGGCACAGAATTTGCTGGAAAATTTTTATAAAATGTTTTATAGGTGGCACTTAGATCCCAAGAAGCTGTCATGTATGTATCCAAATGTTCAACCTAAATGTTGGAGGTGTGATTGTTTGGATGCTACATACTTTCATATTTGGTGGACTTGCAGAAAAGTGAAAGCTTTTTGGATTAAACTCTGGTGGGTTATGCAGAATGTTTTGAAAAAGAAGCTTCAATTTTCTCTGCAATTGTTTTTGTTGGGTATAGTTAAGGATTGCTCACTGAGTGAAACAAGATTGATTTTATATATGATTACTGCAGATAGGTTACTGATTGGACAATATTGGAAAAAAGATAGTGTACCTATTATAGAAGAATGGACTTTGAAGATGGCTAATTTTGCGAAAATGGCAAAGATTTCTGCATATTTAAAAGATAGGACCCATGAAGTTTTTGTTCGGGAATGGAAGAAATGGGTGGATTATGTGCAGAATAAATATCAAACTAAGAAGTATCAGTTAGCATTTGATTGAAAATATAGAGATTAGTTAATGTTTGGGAAAAGTTAATTGGGGGAAAATTAGGGTTATTTTTTATGTATTAAGGGGGATTAATTAATATAGATAATTAGCTTTACTATACTTACTATATTGATATGTGGGGAAATTTTAATGTTAAAAAATATTTGATATATTTATATACATGTTTGATTGACAGCATATATTTGATAGAATAATCTTATTTCATATACACGATAGAATTGTTAATTTATTAATACAGTATGTTATATAGGGATTAGTTAATGTTTAGGGATAAGTAATTGGGGAAAATTGGGTGTTTTCATTAATTTTTTGGATTTTATTATGTAATAAGGGGGATTAATTAACATTTAATGTTAAAAATATTTGATATGTTATGTGGATTTCACCTATATTTTTTGTTTAATGTTGATAGACATATAAGAACAATATTTTTTGTAAGGGAAGCCAAGGGGGGGAAGGGAGGGGAGGGGAGGGGGGGGTCGGGGGTCGGGGGGGAAATGGGGGGGGAGAAATGATAAAATTTGTATTGTAAAACTTTTTCAATAAAAAAAAAGTGTTGGGGACTTTCACAAGGAGTGGATTGAGGTTGGAATCAGTGCATCAAGAGCCACCACACATAGACAGATCCTGGACATGGGCTTCAAATGTATTTGTCTTGTCAAGCCACTTCTCAACAACAAACAACATCAGAAGCGTCTTACCTGGGCTAAAGAAAAAAAGAACTGGTCTGTTGCTCAGTGGTCCAAAGTCCTCTTTTCTGATGAGAGCAACTTTTGCATCTCATTTGGACACCAAGGACCCAGAGTCTGGAGGAAGAATGGAGAGGCACACGCTGCAAGATGCTTGAAGTCCAGTGTGAAGTTTCCACAGTCTGTGTTGATTTGGGGAGCCATGCCATCTGCTGGTGTTGGTCCTCTGTGCTTTATTAAGTCCAGGGTCAATGCAGCCATCTACCAGGAGATTTTGGAGCACTTCATGCTTCCTTCCGCAGATGAGCTTTATGGGGATGCTGACTTCATTTTCCAGCAGGACTTGGCACCTGCCCACCTTGCCAAAAGTACCAAAACCTGGTTCAATGATCATGGGATTACTGTGCTTGATTGGCCAGCAAACTCGCCTGACCTGAACCCCATAGAGGATCTATGGGGCATTGCCAAGAGAAAGATGAGAGACATGAGACCAAACAATGCAGAAGAGCTGAAGGCCACTATTGAAGCATCCTGGTCTTCCATAATACCTCAGCAGGCTGATAGCATCCATGCCATGCGGCATTGAGGCAGTAATTGATGCAAAAGGGCCCAAACCAAGTACTGAGCACATATGTATGCTTATACTTTTCAGGGCTCCAATATTGTTCTATGTATAATCCTTGTTTTATTGATTTCATGTAATATTCTAATTTTCTGAGATTGTGAATTTGGGGTTTTCATGAGCTGTAAGACATAATCATCAAAATTATGACAAATCAAGGCTTGAACTAGCTCACTTTGCATGTAATGAGTCTATCTCATATATTGGTTTCACCTTTTAAGTTGCATTACTGAAATAAATGAACTTTTGCTTGATATTCTAATTTTTTGAGTTTCACCTGTACTTGCCAAAGAGATACACGTTGCAGAGATATTTGATGGGCTCAGTTTAATCAGGCATATTTTACTGGATGGTCTGATCTAGGAAATCTGTTTTTACGCCCTTATGGACTTGCATTGCAATCTGCCAATTTAGTCATATTGCTGGATTCTGGGCCATGTTGCATATGTGATATGACAGAATTGTAGACTATGATTCTGGAGATAACACTGAATTTATACAGATTAATATTCTCCAGTATCTTTTACCAACTTGAAGGATCTATATTCTATTGGAGGACAGAATTATATCAAAGCTAGCTGTTAGTTTCCCTCTAAGGAGAGCCAAAACTGACAGGGAAGGATATACCACACCCCATCTATGTCCTGAGTGCTCCTTTAATTGTCTTGTCTGCAAAGAAAAATAAGAAGAAACAAATGAATCAAAGAAAATATCCTCAATAAAATAGCTAGAGCTGTATCTTACTTTAGCAAACTCTGCTATTACCTAAATGGTAAGAAATCTTATAGAGACAGATTAGCAGATTAGCATTACTAAATCTACTTAGTAACATAAGAGGTTCACCTAATTTTTCTCAGATTTGTAGAATAAGATATAAAAAAATGCCTTTTCTCTCCTAAGCTATAACCTATTTAATTAATTTCATTATGATTCCAGAAATAAACTTTTATGAAACTTGCCCATTCAGCAATGTTAATGTACTTGTTTCAGAATGATTAGGTCAATATGACCTCTTGTGATCATATCTATCGTGTGCAAGTAGATTCTTACATGTACTTATATGAGTTTATATAAGATATAAGAAGAAACTAAAATAAACACATGACTTCCTTCAAATGTTTGTTTCTGCAATTTTTATACTGTGAAAGGACTTATTCCGAATTCCCAGTATTTGGAAGGATCATTACTTTGCATCTGCTATAGCATGTTACAACAGCATTTTTATTTATGGGTATTTGATCAGTTTGCTGTGAACGAGTACTCCAAAGATGGTTTATTTAATCAAATAAAAAAAGTTTTTTAGATGGAGAAATGAATGAGGTTATGAAATAGTCTTCCATGGGAAATAGAAATCCTTTACATTATTTAATCTCAGGCCTTTTATTTATCAATATAACAAAAGCTTCAATTTTGTAATTCAGCGTAAACCAATATATATCAGGTGGAAGAAACCAATCCAAAATATTGCCAGATGCAATAACCTATTTATTAAGTTGGGCTTGGGATCAGCAATCAGTTGGGACTGTTGCTATTGTACCAGCCTCCCTGCTTCATAGCAGTCTCCCTGCCTGAGCATCTTAATGCTGTGGCCAGGTTGGCATTGAACTGTAGACTTGGAATGGGAAGGCAGCTGAGGCTTTGAATCAGATCTCTGTGCCCATGGATACTGGAACTCTCCATGGTTTATAGATGAGTTGAGGGAGGTGAAGTGTGTGAAGAGACATCTAGAGAACAGCTGGTGGCTGACAACAAGCAAAGCTGACTGAACGTGGACTACAGTCTCTGTAGATTGTGCCTCATGGCAGTAAAGACAGCAAAACATAATTATTTCTCCCCTTATTTCATTTGTAGAGAATCATTCAGTGGCCCTTTTCAAGTAACCCAGATTCTTCTTGGTGGGAGTAATTCCAGAGTTTGCCTACAGGGATGTGTAAGGAATATGCTAGGCATCTAACAGATAAGATTGCTCAGATTCACTCTACATCAGACACCAGCTTTGAAGCAGGGTCAGGGTAGGCTATGGGGGCTAAGTCTCACAAGGTCATAGGGGAAGAGTTTGATACTCTTGAGCATGAAGAAATGGACAGGGTTCTTATAGCCATTAGTTCAGCTATCTCTATATTAGATTGATACCCCTCCTGGTTGGTCAAGGCTGCCTGGGAGGAGACCTATAATTGAGTTCGGGCATTGTTAATTCTTCCTTGAATGAGGGAGTAGTTTCCCTAGCTCTTCAGGAGGTGGTGGTTCACTCTGTTCTTTTTTTTTTTTTTTTTGAGTTTTAAAATCAAACTTTATTTAATATAAACAGATAAAAGACAAAAAAGTCAAAAGTCATAAAAAAAACAATCTTCAAACTAAAATCAAAGTACATTTCAGTATTATCTTTGTTCTATTATTTACTATGCAAAAGCTTTCTATCTATAACAATTCAATATATAATCATATATATACATTTATCTTCATTTACCATGATGTATTTATGTTGACGGTGTAATTTTACTGATTTTGATCTCTGTTCTTAATTAATAATAATAATATTAAGAATATGGTTCACTCTGTTCTTAAGGCGCCATCACTAGGCCCAACCAGTCTAGACAGTTTTTATCCAGTTTCTACCCTTTCTTTTCTATGGTTGTGGTGATTACACTGTAGCGTCAAAGAACTCTGGATAAAGTGAGTTTTCTGGACCCCTTTCAGTCAGGATTTAAGCCAGGGTATGGGACAGAGACAGCATCCTTCTGAACCAGGCCTGGGAGTTGGGGGATGGGTGGCACACTAATATGGTGGTTCTCCTCCTCCTTCTAGGGACAGTTCTAATCAGTGGTGGGTTTCTACTGGTTCGCTCCAGTTCGGGCAAACTGGTAGTGGTGGCAGCAGAAGGCTCCACCCACCTGCCCGGATGTCATTACAGTAAGGTGACCAGATTTTAACATTGGTAAAGAGGGACACCATTGGGGGGGGGTTCTAAATTTTTTACTACCGGTTCTGTGGGCGTGGCTTATTTGTGGGTGTGGCTTGGAGGTCATGTGATTGGTGGGTGTGGCTAGCTGGCCATGTGACCGGGTGGCCATGGCTATGTATATAGGGACTACTCAGAGGGCTGAAAAAAGTGATTTCTGACAGGTCCTCGCACTTTTGACTGGTCCTCACACTTATGACCATCCTCACATTTATGCCCGTGCAGCATTCTTAACAACCATGTCATCATTTCACAACTGCTTCTCTTCACCATGGTGACAAGATAGGGCAAAAACATAAAATGTGAGGACAGTCATAAGTTCGAGGACCGGTCAAAAGTGCGAGGACCAGTCAAAAATAACTTTTTCAGCCCTCTGAGTAGTCCATATGCATAAAAGGATATAGCAATAGAGAGGGACGAAGGAAGGGAAGGGAAATTAGAGTAGGAGTTAGGATAAGAGAGGGAGGAAGAGAGGAGGAGAAGGAGAAAGGAAGAGGAAGTAGGGAGGAGAATAAGGGTGGGGGGAAGAGAAAGTAAGAAAGAAAGAAAAGAGAGAGGTGGTAGGTTTGAGAAGAAAGATTGCTGTAATATAAATCAATTAGTTATATAACTATCTTTTTAATATATTAATCAATATGAGCATGAATATTCCAATTATTTTTTCCCTTCTGCGCATGTCCAAGATGGCGGTGCCCGCTGGGACGACGATCTAGGCGGGGGGCGCCGACCTATCTTTTGGGTCCTTGGGGGTCAGTTTTTTAAAGCTATGACCCCAGGACCAGTTGGGGGAACACCCTGCCAGCAAGGAGAGGGTTTTCTCCCCTCCTTGACTGAGCAGGGGGCGAAACGGCGGCGCTGAGAGCAGTCGGGCTGCTCAGCTGGTCGGCGGTGGGGCCTTCGGCGGCGGCGGCAGCGGCGGTAGCGGCTCTTTCCTCATGGCGGAGACTCCCAGGACAGCGGAGCAGCGGAGCAGCGCTGCGCCTGAGGACAGCCCATGGTGGGTGAAGATTGAAACCCAGGGGGTGCCCAAAGGGTTGTAGAAGGTGTTGGGCACCCCCCCTGAGGACCCTGGGGGCACCCCCATCCTCCCCCCGGCAATACTCCTCCCCCTTCGTGGGGTTGGAATTGGGGGGTAATTGGATGGCAGCTGCTAGGCAGCTGGAAGACGCTGGCGACCCCCCCCCCTGCTTTTCGAGTGGAAGTTGGGGGGGGCAAATAGAATACAAACTGTCGCTGGAACTTGGCTGGCCCCTGATATGATATCCTGGCCTGGGCCTTGGGGGACTTTTAATCTGAGCCCTATGGAGTCTGGGGGTGCTGGAGATAACTGCCCCATTCCGCTCCCCTCTTCCCCAGCGCTTCCCTTTTTGAGACCTATGCCCACCTGACCAGAAATTAGCCTGTGAGACTCACGTATCGCCATGTATTTGTCATCTGCATTCCCCTGACTGTGGAGAGAACTATTTCCATCTGAAAACTGGAGGCCGGGATATGGCTTCATCCCGTCGGCCGAGGGGGCTGGACATCAGTTAATCACCGTGAGAGGGTGGCCTGGTGTCGAGGTCCCTGGAGGCCGAACCGAGATGACTTCATGTTGTACCTTGTCAACGGAAGGGCGTGGACCAGCCGCTGTGAGAGGGCGGCTTTTTGGACCTTGACCCCTGGACGCTATGGTTGGCACCGGTTCATTGCTGCCATTCACCACAAGAAGGGGTTGATCAGCTAACCAATGACCGTGAGAGGGTAGTTGGACTTTATTTTTCTTGCTCCCCCGGATTGTGGTCATCTTGGAATTTGGACTTTGTCCCCTGTGGTGAGAGGACAGTGGACTTGGCCCCGTGAACAGGTCTTTGGGACCCCACCATGTCTTCTTATTTCTTCTCTCCCTTGGACCCTTATGGACCCTCAGACTATGGTCGGGTTAACCCGCTGAAATCAAGATGTACTCAGCAGCGGAGCTTCTTGGTCTGCGAGATTCCCCCCTCTCGCAGGCTTGGCCCTCCACTCTATCGAGGGCCTACTTCGATGACGGGTTTTGGAGCCCCGAGAGGTGGCATGCCGCAAAGAGGGGGTTGCGGGGTTTTTTAAAATTGTCCTTGTCTAACCTTTTAGGGGGATGGGGGAGGGGGGAGGGGAGGGAGGGCTATAGGCCGGGCTCGTCACAGGGGCCTGAAACGGGAGGCGGGGAACGAGGTGAGGAGGAGCTCGCTGCAGAAGGTAAGGAGGGTAATTTCATCAGAGCCATGGTTGGGAGGGGCAGATATGGCGGGAGCAGGGGGCCGTATCATGTATTGGGGGCACGTAGCCGCTGTCTCCAAGCGGTGGCGTGCCTCAGCCCTCAAGACTCTTCTCGCTCCCCGAGTTGTTCAGAGTTACGGCGTCCGGGCCTGAGGTTGATGTTGTGTAATGCCAGGTCCGTGGTTAATAAGGCCCCCCTCATTTGTGACCTCATTCAAGAGGGGGGTGCGGACCTGGCAGGTATTACGGAGACCTGGTTGGGCCAAGAGGGGGGGGTCCCCCTCATAGAGTTGTGCCCACCAGGTTTCCGAGCATTTCATCGACCAAGGGCCCAGGGCAGGGGTGGGGGGGTGGCGGTCATTATAAGGGAAAGTCTGGATCCAAGGGAGACCACTGTACCTCAGATAGCCGGATGTGAGTCGCTCCTGGTGAAGTGGGGCCATGGTGTGCGGGTGGGCTTGCTGATCACGTACCTGGCTCCCTGCCACGTGACAGCGGCCCTGCCCGAGCTTCTCAACGTTATTGCCGAGGTGGCGGTTGATACCCCCAGGCTTCTGGTCATGGGGGATTTCAACCTGCCGTCTGTCGGTGAGGCGTCTGGGTTGGCTCGGGAGTTTATGGCTTCCATGACAGCCATAGACCTGACACAATTAATTCTTGGCCCCACTCACACAGGAGGACACACTCTGGACTTGGTTTTTGTCTCTGGTCAGTGGTTGAATGGCCTAGATGTAGGGGATATAGTTATTGAACCCCTGTCATGGTCGGACCATTCTCTCCTGAGGCTAGACTTTCTGACCGCCGAACCCCACCGCAGGGAGGCGGAACCGATTAGGTGGTTCCGCCCCAGGCGCCTGATGGACCCTGATGGGTTTCAGAGGGAGCTTGGGCCAATGCCCAAAACTCTGGCTCACGGCTCGGCCGAGGACCTGGTGGCCGCCTGGGATAGGGCGGCCGCCAGTGCCCTGGACCGAGTCGTGCCTTTGCGGCCTCTGACCCGGCACCGAACCTGCCCGGCTCCTTGGTTCTCTGAGGAGTTGAGGGAGATGAAGCGCCGGAAAAGACGCCTAGAGAGTGGTTGGAGGGTGAGTCGATCTGAATCCGACCGAACACTAGCTAGGTCCCATCTTAGAACCTATTTGGTGGCGATAAAAGCGGCAAAGCGTAATTACTTTTCCGCTCTTATTGCATCAGCAGATAACCGCCCAGCCGCCTTGTTTAGAGTGACCCGCTCCCTCCTACATCAGAGAGCGTGGGAGGACCTCTTGCAAGGGCGGGCTGAGGATTTTGCACAGTATCTGCACGATAAAATCGCTCAGATTCGGGAAGGCTTGGACTCTGACTGGGTAGACTCCAGCGAGGTGACTGAGGCTGGTCTTGAGAACGTTATCTGGGATGAGTTCGATCCTGTAACTCCCGAGGACGTGGACAGGACTTTGAGGAGTCTAAACGCAACCACATGTTTATTGGACCCATGTCCTTCCTGGCTGGTACTGGCCACTCGGGAAGTTACATGAGGCTGGCTCCAGGGGATTATAAATGCTTCTTTGAGTGAGGGTTTCTTGCCTACCGCCTTGAAAGAGGCGGTGGTGAGGCCCCTCCTCAAGAAGCCTTCTCTGGACCCGGCTGTTTTGGCAAATTTTCGTCCTGTCTCCAACCTTCGCTTTGTTGCGAAGGTTGTTGAGAGTGTGGTTGCGCGCCAGCTCCCACAGTACCTGGAGGAAACTGTCTATCTAGATCCGTGCCAGTCCGGTTTCAGACCTGGGTACAGCACGGAGACGGCATTGGTCGCGTTGGTGGATGATCTCTGGAGGGCTCGGGACAGGGGATGCTCCTCTGTCCTGGTCCTGTTAGATCTCTCAGCGGCTTTTGATACCATCGACCATGGTATCATGCTGCGTCGGTTGGGGGGTCTGGGGGTGGGAGGCACCGTGCTACGGTGGTTCTCCTCCTATCTCTCCAACCGATCGCAGTCTGTGTTGGCAGGGGGGCAGAGGTCGACCTCGAGGCGCCTCGTTTGCGGGGTGCCACAAGGGTCGGTCCTCTCGCCGCTCCTGTTCAACATTTATGTGAAGCCGCTGGGTGAGATCATCCGTGGTTTTGGGGTGAGTTGCCAACTGTACGCTGATGACACTCAGCTGTACGTCTCCACCCCTGACCACCCCAATGATGCCCTCGAAGTGATGTCCCAGTGCCTTGAGGCCGTGCGGGTCTGGATGGGGAGGAACAGGCTTCGTCTCAACCCTTCCAAGACCGAGTGGCTGTGGATGCCGGCGTCCCGGTATAGCCAGCTAGTGCCATCGCTGGCTATTGGGGGTGAGTCATTGGCCCCCACAGAGGGGGCGCGCAACTTGGGTGTCCTCCTGGATTCACGGCTGTCCTTGGAAGGGCATGTGGCCGCCGTGGCCAGGGGGGCCTTTTATCAGGTTCGCCTGATGCGCCAGTTGCGCCCCTTTCTGGATCGGGACTCCATGTGCACGGTCACTCATGCACTCGTCACGTCTCGCTTGGACTACTGTAACGCTCTCTACATGGGGCTCCCCTTGGGGTGCACCCGGAGGCTCCAACTGGTCCAGAATGCGGCCGCGCGGGTGATTATGGGAGCGACAGGGCGCTCCCATGTGACACCTCTCCTGCGCGAGCTGCACTGGCTTCCGGTCGTCTTTCGGGTGTGCTTCAGGGTGTTAGTTTTGACCTTTAAAGCGCTCCATGGCATGGGACCGGGGTACCTGCGGGACCGCCTGCTGCTACCGATAACCTCCCACCGGCCAGTACGCTCGCACAGAGAGGGCCTTCTCAGGGTGCCATCAGCCAAGCAATGTCGGCTGGTGGCCCCCAGGGGGAGAGCCTTCTCTGTGGGGGCACCCACCCTATGGAACGAGCTGCCTCCAGAAGTTCGTTTGATCCCGGACCTCCGCACTTTCCGAAAGGCCCTTAAGACCTATTTATTTCAACAAGCCGGCCTTGCTTGATTGTTTTTAAATGGGGGTTTTAACAAAATTTTTCTTATTGATTTTTGGGGTTTTAAATTGGGTATTTTAATGGGGTTAGAATTTTATTTGGAACGCCAATGAATTTAATTTAATTTTATCATTCTTTTAATGTTTGTATTATATGTGTTTTAAATTTGGTTGTTCACCGCCCTGAGTCCCCCTCCCGGGGAGAAGGGCGGTATATAAATTGAAATAAATAAATAAATAAATAAATAAATTTCCATGCAATCCTATTTCTTACAAATCAATTAATTATATTTACCAATAATAATAAACCAAATAATTTCCCCCATATATTCTTCCACAATTTAACCATTTCTGCTTTCAACATAATATACAATTAATAGTATCTCAATTATTACAATTCCCTAGTTAAATAGAGCTTTTTTTTCTTTTGTGTTTTAAAATCTTGAACTCTCCTCTTTTGCCATTTGCCATAAATTTCCCATTGTTTGCACCTACATTTTTTGATGAGGAAAAAGAAAAGAAATCTGCCTTTCCAACGTTGCAAGCAAACAGCAAAGCCAACAACCTGCTTTACTTCCGCTTTCGTTTTCAGTTTGAATCGCACAAGGAGAAAAAAAAAATCTGCTCCAGGACCCTTTGCAGGCTTTGCAGCTAACAAAAGACACCTGTGCAAAACAGCTGAGGGCAAATCAGCTGAGAGTCGGAGGCCGATCTAATCAACATAGGTGAAGCGGAAAGGGGCTTTTTTTCTATTTTTGCAGGCACCAGTCTACTCATTTGTTTTCTTTTGACACTAATCAGCTGTAGTGCGGCCCTTTGAAGCCCCGCGGCAAGAGTTTAAACAGTTCTTTTTCCCTCTAGCCATCAGCTCAGGAGGCAGCAATAGATTGGGAGTGGGCGGGGTAAGGGACCAGCGAAAATCGGGACTTTTTTAAAACACTGCGGGACGCGGGACAAATTGTTCAAAAGCGGGACTGTCCCGCCAAAAGCAGGACATCTGGTCACCTTACATTACAGACACCCTGTGCATGCGCAGAAGGTTCTGTGTTTGTGCAGAAGCACAATGCATGAGCAAAGCGAGCACATGCTCACAGTTCCGAATTGGTAGCGAAGGTAAGTGGAACCCACTACTGGTTCTAATCAGTGTTAATAGGAGGAAAGATGTCCAATCTGCAGCCCCTGCTCTGTGGTGAGGCTCAGGGCTTGGTTCTTCCCCCCCACTCCTGTTTAACATCTACATGAGGCTGCTGGGTGAGTTATCTGATAGTTTGAAGTTAGAGTGAGGTATCACCAGTATGCTAATGATACCCAGCTTTATATATATAGAATGGATGCGGTGGCTCAGTGGCTTCCTTCCTCCCTTCTCTTTCTTCCCTCTCTCTCCTTCCTTCTTCCATCTCTCTTCTCCTTCCTTCATCCCTCTCTATTGCCGTATTCATTTTCAATTTTATATTTTCCACTATGGAGTCCAGGCAACCCGGTTCTTTCTTTCATTTATCAAGTATATTTCTCAAAATTTCCCCTCATCTTTTTAATTATTAGCAATATATTTCATCTTATTCCATTTTTTCCATTGAACCCAGTGTAATCATCTTTATCTTTTTTTTCAATTATTTCCTTTTCAACATTAGCTCCTTGTTTCTCTTGCTTCTCATTCATCTTTTCTCTTTCTTTTTTCTGCAAGCTAACCAATTCTCTGCTTCTTTATTTATCTTAAATGCCTCCCTTACTTTTTGAAACATCCCCCTTAGTGTCTCATATTCATCCTCCCAATTCTCCATATTTTCAATTTTAAAAGGCTAGGATTTTTAAGCTTATTCTTTTCATTTACACATGTGTGTGTGGGGGGGGGTGCTTTTCAAGGAGCCACAAGGGGGGCTGAAAGCAGAGTCATTCTGACAGTGTCTTTTAAAATTGCTTGGAAGACCCATTTTCCCCTTAACAATAATGGTTTGTATACTTTGGAATAAAACATATACCTGGAAAAAGTACTTGCAAAACTTGGACAGAAGGAAAAGAAAGGCAGGACTGGACTCATTATCAGTAACTAGTTAGTTCATTGTTATCAGTAACTCCCACTGATTGGTGATTACTTGGGATTGGTGACTACTGAAATTTAAGTATTCAACATTGGTCTCAGAAATCTTTGATTTGAACTATCATATCTCGGATTTGAACTATCAAACCTTTGATTTGAACTATGACAAGAAAAATCATAAAATGGGGCAAAACTCACTTAACCATAATCATTTCTAGATATTTTAAGTGTACAGAATTCAAGTGTTGAGAATGACCCATTATTTCGTCTCTTTTTCCCCACTAGGTACCACTATTTGATTTCTTTTCATTTTATTCAAATAACAACAGAAAACCCAATCCGGTTCAATATGAATTGGCTTTCCAGTCCTTCCTTGATGCATTTTTTCACATTGGTTATCTAGTTTAAATGCCAAAGAAAAATCAATGATATATTTTTCAGATCTTTGGAGGATCACACTGTCAATTGTTCACACTGCTCAAGCAAAATTAACAGGTGTGAATTAAGTTTTAGCTAAAAAAATGGAGCTTTAATTCCAGAAGTCCGTTCTTTAAACTTGGACTTCTGGAATTAAAAGGCTCTGGATTAAATGGTACTCCAGACAAAAGATGGAAAAGAGTATCTTGCTTTTAGACATGATAATAGCTGTCTAGAAAGGTGAGTTATGAGCTATTTTGACATAATCAGAAATTTAATTTATTACCTGTTAAAAATGCAAAGACAAGGAGCACAAGGAGCAAATAAAAGACCTTCATGTTGGGGTTGATTCTGGACCAAATCTTACGTGGGACAGAAACCTGCTCTCAGCCCTCCTTGTGACTTCCTGAAAAGCATCCCCTCCCCTGAGGAGGCAGAGGAGGACTGCAGGTTGATCCCAAGGGGGGCTGGGAATGGGTGTGAATTCATCCCACAGCCCTCTCCATCCCCTTCTCTGTGAAATTGCTTTCTCCCACTCGCTGGGGGTGAGCAAATTCAAAAGGAACCCCCAGCTGAGAATCACTGCTCTGGATTGGTTGATTCAGGGGATTTATTTAGTGTTAACTAATAGTGTTAGCTATTTTTGTTACAGGGGTAGATTTGTACTGGAGCAGCCTGCAGGCCTCCCAAAGGCTCTGAGCGCCCTGTTTTTGTGAAAAACGGGCCCGTTTTTCACAAAAACGGGACATGTGGGGCAAGGCTTCAGGAGGCAAAGAAATGGCTGTATTCTGTGTGTTTTATTGTTACTTAGTGGGTCGTCAAACTGCTATTCCAAACAATGCTATTTATAGGGGATGGGGGTGGGGGCAGTGGTGGGTTGCCCTGGTTCTCACCGGTTCTACAGAACCAGTAGTAAAACCGACAGGAGGCCCCCGCCCACTGACCCCGACATCACCAAAATGCTTCTACGCATGTGCAGAAGAGCTTGTGCATGCGCGAGTGGCCCCGCTGCAAACCAGTAGTAAACGTAAGTAGCACCCACCCCTGGGTGGGGGGCACTGAGGATGAGTTTGTAGTACCAACAGGGTGGTGGATTGAAAAAGTTTGGGAACCACTGACGTAGACATTGGTATTTGAATATAGATATTTTTAACATTTATATTTTATTCTGTTTTATTAATCTAGGTGAAATGCTAATGTATATTGCAAATTCATGTATGATATGCCATATGCTAAATAAATAAATCACATAGGCAAATCACTGTATTTAAAGACTTGTGGGTATGAAAATTATTTCTATTCTCCTTGTAAAAATAGGATATATATTATTTGAAAGGTGGAAATTAATTGAAAAAAAATAGAATGGTTGCTTGAATAATGCTTGCAAATATTTAATTCTAATTCATTTTGGATTACTTAGAGTAATATTGTATGTTTCTATCATATATGTTTAGGTTTATGACTTTTGTTTTCTTCTGTTCATGTCTAATTCTCAGAGATCCCTGGACAAGTCCCTGCAATTTTCTTGATGGGTTTTTTCAGAACTGGTTTGTCATTGCCACTGCCAGGTGTATGTTATGAATACCTAAACTTACTCAATGGTCAGGCACATAAATCTATATGGATTTTTAACTTATTTATCTAAATGGAAGATGGTTTTGAATTTGATATTTTTTAGAAAAGAAAGATCAACTCACATTCATAATCATCAGGAAAAAGAGTGTATTTGTGTGCATTGCAGTATTTCTAGCTAAGAGGATGGTCCTGGGATGTATTTGCAACACATGTAATATTATAGTAATCCTTTAAAAAAGCAACAAGATTAAAATAGATAAGGCCCTGCTTCAGCAGCTGGCTGGATGAGTATTAGTCAGATCAAAGAAAAGTGGTTTAACAACAAAAACTGACAAAGGATGGAAGAGAATCAAGAAAGAAAATTTAAGCAAAGGAAAAGAATCAAGCAGTTAAGCAACAAGAATGACTATCAGGAGTGTGAGACATAAAAAGTAGAATTTTACTAATCTCTCAGTTTAAATTGTAGGCTTCAATGTTCAAGGAAGGCATGAAAAAGAACCAGCCAATCTGGTTCTTTTTTGTTTTTTATTTGATTTATATGCCGCCCTTCTCCGGAGACTCAGGGCAGCTTACAATGTGTTAAGCAATAGCCTTCATACTTTTGTATATTTATACAAAGTCAGCTTATTGCCTCCACAAACTGGGTCCTCAATTTACCTACCTTAGAAAGGATGGAAGGCTGAGACAACCTTGAGCCTGGCGAGATTCGAACACAGTAATTGCAGACAGCTGGTGTTTAATTACAATGCTTTTAGTCTGCTGAGCCACCAGAGCTCCTATTTGAGGTCATTTGAGGTCCTATTTGAGGTCATTTTATAGTTAAGATCTGATGTGGAGGGAAAAAGTCAGTAGAGTATAATAGGCAAAAAAGAAACAGATATATAAATGCAATAACAGGAAACAGGTATATAAATGCAATAAAACTAAACTAAACTAATATAGTGGTTAAGGTTTTGGGCTAAATACTGGGAGACCATAAGTTTTGGTCCCATCTTAGATACACCACCAACTGGGTAACTCTGAGTTAGTCATTTTCAACCTTGGAAAAAAAGGCAACACGAACCACTTCAGACAGTCCGCAGGAGTTAACACTGACTTGAAGGTACCTGCCAAGCTTCAGTTGGATAGTTTCAAGGCTACTACAATACTGAATTAATTTCTGTTACCTTGCTATACTGTACCTTGTCCAGCATAATGATAGCTGGAATTAGGAGAAAAGAACCCAACAGCCTTTAAATTATCCAGACAAGAGTCTATCAAAAGAGACTCTATAGAGAAATTAGAAGAATCAATGCATAAAGTGTGTTACTATAATTTGTAATATGATATTTCAACACTTATTTTTTTTAAAAAGTAAGCACTCTTCCTCTTTTTTTCTAGGATTCAAGCTTAATAAGTCAGTGAAGAATATTCACTGACTTTACTTTCTGGGTAGAATTCATTGTTGTTTCTGATTACTGAGCTTTCTGAGGTGCCTGGAAGATTGGCATAGCTGATCTATATATCTCCTGATAAGGACTCCCTTATCACTGATCAAGGTAGGTAGAATATGCTGGCAAAATATGGCCTCTTCTAAGCAGGATTTGGAAGAATGATTACTGCCCAGCCCTTGTGAGGTGGCATAGCTGTGTTCAGGGGTGATTTTACTTACCTTTACTACTAGTTCGCATCACGCTTGCTCATGTGCTCTTCTGCACATGCGCAGGTCACCTATGATGACGTCCGGGTCAGTGGACAGAGCCTTCCACCGGTTTTACTACTGGTTCTTGCAAACTGGTCCAAACCAAGGGCAACCCACCACTGGCTGTGTTGCATTACACAGTTACCTGGCAATTTTGGCCCTCTAAAAGAGACACTCATAATTGGCAGGATTTGGTAGTATCATTGTTGGGGCTTCCTGAGAATACTCTACATTAGTTAGCAAACCCAAGAAGGAGAAACAGGAAGACATGGTGAGATAAAATTTCATAGAAACAGGCAAGCCACAGGAAAAGAAGCTGACATAGAAAATATAACTCTTGGCATTGTCACTTTCATCTCTTTTTAAAACAGTAAAAGTGTGGAGCCGCGTCCGCGACTCAACACATGAGCAACAAAATGAAATAGAAAAGCCAAAAAAGCAGAAGCTGGGTGGGCATGAGGGCAAGCAACAGAAGACTGGCCGAGGGGGGGGGGGGGCTGCAATGAAGATGGGACATATATGGTGGTGGTGGCACAGGGTGATAATAAACTGAATTTACAGCTATGGCAAATGACACTAGGAAGTGTGAATGGGCAGATCGCTTCACTCTGACTGCAAAACAGCTGTGAAGACTGAAAGAGCAACAGCCATGTGCCTAAGGCAATTGGAGAGCAATTAGAGGAGCATTGCCTTGAAAGCCAGCGCTGAAAGGCAGAGGCTCTCAGCACCGATTTTATATTGTTAGAACTCAGTGTTACTTGTAGCCGGCTTGTAGCTGGAATAAATGCACTTCTGGCAAGCATTTCATGCATGTTTCAGTTTAATTCAAGGGCTTAGCACAAGTGTGGCCAGGTGGGCTGAGAGAAAATCGGCGCTGCCTTACAAACACAGACAGCTAATCCTTGTTAGTTACGTGAAAAGAGGATGGCAGAGGGAATGAATAGACCCATGGAGGAGTTTTCAGAATCAAAGAAACTGGAGGTGGAAGAAGAGATGGTGGATTTACCAGTGCCCAAGGAGGACAGTGGACAGCCAGTAGTAAGACCAAAAGAGTGAAAGGGGAGGACTGGAGATGCAGCAGAGGAGGGAAAGGGGATAATGGTGATGGCAGTGCCCCATCTTCATCTGGGCATTGGTGGCACAGTTCTGCGCTAACAGGGGCTGGTAGTGGTGACCCTAGGGTACCCATACCCCCTCATATTGATGCTCCATTCCAGGACTGGAAAGAAAGAAAATGGATGGAAGATGACGAGGGGGACTGGAGCTACCCCACAGGTCCCGGCCTAAATACCATGGAGATATTAAGGGAAAGATTCGGGGAGGCCAGTTTTCATGATGCACCATTGTGGCAGCCCTGGGCAATGGGGATGGAGTGCTCAGGAACCTGGCAGGGTGGAGCTGGATCTGAGTCATGATTCGGTTAGCTAGCCCAAAACTCAGGGTGAAGCAAGACTCAGATAAAACCCAATTTGAGCAGGCCACTGGAACTCAAGTTTCCTCGTTAGGAGCTATGATGAGAGGCACTGACCCTACAACCCTAGGGATAGGGGGGAACAGGATGTAAGTCAACCAGTCAATAGGAGACAACACTGCCACTAAAAACCAAACAGTACTGCATCATGGCCGGTTTTTGGGGACCACGTGCCAGTTATGCCTATGGGGCCATAGCCTTTGCATATGCATTGGGGTCTGCCTCCCAAACAGGGTTGATGGCAGTTCTGATTGGGTGACCCTCTTCCTGAACCAGATTATCAGTTATCTGGATATCTATGGCCATTATTACCCATCCCAATGGGCAATGGTTGTTGCTATCATAGCTTTCTAATGGGAGAGGCAGCTGATTGGGTTGCAGACTTGCATAGTGACCACGCGAGGGAGTTGGTGGATGTAGGGCTTTTCTTGGAGGCGCTGCAAGTGAAATTCAAAGACAAAACCATGGCACAAGTAGCAGAGGGAGAGATCGTGGCACTCAAAGGGGATATCCTGCTAAGGACTATGTTAAAGACTTTCGTAAAACTGCTGGCCAATTGTGGTCACGGCCTGAATGTCTTTGGGTACACCAGTTTCAGATGGGCTTAGACCGTGATCTTTGACAGGCGTGGGTTTATCGTGGTTCCCCTCCCCCATCTCACCGAATGGTTTTGGGCAGCAGTAGAATTGGATGTGGGACTGAGAGAATTCCAGGGCTGTGGAGATACTGGACCAGGTCAACTTCGACGGGGTATGGATAGACCACCATCGACTCGTCATTTACAACCACCTGTACCTGTAACCACTAGCCATGCTGGAAGGCCCTTTTTCCAGTGTTTCCATTGCAACCAAGAGGGACATCAAGCTATGGAATGTCCTATACCACCTCCAATGATACCTGGTTCCAGTCCGATGATGTCGGAGGATAGGACTAGGGACCGGTCAAGGCGAACCCCCGAATGATCCAAGACAGATTCGCAGACACTACCTACCAAGGCTGAGACTCCCACAGTGGTCGTTGGCAGCATGCCAGGTCCCAGGAAAGCAACCATGACATCTTCTGGTGAGAGTGAGGAGGAGGATCCTAATGATCTGATAGTGAGCGAGCCTATGAGACCTTTTGTATTACCAGTGACAGTACGAAATCTGCGTACATTCCTAGGAGTGAAACAGGGTGCATTGATTGATTCCGGATGCACTAGGTGTTTGATACATAGGGCGGAGATTGAAGAATTGGGAATTTGTATGGTGAAGTTGAAACAACCCATCAAGTTCGAGCAAATGGACAGTTCCACTTTTGGCAGTGCATGTTACTGAACTTGTCTGCTTAGAAATAGGAGACCATCAAGAGGACATTAGGTTTATAATTGTGGATAAAATGATAGAGCCCATTATTTTAGGTTTAGCGTGGTTGGATAAATGGGAACCCACTATCTGGTAGTAGGGGGATTTCTGTAAATTCAGAATCGCCCTGGGCCCTGGCCCACCCAACCAACCAACACATCCTGAGAGGTAGATGGTACAACAGGCTTCAGGTTTTGTAGCAAGAGGGTTTCCAGAGATATACAAGGATTTGGCAGATGTCTTCAGTGAGAAGGAGTGTGAGGTTCTATTCCCCCCTCCCCCAGGACCACCAACTGTGCCATTGAACTGCTGCCTGGAGTTAAACTGCCAAAACCCCCTATGTATTCCATGACACAAAAAGAGATGGAGAAGTTGAGGAACTATATAGACAAGAACTTGGCTCGGGGTTTCATTCAGCCAAGTAGATTGCATATGGCTGCCCCAGTCCTCTTCAGGGAGAAAAGGGATGATGGTCTACATCTGTATGTCAATTTCCGTGGCCTCAATGCTGTCTGTGTGGAACATTTATACCCCTTCCATTAATGAAAGACCTGCTTGCTACTCTAGCCAATGTCCAAATCTTCACGAAATTAGACTTATGTGAGACCTATTACCGAGTGCGTATCCAGCCAGGGGATAAGTGGAAAACAACGTTTAACTGTTCTCTGGGTAGTTACCCGTTCTGAGTGATGCCATTCGGCTTGTAAGGCCCCACCCACCCCTGTGTTCATGCAGCTGATAAATAAGATCCTGAATGAACACTTGTCTATCTGGATGATATCCTCATTTATACAAAAACGATGGAGGAACACATCTATTTAGTCTGTCAAGTTTTGACAAAACCCTTAACCACCAAATTATATGTAAAAATATCCAAGTGCGAATTCCATCGCACTGAACTAGACTACTTGGGTTATATCTGGTGACCAGGTAAAGATGGATCCTGCCAAGGTTAAGACAGTGTTGGAATGGCAAGTCCCAAGAACAAGGAGACAATTGCAGAGTTTCTTGGGGTTTGCCAATTTCTATAGCCATTCCATTCCTTCATTCACACAAGTAGCATTGCCCCTAACCAAATTATTATGCACTAAGACCACTAAATCAAAATCACAGCCTGGTCAGGTCATTTTATGGTCAGAGGAATGTCAAAAAGCATTTGAGATGTTAAAGTCCCTATTCTCCTATGAGCCTATCCTAAAACACCCTGCCCCAACCCGACCATATATTGTGCAGGTGGATGCAAGCGATGTAGCTGTGAAAGCCGCATTATTGCAGAGAGACACGCAGTATAGACTCCATCCTTGAGCATATACCTCATGTAAATTCACACCTATGGAGAGGGGCTGGGCTATTTGGGAGAAAGAAGTCTTTGCCATAAGGTGGGCTCTTCTGACATGGTGACATTTGCTGGAGGGGGCAGAGAAACAATTTGAGGTTTGGATCAATCACAAAAATTTAATAGCTCTCCAGACTCTGAGAAAATTAATCCCAAAACAAGGGTGGGTGCAGTATTTTTACTGATTTAATTTCATCCTGAAATATGTACCTGCTGGGAAGAATTTCTTGGCAGACATGTTGTCTCATATGCCACAATTCAACAGTAAGAGAGAAGATATCATACAAGTCATGATACCGCCGGGACAAGTGGCAGGGCAGGTACATGGAATTGAACCCACAAATCTGTGGCTTACAGCATTACGGGATGAATTAAAATAGGATGAGTGGCTTCAGAGCCACACTCTTTCAGTTACCTGTAGGGATGGCCTTGCTTGGAGGGGCAATAGGCTATATATGCCCCTAAAGCTAAGAGGACCTGTGTTAAAACGATGCCATGATGTGAAAGCCATTGGGCATTTCAGGTTCCTCAAAACGCTGCACCTCGCAAGGTGCCAATTCTGGTGGCTGAAAATGTGACCCCACATAAAGAAATATGTACATGATTGCCCGATTTAAGCCTTAAACAAATGACAGGGGAAACTCTTAGGTTTGTTACAAACAGTAGCTGAGCCCAACCGGCCATGGAATGAAATAGCCATGGATTTCATTGTAGACCTTCCAGACAGTAATGTTTGTACAGTAATTTGGACGATAGTCGACCTGTTCTCCAAACAGGCAAACTTCATCCCATGTCCCGGGCTTCCTTCAGCCTGTCGGTTGGCTAAACTGTTTATACAGCATATTTACCAGTTACATGGTGTACTGCGTCGCATAATCTCAGCTAGGGGGGTGCAATTTACCGCTTATTTCTGGCAGAATTTCATACAACTGATAGGATCACCATAGGGGCTGAGTTCAGCTTTTCACCCCAGCACCAACAGTGCTGCAAATGAGCTAATGCAATGATAGAATGATATTTACAAAGTTATGTATCATATCAATAAACTGATTGGGCTGGGTTAATATTGTTTGCTGAAGTAATTTAGTTTAGTTTAGTTTTATTGCATTTATATACCGCCCTTCTCCCCGAGGGGACTCAGTGCGGTTTACAGCCATATTAAAACAATCACGTATAAAAATTAAAACTAATAAAATAATTAAACTATTTGGCCATAAAATTTAAAACCCCTAAAAACCCCTATTAAAATTAACACAAATTTAAGTCAGACCGGCTTGATGAAATAGTAGGGTCTTCAGGGTTCGTCAGAAGGCACGGAGGTCAGGAATCTTTCTTATATCTGGGGGTAGTTCATTCCATAAGGCTGGGGCTCCCACAGAGAATGCTCTCTCCCTGGGGGCCGCCCGTCGGCATTGTCTGACAGATGGCACTCTGAGGAGGCCCTCTCTGTGAGAGCGTATCGGGCGGTGGGAGGTATTCATTGGCAGAAGACTGTCCTGTAAATATCCTGGTCCTAAGCCATGGAGAGTTTGAAGATGGTAACTAACACCTTGAAACGCACCCGGAAGACCACTGGAAGCCAGTGCGCAACAGGGGAGTTACCCGGGAGTGACAAGTCGCTCCCATAACCACTCACGCAGCCGCATTCTGGACCAGCTGAAGTCTCTTGGTGCTCCTCAAGGGGAGCCCCATGTAGGGAGCATTACAGTAGTCCAAACGGGAAGTGACGAGAGCGTGAGTGACTGTGCATAGGGCGTCTCGATCCAGAAAGGGACGCAACTGGGCAATCAGGCAGACCTGATAAAAAGCCCCCCTGGCCACGGCCGTCATATGATCGTCTAAAGACAGCCATGCATCCAGGAGGACACCCAAATTGCGAGCCCTCTCTGAGGGGGGCAAGATCTCATCCCCAATAGTCAGTGATGGCACCAGCTGGCTATATCGGAGCACCGGCAGCCACAGCCACTCTGTCTTGGAGGGATTGAGTCCGAGCCTGTTCCTCCCCATCAAGATCCGTACGGCTTCCAGGCAGTGGGACATCACGGCAAGGGCATCATTGGGGTGATCCGGGGTAGAAATGTACAACTGCGTGTCGTCAGCATACAGTTGACACTTCAACCCAAAACCACGGATGATCTCACCCAGTGGCTTCACATAAATGTTGAACAGGAGGGGCGAGAGGACAGACCCCTGTGGCACCCCACAAGTGAGGTGTCTCGAGGTCAACCTCTGCCCCCCTGCCAACACAGACTGCGTACGGTCAGCGAGAAAGGAGGAGAACCACCGCATAACGGTGCCTCCCACTCCCAAACCCCCTAACCGACGCAGCATGATACCATGATCGATGGTATCAAAAGCCGCTGAGAGATCAAGAAGGACCAGGACCGAGGAAGCTCCTCTGTCCCGAGCCCTCCAGAGATCATCAACCAACGCGATCAATGCCATTTCCGTGCTGTAACCCGCCCTGAAACCCAACTGGCATGGATCCAGATAGACAGCTTCATCCAGGTAAGAAGGGAGCTGTTGCGCCACCACACTCTCAACAACCTTCGCCGTGAAGTGAAGGTTGGAGACCGGACGATAGTTACCTAATATAGCCGGGTCCAGGGAAGGCTTCTTGAGGAGGGGCCTCACCACCGCCTCTTTCAAGGCAGCCGGGAAGACACCCTCACTCAGAGAAGCATTAATAATGCCCTGGAGCCAGCCTCGTGTAACCTCCCGGGAGGCCAGTACCAGCCAAGAGGGACATGGGTCCAATAAACATGTGGTAGCGTTCAGCCTCCCTAGAATCCTGTCCACGTCCTCGGGAGTCACAGTGTCAAACTCATCCCAGATAACATTATCAAGATCCACTCCCGTCATCCCATCCGGAACTACCCAATTGGAGTCCAGACCGTCCCGAATCTGAGCGACTTTATCATGCAGATATTGCACAAATTCCTCAGCTCTCCCCTACAAGAGGTCCTCCCGTGCTCCCAACTGTAGGAGGGAGTGGGTCACCCTAAACAGGGCAGCTGGGCGATTATCTGCTGATGCAATAAGAGCGGAGAAATGATTATGTTTGGCCACTCTTATTGCCACTAGGTAAGTCTTAATATGAGCTCTTACCAGTGTCCGGTCAGATTCAGTGCGACTGGCCCTCCAATCGCTCTCTAGGTGTCTTTTCTGGTGCTTCATCTCTCTCAGCTCCTCGGAAAACCAAGGAACTAATCGAGGTCGGCACCGGGTCAGAGGCCGCAAAGGCACGACGTGGTCCAAAGCCCCGGCAGCCGCCCTATCCCAGGTGGCTACCAGTTCTTCAGTCGAGCCATGAGCTAGAGTCTCTGGGAAAGGCCCAAGCTCCATCAGGAACCTGTCTGGATCCATCAGGCGCCTGGGACGGAACCACCTAGTCGGTTCCGTCTCCCTGCAACGAAGGGAAGTGGTATGGAAGTCTAGACGAAGGAGCAAATGATCTGTCCATGACAAGGGATTGATGACTAGTTCCCCTAAATCAAGATCATTCAGCCACTGACCAGAGGTAAAAACCAAGTCTAGCGTGTGTCCCCCCATGTGGGTGGGGCCATGAACTAACTGGGTCAGGTCCATGGCCGTCATGGAAGCCATGAACTCCTGAGCCGCCTCTGACGTTTCGCCAATGGACGGCAGGTTGAAATCCCCCATAACCATAAGTCTGGGGGTACCAACCGCCACCCCAGCTATTACGTCAAGCAATTCAGGCAGGGCTGCTGCCACGTGGCAGGGAGCCAGGTACGTGATCAGCAAGCCCATCTGCATTCCACAACCCCACTTCACAAAGAGGGACTCACAGCCAGCAACCTGAGGAACAGTGGCCTCCCTCGGATCAAGGTCTTCCTTAATAATCACCGCTACCCCTCCGCCCCTCCCCTGAGCCCTCGGCTGATGAAATCTGCGGAAACCTGGTGGGCACATCTCGATGAGGGGCACCCCTCCCTCCTGGCCCAACCAAGTTTCTGTAATTCCCGCCAGGTCTGCACCTCCCTCCTGGATTAGGTCGTTAAGTAGCCTATAATAATGCGGTGCACCGCAGTACAGGACTTACTCCATTCCGAATAGTCACTGGACAGGATTTCCCTCCTATCCCAGAACTGGAACTACAATCTTCTGGGACAGGGTCATTGATAGAACCAGCTGGGTGGGTTAATAAGATTCATAAGGTGTGGCCACAAGTTAAACAGTCATTACAACTAGCAGCCCAGGAATATAAACAGCAGGCAGACAAGAGAAGGACCGATCATAGACCATTTCAGGTTGGGGATCAAGTGTATTTGTCCACAAAATATATAAAATTAAAAATACCCAGTAAGAAACTAGGCCCAAAATACATTGGCCCCTTTACAGTCACCAAGGTAATCAACCCTATCACAGTAGCCCTGAAACTCCCATCCCTGTTAGGAAGAATTCACCTAGTGTTTCACAGCAGCCTATTAAAACCCGCAAAAAAATGTTACCCCATGTGATACAAGCCTAGACCAGTGTGTGATGACCAGTACGAAATAGACGAGATCCTATACTCTCGGTGGTACAGGGATAGAGTGAGGTATCTGGTAAAGTGGATGGGATATCCAAACACAGAGGCATCATGGGTAAGGGAGGAGGATATCAACACCGACAGGCTGTTAAGGCGGTTCCACCAAAAAAAACCCTCACAAATCGGGAGTGGGGGGATCAGTAATCTCTCTCCTTTATTTATTACAGGTGGACTCCTGGTAGAGGGGCCACCTGTCGAGCCATGTCTGCAGCTCAACACATGAGCAACGAAACGAAATAGAAAAGCCAAAATAGCAGAAGCCAGGTGGGCGTGAGAGCAAACAACAGAAGACTGGCCGAGGGGGGTGGGGGACTGCAATGAAGACAGGACACATGAGGGGGTGGGGGACTGCAATGAAGACAAGACACATATGGTGGTGGTGGCATAGGGTGATAATAAACTGAATTTACAGCTCTGGCAAATGACACTAGGAGGTGTGAATGGGTGAATCGCTTTACTCTGACTTCAAAACAGCTGCAAAGAATGAAAGAGCAGCAGCCACGTGCCTAAGGCAATTGGAGAGCAATTAGAGGGGTGGAGCATTGCCTTGAAAGCCGGCATTGAGAGGCAGAGGCTCTCAGTGCCGATTTTATATTGTTAGAACTCAGCGTTACTTGTAGCCGGATTGTAGCTGGAATAAACCCACTTCTGGCAAGCAATTCACACATGTTTCAGTTTAATTCAAGGGCTCAGCACAAGGGTGGCCAGGCAGGCTGAGAAAAAGTTTTCATCAGCTACATTACATTGGCACCAGAGAGAACACACTTAAGACTGTGACCACATTCAAGAACTACAAAAATGAGAAAATGAAGTCCTTAATAAGGTTAGCCTTGCTCTCTGATAGGCAGAGAGTTTACTAAGACATTAAACTAATGTACCACCTACTCACATCAGTTCAGAGAGCCCATCACACAATTTAACCTTCTTTCTCCAAGATTTTCAATATGTATAATTGAAACTGAAACACCATACGTTGTCTGTAACAGCTCTAGAAGCAGGAGAAAAGCCACTGAAATCTGCAAAGCACTTCAGAAGCCTATGAAGTGCTTTGCAATCATCTGATTCAAATTGCATTTCAGATGGCTTTTTTGATGGAATGCTTTTATTGAGGCATTCTTTCACATCTTTGCTCAGCCAAATTAAAATTCTGTACTACAGGAATTCAGCACAAGACTTTTGCTGAAGAAATAAGCTTTGAGATCTCAGGAGAAATAAAAATATAAGCAAGAAAAAAAGGAGTTATACTTGTTTATGATAAAACACTATGAAGAAATTAAGAAAGGGGCCCCATGCTCGAAAAGTTTTTTGGAGCAGGGAGCAGGGATTGAATAAAACATGGATGGTGTTATGTCCTTATAAGGACATCCGTCGGGGATTGGCTAATCCACTGGCGGGAAATTTGAACTGCTCTCATTGGGCAGTGCAGCTTTCTGGAGCGCTTAAAAGGAGAGCTCCAGCAGCGCAGCCGCCAGTCTATTCCTATGCTAAATAAAAGTGCTGAATGGACCAACACTGGTTGCGTCTTCTTTCCCTGCACCTGATCTAACACTGGCAACGAAGGACACAAAGAACCACAGCAACGAACCTCGTGGCACATCGCCAGCCAACCAACAGAGCTAAGCACGAGCTGAAGTCACTGGAACCGAAGCCACCAGAATCATAGCAACACCGCAAGTGCCGCTAGTTTTGCTATCCACATTCAACCCCGGAAAAGAAAAATGGAGATCGTATATGATCCATTTTCACCAGTTCCTTAGGGGCAACAATTTCCAAGACCTAACAGATGACCGCAAAAGAGCCCTATTCCTGGCTTACTGTGGCTCCGAAGTCCTAGACATGGCCATCAACCTCGTGGCCCCAAGGGACATCGAAGAAATGTTGTGGGGCAATCTCCAAGAAGTGCTACAAGAGCACTATGCCCCAACAGGAACTCCAATCGCTAACCATTTCAGCTGGAAGAGGAGTCAATCAAGGACTTCATGGCAGCCCTGCACCAAATCACAGCCAACTGCAAATTTGACAATGTGGACAATGCCATGCAGTGAGAGACTGCATTGTTTTTGGCATGAGGGACATGGAGCTCCAAAAGAAGTTCTTAAGCAGAAAAAAGATTGCACTTAAGGACGTTGTTGAAGAAGCCACGGTTGCGGAAACATCGGAGAAAGCAGCAGCCGCAATGATGAAAGCCAAAGCGGTTCACAAGATCCAAAAGGCTCTCCAAATTTCCATCGACGAATCCACCGCTGGATCCGAGTCAGAGGAGGAAATGGCTGTCCACAAGGTCTCCAGACCCTCAAGGCTGGAAACCGCTCAAAATGGTGACCGGGGGGAGCGCTGCAGCAGCTGCAGAGGAGACCATGCGCGGGCAACTTGCCAATGGAGAGATGCGACCTGCAGACGTTGTTTGAAGAGAGGTCTCATTGCAGAAGCCTGCAGAGCTGCGGATCCAGCCCCAGAACTGTCCAAGCACCATTTTCGTGAAAATCGCAGACAACCAGAGGTCATCTAGAGGGTTCTCCTACCAACCTAGATGAGGGGAGGATGATTTTCCCAGGAGCAGGGCAGTCCATCAGACCACCATCGCTCATACCGACGACAACAGCGTCACCAAGTTCCATGTGACGGTGCATGTGGAAGGGACATCATGTTCCATGGAAGTAGATTTGGGCTCGATCTACTCCATCATGGACTGGCATCAGCTGAAGCACTTAAAGCTGGGTTTCTGTAAGAAGGACCTGAAACCCCTGCGGTCAAGGTTGGTCAATTTCAGAGGAAATCCCATCGAAGTCCTAGGAAGAACCTCACTCCAGCTCACCTACCACAACTTCCATGGCAACCTCCCCATCACGGTCATCAAGCACAGCCGCCCAAACCTTCTGGGAGTGGAGTGGTTCAAACCCTTAGGGCTCCCAATTGGAGGGATTCACCAAATTCGACAAGATGAACTCGACAAGCTCATCGAAGAATTCAAGTCTTCAATGGTAAGCTAGGTAAATTTTGGGGGAAACCCATTTCCTTCAATTTAGATAAGGCAATTACCCCAATTAGGCTCAAGCCTTGCAGGGTTCCATTCGTCTTGCGGCCCAAAGTAGATGCCCAGCTGGACAAATTAATTGCCCAGGGCGTATTGGAACCGATCGATCATACGACATGGGAGACCCCCATTGTGACCCCAATGAAGCATGATGGATCTGTGCGCATCTGCGCTGACTATAAGTGCACGATAAATAAGGCATTACAGCAGAGCGCATACCCAGTTCCAGTGGTGCAACATCTGCTGCATTCACTTGGGAGTAGGTCAATATTCGCAAAACTGGACCTCGTCCAGGCTTACCAGCAACTGCCAGTGGATAAAAAAACTGCAGAGGCCCAAACAATTGTCACTCACAGGGGTGCATTAAAATGCAACCGCCTCCAATTTGGAGTCAGCGCAGCCCCAGGCATATTCCAATCTATGATGGAATGTCTTCTCCAAGGCATTCCGGGGGTGGTGCCATACTTTTATGATGTCTTAATCTCCGGGCACTCAAAAACCCAACTAATTGAGCGACTCAGGCTTGTCCTGCAGCAGTTCAAGGCAAAGGTTTTAAGAATCAGGAGAGATAAGTGCATCATTGGAGTTCAGGAGGTCAAGTTCCTGGGCTATCTCATTCATAGCATGGGCATCCATCCCACCAAAAGCAAGGTCAAAGCCATCCATGAAGCTCCAAGCCCCAAAAACAAAGCGGAGCTTCAGGCTTTCTTAGGATTACTGAATTTTTACAGTGTTTTCCTAAAACAGAAAGCCATGACTGCTGAGCCATTCCATTGCCTACTGGGGAAAGCAGCACCCTGGAAATGGGAGGAGGAAGAGGAAGCAGCATTCAAAGCCATCAAGGGACTGCTTTTGTCAGACAGCGTGCTTATGCAATATCACAAGACGTTTCACCTGATGTTGACCTGCGACCCATCACCTTACAGAGTCGGAGTGGTGCTCAGCCATGAACTTCCAAATGCCACAGAAGCACCTATCGCTTATTTCTCCAAAACAATGTCCAGCGCAGAACGCAATTACAGTCAGCTGGACAAGGAAGCCTTGGCCATCATCACTGGCACACAGTACTGTGTGTAAGTTATTCTGGCTGCTGTTATAACATGTATAATTAGATATCTCTTTTTTTCCCCCTCATATGCTGTTTTCAGAATTCCCAGGAGAAAGGTTTCGGGTTCCAAATTGATATTTTCCTCTATCATTTCTTTAATCCATCTTTGAATCATTTTCCAAAATTTCATTGCTTCAGGGCATGTCCACCAGCTATGGTAGAAGGTGCTTAGATGGTGACCACATTCCCAACAGTTTGGGCTCATATTGGGGTAAATTTTTGTTATCCTAGTAGGGGCTAAATGCCACCTATATAGCATCTTATATTGGTTTTCCTTATGTGCTACTGCCCTTGTCAGTTTAAGATTACTATTCCAAATTGTTTCTCATTCATTTAAATTTATGCTATGTCTGGTATTTTTTGCCCATGCTGTCATTTGGTCTTTAACTAACTCTTCTACCATATCATATTCAAGCAAATAGTTATATAATTTGGCTAATAATTTATTTTCGGGTCCCAGCCATATCTTATCAAATCCATTGGCTCCTGTTTCTATATCAAAAATCCTCTTTTTTTCTTTCTGCCTATGAGTTAAATATCACTCACTTGGCATCAATATTCTGCTCAATTCTCCACTCCTGCACAGTGCTTGGTCTGGTTGCCCCAGCTTACTGATGGTCGTAATGGCTGCTGTCCCCCCACTGCAGAGTCAGAGAGAATTTCCTCTGACCTCCAAGGAACTTGCCTGTTCCTCTTGGTCTTCCGAGTGCCTCTCTTTCTTCCCTGTCCCTACAGGACAGATCCGATCCGAAGATCCCTCGGCAGCGGTTCATCAGCCCAGGATTTCATGGAGTCTCACCGCGATGCTTCCGGTCGAATCTCAGGGTGGTCAACTTGATTGGTCTCACCCTTAGGAAATTTCTCCTTAGTCCAACTCACAATAAAATAGCACTGTTCCAATATGAATAGAATAGAATAGAATAGAATAGAATAGAATAGAATAGAATAGAATAGAATAGAATAGAATAGAATAGAATAGAATAGAATAGAATAGAATAGGTTTTAACTGTTGGGAATTTTAATTGGATTATTTTAGCATTAATTATTGTTTGGTTGTTTTATTGTTGTGAGCCGCACTGAGTCCTTCGGGAGAAGGGCGGCATATAAATATGAATAAAATAAAAAATAAAAATAAATTTGAAAAGACATAAGAATTCTGACAAGAAATTCCTGCTCTGTATTAACATTTTTAAAATTCCTTCCCTGGCCTAATCATGCCAAGAAGGAGAGATTCAACCTAGAAATAAGGAGAAATTTTCTGACAGTGAGAACAATCAACCAATGGAACAGCTTGCTTTCAGAAGTTGTGGGAGCTTCATCACTGGAGGCTTTCACGAACAGATTGGACTGCCATTTGTTAGAAATGATGTAGGGTGTCTTGCAGTGGTGAAATGTAAAATTTGTTACTAATGGTTCTGTGGGTGTGGCTTGGTGGGGGGATAATGTGACTGGGTGGGTGTGGCCAGCTTTTTTTCTTTTTTCTTTACTTTTAAAAGCATTTTTTTTAACAATCTCTTCGGGTGAAGAGGTTGTAGAAAAAATGCTTTTAAAAGGCTCTGACAATTCCATCTGAGCTGTGCGATCATCAGAGGCTTTTTTTTACTTTTAAAAGCATCTTTTTTGGCTGAAGAAATTTTTTTTTAAAAAACGCCTCTGATGATCGCGCGGCTCAGCTGGGCATGGTGGGGGGGGGGCAGAGATTTTTGCTTCCAGTTCTCCAAATTACCCACAGCGATCGCTACTGGATCAGGCGATCCGGTCCAAACTGGGAGCATTTCACCCTTGGTTTCCTGCTTGGGTGGTGGGGGTGTTGGATGACCTACTCAATTTGACCTACAAGGTCCCTTCCAACTCTGTTAATCTGTATGATCTGTAAATTTAAATTGTTTCTGCAGTGACTGAATTCCTGCAGTTTTGTAATCGCAACTAAGTATTTTCCTGTTAAATGGTTCTTGGCTGTCTGCCCAGGCCAGAGCTATTAAGGAAAGAGAAGGGCGGGGGGCGGGGGGAATCTCTCTTGCACTTTAATTAAGCCTGTGTTTTAAAGCGGCTAGAATTTATCTGCTGAGGAAATGGCTATGTGGTTATTTCTTCTTTTTCTTTTCCCTTCCTTTGGTTCTTTAGAAATGAGCAGGAACATCTGAGGTTTGTGTGAGCTACTGGAATCATTAGGCAGGCAGGCAGGCAGGCAGGCAGGTAGGCTTGACTATTCAGCCAGTTCGCAGAACTCCACAAACAGTTAACAAATGATTCTCCTGAACCGGTTGAATCCCACCACTGATCCTATCCCCTTCTTTCCCTCAGGCTTGCCCCACAGAAGCCTCTCCTATCCTCTCTATTGCCTTCTCTCCCTTTCCCCAGGCCTCCTTTTTCATTTCCATTTCTCCTTTAAGCCTCTTGTCCTAGTCTCTCAGGCCTCCTTTCCCCCAGGCATGCCTTCCTATCCTTACCTTCTGGCTTTTTCCCCAAGAAACCACCTCCTTCCTCCTCTTGCACTCCCTCTGTCTCCTCCTCTTCCCGACAAAATTTCTTTTATTCCCTTCTCTCCTCTGCTACACACTCCCCCACCCAAAATTCTTTGGTCCCCCCAAGAGTGTGAAGTAATCACCAAGGTTCTGGGGTGTCAGAGTGATCAGGATTTTGTCTAGCAGTAAGTACTGCCTCAGCCGTATTGTGGCCCAGAGTATCATATGTCAGTCTTCTAAGGGGATCTATCACTCATTTTAGTTTCTGTTCTTTAGGTTTAGTTGCGACAAATGAGTCATCCTCTCGAGACATCTCGCATCCAAAACTCTCTGGGGCTGGAGGCCGATTCTTTGGTTCTGGCTGTTGTGAGGCATGTAAGAGGATTGAGTCTTTCCCCAGAGGTTCCTCCAGCCCAGGAACCTCTGGAGTTGGTGGCACGCTTCCAGTTCTGGCAGCTGCTCATAATGTTCATCTGCCTTCCGCTCAGGTTCTCCTTGAACTTCTCTCTGTTCCTGAGCTTGAGGTACAAACTCAGGGGCATCTGGCCTGAGCTGCTTGGGACCCATCTCATGGTGGCTGTCACAATGTACTTCAGTGACCACAACCAGTTCATACAGCCCTCTTCCTCATCACCGTCCTCCTCTTCTCTTTCTGTGGATGGAGCAGGCTGTGTTCGAGTCACTGGTCTCCTTATGGGGAAGATCCACAGTCTCCTGTGGATCAGAAGCTCCAAGATGTTCGTATTGCCTCATTCAGAGTCAATAGATGGTTTTGGTGCCACACTTTCAGAGGCCCCAAACTCCCTTCTGGTCAAATCTACGCTGGCAATCCAGGTAACTTCTCACTGACAATGTATGGCTGGGAGCTCCATCGGTCCATCAATTTAAGCTTCCCAAGAATTCCCAGATTTTGCAATAATACCAATCACTAGGTTGCAAATCTTGAATTCTCACCTTCAGGTCATAGTTCCTTTTGTTTCTCTGTCTTCGGGCCTCTGAAACGTCTTGAGCCTTCTCATATGCCATCTTCAGATTCCTCCTCAACCGGTTCACATAATTGTGGTGTGAAGTGAGTGAGGTTTCATCCATGGAGATGCCAAACACTATATCTACTGGCAGTCGAGCCTCCCTGCCAAACATCAGTCAGTATGGAGAGTACCCAGTAGCATCATTTTCTGTGCTGTTATATGCATGTACTTCCGATAAATCACACCTCCTTGGAGCTGTAACCAGTCCCACTCTTTATGTAACAATCAAGCTTCTCTTGGGGAGGCAGTTAGCAGGGCCATCACAGACAGGCCACAAGGAGGGTCTTCTACCTGATCCCTTTTTAAGTCTTTCTTAGTCAAAACAGACATAACCTTTCTTCTAACTTGAATGGAGTTACAGTACAGCTTAGGAACACTCACCATAGTGACTCCTACTTCTGCCTCAGCTGCTTCTCGAGCTTGGTGCTTGACCCGCTGGTACAGGGCTTGAATCAGGGGTGAAATGCTCCCGGTTCAGACCAGATCGCCCAATCCAGTACTGATGGTGGCGAGTGCTTTGGACAACCGGTAGCAAAAATACCCACCCCCCCCATGCCCAGCTGAGCTGCGTGATCATCAGAGGCTGGTTTTTTTTACTTTTAAAAGCATTTTTTCTACAACCTCTTCAGCCGAAGAGGTTGTAGGAAAAAAATGCCTTTAAAAGCCTCTGATGATCTCAGCTAAGTTGCCTGACCGTCAGAGGCTTTTAAAAGCATTTTTTCTGCAACCTCTTCAGCCAAAGAGCTTGTAGGAAAAAAAATGCTTTTAAAAGTAAAAAAAAAAGTTGGCCACACGCACCCAGTCACATTACCTCCTCCCCACCAAGCCACAGCACAGAACCAGTAGTAACAAATTTTAGATTTCACCCCTGGCTTGAATACCATTGGGAGTCAATCAAATCTATTCTCCAGCATGTGCATTGGGATCATGAGACCTCTTGACAGGGTGTCTGCATCCCTGTTCCCCACACCCAGGCAGTACTTCAGACTGAACTTGAACCTGGAGAGGGCATCTAGCCACTGATACCCACTGCTGTCAAGTTTGGCTGTCGTCAGCAAGTACGTGAGTGGGTTGTTTTCTGTCTTAACCTCAAACTCCACTCCATACAAGTAATCTTTTAACTTATCCACCAGTGCCTATTTAAGTGCCAGGAACTGGGTAGGATAATTCTTTGCAGCTGACGTGAGGTCTCTGCTGATGTATGTCACAGGCCTCAGGTGTTCCATCATATTCCTGATATAGTACTCCCCCAAGATCATCCCAACTATGGGGTATGGTAATCTGTGCACATTCTAAGGGACCCATTCTTCTTCTGAACTAGTAAAATGGAAGAAGCAAAGGGCTTTGAGATTCTTGGATGACCCCATTAGATGCTCCCTGAGGTCATCTAAGTCATTTAAGAGAATCTACCGAGATCTCTCTCAGAAAGGCTTATCTTCCTATAGATGGATAAGATGTTGAGTGCTCCTAGCCCCTCCCATGTCAAATTCCTTTTTTGAGAACATGTGTTGCCACCTCCAAAGTTAGTCTCTAGCCCTCTCCCGCCATTCTTGGGAAATTTGTGTGTTCTTCAGGTAGAATTGATCTGTTGAAACCTCATCCTCAGACTCTTCCCTTGTATTGGGTAGTATAATTGGGGTGGCTGGGCTCACTTGTCCCAACAACATCCAGTCCTTCAACCTCACAGGGAATTTGGTAACATTACGGACTCCAACCAAGATCCGTCCTTTGGCCTTTGTGGAGACCACCTCTGGGATTACCCCCACTCCAATGTTCTGTCTTCTGGGGTTAGATTCAAGGATGAAGTAGGACACAGGCTCCTCCCAGTTCAATCTGATGGAGGCCTGTAGACACGCTACCTCCCTGGTTGTAGTATTCTCTTCACTCAGTCCATTTTCCACAGTTGTGCCACATCTTCTACAAGGGCCTGTTACTCCTGCACCAGAAGTCAGCATACTGCCTGCAGTGCAGGGTGAATGTCCCCCATCACCAAGCCATTTGCTGCTGGGACAATCAGGATGAACAGATGTCTAACTAAGTTGGTATTTGGGGCTTCCGATGATGTCACGTTGAATGGAGGACTAGGAATGGTGAAGCTGCTGATCCTAATTTATATAGGAACAGTGGTTGTTTTCAGTTATGTCTACATCTTCAACTATTACCACAACAAATAAGAAAGTCATCTCATTGCCTACTTCCGTAACCCCAAGTTCAACACATTTATTTTCTAGAAGAACATCAGAAGATATGTCGGCAATGGGGAAGATGCCCTCTATGCAGGGTCTTCAAAATATGTTACAAACCATCCAGGAATTGATGGCTAAGAATCAGGAGTCGACATCTAAGAACTTTGAGGACTTGGGAGCAGACGTGAAAGCAGAAATGAGAGGGGTTAAGGAAGAGATTAAACAGATGCGAAGTGAATTGGGAGATATATGACAGACATTAATACAACAAGAGAAAAAAATGAAGGAAATAGAGAAGAAGATGGAGAGATGCGAAGGACGGATGGACAGCTGGGAGAAGAGACAAATAATGATAAATAGGGACTTAGAGGAAGAAATAATTTTTCTGGAAAGGGAGAGATCTTTTTTTCTTAGAATACAGAATGTGGTGGAAGAGAAAGGTGAAAAACTGGATGATATTGTAGGAGAAATAGTTGCAGAAACTTTGGAGGTGGATAGATTCATGACCCAACAGGATATTGATGAATCCTTTAGAGTATTCACTAGCTACACAAAAAGGAACAATCTCCCTTGAGAAATTCACGTTTGTTTTAATAAGAAAGCAATGTGTGAAGAATTTTATAAACGAACAAGGGATCAAACTATTACATATAAAGACCAATGGATAATAGTTTTGAAACAAATTCCACGTCGGGTAAGAGAACAGAGACACAGATATCAATTTTTGATGACTTTCCTGAGGAAAAACACAATTTCGTATCATTGGTTGTTACCTGAAGGCTTATTGATGACATGGCAGGATAAGAAAGTGAGGATTCAGAGTCTTCAAGAAGCAAGAGAACTTATGGAACAACAATTCAATTTGTCAGAATTAGATGTTGAAGGAGAAGGGGAAAGTAGAAGCCTGGAGGAATCACAAGAGGAAGAAGAGGTAGAGGAGAGGAGAGAAGGAAAGGTGGGAAAGAAGGGTGGGGGAATATGAAAAATTGAGGAATTAACAGCACCTCAGAGGGAGACAAGACAAACAGCTAAGAAGGCCACAACAGCGAGAAAGTAAAAATTTAGGTGAGAAAAGGAGATGGGGGAATTAGTATGTTTGATATCTGTAAATATTAACAGTTTAAATGCTCCTAATTTTGAATTCAGGAGACCCATATAAAAAAAGATCAAAACCATTTATTAGAATGCCGGGCGTTGGGTAAAACTTATACCTCATTAGAAGGTCAAAAAAAAAAAAAAAAGAGGGATAGTGGTATATGTACGACATCATTTGAAATCCCAACAGGTTTTTGCTGACCAGGAAGGCCGGGTTCTCATGCTTGAAATAGAAATTGCCCAGTGGAAGTCTTTATTGGTTTGTATTTATGCCCCTAATGACAAGCGGATGACTTTTTATCAAAACTTATATGTTAAATTGGGGGAACTGGAATACGAACATGTCTGTTTAGTGGGGGATTTCAATGCTGTAATGGATAGAATGCAGGATTATGTCCTGGGAAATATACAAGGAAGGTTGAAGGATATTACCAAAAATATGTAATGATTTAAGGGAAGAATTTGGAATTGCAGGATATATGGAGGTTGAGAAATCCCAATAAAAATCAATATACTTATTTCTCTCCTAGACACCACTCGTGGACCTGAATAGATATGATATGGATGTCTCTTGAGTTGAGGGGGTTGGTCTCAGAAGTGGAAATAGGGCCCAATCAGTGGGCAGACCATAATCCACTAATGGTAACTTGGAAGATCCCACATTATAAGAAGGGTAGATGGAGAATAAATATAGGTATTTTGAGGGATGAAGAATTTATGAGTAAATTTAAGAAGGAGTTACATCTTTTTTTTCCAGGAAAATAAGAAAGAGGATACTTCAATATACAATACATGGGATATGGCTAAGGCAGTGATGAGGAGATGGTTAATCAAATACATGATTGATAAACGTAGGGCGGGTAAGAAACACAGAGAAAACCTCTTGAATAAATTACAATGGGTGGAAGAAAGGATGCAAAATGGATTAACCCAGACAACATTGATAGAGGAAAGGGATTTCTGGCAAAACCAGATTAAATTATTAGATCAAGAGGAATTAGCAAATAAAATAAAGTGGACTAAACAAAAATTTTTTGAAAGGGTGAACAAAACAGAAAGATGATTGGCTTATCGGCTTAGGAAGGAGCAGGAATAACTGAGAATAGAAGGGTTGAAAGATGTAATTACATCTTAAATGTAAGATGTAATTCATTGTACTAAGGAAGGCAAGACAATGATAGCTCAGGATTTCTTCACACAGCTTTATCAGAAAGGGGAGGAAAATATTTGCGAAATTTGGAAATATTTGGATAAGACAGACTTGCCTAAAGTCTCGGAAACAATGAAGGATATTCTTAATGCGGAATTTACGATGGAGGAAACAGAAACAGTTATGAAAGCACAGGCAAATGGCAAAACCCCGGGTAGAGATGGCCTTCCAGTTGAACTATACAAAATAGTGTTTGACGTTGTAGGGAGACACATAAAGGATTTATTCAATGCGGTTATGAAAGAGGCTCAGGTTCTCAGGCTTATATTTCTATTATTCCAAAAGAAGGAACTGACCTATCTCCTATTAAGAATTATAGATCTATATCGGGCTTCTGGTGGTGTCTCCGTTGTCGCCAGACGGTCTTTTTATGGCCGCCGGCTTCGTCGCGCGTTGGAGCCACCTCACAGCTGTCAGGCGGCTCGGAAAATCTACTCTTTGGGTCGGAAGAGCGGATAGAGCCAGTGGGAACAGGTAGAGCCCCCTGAGTTGCCCCCAGGATTCCTTTTTTGCCCTGGGGAGCGCTGAGGGTGAAGGCTCCCTCTCCAACCCACTGAAGCTCCGTGCAGCGAGGGACCTCTGTTTAAATGGCAGAGCCAGACGACGAGAGCAACTCCACCAACATCGGATGTTTACAGTAAGGAAAATTTGGTGAAATCTGGACTGGTTTAAAGAGGGAAAAAAACAAGTATTTGTTCCTTTTTTAATAATCCTCAGTTAAAGAGTCTCTGGGAGAAAGTGTCTGAGAAAATGGCGACTGGCTAAAGTAAAGTGAAAAGTGAAAAGTGAAAGTGATAGTTAAGCCTGCCTCAAAGTAGTTGAAAGAAACATTTTGACAAGATTTTTAAAAAGAAATAAAATTGACTTAACTCCTTTCCTTGCAAAACTGGGGAGAAAAGTTGGAGTAAGAGGAAAAGGAGGAAGATTTTCCTTTCTGGAGAGGTTAAGACTGTGTAGAGGCATGGCTTCAAAACAAAAAGCAGGGGGGGATTCCCCCACTCATCAAACAAAGGAAAAGCCAGCTAAGCCACAAACACAGACTCAGACTCAAAATCAAGAAAGTGGAAAGGAGGATTTGAAAGCTTTTATAGCTAAGACATTAGGAAGTGTTGTTGAAAAAATGGAGAAAAATCAAATGGAAATGAAGGAGCTGGTACAAGAAAAATGTGATAAATTGAATCAAAATATAACTAAAGCAGTAGCTGATCTCTCAGATGCAGTGGTGGCGGTGGAGAAAAAAGTGGATGAACTAAATATAGAAGTTGAATCTAACAAGAAAGTGGCAGAAGAGAAATTTTTTAAAGCTGATGTCAGAACCCAAAGACTTGAAGATGAAATTACAATGATCCAATTTCGGGCTATGGAGTTTGCCATAAGACTGAGGGGAATAAGGGAAAATAACAGAGAAGATTTGAGAGCAGTTTGTGTAGAGGTATTGGCTCAGATATTAAAGATTGATCAAAAGCTAATTTTTAGTAGAATTGACAAGATCTACAGGGTGAACTCTCGTGTGGCAAGACAAAGGAATCTGCCTAGAGATGTTGTGATTTACTTTACTGATAGAAGATTGAGGAATGATATCTTGCAAAAATCTTTTCTTGCCAATGTTCAACTTGATGGTAATCAAATTGGTGTTTATAAAGAGCTACCACCTAAGATGCTAAGGGATAGGAAGGATTATGGATTTTTGGTGAATGAATTGAAAAGATGTCAGATTCCATTTAGATGGGATGCCCCAGTTGGCATAATTTTGAGATATGAGGATGTAAGACACCGTCTAAATACTGTGGAAAAAGCAGAACATTTTTATCATAACATTCTTAAAAGAACCTCAACATCTCCACGTTCATCCACGCTGCTAACTGTAGAAGGAGTTGTTAAAGAGAAAGATCTTGAAAGAGGGATTGAGGAATTGTTTAGGCAAGTAGAACTAGAAGCAATACAAACTCAAAGAGCAATAGAAGAGTCTCAAGGCGCAGTAGGTGGTTTCTCAGATGATTTTTTCACGGACTTCCCAGAGCCCAAAATAAAGCACCCCAGAAGTACAAGAGAGGTGGATTTGGACCTTGAACTGTTGGCGCAAGAACCAAAAGATCAACGTATAACTCGTGCAGCAGAGAAGCAAAGGTTAGAGAAGCAAAAACAGCAGAGGTCCACTGTACCACAAGAAGAGAAGGGGGCTAATGGGAAATCACAGAAATCAGAAGCTGTGGGAGGAGCGAGACCAAATACTACTGCTGTGCAACAGAATCTTTGGCAATTGCTCAATTCGCTTCGTGAAACCTCAGATGACAATTAAATTTTTATCATGGAATGTGAACGGATTGAATTCTCCACAGAAAAGAAGGAAAATATTTCATTATTTGAAACAGTTTAAAAATGATGTTGTTTGCCTGCAAGAAACTCATATTAGAACTCAGGATCAAAAATATTTGATAAATTCTAAATTAGGATCACATTTTATATCTTCCAGTTCTGGGAAAAAGAATGGACTAGTGTTGTATATTTCTAAAAGATTACCAGCTAAAGTTATAGAATCAGATGATGATGGAAGATATATTACAATTGAAATAAATATACAGAATGGCTCATTGCTTTTGATTGGAATTTACGCCCCAAATCAACAGCAGGAAAATCTTTATAAATTATTTTATGCTAAAATACTGCAATGGAATTACAAGTCAATTTTGATTATGGGAGATTGGAATGGTGTGATTGATACAACCATAGATTAAAAAAACATTGGCTAAAACAGGGATTAAACTGCCACAGACTTTTTTTGCGATGAAAGAAGACTTAGAATTGAAGAATGTATGGAGAGTTCAACACCTGAAGAATTGGACTTTACATTTTTTTCAGATCGACATAAATCTTTTTCTAGGATTGACTTTATGTTGGCTACATCGGATTTACTTACCAAATTGACAAAGACTAAGATATTTCCCAGGACTTTAACAGATCATAGCCCGATATGGATGGAAATTGAACTTGGGAAGAAGGAGAGAAGGGCTTGGAGACTGAATGAGAATTTGTTTAGATATGAGAAGAATATATCTGAACTTAAAAAACATATGAAGGAATTTTTTCAAATGAATTTGAATAAGGGTACACCTATTGAAATTGTTTGGGATGCAAGCAAGGCATACATGAGAGGTGTACTGATTTATATGAATTCTAAACATAAGTCAATTCAACAAAAGAAAAGAACAGAACTGAAGTTAGAAATAAAGAAAAAAGAACAATTACATATAAAGAACCCGCCTGATGAGAAATTACAGGAATCTATAAAACTCTTGAAAGATCAATTTCAAATGCTTATGGCTGAACAAACGGCAACTAATTTACAATTTGCGAAACATAATACTTTCTGTAATGCTAATAAACCAGGCAGATGGTTGGCCTATACCATGAGAAAACAACGAAGTTCTCGTACAATTGACACTATTGAATATAGAGGCAAAGAAGTTTTTCAACAAAATTTAATAAAACAAGCTTTTTTAGATTACTATTCTAACTTATATCATAAAGATAATATAAAGAATGAGCTTATAGATGAATATCTTGAAAAGAGGAGAGTTACAAAAATTTCAAGAGAACAAAAAGAAAGAATGAATTACGCAATAACATCTGAAGAGATTTCTTTTGCAATAAAACAATTGAAAACAGCAAAAGCTCCAGGGACGGATGGTTTGACGGCAGTATATTATAAAACCTTACAAATAGAAATGATTGAACACCTTAAAGATTTATTTTGTAGTATACAACAAGGGGGAAATATACACCCTTCATGGAAGATGGCCTTTATTTCTTTTTTTTTTTTTTAATTTTTATTTATACAAATCAACAATACAATAAGAAACATTTTCGGTTCCATGGTGCATAAATAAATACATAAACTTTTATCTTGTCATACATATACATATACTATTACTTCTTATAGGTAGCTATATGGATATAATAGTGCTAAATTTTATCTTAATGATTGTTACACATAATAATACACAGTAATTATATATACTATCTCGTTTTTTTCCTTCTCTCCAACCACTCGTACCACAAACCCCACACCCCATAATACTCCGAATCCGTTCTGTCATTGATTTCTAAGGACAATTTATTCATTTCTGCACATTCCAATATTTTCTTTATAACAAGTTCTTCTGGAGGTAGCTGTTTTTCCTTCCAGTACTGGGCAAAGGAAATCCTTGCGGCAGTCACTATGTGGATAATTAGATACTTTTTCTCTTTAACATACTCTGTTTTTAAGATTCCCAGGAGAAATGCTTTGGGGTCGAGTTCAAAATCTTCTCCTATAATTTCCATAATCCACTTTAATAACGTCTTCCAATATTTTTGTGCATAATTACATGTCCACCAACAGTGGTAAAAGGTACCCTGTTGATGGTCACATTTCCAACAATTTGCTCTCAGATTAGGGTATATCTTCGCTATCCTTGCAGGGGCCATGTGCCACCTATAAAACATCTTATAATGATTCTCTTTGTAAGTCACTGCTCTGGTCATTTTAAGGTTTTTTTTCCAAATCGTATCCCATTCATCCAGATTTATATTTTTACCAATGTTTTTAGCCCAGGCCAACATCGGCTCCTTAACCACCTCCTCTACAGTATCGTATTCCAATAGATAATTGTATAGTTTAGCTAAAATTTTCTCGTCTGAGCCCATCCAAATCTTATCGAATCCATTTGTCCCTATCTCTATGCCGAATTCCTCCTTATCCTTTTTATATCTTGAAGTAATTTGAGCATATGGCCACCAATCTATAATGATGCCTTGCTCCCTCAATTCTTCCCTAGTTTTAAGGTTCCCTCCCCCATCCAATATCTCTTTATATCTGAACATCTTTCCTATTTCCAGAACATTTGGGTATATTAATGCCTCCATGGTGGAGAGCCATCTCGGGATTTTTATATATTGCCTCTGTCTTATCTCTCCCCATGTTTGTATGAGGGTTTCCCTTATTTTATGTCTATGAAAGTATGTTTTGGTTCTTTTTCCAGGATCCCAAAGATATGCATGCCAGCCCTTCTGGAGGTCATGTCCTTCCAGAGTTAGGAGTCTTTTATTTTGTAGAGTAGCCCAATCTTTCAGCCATACTAAATTTGCAGCTTTTTGATATGTCTCCCATTTTGGTAGTCCGAATCCCCCTCTCTCCTTCTTATCCGGTAAATTTCTAATTGCTATCCTTGGTTTTTTTCCTTCCCAAATGAATTTCCTAATTATTGCATTGAGTTCTAAAAAGAATTTTTTGTCCAGTTTGACAGGGACAGTTTGGAATAAGTATAATAATTTAGGTAAAATGCTCATTTTTATTGCTGCAATTCTGCCTAAAAATGATATTTGCAATCTTCCCCATTTTTCCAAATCCTGTTTTATGTTCCTGATTAATGGCACATAGTTATCCTCCTTAAGGGCTGAGCACTTTGCTGAATTCCAAACCCCTAGATATTTTACCTTCTTAACAATTTGTATCTCCATTACTTCTTCCAACATTTTCTTTCGTGCCTCTGTCATATTTTTGGTTACTGATTTAGTTTTGGATTTATTTAATTTAAAACCTGCTACCTCTCCATAATTGCCTAATTCTTCCAGAATTCTAATACCTGATTCTAATGGTTCTTCCATAATTAACGCCACATCATCAGCAAATGCCTGGGCCTTATACAACTCTTTTCTAATACTCAATCCCTTAATTTCATTATTATTCCTTATCTTCCTCAAAAGGACTTCTAAGGCTAAGATAAATAGAAGGGGGGACAGAGGGCACCCTTGTCTAACGCCTTTTCTAATTTGAAATGCTTCTGATAGTCCTCCATTCATTAAGATGTTGGCACATTGTTTCTTGTATATTGTAAATATAGTGTTGGTAAAATTTGGTCCGAATTCCATTTGGATAATTTGTTGTTTCATAAATTGCCAATTCAGGTTGTCGAATGCCTTTTGGGCATCAACAAAGACCAGTGCCATTTCTTTATTCGGGTGTTCCTCATAGTACTCCAATACATCTATTATCATCCTTGTATTATTCCTGATATGTCTCCTAGGGAGGAATCCATTTTGATCACTATGTATTAGATTGTTCAAGATTTTCTTTAGTCTTTCTGCTATGATGCTCATGTAAATTTTATAGTCCGTATTGAGCAAGGAGATCGGTCTATAGTTTTTTATTAAATTTGGATCTTCTCCATCTTTTTGGAGGAGCGTGATGTATGCCTCTCTCCATGATTCTGGTATTTTAGATTCTATTAAGGCCTCATTGTAAATTTCAATAGTTTTGGTAATAAGATTTCTTCCAGATCCACGTTTTTGTACAATTCTCCTGGGAATCCATCCGGTCCTGGGGACTTATTCTTTTTAATCTTAGATATTGCAATTTTCAACTCTGCCATAGTTATTTCTTTATTTAGCATTTCTTTCTCTTCTTCCCCTATCTTTGGGAGGTTTTCCTTTGCCAAGTACTGGGTCACCTTCTCTGTAGGGACTTGTTCTTCTGCATACAGGGAGGCATAGTATTCCTGAGCAAGCTTTAATTTGTCTTTTTCCTTATTAATAATCCGACCCTCCAGATCTTCCAATTGATATATAATCCCTTTCTCTTTTTCTTTTTTTAATCTATAAGATAGCCATCTACCCGGCTTATTTGCGTTTTCGAAATAATATTGTTTAATTCTTTTCATTTTGTACGCCAGCTTCTCCTGATCAATAATATTTAGTTTATGTCGTACTACCATCCAATTTTCCTTAGCTTGCTTATTGTCTGGGTTTTGTTGCAGTTCCTTCTCAGCATTTCCTAATTCATCTATCAAAGCCTTCTGCCTCTTTCTTCTTTCTTTATTCCTATATGCGCCATATGCTATCGCCAGACCCCTCAGATAAGCTTTCATTGTGTCCCAAATAATTACTCGGGAGGTTGGTTCTTTTTCATTTTCTGCGAAAAAGAGTTTTAATTCTCATTTAACTTTCTCTATATTTAGCTTATCCTTTAAGAATTGGCTATTCAGTCTCCATCTTGTATTTTCCCTCTTGTAGGTTCTTTTCCATTTCACTTCTAGTGGGTTGTGATCAGCCCATACGTTTGGTGTAATTTCTATTGACATTATGTCCAATCCTATACTTCTGCTTACCCACATCATATCTATTCTGGACCATGACTTTTTGGGGTTCGAAAAATATGTATATTGCTTCTTATGTGGGTGCAGAGTGCGCCAAATATCTACTAGGTTAAACTCTTCTGTCAAATCAAAAAATGATCTAGGTATAGTTTTCCTTTTTTTCTTTTTATCCTTGGGCCCTTTATAATCTTTGTCCAGGTTTATTACCCCGTTAAAGTCCCCAATTATACAAATATTATTGTTATTCATTAAACTTAATCTTTCCCCTAATTTTTTATAGAAATCTCCCAATTTTTCATTCGGCGCATAGATCGCTGTTAATAGGATTGGACAATTGCCTCTCATTACTTCTACCATTAGGATCCTACCCTTTGAGTCTGCATATTTTAATTCTGCTTTTATGTCTTTCTTTACATACAATGCTACTCCTCGTTTCTTTTTTTTCGGCTAAAGAGGTGAAAAGATTTCCTAGTTTCTTATTTTCTAAATATTTTTGGTTTTCCTTTTTAGTGTGTACCTCGTGGAGGCACACTATATCCGCATTTAATTTGACTAATTTTGTAAAAAAAGTTTTTCTTCTTTTTATTATCGTTTAAGCCATTTACATTGATCGAAATCAGTCTCCAATCTTCCATTTCTTTTACTTATTAGCTCGTGTAGCTCTTTGTGGTCTTTGGTTTTTTATTATTTCTTTACTATTCTTATCTTCCCCCCTCTTCCTCTCCGGTGTTCTTTCTTTCTCTTTTTTCTGCTGGGTAACTTCTTCTTCTGGTGTTATCGCTTCCAATTCCTCCTTACTGCTTTGATCCTCCTCGCTTGCTCTTAACTGATCTAAAAACTCTTGAGCAGCTACCAAACTGTCTATCCTAATTTTATTTCCTTGCCATGTAATTATCATTCCTTCCGGCAAGATCCACCTAAACAGAATATTTCTTTTATTCAGTTGGGTAGCCAAGAATCTGTACTCTCTCCTAACTTCTCTCACCCTCCTTGGGATCTGTTTTAATACTATTATCTCTTTCCCCTTATATGTCACCTGTTCCTCTCTTGTCATACTATAGAAGATATCCCTCACCTTTTTTCTAGCAAATCGGATATGTACCTCCCTAGGCAGTTTATTTCTCCTTGCGTAGTTGGTCTGGACCCTGTAGATCTCATCTAATTCTTTAATAATTTCAAGTTTGTCTTGCTGCAGCACTTCAGCAATTATTTCTGCCATCACTTGGCCTAGGTCCTCTTCTTTCTCTTCAATGATATTTTGAACACGCAAGTAAAAGGAGGCTCGATCCATTTCCAGTTGGGTAATGGAATCTTCCAGTTCCCTGTTCTGTGCCATCAGTCTTTGGTCAACCATATCCAAATTTTTTTCCTGTTGCTCCATTTTATCTTCCATTTTTTTTATCTTCTGTGTATTCCTTTGTATTGACTCCTGTATATCATTCATTTTTTGATCTATTGCAAACCTGGACTACTGCAATGCTCTCTACATGGGGCTCCCCTTGGGATGCACCCGGAGGCTCCAACTAGTGCAGAATGCGGCCGCGCGGGGGATTATGGGAGCGATGGGACGCTCCCATGTGACACCTCTCCTGCGCGAGCTGCATTGGCTACCTGTGGACTTCCGGGTGCGTTTCAAGGTGTTGGTGACCACCTTTAAAGCGCTCCATGGCTTAGGACCAGGGTACTTACGGGACCGCCTTCTGCCGCCAATAGCCTCCCACCGGCCGGTGCGTTTCCACAGAGAGGGTCTCCTCAGGGTGCCGTCAGCCAGACAATGCCGGCTGGCGACCCCCAGGAGGAGGGCTTTCTCTGTGGCAGCCCCTACCCTCTGGAACGATCTTCCTCCAAAACTGAGAACAATTGCTGACCTCCGGACTTTTCCTCGGGCCCTGAAAACTCATCTCTTTCAGCTTGCTGGTCTAGCCTGACCCCGCTGAATTTTTAAGATCTGTATTATAGGGTTGGGTATTTTAAATATTTAATGGTTAATGGTTTTAATTTTTAGCCAAAGTTATATGCTTTTTTAAAGAAATTGTTTAACTTTTGTGTACTATTTTTATTTGGCTGTTCACCGCCCTGAGTCCGCAAGGAGAAGGGCGGTATACAAATCTAAACAAATAAATAAATAAATAAATAAATATTGCTCCAATATCTTTCTTCAGCTCTATATGATTATTTGACATTTTCTCCTGCATCATAATCATCGTGTCTTGTATAGCTGTCAATGTTGTTTGCATTGCTTGCATTGTGGGTATCATTGCCGATTTTTCAGATTTGGATAAACCTTCAGTTGATTTCTGCAAAGCTGGTGATGACATTGTGATCGTGGGGTTTGAGGGTGTTTTCTTTCCTGTTTTTGTCACCATAGATGAGAGGCTTGTCATCTCTTTTAACATCTTTTTCTATTCTTTTATGATCCTTTCAATATTTTTCCAAATTGTCATTCACCAGTATTTGGTTGCCTCTACCAAGTATTGTTCCCTTTGCTCCACTATGAAGAAATATCGGATTGTATTTATCTCTAAGCTTTCCCTCCTGTTCCACTACACAGTATTATTTTAGAGTAACACTGGTTCAAGTTATTAATTGTTATCTTCTGTCCCTTAACAGATCTCTAATTAGTCAAATTTCAAAATTCACTGGTTTAAACTAAAAAATATTCCCACCTTCGATCAGTTTTTGAGCTTATAAGTTTTATATATCCCTATTTTACCCTTAATCCTAATATTCTAATATATATAAAATAGTATAAACACACAATTAAGTAATTAATTAATTATACAGGCTTATAGAAATTAATCCAAATTAAATAAAGGCTGTCAAAATTAAGAAACAATAATTTTAGAAAGAAGAGAAAAGAGAAAAAAGAGGGGAAAGAAAGAGGGGAAAAAGAAGAAATGAAAAAGAAAAAAAAGAAAGAAGAGAAGAAAAAGGAAAAAAAAAGGAAGGAGGAGAAAGGTCCAATATAGAATATATAAATCTCTTAATATAGATCTAAAAATTACTTAATAAATGTTGTATATTATATAAACACAGAGTTAAATTTAATTATATAAATTAGACAACCTAATATATGTGATATAACTTTAGAGGAATTGAGGGGTAACTACAAATATATTGATATAGAAAAGTAGCTATAAGTATATAGTTTTTTTTGTTACTGTTTTTGTTATCTATAAGTTATTATTTATCTGATCATTAATCAATTGTTCAATAATTTCTCACAATCAAAAAAGTAAAAGAGAAATAAAGACCAAAAATATGAGAATGATCCTTTCCAGCGATGTAGCAAGCACACTTAGTTGGGTAGTCCGTTTCTCTCTCAATGACTCTCAACTTCAGTCCCTGTCAATTTTGCATAGTCATTCAGATTGCATCGGCCACCTTGTCTTCTCCCAAGGCTCTCTCCTTCTCTCAGCTCCGATCTGACTTTCTCCTTCGTTCTGTCAGCAGCCGCGCTTTCTGGATACAGTCTCCTTTAATCTATCATTCCAATCCACACTGTCAGCTTTCACAGTTAATTCACTCAATACAAAGTGTCAGTTCTCTCTCCTGGAAGTGCCGTTCCCATTTTAAAAATATCCTCAGTCTCACCGGCTCGTCTGAAATCTCATTTACACTCGATCTCTTCCTCCTGCCTCACAATTGCCGCCAATTTCTTCCTGAGACCTTCTCTCCTGATGCAGCCAGCACGATCAAATCGACCACAAACCAGGCGTGCTCCGGGGGGTGGATTTGAGTGGTAACAGGCACCAACTTCACCGAAATCTCCTTGCTTCCTGTCTTGTTGGCTATCGCAGCTTCGAGCCTGCCATTAATGGCAGACGCGCCGCGTTGGTTTGACAGCGGCTGTCAGTTCGACAGAGAGTGCTTGCTCCTCACTACTCTGTCTACCGGCACCCCACTTATGTCCGCTGAGCTCTCCAAGCCCCCGCGCCTCGAAGGGACCCCAAAACACGGCAGAAAATTGGCGCTGAAGGCAGCAGTCGCTGTCACAGTGCCATGCCGCTGAGATTCACCAACCGGAAGTAATCGGAAGATGGCCTTTATTTCATTGATACCAAAAGAAGAAAGTTCTACAAAACCAGAAAATTTTAGACCAATATCTCTCTTAAATATGGATTATAAAATTTTTGCGAAAGTATTAGCCAACAGATTGATGCCAGTTATTCAAGAGGTGATTCATTATGACCAAGCGGGATTTATAGAAGGCAGATATATGAAGGATAATGTGAGGCAACTCATAGACTTATTGGAATATCTTGAGTAAAAAGTAAACAGATCTCTGCAGTGCTGGTGTTTCTGGATGCGGAAAAGGCCCTTGATCGAGTTAATTGGGGTTTTCTAAAAAAGACTTTGTTTAAAATGGACTTTGGGGATCAGTTTATACAGGCGATTTCAGCAATTTATCAAGGACAGCACAAATTGTTATTAATGGGAGTTTAACGACTAATTTTAATATTCAAAAAGGAACAAGACAAGGTTGTCCGTTATCCCCACTGTTGTTTATTCTAACTTTAGAAGTTTTGTTGAACTCAATATGGGATTCGAATAATTTGAATGGAATAGTTATAAGGCAAAAGGACTACAGAGCGAGGGCATTTGCAGATGATCTGGTTGTTATCCTAACACGACCTTTGGAATCAATCATCCAGATGAAAAACATTATAGAAGAATATGGACTGGTTTCAGGATTTAGATTAAACCAGAAAAAGACTAAGATGATAGTTAAAAATATGTTGGAACCACAACCACAGAATGTTCTAAAAAAGAAGCTTCAATTTTCCCCGCAATTGTTTTTGTTGGGTATAGTTAAGGATTGCTCACTGAGTGAAATGAGATTGATTTTATACATGATTACTGCAGCCAGATTACTGATTGGACAATATTGGAAAAAAGATAGTGTACCTACTATAGAAGAATGGACATTGAAGATGGCTAACTTTGCAGAAATGGCAAAGATTTCTGCATATTTAAAAGACAGGACCCAAGAAGCTTTTGTTAGGGAGTGGAAGAAATGGGTGGATTATGTGCAGAATAAATATCAAACTAAGAAGTACCAATTAGTATTTGACTGATAATTAGTTTTACTATATTTACTATATAGATATTTAGAAAAGTTTTAATGTTAAAAATATTTGAAATTATTAGTATAGCATATATTTGTAGAAGGATTTTACTTTATATATATTTACTATATTGTTATCTAGAAAAAATTTTAATGCTAAAAATAAGTTTATATACATGTTTTACTGTCAGCATATATTTGATAGAATAATTTTAAAAGTTTTAATGTTAAAAATATTTGATATGTTTAAATATATAATTGATAGAATGATCTTATTTTACATATATCTACTATATTGTTATTTAGAAAAATTTTAATGTTAAAAATATTTGGTAAGTTTATATACATGTTTTACGGTTAGCATATATTTGATAGAATAATTTTACTCTATACAAAGAATTGTTAGTGTTTAATGTTAAAATTTAAGATATATTATTTGGATTTCACCTATATTTTTGTTTAATATTGATAGACATACAAGAATAATATTTTTTTTGTGAAGGAAGCCAAGGGAGGGAAGGGAGGGGAGGGAAGGGAAGGGAAGGGGGGGTAGAGGGGAAAATGGGGGGGGGGAATGTTAAAATTGTATTGTAAAACTTTTTCAATTAAAAAAAAGAATTATAGATCTATATCATTATTAAATTCCGATTATAAGATATTTGCCGGGGTCTTTGCAGCCAGACTTAGCTGTTTCCTTAACCAATTCATTCATTCAGACCAAAATGGCTTCCTTCCTAATAGATACTTACGAGATAATCTTAGAATTATCATGAATACATTAGAATTTTTCAAAAATCGCCCAGATAAACAATTAGCTTTAATTTTTGTTGATGCCCAAAAGGCGTTTGACAGAATCAGTTGGGAATTTATGATTTCTCAATTGGAATATATGGAATTTGGTGGGAATTTTATTCAGGCAATTCAAGCTATCTACCAGGAGCAGACTGCAAGAGTTCTCATAGATGGAGAGGAGATGGAGAGGATTCAAATTTGTAAAGGTACAAGACAGGGATCTCCCCTTTCCCCATTGTTATTTGTATTGATCTTAGAGCCCCTGCTTAGAGAAGTGAGAGGAAATATGGAAATAAGAGGAATGAAGATTAGGCAGGAAGAAGTTAAAGTCCAGGCTTATGCAGGCGATCTTGTATTTATTTTGGATCAACCACTGGACTCAGGCCTGAAATTATTATGTTTGATTAAAGAGTATGGGAAGGTAGCGGGATTACTGATAAATGAAGAAAAAACTAAAATCCTAGTGAAGAATATGACTCAGATGCAAAGGCAACAGCTGGAGCAGTTAATGGGTTTAAGAATGACAAATAAAATTAAATATCTGGGTGTATGGTTGACTGCCAGATGCTCCTCCATAAAGGAGGATAACTATCTTCCTCTTTACAATCAGATGCTCAGAGATCTAGAAAGATGGAAAAATCTCCAACTATCAATTTTGGGAAGGGGGCAACCATTAAAACGTGCGTGTTACCTAAATGGCTATTTCTATTCCAAACAGCCCCAGTAAGGTTGAATAAAGAGTTTTTTACAAATTTGGATAGAAGTATATCCAAGTTTATCTGGTAGGGAAAGAAGCCGCGGATTAGACTTAAAATGTTACAAGAACCCAAAAACAGAGGAGGACTTGGACTCCCAAATTGGGAGCTCTATCACCAAGCAGCGAACTTGATTTGGGTGAAAGAATGGATGACACTACAAAAGAGATGACTTTTGACATTTGAGGGAGCCGGTCTTCAACATGGCTGGCACTATTTTCTTTCTTTTTTTTTTTTTTTTGGTTTAGAGCATTTATTATTAACTATCCATCCACAACATATTAAGAACCAAAATAGCAAACAACCAAAAAATAGTGATGTCAGATATGAGGAAGTTGCTTCTTCTTTTTTTTTTTATTGAAAAAGTTTTACATTACAATTTTTTTTAAAACCCCTTCCCCTTCCCACACCCCAACCACCACCCCCACCCTATCCCCCCTATCCCTCCCCGTTCCCCCCTTGACTTCCGCTATTAAACAAACATATATAACAATCAGTATTTGACAATTTTTTAGGTGAGATCCAGCTAAAAAAAAACATAACCTTATTTTATAACCAATTTTAACCTTAAGTAATAAAATTTTTTAAAATTTTAATCTAAACTTATAACATCTATTTCCCCCTAAACCAATATATAACAACATAGATCATATATAAAAAACTCTTAACAATCTACTTAAAAAAAAACTAGTAAAATAATTTTGAGCATAAAATTTAAATTGAAATATCATATAAATATTATAAATATTTAACATTAATTATAATTCCCAATATTCCATCTTAATAATATTTTAAAACCAAATTCAAAGTCAAACAGTACATAATACATTTCTCTTTAAAATTAAATCTAAATATTAAAAATATAAATTCAATTACATAAAATATAATAAAAATTATCAAATTCAAATACATTTCTCTTTAAGATTAAATCTAAATATTAAAAATATAAATTCAATTACATAAAATATAATAAAAATTATCAAATTCAAATACATTTCTCTTTAAGATTAAATCTAAATATTAAAAATATAAATATAAATTCAATTAAGTGCTAATTGAAACTTCTTACTTTGATATTTATTCTTCATGTATTCTACCCATTTCATCCATTCCTTGGCAAAGACTTCATGGGTCCTTTCTTTTAGGTATGCAGAAATCTTAGCCATTTCTACAAAGTTAGACATCTTCAATATCCATTCCTGTATAGTGGGTACACTATCCTTCTTCCAATATTGACCAATCAGTAATCTAGCTGCAGTAATCATATGTAAAATTAATCTAGTTTCAGTTGATGAACAACTCTTAACTATTCCCAACAAAAAAAACTGAGGAGAAAATTCAAGCTTCTTCTTCAAAATATTCTGCATTACCCACCAAAGTTTAATCCAAAATGCTTTCAATTTTCTGCACGTCCACCAAATATGGAAATATGTTGCATCCAAACAATCACACCTCCAACATTTAGGTTGAACATTTGGATACATACATGATAACTTCTTAGGATCTAAATGCCATCTATAAAACATCTTATAAAAATTTTCCCTCAGATTCTGTGCTTGTGTAAATTTAACATTCTTTTCCCATGTTTCCAACATTACAGGTTCTTCAAAATTTTGCGCCCATTTAATCATACAATCTTTAACTAATTCCCTCTCTGAATCTCTTTCTAGCAGTAAATTATACACTCGCTTAATATGCATCGGCCCTTTACATTTTATCTGAGTCACCAAATCTTCTTCATATGACATTAGTCCAATTTTCTGATCTTCTCTCCATCTCGCTTGAAGTTGAAAATACTGCAACCAGGTTAAGTTCACTCCTTCTTCCAACAGGGTATTCAAAGATTTCAAACTCCATCTGCCCCCATCATTAAAAAGTATCTCTTTATACAGCAACCCCCCGAGTGACTTTATATTTGGCATAATCTGCCCAAGATCCAACCACAAAGGTATTTTGTAATCCAATTGAAGCTGGTGCTTCTTCCAAACTCTCATCAAAGCATGTCTTAAGATATGACTGTTAAATACTCTGTCTCTCTTATCTTCATAAAGTAAATATGCATGCCATCCAAATTGTAAGTCATGGCCTTCTATATTCAAAATTTCAGTTTTTGTTGTTCTAATCCAATCTCCAACTTGTGTCAGCACTGCAGCCTCATAATATAGACGTAGGTTTGGAACTTTAAGGCCACCTCTTTCACGAGCATCTTGCATAATTTTAAGTTTAACTCTTGGTTTTTTCCCATTCCAGATAAATTTATTTAATCCTGCTTGCCATTCCATCAGAAACTTATCACTTTTAAGCACTGGAATCATTTGAAACAAAAACAGAAATCTAGGTAGAACGTTCATCTTAACAGCTGCTATTCTACCAAGCAAAGATAGTTGCAGCTTCTTCCACATTTCAAGATCCTTTTGAATCTTATGCCAAAGTTCCTCATAATTATTTTGAAAAAGTTTTATATTGGATGCTGCAACTTGAACCCCTAGATATTTCACCTTTGTAGCTATTTCAAAGCCTGCCAACCTTTCAAGTTCATTCCTTTGTGGTTCCAACATGTTTTTAACTATCATCTTAGTCTTTTTCTGGTTCAGGCTAAAACCTGAAACCAGACCATATTCCTCTATAATGTTTTTCATCTGGATGATTGATTCCAAAGGTCGTGTTAGGGTAACAACCAGATCATCTGCGAATGCCTTTGTTCTGTAATCTTTTTGCCTTACAACTATTCCATTCAGTTTGTCCGAGTCCCGTAAAGCATTCAACAGCACTTCCAAAGTCAAGATAAACAGTAATGGGGATAATGGACATCCTTGTCTTGTTCCTTTCTGTATGTTGAAATTTGTAGTTAAACTGCCATTAATAATAATTTGTGCCGTTCTTGATAAATTGCCGAAATCGCTTGTATAAACTGGTCCCCAAAATCCATTTTGTGCAAAGTCTTTTTTAGAAAATCCCAGTTGACTCAATCAAAGGCCTTCTCCGCACCCAAAAACACCAGCACCGCAGAAGTCTGTTTATTTTTCTCAAGATATTCCAATAAATCTATGAGTTGCCTGACATTGTCCTTCATATATCTACCTTCTATAAAACCTGCTTGGTCTTCATGAATCACATCTTGAATAACTGGCATCAGTCTGTTGGCTAATACTTTAGCATAAATTTTGTAATCCGTATTCAGGAGAGATATTGGTCTAAAATTTTCTGGTTTTACAGATTCTTCTTCTTTAGGTATCAATGAAATAAAAGCCGTCTTCCACGAGGGAGGTATTTTACCCCCTTGCTGAATATTACAAAACAAGTCCTTGAGATGCTCAACCAATTCCGCTTGTAAAGTCTTATAATATACTGCTGTCAAACCGTCTGTCCCAGGAGCTTTAGATAATTTCAATTGTTTTATTGCAAATAAAATCTCTTCAGATGTTATTGGTTGATTCAGTCTATCACTTTGTGTACTTGAAATTTTTGTAACTCTCATCTTCTGCAGATAATCATCAATGAAATCCTTTTTAATGTTATCAGCTTGGTACAATTTAGAATAATAATCTAAAAAAGCTTGATGTATTGAATTCTGTTGAGACACTTGTTTCCCTTTCTACTCAATAGTATTTATTATACGAGAACTTTGTTGTTTTCTCAAAGTATAAGCCAACCATCTGCCAGGTTTGTTAGCATTACAGAAAGTATTATGTTTAGCGTATTGCAGATTAGTTGCTGTCTGATCCGCCATCAGTATTTGAAATTGATCTTTCAAAAGTTTTATCATTAAGTGTACTTTCTCATCAGTCGGATTTTTAATAAGCAATTGCTCTTTCTCCTTTATCTCTGTCTCCAATTCCACTCTTGACTTCTGACGTATTAATCTATATTTAGAATTTATGTAAATCAGTACACCCCTCATATAAGCCTTACTTGCATCCCATACCGTCTGAATAGGTGTACCCTTATTCAAATTAATATCAAAAAATTCTTTAACATGTTTCTTAAGGTCCATAATGTTCTTTTCATATCTAAATAAATTTTCATTCATTCGCCAAGATCTCCTCTCTCTTTTACCCAAATCCATCTCCATCCACACCGAACTATGATCCGTTAAAGTTCTGAGAAATATTTTTGTCTTAGTCACTGTGGTGAGTAAATCAGAAGTAATCAGCATAAAGTCAATTCTCGAAAAAGATTTATGTCTATCGGAAAAAAAGGTAAAGTCCAATTCCTTGGGATGATGAATTCTCCATACATCCTTCAATTCCAATTCTTCTTTCAATGAAAAAAACGTCCGTGGTAGCTTATTCCCCTTCTTGGCCAACGTCTTTTTATCAAGCTTTGTATCAATCACCCCATTCCAATCACCCATAATCAAAAAAGACTTATAATTCCACTGCAATATTTTATTATTCAATACTTTATAAACATTTTCCTGCTGCTGGTTCGGGGCATAAATCCCAATTAGAAGTATCAAAACATTCTGTATGTTTATTTCAACTGCAATATATCTTCCCTCATCATCCGCTTCTATCAGTTTAGCTGGTATTCTTTTAGAAATATAAAAGACAAGTCCATTCCTTTTCACAGAGCTAGAAGATATAAAATGTGATCCAAGTTTTGAAATTAGAAATTTTTGGTCCTGGGTTCTAATGTGGGTTTCTTGCAGACAAACAACATCATTTTTATATTGCTTCAGATAATGAAATATTTTTCTTCTGTTCTGTGGTGAGTTCAAACCGTTCACATTCCATGATAAAAATCTAAGTGTCATTTTGAAAATGAGTGAAGCCCTTTGAGCACTTGACGAAGACTCTCTTCAACGGCCGATGTCTTCGGTCTCGCCCCTCCCACAGCTTCAGAATATAGTTTTTTCCCATTTGTACCATTCTCTTCCTGTGGTATCCTTGACCTCTGTTGTTTCTCTAATCTTTGCTTTTCTGCTGCACGAGTTATACGTTGATCTTTTGGTTCTTGCATCAACAAATCAAGATTGGGCTCCACCTCTCTTGTAGCTCTAGATTGCCTTGGTTTAGCCTCAAGAAGTTCTGTTAGAAAATCCTCTGAGAAACCTCCTACAGCACCTAGAGTTTCCTCCCTTACTGTTTCTTGAGTCTGTGCTTCTTTTGGCAGAATCACATCTTGAATCCCTTCTTCAAGATTCTTCTCCTTTGAGATATCTTTGATAGGTAAAAGTGTAGATGAACGAGGAGATATTGAACTTTTTTTAAGAACATTGTTATAAAACTGTTCTGCCTTTTCCACAGAGTTAATACGATATCTTACTTCCTCATGTCTCAGAATGATACTGACAGGAGCATCCCATCTAAATGGGATCTGACTCTTTTTCAGCTCATTTACAAGAAAGCCAAAATCTTTCCGATCTCTTAACATTTTAGGTGGCAGCTCTTTGTAAACACCAATTTGGTTGCCTTCATGTTGAACAGTGGTATGAAAAGAACCTTGCAAAATGTCATTTCTCAGCCTTCTCTCAGTAAAATAAATCACCACATCTCTTGGCAAGTTCCTTTGTCTCGCTATACGTGAGTTGACTCTGTACAGCTTGTCAATTCTGCTAGCAATCACATCTGGTTCAACTTTTAAAATCTTGGCCAATACTTCCACACAAGTTGCCCTCAAGTTCTCTCTATTATTCTCCCTTAAACCTCTCAGTCTTATAGCATACTCCATATTTCGAAATTGTAACATCGTAATCTCCTCTTCTAGCCTCTGGTTCTGCACCACCACCTTAAAAATCTGTTCCTTTGCTTCCTTCTTATTAGCTTCCACCTCAGAATTTAGGTCTTCCACTTTTTTCTCAACAACCAACAGGGCATCAGTAAAAGCAGTAGCTACTTTAGTTACACTCTGATGTAATCTATCAGTTTTTTCCTCCACCAGCTCCTTCATTTCCTTTTGATTTTTTTCCAACCTTTCATCCACTTTACTCATTTTTCCAGATAGCTCTCCCAAAGATTTGTGTATGTTTAATATAAATGCTTTCAAATCCTCTGTCTCGCTGTCCTGTGACTGTCTTTGAGCTGGCACTAACTTTTCCTTTGTTTGATGTGTGGGGGAATCCCCCCCCCACTTTCTTTGAAGCCATGCCTGAACAGGATTTAAATCTTTGAAAAAAAGAAAGAAATCTTCCTCCTTTTCCTGTCCTCCCCAGTTTTACAGAAAAGGAATCAATTCCGTTGTATTTTGCAGTTAAAAAGACTTGTAAATAGGCTCAGTAACAATTACAGGCAGGCACACTTTCGCTTTCTCCTTTCACTAGCTCAAGTTTAATCAGCCGCCATTTTCAGCCACTTTCACACAGAGACAGCTCGCTTTCCACAATAAAAAAAAATCCATTTAAAGTAATTAAAATTCTAAAAAAAATTCCAGATCTCACCAAATCCGTTGTAAATCATTTAGATGTGTATTGTAACAAATGGAGTTGCCTCTCCGTCTCGCTCTGTTGTTACAGAGATCCCACGCCGCTCGGAGGTTCAGCAGCTTAAGAAGGGAGCCCACACACAGAGCGCTTGCCAGAGCAAAAAAATAACCCTGGTAGCGCTTCTGGGGGCTCAACCGAAAGCTGCCCACTCTGGCCCCCCCTTAAATCCAAAGGGGAGCTTTCCAAGCCGCTTTTCAATCGTAAAAGCGGCTCTTACAGGCGGCGGGGACGGCAACCAAACAAACAAGCCGCCCTGCAACGGAGAGGACGCCAACCGGAAGTCAGGAAGTTGCTTCTTGTTTTTCCTCCATCATCTCAAAACAATTCTTGAAATAATAATTAACTGAGATGCTAAGTAAAAAAAATAAGACCAGGATATGGATATTGCATTAGTAAAATCTATTTGACAAGCAGTATATTAATGAACTTAATACACAGCTCAGTTGATAGACAAGGCCCATGGGCTGAATGAAGTATTTCAGACTGGAAGAACATTGTCCAATTTGTATCCTAACTCTGAGCAAAACCTTGTTACTAGATTCAGTGAAACTTCTTCTCTTTGCGAATGCTCTTTTGCCTCCATGCGGCTGACTTATTGGCTCCAGAATAGGCTGTGTTCAGGTCCTCATTATTGCTGCTGCTGCTGCTGCTGTTGCTCCTGTCACTGTCCTCAGGGGTCTCCTCGGAGGAGCTTTCATCTGCAGCAGTTGCTTCTGTGGTTCTGCAAGGCCCGTTGAGTATAAAAAAAATCCTTTCCCGAATCAACATCAAAAGGATCTGTTTCATCTTTTTCTTGGGCATGGTTCAAAAATTCATTCTCAACCCTTAACACTTCCTCCTCACAGCTACATGCTGCATATTTTTCCAGGAGATCTTTGTTCAAATCAAGAAACACACTTCCCCATTTAAATTTTTGCAAAAGAACTGTGGCTACATCAGAGAGTCCTACAATGCAGAGGGTAGCTGCAAAAGCTTCCACACAAGTAAGTTTGTATGGCCGTCCATAATTCACTGGATTTGCAGCTATCAAGTAGGGTAACAACCGGAGATGACTTCCCTTCATCTTGCTAAATGGTGTTTTGTCCAGCTTTGCCCAAGAGCAGTCAATCACCACAACTCCATTCTGGGTCACAACCTCCCTGTTGGCGGGCGAGAGGAAGCGGGCGGCGGCAGGGCTGAGCACCAGGCCCCCAAAGCGCTGCCCCAGGCGGAGCGTCCACACCAGCCCCGGGTCGCACTGGCCCAGGTCCCACATGGCCAGCGGGCACAGGCGGTGCGGCGTTCTGGCCGCGGCCCTCGCCTCTTCACCTTCGCCATCCTCCAAGAAGCCTCCCAGCACCTCCGGGAAGGTCTCCAAGCATCATTCCCCGCCGGTCGCCTCGGCCGCCGCCGCCGCCCCCGGCCCATCTCCGATTCTGGCTGGCACTATTTTCTATGGCCGGGAACACACAGATGCCCCAGACACTTTGATGATCACTATTTACGTAGGACTCTTGGGTACGCTTGGGGAAAGATTAGAAGAAGAGTATATTCAAAAGTTCCATGTTGGATTTTGGCGCAGGAAGCTCAAATCTACCCGACATTGTATAAAGGGGAAAAAACTTTGACGTATGAAGACTTTTTGGATGTTCAGGGTAATCCGAAATCACGAGAATTATTAACTCTTCAAGGATATAAGATAGACTGGTCATCTTATTCCCAAGTGCACTCCAGGTATAAAAAAGATTTATATAGCAAAGGAATTTACCATAAAAGACAAGAATTGGATAAGATCTTATTAGAAGGAGGGAAAGGGGTACTATCTAAATGTTATGCGTATCTATTGTCTCTGCAGATAGGACAGGATGTAGTGAAGGATTGTATGATAGCGTGGGGGCGAAATTTTGGATATCCCCTTGACTTCCAGCAATGGGAACAGATTTGGTTGAAAAATATGAAATTAACCATGGCCTCTTCATACAAAGAAAACATATATAAAATGGTCCACTGTTGGCATCTCCCCCCTGCGAGACTAGCTAAAATGTTTTCCGGGACATCTTCCTAATGTTGGAAATGTGGTTACAGTAATGGAACTTATTTTCACCAATGGTGGACCTGCCTGCAGGCGGTTAAATATTGGGAAAAAATACGGCAGTGGATTTTGGAAATTACACAGATTAATTTGTAATTAAGGCCTGAGATTTTCCTGCTGGGGGCAAAACCTTTGAAAGTTAAATCAGGTATATGGTTCTTGTTGATTCACATTATTACTGCAGCAAAATTAGCGTATGTGCAGGAGTGGAAAAATCAATACTTACCGATGGATTTGAAAATAATATATAAAATTAATGAGTGTGTGGAATCAGATAGTTTAACTAGATTAATCAATGGTAAAAAAGATTCAGAATTTTATAACAGTTGGAAATTATGGTACGATTGGGTCCAGAAAAGGTGGGATAGAATAGATATATGATGATGTATATATATATATATGATGGCAAGTATGTATGTATAAAAGAATGACTTTATATTTGTGGACAATGTATTCACATTATACCATGGTGGCAGGATTGCATATTTCATTTGTGCAGTGGTGCATAGAACATATAAAAAAAATAAAAAAATTATACTGGAAAAAAAAATAACTAAGTTGGTATTTGTCCCCACAATCAGGGAGCCCTGGCTAGCTCCCAGGGATCAGGTACAGACAATGGCCAGGGTGTCAAATCACCTAACTTTTGTATGGGTATGTGCTTCAAGTATCTGTCATAGAAATCCCGGTACAGTAACATCACTTGCACACCTGAGTCCAAGAGAGCCCTTATGTAGATGCCTTCCACTTGTACCGGCACCATTGGAGAAGGGCTCACTAACTGTTTAGGAATCTTGGTGGTAAGAGACACAGCATCTGGTCTGATAGTCCATGCTTGGGTGATCCTGTGAGTCTCCAAAGGCTGTTGCCAGGGCCTCATCACTTTGACCTCGGTGGGCCCTTGGGTATGAGAGCCCCTCACTAAGTGAGATGTTCCCATTACTCCTGTCACCAAGGGCCCTTTGTAATTTCCTGACTGCACTGGACTTCATGGTTTGTACAAGTACTCATGTAGTGCCCTGCACCCCCACAGTTATAAAATATCACTGGCCTCCCTTGCTGCTGAACTGAAGTATAAGAGCTCATCTTCCCATTGATCAACCCAGCTGGGCTTCAATTAAAAGGCAAACCATCCATTCTCACCTCTGAGGTCATCATCTGTTGGAATGGGGAGGAGGTTTGCCCCCGAATCGTGAACCAGCACACAAGCAAACATACTAGGACTGAAATAAGACTAGCAGAGGAGTCTTGTATAAAAATATACTTTACTACAAAACTTTTAAAAAACACTGTATCTTTAAAAAAGCACATTAATAACAAGGTCTTATCCTGGTTAAATGAAGCCAGGCTATCTCCCTAAATTCCTCTCCACAATATCAAAACCAGTCCTTGGGAAAAAACTAACAAGACATTGAATGGCTTTGGTGTCGATACATCATCGAGGTGATAGAAGGGCAGCAGCATGGGCTTCAAAGTAAAAGTCACCTGTAAAAACAATCCAAACAACAAACGTGGCTTGAAGCTCCTGGCAGGGAAACTGTCCAGCGTATCCCTCCGATGTAGCAGCAAATGTTCAAATGTTGGCTTGTGTGCTTCCAAAGCAAAAAGCAAGCCAAAGGTAAAAACTTCAAAAGGCTCCCAGCTATCTCAGCACACAGCTGCAAGATAGTACGTGGGAGTAACACAGCTTCTTCTCCGCTGCTATCTCTGCTGCAGGCGTCAGGGCTTCCCAGCAGAGTTCTCCTCCTTTCTTCCAGGTCTGCATCCAGGTGCCTCAGCACTGGGTCTGCATTTAGGCCTAAAACTGTGTCTAGGCCCAACTAGCAATGAGAAAGGTCTGTGCTTATATGGTAAGCTAACCTGCAATTAACTAGGGTGGGGAAGGCTTGCAGTTAATTGCAGACCGGAGATGGCTTAGTCAAAGTCCATACAGTTTGTAGCTGATCAAGTAGCCACAGCAATCCTGAAAACACTTTGACAATCCCCTTCTCTGTGGCTATTTGATTAGATGACAATCATACATACATCATTGAGTACATATACACATCAATGGTTAGTATACTTTACATAATCATCGATATTTTACTCAGGAGATGATGTTGTTCATGAGGCAGCAGTTTAGTGAACACATCCGCCACCTGTTCCCTGGTTTCACAATAAACAGTTTTAATGAAACCTGTTTTCACAAATTGTCTGACATGCTTACACTTGATGTCAATATGGTGCGATCTCTGTCCTACAGCATCAGCCTCAGATATGTTAACGGCAGCCATGTTATCCTCATAGATATTTATAGGATACATGGGCTCCCTCCACAAGCTCACCAAAAGATCATCAAACCAAACTAGGTTATTGGAGGCTTTGGATAAACTCACATACTCAGCTTCCGCTGTGGAAGTTGCAATCAACTTTTGCTTGCCAAAGTACCAATACACAGGACTACCGTTCAGATATACAATGTATCCCGAGGTACTTTTTCTAGATTTAACATCCCCTGCCCAATCGGCATCCGAATAACAACACAACTTTAGTTCTCCAGATATCTCTGGCTCCAACAACAATGAGTAATGCACAGTACTTTTTAGACATCTCAGGACTCTTTTGACTCCAGTCCAATGGTACTGTGTGGGATGTTCCGAATGTCTAGACAACACGTTCACGGTCAGACTAATATCCGGCCTCGTCCAATTCTCAATGTACAACAGCGACCCAATTGTGGATTTATAAAGGGTCGTATCCTCAAACTCCGTACCCTCAGTGTACATGCTCTTAAGGAAATCTGTTGCCATCACATGGTATCACATGGTTTTGCTTCAGCCAAGTTACGTTTCTCAAGTAATTCAAGGATCTTATCTTGCTGAGAGAGTCGAAACCCCTTCTCAGTTTTTACAAATTGCACCCCTAAGAATTTGCTGACCCAGCCTAGTGGTTTTAATGCAAAATTCTTGCCTAGGCTATCTGAGAACTCCTTGTACCTGTCCTCAGACTTGCAGATGTACAAAATGTCATCTACATACAACAAGATGGATTCCTTAATGCCCTGATGGTCCTTAACGAACACATATTCATCAGCCGATGATGATGTAAAACCCATCTGTCTTAAACTTTTTGTGAGACACTCATACCAACGCTTACCAGATTGTTTTAAGCCATATAGGCTCTTGTTCAACAACCACACATCGTCTTCCTGATGGCTAACTCCCTGAGGAATCCTCACATACAGCTCTTTGTCTAGTTGGGCGTGCAAATAAGCAGTTTGTATATCAAATTGATATACTTTTTCACCCCACATGGTAGCGATAGTGAGAGCCATTTTTACGCTCTCAGGGTGCACCATAGGCGAGAAGTTATCCTCATAGTCATCAGGGAATCTTTGTGAGAATCCCTGTGCAACTAATCTCGCCTTGTATATAAAACCACCATTCTCAATGGGCTTCTTTTTATAAAGCCACCTGGTGCCAATCACCCTCTTGTCCTTGGGCAACCTTGTTGGTACGAATACGTCTAGTTTCTTAAGACTATCTAATTCCGTATCCATGTTGGCAAGCCATTTCTGCCGTTCGTAATTAGGCAAGGCCAGCACATCCTCATATTTCTGAGATGTGACCGAAACTTGATTGACTGAGGTGATGAAGTCATCATACCTCTTAGGTTTGTTGCCCCTGGTAGATCTTACAGGTCTGTCTCCAGGCGCATTATCCGCATCAGAATCCTCTGATGGGTCATCTACCTTGTGATCTACATTGTGTATCACTAAAGCTGGGTGCCTGTCCTCCCAGGCCACCCCCATCTTATGCTTTAGTATCCCTCTCAAGGGTGCATGGGGTGCATGCTCCTCAGAACCAGATGTATCCCTATCATCCGATAGATCTTCTGATACATCCTCCGCCGGGCTATCAAAACTATGGGAAGGGTTCTGAGTGAAGATCTCATTTGCATGGGTCTTGCTCCAGTTAGCCCTTTCATGAAAGGTGGCAGACCTCGATATAACCAGCTTCCTATTTGGGCACACAAACCTATATGCCTTGGAGCCCTGCTCGTAACCAACAAATCTCAGCCTGACTGAGATCCGATCTCCTTTCCTCCAGAGCTCCTTTGGGACATGAACATCAGCCATCACCCCAAAAACGTGGAGGTGTGCCAACCTAGGCTTATGGCCGTAGAGCACCTCGTATGGGGTCTTCTGCACCACGCTAGACCACACGCGATTAAGGGTGTAGTTCGCATAATTAACTGCTTCCACCCAGTATGCAAGGTTTAGTTCAGCATCCTCTAGGGCACACTGCATCATCATCTGCAGGATGCCATTGCGTCGTCTTGCAAAGCCATTCTGAAACATGGAGTAAGGCGCGGTGCATAAATGTATTATATCCTTACTCCTCAACCAGCTAGAGAACTGTCCTGAATTGAATTCAGTTCCCCTGTCAGTTAGGATCTTCTTAACCCTGACTCTGTGTTGGTTCTCGACTAAGCTACAGAACTCTTTGAACTTAGCGAGATTTTCGTTTTTAGATCTTAAGAGATAAACGAACCCAAACCTACTGTAGTCATCAACTATGGTAAGGAAGTATCGTCTCTTACCAATGGAAGGTGGGAATGGTCCTGCCAAATTCATATGGACAAGCTGGAATGCGTGCTCGGAGTACCGCTGTGACCTCTTGGGCGCAGGTTTCACTTTCAACTTTGCACTCCTGCAAATTGAACAGTCTAGGAACGTGTCAAAGTCATTGATCTTGGTACCAATAGAGTATTCGGCTACCTTTTTCACTACAGGAAAACTCACATGACCTAACCTGCAATGCATTAGGTGAGCACATTCATTGTGCAACAGTTCACCTACTGAAATTGCATTAGCTTTTTCAGGTTTCCTATCATTTGACTCTAAATTAAAACTTACAAACTTTTTATTTTTACTATTAACACTACAACTATCATTACAGGACTTCCTCTGTTGAAAGTCTTGATGCTCACCACCCAGTTCCAGCTGGGGTTCATTATTACTATGAGCTGAGATAGTGTAATTGCTAACACTAGATGCCTGAGGATTTGCACTGGGGGAATAGTAAGGCAAACCACCTATCTTCAACACCTCCCCAATCACACATTTGTTATTCGTGATTACAGCTGTTCCTTCAGAAAACAGAATCTCTATTCTAGGATTCTCACATATCCTCATTATGCTTAGCAAATTACGATCTATCTCAGGTACATACAATGCATCATTAATCTCTCCTATCCCAGGAATATAAACATCTCCAATGCCAACAACATTCACCTTTTTACTGTTAGCAACCTTAACCATGGATTTATGTCTTCTCAAATTAACAAAAAATCTTTGATCACTTACAACATGGTTACTAGCCCCACTATCCATTATTTATTTATTTATTTATTATTTCAATTTATATACCGCCCTTCTCCCCGGGAGGGGGACTCAGGGTGGTGAACAACCAAATTAAAACACATATAATACAAATATTAAAAGAATTTAAAATTAGATTAAATCGATTGGCGTTCCAAAATAAAAGTCTCAAACCCCATTAAAATACCCAATTTAAAACCCCAGAGATTAATAGTACCAAAAATTTTAAACCATAGTTGCTCACGTTTTAACCATAGTTTTAACCATAGTTGCTCACGTTGTTCCCTTGTGAGTTCCAACTCTCTGGTTTCTACTATACCTAGAAAACCATCATTAAACCTAAGGTTGTTCCTTTTGTTGCCTCTATTTGGCCATTTACCCCTTCTCTGGTTAGGAACATCTCCACTTGGTTTTCTGCCTGGAGGGAATGACCTCCTTTTACATTTGTTACCAGAAGGTGTCTTTAAACATGCCTTGGCATTCACGTTTTGCGGGCAGTCCCTTCTGTAATGTTCTCTGGAACCACAATTAAAGCATTCTCCAATAGCATATGCTTTATCTGAGCTATCGGGCTTTCTCAAGAGTTTTTCCTTCCTGTGGAAAGATGCTCTATATTTTTGCAAGTTATCTTCCGCTATTAATTTACCTGATAACACTTCTAGAGGTAGGTTGTTGTAGTTTACATTATCCAATTGTGATATAAAGTTATCCCAGCTAGGATCAAGAGAATTGATTATAACAGTAATGAGGGTTTGTTCAGACACTGTTTCCCCCCTCAACATCAACTCCTCCCTTAACCTGTTTAACTCACATAAGTGTTCATTAATATCTACTCCTGCCTTCAATCTTGCAGAATAAAACTCTCTGTAAATTCTGTTAGTGGCATTGGAGCTTTTAGAACAAAATAACTTATGCAGTTTTGACCAAACTTCTGTAACAGTCAGGTTATGAGGTATGCTGGGATATAAAGCAGGGTCAATTGACATCAATAGGATACAAAAGGCCTTATGATGTAAAAGTTCAACTTCCAAAGACCATGGTTTAGGTGGGGGTTTCAACAACAATGATAAAACATTCTCTTTCATTAAAATGACTTGAAAACTCTTAACCCATTCCTTAAAATTTCCTCCACCCACACTTAAACTTTTAAAATTAGGAGGAAGAACCTGTACATTGTTAAATATAGAAACAGACATTAATGATGTTCAAGGTGTGGTCCATCCTGGAACGGGCAATAAGGCATTGGAATGGAAGCACACAGCACAGTGTCTTCCAACTGGCATTCCAACAATTGTTCCTCCCCAATGGGAGGGATTAAAACCTCGCGTTGTGCAGATGCAAAGCTTGTTCTGATTTGATTACAAAGGTTCGAGGGTCCTCTCTGGTGCTCCTCCCTAGGAAGTTTGGGGCGTGCTCCTAGGTTCCCGTCTCCAGTTGAGGCAGCCTCTGGAATCGCCCTGGATGTCAGTGTTGTCACGGATGGGTACGTCCCGCTCGTGGCATGTGCTGAATTGGTCGCAGACATCGGGGGTGTATTGGCACATGCAGTTACTATTCGTTGAGCCAATGGCACCTGCGAACTGTCGCCTAAAATGGTTGTCAGCATTTCTATCGCGTTCGCAACCTTACGCTCAACATAAGAGTCTCTCAAGTTTTTAGCTGGAGTCATTGACATCATCAACGGAGCTAAAATTCTTATAGCCTGATTTATAATGGTTTGGACAGCAGGTGGCACTGTATCAACTTGGCCATGCTGGTTTAACGAAGAAGCAGGGACATTCAAATCAGGCAATCTATTATCCCCCATTCTCAACTTAGAGTCCACAGTAGGGGTTTTGGAAAAGGATTGAAAGTCTCTTACCGGTCTGGTGTTTTCTGGAACTTCGATCCTATTTCCTTTAGCTGTCATCAAGGCTGGATTCATCAGCGACTTGCTAAAATCTGCAATCAGGTTCTCACTTGTTACTGGCAAACCTAAAGCTTGAAGGATTGCCTTCCTGAATTCATCATCCACCTCTAAATTTGTTTTCAAGGCCTGAAGTGGCGTTCTTCTGGTCTCTACTTCCTCAGGTGATGATGGTTTACTCACTGCCTTAGGCATTTCAAAAACTAAGGCTTCTGCTCCAAAACCTATAGCTCCACTACACTCTTGATCAATTAGAATTTGGGGTTTTTCAGCCAAAGCTGTTTTGGCCTGAGCCCCAGACAGTCCATCTTGTGACTCTATGATTTTCACTGCAGCCCTAGTCAACATCTGTTTTTCCTGACTCAATTCTATTGCAGACATTTCAGTCTAGCATATGCCATGTGCGTATAGGTCCGCTAACCATCCTCTGCTACCAATTTGTTGGAATGGGGGGGAGTTTGCCCCCGAATCGTGAACCAGCACACAAGCAAACACACTAGGACTGAAATAAAACTAGCAGAGTAGTCTTGTATAAAAATATACTTTACTACAAAACTTTTAAAAAACACTGTATCTTTAAAAAAGCACATTAATAACAAGGTCTTATCCTGGTTAAATGAAGCCAGGCCGTCTCCCTAAATTCCTCTCCACAATACCAAAACCAGTCCTTGGGAAAAAACTAACAAGACATTGAATGGCTTCGGTGTCGATACATCATCGAGGTGGTAGAAGGGCAGCAGCATGGGCTTCAAAGTAAAAGTCACCTGTAAAAACAATCCAAACAACAAACGTGGCTTGAAGCTCCTGGCAGGGAAACTGTCCAGCGTATCCCTCCGATGTAGCAGCAAATGTTCAAATGTTGGCTTGTGTGCTTCCAAAGCAAAAAGCAAGCCGAAGGTAAAAACTTCAAAAGGCTCCCGGCTAACTCAGTACACAGCTGCAAGATAGCTACATGGGAGTAACACAGCTTCTTCTCCGCTGCTATCTCTGCTGCAGGCGTCGGGGCTTCCCAGCAGAGTTTTCCTCCTTTCTTCCAGGTCTGCATCCAGGTGCCTCAGCACTGGGTCTGCATTGAGGCCTAAAACTGTATCTAGGCCCGACTAGCAATGAGAAAGGTCCGTGCTTATATGGTAAGCTAACCTGCAATTAACTAGGGCGGGGAAGGCTTGCAGTTAATTGCAGATCGGAGATGGCTTGGTCAAAGTCCATACAGTTTGTAGCAGATCAAGTGGCCACAGCAATCCTGAAAACACTTTGACATCATCTCTGTTAGAGGGGATATTTTGGCTTCTATAGTGGTGAGCCAGACATTGTCACCTCCAGTTTTACTCACTCCTGCACCTGGAGGCCATTCTGGTGGCAGTTGAGCTGTTGTTCTGCCCTAGCTACAGAACCCAAAGAATGCAGCACACACAAAGTCTGTACAAAACTTAGTTTATTAATTAAGGACTACTAATTTATTTATTTATTATTTATTTATTACAGGTATTTATATGCCGCCCTTCTCCCGAAGGACTCAGGGCGGCGAACATAAGTTAAGAAACATGTACAATAAAATTGTATTTTAAATCAAATAACTAATTAATGATAAATAATAAACCCAGAATCAAAGTCAGCCTATTTGCTTGAACAGCCAAGTCTTCAGCTCCCGACGAAAGGAGCGGAGATCAAGAGCCGTCCGGAGCTCAGTAGGTAATTCATTCCAGAGGGTGGGAGCACCCACAGAGAATGCCCTACCCCTGGGCACCGCTAGATGACATTGGCTTGCCGTCGGGACCCTGAGGAGAGCGGCCCTATGTGAGCGAACAGGACGGTGGGAAGCAGGCAGGAGAAGGTCCTGTAAATATCCTGGACCTAAATCATGTAGGGCCTTATAGGTGAGAACTAGTACCTTGAAGCGGACCCGGAGAACCACTGGTAACCAGTGCAGCTGACGCAGGAGGGGTGTTATATGGGAGTAACGAGGGGCTCCTGTAACAACCCGTGCGGCTGCATTTTGGATCAGCTGGAGTCTCCGGGTGCATCTCAGGGGCAGGCCCATGTAGAGGGAATTGCAGTAATCCAAGCGGGAAGTAACCAGGGCATGAGTGACTGTGCGAAGGTCATCTTGGTCCAGGAAAGGGCGCAACTGGCGCACCAGGCGAAGCTGTGAGAAGGCCCCCCTGGTCACAGCCGTTAGATGGTCTTCTAGGGACAATCGAGCATCCAGGAGGACACCCAAGTTGCGAGCCCTATCAATGGGGGCAAGTTTTTCTCCATCCATCAAAAGTGATGGGGTTTCTGAAATCCGAGATGCCGGCATCCACAGCCACTCAGTCTTGGAGGGATTGAGTTTGAGTTTGTTTCTACCCATCCAGGCCCGTACCGCCTCCAGGCAACGGGACATCATGGAAAGGGCATCTCTGGGGTGGTCTGGGGTGGAGATGTATAATTGGGTATCATCAGCATATTGATGATATCTCACCCCAAAGCCACGAATGATCTCACCCAGTGGCTTCATATAGATATTAAAGAGCAGGGGGGAGAGAACCGACCCCTGAGGCACCCCACAATTTAGGGGCCTCGGGGTGGATCTCTGCCCTCCTGTCCATACAAACTGTAAGCGACCCGAGAGGTAGGAGGAGAACCACTGTAAGACAGTGCCTCCCACTCCCAACCCCTCAAGTCGCTGCAGTAGGATACCATGGTCGATGGTATCAAAAGCCGCTGAGAGGTCAAGTAGGACCAGGATGGAGGAACAACCACCATCCCGAGCCCGCCAGAGATCATTCACCAGAGCGACCAATGCCGTTTCCGTGCTGTGTCCGCGTCGGAAGCCCGATTGGTACGGGTCAAGGTATTCCGTTTCCTCCAGGAACTGTGGGAGCTGTTGTGCCACTACAGTCTCAACAACTTTTGCGATGAAGCGAAGGTTGGAGACGGGACGATAGTTATTAAGTGAATCTGGATCCAGGGAAGGCTTCTTGAGGAGAGGTCGAACCACCGCCTCCTTAAGAGAGGCGGGGAAGTTCCCCTCTCTCAACGAAGCGTTGACAATTGCCTGGATCCAGTCTCTAGTCACCTCCCTGGCAGCCGAAACCAACCAGGAGGGACAAGGGTCCAATAAGCAAGTAGAGGAACTAAGTTTGCCCATAATCCTGTCCACTTCCTTGACAGAAACAGGGTCAAACTCAATCCAGATATTGTTCTCAAGACCCACCCTAGTCTCCCGATTGGATTCTGTCCAGTCAGAGTCCAATCCGATCCGGATCTGAGCGATTTTATCATGCAGAAACTGTACAAAATCCTCAGCTCTGCCCTGTAAAGGGTCTTCCCTCACTCCCTGATTGAGGAGGGAGCGGGTCACACGAAACAGGGCCGCTGGGCGGTTTTCTGCAGATGAAATGAGGGCGGCGAAGTAATCTCGTTTCGTCACTTCCATTGCCACTAGATAAGACCTAATATGGGTTCTTAACTGTGTTCGGTCAGATTCAGATCGGGAGGACCTCCAACGTTCCTCTAGACGTCTTTTCCGACGTTTCATTTCCCGGAGCTCCATGGAAAACCAAGGAGAGACCCGGGATCTGCGGCGGGTTAGAGGCCGCAAAGGTGCAATTCTGTCTAAGGTGTCAGTAGCTGACCGTTCCCAGGATGCCACTAGAGCCTCAGCTGAATTGCAGGATTGAGAGGTGGGGAATGTCCCAAGCTCCTTTAAGAACCTTTCTGGGTCCATCAGGCGCCTGGGGCGGAACCATTTTATGGGTTCCATCTCCATGAGGCAAGGGCTGGCAGATTGAAAGTCCAGTCTAAGGAGGGAATGGTCAGTCCATGACAGGGGAGTGATGGAAAGTTCCCCCCTACCATGACTATTTATCCACTGCCCAGAGAGGAAAACCAGGTCGAGTGTGTGTCCTCCCCTATGAGTTGGGCCCTGAATAACCTGAGTCAGGTCCATGGCTGTCATGGAGGCCATGAACTCCCGGACTGTCTCAGATGACTTGCCGATCGAAGGCAGATTAAAATCTCCCACAACCACAAGGCTGGGGAGTTCAAGTGCCACTTCAGTCAAGACATCGAGCAGTGCAGGCAGGGCTGTGGCAACATAGCTGGGAGATAGGTATGTGACCAACAAGCCCGACTGAACTCCAGGCTCCCACTTTAATAGAAGAGACTCACACCCGCCTATCTGAGGGACAGTGACCTCCTTAGGACTCAGACCCTCCCTGACAACCACTGCCACGCCCCCGCCCCTTCCCTGGTGTCGCGGCTGGTGCAGAACACGAAAGCCTAGGGGGCATAAGTCAGAGAGAGGGATTCCCCCCTCTTGCCCCAACCAGGTCTCCGTGATACAGGCCAGGTCTGCACCCTCCTCATCAATAAGGTCTCGTATGAGGAGGGCCTTATTCATCACAGACCTGGCATTCAAATACACCAGACGGAGACCAGGTTCCCTCGCTCTCATATCCCCAGGAAAGCAGGGTGAACAGGAGGTATGGGAGCAAGCCACCATCCGAATGCTTCTGGTGTGATGCTCCCCCCTCCTACTTTGATTTCTTCTGCCCCTTCCCACCATCACAGGTATAGAATGTCCCATCCTCCTCTGAGCATCCCCCACGACTCCCAACCCCCCCAACCCGTCGGGACTGTCAGCATGGCATGGCTGCTGAACCTTAAGAGACCCCCCAGTCTCATTTTTATTATTAAAAACCACCCTCCTCCCAGATCCCCTTAAAATTGGATCTAAAAATTTATTTAAAAAACCCCATAGCTTCCGTTTTTTAGCATACCACCTCTCAGGGTTCCAAAACCCATCATCAATGAACTTTCTTAATAGTTGTTCGAACACAACTACAGTTTAAATCAGTCTTTTCTGAACAAGGGCTGTTAATTTAACTTCATTAACAGCCGACAAGAATCCAAAGAATAATAACTCAATTCTGAGGCACAGTATTTCAGATAACCGTAATCTTACTGTGGTTGGCAGAATGCCCAGAAGCAATTTGCAGGAAAACTGACAAGAGAGAAACAAGAGCCGAATCAAACGTTTCTGGAATCAAGACGCTAAGGAATATGAATGAAGTTGTTTCCTGCAAATTGCATCAGTCATCGTTCTTCCTTAAATAGGTTAGGGGAGTGGCCAATTAACCCCAATCCTTACTCTCGAGGAGACCTCCTCCTGAGGAGCCACTCCTGCCTTTTAACTGCTCTGCTCTGCGTGCTCGTGATCGAGAAGAGGCTCCTCCTCTTCTTCCTCTTCACTTATGGGAGCTTCTGGAGGTTCTGAAGGCCCTGGCTGAATCCCCGCCTCTGGCACCACATCTTCTCCAGCATCCTCATTGTCTGGCTCAAGCGCCAGCTGCGCAGGCTGCTGGTGCAGCACCACACCAGCCTCCTCGCTGTCGGAATAAGCTACTAACTGCACAGGCCACTGATGGGCCACAACAGCTGTGGCCTCTTTGGCTTCCTTCACCACCTCTGTTGCCCTAACTCTCTTTATGAGCTCATGATACCCCCAGGTGTTCCCTGCAGCCAGAATCATTAGCTGATTCCAGACTGAGTCTGAGCCAGGGGTGAAATGCTGCCGGTTCGGACCGGTTCACCCAAACCAGTGGTAAAAATTGCTACCAGTTCAGGCGAACCAATATTTCCGACAATCAGCTGTGTTGCATGATTTATATTTGCTAGAAAGCAGGAAATCTTGCTTTCTAGTGAATCTAAATCATGTGGCACAGCTGTTCCCCCGCTTGCTGTTCTACTTACCTTTGCAGACTCAGAAAAGACTTCTTAATCCTTTTTCAGTGCTGTGCAGTAGTGCCTGCAGCATGCATGCATGTGAAGCACGTGTTTGGCGTGCATCACGCATGCGCTCATGAAGCAAACTGGTAGCAGACTTCAGAGCATTTTACCCTGGTCTGAGCATAAAGCACCCCGTGAAAGCTGCTCCATCCTGGCCTGTTCCACTTCCACTGGATCCATCCTCTTCTTTTCCACAATCTGATATAGCAACTTCTTCAATCGTCTGATGTACTCAGCCTTTCATCTCTCTTCTGGTACATTTGCTGGATTGAAACAGCAGACTAGAAATTGTTTTGACAGGTCCAAATTCATCCTGCAGTAAACAGAGGTAATCTTTTTTTATATAAAAAGTTTTTTATTTTCATAATTAACTATATCAACGTACAAACAAGTATACATGTAAATAGAAATTTCCCCCCCTCCCCTCCTTACCCTCCCTCCCAACCCCCCCCCCGACTTCCCAGCGCAAAAACAGGATATCACATCTAACAAACCTAAGCTAACATTTACTGCCTTATTATAAATTCCAAAAAATAAATTTCCACACACTCTTTGACTCCCCTTTTTGACTTTTTTCAACATTACATTTGTAAATTCTCCCATATCTATCCTTAAAACAACATAATACAATTAATCTAAATATCCTCTTACATAACCCTTTCATTACGTATAAACTTTAAAATTACAATAAATTTTAAAAAATTATCCAGTTATAATTAATCCTTATCCCTCAATACATATAAGCCTTTGGAGAATTCTGTCGTATCATTTAAAACATTAAAATTTCTACATACAAACCTTTGAAAAAAAATTCTATAATATCATTTTAAACTTTAAGACCTCTTAATAAACCTTTAACTTCATTAAAATATCAACAAAATATAACCCTAAGGGTTCTATATTAATTCCAAAGCTTTCAATAAAATATCACTTAGATTTTTAGTTAATCATTTCAGTAACATAATACCTCTAAAAAAAATTATCCTTTTTAATTAAACAGTTGTATCAAACATCCAAAATCTTAATTAATCCTTATCCCTCAATACATATAAACCTTTAAAGAATTCTGTCATATCATCTAAAGCCTTAAAATTTCTATATATAAACCTTTTAAACAGTTCTATTGTATCATTTTGAACTTTTAAACCTCTTAATAAACCTTTAACTTCATTAAGAAATCAACAAAATATAACCCTAGGGGTTCTATATTAATTCCAAAACTTTCAATAAAGTATCACTTAGATTTTTAGTTAATCATTTCAGTAATGCAATACTTCTAAAAAAAATTTTTTATCCTTTTTTTTAAATGAACAGTTATGTCAAACATCCAAAATCTTGAAATATAACTTTCAAAAAAATCCATCATACTTTTTCTTTTTCCCTTTCTTTCTATATTTCTTCCAATCCTTCTTTTTGAATAATACTTTCTTCTTATTGAGCGAGGCTCGTCTCCCTGTTTTTATTTTTGAAAATTTTTGAAACAATATTTGTCCCCCTCTTTTTATTGGCAGGAAATTTTTAAATTGAAGTCGCATCTGATGTCTCTTAAAAATCCAATCCTCTTTCAAAATCTGTCCATAAAAACAAAACTTTCCATAGTATTTAACAATCTGTAGTAGTGGATTTTTAAAATGTTCTCCAAGTAGTTGTTATGGAAGCCTCCATCATAACTTCTGTTTCCATAATGCTAAACTCCATTTGTCTGATTGCTTCTTCTTTGTTCTCCAAAATCACATTTGACTGTATGATTTCTTCCTCTTTCCCAGCCAGCAAATCCTTACGACGTTCCAACTTCCACTCCTGGATAGTATTTTTAACTGTGTCCCTTATGTCCAAAATAATGAAATCCAAACTGTCTTGCAAGTTCTTTAAAGTCACAATTCGTGTATTTGCGGATTCACCCCCTCTTTCCTTGGTAGCAACCATATTTCAATTTTTGTTTTATATTTATTCAGCTATCAAGTCAAAGTCCAATTATTTTCCACTATCTTCAGAGATTTATGTTAGTTAAAATCTCTATCATAATCTTCTCTTCCACTTCACCTTTAAGTCTATTTCTTGTAGAATAAACCAATGATTTTAACAATGTAATAGGGGCTGACAAGCACTTTCACTAGTAAGTTTTGTTTTTAACGCCATCTTCCCTTTTTCTTTTCACATGGAGTTAAAGCTTGTACTTGCCTCTTCAAATTCCGCTGTCCCGATTTCGCTCTGCTAGCATCCAGAATTCAGTTTCCTTAAAATCTTTTAAAAGAAAATTCTTCAAATCTTCATTCCTATGCTGCTGGTGTGGTCGCGATGCCCCATTCTGCCAGGAGGCAGACACATCCCTAATCTGGAGCACTGAGAGGTTTCAAGGGAGCCCTCACCCTACAAGCCCCAGGCTTAAAAAAAAGAAAGCCTGGGGATTTTGGGGGGCTCTACCTAACCCCCTCTGCTCTTCTCTCCCCCCTTTGCCCAGGGGGAGATTTTTTGCCGCTAGACAGCCAATTTGCGCTGTTCTAGCAGCGTTAACAGATTTCGGGGCTGGAGCTCCAGATAAGAGCTCCATCGGCAAATCATGGAGCCACAGGAAGTCCCAACAGAGGTAATATTGAACAGTGAAATGCCTTCAGCTGAGTGTTAAACTCCTAATGGCTTCTGCAGAGAGACCTTTTAGGCTCTCTCTGACCCTATGCCTCTTTTGGGCGTCTGATATATCCCACTGTTCAATTGCCTGCACTACCTGTTCCATCCAAGTTTTATATTCTTCCTCCCCCTCTGTATCTCTGAAAATGTATGTAATTTCTTGTACCCAGCCCCTGCACAGGATTTGGTTGGGTGTCAGGCTCCCCATAGCCTGAGCAGACCCTGCCTCTATGGTAACCAAGATGTGTGTCTCCTCAAGGGCCCAGTCTTTGCTGAAGGGGTCCCATGCTCAAGATATTTTCTAGGAGCAGGAAGCAGGTGGATAAAATATGGATGGGTATGTTCCTGTTTGGTTAAAAGCCTTGGTTTTAAAGGAAACTAAAGCTGTGTAGCCAACTTCAGATCATGGACTTTAACAAAGCAGGTTTTAACTGAGTTAGAGAAAAGTTAAGTAAGTGTAGCACTACCCACGAAAAGACCATTGGAGTCTGGGTTCTCCTGGCCCTATTGGCAGAGGTGGTATTCAACCAGTTCTCCCAAACCAGTTGTATCAATTATGCGCAGTTTGGTGAACCGGCAAATGCCACCACTGACTGGCCACTCCCCTCCCCGTCTCACCCACTCACTTCTTTTTGCACCTTGCCTACCTAGAGTCACACCCACAGAATAGCTGCTGCTGCTCTTTGGGTCCCTGCTTGCCCTGACCACACAGCTGGCTGATCTTTTCCTGGTGAGCCTCCTTTGTGGATCTCCTCTCCTAGCTGCCTCCCATGGGGCCACTCTTCAACTGGCCTGAGAAGATAAGACCAACAGCGAGATGGGGGTTGGAGGTGGGCTGCCGCACTTGTCCAAAGTCTCTGGGTGAGGGGGGACACAGAGAAGCTCAACCATCTTTCGGGCCTGAGTCTGGGAGGGAGGCCCAAGAGAAAGTGCCTGATTTGGGCACACAGCACCCTAGTGCGGCACTCTATCCCTGAGGGCCACTAACTTGCCATCCGGAAGTGGCAAGTCGCCCTGTCACAGTGTTGTGGCCCCGTCCTCTGAGCCTATCCCTTTGGAGGAAGGCAGCTCTGAGCAGGAGGAAGAGGAGCCAGCCAGATCTCCCAGCCCTCCCCCTCTGGCACCGGCTCAGGTGCCAGCTGAAAGAGAGCCAAGTAGTGGGGAAACAGGTGTCTCAGATGAGAGTGAGGGAGAGACGTCATTCCTGGACGCACGCCAAAGAAGGCGAGAGAAAAGGGTACTGCAGCTGCGGCGTATGAGGAAATCCTGAGTCATTGGATTGGAGTCACAGGATCAATGATTCACTGGACCACACCCAGAAACATATCTATATAAGACAGTACGGTGGGTCACGAAGTTCGTGACAAACAAAGCTAAACAAACGGAGCAACCTCGTAGTCTTGGAAGCTGGATGAATGGCAAAGCTACGTAGGTGATTTTCTTGTTTGTGTAAACCAATAAAGTCCTTGGCAGACGGTGTGCATATCGCTGCCAAGGTTGAGATAAGAACTGCGGAGTGTGCCAAGTGATTCTTAACCCTCGGCTGGCTGTGTTTTTGTGGGTCTCTGAAGGGGGGGGACAGATCACACAGGTTGCATGAGGGACTCGAGGTGGAGAGGAGGCTGAGCGGGTGGCAGCTGAGAGCCGGGTCCAAAAGGAGGCTAACTGGCCAAGCCTTGCCATGTTGTCCCTAAGGTGGGCCTTCGGCTGAACGGGCAGGTCTGGAGCGGGTCTCACTCCTGTGATATGCTGCTTTCTGCATTTAATTTTGGAGCCGCCCAGATGAGGGCAGCCTGCTGCATCCAGGCCTGGAGGCACTCCCTTCCCCCAGTGGTGATCCCTGCAACCGCCGCACAAGCCAGCCAGCTTAGCCCAAGCCCGCCAGGTCAGGTTGTGAGAGTACCTGGTCTCCCAGCTGCCTCCCCTGCCCTCTGAAATGGCAGCAGCAACATGCTCCCATCATGCCAGAAACACTATAAAATCTCTGTGGCCTTATGTTGTGCTATCCAGCTGCCTCGGGCACGAGGGGGAATAAAGAGGCCAGCTGGCAGGCCGAAGCATCATTGATTCTGCTGTTCCTGCCTCTGCTCTGGCAAAGTGAAATGAAATGCCTTTTCTCTTGCTGCGTGGCCCTCCCAATCTATGGGGGCTCCCTAAATGAGAAAGCTGACTGCAAGATGAGGGGAGCAGAGAGGCAGGAGAGCAAAGCAAGCGAGTGAACCTTTGCTTCCTGGCTAGCCTCTTTATTCCTCTTCACTCCTGAGGCTGCCCTCTGGAACAGCAGTGGCAGCACATGCAGCTGCCTTTTCTCTTGCTGTGCAATCTTTGCAATCTATTTCACCCTCTCCCCCAACAACTGGACAAAGCTAGGCAAAAAGCCAGCTCTCACCGGCACCCAGCTTCACCAACAGCGGGCTTGCAAAAGGCAACATGGTTCTGCTGCAATCAAGCTAGACTGGGGAGGAGGAGCACGACCGAGCACTCAGGAGACCGTGGGAGGAGGGAAGCCAAGCAAAGGGGGAGCGAGAGCATCCGCAGCATGCTGTAGCACATGCACTTTCCCTCAGCCCCCTTCTTTCAGAGGGCTCCAATAAGCTCCCCTCTGGCTTCTCCGCCTCTCCTCTCACTCCATTAGCCAGCCTGCCAGGAGGAGGTCAGTGGGTTGGATTTATTGCGTTCCAAGCATTTCCCACCCAAATGGCATGCCACATTTGTAATGAGGGGAGGTGTTTGGGAAAGACAGTGGGAGAATGGGGGTGGTGGTGGCAGAGGAGCCACTTTCAAGCCATTGGTTTTTGTGGGGTGGAGTCTCCCCCTAGTTATGCAGATAGAGGCATGCATCCCATTTCAGTAGCACCCCCACCCCCCACCCCCCTAGGAAAATTATTTTTTTAAAAAAACACCCATGGCTCAAGCCAGGCTGCCAGGCTAGTGGCAGAATTTCCCTGCCCTGGATGGACCCGCCACCCATACCACCCATAAGTGTATATCTGCCGGCAGCAGATGGTTTGTACAAAACGAGAGGCTTTGCCTACCCTGGGCAGTAGAGCCTCATCTCACATTAATGCTGAGAGGCTGCCTGCCAAACAGTCTTTCTGACAGCCTCACCTGCAGCAGAGATGAGAACGTCAATCCTCTCTAGCCCCTAATTCTCCTTAAGCATTGCCAAATGAGGAGCCGCACTGCCAGACTTTCTAAGACTAAAGCAGAGAGGGACGGGGGAAGGAAGGAGGGTGGGTGGGAGAGACATATCCAGTCCAACCTGTCTGTGTATGAGAGAGAGAGAAAGAGAGAAAAGGGGGGAGGGAGGGAGAGAAATGTGGCTTCTTGGGGGTGCATTTTGGAGAAGTGTCAAGAGAAATGCTAAAAGGGCAATCATTTTGGGATTAAATTCCAAATGAAATTGGGTCTTCAGGGTAAGAACACATGAAGAACTTTCAACTGCAAGTTTCTAAAAATCTTATCAAAAGGAATGTCTAGAGGCAGCCCTTTAACTCATTAGTCCAGAGGAACCAAAAGAGATAGGGTTCCAATGAAGGTCTTAGCTATTTAGTTTAGGAATAACAGAATAACAAAGGGACTTTGGAGGTCTTCTAGTCTAACCCCCTGCTCAAGCAGGAAAACTCAGGATGTCAAATCTGAGTGGAGGGCCTGGGAGAGGTGTCAGAATAATACTTAGAAGGGACCTTGGAGGGTACCCTATACCCCTGATGGTGAACCTATGGCACGTGTGCCACATGTGGCACGCGTAGCTATATTGGTGGGTACGCGAGCTCAGCTCGCCAGCTGATTTTTGGGCCTTCTGGGCCCATCAGAAGTAGGGAAACTGGCTGTTTCCTGCCTCTGGAGGGCCTCGGGGGGGGGGGGGGGGGAGGCCCATTTTTCTCTCTCCCCAGGCTGCAGAGCCTTTCTAGGAGTGTGGGGAGGGCGAAAACGGCCTTCCCCACCCCCAAGAAGACCCTCTGGAGGCTGAAAATGGCCCATTTTCCAATTTCCACTGATACCAAAAGGCCCATTTTTTGCTGTCCCCAGCTTCCAGAGCCTTTCCAGGAATCTGGGGAGGTGAAAATGGCCTTCCCCAACCCCCTGGAAGCCCTCCGGAGGCCAGAAACTGCCCATTTGCCAACTTCCATTTGCGCGATCTCACCCCCCACCCCCATTCCTGGCACACGATGGCAAAAAGGTTAGCCATCACTGGGATATGGGATGAAGAGATTTCCATTTTTAATCTTATTTGAGAATGAATTAGTTAGTAGATTGTCTAAATTTCTTTTTCTTTACTCTTTTTTCTTCTTCCACTTTTTGTTTTTTCTTACTGCTTGTTTCTCTTTTTTGTTTGTTTTAGTTTTTTTAATTATTATTAGAATCAAAATCCTTAATAAGGATTAGACACAAAAATATAAAATTTTACCAAATGGAGAGAGTGGGTATTTTTTTCCCCTCTTATCAAAAATAGCAGCACCCTAATTTTATGAAAATTCTAAAGATGGTATAAAAATAGACTGCTATGCAATCAGGAAGAATACCGATTCCCCCCCCCCCCCCTCCCATGATGCTGAGTTAGCACTGAGCCTAAATTTGTGACTTCTACAAACTCGAACGTTTATCCATCTGCTTTATTTGCTTCTTTCTTTGAAATTAATTGAACACATTTATTACTGTAGCTTTTATCATTCTGACAGAAATTTAAACAATTTAATGCCCTGGCTCCTATAACAAAGCTTTTCAGATTTTTGACATGCCTAGTTCAGGTTACACATCCATCAGCAATACAGATCCTTTTACCTGGCTGTTTAGACAATTGTGGAATCAAACTGTATTTATTCTCCAGTCAGTAGCTGTAAGTGAGTCAAAATAGGATTGTTATAATCATCTCCTGAGTAGCTCCAGGAATTAACCCTTCAGCCAGCCCGATTCTTGCGATTGCATTCAATTTACCTCAGTCGTTGAACACTGCAAGAGCTATCTTATTTGACAATCCCATTTTACCAGAAGCAATCTATGCAAATAAAACCTGGAAAATCACCCAGGACGAGAGCTCAAATATATTTTATGGCATTGCGTATGAAAAATTCTTGATGTCAATCACCAAATTGATATTTCTAATGATGAAGCTCTGCGGAATAGCAATTCATATGGAATAGAATAGAATAACAGAGTTGGAGATCTTCTAGCCAACCCCCTGCTCAGGCCAATTTCAGATAAATGGATGTCCAATCTCTTCTTAAAAACTTCCAGTGTTGGAGAATTCACAATTTCAGGTGGCAAGCTGTTCCACTGGTTAATTGTTCTCACTGTCAGGAAGTTATGAAAAATATGGTTTCCAAGACATTGTGAAGTGCACAAAATACGTTTTGCTGGATAATGTTTTTCATCTGAAATAAATGAATGCAACCCAAAGACAGCTTTCGATGCGCTGAATACCACAGGTAGTCCTCGATTTACGACAGTTCATTTAGTGACTTTTTGAAGTTACAACAGCACTGAAAAAATTGACTTATGACTGATTTTCACACTTATGACCATTGCAGCATCCCCACAATCACATGATCAAAATTCAGACCCGTGGCAGCTGACTCATATTTATGACAATGGCAGTGCTTAAGGGTCCTGTTGCAAACTTCTGACAAGCAAAATCAATGGGGAAATCTGCTTCACTTAACAACCTAGTTTTCTAATTTAACAACTGCAGTGATGTACTTCACCGTTGTGGCAAGAAAGGTCATAAAATGGGACCAAATTCACTTAACTAAGTTCTCACTTAGCAACTGAAATTTTGGGCTCCATTTGTATTTGTATTAGTACTCCTAGAGAGGCTCTGGGGACAGCAAAAAATGTCACTTCCTATTCCACCAGAAGTTGGGAAATGGGCCCTTTCAGGGCTCCGGTGGGCCTCTGAGGGAGTAGGAAAGGCTGTTTTCACCCTTCCCAGATGCATAGAGAGGATCTGGAGCCAGGTAAGAAAGAAAAATGGGCCTCCTGGGCTATTGCGTGCCAGGAGCAAGGAGGGAGGGAGGTTGCGCACACAGGGCAGGGTGCATAGCATTATAGGTGTGGGCACACACATGCGTGAACCTCCCCCACCCACCCCCCTCCTGGCACGGAATGGCAAAAAGGTTAGCCATACTGCCCTATACCATTTCAGAGAAATGGCTGTCCAGTTTCTTCTTGAAAACCTCCAGTGTTGGAGCATACAGAATTTCTGGAGACAAGCAGTTCCACTGGTTAATTGTTCTCACTGTCAGGAAATTTCTCCTTAGTTTTAGGTTGCTTCTCTCTTTGTTCAGTTTCCATCCATTGCTTCTTGTTCTACCTTCTGCTGCTTTGGAAAATATATTGCCTCATTTCTTTGTTGCAGCCCCTCAAAACCCTGTTTTGTGACCTGCCTATCACACTCTTACATGTGAGCCATTTCCTTCTTTCAGTGCTCCATGAAAGTACATCTATAGTATGTAGATGCAGATAATAAAGTCAAAAAAAGGTGAACAACATTGTAAGAGAACTATAGATACGTTGAGCTGGATGTGACAAGGAATGGCTGGGAGGGGAAGGGTCAGGTGAGGCACCCCTTGACATGAGTGACATTGAGTTGACCATGCCCACCCAGTCACATGACCACCAAGCCATGCCCACTGAACTGGTAGTCTAGCTTTCTATCTGTAATTTTCATGCTTTTGCCTCAGATTCTGCTTTTCCTTGGTTGCGATCACTTCATTTTCTAGTAAAAGTACCTTTCTCTATATACAATGGAGTTTCGGTCATTCTTTCCTGGACTTTGAAGGAAGCATACCTGACATTAAGCAGATTCTCTTTCTCAGTCATCCTGGATAACTACCAAGGGGGCTGAAAATCACAGGATGTCTGATCAAGAAAGTGATTTAGATCAGATGGGGGCTTCTGGCTCTGCGATGACTTCATTCCAACCGGGGGAGAAGCCACGGAGTGGATGGAAAAACTACAGCTGAGAGAGGAGCCAGAGAAAACCAGATGGTCATGGGGAGTAGGGAGGCTGCCAGACATGGTGAGGACCCCCCAAGGAGTAACCAGCTCCAGATCCCATAAGAGAGAGGCCATGTGGTTGCAAGAGCAAAAGGAGAGCCTCATGATTGCTCAAGCTATGCAACTCCTCCACGATGCCGAAGAAAGCCAGAAAAGCCATGAGTCTTATGTATTACCTGCGGGGAAGAGAGGAGACTACCCTAGAATGGATCCAGAGGAGACTGCTTGTGGGGGAGAGGAAGAGGAAGCTGGGTAAGAAACATCTCAGGCTTCTGGTGCCCAAGCGAGGGATGCAGCAGCCCAGGGACCCCCAGCCTTGCAGGCGGCACCCGCAGATGCAAAAAAACAAAAATTCCCCCCCAACTGAAAAATACAGAGGGAATCCAAAGACCTTGGGGCTTTTCTTGACCCAAGTATGGAATCACATGCAGGACTGGGGAGAGGACTACTTATCAGATGTGGCGCAAGTGAGATGTGTCACGAATGCCAATGCCAGTGGCAGCTGAATGGATGGTGATCCTCCACAATAACAACTCCCCCTTGCTGAGAAACTACAACCTGTTCATGGGGGCTCTGAGGAGGTGGTTTGAAGACTACCTAGCAGAGCAAAAGGCAAGACTCTGAATGAAGGGTATCCAGCAGGGCCGGAGATCGGTGGCAGAATACACCCAAGAGTTTTGCGAGCTGGCACCTTTTATGACAGGGTGGTCGGAAGTGGCCCTACTGGAGAGCTTCAAGGATGGACTGAATGAAGATGTCTAGAAAGAGTGTAGAGCACGGGGGGTCCCCGAAGATTTGCAGAGTTGGTACGTAGTAGCTGAGGACGTGGAGATTGATCTGGCCCGAAGCCGACTCCAAGGAGGCTGTGCAGGGGATCTGTCATCCTCCTCCTACCACAAAGGAACACCGAAGATGGCCAGAGGGAGAGCAGAGTTCAAACCCAAGGCAAAGCCCTTCATGTGCTTCAAGTGTTTCAAGTGTGGCACTCACCAGGCCGCTAAGTGCTTCTCCAAGCCAGTGCCAAAATCTACCAGCTCAGGGCCTAAGAAGACTGACAAAGTGCCTGCGAAAGTTCGCAAAACCGTTCTGAAAGGGGAAGTCATTGAGTTCGCTCCACAAAACCAAGGTGAGTTGGGAACTCCAACCACCGCGAACGACAGCAAGATGGACTCCGACTCTGACTCTGACTATCTGGTGAGTCACACTGAGGGCCCCATGCTCATCCCCGTAGAAATAAGGGTGCCGTCCACAGGGGCACACACACAGATGCTAGCCCTATTAGACTCTGGGTGTACAAGGTGCATAATCAGCCCAAAAGTGGTGGAGAAGATGGGCCTGAAGTTAAACATGTTAAGGCGGCCCATTGCATTCTGTCAACTAGATGGATCGATAGCAGAAGGGGGCCCAGCCAGTTTTGTGACCAAACTCATTGAGATGCAATTGGGGGATCACGTAGGGACTCTCAGTTTTATTGTGGCCCCTAGCATGGAATAACCGCTCATATTTGGATTGCCCTGGCTCCATAGCTGGAACCTATGTGTTAACTGGAAGATGGGGGTTTTGTGCATTCACACTAGAAACCCAGGATTAGAGAGGGAAGAACCCCCCCTTGAGGACAGAATGGAACACGAAGGGGCGGAGGTGGCAATGGACTACATTGAAGGGGAGGAGAAGATTCCAAAAGAGTACTGGAATCTCCGCTAAGTTTTTAGTGAAAGGGCCTCGGATGTGCTCCCCCCCACAGAGCTACAGACTGTACCATTGAAATACTCCCTGGGGTAAAACTCCCTAAGCCAAAAAACTATCCCATGACCCCTCAAGAACTGGGGAAATTACGAAAGTTTATTGACAAAAACCTAGAACAGGGTTTTATCCAACCAGCCAGACCAAGGGTGGCGCGCCGGTACTGTTCCGGGAAAAGAAAGATGGCTCCTTTCATTTGATAGTTGATTATAGGAACCTGAATGCCATTTGTGTGGAAAATGTCTACTCCCTGCCGCTTATAAAGGACATGCTAGCCCACGTAGGAAAGGGGAAAATCTTCAGCAAACTTAATTTATGAGAGGCATACTACAGAGTGAGAATTAAGGAAGGGGATGAATGGAAAACAGCATTTAACTGTCCACTGGGATGTTTCCAGTTTCAAGTGTTCCCTTTTGGACTACAGGGAGCCCCTGCTATGTTCATGCTTTGCTTTGCTTTGCTTTGCTTTGCTTTGCTTTGCTTTGCTTTGCTTTGCTTTGCTTTGCTTTGCTTTGCTTTGCTTTGCTTTGCTTTGCTTTGCTTTGCTTTGCTTTGCTTTGCTTTGCTTTGCTTTGCTGTAATTTTATTTCTATACCGCCCTTCTCCCGAAGGACTCAGGGTGGTGTATAGCCAAGATAAAAACACAAACATACAAACATCGATAAAATTACCATTTAAAACTATCACACAGTTTGACCCATTAGAATAAAACCCAAAATTAAAATAACAAATTTAAAAATTATTTAACTGTTTAGCCCTGCCTGTTGGAACATCAGGGTTTTGAGGGCACGGCGGAAAATACAAAGGTCGGGGATGTTATGTATATCTGGGAGCAATTCATTCCACAGGGCTGGAGCCTTCACAGAGAAGGCCCTCCCCCTGGGGGTCACCAGTTGACATAGTTTGACTGACGGCATCCTGAGGAGTCCCTCTCTGTGAGAGCGAACTGGTCAGTGGGAGGCTATTGGTGGCAGAAGACGGTCTCGTAGACCGTCTTCTGGTCATGGAGCCATGGAGCGCTTTAAAGGTGGTGACCAACACTTTGAATCGCACCCAGAAGACCACTGGGACCACTGGCAGCTCGCGCAGGAGAGGTGTCACATGGGCGCAATGCGCTGCACCCATAATCACCCGCACGGCTGCATTCTGGACCAGTTGGAGCCTCTGGGTGCTCTTCAAGGGGAGCCCCATGTAGAGAGCATTACAGTAGTCCAGACGGGAGGTGATGAGGGCCTAAGTGACCGTGAGCAAGGCATTCTGGTCCAGAAAGGGATGCCACTGGCGGATCAGGCAAACCTGATAAAAGGCCCCCCTGGCCACGGCCGTCATATGATCTTCTAAAGACAGCCGTGAGTCCAGGAGGACACCCAGATTGTGAGCCCTCTCTGTGGGGGGCAAGACCTCATCCCCAATAGTTAGAGATGGCACCAACTGACTATACCGGGACGCTGGAAGCCACAGCCACTCAGTCTTGGATGGGTTGAGTCTGAGCTTGTTTCTCCCCATCCAGATCCGTACGACCTCTAGGCACCGGGACATCACATTAAGGGCATCATTGGGGTGGTGCTGGGTGGAGATGTACAGCTGCATGTCATCAACATACTGATGTACACTCACCCCGAAACCACGGATGATCTCACCCAGCGGCTTCACATAAATGTTGAACAGAAGGGATGAGAGGACATACCCTTGCGGCACCCCACAAACAAGATGCCTTGTGGTTGATCTCTGCCCTCCTGCCAACACAAATTGCGAACGGCCAGAGAGGAAGGAGGAGAACCACCGCAGCACGGTGCCCCCTATTCCTAACCCCTCCAACTGCTGCAGCATGAAACCATGGTCGATGGTATCAAAAGCCTCTGAGAGGTCTAATAGGACCAGGACAGAGGAACAACCCCTGTCCCGAGCCCTCCAGAGATCATCAACCAATGCGACCAATGCCGTTTCCATGCTGTATCCCGGCCTGAAACCCGACTCGTATGGATCCAGATAGGCAGCTTCATCCAGGTACTGGGGTAGTTGTTGTGCCACCACACTCTCAACAACCTTCGCAATAAAGCGAAGGTTGGAGACTGGATGATAATTAGCTAATACAGCCGGGTCCAGGAAAGGCTTCTTGAGGAGGGGCTTCACCACTGCCTCTTTCAAGGTGGCAGGAAAGACAACCTCACTCAAAGAAGCATTTATAATCCCCTGGAGCCAGCCTCGTGTAACCTCCCGGGAGGCCAGTACCAGCCAGGAGGGACACGGGTCCAATAAACATGTGGCAGCACTAAGCCTACCCAGAATCCTGTCCACATCAACATGAGCCACAGAATCTAACTCTTCCCAGATAATATTCTCAAGACCTACCCCAGTCTCCTCCCCTGGACACACCCAGTCGGAGTCCAGCGACTTTATCATGCAGGAATTGCACAAAATCCTCAGACCGACCCTGCAAGGGATCTTCCCACACCCCCACCTAGAGTAGGGAGCAAGTCACCCTAAAAAGAGCAGCTGGGCGGTTCACTGCAGATGCGATAAGAGTGGGAAAATAGCTAGATTTCACTGCCTTTATCGCCACTAGGTAGGTCTTGATATAAGACCTCACCAGTGTTCGGTCAGATTCAGATCGGCTTGTCCTCCAATCACTCTCCAGGCATCTTTTCCAATGCTTCATCTCTCTTAGCTCCTCGGAAAACCAAGGAGCCAATTGAGATCGGCATCAGGTCAGAGGCTGCAAAGGCACGACGCGGTCCAAGGCTCTGGTGGCCGCCCTATCTCAAGTGGCCACCAGGTCCTCAGTCAAGCCCTGAGCCAGAGTCTCAGGGAATGGCCCAAACTCTATCAGTAACCTCTCAGGGTCCATCAGGCACCTGGGACGGAACCACTTGGTCAGTTCTATCTCCCTGCGGTGGGGGGAAGTGGCTCAGAAGTCCATGTGAAGAAGAGAAGAAACAGAAAGAGATGAAAGTGAAAGTGAAAGTTAAGAAGGAAAGTTTCTATTGACTCGTTAACTTATTAATTCCTTCAAGCTACCAGCCCCGCTTAAAAATTTTGGTTTTTTGGACTTATTTGTGTAACTAAGACTTTGGGATTTAAAGTTTAAAGTCAAAGTTTAAAGATTAAAACTAAGGATTATTTTTGGGCTTTTTTTTTTTCTTTCTGGATTTACTCCACTGGCTTTTTGGACTGATTTCTGAGATTGTGTGATTTTAAAATGGCTTCAAAACAGATAAAACCTGGGGTGTCTAAAGCAGGGAGGGTGGGAAGTTCCCCCGCCCAGACCACCAGGCTGCAAGCTTTATTGCCCCCAGCAGATATACAAGTTCAAACACAATCACAACCACAAATACAAATGTTAACACTTGAAATGTTCCAGGAATCCATAAAAGAAATTAAAGAAGGAGTTAAAGAAGATATTGCATGTGCATTTAAAGGAGTCTCAGATCAAATGGAAGAAATGAAGGATATAATTAAGACCAGAAATAAACACATAAGGGAAGACATAGTTGAGGCACTTCAAGGACTGGTAAAGCATGTTAATTATGTAGAAGATAGAGTTGAAGAGGTTGCCCAAGCTAATAGATATTGGACAGTAAATTTGAAGAGACACAAATTAAGATTGAAAAGACAGAACCTGAGGTGATGATGACACAATACAGGATGATGGAATTTGCAGTGAGAGTGAGAGGCTTGAAAGAAGATTCTCAAGAAAATTTGAAAGAGATTTTTGTGGAAGCCTTGACACAGTTCACAGGAGAGTCCCGAGGAAAGCTTGAATGGCAAATTGACAGGCTTTATCACGTTAATTCATGAATAGCTAGACAAAGAAAACTACCAAAAGATGTTGTAATCTATTTTGTTACCAGAAGGATCAGAAATGAGATTTTGCAAGCCTCTTACAAAAACAAGCTACAAGTGGCAGAACAAGAAGTGGCAGTATTTAAAGAAATACCACCTAAAATGTTGAAATCTAAGAAAGAGTATGCATTTTTGGCAGATGAACTTAGAAACTGTCAGATACAATACAGATGGAAAGTTCCAATCGGATTAGTGGTGAATTATTCAGGAGAACGATATCGCCTTAACACAATTTCAAAAGCAAGAAGTTTTTACATTAGCATACTAAAGGCTGGATACCCACCATCTACAGGAGTTAAAAAGGGAAAAGAAGCAACAGATATTTCTTCCAGACACGCAATAAGGCATTCCTCAGTATGTGACTCTTAAATGCTCTATCCACCTTCTTGTCATACACTAGATAAGCATGCCAACTGTAGACCAGATCATATCCTTCAATATTCAGGATCCTTACATTTGTTGAATTGATCCAATCACTAATTGCTGATAAAACAGCTGCTTCATAATATAACTTTAAATTGGGCATTTTCAAACCCCCCTTTTCTCGTATATCCTTCATTATTTTTAATTTTATCCTTGGTTTCTTACCTATCCAAACAAACTTATTAATACTTTTCTGCCATTCTTCAAGTTGGCACCCAAAAAAATATCTTGTATGTATCCGAGCGTACAACCAAAATGCTGGAGATGTGACTGTGAGGATGCAACTTATTTTCATATTTGGTGGACATGCAAAAATGTTAAAGCATTTGGATAAAAATTTGGTGGATTTTACAAAATATTCTTTAAAAAAGGTTAACATTTACACCACAGTTGTTTTTGTTGGGTATAGTTACGGATTGTACAGTTATAGAGACTAATTTGATTTTGAATTTAATAACTGCAGCAAGACTGTTGGTGGCACAATACTGGAAGAAGCAAGATTTACCTACAATTCAAGAATGGACATTAAAAGTAACAAATTTAGCGGAGTTGGCAAAAATTTTGACGTACTTGAAGGAACATTCAAATGAAAAGTATTAGAGAGACTGGAGAAGATGGATAGATTATATTCAAAGTAAATATTGGAATAAGAAGTTGCGGATAGGTTATGAATAAATATGAAGATGGTTTTAGGTAATTTTTAGATAATTAAGTTTAGCAGGGTGATTGGGGAATTGAAGTAATGAGAGAGGATAAATGTTATAATTAATTAGATTAGGATGCACTATGATTGTCGAATATTATACCCTGTAATTAGTTCTGGGAAGTAGGGTGGGGGGAGGTGGGGGGATGGGAAGGGGAAGGGGTGGGGGATAGGGATGGGGGAGGGAAGGGAAGGGAAGGGAAGAGAAGGGGAGAGGTGCGGGGTAGGGAGGGGGGATATACATGTAAACTTTTTGTAAAACTTTTTCAATTAAAAAAAAAAGGGACTCACATCCGGCTATCTGAGGAACAGTGGCCTCCCTCAGACAAAGACTTTCCCTAATAATCGGCGCTACCCCCCCCACCCCTTCCTCGAGCCCTCCGCCGATGCAATTGATCAACGAAGTGCTGCATGAGCACCTGTATAAGGGGGTGCTGTTCTATTTGGATGACATTCTTATCTACTCTGAGAACATGGACAACCATGTGAAATTGGTGCGAAATGTCCTGAAAAAACTCAGGACTGCTGAACTTTATGCCAAGCTCTCCAAGTGCAAATTCCACCAAAGCAAAATTGACTATCTTGGATATCACATATCACCTGAGGGAATAGAGATGGACCCTGGAAAAATCCAGGCTGTATTGGAATGGGCCACACCACGCCCCCGCAAACAACTACAGAGTTTCCTGGGATTTGCTAACTTCTATAGAGATTTCATCCCCTCTTTCGCCAAAATCGTGCTGCCAATAACAAATCTCCTGAAAACAAAAGGTGAAGTAAAACCAAAGCCCTCTCGGGCCCTTGAATGGACTATGGACTGTCAGGCGGCATTCGAAAAGTTGAAACAGTTGTTTGCTGCTGAACCAGTCCTCAAACATCCGGACATGGAAGAGCCTTTTGTAGTACAGGCTGACGCTAACGACGTAGCAGTAGGAGCAGTACTTCTGCAAAAGAATGCAGAAGGGAAATTACAGCTCTGTGCCTATACATCCCGTAAATTGTCAGAGACCGAAAAGAGATGGGCCATATGGGAGAAGGAAGCTTTTGCAGTATGCTGGGCACTGTTAACATGAAGACAATTTCTTGAAGTAGCTAAGAAGAGCCTTTTGAAGTGGACTAACCATAAAAACCTGGCCTTTTCAAGGCTTTGAACACACCACGTAAGCTGTCACCAAAGCAAGTTCACTGGACCCAGAACTTCAACCGTTTTAATTTCACTCTACGCTACCTTCCTGGTGGGAAGAAGTTCATGGCGGATGCACTTTCCAGATTGCCTCAATGCAACAGTACCAAGGAGGAAGTGGTTCGCCCGATCATCCCTTCGACCCAACTGGCAGCACCAGTGACTACCCGAGCGCAGGAGAGGGGCGATCCAGCCCTATCGGGTGATTTGCTTCAGAAACTACAAGAAGCTCTGAAAACTGATGAGTGGTTTCAAACCCACTCAAATGAATGTACACTTTATGATGGACTAGCTTGGGTTAGAGCCAAATTGTATGTTCCTGCCAGTTTGAGAGTAACAGTGTTGCAGCATGCTCATGATGCCAAGGTGGCAGGAGACTTTGGATTTGTCAAAACTCTACATCTTGTTAAAAGACAATTCTGGTGGCTCGCACTCAAAAAGGACATAGAGGCATATGTAGCTAGCTGCCCAGTGTGTGCCTCAGCTAAGAAACCTTTGGGGAAGCCACCTGGTCTACTTCAGAGTGTAGCAAGGCCAAATGCCCCTTAGAAAGATATATCCATGGATTTTATTGTAGACCTGCCGGATAGTGGGGGGTGCAACAGTCATATGGGCAGTAACTGATCTGTTTACCAAACAAGTGCATTTCATCCCATGTCCTAAGGTCCCTTCAGCTAAAACCCTTACAAAAATGTTTATTCAACATGTGTATAGATTACATGGTGCTCCAAAATGTATAATCTCAGACAGTGGGGTACAATTTACATCCAATTTTTGGAAGGAGTTCCTGATGTTGATAGGCTCCGCCCAGGGGTTAAGCTCCGCCCACCACCCCCAGATGAATGGGGCTTGTGAGAGAACCAATTCCATGTTAGAACAATATCTGAGATGTTATATAAATTATCAGCAAGATAACTGGGTGGATTTATTGCCATTTGCGGAGGTGGCGTATAATAACTCCATACATAGCAGCACAGGGTTCACTCTGTTCAAGGTAGCTTCTGGCCAAGAGTTTGTGCCAATCCCAGAGCTACCTCAAGATAACCTGCAGAACCCCTCTTTGATTGATTGAATCGAACAGTTACAAGGGACTTGGGCAGTAACCCGTAAAGCTCTAGATGAAGCACATCGAGCACATAAAGCCCAAGCTAACAAAAAGAGGTGCCCGGCACATGCTTATAAAGTGGGGGACATGGTTTACCTTTCTACCAAATATTTACAAACCCCCCAAAAATCAAAGAAGCTTGGACCCAAGTATGTGAGCCCTTTCCCAATTACTCGAGTCATTCATCCAGTCACGGTTGAATTGGAATTGCCAAAAAATTTGTGAAGAATTCACCCCGTGTTTCATGTCAGCTTGCTGAAACCGGAACATTCATCCCCTTTACATCCAGACCAAGAATCTCCTCCTGTCCCCATACTGATTGAAGGGGAACAACATTTTGAGGTTAAGGAGATCTTGGGTTCCAGGAAACATCACGGTAAAGTGCAGTATCTGATGGCCTGGAAACATTTCCCATTATCTAAAGTTGAATGGGTGAACAAATGTGATGTCTGGGCACCTAAGAAAGTACAGTTGTTTCACACCAAATATCCTGATAAACCTTAATTTCTATATATTTACATTGCATTGTAGTGTTACCTTCTTTCTCCTCTTTTTCAGGAATAAGGGTTTCTTCTCTTCTGGAGGGGGGGGCGAATGTCAGCCTCTGCCTTTTGCTGCTTTGGCTGCCATGGTAACGGGGGAGGGGGAACTTAGTTTTGAGTATAAGCATGATGGAGAGAGAGAATCGAAAGTGATACCTAAGACATAGTGCTGCATCTTTGAAGCTGCTATCAGGTCAACAGCCACAGCATTCCTGATTGATGACGCCGCCAGATGTGTGCTTCCACCTGACCCTTGGAAGACCTTTGAATTGGATGATTTACGTTGGACAGTGGGAGGGGATGCTTTCTATCTGTAATTTTCGCACTTTTGCCTCAGATTCTGCTTTTCCTTGGTTGCGATTACTTCATTTTCTAGTAAAAGTACCTTTCTCTATATACAGTGGAGTTTGGGTCATTCTTTCCTTGACTTTGAAGGAAGCATACCTGACATTAAGCAGAATCTCTTTCTCATCCCGGATAACTTGCCCCACAGAAGCCTCTCCTATCCAATCCCCCTTCTCTCCCTCAGGCTTGCCCCCCCAGAAGCCTTTCCTATCCTATCCCCCTTCTCTCCCTCAGGCTTGCCCCACAGAAGTCTCTCCTATCCTCCCTATTGCCTTCTCTCCCTTTCCCAGGCCTCCTTTTTCACTTCCATTTCCCCCTTAAGCCTCTTTTCCTATCCTCTCAGGCATCCTTTTCCCCAGGCATGCCTTTCTATCCTTACCTTCATTTTTGCCCTCCCCAGACTCCAGGAAAGCTTCTGGAGCCTGGGGAGAGCGAAAAAATGGGCCTACTGGAAGTCAGGAAATGGGCCATTTCTAGCCTCTGGAGGGCCTGAGGGGGCAGGGAGGCTGTTTTCGCATTCCCCAGGCCCCAGGAAAGCATCTGGAGCCCGGGGAGGGCAAAAAATGGTCCTGCCAGGCCCACTGGAAGTCAGGAAATGGGCCCTTTCCAGGGTCCGGAGGCTTCAGAGAGGACTGCTAGGCCCAAAATGGGGCGTGGGGGGGGGGGTTCATGCATGCATGCATGGGGGGTAGGGCACAAGGGGCGTTGAATTATGGGTGTGGGCATGTGCATGTGCATGTGTGACCCCCCCCCCCGCTCCCCCTGCTTTTGGCACGTGATGGCAAAAAGGTTAGCCATCGCTGGTCTAAGGGATAAGGCCAGCGTGTGGAAATAGAAGACCAATGGGAACTAACTTTGCTTTCCTTTTTCAGTTTGTCTAGGCTGATATGTAATAACTGAAGAGGGATTTGGATATAAAATAGTTGAAGAGGGATTCAGCACTGATACATGCATCCATTCTTAGCAGATAAGACTATAATAACTCATGGCAAACTGCTAGTTCTACTCATAATTGCTAGAACTGCTAGAACTATCATAGTTCTACCCTCTGGAATAGCCTTCCCACCGACCTCAGGATGGCCCCTGACCTCCTCTCCTTCCGCCGGGGATTAAAGACATGGCTGTTTAAAGAACATTACGATCGTGGGGTTATATAGCCTTTTTAGAATGATCTTAATGGATCTTAATGTGTTTTAATTGTGTTTATTGTGATTTGTATTTATGATTGTTTTTGTAAGCCGCCCTGAGTCCTTGGGGAGAATGGCGGCATATAAATCACATAAGTAATAATAATAATAATATCAGTAACAAAAATTGATTATCCATTCCCACTTGTTTCATAGCTAGTGCCTATTTTTTTTCACTGGGATTATACATCGGTTTATACTGAGTGAACTAAAATAATTTAAGCAACATAATTTAGAAGCATGGTATATCTTAAAATGATTTAAGTAACAGAATTAGAAACGTAATATCAGCCTTCCTTAATCTGGTGCTCACAAGAAGTATTGAAACAACTCTTTTAAATTAACAGCCAGTAATTTTTCAATGCTTGCTGAAATTTCAGATGTTTGGCAACTGACTCATATTTATGGCAATTACAATGTCCCAGGGTCATGTGATCACCTTTTGTGACCTTTTTTTTAATTAAAAAAGTTTTACAATACAATTTTTATACTCCTTTCCCCCCCCCCAATCCCCCCACCCAACTACCACCCCCTCCCTTTCCCCCCTATCCCTCCCCCCTTCCCCCCGACTTCCACTATTAACCAATCATATGTGTCAATCAACATCAAACAACAAAAGAAAAAAATTTTTAAGTGAGATCCAGCTAAAAATATAACAAATTTAACCTTAAGTAATAAAAAATTAATCTAGACTTCTAACATCTTTTACCCCCTAATCAAATATATAATAACCATAAATCATTTGTAAAAACTCATGGCAATCTAACAAATATTACAAATATGACAAATATATAAAAAAAAAACTAACTTTGAGCATCATAAATTTTAGAAAAAAAATTCATATAAATGTTTAACATTAAATATAATTCTCAATATTCAATTTTAGTAATGTTATTTTAAAAAGTACATAAAATTCAAACAATACATCATAAATTTCTTTTTTTTAAAAAAATATCTAAATGTTAATATAAATATATAACATAATAAAAATATATCAAATATATAATAAAATAATTAATAGATATAATTATGAGTCAAATGCTAATTGAAACTTCTTACTTTGATATTTATTCTGCATATACTCTACCCATTTCTTCCACTCCTTAGCAAAAACTGCATGGGTCCTGTCTTTTAGGTATGCAGAAATCTTAGCCATTTCTGCAAAATTAGACATCTTCAATATCCATTCCTTATTTTAGCTGAGTTTTCAGCATATTCTCCATAATTCCAACTATTATTTGGCTGATTACAGCCTTTTCCATTGTTTTGACTGATTTCCAGCATGCTTTATTTTGGCTGATTAACAGCATTCTCCTCCATAACTCCACCTATTATTTGGCTGATTTCCAGCATTACATTATTGTGGCTGGGTTTTCAGCATATTCTCCTCCATAACTCCAACTACTATTCTGCTAACTTATTTTAAAAAAATTTTTTCAATATGTTGTCTATTAATCCACTGTTTCCAACTATTTATTTATTTGTTCAACTTGTATGCCATCCTTCTCTGAAGACTCAAGGCAGCTTACAATGCTTTTAAAAACCATATATAAAAACATTCAAAATTAAAACATTAAAAGCAATTAAAACCTATTCACACCATTCATGGCTGGATCTTGCCAGATTGCAACCATGAGATCAACGGCTCCAGGCCTGCCAGAAAAGCCAGGTCTTAACTGCTTTTCGGAAGGCCAATGGGGTTGGGATGGTCCGGATCTCAGGAGGTAACTGGTTCCAGAGAGCTGGGGCAGCCACAGAGAAGGTCCTCCCCCGTGGGCCTGCCAGCTGGCACTGTTTAGCTGATGGGACCCAGAGAAGATCCCAATTCTGTGGGATCTTACCGGTCGCTGGGACTATGTGGTAGAAGGCGGTCTCAAAGATAACCTGGCCCTGAGCCATGTAGGGCTTTAAATGTAATAACCAACACCTTGAATTGTGACCGGAGACCAATAGGGAGCCAGTGCAGCTCGTAGAGAATTGGTGTAATGTGGGTGTACCTAGGTGCACCCTCGACACCTCACGCGGCTGCATTTTGGACAAACCGTAGTCTCTGAACACTTTTCAAGGGTAGCCCCATGTAGAGTGCATTGCAATAATCCAACCATGAGGTGACAAGGGCATGAGTGACTGTGAGGAGAGCCTCCTGATCCAAGTAGGGTCGCAATTGGTGCACCAGACAAACCTGTGCAAAGGTCCCCCACAGCTGACAGATGTTGCTCTAATCTTAGCTGTGAGTCTAGGAGGACCCCCAAATTATGGGCCCGTTCTGAGGGGGACAATTTCTCCCCCCCCCAGAACCAAAGATGGACAATCAACATAGTCTTTAGGAGGCAATACCCACAGCCACTCGGTCTTGTCTGGGTTAAGTCTGAACCTGTTGACTCCCATCCAGACCTTCACAGCCTCCAGGCACTGGCACATCACATCACATCACATCCACCCTCTCACTGAATTGATGCGGGGTAGAGATATACAGCTGGGTATCATCAGCATATTGCTGATACATCACCCTGTATCATCAGATGATCTCACCCAGCGGCTTCATGTAGATGTTAAATAGGAGGGGAGAGAGGACTGAGCCCTGAGGCACCCCACAAACAAGGGACCTAGGGGTTGACCTCTGTCTTCCTACAAACACCGACTGTGACTGACCAGAGAGATAGGAGGAGAACACGTAACACGGTGCTTCCCACTCCCAACTCCCTTAGTCATCCCAGAAGGATACCATGGTCAATGGTATTGAAAGCCGCTGAGAGGTCAAGTAGCACCAAGATGGAGGAATGACCCCCATCTCGGGCTAGCCAGAGATCATCCATCAGTGTGACCAAGGCAGTTTCCATGCTGTAGCCAGGCCTGAAGCCAGACTGAAAAGGGTCTAGATAATCCATTTCCTCCAATGACCACAGGAGCTGAAGTGCCACCACTTTCTCTACAACCTTTCCCACAAAGGCTATGTTGGAGACTGGACGAAAGTTCTTTAATTCTGCTGGATCCAGGGAAGGCTTCTTGAGGAGGGACCTTACAACTGCTTCCTTTAATGGTTGCAGGAAGGCCCCTTCCCTCAAGGACGCGTTAACTAAAGCCTGAAGCCAGCCTCGTGTCACCTCCCTGCTGGCCAAAACCAGCCAGGAGGGGCACGGGTCCAACAAACAAGTGGAGGAATTCATCGCTCCTACAGCCTTGTCCACTTCCTCAGGAGTTACAGGCTCAAATTCATCCCACCTAACTATACTCTTCCAGGGTGTATCCCCATCTATTTCTTAATATTAATCATTTCCAACATGTGTTAAATTCAATCTCAGTTATGACTTCCATCTGTGTACCTTAGTATTTCATCTATAATCATTAACAATTGATCATAATTATCATCCACCACTTCGTTATCAAATTAAAACTAAAACATGTTACTTCAAATTATGCTTATTTGAAAATATCACTTTTAATCATCTTAACTTCCCACTTCTATTTTAATTATCTTTTATTTTTAATTTTCTATCTTTATTATACCATAAGCACTTCTTGTTTTTATTTAAAGCTCACTTAAACTTCGAACCATTTAAACAATTAAGCATTCTAACATTGCTATCTGATTTATCTATTTTGCTTCTTCATTTCCTTATCTGTCCATAAGCATATTTCCACACTTAAAACTCTGCATATCCTTTTTAATTCTATTGTAAAGTCTGTTTCCAGTAAAATCCATCAGCTTCTCCACTTCCATTCCTGCGCCAAACCTTTTGTTCCTGCACCAATTAGTTAAAAGTTTATTAGTCATTGTGTTTCTTCTTTCCTTGTAAAGCCATTAGAAGACAGAATAGGAATCTCCAAAGTTCAAAAAACCATAGTTCTTTTCAAAGTAATCCACAATATGTAACAAGTCAAATAGGTTCTTTTCAGGAAAAAACAAGTTTCCACAGTCAACACTTTCACTTAGTCACAGCTTCAATCCCCATTTTGAAACACTTATGTAGCAATCTGTTTAATCTCTTTGTCTGGCTTTTAAAGACGGCAAATCCTTAATTATTGCTTTTCTCTTTCCCAAAAGTCAAGTCCATTTCAGTTTTATCAAGAAAGTTTGAATATCCAGCTCTATTTGGTTAATAAGCAATTCATTTCAATCAATCAGTAAAGCGTCTTTAACTCCTTTCCTTATTTTGCAAAATATTCAAGCTCCTCAGATCTTTAGCTGCTAGGTAAGGCTGGGGGTCTTATTTGTAAATATCCTTATTCACACATTGTTTCTCGCCTGGATTGGTGTCACTTACCCGGCTCTGAAGCACATCGTCCTTTCTTCCTTCCTCCTGCGGATTGCTTGTCCCGATTTGTCACAGTCTCGAGGCAGCTGCCATGGCTGCTGTCCCCTACCACTGATTCAGAGGGGTGCCTTCAGCCTCCGAGGAACTTGCCCGTTCCTCTCAGCCAAGGGATCCCTCTCTTTCCCCTGTCCCTTTAGGACAGGATAGATCCGCAGACTTGTCATTTCCGCTATTTCCCAGCCTGCATCGCTGCGAAGCCAAATCATAAGTCTGTCAGTAGTAGTAAATTGTATCTTGTTGAGGCTTTTGAGGCAAGTGGCCAGGAGGCTGGACTGGGTGTGGTGAGGAACCTAGTGGAGCAGTGGACTAAAGCACTGTTAAATAGCACTTAGCTGCCAACTGCCTGCAATTACTGCAAGTTCGAATCTCACCAGGCTCAAGGTTGACTCAGCCTTCCATCCTTTTGAGGTAGGTAAAATGAGGACCGGGATTGTGGGGGCAATAAGCTGACTTTGTATAAAAAAGAACAATGTTGGGGGGGGGGGGCAAAAGCCCTATTAAGCAGGTAGATACAAAAGTATGAAGGCTATTGCTTAATGCATTGTAAGCCACCCTGAGTCTTCAGAGAAGGGCGGCATATAAATTGAACCAATAAACAATAATAATAAACAATAATAAACAATGAGTTGGCCATGCCCACCCAGTCACATGCCCACCCAGCCACGCCTACCAAGCCGGTCATTAGGGCAGAGAACTGGTTGTTAAATTATTTGAATCCCACCACTGATACATAGGTAAATACTTTACCTACAAACACACACAGCAAAACTGAATGTTTACATAAAATGTTAAAACATAAAAATATATATAAGCATAACAATTAACTTTAAAATAAACATCCACTTGTTGTAAGGAGTAGTTGTAAAATTACTTTTTAAGTGCCATCATAACTTTGAAGTGGCTAAGAAGGCAGTAGTTAAGTGTGGGCTACCTGTACTTAATTGAGGGGGTATTCCTTCCTCCACAAAGTAGCCAATGAGCTGCATTAGCCTGTAATGAAGTAACATGCACCAAACAAAACATACAGTAGAGTTTGAGGCAATTTAAGGAGGTAAAGAGTACTATAGCTGCCAGACGCACCCGGAAGTCCTATTTGCACTGGGAACTGTCTGCATATGAAGCAACCTTATCAATTCTTTTTTTTTTTGTAAACTTTAAAAAAAAATTAAAGATAAAGATAAAACATTTCATCTTTCCTTATGCAATGTGTCATCTGGGCACAAATATCTCTGTGTTACATCATTCCTCACTTATCACATTTTTCACATTCACGTTAACATTAATATTATATTAGACATTTAAATATTGTAAAACTCTCCATTTTCTTCTTAGCGTCTTTTAGTAATAATACCACACTGTCATCAAATATCATTATTCTCTTCATACACATACTAATAATTTTCATCTTATTTATATCTCTATCTTAATATATTTTCTTATTTTTTTTGTCTTCTTCATTTCCAAACTTCATTTTTATTCTCCAACCATTGGTAAAATACTTCCCATATCATATAATATTCAATTTGCTCTTTCTCCTTAATTGCTAATGTTAATGTATTTATTTCTGCACATTCTAATATTTTTCTTATCACCTTCTCTTCAATGGGAATCTTTCCACTTTTCCAATGTTGTGCAAATACAATTCTAACTGCAGTTAATACATGAATAATTAAATATACATTCTCTTTATTATAGATTTCAGGTAAAAGTCCTAACAGAAGTATTTCTGGTTTCAACTCACTATGTTGTTGTATTATCTCTTCCAACCATATCTTAAATTTTTGTCCAGTACTTCTTTGCTTCTTCACATGTCCACCACATATGATAGTAAGAGCCAGGTAGTTGGTGGCACTTCCAACATTTAGCTGATTTATCTTTAAACATCTTTGCCAACCTCACTGGTGGTAAATTCCATCTGTAATACATCTTATACAAATTTTCTTTATATGCAGTTGACATTGTTAATTTATAATTCCTATCCCACAATTTCTGCCATTTCTATTCTATTCTATTCTATTCTATTCTATTCTATTCTATTCTATTCTATTCTATTCTATTCTATTCTATTCTATTCTATTCTATTCTATTCTATTCTATTCTATTGTGTAATCAAAGTTTTTCGCCCATGTTATCATTGTCTCTTTTACTTGTTCCTCTTCCAATTTTATACCCAATAGATAATTATACAGTTTCTTTATTACCCTCTGTTCTGTTCCTGTAAGGATTGAGGATGAGCTTAATGGACAAAAAAGAATTAGCACAGAAAATAAAAAGTGTTAAAACTTTTTTTGAAAATGCTAACAAACCAGGAAGATAGCTGGCATATAAATTAAAAAAAGAGAAAAAAAAGAAATTGATAGACAAATTAATGGACAATGAAGGAGAAATTCACTACCAAAATAAAAAGAAAGTGATTCAAAACTATTATAAGAAGCTATATGAGCAAGAGTCAATATCAGAAGAGAAAATAGAACAATATTTGGAAAAAACGGAGATACCTAAAATACCTGAAACAGTTAAAACAGCACTAGAGGAACATATATCTATGATGGAGTTAACGGAAGCAATTAAGAGGCAAAAAAAATGGGAAGACACCTGGACCAGATGGTCTACCAGCTGAACTATATAAAGAATTGCAAGAAACTTTGAGCAAACCAATGTTGGAAGTATTTAATGAACTTTGGTTAGAGGCAAAGGTACCGAATTCATGGAAGCATATATTACCCTCATACCAAAAGAGGAAGCAGACTTACAACAAATAAAAAACTACAGACCAATATCCTTGTTTAATGCGGACTATAAAATATTTGTGTCAATAATTGCAGAAAGACTAAAACGGTTTTTAAGCCAATTCATACATCCAGATAAAAATGGTTTTTTATCTAAGAGACAAGTAAAAGATAACATGAGAATAATTCTTAACACCTTGGAGTATTATGAATCACACCCAGCGAAGCAATTACGTTGATCTTCCTAGATGCACAAAAAGTGTTTGACAACATGAATTGGTAATTTATGCTAGCAGAGTTAAAAAAGATGGACTTTGGGGAGAGATTTGTTAGAATGATTAAGGCAATATATCAGAAACTGCAAAAGTGATAGTAAATGGAGATATGACTGAGAAAGTAAGTATTAAGAAAGGCACAAGACAAGGATGCCCACTGTCTCCATTCTTGTTTATATTGACATTGCACTTACTAAATAGAAATGTTAGACAAGATACAGAGATAAAAGGCATGGAGATTAAAAAGGAACAATATAAACTATAAGTGTTTGCAGATGATTTAGCCTTCATTCTGGAAGACCCATTAACAATAGGGTCTTCTAAATTAATATATTAAAAAAATATGAAGAATATGAAGAAGTGGCAGGCCTGAAAATAAATAAAGAGAAAACTAAGATTTTAGTTAAAAATCTCACGGAAAAGCAAAAAAAAAAAAAAAAAAAGAATTAGAAAAAAGTATAGACATTCAGATAGCAAAGAAAGTTAAATACTTAGGTATCCAGTTGACAGCAAGATGTGTAACAATTAAGGAAGACAATTATCATAAGTTGTTGAAGCAAATCCAAGTAGATCTGGAAAAGTGGAAGAAGCTACAATTATCCCTGGTAGGAAGAGTAGCAACAATTAAAATGGATATATTGCCAAGATTATTGCATTTATTCCAGGTAATCTTGATAAAACTAGAAAATAATTATTTTGAGGAACTTAATAAAATAATACATAAGTATATTTGGCAAGGGAAAAAAGCAAGAATTGATTTGAAAATGATGCAAGACATAAGAAGTAGAGGAGGCTTTGGACTACCAAACTGAGAATTGTACTATCAGGCTGCAGTTTTAGCATGGATGAAAGAGTGGATTGTATTGAGGAATATAAGATTATTGACATGATTTACAACTGGAGTGGCATGCATTTTTATGGTATGGGAAAAATAAGATACATGGATGTTTTCAGAGACACTATATAAGGAATGCATTATTATTGGTGTGGGAGAAAATTAAAGAACAACATTATTTGAGGATACCAGTTTGGCTTTCACGATGGAAGCATTGATTCACCCAAATATTATTAATATGGGAAACATTGTCAGATATAAAGATTTTTAAATGAAGAAGGGGGATTTAAAATGAAAGAAGAAATGAGTGAGGAAGGGATCGATATAACATGGTATTCACATGTGCAGTTGCAGTCTAGATACGGGAAAAATGTTAAACTACAAGGCTTTTACAAAGAATTAACAGAGTTAGATAAAATCCTAACAAGCAACCTTATCAATTCTTGTCAGGTGTTTAAGGTAGACCACACAAACCAAAACCAAAACCAAAACCTTGAATATGAACATTAATTTTGCTGAAAGTCTACAGTAACAGTGTCTTGCAATCAGCAAACACATTTCCCTCTTCACTTTTATTTTCCAAAGTGCTGAGTGTGGGATTCCTTCTGAAATGTTTTTTATGCCTCCATTCTTTCTGTGGGCGGAGATAGCTTTTTCTTTTCCGAAAAAGGTTGCCAGTGCTTTCTGGTGACATGGCCATCACATGGCCACCAGACAGTACACTTCAGTTTTTAGACTGCAATCAGATCTTTAGGAGACAGCTCTTACTTAGAAGTCTTGGTGCAATCTAGGTGCCACTTTCTTCTAAGATAAAAATGAAAAAAACCATGAAGCCATTCTTTCAAAAATAACATTGTGTGAAATCTGAACAGCCAAGAATAATGTATTTGTATTAGCTGTGCCTTTATATTTGTTTCATGGCACTGCATTGAGTGGAAACTGGAAAGCTAAGCAGATAGTCAGTGAGGAGACACGGTTGCCTTGTCTTCCATATTTTTTCTTCATGAAGGTTTGCATGAATTTCCATGCATATATGTCTCTTGTGGTTTCCATCTTATTTTGGAAGGTTCTTATACCAATTTACCCCACTGTTTCTGAGCCATAACGTAGATTTCAATCCATTTTTTAAATCAATGGAAATAAGGCCAACTCTGTAACCTATTGAAGTGCTTGGCTGCTTGAATACAATCTCATTATGGGTTCCCTAGGCAGTGAATGCAAGCAGATTTCCTCCATTATTTCAATGTTTCTGTAGCTCTGCCTTGCTCAGTCTGAAATTATTATCATATGTACACTTTCTGATAGTAAACCCCAGTGAACAAAAGTGTTGACCTGATATTTTTGGAGACTTTAACAGATTAACATAATTTGGAAGGGACCTTGTAGGTCATCTACTCCAACCCCTTGCCCAAGCAGGAGATCCTATGCCATTTCTGACTGATGGCAGTCCAGTCTCTTTTTGAAAGTTTCCACTGATGAAGTTCCCACAACGTCTGAAGGCAAGCTGTTCCATTGGTTGATTGCTATCACTGTCAGACAATTTCTCCTTATTTCCAGATTGAATCTCTCCTTGTTCAGTTTCCATCCATTATTCCTTGTCTGGCCTTCAAGTGCTTTGGAAAATAGCTTGACTCCTTCCTCTCTGTGGCAGTCTCTCAAATATTGGAACACTGCTATTGTTGTGTCCTTATAAGGACATCCGCCGGGGATTGGTAAGAAAATCCTCTGGGGGCATAATATTCAAGAGGATCTTATTGATAAATATCTTGGAAAGATGAGAGTTACAAAAATTTCATTGGAACAAAGAGAAAGACTTAATTGTTCAATAACCTCTGAAGAGATCTGGTTTGCAATTAAACAACTGAAAACAGCTAAAGCTCCTGGGACAGATGGTTTGACAGCAGTATACTATAAGAACTTACAATCAGAGTTGGTAGAGCATCTTAAGGACTTATTTTGTAGTATACAACGGGGGGGGGGGGGTAAAATACCCCCCTCTTGGAAAACTGCTTTTATTTCACTTATACCAAAGGAAGACGGCTCTTCAAAACCAGAAAATTTTAGACCAATATCTCTCCTGAATACGGACTACAAAATTTTTGCTAAAGTTCTGGCCAACAGACTGATGCCAGTTATTCAAGAGGTGATTCACAGTGATCAAGCAGGTTTTATTGAGGGGAGATATATGAAGGACAACGTGCGGCAAGTTATAGATTTATTGGAATATCTTGAGAAGAGTAAACAGATCCCTGCGGCGCTGGTATTTTTGGATGCAGAGAAAGCCTTTGATCGAGTCAATTGGGATTTTTTATTAAAGACTTTGTATAAAATGGACTTTGGAGATCAGTTCGTACAAGCAATTGAGGCAATCTACCAAGAACAGACAGCACAAATGGTTATTAATGGAAGTTTAACTACTAATTTTCAGATACAGAAAGGAACTAGACAAGGTTGCCTGTTATCTCCATTGCTGTTTATTCTAACTTTAGAAGTTTTGTTGAATTCTTTAAGGGACTCGAATAAATTGAGTGGAATTGTTGTAAAGCAAAAAGACTATAGGACGAAAGCATTCGCAGACGATCTGGTTGTAACCCTAACACGACCTTTGGAATCAATCATCCAGATGAAAAAAATTATTGATGATTATGGTTTGGTCTCAGGTTTTAGACTAAACCAGAAAAAGACTAAGATGATAGTTAAGAATATGTCGGAACCACAAAGGATTGAATTGGAAAGGGTGGCAGGTTTTGAAATAGCTACAAAGGTGAAATATCTAGGAGTTCAGGTTGCAGCGTCTAATATGAAACTTTTTCAAAATAATTATGAGGTTTTGTGGCATAAGATACAAAAGGATCTTGAAATATGGAAGAAACTGCAACTATCTTTACTTGGAAGAATAGCAGCTTTTAAGATGAACGTTCTACCTAGATTTCTGTTTTTATTTCAAATGATCCCAGTGCTTAAAAGTGACAAAATACTGGCTGAATGGCAGTCAGGTTTAAATAAATTTATTTGGAATCAGAAAAAGCCAAGAGTTAAGTTTAAAATCATGCAAGATGTTCGTGAAAGAGGTGGCCTTAAAGCTCCAAACCTACTCTTATATTACGAAGCTACAGTGTTGACACAAGTGAGTGATTGGTTTGGAATAACGAAAAATGACATTTTGAATTTAGAAGGCCACGATTTGGACTTTGGTTGGCATGCATACTTGTTTTACGAGGATAAGTTGGATAATGTTTTTAAAAGTCACATATTGAGACAGGCCTTGATGAGAGTTTGGAAGAAGCACCAGTTTCAGTTGGATTACAAAATACCTTTGTGGTTGGATCTTGGGCAGATTATGCCAAATATAAAGTCACTCGGGGGGTTGTTATATAAAGAGATACTCTTTAATGATGGGGGCAGATGGAACTTGAAATCTTTTAAAACTCTGTTGGAAGATGGGAAGAACTTAACTTGGTTGCAGTACTCTCAACTTCAATCGAGATGGAGAGAAGACCAGAAAATTGGATTAATGCTACATGAAGAAGATTTGGTGATTCAGATGAAACAGAAAGGACCGATGCATATTAAGAGGGTGTATAATTTATTGCTAGAAAGAGATTCAGAGAGTGAATTAGTTAAGGATTGTATGATAAAATGGGCACAGAATTTTGCAGAACCAGTGATGTTAGAAACTTGGGAAAAGATATGGGTCCAGAATGTTAAATTTACGCAGGCACAGAATCTGAGGGAAAATTTTTATAAGATGTTTTATAGATGGCATTTAGATCCTAAGAAATTATCATGTATGTATCCAAATGTTCAACCTAAATGTTGGAGGTGTGATTGTTTGGATGCTACATATTTTCATATCTGGTGGACTTGTAGGAAAGTGAAAGCTTTCTGGATTAAACTCTGGTGGGTTATGCAGAATGTTTTGAAAAAGAAGCTTCAATTTTCTCCGCAATTGTTTTTGTTGGGTATAGTTAAGGATTGCTCACCGAATGAAACAAGACTGATTTTATACATGATTACCGCAGCTAGGTTATTGATTGGACAATATTGGAAAAAAGATAGTGTACCTACCATAGAAGAGTGGACTCTGAAGATGGCTAATTTCGCGGAAATGGCAAAGATTTCTGCATATTTAAAAGATAGGACCCATGAAGTTTTTGTTCTGGAAGAAATGGGTGGATTATGTGCAGAATAAATATCAAATTAAGAAGTATCAGTTAGTATTTGATTGATGACATTAATAAGTATTAAATTAAGAATTTTTGGTTAGCTTTTTGATAGAACTTGAAGAAATAAAGGATCATTTTTATTGTTATTATTATGTTAAATATATATTATATTGTTTTCTAGATATTAACTTGATATAAATTTAAATACTTTACTCATACTGCTGTCTTTAATAAAAAGAAGGGGAAAATTTTTTTATATATGTGTAGTTTTAAGGGGGCATTTATAAATTTCACAAACTTTACTTGTTTAATTTGTTTTCTCATTACCAGTTAGAATTGTGGATTAATTTTATCTTTGTTAGAGTTATGATATATATCGTGGATCTCACCTATATCTAATGTTTAATAAGGATTGATATATACTTATGATTTGTATGTAATGGAAGTCAGGGGGGGGAGGGCTGGGGGGAAAGGGGGGGAGGGGGTAACTGTGGGGTTAAAATTGTACTGTAAAACTTTTTTAATAAAAAAAAAGAAAATCCTCTGGCGGGAATTTTGAATCCCTGTCAGGGGGCGATGCGGCTGCCGGAGCGAATATAAGGAGAGCTCCGGCACCGCCGCGCCAGTTCTGTTCCTGTTGAATAAAACTTGCTACATGAACTCCGCTGGTCTCATCTTCATTCCTGCGCCGATCTAACACTGGCAACGAAGGACTAGAGAAGGAACCGACCGCGTGGCACAATCGCCATCTCCAAGCCGAAGAGACTCGCCGCCGATCCGCACAATGGCAACGCCGCAAGCGCTCTTCACATCCATCGCTCCATTCAACCCCGGACGGGAGAAATGGAGCTCGTACATGATTCGTTTCTGCCAATTTCTCCATGGAAACGGCTACAGCAACCTCAACGACGAGAGGATCCACTGTGGATCCGATGTCCTGGAGCTGGCCATGAACCTCGTCGCGCCCCGAGACATCGAAGAAATGTCCTGGACGGATCTGCAAGCCACCCTGCAGGAACATCACGCTCCCACGGGCACCCCCATCGCCAACCGATTCACCTTCCATCAGAGGAACCAATGGGAAGGTGAATCCATTAAAGAATTTGTTGCCGCACTCCGCCAAATTGCAGCCAACTGCGAGTTTGATAATGTGGACAATGCGCTGAGGGACCGCATCGTCTTAGGCATGCGGGACGCAGGCCTCCAGAAGAAGTTCTTGAGCAGGAAAAGCATCTTGCTCAAGGATGTACTCGAAGAGGCCACCACCGCTGAAACCTCAGAGCACGCGGCCGCAGAAATGCTGAAGGCGAAGGGGATCCACAAGATCCACCAGTCGATCCCCGAATCTTCCGAAGATTCAGCCACGCCATCCGACTCAGATGGAGAAATGGCCGTTCACAAGGTATCTCAGCCATCCCAGCGGGAAATCTTCAAAATGGCTGACGAGGGGAACGCTGCGGCAGCTGCAGGGGCAACCACCCCAGGACGTCCTGCAGATGGCGAGATGCGACCTGCCGCCGATATCTGAAGAGGGGACACATCGCCGAGGCCTGCCGAGCCACTGATCCAGCCCCCAAACTGCCCAGACCCCGGAATCGCGAAAACCGCCGCGACAACCAGAGGACATCCAAACAGTCCTCGCACCAGTCCAGAAGCGACGGTTACGATGATTCCCGGAACGGCGTGGTGAATCAAACCACCTTAGCCCACACCAGCAACAACAGCGCCAAGTTCCATGTGACGCTGTTGACCAAGGGCTCACCCTGCACAATGGAGGTAGACTCCGGTTCCGTCTACATCATCATCGATTGGCAGCAGCTGAAGAGACTCAAGCCGGCAGTCACCAAGAGCCAGCTCAAGCCCCTGCAGTCCAGACTGGTGGATTTTAGCGGAAATCCCATTGGCGTCCTGGGCAGAACCAGCATCCACATCGCCTTCAAGAAGTTCCAGGGTCAGCTGCCAGTCACCATTGTGGAGAACAGCCGCCCGAACCTGCTCGGCGTGGAGTGGTTTCAGCCGCTGGGGCTTTCCATAGGAGGCATCCACCAGATCAGGGCAGATGAACTCGACTCACTCATCGAAGAGTTCAAAGAAGTCTTCGATCGTAAGCTGAGGAAGTACATAGGGAAGCCCATTTCGTTCAATCTGGACCAGGGGGTAACCCCAATTCGGCTCAAGCCCCGCCGGGTTCCTTTCACCTTGAGGCCTAAAGTAGACGAGCAGCTGGATAAGCTGATCGCCCAAGGCATTCTGGAACCCATCGATCATGCTTCATGGGAGACTCCCATTGTGACCCCAATGAAGCAGGATGGATTTGTGCGCATCTGCGCTGATTATAAGGTTACCATAAACAAGGTGTTGCAGCAGAGCGCATACCCTGTGCCAGTGGTGCAGCACCTCCTGCACTCACTAGGCAAGGGCACAATTTTTGTTAAACTGGACCTGGCCCAGGCTTACCAGCAACTGCCAGTGGACTCTAAAACGGCGGAGGCTCAAACCATTGTCACACATAGGGGGGCCTTTAAGTGCAACCGTCTCCAATTCGGAGTCAGTGCCGCCCCTGGGATTTTCCAATCAATGATGGAACGCCTTCTCCAAGGCGTTCCAGGGGTAGTGCCTTACTTTGATGATGTGTTGATCTTTGGAGACTCAAAGGCACAACTCCTTAAACGGCTGAGGCTCGTCCTGCAGTGGTTCAGAGAGAAGGGCTTGAGAGTCAGACAGGATAAATGCATCATCGGGGTCCAGGAGGTCGAGTTCCTGGGCTATGTCATTGATAGCAATGGCATACACCCCACCAAATCAAAAGTTAAAGCTATCCATGAAGCTCCCAGCCCCAAAAACAAAGCGGAGCTTCACGCATTCCTTGGATTGCTTAACTTCTATCCAATATTCCTCCAACAGAAAGCCACAGTTGCTGAGCCGCTACATCGCTTGCTGGGGAAAGTGGTTTCCTGGAAGTGGGGCGACAAAGAGGAAATGGCTTTCCAGGCCATCAAGGGACTATTGACGTCCAGCAGCGTCCTCATTCAGTACAGCGAGACGCTACCCATCCGGCTAACCTGCGACGCGTCGCCATATGGGGTCGGAGCGGTCCTCAGCCACGACCTGCCCAATGGCACAGAAGCCCCCATCGCCTTCTTCTCAAAGACAATGTCCAGCGCTGAACGCAACTACAGCCAGCTGGATAAAGAGGCGTTGGCAATCGTCACAGGGGTGAAGCGCTTTCATGAATACCTCTACGGAAGAAGCTTCACCATACTCACGGACCACAAGCCGCTCCTGGGCCTCCTCGCCGGCGACAAGCAAACACCCATGTTCATGTCGCCGCGAATGACACGTTGGGCCATCTTCCTCACCGGCTACTCCTACACTCTCACCCACAAACCAGGAAAGGCCATCGCGAATGCCGATGCGCTAAGCAGATGCCCGTCCGCAGACGCTGTAGAAGACCCCGCCCCCACCCTCGAGCTCCTGCACATTGACCACGACAGCAGCTGCCCAGTCACATCTGCAGACGTGGCCACGCACACAAAGAAAGACCCCACACTCCGCCAAGTGCAGTCCTGGATCCTGAGAGGGTGACCGGCGCAGCTAAGCGGAGAAGAATACAGCCCCTTCAGCCGCAAGCAGAAGGCGCTGTCCACGATGAAAGGCTGTCTGCTATGGGGAGACAGGGTGCTGATCCCCACCGCGCTGCAACGGAAGACGCTCGAGACGTTGCACAATGGGCACCCTGGCATCGTCCGCATGAAGGCCCTGGCACGGAGCTATGTCTGGTGGCCATCACTGGACAAGGACATTGAGCAATGGGTCGCCTGATGTGGCCCGTGCCAGGAAGTTCGACCAGCGCCGCCCCAAGCAGAGCCCACCCCATGGGAGACGCCCAGCAGCCCCTGGTTTCGGATCCACATCGACTTCGTGGGTCCGATGCAGGGGCGCCACCTCCTCATTGTGGTCGACGCATTCTCCAAGTGGCTTGAGGTGGTTCCCATGGCATCGACCACATCAGAAGCCACCATTCGCGCTCTCCGCTGCCTCTTCACAACACATGGGCTTCCGGACGTGTTGGTTTCCGACAACGGTCCCCAACTTACGTCTGTGCCCATGGAGGCCTTCCTGGCAGGACTGGGCATCTGCCATGCCCTCTCCGCGCCGTACAGACCGGCCGGAAACGGCCAAGCTGAAAGAATGGTGAGGCTCACCAAGGAGGCGCTCACCAAGATGGCACCGGGTGACTGGCAGGAGCGCATTGACACCTTCCTCCTCACCCAACACATAACGCCACACGCAACCACCAAGAAATGCCCATCAGAGCTGCTGATGGGCAGAAGACTTCGCTCACCCCTCGACAGACTGCACCCCCAATACAACTCGGAGGTGCCAGCAACTGCCAGCCGCCAACTCCGCTGTTTTGCTGTGGGAGATCCCATCTATGCGCTGAACTTCCAGGGCTCACCGAAATGGCTGAAAGGCAGAATCCACAGCGCAACCGGCCTGAAATCCTATCGGGTAGAGCTGGAAGATGGACAGGTCGTGAGACGTCACATCGACCAGCTCCGCAAAAGATGGAGGGGATCGGACAGAAACCATCCCGATGAGGTAGGCCTACAACATCCTGATGAAGTAGGCCTGCCCACCCCTGACGAGGTAGGCCTGCCCCACACCAGCGAGGTAGACCTACAACACCCCGGGAGAGAGGGCCTGCCAATCCCTGCCCAAGCCAGAGAAGAGACAGCGCGAGTAGACCGGGGACAATGTCTGAGGGGAACCCCAAAGCACCCCGGGGTAGACCAGAATCAACACCCCGACACCCGAGACCCAGCCACTGACGACGGCAGCCATGGGGACTGAAGCCCAGACGACCACGACGCCCAACAACACCCCCGCGAGGTCGGACGGCACCAGTCCGAAAGCGAGAGGGAAAGGCAGAAGAAGCCGGTAGACCGGGGCCAACTGAGCAGGGGACATCAACAGCAACCCTGCAAGGTCGGCAACCGACACACCGGCGAGGGAGACCTCCATGCACCCCAGCAGAGGCCCCCGCAACAACAACCCGACCAGGACGAAGACCAACCCTGCAAGGAAGGCCTCCACCACCCCAGCAAGGGAGGCCTACACCAGCAGGACCAAGGCGACCCGCCACAACCACATCCCGATGGCGAGAGTTGGTGACCGCCTCGGCTACACCAACTCCACAGAGAGGGCCAACGCCACCCCTGCGGAGAAGGCCGTGAGTCCTCGACCACCCCAGCAGCGCCAGCCCAGCAGAGAGGGCCTACACCACCCCTGCGAAGGAGGCCTGCAACACCCCAGCGAGGTCGAACCATCACCAACCCGCACCACCAGCAGCCCCGGGAGTGGACCGGACTCAACCAGGGAACCCCGGGGATTGACCCAGTCGCCGCCGCTGGACCTGCACCCGCAACCAGACCCGACTAACCCCGACCCAGTAGGAACCGGAGGGAAACCCAGGGACTTACCGTGGCTCGGGAGTTCCGGACCGGTCGAGAGCATGGACCTGCGACGGCGTTTCCGCGATCGAAGCAGGGACGGAGAAGCCAGCATCGCCCGCAGGCGGAAGTCAGCGACCAGGCCGGAGGTACGGGAGCACCTCCCGCTACCTCGACGGCCAGATTCAGCCCAGGTCCAGGGAGGGAGCTGGGAGCAGCAGAAGCACCCTCCGACCAGGAGGGCTGCCAACTGACGAATGGACTGCGCAGGTCTAGTAGAACGCGCAGACGGCCTGCCTATTTAAATGACTTTGTAACTGATGGACAGCCTAAGAACTAGGGGGGAGGAGTGTTGTGTCCTTATAAGGACATCCGCCGGGGATTGGTTAGAAAATCCTCCGGCGGGAATTTTGAATCCCTGTCAGGGGGCGGTGCGGCTGCCGGAGCGAATATAAGGAGAGCTCAGACAGCGCCGCACCAGTTCTGTTCCTGTTGAATAAAACTTGCTACATGAACTCCACTAGTCTCATCTTCATTCCTGCGCCGATCTAACAGCTATCATGTCTCCCCTGGTCCTTCTCTTCAGTAGGCTACCCATGCCCGGTTCCTGCAACAGTTCATTGTATGTTTTAGCCTTCAGTCTCCTAATCATCTTGGTTGCTCTTCTCTGCACTCTTTCAAGAGGCTCAACATCTTTTTTATAGTGTGGTGACCAAAACCAGATGCGGTATTCTAGGTGTGGTCTTATTAAGGCTTTATGGAGTGGTATTAGTACCTCACTTGATCTTGATTTATCCCTCTGTTAATGCAATTTAAGATTGCATTGGCTTTTTTGGCTGCTGCTGCACACTGTTGGCTCATATTTAATTGGTTATCCAAGAAGACTCCAAGATCCCTCTCACAGTTGCTGCTATTAAGCTTGGTTTCACCTAGTCTATATGATGGTTTTTTTGCCTAAGTTTAAGACTTTACTTTTCTCTACATTGAATTTCATTTTGTTAGATAAGGCCCAGTGTTCAAGTCTGTCAAGATCCATCTGGAACTTGAGCCTATCATTTAGGGTGTTGGCTATCTCTACCATCTTAGTATCATACACAAATTTGGTATGTTCCCCTTCTATTCCAGCTTAGGTCCAGGCTATTTGTCGGACCACCTGCAACCATCGTCAACTTCCCATCGCCCGGTACGCTTTCACAGGGAGGGCCTACTCAGGGTGCTGTCAGCTAGACAATGTCGGCTGGTGACCCCCAGGGGTAAAGCCTTCTCTGTGAGTGCCCCCACCCTTTGGAATCAACTTCCCTTGGAGCTCTGGCTAGCCCCTGACCTTCGTACCTTCCGCTGTGAATTGAAAACCTGGCTATTTATGTCCCCCGGCCTGGACTGATGGGGTAGTATATTTTAACTTTAAAAAAAAAATACTTTTTTTGATATTTTTTATGTGTATTTGTTGTTTTTACAGTCATTTGGTCGATCGTTGTTGTGAGCCGCCCTGAGTCCTTGGAGATAGGGCGGCATACAAATTTTATAAACTAAATAAAAGTAAATAAATATTCCCTCATGTAAGTCATTTATGAAGATATTGAAGAGTACTGGGCCTAAGACGGAACCTTGTGGTACTCCACTGCTTACTTCCCTCCATGTAGATGTAGTACCATTAAGGACTACTTGCTGAATAGGGTTTATCTGCCAGTTAGAAATCCATCTGATAGTGATGCTATTTATCCCACTTTTTTCTAGTTTAGAAAAAAGCTAAGTTTCTCATCATTATTTAGCTTTAATTGCAAATTGATACTGAAATACATCAGAGGAAGTTTGTGGCATGCACAAGAAGGATGGAAATGTTGATGCCAGCTCTTAAATACTGATGCCAGTTAAGCTGTAGACAGTAAACAAGACATCACCCCACTTCTACTCATATTGGCAGAATCACTGCAGTAGGACATCTTTCTTGAAGCTTCATATAGCTCTGCTTCCATCAGCTTGATCAATTCTCAGGGAAGAACAGAGTTCAGTCAAGTACCGAAAGTCCACTTTTCTCTATGGACATAATTCTTTTATCATTAAATGCATGCCTCTCTCTCTGGTTTTGCTCTAATAATTTAATTAAGCTGTTTTTATTTCTATTCTGAAAAATGATTAGAAAAAAGGGTCGCCTCTGAGTAATGAGCTCCTCTGGGCAAAGTACCCTATGATACACTCGCTATTTTCTTAGCTGTTTGTTACTAAATGACATATGAATGACCTGGATCTAACCAGCATTATGCATTCCATACTGTCCCAGACCATTAATAAATACACACGCATCCAACGTTAAAGCATTAATTTTGAGAATAAAACAAAACAATATTAACCACAACAACAACAGCAGCAAGAGTGTGGGCAATGATAACAATCATTTCTATTTTTAATAATAGGACCATAGTAATTGCCAAGGTTGTCAGGTGCTAACAGGTAAAAAAATATAAACAATTCTGCTTAATTATTTCATATCAGGTTGCTGCTAAAGACTCAGGAGGAATATGGCCAGTCCAAAAGCAGGATTATTGTTAATTAAGCTTCTAAGGATGTAACTTACACCACAATCCTTTTGCACACATTGTCTGACAAGAAAGAGTACAAAGAACTGGTATCTATTCTAGCATGATGAAATTAAATTCAAGTATAGCTTTGGCTAAAAGAGGAATGAGATTACTCTAACCAAAAGTAATTGTTGTTGAAACTTCCTTCTCCCCCAATTTTGCATTGCAGCCAGAATAAATATGTTCTAGTTCCTTCCTTGGTAGGATACATTTCCTACCATTTCCTTTACAAATAGCCAAATATGGCACAGAAAAATGAAATTATTCCATTCAGCATCAGTATCACTCAGGATGGGCAAATCATCCTGAAAATTTAAATGCGATGCTGCATGTGTTTTAGCCCCAAAGCCTAGCATTCTAACATGCCCTTTTCTCCACCGATTCTCAGAAATCAGTTTGAGCCTCAATGTAAGCAACATAATGAGCCTGCAGAATTGGCCAGAGATTACTCAGAACCAGACCTCAATTGTTGATTCAAGATTCTAGTTCTATTCACTGGAGAACAGAGGAAGGAGCTGGGAGGCGGGGTGGGGTGGGGCGCAGAAGACAGTGGATTTTAGTGCCTAATGTTTATAAAAGCTTGAGAGGTGTGCAATCACAAATCACACATGAAAATCTCTCTTTTATCAGAGTTATCTAGATGTTCCTTTATCTTCAGATGAAACCAAAACTAACATCTTGCTCGTGTATTTCAGAGTGTCACTGAAAAGCCTACTTTAATGGCAAAACCAAGCACTAAGTCAGATTGCATATGGTAAATAACAGCTGAACTAAAGGAATATGTAATACTAACATGGTTATTAGGGAAAAAAAGAACATCATACACTAGAACATGCTGGCAATCATTTTTTCAGACATGTTTTAAAGTATATACTTTTATAACACTGCCACTGAAAACAAGATATCAATAATGCAAAAACAGAGGGAAGCCAGTAGAAATCTGTAATGGTTCCATTTATTAATATGTATATCACAAATACAATATCAATGCATTCTTGTCGGCATGCTAGACAGAGGTCTTATTAAAAAAAATTCAAGGTTTTTTAAAAAGGTTTTAAACTTTTGTTCCCCATCCTGAAAAATATTCCACACATTCTCTTTGCTATTATTCTAAGGATTGATTTGACAATGAATTTTGTGGCAACTTCAATGCAAAAGGAGAATAAAACAGAAAGAAGGGCATAAGAAAAAAGTTGCATTACAGCACAATCTGATTCATAATTATCTAATCAAAGAAAGCAAAATTACTGGCTTCACAGTAAGCAAACAACACATCTTAGTAACAGTATTACACAAGTTCAGATTCTGAGGCAAAATGCACTAGACAAAGTATATTGGCAAAAACACTAGGCATACAACACTGATCAAGAATGAAAGATGTAGCAGAATATTAATACATTAATTTCCCTCAACCAGATTTTGCACATTTATTTTCAAGTATTCCCCAAGTTATGTAATTGACTTTTTTTCTTATTTTGGGCAGTAGTTGGAAAGGGGAGATTAGATAGACTGACACACTTTAATAAAAGCTATAAACAAAATCGAGAAATTAAAAACTTGATAAATCAAAATAATATATATTTTTCTATATAGGCTTAATATGGATGTGTGCAACATTTATTAATCATGGTGAAAGGCTAATGGTGCCTTCCAGTCACTACATGCACAGCCTAATCATTGCTGTCAATGAATTACCTCTGCTAACTTGACAATGCAACTACTGTCTGATCAAGAACAAACATACAGTGCCATCATATGCACAGTTGTTGAGATGGAGTGTACAGTACTGGATACTCAATGGTTCAGGCTACTTTTTGTGTCACGGCAGTACTTCACGGAATGGTACATTATGCATGGTACAAAGTTGAGAAAATGTTGTCTTTAGGTGTGTATACATGTAGTTGTGTTATGTGTGCTCTAACATTCTTTAGAAGTCTTCCAAGAAATTTCTAGTTCCTGATTGAAAACAGGTACTGTATTTCATACTCCTGGAGATGTACAGAAAGAAAGAGAATAATTATTGTTTTCATTTTCATCAATCATAAGATTTCTATTGTATACAGGTAATCCTCGAGTTAGACCACAATTGAGCCCAAAATGTATGTTGCTGTGAAACATTTGTTAAGTGAGCTTTGCCCATTTTACAACCTTTCTTGCCATAGTTGTTAAGTGAATCATGTCATTTGTTAAGTTAATAACATGGTTGTTAAGCGAATCTGGATTCCCCATTGACTTTGCTTCTCACAAGGTTGCAAAATCTGATCACATGATCCCAGGGCACTGCAATCATCATAAATATGAATTAGTTGCCAAGCATCTGAATTCACATGACAACAGGGAATGCTGCAACGGTTGTGTGAAAAATGGTCATAAATTGCTTTTTTCAGTGCCATTGTAACTTTGAATGGTCACTAAATGAACTGTTGTAAATCAAGGACTATCTGTAAATAAATTTTCTTCCAAGAGACTCTGATGGAGAAGTCAACTAATTCACAAAAGAAATTGGTGAAATTTCTCTGGAAGCAAACAACCTAATATATTGGTAATAATTTCTCTCACACTACAGCCTCCAAGGATAGCTAATGAACATTTCTCCCAGCACTGCAACTTTAGTGATTCCTTTAAGAAGTACTCCTGTAAAACCACTAAGGGAATCACCAATTTTAAAGTGGTTTTTGCCATATCGTAGATATCATAATGAATAATTAGGAACTCAAGATCTAGCTCTATTTAATCCATGGGAATTATGTACTATAGACTACATGTTCAAGAAGTCCTGAATTGACGTCAGTGTCTTAACAGTATATATTGTTTCTGTATACAGTTACTGGCAATGAAATTACAATATTAGAATCCCTGGAAACTTTGGACTAAGCCATTGACTTCACTATTTCTGTTTGCTCATGTCTTTGAATGTCCTGCACACAGGTTTCCCATGAATGCAAACAACTTCTATGTCTTCAGGAATTCCTCCTGAGAGGTCATTCGTGTTCTCCTAGCTTGGTTGTTTCCTTGCAAACATTTCATTACCCAAATTAGGTAACATCATGATGATGTTAACTAATTTGGATAATGAAATGTCTACAAGCAAACAACCAAATTCAGGGAGCACCAAGGACCCCTCACAAATGTTTTTTGTGTGAATCTACTTTTCCACTGAATTAAAAGTGAATTCATACAAAGATACAAGCACTGATCTATATGCTCATATACCACTTTGGATAAGTTAAACAGATCACTGGGCATTCAGAATAGATCTAAAACACGGATGGCTTCAAAAGCAATAAACTGCATTCTGTGTCCAGTATAACTGGCATGCAATGGACTTGCTCTAAACATTCTGGTTCCATTTGGAATGGCTTTTTAAAATAATAATTTTCTTTATAACTTTTTTCTGTAACATTCATAAGTGTTTATCAGACAGTGTGTTATGTGTGTCAATATATTTGCATACAATTCTAATAGTGATATTGCTATTTAAATATTCATAATCATACTTTTTCAATTTCTAACAATTGTGTATACGTAGTACTCATAATATGTTCTATTATATTTTAGTATACATAATATTGTTTTCCCAGTTTCTACTTTCTACTTTTTTCTAACACTTATTAGAATAACCACAATGTTAAAATGTATTCTATATCTATCCATCATCTCTTGCCCTTTTTAGAATTTCAACTCTTATTAGCTTTTTGGTGAATCTGTCCTGCTTCTCCTCTGGTATCTTGTAACTCCTTTTGTCATTTTTATTTAATCTAACTATTTGGAATGTTTACTGCTGCATTGGGGTCCTGCTCAAGTTTCTGTTCTACGATGAAGGCCATTGAACAGCTTCCTTGCAGTGCATATTATCATAGGTGTAAGAAACATGCATAGCTATGATAAGGATCCAATTTCTCTGTGAATAGGCATGATTTATGCATAAGCCAGTGGTGGGATTCAAATAATTTAACAACCAGTTCACCCAGGGTCAGGTTGGTTGTTGTGGGTGGTGTGGCCCATCCCTGTCCTCCAACTCTGCTGCACATGCGGGATGAGTCTCCTTCAATGGCCAACCTGACCCTGGGCAAACTGATTCTTAAATTACCCTCCTGCTGCCAAAGTGAATCCTATGCACTGTGCTGCAGTGGAGAAATGTGAAGTGGAGCAGCCGGCATGAGGGAAGGAGGCCATTTTCCCTCTTTCTTCTCCCTGCTCCTCCTCCCCTCACACCAGCTGTTCCAGTCCATTGCAGTGCAGTGAAGTGCTGTGTTGCAGAGTTTGTCCCATTCATCATTGCCCAGATGCCGTTGCTTCCCCCAAGCATTTCTTTGCTAACCTGATTTCCAGCTCTGTCACGTTTCTCCATTGTGTTTCTTGCTGTTGTGTGCAGGGAAACAAAAGTTTGTGGGACTAAAAAAAAAGATTCAATCAAGTCCAACTTCTCACAAAAAACAAACAAACAAAAAACAAACAAACAAAAAAAAAAACCTCACAAAGTTGGAATTCACTGACTGAACATTTTTTTTTAGTCCCACAAACTTTTGTTTCCCTGCACATGACAGTGAGAACCGGGATGGAGAAACATGACAGAATTAGAAATCAGGTTAGTAAAGAAATGTTTGGGGGAAGCAAGGGCATCTGGGTGCCAGGTGCTGAAACGGGCCCATGTCTCTCCAGCATCTGCCCAGGTCTGCTGGAGGGAAGGCTGGCATCTACTGGCACTTAAACGTGGCAGCATTCCAGCAGGACGCCTTCTTGCTTCAGCACCCTCCCTGACCATTTGGTGCTCCACGGTGATTTGGCCCTGGGCTGCTGCCTTATGAGCAGGCCCCGCTCCACCCCTGCCACCTATGGTAAAGTAAGACAGTTTTCACCTGAGTGACATGATCAAAGGTGCTGCCTCTCCATTTGATTTCTGTTGCTCCTCTCTTGGACTTTTGGGGAGGATTTTCCACACACACACCCCACTTAGAAGGAAGTTGAACGAAAACCAGGCGTGTTCCAGAAAACACATATTTTGTGTTTTCTGGTTTGCCGAACTCAGCAAAAAATTAGGTATTGGTTCTACCAAACTGGTGCGAACTGACTGAATTCCACCACTGGCATAAGCTTATGATGAACAAAAATATTCTGGGTTGAATGGGAATCAAATGGATAGAAAGTCAAATCAAGAGCACTCTAAAATTGTACCTTTGGGTTTTTTAAAAGGAATCAAATGAAACTTTTTTAGATCAATAGTTCTAGTGGCCAAGAATGCTTGTCTGAATAAATTTCACCTTTTAAATCTACATTTGATCCATTACAGGTAGTCCTCAACTTAAACAGTTCTTTCAGTGACCGTTCAAAGTTACCATGGCACTGAAAAAAGTAACTTATGATCATTTTTCACACTTACAACCATTGCATGTTTACATGATCATGGTTACATGATCAAAATTCAGACACTTGGCAACTGATTCATATTTTAATGGTTGCAATGTCCTGGGGTCATTTGATCACCTTTTGTGCCCTTCTGACTAGCAAAGTCAATGGGGAATCCAGATTCACTTAATAATTGTGTTTCTAACTTAGCCACTGCAATGATTCACTTAACAACTGTGACAAGAAAGGTTGTAAAATTGGGCAAAATTCATTTAAGAATATCTCCTTAGCATCAGAAATTTTGGGCTCAATTGAAGTTGTAAATTGAGGATTACCTGTACTGATTTTAAACATGGGTTTAAGGTTGCCAAGTTTTATAGTGATGGGAATGAGACCACACATTCCAGAATATCAGTAGAGATAGTATTTTAAAAACTACTTTTGTCTATTAATTTAAAATAAAACAATGGAAAATTATAATACAGAATAGTCCCTACAGAATGCTTTTTGTTGTTCTGCTTTATCATTAATGTAAATTATTAATGTCATTCAGCACTGAATGTCTTTTCGTTGATATAAACCACCCAGAATAACATTGGCTGAAGTTGATGGGAGTTGTGCTGATTGAAATTAAAAGGCCGTGCTGGAGAGAGCAGCTATATAATATTTCTCCAAATGGAAAGCAAAGCATTTTCCTGACTCTGAAAAAAGCATCTTGCATGCAGCAGAATCTCACCTTGTTACACCATCTCATACTGATTGGCAGTAATAAACCGGGACAGACAACACGCCAACAGCATGCCAATCAGCTGCAGAAGAGAAAGGAAAAGAATCATGCATTTAATCCAGCGTCATGAAATGTACTGAGTTTGAAAAAAGGATTTTAGATTTTTAAATTTGTGAAAATATATAAAATGAAATAATATAAAATAAAGTCTACAGCCAAAATAAAAACATCAAATTAATGCAATCAGGAAAGAGGCAGTTCTAATAATTTATTTGATACACTCTCCCTTTTTATTTCCCCACTCTTTTTAAGACAACACTGATTTCATTGTATTTGCCTCTAAGCAATCTATCTTTACTAGAAAGTGGGAGTGGTATTGAAGTCATGTTACATCAGCTTTATTTTTTTGAGAATGAAGCATTGTATTGGAAGAATGCACTATGAGTTCATAAAATTAAGTTTAGTCTAATAAAATACCAGGCTAGAAACTAGGAAACTGTGATGCATGAAAGTTGGCTGGTTGATTTTGGGCCAATAACTCTCTGTCCGTCCATATCACAGTGTTTTTGTGGTGGGGGTAAAAAGGAGGAGAAAGAAATATCGGGTAAGTCTTGAGTTGTTTATAGAAATAATACAGATGAGAGGGAAAAAATCTAATATCTATCTTGATGGGGAAGATGCATTTTAATCCTAGAAGTTCCACATATTGTTATTATCTTTCATTTTTCAATGGGTTGTTGCTTAATTTTGGAGGTGCAATTTCAGGGAATTCTACTAAGTAAGTGTATGGACCACAGATTGTTGACAAATTGATGGAATGAAAAAAGACTATGTCTGTTATATGCTTACTGGCATATGTCATGTTAAATATTGTTTATATGCCTGCAGGTAAACTGTTGATGAAAACAGAATGGTGATATGGAGCTATGGTATAACCTGCAGATCAAACTACTCTTCTGAGTGGTTACTGAGCTGAAATCAGCAGAGTGAATTCTAGATTTTATTATGCTGCCTTGTCCTAGCTGCACATGTACCTCACAGGATACTCTTGTTCCCTTCTATGTTGGCATAGCAACAGCAGATAATCAGATACAGAATAGCGTCAGATGTTACAAATACTTTGGAATTTAGCTAGCAGCATCTGTTTGCAAAATTAAAACAAAAACAAAAAAAAGATGCATAGGGAAGATGTGCAGGATATGTATGAACTTAGCTTGCAGAATGTTCTTACAAAAGTTTCTTTATTAGATGTTAGAAACAAACACCACTAGCCAAAAAAAAAAGGTTGAGAAACATTTACTTCTAACATACAAAGCTGTTCCCCATAGAATACTGAGGCATCTCATATTTTGGAATAATGAAATTAATTTGGGATAGCTCTGTAACATGACTGGTGAGTATGTTACCAGTCTGTTATGTATGTTAGTACATAACAGTATGTTAGAATGGAAAACATTCAAGAAAGAAGATTAAAACTACATACAGTAGGTAGTTCTTGAGTTACAAATGTAATGGAACCTGCCCATATGAGGATTCGTGGGAGTGAATCTCATACCTTGGACGGGATCACTCCCTCCTTTCGCCCACGCATTCGCTAATCGAATTCAAGGCTTGTTAAGTACACATAAGGTATTTCAGAGTGGGGACGGCAATGGGGGGAGCCTACTGATGGAACAGGCCACCTGCCTAAGACTACCCAAGGCCTCCTCGGCCTACTGAAATATCTCATGCTCCCCACAATTGCTTTCCCTCCCAACCTGCCATGCCATGTCATTTACCTTGTGAAGATCTAGCAAGCAGTCTCCTCCTCTCCAGCCTCTCAGGCTTTTGTCCCCATCTGTAGTTCCATTCGGACCTCTGCGGGCTTCCTCTGGCCTGATGCAGGCCAAAGTGGAGTCTCCGGGGGCCGCCCCCAGAAGCTTCATTTGGGCATGCAATGGGCCAGGGAAGGCCCGCACAGGCACAAATGGAGTGTGGGAGGGCCAAATTTGGCCCCCGGAGGCTCCATTTCAGCCTGCAATGGGCTGGGGGGTGGGCATGGAGTCTGAATAGAGCCATGGAATGCTGGATCCAGGTCCCAGAAGCTCCATTTCGGCCTGTAATGGGCCAGGGGAGGCCTCTGGATACCTGAACAGGACTTCTGAGGGGTGGATCCACCCCTCAGAAGCTCCCTTTCAGCTGGCAAGATGCATGTTGCAGAGCCTCTGCAGCTGTTCGTAAGGGTGAAAAACTGCCATGGTGCTGCAAGATTTGTAGTTTTGGGCCTTGTTCGCAAACACAAGGGGTTGCTTATTGCATAAGTTCGAATGTTCGCTAAGGGAACACTCGTAACCCGGGGATTACCTGTACAGTCACAGCAATACAAGCATAGCTGCTTGCATTAAACAATATATGCCACAGCAAATACTCTCAATTGTTTTTCCAAATGGCTCAATACTGTTTTATCCACACTCAATCACCCAGTGAGGCATATGAGGTTTGGGAATCTTGACTGCCATCTTTCTGCAGCTTTCCTTCTGGATTGCAACTTTCTAACCTAATATATTCACAAACCTTCACACTGCTTTTTAAGGGAGTTACTTAGTCACCTATGTGAATTAACAATTTGCTTTCTTTTCTTTAGAAGGTCCATTAAAGTACCACAAACATTAAGAAAATATTTACCTTTGTTTCACTGAATGTCTTAGAAATGCTTATACAGAAATTTTTTAAAAATAGCATTCCTCAAACCAGTAGATAATATTTTGTTATAAAATAGAAAGTAATGAATTATTGAAAATGTTTAATAAAAAGTCACTATTTGAAAATAGGTAAAAATAATAACTGAATGAAATGGAAGATACAGTATATGAAGACACAAAGCAATTTCTGAAGGAAATTCTGGGGAATTATGTTTTAAAAAAACCTTATCAGCAATTTATTTTGGACAATATCGAGAACTAAAATTCACATGACTCAAAGTGAAAAAAAAATTAAGGGGCAAATAGATGTGAATAGTTTAATCTAGTAGACAAGGTTTCAGGATAGAAACCAGGAGACTGTAAATTCTAGTTTTGCCTTAGACCTGAAAACTTGATTACTCTGGGTTAATCACTCACCCTCAGCCCAACTCACCTCAAAGGTTTGTTATTGTGGGGAAAATAGAAGAGGGAAAAAGTATTAGGTATGTTTATTAGATACCTTGCATTATTTATGAAAATAATAGATATGGCATAAAAATATTAAGATCTGAATTTAATTGTATTATTCAAGATTAAAAATGCATTGGAAGTTTTACTGATTGATTAATAAATATTAAACATTTTGCCCTACAAGTATGTCAAATGGGTTATATGCTAAAATTAAATTTAAAAAGTTCAAGTTAAAAACTGACTTCTCAAGTATGTGATTTAGCCTTCAATTAATTAGCTACCTTAAAAATGGACATTCACATTTTTTGTTCTTTATCTGCATGATAATTTTTAAAAGCATGCATGTTAACTGATTGATAATGAAAAATTCTTTCAGAAAGGTATAGAGAAGGTATGAATTTAGAAGAGAACTTTGTATAGAAATTCAACTCGTACCTATTATATCAATTAGTTAAGAACAAGCAGATTAAAATTAGAACAAAAATTCTGCCTTCCATCTTTAACAAGGTATATTGTTCAGAGAACACTATATTTTCTTTAAAAAATCAAATAATTACAATTCTGAAACACTGAATATTTATAAATGTTAAAAATAAAGAGCTTTCTTTGGTCAAGGTGAGCCTGCATGTACTCTGAATAAGGATTGCTGATGAATTAGTGGGAAGAATAGCAGCAATAAAAATGAATGTACTACCTAAATTTTTATTTTTGTTTCAAATGATACCAGTGCTTAAGAAAGATGGAAATCTGAGGGAATCTGAAGGCAGAAAGGAGTTAATACCTTTATATGGTCAGGGAAAAAAACCTAGAGTAAAATTAAAAATCATACAGGATGTTCGGGAGAGAGGGAGTTTGAATCTAAGACTGTATTATGAAGCATCTGTGCTAGTACAAATCAGTGATTGGTTCAATTTAACTGAAGAAAGAATATTAAATGTAGAAGGATATGATCTGTTATATGGATGGCATGCTTATTTATTATATGAAAAGAAACTGGATAAAGTTTTCAAAGGTCATATATTTAGGAATGCTTTGTTAAGGGTTTGGAAGAAGTACCAATATAAGTTAAATTATAAGATACCTATATGGGCAAATCCTAGACATGCAATAGAAAATATAAGTACAGAACAAAAAATGGAGGTGATTATTTATAAAGAGCTTCTTTTTAATGGAAGGGGTAACTTACAATTGAAGTCTTTAGAGGCATTGAAGGAGGAAGGGATAATCTATACTTGGTTTCAATATGGTCAACTTCAAGCTAGATGGAGGGAGGACCAAAAAATTTGTTTTATGCAAAATGAAGAAAATTTGGTAAAACAGATTAGGGACCAGAGTCCTATGCATATTAAAAGGTTGCATAATACATTATTGGAAATAGATTCAGAAACAGAACTGGTCAAAGATTGTATGATTAAATGGGCACGAAACTTTCAGGAACCAATAATGATGGAAACATGGGAAAAGATTTGGGTTAAAAATGTTAAATTTATGCAAGCACAAAATTTAAGAGAAAATTTTTACAAGATGTTTTATAGGTGGCATTTAGATCCTAAGAAATTGTCATGTATGTATCCAAATGTACAAGCCAAATGCTGCAGATGTGATTGTGAAGACGCAACTTATTATCACATATGGTGGACATGTAAGAAGATCAAAGCATTTTGGATAAAAATTTGGTGGGTAATGCAGAATATTTTGAAAAAGAGGTTGAAATTTACTCCACAATTGTTTTTATTGGGTATAACAACTGACTGTACAGTATTAGAGATGAAATTGATTTTAAACTTAATATCAGCAGCTAGACTGCTGGTAGCACAATATTAGAAAAGAGACTCTTTGCCTACTATAGAAGAATGGACTCTGAAAGTAATAAATTTAGCTGAAATGGCAAAAATCTCAGCGTATTTGAAAGATCATACGCAAGAAAAATATATTTTGGAGTGGAGAAAATGAATCAACTACATTCAGAACAAGTACCAAATGAGAAGACATCAAATTGCATATGAATGAAAGTAAAGAGATGTTGTGTTAACTATATTGGAGTTAAGGTTTCGGGGGGGGGGGATTTGTTAATTTGAGAATAGTTAGATTAATTTAGATGATGATTGTTTTTTTTTAATACCCTGTATTTTGCTCTGGGAAGTCGGGGAAGGGGGGCGGGGAAGAGAAGGGGTGGGGGGATGTTGGGGGAGGGAAATGTTTTCTTTGTATTTTTGTAAAACTTTTCAATAAAAAAAAAAGGATTGCTGATGAAATAATAGACACATTCTTGTGTTATGTTGAACTGAGATAGATGTGAAGTTTCCAAAGGATGCCCTAATTAATTCATGAGCCATGAGCCAAACTTCAAAAGAAATACAGTCATTTATTAGGAGCACCATTTCGGCAATATTCGGATGCAGTTAGAACTAATCTCAGGTCTTCCGGTGGCGCCTCCGTCGTTGTCGGCAGTCGTTTTATGACTGCTGGCCTCGCCGCGCATGAAAGAGCTGCCTCACAGCTGGCAGGCGGCTCGTAAACCCTGCTCTTCAGTCGGAAGGGCGGGTAGAGCTACTGGGGGTGCGGTAGAGCCCCCTGAACTGCCCCCAGGACTCCTTTTTTGTCCTGGAGAGGGCTCAGGATGAGGGCTCCCTATTCACCCCCAGGGAAGCTCCGTGCTGCGAGGGATCTCTGCTGCTTCTAGCAGCAGAGCCAGACGTCGTGAGCAACACCACAGATCGATTGAAAGCTATAAAAAAGCAAGCTGGTAAATCTGGAGGAAAAATGCAAGTATTGTTTTTTTTTTATTCTTAGAAATGAGAAGAGGAAGAAGAGAGATTGGAGAAAGTGTTTTGAAAATGGCGACTGGCTTTGCTCGGAAAATGCTTGAGAAAATGGAGAGTGGAAAGGGAAAGTAAGAGCTTAGCCAGCGCAGAAGTATTTTAAAACAAAAATCCTAGCAGGGAAAAGGAAACAAATTGATTTAAACAAGACCTTTTTTTTTGTTTTGTTTTTTGAGAAAAGTTAGAAAAGTTAGAACTTTTTTGGAAGTATGACTCCTAAACAAAAGGCAAGGGGGGGCTCCTTCACAAGTCAGACAAAGGAAAAAGTAGAAATGATTCCAAAGCACTTGCAGGGTACTGCAAATGAGGATTTAAAAGACTTTATAACTAGGTCTCTAGGAAGTATTGCTGAGAAGATAGAAAACTCACAGAAGAATCTTGAAGAGCTGGTACAGGGAAAATATGATGAATTGAACCAAATTATCACTACAGTAGTTACTGCTTTTTCAACTGCGGTGACAGAAATAGGGAAGAAAATAACTCAAATCAGTAGAAAGTTTGATTCCAAGATGAAAGATCTACAGGAAAAAATTGTGGAAGCTGATGCCAAAAATCAGAAAATCCAGAATGATGTGATGATGCTTCAATTTAAAGCTATGGAGTCTACTTTGAGATTAAGGGGTATAAGAGAGAATAATAGAGAAAATTTGAGAACACTTTGTGATAAGGCATTAGCTGCATTTTTAAATTTGGAGGATGACCAAATTCTTGGCTGTATTCAAAAAGTCTACAGGGTTAATTCGCGTGTTGCCAGACAGAAGAACCTACCCAGAGATGTTGTTGTCTATTTCACTGATATAAGATTAAGAAATGATATTTTACAAAAATCTTATTCAGCTACTTTAAGGGTAGAAGGTCTACAAATCAAGGTTTATAAAGAGTTACCATCTAGGATTCTGAGATATAGAAAAGATTTTGGATTTTTGGTCAAGGAATTGCACAGAAGAAAGATTCCATTTAGATGGGATGTACCAGTTGGTGTAATTTTGAGTTATCAACATGTGAGATATTGTTTAAATACTGTTGAAAAAGCTGAACATTTTTATAATAACATTCTTAAGGGAGCCCCCATACTTTTATCTTCTGCTATGTTGTTACCTACGGAAGAAGATAAGAAAGATAAAGAGTCTGAAAGAGAGGTTGAGGAACAATGTGTGCAGATGGAATTACAAAATCAAAATAATCAGAGTGTCTTAGAAGAAAAAGGAGTGTTAGGTGGTTTTCTAGATGATCATATTATGGAATATCCAGATTTGAAAATAAAGCATTTTAGAGATTCAAGAGAAGTGGTACTGGGCCTTGAACTGTTGAAGCAAGATGAAAAACAAATGTTGTTGGGACAGCAGAGGCCCAGTATTCCACAAGTGGAAAAGTATGATGAGGAGAAGCAACAGAATCTACAAGTCAAGGGAGGAAAGAAATTGAAAACCACTGAAACTGAACTGCAGCCGAAAATGTGTTTTTGGATGGAATCGCATGGTGAATCCTAAAGGTTATTTCTGAATAGACGGAATCCATTACATAAAGGATTATTTGAAATACTTTGCAAGATAACTATTGCTATATTTAATTTTTATATGATATTGGACTTAAAATTTGTTACAAAACTCATCCTGATTTGGATTTGATATCTTGAGAAAGTTAAACAGATCACTGCAAAATATGCAGAGGATCTGTGATTACCCTATTATAACTTTATTGGAATTAATTATCTAGATGAGGAAATTGAAGATGAAAACATCTTGGAAACCCGAAGGAAGGAGATGGAAAGGTAGGCAGGATTTGAAAGAGATTTAAAGGAACGTCTAGGAGTGCAGCTTGTATAAGCGGCATTTGTTTTTCTTTTAACGGATACATTAGGAGCCAGGTTGAATGATCTACCTAGAGGATTACAAGATACCTTCGTGGTTTTTTACAAATACTAAGTCACTCGGGGGGATTTATATATGAAGAGATGTTTGTTGTTGATGGGGGCAGCTCGAATAAGAATAACAACTAGTTTATAAATATTATGTTGCAAGATAGTTGTCCAACTTTAATCAAGATCAAGATGAAGAGAAGATGAAAATCTGGTTATTGAGATAGAAAATTTATTTGATAAAGTCACTCGGGGGGATTTCTATAAGGAGAAATGTTTTTTGCTGATGGAGGCAGCAGGAATACGAAGCATATTAGAACTGTGTCAGATAAACTTCAATCAACATGACGAGAAGATTGAAATATGGATTATTGAAATAGAAAATTGTTGGATATAATTGTATAATTATAATTATACATGTATAATCATATATGATATTTTATTAGAATAGAGAAATGTTTTATGTTTTTGTTTAATAGTTGATGGGTCTAGTTGGGATAAAATTATTTGATATTGATATGGATATGGATGTGATCTATTATATTTTATTATTAGGGGGATTGATTTTGGTATATAATTAGTAATGTTAATATCAATGGATTAGAGAAAGGCATGATTTCTTTTAATTGGGTTTAAATATAAGTATGGTATTGATTGATAAATGAATATTGATGGTTGATGGTTGATTAATGAGGTAAATCTTATTATTATTAGTCTCTTTTATTACAATATTGTTAATTTTAGGAAAAATTTTATTACTTATAGGTTTATTTGTTATATTACTATGTTATATGTATTTGGTTTTTTTGTTTGTTTTTTTTTAACTTGTAGCGGAAGTCAGGGGGGATGGGGGAATGGAGGGGAAATGGGGGGATGTGGGGAGGATGGGGGAAAGGGGGGGTTGGGGGGGAAATGCAAAAATTTTGTATTGTAAAACTTTTTCAATAAAAAAAAAGAACTAATCTCACATAGATTTATGTTCCCCTATCTCTCTCTCCCCTCCTCCCTGGCCATATCATAAATCACATTCTCCAATTAACCACTTTGGTGGGCTGTGAAATCCAACACCCTCCTACTGATTGCAGTAATAAAGCATGTATGGAATGTAGCTTCAGTTAGGGAAATCAATCAGCTCTATCAGTTCTCCCTTCCTCCTGCTCATGGTAACTTGAAAAATTTGCAAGTTGACATTCGGCTCCCCTCACTTCTCGAGGGCAACCTGTGCAAAGCAAAACAATTTGAGTACAGATGTACAGTTTAGGGACGTAACCCCCTCCCCACCTGGCTTGTTTGGATTTTTTGCATGAAATTTGGCTATAAGGTGACCAGCCTGCATGTTTCGACTCTTTACCCAAGATGCCTCTGATAAGGGGTAACCCTTCCACTTGATTAAATATTGGAGCTGTCTCCTGTGCCACCTCGAATTGAGGATTTGTTGCATCTCATAATGGGTCTGGCCCCCTATGACCATGGGGTCTGGGGGCTCACAGGGTAGTGGCCTCAGGGTCAATTCAACCACGGATTTTAAGAGGCTACTATGGAATACCGGGTGTATCTTCCCTAGTAGTCGGGGCAATTTCAATTGCACCATGACCAGGTTGATTATCTTTACTATGGGGAATGGTCCCATAAATCTTGGCCCCAGTTTTTTGCTAGGGAGTTTTAACCTCAAATATTTTGTGGAGAGGTAAGCTTTCTCCCCCAATTGAAATGGCCTTTGGGGAGCTCGGTGTTTGTCTGCCTGTTTCCTATAGGTTTGTGCTGCTTTAGCTAGTGCCTTCTTGACATTTTCCCAGGTTGCTTTCAGTGTCGCCATCCAATTGGTCAAACTGACTAAGGAGGGGGCCTCCCTTGGGTACTCAGGCATTGGGACGAAGTCCATGCTGCTCACTACCTTGAACGGGGTTAGCCCTGTGCTACTGTGAACAGCATTATTATAAGCGACCTCAGTGAAAGACAGGAAGTCTGCCCAATTGGACTGCTGATAGTTCACGTAGCACCACAGGTACTGCTCTACTATGGCATTCAATTTCTCTGCCCCCCCCCCCCATTGGTGCTCGGATGAAAGGCTGAGCTAAGGCCCTGGGATGATCCAATGGACCGTAGGAACTCCCTCCAGAATTTAGCCATGAACTGGACCCCTCTGTTAGAGATAATTCTTCTTGGTACTCTATGCAGGTGGTAGATGTGTTTCAGGAACAGTTTGGCCAACTGGTGGGCTGAGGGTAGTCTGCTGTAGGGTATGAAGTGTGCCTGTTTGGCAAATAAATCTATTACAGTCCACATCACCGTGTTTCCCCCACTTTTCAGCAATTCCACTATAAAGTCTATTGCAATCTCCCATGGTCTTGTTGGCTCTGCTACTGATTGTAGCAGTCCGTGTGTGTGTGTGTGTGTGTGTGTGTGTTTCCTAGTCGCTTCCTCATTGTGGTGCAGATGGTGCAACTTTTCACATAACTGTCCACATCTTTCTTTATGCTGGGCCACCAAAACTGCCTCCATGCCAAGTGTAAAGTCTTTAGGAATCTGAAGTGGCCTGCCAGTTTAATGTCGTGGCTCCTCTGGATGATCAGGGTGCGTAGGGATTCTGGAACATAGAGCTTTGTCCCCTTCCATGTGAGGTCATCCCTTTTTGTCAGGATGTGTTGATTGTCTAGGAACCAGGGGTCTGCCAGCAATTCAGTTTTGAGTTTTGCTGTTGGATCGCTTGTTGGTTGGTCATGCTGGTCGTGGTGTTGTCGTCTGGTGATTACTTGGCCCACTATTTGAGTAAGGGGAACGATTGTGTTCACTACCTGCTCCCGCTCATATTTGTATTGGGGCATGCGGGAGAGGGCATTGGCTAGAAAGTTCCTCCCCCCTGGAATGTGCTTTATCACAAAGTCAAAATGGTTGAAGTATTGAGCCCAATGGACTTGTTTGGGTGATAGTTTTCGCTGGGTCCTGAGGGTCTCCAGTTTTTTGTGGTCAGTCCAGACTTCGAATGGTTTCTGGCCCCCTTCCAGCAGGTGTCACCAGGTTAGCAGTGCCCATCTCACTGCAAATGCCTCCTTTTCCCATGCTGCCCATCATCTCTCTGTGTCCGTGAGCTTGCAGGAGGTGTAGGCGCAGGGTTGTAGATTTCCTTGACTATTTCTTTGGAGTAGCACTGCTCCTATTGCCACGACACTGGCATCTGCTTGGATGACAAGGGGTTGTTCGGGGTCAGGATACTTCAACACCAATTCCTTCACAAACGTTTTTTTTAGTGTTTCAAATGCCTCTTGGCAGGTTAGGTCCCACTGTAAAGATTGTCCCAGATGGGGTTTTGTTCCTGGACTCCCTGTCTTTGGTCCGTCATGGATTTTGCAATCTTCACAAAGAAGGGGATGAATTGCCTGTAGAAGTTCGCGAACCCTAGGAAACTTTGTAGCTGTCTACTGGTGCGAGGGGGTTGCCAGCCTAGGATGGCTTGCACTTTGGCTGGATCCATCTCTATTCCCTCACTTGACACTCAATAACCCAGGTGGTCTAGCCGTGCATGGTGGAACTAGCATTTTGACAGCTTGACATACAGGTTGGCTGCCGGAAGTTTTTCCAGTACCTGGCAGACAAGGGGTATATGGTCACCCATGGTCTCAGTATAAATGAGGATATCAACTAGGTAGACCTTGTAGAGGTGCTCATGCAGCACCTCATTTATTAATTGCATGAACGCCGCTGCGGCTTCCTGCAGTCCAAAAGGCATCACCTTGAATTGGAAGCTCCCTAGGGGGCAGTTGAACGCTGTTTTCCACTCGTCTCCCTCTCTGATGCGTACTCAGTAGTATGCTTCTCTGAGGTCTAGTTTGGTGAAGACTTTTCCTTTGGCCAGGTGAGATAGCATGTCCTTCATGAGGGGGAGGGGGTATAGGTTGTGTACACACATGGCATTGATTCCTTGAAAGTCCACACACAATCTCATAGTTCCATCTTTTTTTTCTTTGAAGAGGACTGGCACCGCGACTCATGGTTTGGCCGGTTCGATGAACCCTCTTTCTAGGTTTTTGTCTATGTAATTGAACATTTCTTGCATTTCCCAGGGTGTCATGGCATACAGTTTAGGCTTGGGTAGTTATGCCACGGGGATGATTTCAATGGCGCAATCTGCCTCGCAGTGGGGATGCAGGACGTTGCACTTGGCTCGCTGAATATTTCTGCAAGGTCCTGATATTCCCTCAGGATCTGTTTGGTTTCGGGTTTTGTCTGATGTGGCTGCCAGTTTTCTGGTGTGCTCTTTTGGAGGGTTCCCTGCATGGATGGTGTTTCTGCTCACTGGTGTGGGAGGGGTTGGGGGCCCTTTGCTATTCTCAGTCTGCGGGTACCCCCTTGCCACCAGATGGTTGGCCCCCACTTGTCTAGCCAGGAGAGTCCGATCTATCATTTTGGGTGGTGAAATCTAAAATTTGTTACTACTGGTTCTGTGGGTGTGGCTTGATGGTGGGGGGTAATGTGACTTGGTGGGCGTGGCCAATTTTTTTTACTTTTAAAACCATTTTTTCTACAACCTCTTTGGTGAAGAGGTTGTAAAAAATGCTTTCAAAAGGCTCTGACGATCCCAGCTGAGTTGCCTGATCGGCAGAGACTTTTTTTTCTTTTAAATGCCTCAGCTGATCAAGCAGCTCAGCTTGGATCATCAGAAGCATTTAAAAGGAAAAAAAGGGTTTTTTTCTTTTAAAGCCTTTGATGATCGCAGCTGAGCTGCGCAATCATCAGAGGCTTTTTTTTAAACTTTTAAAAGCATTTTTTGGCCCAAGAAGTTTTAGAAAAAATGCTTTTAAAAATAAAAATGCCTCTGATATTGTGCGGCTCAGCTGGGCACGGGGGGGGGGGGAGGGAAGGAATTTTTGCTACTGGTTCTCTGAACCACCCGCCTCCATCGCTACCGGATTGGGTGATCTGGCCAAACCGGGAGCATTTCACCCTTGCTATTACGAATCAAATTACTTCCCAGTGATCTGCTAGCTCTAGCCTCACTGGTTTGGTCAGGTGAGTGGTATAGGCTCCCCTCATTAGGGACCCATCAACCTGTTCAAACCAGATTGGGTGGGTCAGTCTTTTTGCTCTTTTTTTAAAAATTAGATTTATATGCCGCCCTTCTCTGGAGACTCAGGGCAGCTTACAATGCGTTAAGCAATAGCCTTTATACTTTTGTATATTTATAGAAAGTCAGTTTATTGCCCCCACAAACTGGGTCCTCAATTTACCTACCTTAGAAAGGATGGAAGGCTGAGTCAACCTTGAGCCTCGAACCTTGTAATAATTGCAGACAGCTGAATCTTAATAACAGGCTATTAGCCTGTTGAGCTATCTGAGGCTCTGATCCCCAATTTCAGGACTGTGATTAGGTTGATCAAGCATCTAGTGCAGCCTATCAGGGCTTGAAAAGCCCCCTGGGTCCCCATTTTTGGGCTGTGAGGCATATTGGGAAAACGAAAGGGTGGACTGGTCCTCTCACCATTGGGTCGTTTTCACCCTCGTCCTCGCTGTCATAGGATTCTGGTGACTGGTCATTGTTGCTTGGAGTTCCTCCCCTTCAGCTGGGTGGGGAGGGACCTCTTCAGCCTGGAGGGCCCTCCGGGACATGTTGGTGGCCCGTTTGGGGCTTTGTTCCAGCCGTGCCCTGGGTGGTGGCTCTGGCCTAGGCCTCAGAGCTGGGGTCATGCACGCAGATACTATGTGGCCCTTCCCCCCACATCTGTAGCAATTCAGCAGGCTTCGAGGGAGGACTGGTTTCGAGGTCTGCCGTGGTGCTGTGGTTCCCCATTGGCTGGGCGGTTTCAGGTTGGGTTGCCTCCTCTCTTTCATGTCTGGTTGCTTTCTCATGTTGTTGGCATGCAATCCATTGTCAACTTTTATTGCTACTTGAAACCACTCGGAGAACTGGTTTGGGATATCCCAGTAAGCGGTTACTGGGCAATTTGCTTGTCCAGGCTTGTTCTGAAAAAGTGCACTAGCAACCGCTCTGGTAAAGGGGGTAGCCTCCCAATGACTCTCCTATATTTGCGGATGTGCTCTTTAATGAGATGGCCCTCTGCTTTAGATAGCTGAGCTCATCTTCTGCATATGGGTCTTCCTCTGCCTCCTCAAATCTGACCTCTAGTGGTCGTAGGAAGTCTTGCAGTTGGGGAGCTCTACTCTTGTGGAGGACTGCTAGTCATTCTCTTGCTTTCTCCTCTAGCCCCTCTGCAATGGTATTCACCATGGCTCTGGGAGATGGGTAGAAGTGTCCATAACATTCTAGGTGGATCTCAGCTGAGTCAAGGAATAGAGCTAGCTGGTCTGAGTCCTCATCAAACTTTCCTCTGAACTAGGGCAGTTCATTCAGCACTGCCCCTCTCTCCTCCTGTTGGCCTCTGTATGCTTGCATTTGATGTAGCTGGTCCTCTTCCTCAGCTCTAGTTTGGAGGGAGAGAGGGGTTTGTCTGCCTGGGCAGCCTGTCTGCTGCGTGGAAAAGACACTGGTTGCAGCCTCCTTCTGATGGGTGGAGAAGGGGGGCTATGTTCCTGTCTGCTTTTCCTCACTCCAAAGGGATTCACTGCTCCTCCCCTCTCCTTTGGCCTGCGTGATGGCCCCTCATCAGGAAGAGTGGCCCAGTCAAATTCTTCCCTCGGCTGCTCTCTGGAACTCCCCAGGGGCTTTGGGAGCCACTCTTTCCAGGTCGATCAGGGGCTTCCCCTTTTCCCAGATATTGGGGTGGGGGAACTTAACCTCATTTGCTTTAGGGATTAACTCCCACCAATACTCATCTCTTCTTGCATCTGCTGCTGGAGCAGGCATCTCAGCTTTGATGTCTGAGGGAGGCTCCACTCTGGCGGCAAGCAGGCTCTCTTCAGATAGCCCGTCTTTGGCCATGGTTGCCTGATTTTCCCTCCCAGCACCCCAGATATTGGGGAGCGATTGGAGAGTCCAGGATTCAGGAAATCTGGTAATCTTGATAGATTATAAAAGTAGTTCTAACTGTCTTCGAAGTTTCTGAAAGATGCCCTAATTAATTCATGAGCCATGAGCCAAACTTCAAAAGAAATACAGTCATTTATTAGGAGCACCATTTCGGCAATATTTGGATGCAGTTAGAACGAATCTCATGTATATTTATGTTTCCCTATGACCCTGTCTCTCCCCTCCTCCCTGGCCATGTCTTAAATCACATTGTCCAATTAACCACTTTGGCTGACTGTGAAATCCAACACCCTTCTACTGATTGCGGTAAGAAAGCATGTATGGAATATAGCTTCAGTTACATACAGTTGGGTGTGGCTGGCTGAGTCATGTGACTGAGTGGGCATGGCCAACTCTACATCAGTCACGTGGGTGGTGCCTGTATGAGCCAGGTGGGGTTGGGGAGGGAATCTAGGGGTTTCTAGGGAGGGGGGCAGGAGAATGAAAGATCCAAGGTGTGTGTGAGAGAAAGAGGGAGGGAGAGAGAGACAGCACACTGCCGCCAGCCCTGATATAACTCTTTAAGATTGGATCTCTCTCTCTCTCTCTCTCTCCCTCCTTGCTTTTGGCAAACTTAGAAAATCTGCCAGGCTGAGGGAAAGTGCACGTGCTATGGCATGCTGCAGATGCCCCTTGATTGCCCCTTTGCATGGCTTTCCTCCTCCCACTGTCTCCTCAGTGCTCACTCAATTGCTTGTGCTCTCTCTCCCCAGTCTATCTTGATGTAGGAGAGAGCTCACAATTGCCCTTTGCAACCATGCTGTTGGTGAATCTGGGTGCCGGTGAGAGCTGGTTTTTTGCCAAAGTTTGTTCAGCTGTCGGGGGGAAAACAGCTTCCTCCCCAAACCCCCATCCATTCCCCCCAAAGAGCTGGACAAACCAAGGCAGAAAGCCAGCCCTCACTGCTGTCTTGGGCAACCTCGAGGTTGGCATTTAAACAAAAAAAGGATGTTTTTGTTACCAGGAGATGTCATCATTGGATGGGTGAATCACCTATGGAAATGTCTTAACTGAAACCCTGTGACACACTTGGGAGTGAGGGACGGGGGCCCCCAGGCTCCAAATGAGGTACCTTTTAAACCTAAGCCCCTTTTCCTCAACCGTCGCTTCTACGTTTGTCCTTTTTACAACCCTGCCCTTCTCTTGGGCTAACTCACCTTAAAGTGCCCATTGCTTCCAGTACCGCTGTTGGGGCTTCCCACTTCTTCCTCATCTCCGGTGGAGTGCTCCACCATGCTCCAAAGCCTGCTGCCATTGCCTCCTCCCTCATGGAGAGGCTGAGATGTGGTGAGCAGAGGGTGACATTGTGCGAGTTTCCCCCCCAGCGCCATGTGTAGACCATAAAGTTTCCATGGCAGAGCACTTCCCAGTGGGTAAAGCCTGTGACAACATGATCCAGAAGGTCTCAAGGTTTCTAGAGTTTCCACGCGCTTCCACCAGCCTGAGCTCCCTGCCTTGCCACATCACAGCAGAATTGGACCCATGTGGGACCCAAGGCAGATGGGAGAATGAGCGGGCCCAACGTGCTCAGCCAAAGGGTGTGGGCCACCTCAGGGTGGATTGCGAGCCCAAGCCTGCTCACCCTCCCATCTGCCTCAGGTCCATCATTCAGCCTGCAATGGGACATGCTGCTTCCAGGCCAGCAAACAGGGGAGAGAAGCAAATGGGAAAAGGAAGCAAACGGCAAGGGAAACAAACAGGGAAAGAAGCAAATGGGGAGGAAAGCAAATGGGGAAAGGAAGAAAACAGGTGAGGGAAGCAAATGGGTGAGGGAAGCAAATGGAGAAAGGAAGCAAACAGTGAGTGACCCAAACAAGGAGGGAAGCAAATGGCGAAGGAAGCAAATGGTGAGGAAAGCAAATGGTGAGGAAAGCAAACAGGAGAGGGAAGCAAATGGGAAGAGACAAGGAAATGAGGAGGGAAGCAAACGGGGAAAGAAAGCAAATGGTGTGGGAAGCAAACAGGCAAAGAACAGCAGAGCCACAGGCGTGAGGACAAGCGTGAAGGCAGGTGAGGGAGGAAAATGGGCGAACAGCAGTTAGGCCATGTGTGTGAGGATGAGTACGAAAGCCAGCAAGGCAAGAAAAGGAGTGGCGGGGCAGAGCCAGCCAGTGGTGGGATTTGCCGATTCGCTGAACTGCTTAGAATCTTAACCAAGGGTTCACCTGAACTGGTCCGAAACAGCAGCAGCTCACCTCTGGATCAAGGAGCTTTCCTATGAGAAATAGCTAGAGTGTTTGGGACTCTAGCTAGTAATAAAACTGATGGATCAAATAAATGACTAAGGTAGTGATGGCTAACCTTTTTGCCATTGCATGCCAAAAGTGGGGGGAACACATCCATAATTCAATGCCCCCCACATCCTGCCTCCTCCCATGCATGCACGTGCAACCCCACTCCACACTCCCCCGGCTTTTGCCATGTGATGGCAAAAAGGTTACCGGTAGGCCTGTTTTTTGCCCTCCCCAGGCTCCAAAAGGTTTTTTGGAGCCTGGGGAGGGTGAAAACATCCTTCTCCATCCACCCTCCTGGAGGCCCTCTGGAGGCCAGAAACAGCCCATTTCCTGACTTACGGTGAGCCTGGAAGGCCCATTTTTTGCTCTCCCCAGACTCCAGAGGCTTTCTTGGAGCTTGGGGAGGGCGAAAACGGTCTTCCTCACCCCTCTGGAGACTGGAAATGGCCTGTTTCCTGAGTTCTGGTGGTCCCGGAAGGCCCGAAAATCAGTTAGCCGGCATGTGCATGTGCATGTGCATGTGCACTGGAGCTGAGCTGTGGCAACGCTTCTCTGCCCACAGATATGGCTCTGCGTGCCATCTGTGGCACACATGCCATAGGTTCACCATCACGGGATTGAGGTTTATAAATCACCCATGATATGGGGAATGTGGACAGGCAGATATTTTTCTCCTATTCAACACTTTTAGGACTAAGCTGACTTGAATGAGGTTAGAATAGAATAGAAATAGATATTATAAAGTGTATAATAAATCTGGATTTAATACACTCAGATGTGATAATGGTTATTAACATTAAAAGGAGAGATTCAATGTTGCCTACATGTTGGAAGCAGCATTCTTCCAAATACCACTTGCAGGGGAACAACTGGCAGAAGGTATGTTTTTACCTCTTGCATATGACCATAATGGCATTTGTCTGACTGGTGTGAGAAACAAACTGCTTGGCTGAGAAAGAACTTTGATCTGATCCAAAAGGATTGTTCTTATTTTGTATAATTCTAGTATTTTAATAGTAGTGTAGAGTACCTCAGCTGAAACCAAACATATTTAATATATCCTAGCCTGCTATTGAGAGTTAATAGGTAAAGGATGGTTTTCATAATACTGAATTCTAATCAAACAAAATCATAAATGTTTAGAAAACAATTTCTGATGGGACCACTTCTCTGATACAACAATAACATTTATTTCATGACAGAAACTGCTAATCAAAAGTTATATTCAGCTCTTTTTAGCTTAAAACGTTAGAAACTGCATTATGGAAATATATGTCATATATGGAGCTAGATAGATTTTCCACCTTAATCATGCCACGATCATAAATTCCAATTCATCTGTCTGGTTACTTGGTGCCTAGTAACTATTTAAAACATAGTGTCAGATCCGTGTATTTGCCATTCTTCAGGGGAATGGTTTTTTAAATTACTTCTTTCCTTATTACTTTCTTATATATCTCTGTGTCCTGCAATATATTGATTTATAACTTCTAACCTGGCGCCTAAGTGCCAAACATTTTCACACCTTTTGGGGAATGCAAAGGGAGGGGGGCATGTGGATTTCATTGCTCAAGAGCTGGCGAAAAATGATCCTGGGAAAGTTCCCTTATCATTTTCTCAGAGCGGCCAGTACAATAACATCTTTGTACCTGTGGATTGGCTGAATCCTCATTGGACTGTTGGAAGGGGTTTCTAATTCCTTTATTCTAACTGTATGGCCTGAGGGCCCTCAGAGCCTTTCTTTTCGCCCTGCTATCACCTCTATTTAATAAAAGGTTCCTTTTGAAATGCCAAGTTTCAAGAGTCTTTACTTTCTTGAATAAGGGGGAAAGGCTGGACCTTACAGAAAGCAGGCTCTGCAAACGTGGTTAACCGAGGAGACCCTGCAAACCATATTTGAACAGAGCAGCAAGAAAGGGAGGGAGCTGGAGCTGGAGGGAGACCTCCACAGCCACCCAGCTGGATGCCAGTCCCATATGCCCCATTAAAGACATCGAAGCTGTCTTGGAAGGCTCCACAAAACCCTGCTGGTAGATCGGTATGGGGAAGAAGGACAGCTGGGATGGAAGAACCAATGGGGTCACACTCACCCACAGTAGACAAAAACCAGGGTGGAAGATTTATTATTTATTTATTTATTGGTTTGATTTATATGCCGCCCTTCTCCGAAAACTCAGGGTGGCTTACAATGCATTAAGCAAGAAGATGGAGTTGGAGGCCCTCTCTGACCAGGAAGAGCTCATAGAGGAACCACTGGGGGATGACCGACTCAACGGCACATCACTTGGCTCATGATTGAGGTTCTAGGGCAGTGATGGCTAACCTTTTTGCCATCGTGTGCCAAAAGCGAGGGGAGCATGGGGGGGTCTCGTGCATGTATGCCCACACCCATAATTCAATGCCCCCATGCCCCACCCACACCCTGCACATGCACGCACAACCCCCCCCCCCAATGCTCTCCCTGCTTTTGGCACACAATGGCAAAAAAGTTACTGGTGGGCCCAGAAGGCCTGTTTTTCACCAAGAAAACCTCTGGAGCCTGGGGAGGGCGAAAACAGCTTCCCCACCTCCCCAAGGCCCTCAGGAGATGGAAACAGCCCATTTCCCAACTTCCAGTGGGCCCAGAAGGCCCGAAAATCAGCTGGCTGGCGTGTCCATGCATGCTGGACCTGAGCTAGAGCAACGCTCGTGTGCCCACAGATATGGCTCCACGTGCCACCTGTGGCACTCGTGCCATAGGTTCACCATCACAGCTCTAGGGGATCTAAAGGTCTGAAGGGAGCTGGACTGGAAGCAGAGGAGGGCAGGAACCGCACCAGCCACTGAGGAAGCCAGAGCCATCACCCCGGACCCTGCAGCAGCCGACCACGCTAATGCCAATGCCACTGGAGCAGCAGCCGAGCAGGGAAGCCCTCCCTTCGCGGCTCCAGCCCAAGTGAATGTCCCCAGCCAACTCAGGGGGGCCACAGTTGGAGAGGAAGACCCCCTCTTGGGTGTAAAGTTTAATGGAGATCCCCAGAAGCTGAGCTTTTTCCTAACTCAAGTCCTCACATATATGCAAGAATACGACCAAAACTTCCCAACCCAGGAGGTGCGAGTTTGAGTTGTCACCTGGCCTTAGAGAGGGCAGCTGCTCGATGGATAGTGACCCTCCATAATGCCGATGCCATTGAGCTGAGAAACTTTGACCACTTCATGATGGCCCTGCGACGGCATTTTGAGGAACCATTAGCTGATTGCTAAGCCCACGATCGCATCAGAATTGTGAAACAGTGTCGCTGGCCAGTAGCTGAATACACAGAAGAATTCTGCGACCTAGCCTGCCATGCAGACTAGCCACAAGACATCCTGGTGAGCTAGTTTAAGGACAGGCTGAATGATGACCTATACATCGCTTGCTTAGCCCAGGGGGCCCCTAGCTGCTTGCATGAATGGTATCTAATGATGGAGGAAGCCGAGATTGACATGACCCAAAACCAATACCAGGCAGGTAAAATTTGGAGAAGATCCCCACCTCAGGGGAAGAGGGAACCATTCAAGCCACAAACCGTCTTAGCGCCAAGATCATCAGGCTGTTTCAAGTGGGGAAAGGAGGGGCACCATGCAGCAGAGTGCCATTCGAAAACTACCGCCAGGATGCCAGAATGTCTGTCTAGAGGAAAACCCATGAAATCAACTCCCCGAAGGAAGGAAACTACTTTGAGAAGCAGAGAGACCGTGGAATTCTGCACCCCCTCCACCCTGGAGGAAGGAACTCTGGCAGCCCAATGTGAGGACCTGACTTCGTCCGAAAGTGACCCGGATGACGACCTGCTGGTAAGTGACCTAATTGAGCCTCTCATCTTACCCCTAAGACTTTTCATCCCTAGCTGATGGAGAAGGGAGGAAGTTTCAGGATTACTGGACTTGAGTTGCACCCAGTGCCTAATTAGTCCAGCCCTGGTGGGCAAACTGGGGATCCTCCTAAAGAAACTGAAAACCCCCATTGCCTTCTGACACCTACACGGGACAGTAGCAGGGAGTGAACCAGCCATTTTTGCCACTGAACCTCTGCAAATAAACATGGAAAGCCATGATGAAACGCTCACATTTATTGTAGTGCCTGGAATGGAATGGGCGCTAGTCCTAGGCTTCACATGGTTGAGGAAATGGAACCCCAAAGTAAATTGGAAGAAGGGGTCTGTAAGATTCCAGGGACATGTGATGTTTGCAGAGGAAATAAAGGAAAACCCTGGATGGGGGGGAACAATGGAACAGCAATGCCCAGCTGGTTCATGCCATTCCAGTGCATCCCAAAAGAATACAGAGACCTAGCTGAGATATTTAGTGAAGAAGGCTATGATGAGGTTTTCCTCCACTGGGCCACCGATCGTGCCACTGAAATATTACCAGAGGCAAAACTTCTAAAACTGAAAATGTACAGCATGTCCACCCGAGAACTTGATGAATTAAGAGCTTTCATTGACAAAATTTAGAAAGGGGGTTCATCGAACCTACCCAGCCAAAAATTGCAGCCCCAGTACTATTCAATGGAAAAAAAAGATGGCATTTTATGCCTCTGACTGGACTACTGTAATTTAAACACAGTGAGCATGGAAAATATGTACCCCCTCCCCCTCATGAAGGACATACTAGCACACCTATCGAAGGGGGAAATTTTCTCTAAACTGGGCTTACAAGTGGCCTATTATCTCATCAGAAGAAGGGAAGGGAATGAATGGAAAGTTGCATTCAATACCCCACTGGGTTGCTACCAATTTAAAGTACTCCCGCTTGGATTATAGGGTGCCCCAGCTGTTATTTTGCTGTTATTAATGAGGAGCTTCACGGACATTTATACAAAGGAGTTTTGGTTTACCTTGATGACATTTTAATATACACAAAGACAAAGGCAGAGCACATAAAATCAGTCTGTGCAGATCTGAATAAACTCAGGGCAGCCAATCTCTATGCAAAACTCTCCAAATGTGAGTTCCACCAGGAGAAAATAGACTACCTAGGGTAGTGAATTTCCCATGAGGGGATAGGGATGGACCCACAAAAAGTGCAAGCAGTAATCAATTGGGAGCCCCTCGCCACATGCAGAAACAGCTACAATTTGGGGGGGGGGGGTTGCCAACTTCTACTGCCAATTCATTCCAGCATTTGCAAAAATTGCCCTCCCCATAACAAACTTGCTGAAAACAAAAGGGTAAGCCAAACCAAAGCCAAGGCAACCACTAAATTGGAGAATGGAATGTGAAGTGGCATTTGAGAAACTTAAACAGCTGTTTTCTGCTGAACCCTTTTTGAAACACCCAGACCCAGAAAAACAGTTTGTCATACAAGCAGATGCTAGCAGTTGGAGCTGTCTTACTCAAAAAGAATGAACACAACCAACTGCAACCATGTGCCTACACCTCCAAAATATTAACCGAAACGGAGCAGAGATGGGCCATCTGGGTGAAGGAGGCTTATGTCATACAGTGGGCTCTCCTAACTTGGAGATATTTCCTATAAGGGAACAAAATCCCTTTTGAGGTCTGGACTGATCACAAAAACCTAGAAGTCTTTAAAACCCCACAAAAACTTTTCCCCAAACAGGTGTGTTGGGCACAATATTTTAAATGGTTTGATTTCACACTAAAATACCTTCCAGAGGGAAAAAACTTTCTGGCAGAAAACTCCAATACAATAGCACAAAGACCAAAGTAATCAAACCTCTACTCAAGGGGTCCTCAAATGTTTTGAACAGGAGGCCACTTCAGGATCCTTAGACTGTTGGGGGACCGGACTGGCTAGGTGGGTGTGGCTGGGGGGGCATGTGAGTGGGTGGCCATGGCTGGGGGTGCGTGGCCAATTTAGCAATCCATTTTGCCAATTTAGAAGCCCATTAAATAATACACACAAATGAAACTTTAATTTGTTTTCCTCCTGGGAGTGTTTTACTTGCTTTTGTTTGACTTTTCTTTTTACTAGATTATTTTTTTAAGTTGTTTATGAGTCTAGGGGTCCACTTCAGAAAACTCAGTTTTGCAGCAATTCTTCTCAGCCCCAAGGGGGTTACAATCAACATCCATCTCTCTCTCTCTCTCTCTCTCCCTCTCGCTCCCCACCTCCCTCTGTCTCCTAGAAGAGAAAATGGGGGTGGGGAAGACAAACCTTGCTGAATCCCATTCCATTCCATTCGCTCTCTCACTCCAACCTCTCTGTCAGGAAAGAAACGTCTCCTACAAGAGCAAATGGGGTTGGAGAAGAGAAACCTTGCTCCATTCCGTTCCCTTCGATTCCCCTTCTCCTTTCCATTTCCCTTCCCCTTCCCCTTCCCCTTCCCTTTCCCTTCCCTCTCTCCCTCAGGAAAGAGACAGCTCCTACAAGAGCAAATGGGGATGAGGAAGAGAAACTCTGCTGAATCCCATTCCATTCGCACCACAGCAGTCTCAATCTGCTTTTGGAATCTCGCTGGCTGGAGCTTCCTCCACAAGTGCTGAACCCACGCAACAGGCTCGGGCAAGGGCTCTGCACAGCTGGCAGGCAGAATCGGACTGGGCAGCAATCGCTTGGAGTGAATGTAGTGAGAAAGCCCCAAAATAGGGGCTCAGCAGCGCTGATCTGCTGGCCAGCCAGCCCTTCCTGCCTCCCTCTCCAGTGGCGGAGACATCTGTCCTCCTTCAGGCAGCTGACCGGGAGAAGGATGGGCAGCCAAATGGCAGGGGGAGAAGGTGGCAGCTGTTGCTGCGTCCACTCCCCAGCTTGCTCGCGTCTCATCAGCCCCACTTTGCCAACAGGCGCACAAGCTTGGAGCGGAGGTGCGGTGGGAAGGGGGGGGTTTGCAAGACAGAAGGCTGCCTTCAGTCCAGGGAAGGGACTGCAGCCTCGGGCCTCCATCTGAAGGTACTGCACCACTTGGGCACGATCCTGAAAGCACTGTGGAGCTGCTGCCTTGCCGGACAGGGAGGGGCACTGCTCTCCCTGCCAAACAGCCGCAGTGAAGGAGGCACATCATCAGGGGTCTCTACCCCCTGGCAGCTCCTGGGTGGCAACTCTGCCACCACTCGGCAGACCCGTGCAGCCCGAAGGAGGCAAAGAGGCCAATTAGAAAGGCGTGTTCCCCTCACGCACCACCGAGACTGTCAGCAGCTTGTGCAGGTCCATTAGGCTGCGGCCATCATGAGTGGAGAAAGCCAGATCCCTTTCGGAGCCCTGGCTGCCCAAGCCCAGCAGAGATGGGGGGAGGAATGCAATCCCGGCTGGGCCTGGGTGGCCATAGCTATGATGGGGATCGAGCTTTCCACACTCATGGTGGCCACCTTTTGCCTGCTGGGAATGGGCGTCTTTTTATCACTTCTAATCAGCCTTTCTATCTGGCTGCTTTGCCTCGGCGATGGCACTGGCCTAATGGACTTGTCCGAGCTCCACAGTGCTTTCACGGCGCTGCCTGAGTGACACAGCTCCTCCTGCGGTCCCTTCCCTGGACTGAGACAGCCTTCTGCCTTGCAGCCCCCCGCTCTTGCATCTCCATTCCGAACTTGTGCACCTGTTGGCAAAGTGGGACTGGCGAGAGGTGAGCGAGCTAGGGAGTGGGTGCTGCAACAGTCGCTGCCTTCTCCCACCCCCCCATCATTGCTTGGCTGCCCGTCCTTCTCCCGCTCAGCTGCCCGCTCCTGAGGGAGGACAGCTATCTCCGCCACTGGAGAGGGAGGGTTGCAGCCAAATTCCAGGAAGGTGTGGTTCGTGCTTAGCCAGGCTTCCTTCCACATGAGCGGATGTGCTACCCAAAGGCCCTCTTCCTCCAGCGTTGGGGTGAGCACTGCTTCCTACCCTACCCCGATACTTCAGGGAAGCCTGGCCACTTGTTTAGTCTAGTAGCAGATGGAGAAATGCTGTGCTTTCCCCCATTTCCTGCAGGGTCTGCTGGCAAAGCACCCCTCTTGTGCACCCACTGCTGCAGTTGGGTGCACGAGGGGAACATGCTTCATGCACATGCCAAGAGCAAGACCCGTGAGGGGGCCAAGGAGATGACCAGCGGTGACCTGATCTCGAACTGCAAGCCAAAAGAGATGGGAGGGAGTAGGCAGCAGCCGCCCCACATCCTCCTCACCTTGTCTTTCCCCGCAGTGGGAGCAGTAGCCAAAGGCACAGGGGAGAGGAATGCAGTCCCCCGGGCTGGATGTGTTGGACAACCACATGGGTTGTCCCAGCCACATGGGATGGAGCAGGCACATGATCCACATGATGTGCCTCACTCGTCCCTGCCTCTCTGCCTGCTGCCAACGCAAGTGCTGCCGCCCCCTTGCCTGTTTCTTGGAGGGCCAGTTGCAGTGTCCCTGCTGCCAGACAGGGACTTTGCAGTCCCTGGCCATCCCCCACATCCTCTGGCAGCTGCAGCAAGTGAGGTACCTCTTCCTCAGGCCCTTGTCAGCCAGGAAAAGCCAGCCATGCGAGAAGTGGGTGGGAGTTGCGGGGCGGGGGGCGGGGCTGAATCCCACCATTGCGCGGACCGGATACATTGTGTCTGTGGGCTGTAACTGGCCGGCGGGCTGTAGAGTGAGGATGCTTGCTCTATTCCAAAGCCCCCAGCTGGCAGCTAAAGTAATCACCAGAGCGCAGGCAAAACAAGAAACCCCCCACCGACAACGCTACCACTCAGGCATTTAAGGAAGATCTACTTAAGGTCAACTGGTTTCTAGCCCACAAAAACAGTTGCTTGGTTAGTGTGGGTGGGAGGAAAACTGTATGTCCCTGCAACCCAGAGACTAGATTTTTTTAAAAAAATGTTTGTTGAATTTTCCAACATTTAAAACACAAAACACAAAATTACACTTATAACAACTTTTCCATGTTGGTATCTATAGCTTTTGTAACATTCATATTAACAATCCTACTTCTATATATCATTATCCTAAGTTATAAACTTATTTAAGTTATAATTACATCTTCTCACAATTTGATACCATATATTTCTTATAAATTTTACAATTTATATATTATACTTTTACAACTTATACCTTAGATTTTATATTTACTCTCAAGCCAGGAATACCATCTATTCCAAATTTGGTAATACTCGGTTTCTTCCATCTCCTTCATTTCCATAGACAGTCTATCCATCTGCACATTCATAGATTTCCCTTATTATAATTTGGTCTGAAGGTGTATCCGCTTGTTTCCAATTCTGTGCTAGGACTATTCTACTTGCGGTTAAAATATGTAATATTAAATATTGTAATTTTTCCCCATTTTCCTATCAAAAATATCTAGGAGAAACAATTCCAGCTTCAACTCTATCCTCTGTTTGGTTATCCTTTCCAGCCACTTTCTTACCTTGCACCAACATTTTTTAATCTTGGGGCAGGTCCACCACATGTGGTAGAACGTTCCCTCCTTATAGCCACATCTCCAGCACTCCGGTGATTGGTTTGAGAACATCTTGGCCAATCTGGCTGGTGGTAAATGCCACCGATAAAACATTTTATAGAGGTTTCCCTTATAAGCAGCTGACATCTTTAGTTTATAGTTTCTCTCCCATAATTTATCCCATTGATCTAATTGAATAGTATGTCCAAAATTTCTCACCCAACTGATCATTGTCTCTTTCACATTTTCTTCTTCCATTATAAATCTTAATAAAAAAATATACATTTTGGTAATCTTTTTCTCCCCTGTTCCTAATAGCATTTTGTAAAGTTCCAATATACCTTACCACTTTATTTAAGTCTAATACATTTGGATAAATTATTGCCTCCATTGTTGAAATCCAAATTGGAACTTTCATATAGTGGTTTCTTTTAATTTTATTCCAAATATTTATCAAGGCATTTCACACTAGATGTCTCTGAAAGTATGTATGAATTTTATTCTTTCCTTCCCACAGAAATGTGTGCCATCCCAAATGAAGATCATGGCCCTCTAGAGTTAATACTCTCTTGTTAATTAATTGGACCTAGTCTTTAAGCCACATTGCTGCCACCACTTGATAGTATAATTCCCAACCCAGGAGGCCAAAGCCTCCTTTGGTTCTAGAGTCCTGTAAAAGTTTAAGTTTTATCTGGGCTTTTTTCCCCAACAAAATGAATTTACCTATTATTTTATTTAATAGTTCAAAAAATGTTTTCCCCAATCTTATTGAAATTGTTTGGAAGAGATATAACAATTTGGGTAATATGTTCGTTTTTATTGCAGCGATTCTACCAATTAAAGATATTTGTAACTTTGCCCAATTGTCTAAATCTTTTGTACCTGTTGTACCAATTTATCATAATTGTCCTCTTTTATTGTCAAGCATTTAGCCATTAACCAAATTCCCAGATACTTAATTTTTTTAACAATTTGAATCCCCAATTTCTCTTCCAATTCCTCATTTTGCTTTTTTGTAAGGTTCCTAGTCAGAATTTTAGTTTTTTCTTTATTTATTTTGAGCCCAGCCAGTTGCCAAATTCTTCAATTTCATGCACCAGGATGGATCCCATCTCCAAAGGGTCTTCCATAATGAAAGCCAGATCATCTGCAAAAGCTTGAACCTTATATTCTTCCTGTTTAATTTTCAATCCTTTTATTGTTCGGTTTTGTCTAATTTGTATCAGTAATATCTCCAATGATAATATGAACAAAAGGGGGGACAAGGGACATTTCTGTCTTGCCCCTTTAGTTATACTAATCTCCTCCACTGTTTCCCCATTTGTAATTATTTTCGGCCAGTGATTCAAATAGATCGCTCTAATCATACCTGTGAATTTCTCCACAAAGTTCATAATTTTTAATTGATTAATAAGGAAATTCCAATTTTAATTATCAAATGCTTTTGGGGCATCTTCAAACATTAATGCCAGCTGCTTTTCCAGATGTGCCTCCTAGCATTCTAAAGAATTCATAATAATCCGTGTATTATTTCGTATGTATCTATTGGGCAAAAATCCATTTTGATCCAAGGAAAAAATTTCATTTACAATTTTTTTGGCTCTTTCGGCCATACAAATATTTTGTAATCAACGTTAAGTAGCGAGGTTGGCCTGTAGTTCTTAATTTGTTGGGTTTCTGTATCATCTTTGGGGATAAGTGTTATCAATGCCTCCATCCATGTCTTTGGTAGTTTGGCCTGTTCTAGAGCTTTATTATATATATTCAGTAATAGCACTTCCAGTGGTGTTTGCATTTCTTTGTAGAACTCTGAGGGTATACCATCCGGACCTGGGTTTTTATTATTTTTCTGCTTCTGAATAGCCCTCTTTATCTCCATCATCATAATTTTTTTGTTTAGCATTTCTTTCATTTCATCCGATATTATAGGGAGATTGCTATTCTTAAGGATAGCAATCTCCCTATAATATAGAAGATATTAAGATAGAAGACATTAAGGTTTAATGTCATCTTCCTCTATTCTTTCTTGTTTATACAGATTTCAAAAACAAATTTGGGCTATTATCTTTTTTTTTCCCATTCAATGGTATATGTCATCTTGTAATTGTATTATTAACTTTTTTCTTTGTCTTTTTTCAATGTATAGGTCAGCCATCTCCCTGGCTTATTAACATGTTCAAAATGCACCTGTTTCATCGCTCTAAGCTTTGGGGCCATTCCTGCCTGGGAAATCAAATTTATTTTATGTTTAATCAAATCTTTTTCCTCTCTAATTTTCTGATTTGGGGATTCCTGCATCTTATGTTCCAATTTTTCAAATTTCTCCTGTAATTCTAATTGTTGTTTCCTTTTTTCTTTATTTCTCCTCACCCCATATACTATTGTTAAGCCTCTAATGTAGGCTTTGGTTGTGTCCCAAAGTTTCTGTAGGGTCATATCTTCCTTTAAGTTTTCCTTTAGAAAAATATCCAGTTCTCTTTCCATCCATTGTATATACTTTTTTCTCTTTTAACACCCTCTGATTCATGGGCCACCTCCCTCCCACTTTTACTCTTCCTTTCCATTTCAATATCAGTGGGTTATGGTCTGCCCATGTGTTTGGTGTTATCTCTACCTCCTCTATACTATTGTTTAGTTCCAAATCCATCCATACCATGTCTATCCTGGACTATGAATCATGTGGGTTAGAGAAAAAGGTATACTGTCTTTTCTGTGGATTTAATTCTCTCCAGACATCCTTTAGGTTCAACTCTTGCATCATATAAAAAAAGGTAGTCGGTAATGCTTTCCTCTTCTTATTCCCCCCCGCCCCCGCCCGATGTATAGTCTTTTTTTGGATCTACAACCACATTGAAATCTCCCAATAAGCAGATATTTTCCAGTTCTAATTCTACTATTTTCCTATGTAATTTATAATAAAATTCCCCCTGGTTAGTATTCAGTGCGTAGATGGCTGCCAATAAAGAGCCTGGTGGCGCAGTGGACTAAGTGCTGTTAAAGTAGCACTTAAGTTGCCAGCTGCCTGCAATTACTGCAAGTTCGAATCTCACCAGACTTAAGGTTGACTCAGCCTTCCATCCTTTCGAGGTAGGTAAAATGAGCACCCGGATTGTGGGGGCAATAAACTGACTTTGTATAAAAAAGAACATCACTGGGGGGTGGGGCGAAAGCCCTACTAAGCTGGTATATACAAAAGTATGAAGGTTATTGCTTAGCTTTCATACTTAGCCTGCATTGTAAGCCACCCTGAGTCTCCGGAGTAGGGCGGCATATAAATCGAACTAATAAATAACTAAATAAATAAAATCCGTTTTTGTCGTCTTATTTCAATTCATAAAATCCTCCTTTCTTCGTTTCTGTAAATTTGTTTCGGTTGTAGCCAATCTTTTATATATACTGCTACCCCTCTCTCTATTTTATTTTATTTTTTTTGATGCAAGAGCTGTGTAAAGATTTCCTAATTTGGGGGCTTCTAAAATGTGTTCTTACTGTCTTTTAATATGGACTTCTTGCAGACACATAATGTCCATATTTTGCTTTTGGAGCTTAGATAGAACTTGCCTCCTTTTAGCCAGAGAATTTGAACCATTTATATTAATTGAGATTAATTTTATTTCTTGTTCCAAATTATTTTTTGTTAGTAGCCCTCATTCCTTTCCTTGATCTTATTTCTTGTTGTGTCCTCGACCTCGCCCCCTCTCTTTCCTGTTGTTCTCTTTCAATCCTCTCTCGTACTTCTGTTTCTGACTCCTTTTCTTCTTCCTAGCTTTTATCTTCTATCTCTTCTCCACTCTCCCATTCCTCATCCGTCACTATACTTTGATCATAAAATTCTTGGGCTTTACCAAGCGTATCAAGTCTAATTTTCTTGTCTTGCCAGGTTACTAGCAGATCCTCTGGAATAAGCCACCGGAACATAATCTTATATTTTACAAGTTGTAAGGAGAGGAAATGATAGCTTCGTCTTTGCTCTCTCACTCTTATAGGTACTTGCTTAAGAGTCAGTACTTCTTTCCCTTTGTAGGTCAACGATGTATCCCGTGTCCTCCTGTAAATTTCATCCCTGATGGGTTTTTTGGTAAAGTGTCATGCACTTCTCGTGGTAGCTTATGATGCCGCGCATAGTTAGTGTGCACTCTCTATAACTCATCGATGCCATTCTGCATTTCTGATTTGTTCATCCGCAAGTAATCAACCAACAAGTCCGTCATAATATTCATGTGATCTTCTTCTTTGTTTTCTGTTATATTTTGGAATCTTAGATAGACCACAGCTTTATCTAATTCAAGGTGTATTATTGCCTCTTTGAGCTCTCAGTTTACTGCCATCAATCTTTTTTTGGTATCTTCCAATTTCTTCTCTGTTTGCTCTGTTCTTACCTCCACCGACTTTATTCTCTGCTCGTTTTTAGCCATTGTCTCTTGTATTTCTCCCATTCTATCATTTAATTTCCTTATATCTTCTTTTACTTTTTCCATGCCATTCTTCATTTCTTCATGGTTCTTCCTGATTGACTCTTTTGTGTTTTCAACGTCACTTCCTGAATCATGTTCAATGTCAACTGCATAGTTTGTAAATTCATTGAGGATCCTGCTTTCTCACCTCCCAACATATCTCCTATTAGTTTCTGTCCTGCTGGAGAAGATGTCATCTGTGTGGTTTTCTTTGCATTTTTAATAATTGTTGCCGTACTTGTCATATCTAGGCTCTTGAGGAACTTCTTCCACAATACCATAAAGTGCCTATTCTTTCTGTCCTCAGGGAACTGTCTTCTAATAAAAATTCCTTTTACTCTATACACTTATAATATAGCTGCTATTATCAAATAAATCTTACCCTTATATTGATATTCATCCAATAACTTAAGCGTTAATTTCCAAATTGTTCTTTACTAAGTTAGTTAACAATTAATCAAATTCTACTATTGATTCTACCATTCTAATTATCAATTCCACCTTAAATTCATTTAACAATACACAAGCAAAATACCATATAATTAAGAAATGTATAATCAAAGTATAAATTATTTAATTATTTAAAACTATTGTATCAAAATCAAACCAATAGTTCCCCCTACTCGATATTTAAGTTTATCTATCTGTAAAATATATAAAATATAGAAATATTATAAATATGTTAAATGGTAAATAATAGCTATAAATGTCCACAATAATAGATATTAATTAAGATATTAATAAATGGTCGATATACACAGTTGGCCACAAATTTTTCCAATCCAAGTACTTTCACTGATTTTAAAGAGATCCTCTCTTTGGTCTCGCTTTACCATCTGCACCACCTCTATTCTCCACTTTCCAAGCCCAAAATCCAAGATGTCAGCTCCTACTAATCTGCACAGTCACTGCCACTTCTCTTCATTCTCCAAGCCTTAACATCCCAATCTATACATCCACAGTCACTAATCACTCCTTTCCAATCACCACCGGTTCAACTGTGATAGTTAATACAATTTTCCAGCACTCTTCTCATTCAAATCGCCCAATCTCTCTCCTCTTTCTGTTGTCTTCACGATACTCCGCTTCCACCGCCAAGGTGCTACTTTTCCCCCTTTGGAGACTCACTTGTCACTCAGCTTGTCGATTCCACAAATTTAGAGAACAGACCCAGTATCTCACTTTATCCTGTCACTGTCCAACAATACTTCTTGCTGCTTTTCACTCTTTTCTTCTTTCACTAATCAGTCAGGCCGTCACGCCTCTGGACCTGGCCATTACAGCTGGTCTCTTTTGCGCTAAATTCAATAATAATAATAATAATAATAATAATAATAATAATAATAATAATAATAATAATAATATTTCTATACCGCCCCTTTCCCAAAGGACTCGGGGGGGTGCACAGCCTAATTAAAAGCACAAGACAAACAACAATTTAAAAATTAAAAATATTAAATATTAAATAATTTGGCTCAATATAAAACCTCAAATTTAAAAATCCCAAATTAAAACCAATTTTAAAATCTTCACATCGATAGCCTGGCCTGGCAGAACAAAAAGGTTTTGAGGGCACAGCGGAATACATGGAGGTCAGTGATTTTATGTAATTCTGGGGGCAGTTCATTCCAGAGAGTAGGAGCTCCTACAGAGAAGGCCCTCCCCCTGGGTGTCGCCAGCTGACATAATTTGGCCAATGGCACCCTGAGGAGACCTTCTCTGTGGGAGGGATTGGCCGGTGGGAGGCTACTGGTGGCAGGAGACGGTCTTGAAGGTAACCCGGTCCGATGCCATGGAGCGCTTTAAAGGTGGTAACCAACACCTTGAATCACACCAGGAAGACCACTGGGAGCCAGTGCAGCTCATGCAGTAGGAGGGGTCACATGGGCACAACAGGTTGCGCCCATAACCACCCACGCGGCTGCATTCTGGACCAGCTGGAGCCTCTGGGTGCTTTTCAAGGGGAGCCCCATGTAGAGAGCATTACAGTAGTCCAATCGAGAGGAGACAAGGGTGTGAGTGACTGTGCGATCTAGAAAGGGCCGCAACTGGCAGATCAGGTGGACCTGATAAAAAGCCCCCCTGGCCATGGCCGTCATATGCTCTTCTAAAGACAGCCGTGAGTCCAGGAGGATGCCCAGATTGCGAGCCCTCTCTGAGGGGGGCAAAAGTTCACCCCCAGTAGTCAGCAATGGCACCAGCTGACTATATCGTGACGCCGGGAACCACAGCCACTCAGTCTTGGAAGGGTTGAGTCTGAGCCTATATCTCCCCATCCAGGCCCGCACGGCCTCCAGGCAGTGAGACATCACATCAAAGGCATCATTGGGGTGGTTTGGGGTGGAGATGTACAGCTGAGTATCATCAGCGTACAGATGGACTCTCACCCCAAAACCATGGATGATCTCACCCAGCGGCTTCACATAAATGTTGAACTGAAGGGGCAAGAGGACCGACCCCTGCGGCACTTCCCATGCGAGGTGCCTCGAGGTCGACCTCTGCCCCCCTGCCAACACAAACTGCAAGCGGTCAGAGAGGAAGGAAGAGAACCACCATAAAACGGTGCCCCCTATTCCTAACCCTCTCAACCGCTGCAGCATGATACCATGGTCGATGGTATCAAAAGCCGCTGAGAGATCTAACAGGACCAGGACAGAGGAGCAACCCCTGTCCTGAGCCCTCCAGAGATCATCCACCAACGCGACTAATGCTGATTCTGTGCTGTACCCCTGCCTGAAACCCGACTGGTACGGGTCTAGATAGATAGCTTCATCCAGGTGCCCAGGTAGTTGTCGTGCCACCACACTCTCAACAACCTTCATAACAAAGCGAAGGTTGGAGACCAGACGATAATTAGCTAATTCAGCTGGGTCCAGGGAAGGTTCTTGAGGAAGGGCCTCACCACAGCCTCTTTCAAGGCAGCGGGAAAGGCACCCTCACTCAAAGAAGCACTTATAATCCCCTGGAGCCAGCCTTGTGTAGCTTCCCGGGTGGCCAGTACCAACCAAGAGGGACACGGGTCCAATAAACATGTGGCGGCACTAATCCTACCCAGAACCCTGTCCACATCCTCGGTAGCCACAGGATCAAACTCCTCCCAGATAACATTCTCAAGATCTACCCTCATCTCCTCCCCCGGACTCACCCAGTCGGATTCCAAACCTTCCCGAATCCGAGCGACTTTATCATGCAGGAATTGTACAAAATCCTCAGCTTGGCCCTGCAAGGGGTCTTCCCGCACTCCCCCCTGAAGAAGGGAGTTGGTCACCCTAAACAAGGCGGCTGGGCGGTTCTCTGCAGATGCAATAAGAGTGGAAAAATAGTTAGATTTTGCCGCTTTTATCGCCACTAGGTAGGTCTTGATATAAGACCTCACCTGTGTCCGGTCGGAATCAGATTGACTAGTCCTCCAACTGCTCTCTAGGCATCTTTTCTGATGCTTCATCTCTCTCAGCTCCTCAGAGAACCAAGGAGCTAATTGAGATCAGTATCGGGTCAGAGGCCGCAAAGGCACGACATGGTCCAAAGCCCCGGCGGCCGCAGTCTCCCAGGCGGCCACCAGGTCTTCAGTCAAGTCATGTGCCAGAGTCTCAGAAAATGGCCCAAGCTCCGTCAGGAACCTCTCAGGTTCCATCAGGCACCTAGGACGGAACCATTTAATCGGTTCCATCTCCCTGTGGCGGGGGGCAGTAGGAAAGTCCAAGCAAAGGAGAGAATGATCTGTCCATGACAAGGGTTTAATGTCTAGATCCCCTCTATCAAGATCATTCAACCACTGACCAGAGACAAAAATCAAATCCAGAGTGTGTCCCCCCGTGTGAATGGGGTCTTGAACTAATTGGGTCAGGTCCATGGCCGCCATGGAAGCCATGAACTACCGAGCCACCTCTGACACCTCATCTGCAGATGGCAAGTTGAAATGCCCCATAACAATAAGTCTGGTGGTATCAACTGCCACCCCAGCAATAACGTCAAGCAGCTCAGGCAGGGTTGCTGCCACATGGCAGGGAGCCAGGTACGTAGTCAGCAGACCCATCTGCTCCCCATGGCTCCACTTCACAAGGAGCTATCTGAGATACAGTGGTCTCCCCTGGACCAAGACTCTCCCTAATAATCACCGCCACTCCCCCGCCCCCGCCCCTCCCCTGAGCTCTTGGCTGATGAAATGCTCAGAAACCTGGTGGGCACATTTCAATGAGGGAAACCCCCCCTTGTTGCCCAACCAGGTCTCCATAATACCTGCCAGGTCTGCACCCCCCTCCAGAATAAGATCACAAATGAGGGGGGCTTTGTTAACAACAGACCTGGCATTACATAGCATCAACCGCGGACCCAGGGCCTGAGGCTCTGTGCAACCTGGGACCTGAGTAGCACATCAGGGGCCAGAGTGCGCAATTGCTCATAAGCAGCGTATGCGCACCCCCGGAACATGATATGGCCCCCTGCGCCCATCATATCTGCCCCTCCCACTCACTAGTTCAATTGCACTGCCCTTTTTGACATCCTGCTGTTTCCCAGTCAAAGTTCTCTCTGTGATCTCCCTGCCATGCCCAACTAAACTCTCATCCCGCTCGGTGGCTATATGAACCCCCCCCCCCAGGTCCATCTTTGTAATCCCCACCCCTCTTCCCAGGTCCCCTTAAAATTTTCCTTAAAAAACCTAATAAAAAACCCCTCAACCCCTTCTTTGCTGCATGCCATCTCTCGGGGTTCCAAAACCCGTCATCAAGATAGGCCCTCGATAACATGGAGGGCCAGGCCTGTAAGAGGGGGGAAGTCTCGCAATGCGAGGTCGGCTTTTGGGATCATCAACCGAACCAAGGACAGGAAATGGAGGCCAGTCCAGGGAGTCCATCATAGTCCAAAGGGATAACCGGGCATAAAAGATCATAAAATGTCCATTCTTTTTAGGGCTGGACTCTGCTGTCCTCTCACCACAGGGAGAAGGTCCAATGTTCTTTTTTCTCTCCAGTGGAGGCTCATGTCCAACCATCCTCTCACGACGGCTGGTCCCGTTCCAGATAGTTATCGGGAAAGATGTTATGTCTTCTCCATTGGGGTATAGGAAGTCCCTCAAACCCCTCATAATGGCACTCAGTCTCTCCCACCAGCATGGGCGCAGATGAAAACATGGTAAGAGGTCCAAAGTGGAGTGGTTCATAGGTCCCTCCCCAATTAGTAGAAATTCAAGGGGTTCTTCCTTCTGCAACAGGGGATTGCTCTTCTCCCTGTCACCCCTAGAGTATCCCCTCTACAATGCCGACCCCTCCAGGGTCGGACCTTGCTTCTGTCAGCTTCCAAGCTCAAAAAATCGGTCCAAAAGAGCCCCATTCTCCTGAACCGCATCATCATGACTTCACCCCAGAAGTCCCAGAGACTAGATCTTATGAAGCGATGCCATGACTCCAGCTTAAGAGGACATTTTGGATTTGTAAAACCCTTGCACCTAATCAAAGACAATTTTGGTGGCCATCATTCAAAAAGGACATTGAAAGTTACGTGGCCAGCTGCCCTGTCTGCCCTGCAGCAAAGAGACAGCAGGGAAAATCCTCTGGCCTTTTACAAACAGTAGCCGAGCCTTCAGCATCTTGGAGAGAGATTTCCATGGATTTTATTGTAGAACTACCTTCTGGGTGATAACTGACCTTTTTTCCAAACAGGTCCATTTCAACCCTTGCCCAAAAATCCTAACAGCAAAGGCACTGGCAAAACTATTCTTAGTTCACATTTATTGCCTCCATGGAACCCCCCGAAGAATAATTTCTAATCAGGGGGTCCAATTCACTTCACAATTTTGGAGGGCATTCCTAAACCTGTTAAGCACCGCCCAAAGTTTAAGTTCCTCCCATCACTCCCAGACGAATGGGACCACAGAATAAGCGAATGGGGTGTTAGAGCAATATTTAAGATGTTTTATTAACTACCAACAGGACAACTGGACTGACCTGTTACCTTTTGCTGAGGAAGCATATAATAATTCAGTACACGCCAGCACATGGTTTACTCCATTCCAAGTAGCCCCTGGACAAGAATTTACCCCCATGCCAGAATTACCAACAGAAGAATCAAACATCACCTCCCTTAAGGAGTGGATGCACAATTTGCAAACAACATGGCGAGTCGTAAGGCTGGCCCTCCAGGAAGGGCCACCTTGAAAGCTCAGGCAGACAAAAAGAGAACTGAACCAAAACCATTCAAAGTGGGAGATAGAGTCTATCTATCTATGAAATTCTTTCAATAGCTACAGCCCTCTAAGAAACTAGGACCTAAATTCATAGGTTCTTTTCCAATCACTAGGGTCATAAATCTTGTCACAGTTGAATTACCTCTCCCCAAGACACTTAGACAAGTACATCCAGTGTTTCATTGTAGCCTACTCAAACCAGAGATTACCTCTCACATCAGGCCATCTATGACCAAACCTCCCATCCCCCTTATGACAGAAGGAGAACAACATTTTGAGATTAAGGAAATCCTGGACTCATGCATGCACCATGGCTCCACACAATATTTAAGTCTCATGGAAACATTTGCCATCATCTCAAAATGAGTGGGTGGCCAAGAGACACATAAAAGTCCCCACACTCTTAAGGAAATTCCACCTGAAATATCCAACCAAACCATCTTAAGTTATATATGTTTTCCTTGTTTCTTTCCCGGTGGATTATCCTTTTTTCTAAGGAGGGCAGTATGTCAGATCCGTGTATCTGCCATTCTTCAGGGGAAGGTTTTTTTAAAAAATTACTTCTTTCCTTATTACTTTCTTTCTTATATATATCCTGTATCCTGCAATGTATTGATTTATAACTTCTAGCCTGGCGCCTAAGCGTTACATATAGTAAACTTCATTTCTTGACTCATTTTCTTTTTCTTTGACTCAAAAAGAAATACTGAGAGTATTACGTTATCTTTTATGTCAGAATACATCAAAACATAGGTCACCTTGAGAATGATGCAAACAAATTGCCAGTTGGCAAAGCTGCACTAAAATCCTATATTTTATTTCATGTTCAGTTTTCAACAGCTTCATTGATTCTATAAAAGCCTCTGATCTACATTGAAAAACATTTTTCGATTATTCGTGACAAAACAAGCATTCTCAATGAAAATAATCTGGGAGTGACTCTCAGTATTACTTAACGTTTTGTCATATCATGTGATACGTTCTTAGTTAATTGCTACAATCTCATTTATTCCTGCAATTCTATTAACACAAGATCATTATACAGGATTCTGTTTATGCATGTTTAGGTTCACTCCAGCTTTTAGGGAAATGCAAAATTCCCTTGTTTTGTGGAAGCCAGGCAATGTTATCTTCCGTTTCAAACAGTCCAAACTTTTCCTATAAATTTGTTCATTTCTCTCCCCCCACCCCATAAAATATGAAAAGGATGGCTAAACAATGTCATTTGATTGGCATAGTTCTAGGTTCATAGTTCTAGGAACTATTTAAAAATAACCTTTATTCAGAATAAATACAATTGATCAATGGAATTTGATATAAACCAATAAATGTAAGTAGGATTGGTCTGTTCTTTCCATTGCTGAATTTAGTTTTTGGCAAAAGGCTCCATAAATCTTGAACTGGATATGCCCAGTTGTTGAGCTGGATATGCCCAAATGTTGAACTGGATATGATTTTTTTATCCCTTACCATCCTCTGGTCAAACATATTTTTCAGATGAAATATATTTCAGTTTGAAATATATTTGGGTGTCACTGTGGATCAGAATATCTATTAGTGGAATGAGCAACTTTGATTTTGATTTAGTTAAAAGCAACATTTTGAAATTATTTTAAGTCTCCAAAAAATGCAGTGGTATGGAATGATAAGATGTTCCTAAAAAGACCAAGCTGACATTTCTAGATACTAGGATGCATTTGGCTGGAGGAGTTTATTCAAAAGGGGAAAGATTGTTAAGCTTAGGATCTATTCTATTTCCTTTTCTCTTTTTAAAAGAAAGTCTCATTACCAATCACTTGGTGATTGGCCTCCAGCTTGCAGCAGCATAGGTTTGGACTCTAGTTGCCCAACCTTGCTGTAAATCATAGACTGATTCTTGAAATATTATTATTATTATTATTATTGGTTAATCTGTAGTGAGATTCACAGCCTTTGAGGCTGGTTAATAGCTCAGCAGCTCGAGTCCTAACCAAGGACCTAGGAACTGTTAAGGTATTGTCGGAGGATGTAAGCTGTGGTTTTTTGTAGAGTCAAAATGTTCAAGTATGGTAAATTTAGAATTTCTAAATAGCGGGGTAGCCCTTTGGGTATTGCTCCAAGGGCTCCAATTACAATCGGGACAACACACGATTTCTTTTTCCACAGTCGCTCAACTTCAATTTGCAAGTCCCGGTACTTTGCCGGTACTACCCCTTGCTGCTTTTCTTCAATCCGTGCATCACCAGGTATTGCAATGTCAATGAACCATACTTTTTTCTTTTCAACTACTCTTATGTCAGGTGTGTTGTGGACCAAGTGCCTGTCAGTCTGAATCCTAAAGTCCCACAAGATCTTGAGTTTCTCATTCTCTAAAACTTTCTCAACCGACTTCCTGTTGGCGCCGTCGTCGTTGCTGGCTGTCACTTTGGGACCACCAGCCCTGCCGCCCGTAAAGAGCCACCTCTACAGCTGAGAGGCGGCTTGAAAAACTCTGTATTCTTGAGGAAACATGAGCAGAGCCGGTGAGACAAGGCAGAGCCCCCTGCGAAGCTCCCAGATTGTCTTTTTTGCTTCTGGGGAGGAAGCAGGGTGAGGCTCCCTATCCAGCTTGCTGAGGCTCCGGACTCCGGGGACAACTCTGCTTTCAGCAGAGCTAGATGACGCGACCAACCCCAGCAGAAGAAAATAATTGAAACTTTTAAACTAAGCAGGGTGAAACCGGGACTTCTAACTAAAAACGCAAGTATTTACGCTAGCCCTGTCAAAAAGTTTAAGAATGGAGAAAGAGTGAAAGTTAATTAAAATGGCGTCTGGCTTCAGTGGAGGAAAAAAGCTGAAAACGAAAGTGGAAATGCCTGCCTGTTTTAACGTGTATTGAAGTATTTAAAGCAACAGCGTTTGTTAGAAGAAAAGAGAAAAGTTTTTTTAAAAAGTGATTTTAAGTTGTTCTATCTCTTTTACAAATCTGATTAAAGCTGGGGGAATTTTTCAAAGGACTCTGTGGAAAAGAGGGGAAGACCTCTTTCTTAGAAAGAATAAGATTGCGAAGAAATATGGTTTCAAAGCAGGCCAAATCAGCTCCTAAAGCTGCGGGGGGGGGGGGGGCTCCCCCACTCACCAAACAAAAGAGCAGTCAGAGATACAGATTCAGAGTCAAGAAAAGGAGACAGGATTTAAGGATTTGAAGGAATTTATTGCTGGGGCTTTGATGAACCAAACTGAAGCAATGGATCGAAAATTTGAAAAGTCCCAGCAGAAATTTGAAAAGTCTCAGCAAGAAATTAAACAGGTGGTTCAAGAAAAGTATGATAAGATAAAAAAAGATATATTGACAGTTGTTACTGGCTTGTCAGAAGCGGTTGTTGAGATTGATAAAAAAGTGGTTGAACTCAGTTCAGAATTTGAATTTAAAATGAAGGAAGCTGACAATAAAATTGCTAATGTGGACATTAAGATTCAAAGAATTGAAAATGAGGTAACTATGATGCAATTCAGATTTATGGAATTTGCTTTAAGACTGAGAGGAATAAAAGAAAATAACAGAGAAGATTTGAGAATGGTTTGTGCTGATGCCCTTGCTGTGATACTAAAGGTTAATCCTGAAGATGTTCTGTGCAAGATTGACAAGGTCTACAGAGTGAACTCTTGGGTGGCAAGACAAAGGAATTTGCCTAGAGATGTGGTGATTTACTTTACAGATAGAAGAATGAGAAATGATATTTTGCAAACGTCTTTTCTTTCTACCCTTCAAGTGGATGGAAAGGAGATTGGGATTTAGAAAGAATTGCCGCCTAAGATGTTAAGAGATAGAAAGGATTTTGGATTTTTGGTGACTGAGCTGAAGAAACAATAGATCCCATTCAGATGGGATGCTCCAGTTGGTATAATATTGAGATACCAAGGAGAGAGATATCGTTTAAATACTGTTGAAAAAGCGGAATAATTTTATTTTAGAGTTTTTAAAACTGGTGAAACATCCCCACGTACATTTTCAGTGTTGGCTATAGAGGAGGGGGATAAAGAGAAGGAATCACAAGACTCTGAGGAACAGCGGAAACAGATGGAGATGGAAATGAAATTGGAAATGCAGGAAGCAATAAGGAAAACGCAAGGTGCAACAGGGGCTCTTTGGAAGAACCATTGCGGGATTCTTCTGAGGTTCGAAAAGGGCCACCCAAAAGCACAAGAGAGGTGGAATTGGATCTTGAATTGTTGTTGCAAGAACCTAAAGATCAGCACATAACTCGAGCAGCTCACAAGCAAATTCTGGACAAGCAACAACAGCAGAGGTCATCCCATCACAAGATAAGAAGGGTGACAACGGTAAACCACAAAAAACTAAAGCCATGGGAGGAGCCAGACCGAAGACTACCACTCTAGAACAGAAACTTTGGCAAATGCTTTCAACGCTTCGTAAGACCACAAATGACAATTAAATTTCTATCTTGGAACGTGAACGGATTGAACTTTCCATAGAAAAGAAGGAAGATATTTCATTATTTGAGAGAATTTAACAATGATGTCATCTGTTTGCAAGAAACTCATATCAGAATACAGGATCAAAAATATTTGATGAACTCTAAATTAGGTGCACAATTCATAACCTCAAACTCAGAGAAAAAGAATGGTGTCGTGATTTACATAAATAAAAGATTATTAGCCAAAATTATAGAAGCAGATGATTGTGGAAGATATATAGCAATCGAATTACATACACAGAATGGCCCACTTTTGGTGATTGGAATTTATGCTCCTAACCAGCAACAAGAAAATTTTTATAAATTATTACATTCTAAAATATTGCAATGGGATTACAGATCTATTTTACTTATGGGTGACTGGAATGGAGTAATAGATATTAAAAAAGATAAGACGAGCTTGGCAAAATCATGTGTTAAATTACCACAGACTTTCTTTGATATGAAAGAAGACTTTGAATTGAAAGATGTATGGAGAGTGCAGAACCCAAAATAACTTGATTTTACTTTTTTTTCAGATCGACATAGATCCTTCTCTAGGATTGATTTCATTTTAGTTACAGCTGATCTACTTTTAAAAACAAAGAAAACAAAGATATTTCCGAGGACTTTAACTGACCATAGCCCGGTATGGATACAAATGGAAATGGGAAAGATGGAGAGAAGATCATGGAGAGTAAATGAAAATCTGTTCAGATATGAAAAGAATGTAAATGAACTTAAAAAACAAATGAAAGAATTTTATGAATTGAATTTGAATAAGGGTACCCCTACTGAAATCGTTTGGGATGCGAGTAAGGCGTATATGAGTGGGGTACTGATTCACATGAACTCCAAACGTAAGTTAAAAGAAAAGATTAAAAATGGAAGGAGAGGTAAAGAAAAAAGAACAATTACTTATAAAAAATCCGATGGATAAAAAATTACAAGAAATTATAAAACTTTTGAAAGACCAATTTCAAATGCTTATAGCGGAACAAGCAGCAACTAGTCTACAATTTGCAAAACATAATACATTTAGTAATGCCAACAAACCGGGCAGGTGGCTGGCTTATACATTGAGGAAACAGCAGAGCTCTCGTGTTATTGGCAGTATTGAACATGGAGGGAAGGAAGTTTTTCAACAAAATTTAATTAAACAAGCCTTTTTAGATTATTATACTAAACTATATGCCAAAGATCATATACAGAATGGACTTATAGATAAATATTTAGAAGAAAGTAGAGTTACAAAAATTTCTAGAGAACCAAAGAATAGAATGGCTCAATTGATAACAGCTGAGGAGATTATTTTTGCAATCAAACAATTGAAAATAGCCAAAGCTCCAGGGACAGATGGCTTAACAGCGGTGTATTATAAGACTTTACAAGTAGAAATGATTGAACATCTTAGAGACTTATTTTGTAGTATACAAAAAGGGGGTAAAATACCCCCTTCATGGAAAGCAGCCTTTGTTTCAGTGATACCAAAAGAGGAAGGTTCTACAAAACTGGAAAACTTTAGGCCAATATCTCTCCTGAATACGGATTATAAAATTTTTGCAAAAGTTTTAGCCAACAGATTAATGCCAGTTATGCAAGAGGTGATTCATCATGATCAAGCTGGATTTATAGAAGGCAGATACATGAAGGATAATGTGAGGCAAATCATAGATTTATTGGAACATCTTGAGAAGAGTAAACAGATCCCTGCAGTGCTGGTGTTTTTGGACACGGAAAAGGCCTTTGATCGAGTCAATTGGAACTTTCTATTAAAGACTTTAATAAAAATGGACTTTGGGGACCAGTTTGTTCAGGCAGTTTCAGCAATTTATCAAGAGCAAACAGCACAAATTATTATTAATGGAAGTTTAACTACGAACTTTTGTATTGAAAAAGGAACAAGATAAGGTTGTCCGTTATCCCCATTGTTGTTTATTTTAACTTTAGAAGTCTTGTTGAATACAATATGGGATTCGAGTACCTTAAATGGAATAGCTATAAGGCAAGAGGACTATAGAACAAGGGCATTTGCAGATGATCTGGTTGTTACCCTAACACGGCCGATGGAATCAATAATCCAGATGAAAGATATTATAGAAGAATATGGTATGGTATCAGGATTTAGATTAAATCAGAAAAAAACCAAGATGATAGTTAAAAACATGTCAGAAGTCAAAAGAAGGAACTTGAAAGGATGGCAGGATTTGAAATAGGGAAAAAATATGGGTTCAGAATGTTAAATTCACACAGTCACAGAATTTGAGGGAAAATTTTTACAAAATGTTTTATAGGTGGCATTTAGATCCTAAGAAATTGTCATGTATGTATCCTAATGTTCAGCCAAAGTGTTGGAGATGCGATTGTTTAGATGCTACATATTACCATATATGGTGGACTTGCAAGAAAGTGAAGGCCTTTTGGATCAAAATTTGGTGGGTTATGCAAAATGTTCTGAAGAAGAAACTTCAATTTTCTCCTCAATTGTTCTTATTGGGAATAGTTAAGGATTTCTCAGTGAATGAAACAAAACTGATATTATATATGGTCACAGCAGCTAGGTTACTGATTGGTCAATATTGGAAAAAAGTTGTACCTACTATTGAAGAATGGACTTTGAAGGTGGCCAGTTTTGCAGAAATGGCGAAGATATCAGCATACTTAAAAGATTGGATTCAAGAAACTTTTGTGTGGGAATGGAAGAAATGGATAGACTATGTGCAGAATAAATATCAAACAAAGAAGTATCAGATTGCTTTTAGCTGAATGCTATGTAGAAATTTATATATAGAGGGTAGAGTAGAGTAGTTGGGAATTACGACTTGGATTTCATTTTTTTAATATTTGGAATAGATTATGTGCAGAATAAATTTCAATTAAGGATGTATCAGATAGCTTTTACTTGAATGTTATTTAGAAATTTTTAGTATAGACAGGGGCTAGAATAGCTGGGGGGAATTGTATGATATGATAGGATTTGGATTTCACCTTTTAATATTTGGGAGGATATTGTAATGTTAAAGTTATGGGGAAGTCAAGGGTGGGGAGGGATGGGTAAGGGAGGGTTAGGGAGGGGAAGGGGGGAAGGGGGGAAAATTCTGTATTTGTAAAACATTTTCAATAAAAAAAATAAAACTTTCTCAACCTGATGTTCCCAGTGGTTTTTGCTGTACCCAAATCCAAACTTCTGGCACAATTTCCAGTGAATGATCTTAGCAACATGGTCATGGTGTTGTAGGTAGTCAGTTTGTGAAATTTTGCTGCACCCACTGATCAGGTGGTCGACTGTCTCATCTTTCTCATTACAGAGGCAGCATTTGCTGTTGGTAGTAACATGTTGAATTTTTGCCTTCATGCAGTTTGTGGCTAGGGCTTGTTCTTGAGCTGCCAAAATAAAGTTTTGTTTCTTTTTTCAGTTCTCCTGATCTTAACCAATTCCAAATTAGTTTCTGGTCAGCTTTGCCTTCAATACTTTTCAAGTATTGGCCATGCAGAGCTTTTGTCAGGAAGTGTTTTCAGGATTGCTGTGGCCACTTGATCAGCTACAAACTGTATGGACTTAATCAAGCCATCTCCGGTCTGCAATTAACTGCAAGCCTCCCCCACCCTAGTTAATTGCAGGTTAGTTTACCATATAAGCACGGACCTTTCTCCTTGCTAGTTGGGCCTAGACACAGTTTAGGCCTAGATGCAGAGCCAGTGCTGAGGCACCTGGACGCAGAGCTGAAAGAAGGGAGGAGAACTCTGCTGGGAAGCCCCGACACCTGCAGCAGAGATAGCAGTGGAAAAGAAGCCGAGGAGTTGTGTTACTCCCACGTAGCTATCTTGCAGCTGTGTGCTGAGATAGCCAGGAGCCTTTTGAAGTTTCTACTTTCGGCTTGCCTTTTGCTTTCGTTGAAGCACCCAAGCCAACATTTGAACATTTGCTACTACGATCAGAGGGATACGCTGGACAGTTTTCCTGCCAGGAGCTTCAAGCCACGTTTTCTGTTTGGATTGCTTTTTACAGGTGACTTTTATTTTGAAGCCCATGCTGCTACCCTTCTACCACCTCGATGATGTATTGACACCGAAGCTGTTTTGTGTCTTGTTAGTTTTTCCCAAGGACTGGTTTTGGTATTGTGGAGAGGAATTTAGGGAGTCGGCCAAGATAAGACTTTGTTATTAATGTGCTTTTTTAAAGATACAGTGTTTTTTAAAAGTTTTGTAGTAAAGTATATTTTTATACAAGACTCCTCTCCTAGTTTTATTTCAGTCCTGGTGTGTTTGCTTGTGTGCTGGTTCACGATTCGGGGGCACACCTCCCCCCATCCTAACAGCTTTGCTTTTCCAATTTTCAGCTCGCTGCTCAATTATTTCTTTCTTACATTCTGATTTTGTTTTAGTTGTCTTTAAAAGGCCTCCTTTATTTACTTCCTTAATCATTGGTTCTTCACTTTTCTGGATGTAATCATTCAAGCTGCGTTTTTCTTCTTCCACAGTCTGCTTTACTTGTAGGAGTCCTCGACCACCCTCTGCTCTAGGTAAATATAATCGGTCAACATCACTTTTAGGGTTATTATTATTATTATTATTATTATTATTATTATTATTATTATTATTATATTTGTCAAGCATGTATATTATGATTATGAATACAGGAAATGGATACTAATAAATGGGAGACAATAGGACAGGGATGGTAGGTACGTTGGTGCTCTTATGCACACCCCTTACAGACCCCTTAAGAATGGGGTGAGGTCAACCATAGACAGTCTAAGGTTAAAGTTATGGGGGTTTGGGGATGAAACCACAGAGTCAGGTAGTGCATGCCAGGCATTGACCACTCTGTTGCTGAAGTTGTATTTTCTGCAGTCAAGTTTGGAATGGTTTACCTTAAGTTTGTATCTATTGTGTGCTCATGTATTGTTTCGGTTGAAACTGGATTAGTCATTGACAGGTAGGACATTGTAGCAGATAATTTTGTGTACTACGTTTAGATCAAACTGAAGGCGGCATAGTTCTAAGTTGTCTAAACCTAAAATTTCAAGTCTGGTGGCATAAGGTATTCTGTTGTGAGCAGAGGATTAGAGGACTCTTTTCATGAAGTATCTCTGGACTCACTCAATTGTATTAATGTCCAATATGCAGTGTGGGTTCCAGATATAAATAAATGGACATTCTTTACTTTTACCTCTAATAAGTACCATAGAAGAATTATTTTCTGAAAATTTGAGTTGGCCTTATCCATAAAGGGCACTATCTTATGAAAATGCCAAATGAAATGTCTCATTTCTTTACAATGGTGAATTTTTAAAAAGTATATATTTTAAGCCTTGTTTTCTGAATAAATAGTATGCTTTAAAATATTTCTAGACTTTATTTTTAACTTTATTCTGAAAAAGCATTTCAATCATTGAAATGTCCCCCTTCCCCAAAAACTATTCTGAAATTCAAACCAAACCTAGGAGTGGCTTCCAGTTTTAGATTCTATTGTATTTCATAGACAGAACTATGATATTGATTTTTTGGGGGCCTCACTCAGATAATACACAAAAATTTAAATTTACTTTAACAAAAAAACTGTCAAACTAAATGTCAGGGATGCTTCCTTCAGTATCCAGGAAAGGAAGACCCAGACTTCATCATAGGTTAAAGACTGGTACTTTTACTAGATATGAAAATGAACGCAACCGTGGAAAGCAGGATTCTGAAGCAAAACGCGCGAAAGTTACAATTAGAAAACATCCCCTCCCCTGTGCACCATAAATCATCCAATCCACAGGTCTCCCAGAGGTCAGGTGGGAGCAAATGTCTGGTTCTGTCAGCATCCAGGAATGCAGTGTCCGTTGGTCTGATAACAGCTTAAGAAATGGTTTTGTTTCCCAGATTTAGAAAGCCAGCGTGAGCCTAAACCCCCCTCCCTCCGTTTCTATGACAACCGAAGCAGCAAGGCAAAACTAGCGAGGTTGACACTAAAAGTATAAAATAATAAATCATAGCCAAAAATATGACTACATATTTTCCCATACTATATTCAAATTAAGAGACAATATGTTGAAAAATTGATTTCTAATACACATGTGCTTAGTCTCAGTCCTGCCTAATTAATAAAAAATCAACTCATGTTGTAAGTAATATTATTATGTTTTCTATATTTTAAAATTTAAAGTTTTACAATTTACAATTATTTTTCTTAAATATATGTTGATTTAGATATAATTGAAAAATATCCACCCATATTATGTCATTAAAATTTGATAATAAATTTTACCAGATAATGTCCTTTTTGTTTCTATGTTTCTAAATTATCTGTTTTGATAGGAAACAGAACAGAGCTATCTCAAAGGCAGCTCTAAATAAATATTTGCTTCTCTTTTCTAAACTATTATGTTGAAAACAAGAAGATTAAAGTGCCACCCTGAAGCACCAAAAAGATTAATCTAGTAGAACCAAGGTTCTACTTCCAATGGCAGTGAGACACAAAAAAATTCTGACATGTTGGAGAGCTCATGACAAGAGTTCTTTGTGATGTATCACCATCCATGTGCATTCAGGAACATTGAGGTTGGCTCTTCCTACCAAGGAGAATGCTTGCACCCATCATTAAGATTCTTCATAAATCTACTTACACTAATTTTAGCTGCTAGTTAATATTTAATATATTTTGTTTAGTGAATGTCATAAATTAGCTATGTACTCAGTGGTGGGTTGCCCCTGGTTCACACTGGTTCTATAGAACTGGTAGTAAAACTGGCAGGAGGCTCCACCCACTGACCCTGACGTCCTCAAAATGCTTCTGTGCATATACAGAAGAGCATGTGTACACGCTCGCTTTGCATGCGCATGCAGCCCCATTGCAAACCAGTAGTAAAGGTAAGTAAACCCACCCCTGTATAGTATTTACTATATACAGAACTAGCTTCTTTGCTTTTCTTAACTCTACTATTAATCAATTTAGTGGTTAATATTGAAATGTAAAACAGCATTTAAACTTCTACTAATTTCTTAACTGCTATCATCATAGTTCTTAGGAGCAGAGCATCACAAAAATAATCCAACTAAACAGGGAAGCAAATGACTTAAAGTAGTTGGTTTGAATACCTCTTACTATTGACAGATACAACTCAGAATATGAGATGTGACTGGTAGTACTAGGTTTTATTTTAGAGCAGTATGTTGAATTAAATGATCTTTAGGATCTTTAGATCTATTTATTTATTTATTATATTTCTATACCGCCCTTCTCCCTTAGGACTAAGGGCAGTGTACAGCCAAGATGAAAGCACAGACACATAAACATCATAAAATTGCTAATTAAAATTATTACATAGTTTGACCTGATTAAATAAAAACCCAGAATTAAATAACAATTTAAAAATCATTCACATGTTTAGCCCCGCCTGTTGGAACATCAGGGTCTTGAGGGCACGGCCGAAAGCACAAAGGTCGGGGATATTATGTATCTCCGGGGCAGTTCATTCCAAAGGGCCAGAGCCTTCACAGAGAAGGCCCTCCCCCTGCGGGTCGCCAATCGGCATAATTTGACTGATGGCACCCTGAGGAATCCCTCTCTGTGAGAGTGAACTGGTCGGTGGGAGGCTATTGGTGGCAGAAGACGGTCTCGTAGGTACCCAGGTCCTAAGCCATGGAGCGCTTTAAAGGTGGTGACCAACACCTTGAATCGCACCCGGAAGACCACTGGGAGCCAGTACAGTTCGCGCAGGAGAAGTGTTACATGGGCGCAATGAGCTGCACCCATAATCACCCGCGCAGCCACATTCTGGACCAGTTGGAACCTCCGGGTTTCTTCAAGGGGAGCCCCATGTAGAGAGCATTACAGTAGTCCATAGGGGAGGTGACGAGGGCATGAGTGACCGTGCGCAAGGTGTTTCACCTGATCTGCAACTGGCGGATCAGGTGAACCTGATAAAAGGCCCCCCTGGCCATGGCTGTCATACGCTCTTCTAAAAACAGGCGTGAATTTAGGAGGATACCCAAATTGCGAGCCCTTTCTGCGGGGAGCAAGATCTCATCCCCAATAGTCAGAGATGGCACCAGCTGACTATACCGGAACGCCGGAAGCCACAGCCACTCGGTCTTGGAGGGGTTGAGTCTGAGCTTGTTTCTCCCCATCCAGATCCGCACGGCATCCAGGCAACGGGACATCACGTTAAGGGCATCATTGGGGTGGTCCGGGGTGGAGATGTACAGCTATGTGTCATCAGCGTACTGATGTACACTCACCCCGAAACCACAGATGGTCTCACCCAGCGGCTTCACATAAATGTTGAACAGAAAGGGTGAGAGGACTGACCCTTGCAGCACCCCAAAAACAAGGCGCCTCAAGGTCGACCTCTGCCCCCCTGCCAACACAAACTGCGAATGGCCAGAGAGGAAGGAGGAGAACCACTGAAGCACAGTGCCCCTTATTTCTAACCTCTCCAGCTAGTGCAGAATGATACCATGGTCGATGGTATCAAAAGCCGCTGAGAGATCTAATAGGACCATGACAGAGGAACAACCCCTGTCCCAAGTCCTCCAGAGATCATCAACCAACATGACCAATGCAGTTTCTGTGCTGTATCTCGGCCTGAAGCCCAACTGATACCGATCCAGATAGACAGCTTCATCCACGTACTGGGGTAGTTATCGCGCCACCACACTGTCAACAACCTTTGCAACAAAGCAAAGGTTGGAGACTGGAAGATAATTTGCTAATATAGCCGGGTCCAGGGAAGGCTTCTTGAGGAGGGGCTTCACCACTGCCTCTTTCAAGGTGGCGGGAAAGACACCTTCACTCAGAGAAGCATTTATAATCCCCTGGAGCCAGCCTTGTGTAACCTCCCGGGAGGCCAGCACCAACCAGGAGGGACACAGATGCAATAAACATGTGGCAGCGCTAAGCCTACCCAGAATCCTGTCCATGTCCTCAGGAGCCACAGAGTCAAACTCTTCCCAGATAACACTCTCAAGACCTACCGTCTCCTCCCCTGGATCCACCCAATCGGAGTCCAGACCTTCCCAAATCTAAGCGACTTTATCATGTAGGAATTGCATAAAATCCTCAGCTCGACCCTGTAAGGGATCTTCCCGCACCCCCACCTGAAGTTGGGAGCAGGTCACCCTAAACAGAACAGCTGGGCAGTTCTCTGCAGATGAGATAAGAGCGGAAAAATAGCTAGATTTCGCCGTTTCTATCACCAATAGGTAAGTCTTAATATAAGATCTCACCAGTGTTCAGTTATTCATTATCTATGAATAATCACAGTAAACTAGAATCAGATTAATTTAATTTGGCATACTATTTTAACATAACTATAGCAAAAAGATGGATTCAATCCTTTATGTTTAAAACAAAAGAGTTTAAGAGACACATTTTCTAATTTCTGAAGAAAGATATTCTCATGGAAAGTTGCTTCATTAGCATGTTGTCTTGACTTTGATTTTTAGATGCAGCATTTACATAAAATTCACATTTGTTTGCAACAAATGCTAACTGCTTGAGGCTCAATAAAAAGAAATATTTTTTGATGGTCTTAACTATAACGCCCTAAACTTTCAACTTTCTTTTCTAAAACATGATGAGATTCAAATTTTGATATTTCTTTTAAACAAAGGCAAATCTAAGTTATGAAATTCCGCATGCAAACTATGAATCAACTATTTGTCATGTGGGCTGTTTATGCTCCATTTAAGCTACTTTTATTAGGTTAGCCTTTATTTGACCCAATGGAAGAATCTTTCCCCCCTTGAGGCTTGCCATTAGGTCTGTAACTGATACTCTCTAGATGAAACTCCATTTAAGTTAGAAAAAGAAAAATCAATGAAGAGATGACCTAAGAATTAATGAACAGTTTGAGGCCTGTACCTCTCCAAAATCCCACCCTGAAGCTGGGTCAAACACACTTCAAAGCAATAAAATGGTATACCTGTGAGAATGCAATTCCAAAAGCCACTCCAGCTATGATTCCCATATTGGTCTCCATAAAACTGGTTACCAAATCGTAACAGCCCTAAAGAAAACAAAGAACATTTAATCGCTCTTCAAAATTATATCCTCTTGTCCATGTTTAATGCTCATTTGAAAAATAGTTATTCAATTCAATGTTCAATAGGGCCTGGTGGCTCAGCAGACTAAAGCATTGTGATTAACACCAGCTGTCTGCAATTACTGTAACTTTGAATCTCACCAGGCTCAAGGTTGACTTAGCCTTCCATCCTTTCTAAGGTAGGTAAAATGAGAACCCAGTTTGTGGGGGCAATAAGCTGACTTTATACAAAAGTATGAAGGCTATTGCTTAACGCATTGAATATATATATATATATTCAATGACACACCATTTACCAGTAATCAAAATCGGCAAGGAGTATATCAGTATAACATTTTTTATTCACACCTCATAAATTGTACATTTCAAAGTAATATTAAAACCAAGAAACATTACTCAAAGGAACATTTAGAAAAAGTTGTTTCCTTAATTATTCACCCTTTTAGAGAAAAATACAGTATCAATATAGCTAAATAATTATATTCATTTATAATCTTCCCATGGAGATATAACTTTTCTGAAATTCATCACAATCAAATATGATTTAAAATATTTCTTTAATTATTCTGCCCTCACTGCATATTCTCACAATTGTTGAAAAATTATCAGCAAAATTACCTGTTAAAATATCCCTTCTGTTAACATTTTCTAATTAATGTACTCACACATTATTTCATGCTATATGACTATTATCTTATTAATATTTTAGCAGAAAAGAAATCAGCTTCATCAAAGTATATTTCTGAAATGTGCTGAAGATGAAAACCATTGCATCGGTAATACTTAAGCTGTTTGGTAAGTAAATGAAGCACACAGCCAATCAGATTACTCAGACCTGGTGCACTCCAAAATATCTTGTAATTTAAACCAATTGGCTTCTTGGTAACCAATCCAAGAATTCTGAGAGTGTGAGCCAACCTCACTGGACATGAAATTAGTCTAATTTATAATAGCATATATCTGTTGCAGTATACTATATATTGGGCTGCTTTTCAAGATGACGTGGATGCTGGCTGATAGATACTGGCATGAGAAAATCACATATTTTTTCTTGTATTGCTTCCTCTTTGATTCTTAGTGCAATTTGAAGTACTGGTTTTAAATGGATTGGCACTAGAGTACTTGCATGATTATTTTTCCTGGAAAATTTTGTGACACTCACTTCTGCAAAGTGAGGAGAATGGAGGCTGCTGTGCTGTGTGGGTGTGAGGGTGCCCCTATCCTGGAATTTGATTTCCTCCTATCATTATACTGAAGTGATAGAACATGATTAAAATGTATACTGTATTTAATGCATCAACATTCAATGCTCTTTTATGAAAGCTTTGTAGAATTCAATAGTCTATTCTTTCTGAGTTGATTTGCTCCCTCTATTGTAAACCTTATCACTGAAGAAAATATATTTTTGTGAAACAAAATATGGCTTTATATAGTGTATGTGCCATGAAACAGTTTTGTAATATTTAATCATTCCATTTATTTTCATACAGTATAAGTTGCATCAATGTTTACAAACCTTGATTCATGTCAATTTTTGCTGTGTTCTTCCTGCAACATGAATTCTATAAAGCTATAAAATATACAGTAATAAAACATATCTAATAAAGGATGGGCTCTGATCGCTTATTCTGTTTTCTACATTTATGTAGATTGTTAGCACATAACATGTGAAACATGTCCCAAATGAGGAATTTAAAAAAGGAGGCAGAAACTAATAAAAGGCAGCTATGTAATAAAAACGGTCATAAATAGATTCAAGTAGACTTGCCATTTGCACTGAGTGGCAGCTAATAGATTTGAATCTATTTGTTAAATTCTTTGCTTTAAGCAATAATTATTATGGGGATGTTGTAGTCATAATAGGAGTGGTGTGGTGGTCTAGTGGTGAAGATGCTCGCCTCCCATTTGGAAGGTTAAGAGTTCAATCCTAGGTAGTCGCAAATGTTTCATTCTCAGGATGCAAAAAAAAAAAAAAAAAAAAACCACCTGCTGCAAACTATATGTGGTGTCAGGAACGGCATCTGCGAGTAAACGTTCAGCTCCAACCAGTGTTCCCAACTCTACGCCAAATTAAGGGATTACAGGGTTGCAAAAAGGAAGATTTGTTTTTGAAGTTTATAGTCATAACAGATATGGGAAGTTAGTTCAAAAATCGCTGAGAAAGTTTATTAATGGGGCTATGTGGAAAACATATTTTTCCTGTTAATACCTCGAAAACATCATGACCAGGATAAGAGCATTAGCAATCCGCCAGAAACATGTTTCAATACATTTATTTAATTTATTTATTTGATTTACTTTTGATATTATTCAATAATCAATAACCAAAGACAGGGTGACAAAATAGTGGGCATAATAGAGAGACAGAGAAATACATGTATGTATGTATGTATGTATGTGTGTATGCATGCATGCATGCATTAAATATTTTATTCTGAAAGCCTGAAATGAACCATACCTTCTGGTTTATTTTAGTAGGAGCAATAGTCATGTTACGCAGGTCCATAGAATTACAGTCACTTGTGTTCATACAACAACTTGGGGGAAATCCATTTTCACTAAAATAAGGGCTAGTATTCCAGTTGGTGTAGTTCTGGACACCACAACAACTCAGCTAATAAGAAGGAAAAAAAGGAAGGAAAAATTGTTACAAAACTAGGAAAGATTTTATACATTTGATTTCAAAACATTCCAAAAAAATAATGAGAAAAGAATTCTTTCTGAAAACATAGTCAAGGGATTACTATTATAGTAAGAGCCACAGTGTCACAGTGGTTAGAATACAGTACTGCAGGCTATTTCTGCTGACTGCAATTTGGCAGTTTGACTCTCACTAGGCCCAAGGTTGACTCAGCCTTCCTTCCTTCTGAGGTTGATAAAAAAAGGACCCAGATTGTTGGGGGCAATATGCTGACTCTGCTTAGAAAGAGCTGAAAAGCACTGTGAAACGATATATAAGTCTAAATGCTATTGCTATTATATTATCATAAGTGATCATAATTTGTCATAATGATGACCAAAAGGCACTATTCTTGTCTAGAGAAATTTACAATCTAAAGTTCAAATGCAGATAAAAACGGAGAAATGAATGAAATTTGCAAAGTTTTATCTTTGCAAAAATAATTTCATGATTACCTTCCTATATTTTCACCAAAGAATAATATAAAAGTGTATTTTTACTGCAAGGCTGTGGAATTCTAAGTGCTTGAAAACAATGAAATTCACAGATAGTTGGACAGGAAACAGTTCTCAAACACAAAAAAAAATTATGTATTGTAGGAGAGTATAGTCAGATCACCGGGCTCTCTATTCCAATATTACAAGCTGTAATTGACAGTAGCTGCCCTGAACGGCTGCAATTGAACCTGGGACTTTCTGAATGTAAGTTATTTGGGTAAAATATCAGGAACTAAAAAAATGACCAGATAAGAATGGTTGATGCTACTGAATCCATAAAAAACATTGCTAACACCTACACTTTTTTTATTAATATAAATAGAAATAGTAACATGTTCAAAATCCATATAGACGGTGTGTTGTCAGCTTACAATTCTTTTGAGTAATATTCATCATAGTAATAATAATAGTGTTCTCTAAATGTAACTTCATAACAGTGTTTTTCCCTCATAATATTAATACATATTAATTAATACTAATCAGAATTAATCAAAATTAATAAGTTACAGTAATCAACCCTAATAATAAAATTAATCTTTCTCTTGTAGTTTTAGAAGTTCTAACTCCTGTTTCTCTTATTTAACCATCGATAAAACATAGATTCCATACCTCAAAATATTCAGTGTCTTCCTTTTCTTTAATTTCAAATGTTAGTTTATTCATTTCTGCACATTCTAAAATTTTTGTTATTATCTTTTCTTCTGTGGGGATCTCCTCACCCTTCCAATGTTGTGTGAGCACAATTCTGGCTGCTGTTAACACATATATTATTAAATATGCATTCCTTTTACTGTATTTGTCTGATATGATGCCCAACAGAAATATTTCCCATTTTAAATATACATGTTCCTTTATCGTTTTTTCTAGCCAGGTATGTATTTTAGTCCAGTATTTTTTTGCTTTTGGACATGTCCACCACATGTGATAATATGAGCCCAGGGTTTGACTGAACTTCCAACACTTGGCAGACATATTGGCTTCGTTAATTTTGCTGGCGAGAAGTGCCATCTGTAAAACATTTTGTATAAATGTTTTCTTTATATGCAGTGGACGTTGTCAATTTATAGCTTCTGTCCCACTACTTTTGCCATTTGTCCAATTCTATAGAATACCCAAAATTTTTAGCCCATGCTATCATGGTTTCTTTCTTTTACTTGCTCTTCTTCCATTCTAATAGTCAATAAATAATTATAGAATTTTTAAATCAGTTTCTCCTCCGGTCCTATTAAAATTTGATCCAATTCGGTTGGTTCTTTATAAAAACCATATGTTTTCACATCTTTATAGTATCTAGATTGTATCTGTACATGCAGCCACCATGCTAAATTTATCCCTTGGCTATTCACTTCCTGTTTGTGAATAAGCTTTTTCTGGTCAAGTCGCTAGCACTTCTTAATGGGACTTTGCTCGGACCATCAGCTTCATGTTTTACATCATTAGAAATAGTTCAATCCAAATTCACTAGATCAATTCTCCAGATGCCATGTTGTGTCTCAAATGCACTTCTGTACCTGGAGACAGGATTGACAAAAGTCAAAGCAAAAATCTGTGTAACGTCCTTAAATCTCTGGCTAAAGCTTAACTTCTTTCCGTAAGGTCTTGCTCCATTAATCCTCCAAGACAAATTCTCTCATGGATCAAGGCTGTCGAGTCCAACCATGACAAAGTAGGCTTCTCCCCAGCTTTAATACTCAAGATGGCCTATGATCTAGCAAGACAAATCTTTCGACAAAGGATGGAGGACATCAAAAGGCAGGCGGATTTAGGGAAAGCTATTCCGCTATTTCTGGCTGCAGATGCCATTAGATGTGTTGTTGTTCCTGCCAGCTATCTTAGTCAGTTGTTGTCAGCAAACCAACGGAAAGCATTTGCACTCGCACAGTGCCATGCGCTTCCATCAGCCGTCCTGTACAGCAAGTATAAAAGGATACCATTCACTGAAAGACTCTGTCCTTAAGGCTCAGGAGAGGTGGATACTGTGGATCACATGCTCCTTAGATGTTCCTTTTATATGGAGATTAGGAAAAAACGTATTCTACCAATAACTGCTAGGTATCCTAGCCGTTCCGACACTACCTATCTTCAATGGCTGCTTAAGAATGAACAGTCCATAACTACAATGCAGGTGATTAGATTCTGTGCAGCAGCACTGGGGAATTTGTCACAAACACGTGTCTTCTCTGTTGCTGATTTTCCATGGTATATGCCCAATGATTAAAACACAGTTTATATGAAGGCTAAAACATGTTTATTTGATTTCTCACTCTTACAGATTTCACCAGACAAAGAACAGAAATGCAAAACATCGGTATATATACACAGGAGGCGGAGCTTAAAGGGTAAGGAGGAGTCAGTGGGAGGGACATTAGGTACATCAGTGATTTAACCCTTTACATATTTACATATATACACAGTTGAGGTATTTTCATCTGTAACATTCTCCACCATAGCGATGTTATATAACAATTGTGGCAACCCTTTACACTGCTTAGTCAATTCCCTTTTAGCGTTGAATCTACAATGGGCCACACAGTTTAGGGATTGCAACTATCATATAGTCAGACCATGTATAATTGACACTGGATTTTATTATAGATTTTAGTTGTTATTTATTATTTTATACTAGAATTTTTCAGTGTATATATACCGAGTGCTTTTATTTGTTCTGGTCTCCAGTCTAAGGCTGTAATAATAAATTGTTGTTGTTGTTATACAAAACCATATGTTTTCACATTTTTATAGTATCTAGATTGTATCCGTATATGTGGCCACTACGCTAAATTTATCCCTTGGCTATTCAATTCATGTTTGTTTTTCAATTCCCTCTTCTCATTTTAAATATCTTTGTATTTTACAATTTTTCCCACATCCATCACATTTGAGTATGTTAGTGTCTCCATCGTGGAGAGCCAGACTGGTATTTTCAAATAGTGTTTTTCCTTGATTTTTGCCCATGCTGATAGCAGAGTGTTTCTAAAGTAATGTCTTTGAAAGCAATTATGTGTTTCATATTTCGTATACCACAGAAAGACATGCCACCACAATTGTAAGTTGTGTCCCTCCAGTACAAGTAATCGTCTATGTCTCAGAGTTATCCATTCCTTTAGCCAAATAAGGGCAGCTGTTTGATGGTATAATACCTAATTTGGCAACCCAAAACCTCCCCTATTGGTAGAGTCTTGCATTAATTTCAGCCTAATTCTTGCCTTTCTACTTTGCCATATAAATTTGGTTACCATTCTATTTAGTTCTTCAAAATATTTCCTTTCTGGTTTTATTGGGATTGTTTGGAACAGGTATAGCAGTCTCGGTAGGACATTCATTTTGATAATGGCTATTCTTCCTAACAGTGATAATTGCATGTTTTTCCACTTTTCCAGATCCATTTTGAGTTGCTGTGTTAATTTTAAGTAATTGTCTTGTTTTATGTAAACTTCATTGTAAACTTGCAGCAGTAATAGTTCCAAGGAATCTTGTAGTTGTTTATAGAATTCTGCCGGTAGGCCACCTGGTCCTGGAATTTTATTGTTCTTCTGTCTCTTAATTGCCTCTGTTAATTCAAATATTGTTATCCTTTCATTTAGTGTAAATCCTATTTCTTCAGGGATTTTAGGTAATCTGGCCTCTTCTAGGTATTGTTATATTTTATCCTCCAACAGTTCCTCTTGGTCATACAGATTTTCATAGTAGTTCTAGATTATTATTTTTTTGCTATCATTTTGATGTTGTAATGTACCTTTCCAGTGGTGAAATCTAAAATTTGTTACTACTGGTTCTGCGGGTTTAGTGGTGGTGGTGGTGGTGTGGGTAATGTGACTGGGTGGGCGTGGTCAATTTTTTTTACTTTTAGAACCATTTTTTTACATGTAAAACCATGTAAAAATACTTTCAAAACCAGTGTTTTTTAGTGTTACTTCTTTTCTTTATTTTTCCTTTCTGTATAAGAAATAGTTAGTTCTCGGAGATATGCCTTCCAGGGATGGGTTCTAAAATATTTTACTACCAGTTCTGTGGGCGTGGCTTATTTTGTGGGTGTGGCTTGATGTAACAATTATTTAGAATTTAGCAGAGGTACTGGTCTACCAGGCTTTTAACTGCTTGCAGAGCTATACCGATTTACCCATTTATTTTTTGCAGGCACTGGTCTACCCATTTATTTTTGCAGGCACTGATCTACTCATGTATTTTTGCAGGCACTGATCTACTCATGTATTTTTGCAGGCACCAGTCTACTCATTTGTTTTCTTTTAACACTGATCTGCTGTAGGGCAGCCCTTTGAAGCCCGATGGCAAGAGTTTAAACAGTTTTTTTCCCTCTAGCCATCAGCTGGGACTCAGGAGGCAGCAATAGATTGGGGGTGGGGCCAAATAAAAGGTAAGAATAATGCGGGGAAGAGTGGGTGGGGCGCAGGGGTGGGTGGGGCACAGGGGATGGGTGGGGCGTGGGAGGGTGGGGGTGCAGAATCAGTTCAGTGATGTCATATTGTCACCGCTACTGGCTCAGAAGAACCGGGCCGAACTGGGAGGAACCCACCACTGATACCTTCACTGTGTCCCATACGTTTTGTAATAAGCTCTTTTCCTTTCTATTTTCTTTGAAGAAGAATGTCAGTTCTTTTTCTATTGTTTGTATGAATTCCTTGTATTTTAGTATAAATTGATTCAGCATCCATCTCACTTTTTTCTTATGTCCTTTCCATTTAATCCTGATTGAGTTGTGGTCTGCCCATATATTTTGTTCTATTTCTATTTCTATATTAGTTCTCTGTTATCCATGCCATGTCTATCCTTGGCCATAATTGATGGCTATTTGAGTAGTACATATATTGGTTTTTCTCCGGATTTCTTTCTCTCCATGTATCTTGAATGTTCATTTCCTCCACCACTTTAAAGAAAGACTTTGGTAGGGTTTTCCTTGCCTTTTTATTTATTTTACTTCTTTTCTAATCTAGCTTTACATCTGTGATTGCACTAAAGTCTCCTATTAGACAAATGTTTTCATAGTCCAGTTCTACAATTTTCTCCTGGAGTTTCCCATAAAAATCTTCTTGCTTGTTGTTTGGTTCATATATTACTGTACAGATTATCTGTTTGTGGTTTATTGTTACTTTCACCATTAATATTCTCCCTTCTTTGTTTGCGTATATAGGTTTGGCTTTTATTGATTCTTTGATGTATAAGATCACCCCCATTTTTTTGTTGTGCCAACGAGAAATATAGTTTCCCAATTTTGGGGTACTCCAAGAGTTTACTATACTGTCTTTTGATGTGTATTTCTTGTAAGCAAATTATGTCTAAGTCCATTTTTTGCAGTTTTCTAAAGCAAGTACCCAGAAGAGTTAGAGACCTGCAGAAGCAATATTTTTTATTGAAAAGTTTTTACAAACATTTTAACCAAGTCCCACCCCATTATCCCACCCTCCTCTTCCCCTTCTCTCCCCCCGACTTCCCAAAGCGAAATTCAGGGTATTTCATTTAGCAATCCTACTCTAACATATACTAACTATCTATAGAGTCTTTTCATCTCTTTTTCACTTAAATTCCCTTTTTACGTGGCTAAATAATATATCATGATTAAATCCAAATATTCATTCATATACTATTTGAAACTTTTTAGTCCCGTATTTGCTTTGAATATAGTCAATCCATCTTCTCCAGTCCATAATATATCTTTCTTGTGATTGATCTTTCAAATATGCTGAGATTTTCGCCATTTCTGCTAAGTTCGATACTTTTAATATCCATTCTTCTGTAGTAGGTACATCTTTCTTCCAATATTGCACCACTAACAATCTTGCTGCTGTTATTAAATTTAACATCAAGTTAGTTTCAATGACAGTACAGTCTGGGATAATACCCAACAAAAATAACTGTGGGATGAAACTTATCTTTTTCTTAAAAATCTTCTGAATAATCCACCATATTTTTATCCAAAAAGCTTTAACTTTTTTAGGTTGCATCATCACAATCACATCTCCAGCACTTAAGTTGTCGGTGCGGATACATACATGCTAATTTTTTAGAATCTAGATGCCATCTGTAAAGCATTTTATTAAAAATTCTCTCAAATTTTGTGCTTGTGTAAATTTCACATTTCTAACCCAATTTTTTTCCCAAGTTTCCATCATTATTGGTTCCTGAATATTCTGTGCCCATTTTATCATGCAATCTTTAACTAGTTCAGTTTCTGAATCTGTTTCTATCGAAGCATTATATAACCTTTTTATATGCGATTGACCTTGATCTCTAATTTGTTTTACCAAATTTTCATCTCTTTTTATGATACCAATTTTCTGATCCTCTTTCCATCTTGCATGTAACTAACCGAACTGAAACAAAGTCTGGACTATCTTTTCTTCTCTTAATACATCTAAAGGCTTTAATTGCATTATATTCCCATCCATTATAAGAAGTTCCTTATATGTAGTCCTGTCTTGTTTCTGTTCCACACTTACATTTTCTATCACATGTCTGGGTATTGCCCATATAGGTATCTTATGATTTAATTTATAATGATATTTTCTCCAAACATGCAACAGAGCATTCCTTAATATGTGAATCTTAAAAACATTATCTACCTTTTTATCATACAACAAATACGCATGCCATCCATATAGTAAATCATGTCCTTCAATATTCAATATCCTATCTTACGTTAAGTTAAACCAATCACTGATTGCTGATAAAACAGCTGCATCATAATATAATCTCAAATTAGGCATTTTAAGACCTCCTCTTTCACGTACATCTTTTTTTTAAAAAAAATTGATTTATATGCCGCCCTTCTCTGAATACTCAGGGAGGCTTACAATGCGTTAAGCAATAGCCTTCATACTTTTGTATATTTATACAAAGTCAGCTTATTGCCCCCACAAACTGGGTCCTCAATTTACCTACCTTAGAAAGGATGGAAGGCTGAGTCAACCTTGAGCCTGGAGATTCGAACTAGCAGTAATTGCAGACAGCTGGGTTTTAATTACAATGCTTAGTCTACTGAGCTATCCAGGCTCCTGTCTTGCATTATCTTAAGTTTTACTCTTGGTTTTCTCCCTGCCCAAATAAATTTATTAATATCTTTCTGCCATTCGTTCAAGTTCGCATCTTTTTTAAGTATTGGTATCATTTGAAACAAGAATAAGAATTTTGACAGGATATTCATTTTCACTGCTGCAATTCTTCCCAACAGTGAGACGTGTAATTTATTCCATCTTTCAATCTCTTTTTGTACCTTTTGCCATAACAATTCATAATTATTTTTATATAATTTCACATTTGAAGCTGTGACACATACTCCCAAATATTTAACCTTTTTAACTATTTCAAATCCCGTTAATCTTTCTAGCCCTTTTTTTTCTTATAGTAATATTTTTTACTATTATTTTAGTTTTTTTCTTATTTACCTTAAATCTAGACACTTGCCCGTACTGTGTTATTACATCCATTAGTTCTATAACCGATTTAGTTGGTTGGCTCAATGGAATAACCAAGTCGTCTGCAAACGCTCTTAATCTATAATCTTGATGTCTTATTTTAATCCCCTTAATTTGGCTTGAATCATGTATTTTGATCAGTAGTATTTCCAATTCTAGAACAAACAATAATGGCGACAGGGGGCAAACCCTGTCTTGTTCCTTTTTCAATTTTACAAATTTCCGTTAAACTACCATTAATTATTATTTGGGCTGTTTGTTCCTGATATATTGCCCTGATGGATTGTAAAAAAAAAATCCCTGAATTCCATCTTATTTAATACTTTCAGTAAAAATTGCCAATTCAATTGGTCAAATGCTTTCTCAGCATCCAAAAAAATCAGCGCTACAGGAATTTGGTTATTTCTTTCTAAATACTCCAGTAAATTTACAATCTGTCTTAACGTTATATTTCATTTGTCTCCCACTTATAAATCCTGTTTGGTCATTATTAATTATTTGTTGCATAACCTGCATTAATCTATTTGCTAATATTTTAGCAAATATCTTATAGTCAATATTTAAAAGTGAGATTGGTCTATAATTTTTTGGTTGACTAAGATCTTGATCTTCCTTTGGAATCAGTGAGATAAAAGCTGTCCTCCACGATGGAGGCACTTCTCCTCCCATCTGAATTGTTCCAAATAACTCCTTTAAAGGTTCCAACATTTCAACCTGTAAGCTCTTATAATAAGTAGCTGTCAAACCATCTGTTCTTGGTGCTTTATCCACTTTTAATTGTTTGATTGCTAATATAATTTCCTCAGAAGTTATTGGATAGTTCATTCATTCCTTTGCTCCTGTGTAATTTTAAGAATATTTGCTTCTTGTAGGTATCTATCTATATCTAAACCTTGAATTGTATCTCCAGCATATAACTTTGAATAAAATTCTGTGAATACCTTTTTAATAATATCTTGCTTATATTCCTCTTTTCCCTTATACTCTATTGTCTCTATGGTAAGTAATTTTTGTTTTTTCCTTAACATATAAGATAACCATCTACCTGGTTTATTAGCTTTATAAAAAGTATTAATTTGGCATATTGTAAATTAGTTGCCACCTGATCTGTCATTAACATATTAAACTGCCCTTTCAACAAATTTATTGTATCTTTCACTTTCTTATCAGTTGGGTTCAAAATAAGTACTTTCTCTTTCTTCTTTATCTGCTCTTCTAACTCTTTCCTCTTTTGTTCCTTTCTGTGTCTATATTTATTATTCAAATATATTAAAACTCCTCTCATATAAGCTTTACTTGCGTCCCAAATCATTTCCATTGGAGTGCCCTTATGCGTATTCATAACAAAAAATTCCTTCATTTGTTTTTTACATTCTTTCACATTTTCCTCATATCTAAACAAATTTTCATTTAAAATCCAAAATCTTCTGTCCCCTTTTCCCTGTTCCAATTCCATCCAAACCGGACTATGATCTGATAACATCCTTGGACATATCTTAATCTTCTTTGCCCTAGAAAAGAAATCATTGGTGATTAATATAAAATCAATCCTAGAAAACAAATGAAGTCTATCGGAGAAAAAGGTAAAATCTTTCTCTTCAGGATTTCGCTCCCTCCAAATATCTCTCAACTCCAGATCATCCATCATCTCAAAAAAAGATTTGGGCAGCTTAGCACGATTTTGAATACCTTGGAAGGGTCCTCTTTTATCTTTCTGTGTATCCAAAACTCCATTCCAATCTCCCATCAAAATAAAAGATCTATAATCCCATTGGGTTATCCTGTTATATAAAAGTTTGTAAAATTTTTCTTGCTGTTGATTTGTGCATATACTCCACTTAGAAGTGTTTTCTTCCCTTTTATTAAAAGTTCAATTATAATATATCTTCCTTGAGTGTCAGCTTCAATTAATTTAGCTGTTAAATCCTTTTTAAAATATATAACTATTCCATTTTTCTTATCTGGTGCCGAAGCAATAAAATGCATTCCCAATCTAGAGTTTATTAAATATTTCTGATCTTTTGTTCTAATATGAGTCTCTTGCAGACAGATAACATCATTTTTATATTGGTTCAAATAGGGAAACATTTTCTTCCTCTTTTGCAGTGAGTTTAAACCATTAACATTCCAGGTTAGAAATTTAGTCATCATTTTTTGTAACTTGAAGTTTCTCGAGCATATCCTGCAGGTCCATATATACCTGCCTCTTTGGTTTTGCTCCTCCCACTACCTCGTTAGTAACTTCATGGGCTTTAATTTTAAATTGTTGTTCCTTTTGTTCCTGTTGTTTACGTCTAGATGCAGCTCTTGTCACTCTTTGTTCCTTTACTTCTTCTATTGGTACCAGCGGCTGTTCAATATCCACTAATTGCTGTGTTTCTTCTGCAGTCAGCGAATTCCTTCCTTCAGCTTGTATCTGTTTTTGCCTTGTCCCTTCTTCATTTGTCTTTTTAGTTTCTGGAAGTTGTGGGGATCCAGCTTTCAATACATCGCTATAAAAATCTTTTGCTTTCAACATTGTATGAAGTCGATATCTTGTTTCTAAATAGTTCACCACTATTCCAATTGGTATGTCCCATCTAAACCGGTGCTGTCGTTTTTTTAGTTCATCTGCCAAAAAAGCATACTCCTTCGTCTTAGAATTTTTGGGGGAATTTCTTTCATTATTACAACCTCTTGGTCTTCCACTTTAAATCTCTTGTCATAAAAAACTTGTATAATCTCATTTTGAATCATCCTTTTTTGTAAAATAGATCACAATGTCTCTTGGAAGCTTCATCTGCCTTGCAATCCCGGAGTTGACACAAAATATTTTATCAATTTCCATTATAAGTTCCTCAGGTTTCTGTCTCGTTATAGGTGCAAAAGCCTTTGCAAATATCTCTCTCAGATTTTCTTGCTGATTCTCTTTCATTCCTCTTACTCTCAGCGCAAATTCCATATCTCTATATTGAGACATTACTGCCTCTTCTTCAAGCCTCTCCATCTTATTTTGACCATCAGTCATATCCTCTTCCAATTTTAAATTACTTTGACTAATTTCTACCACCACTTCGTCCAGTTCCACAATATACTTAGCCCCTGAAATGCCATTACCATATCTTCTCTCTTTCCTGATTTTTAGTATTGATAGTTTCTCTAATTTCACCCACTTCTTCTGACATTCCTTCCATCCCTTTCATTATTAGCTCCATTTTATTATTCATTTGCTACATCTTACTATTCGTTTCTTCCATTTTGACTTCTATTTCTTTGGTTTGAGATTTTAAAGCCTCCTGTAAATCCCTTAATGTCAGTGGTGGTTGTGGTTGTAACTGTGTAGGAAATACTGGGGGTGGCATCATGCCCTGTGATTTTGCCTGCTGTACCAGTGAGGCCCCTGCACTTTTGGAGACAAGAGTTTTCATTGACTTAGATGTCATTCTTAAGTTAATAACTATCACTTTTCCACCCCTATAAGTCTCATCAAAGTAAGTTTTGATTTAATTTAGTCCTTATATGAAAATCACTTCTCTACTTTAAGGAATCAAAACTGTGATTTCAAATTTAATTTTTCCTTTTTATATCTTTATAATTCTTTTATCCAATCACAGACTCTATTAGGTATTTCTAAACAGCATGTTCAGGCTCTTTCTACCGTTCACTTTCACTCCCGCTTTCTCTTCCTCTCAATTTCATTCAGACACCATTTTTCCTCCATGTTTAAAATAATTTCAAGGGAAGAAAGATTATTGTTCTGAAGTTAAAGACCAATACTTGCTATTTCAGTTGCTCCTGCTTCCGCTCCACCTGCTTTTATTATTTCGATGTTGATTATTGCTTGCAGGGATGGTTACGGTGTCTTGTTCTGCATTAAAGCGGAAGCGTCCCGTATCTGGAGATGATTCAGACTCCAAGGGAGCTCTCACCCTATGAGTCCCAGATTGGTATTCTGGGTCTCTAGGGGAGCTCTACCTCTGCCCGAAAGCTCACTTTCCCTTCTTCGCCCGACCGCTGGCTTTCGCAGTTTAACAGATAATGGGGCTGGCGATCAGCGCTGATCGTCCACAATGCCTGCCTTGCCACACGGAAGTCCCAAGACCCCCCCTTTTTTGGTGTGCCAATGAGAAATATAGTTTCCCAATTTTGGGGTACTCCAAGAGTTTATTATACTGTCTTTTGATGTGTATTTCTTGTAAGCAAATTATGTCTAAGTCCATTTTTTGCAGTTTTCTAAAGCAAGTACCCAGAAGAGTTAGAGACCTGCAGAAGCAATATCAATTTCTGACAGGACAGTTGATCAAATGCCAAGTAAACTTTAGATGGCTGATACCAGAGGGAATTTTGGTTACCTGAAATGATAGATGACAGACTGGACTCTCAAGATAGTGCATATGAATTCTATTATTATTACTTTAAGCCACAGGAGCAAAAAAAAAGAAGAGAGGAAGGAGAAAATAGAAGAAAAAAAGAATTAATGATAGATGAAACTACGACTAAACAACTAGAAGGAAGTGAAATTGAACAAAAGAGATGAGCAGAATGAGAAGCAGTAAGAACAAAGGAGCAGAGAGAAACAAGAACAACTAGAACAGCAAAACCCACTTATAAGTGACATAATGAAAGAAGAAACAAATCTACTATCAATGAACATAAATGGATTAAATTCTCCCATGAAGAGGAGAATACTCTACACTTTACAACAACTACACCTTTATATTGCAATCCAAACACTGATTTTCCGTTCAGCAGGTCTAAACTTACACTCTGTTGTACATCATCCACTGCACGACTCTTCTCATCATTTCCATTGTAATTCTGGATGGCTTCAGTGTATGTCCTAAGGAAAGTGTCCTTGATCTAAAATGAAATTGAAACAATGGGATAAACTGCATGAGATAACATCCAATTAACTTTTCAGTGAGCTTTCTCCTGCCCAGCCCCAATTGTGAGGAAACATGATTTTTAGATGAAAAGTCAGAAATATATTTCTCATGTTATTCCTCCTGAAAAAAACATTAAAGATAAATGGAAGTCATCACTGAACATTCAATAATTTCCTTGTGGTGCCACTACAGAGAAATGAAAATTAAATATCACATTTGGTACTATAAGAGCCAAAATCCTGACTGATAAAGGGAGAAGCAATTATTTAAAAAGAATGAGGCTGTCATGCTTTTTTTAAAAAAACCCAGCACTCTGCCCTCCTCTTCCTTGACCTCTTCACTGTAATGGCATCAAAAAGAATATTCCTGTCCTGATTGACAATATAGAGAGGCCACTTAGGAAAATCAGAATTCTTGTGTAGTCATCCTAACATTTTTCCCTAATAAATGTTACAGAGTTCTAAGATACTTATTCTTTCTGTTAATCATTTCCAGTCCTGCAAGGGCCAAGAAGTCAGGAGAGGAGAGGAGAGGAGAGGAGAGGAGAGGAGAGGAGAGGAGAGGAGAGGACTGTGTTAGAAATTAAAATTTATAAATATTAAAATATTTATTTATTTGACTTCAAGAATCTCCTGGAAGGCCATACTTTGAGAACTGTTGATCCAAGTTTCTTAGAGAAACTGAGAAGTTTTCTGGAAAAAAAACTGATTATTAGTGTCTGGAACAGGGTATATTTGTACCAAGAACAGAATCTTACTTTCTGAGTGTTCTATGTGTTTCTGTATTAACCTAGGAAAAGACTTGGCTGTTTTAAAGAACTGCAGATGTCATGCTCCCACATATTTCAAAATACCTTTTCTGGATATTCAGTTCTTCAAATCTGAAAATGCCAGTGATTGGTTCTTTAGCTGCTTCTAAAATGCAAACATTTCAAGAACCAAACCAAATTGTTGGGTCTTTTTAGAAGCATAAACCATATTCTATATTAATTTGTAGCTGTTATTTTCTAATTAGAAATGCTAATGTGTTTCTGAACAGAAGTCCCAGGTCATATGTGCACTAAAGCAATGTCAATAGTTTCTTAATTTGACAGAACATTTTAAAGAAAGAAAGAAAATAGAAAGAAAAGAAGGTTTTCAGGACCAACACTAGCTTTTTGGACTCCCCCCTTTATTATAATCAGATCATTTTTTCAGATAGTCTTCATTCAGTTTATGAAAAATATGCCACAATATATATAGAATGGTGCAAGACACATCTGTCTTGGACTAAAATTGTCTTCTAATTTCATCAGTCTAGATCAATTTTATTTCTATTTCTAGGTATATAGTTATTATAGAATGCAGGAAAGAAATTATTATAGTGCAGGAAAGAAATACCATTTTCAAACCAGCAACATAACTATTTTAATTAGATCTTGCATCTTAAAAATCCTCTCTGAGTTACATAAATACCTGTTCAGCGGAAGTAGCAGAAGAAAAACTGTATAATGAAAGAAATTTAACCAAGGCCCATACAGAATAGCAAAAGCCTGTACATCTTTCTACCATTTGAAGAAACACCCAGAATGTATAGAGTTGCTGAATTTATTTAAATTATAACACCTAGTATCCTAAGAAGCTTCAGCCTTTGTTGCCATCAACCTACTAACAAGGAAGTTAGACTCACCTCATGACGAAATACAAATCCTGAAATGCCAGCCACTAGCTCAGCCAGGAAGACCAGAGATAGAAACATAGCATACTAAAAAAGAAGAAAGCAAGAAAGCAAGAGAGAAAGAAGAAACATCCACAGGTATAGAACAGATTACTCACACTGAACAGTGTTTCCATCCCATAAATGTTTTATTGCTGGGACAAAAACCAGCAACTCTAATATGCTGTTCTTATTTCCCCTTTGAAACCTTAGGTGTACACAATCAGCACCATATGAAAAAGTAGCAAACCAGGATCCCTGGGGGACGAGGCTACCATTTTTTCTTAAGTTTACTCATTCAGTTGCAAGAAACTAAAAACAGATATGAGAATCCTAGAACAAAAAAGGGAGGAATCCATCCTCCGAGACTTTTTTAAAGAACTGCAACAAGGATAAACCTGGTAAAAGAAAGATATTCATGTGATGGGTTGTGCCTCCTACTCAACAGGAAGACCTTTCTAGGATCCTTTATATACCTATTGCTGAGAAAAGCAGCATGTGAATGAAGAAGGTGCTTGGCTGCTTCCCTGGGGTTGCCTTTTTCAACCTTTTTCAAGGGCTGGTGAAAGGGTACTTTTTTTCTTGAGGAAATGAACAGCTCAGTAATGTTGGTGGATTTATTCTTTTTTTTTCCTGCTGGGCTAATCAAACATAAAAATACTGGAAATGGAATGGAATGGCAGCATGTTGAACTGCTTAGTAAAGAGGAGAAAATAGTACTAAAAAATTTGGGCTAGTCTAGAGCTAACTAAGAAGTTATTGATAACTAAACTCAGTCCCCCTATGGCTATCCAAGTCCTTTTCAAAGTCATGGGACTCCTTATATGTATCTAAAAAGCACTCCAATAGTGTAGTCATATAAGTTGTTAATTTCAAATTTCACAAGAAGATTATGAGATCATAGTTTGGATACAGTCAAGTCAAGGAATTAAAGCAATTCTTCCTCTTATTTTGTATTCATTCTGGTCATATGAGTAGATGCTTAAATGTGAAATGTTAATGTATACTAATAAATAAAAATACTATACAAGAATATAAAATCTGTGACATTCCAGAGTGTGCTGGACTCTTGTTTTCTAACCTATGGCCATTGGGTTGGGGAGAAATTTTTCTGATTTTGATGTATTGGATTTGGCTCAACATTCATTCCTTATGAGACACTGCAGAATTTAAAAGCAGGTCCCCATACCTTCTATAAAAGGCAAGGGCAACGAACAACTACCACTTAACTAACATTAACAATATTGCTATCTTCGTATTTTAGTACTCTGTTATTTCTGAAATCTTTATTGTTCTATGCTATGTTTCTAACTGATATTTCATTCTTGTGTAAAAAGTTTCTTCCAGACTTCTAAATCTATACACACAGAGAGAGAGAGAGACATGTACAATGGGACATACAAGAGTCTCATCAACTCTTGGGGGTCAATCAGGGGTGAAATGTAAAATTTGCTACTACCGGTTCTGTGGCATGGCTTGGAGGGAGGGGAATGTGACTGGGTGGGCATGGCCAACTTTTTTTTTTAACTTTTCAAAGCATTTTTTCTAATGCTTTGAAAAGCCTCTGCCGATCAGGAAACTCAGCTGGGATCGTCAGAGAAGCATTTTAAAAAATACCTCTCTGCTGATCAGGAAACTCAGTTGGGATCATCAGAGACTTTTCAAAGCATTTTTTACCACATCTGCGGCCATGAGGTTGCAGAAAAAAAATGCTTTGAAAAGCCTCTGACTATCTCAGCTGAGCCGCGTGATCATCAGAGGCTTTTTTTTTTTACTTTTGAAAGCATTTTTTCTTTGGAAGAGATTGTAGAAAAAATGCTTTTAAATTTTTTTTAAAAAGGCTCTGATGATTCTGTGGCTCAGCTGGGCATGGTGGGTGGGGGGACCGCAGGGATTTTTGCTACTGGTTCTCCGAACCACCCGCCGCCATCGCTACGCTAAGCTGCTGTCTCAATGACAAGGATTTCAATATGCCTATAGTACTCTTCTACTCCTCTCCTCCCACCAAGATTCATATTAATTACTTTTTCCCATAACTGTGATGAAAAACCTATATAAAAATGTATAGAGGAACTATAACTACACATATACCATGTTTCCCCAAAAATAAGACATGTCCTGAAAATAAGACCAAGCCTGATTCTGGGGGTAGGCGTAAATATACGCTCTCCCCCTGAAAATAAGCCCTAGTGAAGGGGTGGGCATGGGCAGCACAGAAGGCAGCCCTTTCCTTCCCTAGTCACCTTATGGAAGCTCACCACCTTAATTGCCGCCCACGGATCAGCTGAGCCAGCAAGACCAGGAACTGTCTCTCATTCTGTCTCTCTGCGGAGGCCTCCCAGTGCAATGCTCTTCAGAGCAAACCTCTGCCTTCCCTGAGCAGGATTGCAAGGCTGAAGGCTTAGGAGGGAGCATTTTTGGGATGTGTGTCTGTGCAGAGCTTCCCTGTGCAAAGCAGGGAAATGGTGTGTGGGGGATTTTCCTGGTGATCAGAGCAAGGTGAAGCTCCAGCCTTGCAATCCTGCGCAGGAAAGGCTGAGGTTTGCTCTGAAGCTGTGGCAGAGCATTGCACTGGAAGACCTCCACAGAGAGACAGAATGAGAGACAGTTCCTGGCCCGTGCTGATAGAGGCTCCCTCGTGTGGTGCGATCGAACTTCCAACTCCAGCAGACCCAGTGGTTGCGAGCTACCCAACCCAGAAAGGGGAAGGAGCTGATGGGGGAAGTTCTGGGAGTTGAAAAAATCCACAAGTCTTTAAATGGCCAAGCAGCTGCCCATGCTACTGCTGGCCTCTTCACCCTCCTGGCAGTGCTGTGCTCAGCAGTGCTGTGGGACTGCTCCTGCCTGGTGGGCTTGAAAACCTCCAAAAAATTTTCTGACTGCCAGGGCCCCTTTGGGAGCGGCTCCCTGTGTTGCCTTGCCTGCCACCACCTTTGGGCTGCTGAGCGCCAACCTGCATGCCTTCCATTGCTGCTTCTGGGATCGCTTCTTTCCCTCCCCCCCCCATCTCTTTCCTTTCCACTGCTGCTTCTGGGATCGCTTCTTTCTCTTTTCCCCACCCCCTCCTGGTCTCTTTCCATTCCACTGCTGCTTCTGGGATTGCTTCTTTCCCATCTCCCCCCCCCCCCCCCTGGTCTCTTTCCCTTCCATTGTCACTTCTGGGAAGCAGACAGCATGACTGAGAAAGTGGAGTCAGCTGTAGCACTTTAAAAAAGTAAGATCTCCCTGAAAATAAGCCCAAATGCTTATTTAGAAGCCCAAAAGAAAATAAGACCCTGTCTTATTTTCGGGTAAACACGGTAGTACAACTATAATTGGGTTTGGAATTTCCACCACTAAGAAATGCAGTTGTTAAGTGAATCACAACCAATTTTATGACATTTTTGCCATGGTCATTAAGTGAATCCAGCTTCCCCCATTGTCTTCCCTTATTGGAAGCCAGCTGGGAAGGTGGCAAATAGCAATCATGTGATTGTGGGATACTGAAACCTTCTATATGTATGATGGTTGCCAAATGCCTGAATTTTCATCACGGGAACATGGGACATTGTGATGATCATAAATGTAAGAATTAGTGGTCACTTTTGTTTCAGCATTGTTATAACTTCAAATACAATTTATGACAAATTGTCATAAGTTGAGGACTCCTGTGCTTAGTGGCAAAAATGTGTATTTGATTTTTTTTTCTGTAGTGCACACAAATTCCCAAGAATTATTTAGAATTGTTTACTCTGTTTTCTGAAATACTGTAGTTGTTCCATAGAACTCTTTCAACTCAGCAAAATTTGAAACTACTCTGGAAAAGTAACATATTTGGACTCACACCTAAGCCAACACAGCTCTTTTCTAATTCTGATCTCTTCCTGAGAATAGAAATTAGTGAATGGCAGAAAAGATAAAAGTTAATGACATAATTGAAATATTTCCCAGATTTTAAAGAGGTCAGCATCTTTTTTTTCAAATCAAGCTATTTGTTGGATTATATATTAATAACAAATATGCACATTATTGAAAGATGCTGAACTGTTGAACTGTGAATTTCATATTTACCGGTAGGTATAGTTTTTCTAACCTGGCATGGTATTTGAGGCATTCCAGAAAATGGTAAATGACAAAATTATACAAATAAAGTGATCTATGGTCTCTTGTTCTTCACAGGTGTATGCCTACATGTGTACCTGAACCTTCAGGTTTCTAGAATGATATTATTTAACTTCCTCACCAGTTTTAGCATCCATGGGCTTCCTCGACATGTTGCAAAGCAGCCAAACAGTCCAAAAACAATGATTGTGGTACCCGTCCCGATGAGAACATATGGAGCATTAGTGGAGTTTTCAGCAATAAGTGAGATATATGTGCCTAAAGTCAACTTCCCCCAGACACCAACAGCAAGAAGGATAACACCAGTTATCTGGAAAATATGAAGCAGGAAAAGAGAGGCTTGGTTAGATTTTATAAGGGTAACATGTGATCTTACTGACAACAGAATTTTTTTTCAAATATACAGAATAATTGATCAGAAAAAACAGTATTTTTTAGGCTAATTAGAAAGAAACAATGCCACAAATCAAAGCTCCAGAACAATAAATCAGCAGCCTACATAGATAATTTTACTGACAAAAGCATCCAGTATACTTAGGGGATTAGCATGCTAATTGTTTTCCTCAAGCTTTTTTTGTCAACTACTGAAAAAACTGCATGCATTTGTTTTATTTTGTCTTCATGTTAAGTTCTCGTTTGAATCTCAAATATGAAAATGTTCTCAATGAGTCAACTTCATTCCACAGCCTTTCCAGATTTCCCAGCCAGCCTGATCCCAAAAGTAAAGCACTGACTTGGGAAAGACAAATCCAGATTTCCCTATTCACAAGAACAGAATCAATCACTGACTCTTCCTTAGGAAAAATATAAAGTGTAAATTGTGATGTTCTCAGTCTGTCTTTATGCTACATATTGTTAAAAAAATAATATAGCCTGCATTCCTTTCATAATAATCCAGCATATGGTGAAATCAAGATGTCCTTTGCTGACATTTAGTGGATACTGTAAAATATATCATTTGCATATGTGGATATTCTTTCGCACATGGGATTGTATCCAGAGACCACAGGTTTGTGGGGCAGATTAAGGGAAAAAATATAATTAAATAGAACAGAATTACCACTTCTGGTGGTTGTACCGACAGAACACTAACTTCTGAAAAAGTTGCCCCACAAATCTAGTCCTCTGTTGTTTCTCACTAGCTACAATGGCCATCCAAAAATCATACCTAAAATACTGGTAGTCTTCATTTAGCAATTGTAGTTGGAACCAATAACTGAGTCATTGTCAAGTGGTCACTACATGAAAAAGCGGCTGTTTTTATGTATTACTTCAGTTTTCTTTTGCTTTACAAGCCTGTAAAAATAGTAAATGCAAGAAGTTGCAAATGTCTATAGAGATTCTCAGTCATTCAGGTCATGGTTGTCCCAAAGGTGCTTTTTCAAGAGGCAACTGGACTTTCTGGTTTTTCTTTGAAGATGATTCCTTCTCATCCAAGAGGCTTCTTCAGCTCTGACTGGATGGTGGGGAATGGAAGGATTTATACTCCTTACAGACAGATAGTCATTTGCATTCTTTTAAGGTCACCTGGAGGTTTATCTGTATCATCAGGGTCATCTGGGTGGTGCAAATGGGTTTGGAGCCTTTTTGGAACTGTTGAAAGGACTGTGTTGTAGACTGAAGATAGATGATGTTGTATCCCTTCCCTCTGTTGAGAGAGGGATGTTCAGTTTTGACATATATGTCCTCTTTGACCTCTCTTTCAAACCAGCGATCCTCTCTGTCCAAAATGTGGCCTTTGCTGTCTTCAAAATTTTGAAGCACTGTATTTTAAATGCAGATGGACTGCTGAATCTAGTCTTAATGGGTTTCTTCTCCTAACCCATTTACACAGATCAATATTTACATTTTGATTCCCACTATCCACTGAAGCACAAAATGGGAGTCATCAGAAGCCTACACCACCGAGCTGAAGGCCTGCCTATCAGCAAAGTTGGGGAAGAAAAAGAACAAAGGCACATCAAGGAAGTCCTCAGAACTTGTGGCTATCCCAAGTGGACCTTCATCAAATCTCAAAAAAGAAACCACAGGAAACTCCATAACAGAAAATAAAGAGAACAATAAATGAAGCAATGTCGTCATTCCATATGTTGCAGGAATATCAGAAATGCTCAGGAGGATTTTCAGCCAACATAACATATATGCACACTTCAAACCCAGGAATACACTAAAGCAGAAGCTTGTCCATCCCAAGGATAAAACACCCAGACACAAACTGAGCAACGTGGTATATGCAGTACAATATCATGAGCCATATGAACATTTGTACATTGGGGAAATAAAACAACCACTTCATAAATGCATGGCACAACATATGAGAACAAACCCAAATGGAAATTCTGTAATCTCCCTGCTCCTCAGGGCAGTCTCCTTCCCACGCTGGCCAGGTTTTGCAAGTTTCCCCCCCAGTGGGTGTTCTGTTTTCTGGGCAAGTGTTTGCGAACGACACTCTGCAGCTCGGTGCCCCTCTTTTCCACACTTGAAACAGGCTTTTCAAATGCATTTTGGAGAAAATGCAGTTTGTAGTTTGAGGGGCTCTTACTTCCATTGGGGGGGAGATTTCTTCTGTACTTACCCCGCTTGGTACTGGTTTCGGCCATATCGATCTTGGCTTCTTCGGTGGTGAGGTACCACTCATGTAGGTGATTCAGTGTGCCTCGGGCCACGCAGGCATTGTATAGATCATCACTCAGCCCATCCTTGACACAGCTCACCAAAATATCCTCTGGCCATTTCACACGACACGCAAGGTCCCAGAATTCTTCAGTATACTCTGCTACTGGCCATTGCCCCTGCTTCACCACCTTAATTCGGTCCCATGCTTTGCAATCTGCAATGGGGTCATTGAAACGTTGTTGCAGGGCTGTCAACTTCCAGGCATCAGGGTTGCCATTCAGGTGGGCGGGGAGGAGGGGAAAGCCACTTACCAGCCATACTTCCGGGTCTGCTTATCATAACAAAAACTACACATGTCCAAGATGGCAGCACCTGCTGGGATTGCGACCTAGGACAGGGCGCTGACCTACCTTTGGGTCTTTGGGGGTTGTTTTATTCAGAGTTTATGATCCCAGGACTGGTTAGGGGAGCACCCTGCCAGCACAGAGAGGGTTTTTCTTCCCTCCGTGACTGAGCAGGGGGAAAATTGTGATGCTGGGAGCGGCGGGCTGCTCAACTGGTCGGCGGTGGTGCTTTCGGGGTGGCGGCAGCGTTTCTTTCCATGGCCGGGGCCATCTGGGCATCGGAGCAGTGCTGCACCGTGGACGCCCACTGCGTGGCAAGATTCAAGTCCAGGGGGGTTGCCCGAAGAGTTGTAAGATGTGTCGGGCACCCCCCGAAGACCTCTGGGACATCGCCAGGCTCTTTTATGGGGCTGGCGATATCAGCACGGTGGTGAGCTGTTTAGCGACCCCCCCGGCAACCCTCCCCCCTTGAAGCTGGAGCTGGGGGGGCGATGAAACAGCAAGGAACAACAAAACCAGGTGGCAAGGGCGACGGCAGTGGCGGCTGTCTGGCTGTTAAAGGGCGCTGGCGACCCCCCCTTTTGGAGTAGGAGTTGGGGGGGGGCAACGAAACAACAACAACGAAACAACAAAACTGTGGCTGGGACCTGGTGTGATATCTTTGCCCAGGCCTTGGGAGGCCTCTAATTGTGGCTGTTTGGGGACTGGGAGCTGGAGACAACTGCTCCATTCCGCTCCCCTTTTTTCCCAGCGTTTCCCCTTTTAAGAACTAGGCCCACCTGGACCAGCAGCTAGCCTGTGGGACTCACATATCGCTATGTTATTTTGTCATCCAAACCCCCCTGACTGTGGAGAGGGCTATTTCCATCCAAAATTGGAGGTTGGGATATGGCTTCATCCCATCGGCTGAGGGGGCTGGACATCAGTTTAACCACCGTGAGAGGGTGGCCTGGTGTCGGGGCCCCTGTAGGCCGAACCGAGATGATTTCACATATATTTGCACTTTGTCAGCGGAGGGAACTTGACCAACCGCCGTGAGAGGGCAGTTTTTGGACCTGACCCCCGGACGCTGTTGTCGGCATTGGTTCATCGCTGCCATCTCACCACAAGAGGGGGCTGATCAGCTGACCTAACCACCATGAGAGGGTGGTTGGATCTACCCCCCCCCCCAGATTGTGGTCGTCTTGGAACTGGACTTCGTCCTCTGTGTGAGGGGACAGTGGACTTGGTCCTGTGAACAGGTCATTGGGACCCCTCCATGTCTTCTTTTCTTCTTCTCCCTTGGACCTTTATGGACCCTCAGGCTATGGTCGTGTTTACCCGTTCTAGTCAAGATGTACTCAGCAGCGGAGCTTCTTGGTCTGCGAGACTCCCCCCTCTCGCAGGCTGGCCTTCCACTCTATCGAGGGCCTACCTCGATGACAGGTTTTGGAACCCCGAGAGGTGCATGCCGCAAAGAGGGGGCTGCGGGGTTTTTTAAAATTGTCCTTGTTTAACCTTTTAGGGGGCTGGGGGAAGGGGGAGGGGAGGGAGGGTCATAGGCCGGGCTTGTCACAGGGGCCTGTAACAGGAGGCGGGGGACGGGGTGTGGAGGAACTCGTCGCTGAGGGGAAGGAGAGTGATCCCATCAGAGCTGTGGTTGGGAGGGGCAGATATGGTGGGAGCAGGGGGCCGAATCATGTGTTGGGGGCATGCAACCACTGCCTTCAAGCGGTGGCGTGCCTCGGCCCTCAAGACTCTTCTTGCTCCCTGAGTTGTCCAGAGTTGCGGTGTCCAGGCCTGAGGCTGATGCTGTGTAATGCCAGGTCCGTGGTTAATAAGGCCCCTCTCATTTGTGATCTTATTCAAGAGGGGGGCGCGGACCTGGCAGGTATTACGGAGACCTGGTTGGGCTGAGGGGGGGGTTTCCCCTCGTAGAGATGTGCCCACCAGGTTTCCGCGCATTTCAACAGCCAAGGGCCCAGGGTACGGGTGGGGCGGTGGCGGTCGTTATAAAGGATAGTCTTGATCCAAGGGAGACCACTGTACCTCAGATAGCCGGATGTGAGTCTCTCCTGATGAAGTGGGGCCATGGTGTGCAGGTGGGCTTGCTGATCACGTACCTGGCTCCCTGCCACGTGACAGCGGCCCTGCTCGAGCTTCTCAACATTATTGCCGGGGTGGTGGTTGACACCCCCAGGCTTTTGGTCATGGGGGATTTCAACCTGCCGTCTGTCGGTGAGGCGTCTGGGTTGGCTCGAGAGTTTATGGCTTCCATGATAGCCATGGATCTGACACAACTAATTCTTGGCCCTACTCACGCAAGAGGACACACTCTGGACTTGGTTTTTGTCTCTGGTCAGTGGTTGAATGGCCTAGATGTTGGGGATATAGTCATTGAACCCCTGTCATGGTCGGACCGTTCTCTCTTGAGACTAGACTTTCTGACAGCCGAACCCCGCCGCAGGGAGGCAGAACTGATTAGGTGGTTCCGCCCCAGGTGCCTGATGGATCCCGATAGGTTCCAGAGGGAGCTTGGGCCAGTGCCTGAAACTCTGGCTCACGATTTGGCCGAGGACTTGGTGGCCGCCTGGGATAGGATGGCCACCGGCGCCCTGGACCGAGTCGTGCCTTTGCGGCCTCTGACCTGGCACCGAATCTGCCCGGCTCCTTGGTTCTCTGAGGAGTTGAGGGAGATGAAGCGCTGGAAAAGACGCCTAGAGAGTGGTTGGAGGGCGAGTCGATCTGAATCCGACTGACAACTAGTTAGGTCCCATGTTAGGACCTATTTAGTGGCGATAAAAGTGGCAAAGTGTAATTACTTTTCTGCTCTTATTGCATCGGCATATAATCGCCCAGCCATCCTGTTTAGAGTGACCCGCTCCCTCCTACATCAGGGAGCGCGGGAGGACCTCTTGCAAGGGCGGACTGAGGATTTTGCACAGTATCTGCACGATAAAATCGCTCAGATTCGGGAAGGCTTGGGCTCTGACTGGGTAGATTCCAGCGAGGTGACTGAGGCCGGTCTTGAGATTGTTATCTGGGAGGAGTTCGATCCTGTGACTTCTGAGGACGTGGACAGGATTCTGGGGAGATTAAATGCAACCACATGTTTATTGGACCCGTGTCCTTCCTGGCTGGTACTGGCCACTCGGGAAGTTACATGAGGCTGGCTCCAGAGGATTATAAATGCTTCTTTGAGTGAGGGTTTCTTGCCTGCCACCTTGAAAGAGACAGTGGTGAGGCCCCTCCTCAAGAAGCCTTCTCTGGGCCTGGCTGTTTTGGCAAATTACCATCCTGTCTCCAACCTTCGCTTTATTGCAAAGGTTGTTGAGAGTGTGGTTGCGCGACAGCTCCTGCAGTACCTGGATGAAACCGTCTATCTAGATCCGTGCCAGTCCGGCTTCAGACCTGGGTACAGCACACAGATGGCATTGGTCGCATTGGTGGATGATCTCTGGAGGGCTCGGGACAGGGGCTGTTCCTCTGTCCTGGTCCTGTTAGATTTCTCAGCGGCTTTTGATACCATCAACCATGGTATCATGCTGCGTCGGCTGGAGGGTTTGGGGGTGGGAGGCACCGTGCTGCAGTGGTTCTCCTCCTATCTCTCCAACCAGTTGAAGTCTGTGTTGGCAGGAGGGCAGAGGTCAACTTCGTGGCGCCTCTTTGCGGGGTGCTGCAAGGGACGATCCTCTCACCGCTCCTGTTCAACATTTATGTGAAGCTGCTGGGTGAAATCATCCGTGGTTTTGGGGTGCATTGCCAACTGTACGCTGATGACACTCAGCTGTACATCTCCACCCCTGACTACCCCAATGATGCCCTCAAAGTGATGTCCCAGTATCTTGAGGGCGTGCGGGTCTGGATGGAGTCTTATTTTCCCATGGAATTCTGAAACCTGACAGGTAGTCAGCACTATCCACCTCTTATCTCTACAGATATACAAGTAAGCATGGCAGAGGGGACCCAGCAGGAGCTAGAAATGTGGATTTAGTGGAGTCAAAAGAGCCGACTAGGTTGTCCTCCCCAGAAGACCAAACAGTGCAGCATGCGGAGCCAGACGTGAGACCTAAATAATGCCCAGGATTGGTTCCTCCATGTTTGGACCAAAAGGTTGGGAATGTCAACCAGGTCAAGCTGCAAAGGGCTGAACTTGTGGGGGAATGGTGGTTGGGTCCAGTGGCAAAAGGGGGTTATGAGCCATTCCTACCACCACCACCACCCTGGCTCCTACTAGGGGACATTTCACTCAGTGGCAGGAGAGACATATCTCCGAGGATGAGTGGAATTACTCTACCACACTGGGGAGCCAAACCCTTGACATATTAAAGGAGATGTTTGGTCCAGCTGGGTTTAAAGCCCCAAGTTCGGGTGGGGTTTGAAGGAGAGGTTTGGACTCTCATCAGACACATGAACCCCACTTACCAATTGAGAACTTGTCTAGGTTTCTGGAGGTGGATTTGGGTCCACATTATGATAGTAGAGGGGCTAACAGGCCGGGTGAACACATTCTGCCCAAGACCACTGATCCCCCCTAAGAGCACATTTTGACCACTAGGGGCCTCAAGACAGGATGGTGGGACAGGATACTAGGACCCCACTTCACTCATGACCGGGGGCAGGTCAGGGCCCCATAGGCCGGTGGGAACCACCAGCTGTGAGAGCTTCATTTGATATTAATCTTTGAAAATGTGAATAAACCAGACAGATGGTTGGCATATAAACTGAAAACAGAGACGGAGAAGAAATTGATACATTGATTGGTAGATGAGAAAGAAAGAAAACTCTCTAATATCAAAATGCGGATGAAAAAATAATAATTCAAGAAAAACTGTATGACCAGGAGAAAATTTTAGAAGAGAGAATAAAATATTTAGAAAAAGCTGAACTACCTAAAGTACCTGAAACAGTGAAAAGCTGTTAAATGAATGAATATCAATGATGGAAGGAACGTTGGACTTACCTGAACATTTGTTCTATGTGTGCTGCGGGAGAGTCCAAGCAATGGGTTATCATTAATAACACTGAGTTGGAATTTGTTTAGCCACACCTCTTCCGCCCAGCTGAGCTCCAGTTTTTCGATGAAAACTTGGATCTGGAGAGGACGTAGCCAGTATGATGAATTCATCCACCCCTGGACACTGGACCCATATGGAACCAGGGCGGAATTGGACTCTCCTGCAGCGCACATAGAACAAACATTCAGGAAATTACAACATTCCTTCTCCTGTGCGCTGCTTGGAGAGTCCAAGCAATGGGATATACCCAAGCTAATTATCCCTAGGACGGGAAACAGAGCGGTCCAGGGTCCCCTCGACTGGAAGAGCCTGCTGTAGAACTCTTCTCCCAAATGCCACCTCAGCCAAGGCAAACTTGTCCAATTTGTAATTCCTATTAAATGGTGAAGGAGAGGCCCAGGTAGCCGCCCTGCAAATCTCCTGGATAGAAGCTTGTGTAGCCCAAGCGGCCATGGTGGCTGTGCTTCTGGTTGAGTGTGCCATGATGCGGCCTGGCACAGGTCTGGCCTGATGTTCATAGGCCAATGCAATGCACGACTTTAGCCATCGCCTGATGGTGGATGGAGTTACCTTCTTACCCATGGACCTGGGTTAAATGAAATGAATAATGATTCAGTCCTCCTGAACAATGCAGTTCTGCTAATGTACTTGTGAAGGGCCCTGCAAATATCTAAGGAATGACATCATCAGTCCCTAGGATGCCTGGGATTAGAACAAAAATCTGGTAAAATGACCTCCTGGGCCCTATGAAACCAGATGTTGATTTTGGGAACGAATGTTGGATCCAATCTGAGAATGACTCTGTCTGGATGAAAAATGCACAAGTCCTTTCATACAGAAAGGGCCGCCAGCTCAGAAATTTGCCTAGCAGATGTGATTTCTATAAGAAAGGCAACCTTAAAGGTCAGTAGTTTGAGACTGAAGAACCCTAGTGGCTTGAACAGAGGTGATATGAGTGCCTGCAAAACTAGTGACAGATCCCAAGTGGGATATCTGTGGACAAGTGGGGGTTTCAGAAAACTACATACCTTCAGATGTTGTGAGAGAGTTGTTACTCCATCGCAGTTCAGGATAGTTGCCAAGGCAGCTACCTGCTGCGGAGGATGTTAGTGGACAGTCCTTTATCAAGTCCCTCCTGAAGGAAGTCCAAAAAGTTTGGAACAGATGCTAATGTAGGGACTAACTTTGCCTTGGTGCACCAGTGACAAAAGGATGTCCATGTGGCTTCGTATATCCTGTTTATTGATAGATGTCAAGAAGCCTGAATAGTAGAGATGACTTTCCCTGATAAATGGTCCTTCTTTAGGATCTCCCTTTCAAGGGCCAGAGAGCCAACTGGAACCACTGAGGCTCCGGGTGTAGAACGGCCCCCTGGCTGAGGGAGATCCTGTCCAGGGGTATCCTCCAGGGACAAAAGATGGATAGGTTCACCAGGCCCGCAAACCACGCTTGCCTTTATTTATTTATAAATAAATAAAAATAAGTAATAAATAAACTCATAGACCTGGTGCTTAATCAGCTTGTGTATGGTACAGAAACTTGGGTTGCAAGAGGCTACAGCACCCCATGAAGTTTGAGCAAGTAGATGGATCCCTGGTCGGGGTGGGTGGGTTGCCCACTTATTTAACTGAGCCCATGTGTATGGAGATGTGCAACCATCACAAAATCCTCTGGTTCATAGTGGAGCCAAAGATGAAGGAAGAGGCAATCCTGGGGTAATCCTGATTAACAAAATGGAGCCCATGGTGTGCTGGGGAAATGAATCCAGACGGGTGACCATGGCAAGGATGGGCCCTGGCACAGGGAAAGGAGGCCGTGGGGAATCAGGCTGGCTCCCTCAGCCTTCATTCATTGGTTCATTTTCACCAGGGGGGGGAAATGAACAAGCATCAGTGGCTGACAGGATGGACAGCTTCCGGTAAAAGGAGCTGCAGCCTCAGGCATCCCTCAGTTCATAGTTATTTTTGTTGTTGTTCCTGTTGCCTGAAATAAACTGTTGTTTTACTTCACTATGATTGTCCTGCCTCTCTCCGGACTTAACACATTCAACTTCATGCCAGGTGATTGGGTGGACAAAGAAATGTGTAGAAATAAGAGGAATATGTAGAAACATTAGAAGCTTTGTGCAAAGATCACCTTCTTAAAGAGGTTTGAGTAAAACTTTTAAAACATTCTGGGTCACTAACCACTGTAAGAGAAACAGTCCCCAGGAGTCCAACTTCTCCCAAAAATCAACACAGAAGGAAGAGGTAAGTATCTATATAATACTTCATAAACCAACCATCTCCCCTGACGAAATCATTGAAGTCTCCAAAAATGGCCCAGGATACAAGAACAATAATGGTTCAGTTGCCCCATAATTCTGTAGAGTCGTTTGCAAAAATGAGGCCAGCAAACAAAAGTTCATGTATACTATAAATTCAATTGCCAGATCCAACCCTAACCACAACAAAGTTCGATCACGGCCTGATCTATCTTTACTGCAACGAATCTGCTCTCATGAACTCCGTGCAGAACTCTAAAGACACCAAGACCAAGGTGACTCTAACCTATACATCAACTACCACACTGACTGCATAAAAAGTAGGACCTACAATCAATTCCCCAACATCCAACCCTCCATCATCCAAAACTAGATACGCATGCCCCTTACTTCCTCAATACCAACCACTACTGACCTTAAATGCAAACTAATAAATGCAAGAAGCATCGTAAACAAAATGCCCGAACTCCTCTTATTAAATACTGCTACATTTGACATTATATTTGTCTGTGAAACATGGCTAAATGCATCCCACCTTGACTCCACTATCACAGTAAGAAGCTATCACGTTTACCGGTCTGATTGCGAAACCCACAGAGGTGTCGGAATAGCTATCTTTTACAAAAAGTCACTAAACCTAAAAGATATTCAAGTTGCACATGAACTTGCTCTTCTGGAAACTATCATCTGCGAACTGTCCTTAAACACCACACTTCACTTTTTTTTTTTTTTTTTGATTTATATGCCGCCCTTCTCTGGAGACTCAGGGTGGCTTACAATGCCTTAAGCAATAGCCTTCATACTTTTGTATATTTATACAAAGTCAGCTTATTGCCCCCACAAACTGGGTCTTCAATTTACCCACCTTAGAAAGGATGGAAGGCTGAGTCGACCTTGAGCCTGGCTAGGACTGAACTCGCAGTAATTGCAGGCAGCTGGATATTAACTATTGCCTTAGTAGGAGGCATTAGCCTCCTATGCCACTCACGCCACTTCTTACTATGTTACAGAGCCCCTGACTATGACATTGTATATGCGAACAAGTTAACTTCACAACTAACGTGGTCAGCCTCCTGCCCATACTTTCTCATCTTTCTTGGTGATCTTAACCTACCTCTTATTAATTGGACAATAAATGAATGTACAACTGAACCCATCCATAGAACCCTATACAATGCTGTTACTAATCTAGGTCTAGATCAACTAGTACCTAACAACACTAGACTCAACAACTGCCTCAACCTCATCTTCTGCAAAAGCTTAAACTCAATTTATGGACTACAAATAAAAGAACGCTTTTCCAACAGTGACCACAGCATGATTGACTTTTGTCTCAATATACACCTTTTCAAAAATCACCATAATAATGGGATACCCAACTACAACTTCAAAAAAGTGGAACGTTGTACTCACCTGAACGTTCATTTTATGAGTGCTGCGTGAAAGTCCAAGCAATGGGTGATAACCTTGTCTGATTGGCCAGAGACTGAGTTATAATTTTTTTAGTCATGCCTCCTCCTTCCTGTTTAGCTCCAGTTTGTTAACGATGGTCTGGATCTGGATTAGATGTAACCTGTAATGAGAAAAAAACATACTCTCCTGGACTCTGGACCCCCTTTGGAATTTTTAGGAAGGGTTTGGACTCACACGCAACGCACATAGAACGAATGTTCAGATGAGTACAATGTTCCTTCTCCTGTGCGCTGCTTAGAGATTCCAAGCAATGGGATATGCCCAAGCTAAGTATCCCTAGGGTGCGGAGTAGAAATGTCCAGGGTCCTGTCAACTGGAAGAACCTGCTGCAAGACCCGTCTCCCAAAGGCTGCCTCTGCTGAGGCAAACATGTCGAGTTTGTAGTTTCTGATGAAGGGAGAGGGGGATGTCCAAGTGGCTGGCCTGCAGATCTCTAGTATAGAGTCCTGAGTGGCTCAAGCCGCCATTGTGGCTGCACTTGTAGAATGGGCCATAATGCGGCCTGGAATAGGACGAGCCTGATGATTGTAAGCCAGAGATATACAGACCTTGAACCAGTGGCCAGTGGCCAGAGATATACAGGCCTTGAACCAGTGGATGGAGTAACCTTTGTGCCCAGAGACCTGGGCTGAAAAGAGATGAATCTATCTCTTTCATTCTGTCTTTCAGAATGGTGCCGTCCTGGTGATGTATATGCACAAGGCTCTGCATACATCTAATATGTGCCACTGGCGTTCTCAGGGGTGGAACCAGGAGTTGATTTTAGGCACGAAAGTCAGGTCCAGGAGGAGAATGACTCTGTCAGGATGCATAATACACAAATCCTTCCATACTGAGAGAGCTGCCAGTTCTGAGATTCATCAAGCAGAAGTGATGGCTATAAGAAAGGCGATCTTAAGGATCAGAAGCTTGAGGCTGGTGGAACTCAATGGCTTGAACGGAGAAGATATGAGTGCCTCTAAGACAAGGGAGTGATCCCAAGAAGGGTATCTGTGAACAGGCACAGGTCGCAGATTGGAACCTCTTTTAGAAAGCTACAAACCCTTGGGTGTTGAGAGAGCATTGAAGCTCCCTCGCAAGACAGAATATTTGCCAAAGTGGCTACTTGTCTATGGATGGTATTAACCGTAATCCTGCCTCTAACCCTTCCTGCATGAAGTCCAATACCTGAGGTACAGAGGCCGAACTTGGTGCTAGCACCTTTCTAGTGCACTAGCGGCAAAAGAAATTCCACGTGGCATTGTATATGCGGGTTGTCGACGAACGTCGGGAAGCATGGATGGTAGAGATTACCTTCCTAGAGAATCGGTCCTTTTTCAGTATCTCCCTCTAAAGTGTCAGACAGCCAACTGAAACCATTGAGGTTCTGGGTGTAGCATGGCCCCCTGGCTGAGGGAGATCCTTTCTGCAGAGATCCTCCAGGGAGGTAATATTGATAGGGTCAATAGGTCCATGAACCAGGTCCATTTGGGCCGCTGAGGAGCTACAAGGAGAACCTCTGCACCTTCCTCAAGGATCTTCCTGATGACCCTCAGTATTAGAGGTATCGGAGGAAATGTGTACAGTAGGCCCTCGGGCCATGGATAATGGAGGATGTCCATCCCTTCAGCTCCTGGGGATCAGAATCTGGTGTAGGACCATGTAAGTTGTGCATTTGCTGGGCTGGCAAAAAGGTCTACTTAGGGTGGGCTGAATCTGGTTGACAGCTGGAAGAACAGATCTGGATGAAGTTTCCATTCTGCCTGATCGATGGTTGTTCTGCTCAACCAATCTGCTTGGATGTTGGAGATCCTGGAGATGTGTTCCGCCTGCAGGGAGAACAAGTGTTTCTCCGCCCACAGACCTATTGCAGCAGCCTCGTGCATCAGCACCCTGGAGCGGGTGCCCCCCTGCCAGTTCACATGTGCTTTGACTGTGACATTGTCCATCAGTAACAGCACGTGGTGCCCTGACAGTTGATCTTGGAAATGGCGGAGCGCAAGATGAGCAGCTCTCAGTTCCAGCCAGTTGATGTCTTTGAATTGATGTCATCGACTCTGGGTCACTCGAGATTGTAGATGAGCACCTGATCTGAAAGGCTGGTGTCTGTTGTCAGGGTTAGGCAGAAGTGCTCTTTGAAGAACATCCCTGTTGGCCGACGTCCACCACTCCAAGTATCTAATTACCTTGAAGGGAAATCTGACAACAGGCCCGCCTGTTGACTTGGTAATAGAAACCATTGAAAAGGTTGGGAGTGCAACCTTGTCCAAGGCACGATCTGTAGGCAGGAAATCATTTTGCCTAACAATTGGGAAAGAAGCATCAATGGTACCTTTCTGAGGGTTCTGACTTTCTTTGTGGTGGTGCGGATGGTGGAGCGACACTCCTGGGAGAGGAAGACAAGGCTGATCTGAGTGTCGATCCCTGATCCCAGATGGACCAGGTTGGTGGAGGGGGTCATGTGACTCTTCTCCCAATTCACGTTAAACCCATGGTCTTGGAGGGTTTGAACCATGATCTGAAGATCTAGACTCACCTGCTGAGGGGATGAGGACAGGACTAAAATGTCATCCAGATAGCATAACAAACATATGGGTTTTGTCCACAAGTGAGCACCCACCACATCCATAAGTTTTGTGAATATCCTGGGGGCGGATGATAGTCCAAAGGGCAGAGGTTTGTATCAGTGGTGAAATGTAAAATTTGTTACTACCGGTTTTGTGGGCGTGGCTTGGGGGGGTAATGTGACTGGGTGGGCGTGTCCAACTTTTTGTTTTTTTACTTTTAAAAGCATTTTTTCTACAACCTCTTCACTAGAAGAAGTTGTAGAAAAATGCTTTTAAAAGGCTCTGATAATCCCAGCTGACCCGCGTGATCATCATAGACTTTTTTTTTTTACTTTTAAAAGCATTCTTCGGCCGAAGAAAAAATACTTTTAACAGTAAAAAAAAAAAAAAGCCTCTGATGATCATGCTCAGCTGGGCATGGGGGGGGGCAGGGATTTTTGCTACTGGTTCTCCAAACCACCCGCTGTCATCACTACCGGATCGGGCGATCCTATCCGAACTGGGAGCATTTCACCCCTGCTTTTGTATTGGTAATGTAGTCCCGCATAGGAGAACCTGAGGAATCTCCTGTGGGGTGATCTGGTGGGCATGTGCAGATAAGCCTCTCATAGATCTATTGATATCAAGAGATCTCCCTGTCTGATGCAACCCAGAATGGTGTGCAGGGGTTGCATTTTGAAGCATTTGTATTTGATGTGTAAATTCAGCTTCTTCAGATCTAGGATGGCTCTGCTTCTGCCCAATTTCTTTTGCACAAGAAAGAGTATCTAATAGAAGCCTTACCCCTGATGTTGGAAGAGGTACCAGTTCTATGGCCTGAATGGCCAGCAGGTGTTAGATTTCGGGTTCCATCAGAGACCTCTTGGTGGTGTCCCGTGACACTGAGCATTGGATAAACTGTCAAGGGGGTTCGGAACTGAACTCTAGGGTAAAGCCAAGAGTTATTATTTGCAGTGCCCAGGCGTTGGTGGTTGTGTTCTGCCAGCAGTTTGCAAACCGGCCAAGGCAACCACCTATGGGGCTCTTGCCTGGACAGTTACCTGGTCCAATGGTAAAATCAGTAGCCAGCTCCCCAAAAGGAGCAACTGGTCTGTGGCTGTCTGGAGCAATCCTGAAAGGAATGTCTGTCCATGGTTGGTAGAAAGGATCTTTGGTAAACCAGGCTCTGAAACCCCAAGTCAGATGCTCGAAAGGACTGCCTGCAATATGGAAAACCAGTTCGTCTATGTGCTCGCCTGTAGACATGGGGAAGAATCTTTCTCTTATCTTTGCTCTCTACCAAGACCAGGTCAAGGGCTTCCCCGAAGAGGGAGCCTCCCTTGAATGGAGCTGCTGCTAGTCACCATTTTGTTTTCATGTCGGCCTGCCAGTGCTTCAACCATAAGAGGCATCTGGAAGAGACACTGGACGCTAAGGCTTGCAAAGCAAATTTAGCCAAATTGAGCATTGCATCTGCAGAATATTCTGTAGCAGCAATCAGCTTATTATGTCCTGATGCAAGCGGGTGTCATCAGGAGATGCCCAGGACTGGATTTGACGAAGCCAGATTAAGGATGTCCTAGAGAAAAAGGACACCGCCGTGGTGGAATGAATGGCCCAGGCAGCTGCTTGGTGGGTCTTACGAGCAGCAAGCTCTGCCCTTCGGTCCTCAGTTTTCAGTCCTTCAGCTAAATCGGAAGGCAGGATTTTAGATGTCGCCAAGCTGGCCTTTGGAACATCAATGGATGGAAGTTTGAGGAGGTCCTCAAGCTCTTGTTCCACCATGTAGATTTTCGATTCATGCCACTAGGGGCAGAGATGGATCCGGGCTGATTCCACTGTCGTTGTATGATCTCAACAAAGAACTTAGGTGATGGAACAGCCTCTTGCTCTGTGACTGGCTCAGTAAAAAGAAGAGCCATGGGATCTTGAGGGTCCAAAGATCCCTAAGGTGCCCAATAAGCACCCCCATATTGGCTGTCGATTTTGCCTTATACAATAAGATTTTAAAAAGGTAATGATGGAACAGACGTCTGGCAGCTGGCTTGTCAGGGATGACCCTTTCATCCTTGGAAAGATTATAATCTGTAACATCCTCTTCTTCGCCCATAAGCAACATGTCACTATGTTGAGAAGGTGAAGGAAAGTGTGGGTCCAGAATGTACTCCCTGTCAGAATGAGCCATTGGAATGGCCCTTAGATTCAGATCTGCCGCTGGCAAAGGGGCTAAGAAACCCCCTTGGGTAAGGGCAGCATCAATGGGCAATCATATCACACAAGTCTTGTGACAGTGCAGTGCTTTGGCCTTCCTCCAGATGGAGCCCCACCATGGTAGGAGTTAAAGTGACAGAAGCACGAGAAGCCCTATGGTGATGAGAGGGCCCTGGCTCTGGATTGGTTACCCCCAAAGAGGTATACATGCTCGCTTCCTGAAGCTCCTGCCGGGTAGTAGAGTCAGAAGGAGACCAATCAAACTGTTCTGGATAGGGTTCCAGGGTCAAATTATCCTTATCTAAAGGATCAGCTGCTTCCCTGCTGCAGACAGGGATGGAAGATTCCTTGCCAGCTTCTGCCCTTTTTTGGACCTTATCAAATTGTTTTTCTAAGGCACGTTGTAGCCTTATAGCATCCTTATCAGATGCAGATGAAGTAGAGGCTTGTACAGAGGGCTGGGATCTAGTGGAGGGTCCCTTAGACCTTGATTTTCCCTTTTTTGTAACTGGAGCCTCCGAGGCTTGATGCCTGAGGAAGAGGCAGAGATGTGAGAAGGAGAGTGACTGCAAGATACCATTTTGAAATCACAAGGTGGCTAGATCAGCAGAAAACAACTCATTTGAAAACCTCTGATAATTACAGCCCATTGTTTCAAAATCACCTCCCTGGTGATTAAACGCCAGTATGGAGGGCAGTTTAGGGCTGTAGCCACACCAAGCCGACACCACGGTTTGAAAACGGGAATAAAATAGGCTGCAATGGGGGGGAGGGAGGAATCTAAAATGGTGCGAAGCCTACACCAAGGCTTCTCAGCGCTGATTACCACAGTTAGCCCAGGGAAGCTGGAACCCGACACCATGGATCTGTGCCCAAGCCCAAGAGCACAGAGCCAGCACCATGGCTCTCCACGCGCTAATCAACTCACAGAAAGTGTCTCCAGAGTGATCAAGACAAAGCCAATGGCTCCACGCACCCTGCAGGCCTTCTGAAATGATTTTCACTGCCACTTATCCCTGCAGTTCAGCTGAGTGCGCGGCTGGGCGCAATGCCAAAAACTGCTTGTAAAGCGACTAGGAAGCTTTCCTAATAATTACTTTCTCCTAAACTCTGCTTAAAGAAGTCCAAGCAATGGAGCTCAAATAACAGAAGTCCCTCTAGGCTGACTGAGTTAACAAACTGGGACTAAACAGGAAGGAGGAGGCATGACTAAACAAATTACAACTTGGTCTCTGGCCAATCAGACAAGGTTATCACCCATTGCTTGGACTTTCCAAGCAGTGTACAAGAGAACAACTATGATCTCATAGACACCAACCTCTCATCTCTTGATTGGCAAATTCTATTCTCTGGCTGTAACACTGCCAAAGACTATTATAACATTTTCTTGCTCGAAGTCAATAGAATTATTAAACTATATGTACCACTAATCACCACCAAAACCAGGAAAAACAAATTACCTATATCAGTAAGAAAGCTCCAATCCAATAAAAAATCCCTCTGGCAGAAAAACAAAACTGGCTATGTAGTTAACTTTAAAAGCGACTACAAAAATATATGCCACCAAATAAATATTGAATGCACCAATTACCACATCAAACAAGAAGAATACTTTCTGTGCACGAAATCCAACCGAACCCTCTATAATTTTGTAAACAACAAACTTAAAGACTCGAGATCCATCCCACCCCTAAAAGGACCTAACAGTAAAGAATGCAATGATGAACCAGTTAAAGCAAACCTCTTTAACACATTCTTTGGCTCAGTCTTTGTAAACAGCAATGGCTCATGCCCAACATTCCCTAGGTGTACCACTAATAACTACAAATAGATTTCACAGAAGATAACATTGAAAAGGCACTACGCAGACTAAAACCATCTCTATCTATCAGATCTGATAGACTATGTGCATACTTCTTAAAAAAGCTTTCCACTGCTATAGAACCCCTAAGCATAATCTTTGAAAAACCCTTCAGGACCAGCTCCCTACCAAAACTATTGTCACTAGCCATGGTCATCCCTATCTTCAAAAAGGGAGACCCCAGCCTAGTTGAAAATTACAGACCAATCTCTTTATGCTGCGTCACCTGCAAAGTCATGGAATCAATCATTAATCAATCCATTACCCTCCACCTAGAAACAAACAACCTACTCTCTAACAAACAATTTGGTTTCAGAAAAAAATTATCCTATAATCTACAACTTCTCCACTGCAAAAACATATGGACTACAAATCTCGATCAGGGCAAAACTATAGACACAATGTATATAGACTTCTGCAAAGCCTTTGATTCAGTCATATACAACAAACTACTTTTAAAACTAAAATCCTATGGCATCTCCAGATCCCTACATAATTGGATAACTGCATTCCTGTCAAACAGGCGAGTGGTCAAAATAGGGAGCACCCTATCAAATCCTGCACTTGTTAATAGAGGTGTCCCCCAAGGCAGCGTTCTAGGACCAACATTCTTCATGCTATACATGAATGACCTTTGCAATCATATTATAAGCAGTTGCATTCTCTTCACTGATGATATAAAAATATTTAACACCACAGACAATGCTGCTACCTTTCAAAAAGACCTTGACTTTGTATCAGAATGGTCAAACAATTGGCAACTCCAAATCTCAACCAAAGCTTTGTCTTACACATTGGCAAAAAGAATCAGAATACAAAATACAGCTGAGTGGACATGACCTTGTAGATGACCCTCACTCTGTCAAGGACCTTGGAGTACTCATATTTAATGATCTAAGTGCCAAAGCCCACCGTAACAACATCGCCCAAAAGGCATTAAGAGTTGTAAACCTAATCTTATGTAGCTTCTTCTCCGGTAATACTACACTACTAACCAGAGCATACAAAACATTTGCTAGACCAATTCTCAAATACAACTCATCTGTCTGGAACCCACGCTGCATATTGGACATTAATACAATTGAACGTGTCCAGAAATATTTCACAAGAAGAGTCCTCCACTCCTCTACTCACAACGAAATACCTTATGCCACCAGATTTGGGCTTAGAAAACTTAGAACTATGCCATATTCAGTATGACCTAAGCATAGCTCATAAAATTATCTGCTACAATGTCCTACCTGTCAATGACTACTTCATCTTCAACCACAACAATATATGAGCACACAATAGATACAATGGCTCCAAACTCAATTGCAGAAAATATGACATCAAGAACAGAGTGGTCAATGCCTGGAATGCACTACCTGACTCATTGGTTTCATCCCAAAACCTACAAAATTTTAAACTAAAACTGTCTATTGACCTCACACCATTCCTAAGAGGTCTGTAAGGAGCGTGCATAAGAGCACCAGCGTGCCTACCATCCCTGTCCTAATATTCTCTTTATTTGTATTCATTTTATGTATTCAATTCATGCTTATACTTACATATATTATCTAATATGTACTTGACTAAAAATAAATGAATGAATGAATGAATAAATAATCAAAATGATAGCTGGAACTCAAGTAGTTGTTGTATGTTCAAGACAAAAGTTAATAGTTGGTTTTGCTACCAGAAGGTGACAGAAGGAAAAGAAAGCTGGAATCTACAGATATTGCACAGAAAATATCCTCTAGCATTCTGTGAAGACAGTAACAGTATCACCCTCATTGTTGAGGTGCGATAAAAGGCAGATTGTGGGGGAGCCCTTTTTATATGGATAAACTTTCTCCCATCTCAAAAATGGGAAGAAAACACACTGATCTAGGTGTACATCATCTTGAACTTTTTTCAATGTGTATAATGGAATAGCAGGAATTTTCTGAACCTGTTTCTAGCTATGAGAAATTGTAAGGAAGCTGAAAGACATGGAAGGAAGAATTGGCATGAATAATCAAGGGACAGAAGGTGTCTGTTGGCAGTTTTTCTTATAAATGGCAAATCAGCCCAGATGGCAAGAAACCTGAAAAGAAGTGTTTCAAATTATTCAAAGCAATCCCAATTTCTCTTGCAGTTTCCAGGATTCCAAATTTACCCTACCATTAAAAACAATTGCTGAAGTCTGTCTCCACAGTTTTGTAGGATAGAATGAAATATATCTTTCAACTGAATCAAGAGGAGCAATTTTTATTAAGCAGAAAAATTTTATTTGGATTTTCTGAATTCTGGAATCTGTTCAATTTTACAACAAAGCAATGGAAATCTGAAGTTCAATCTTGTTTTATTCTAAACCTCTAAGCTGATTTGCAAAAAAAAGTACAGTTGAAATCTGAAATGTCTATCTCAGTGTTAAAAATTATTTATGTGACTATAGTTACAATGGAAAGATGTGCAGTTAAAGGTCATCACATGTATGAAAAAGACCTTCATGCTGGGTAGGTAAAATAAATTTCTTTCAATATCTGCATGAAGTTGAACATGTGATCTGAGAAAATATTCTGGGAATTGTGCTATGTCTATTATGTTCTGCCTTTCTCACACAAATGCTGTATTTCATTTTCAGCAGAATTCTTATTTTGAGGACACCCTCAAAATAAGGGTGAGGTGCCTTTCCCATCACTTTAAAATCTAAACATTGTTAGTTTCCTTATACTTTTCTCAACAGCTTCATTAAATTCAGAGAGAAGAAAGCAGGATCATGCCTGATACCTGACCCAACTCCTTGCTCAAAAGAATATAGGAAAAAACTGCTGCATACATCTCTAAGTATCTTACTAATACAGTGCAGAAATCATAACATTATATATTTAGAAAATATATCCTAGAATCATATAGAAGAAGAAGAGATCTTGGAGGTCTTCTAGTCCAACCCCCTACTCAAGACAGGAGACCTTATAACATCTTGGTCAAATCCAGTCTATTTCTGAAAACCTCCAGCAACAGAGCATCCACAACTCCATGAAGCAAGGTTTTCCATTGATTGATTGTTCTTTCAGCAAATTTCTCCTTAGTTCTAGGGTGGACCTGTGTTCAATAAATTCCATGGATTACGTCTTGTACTGTTCTCTGGTGCTTTGGAGAATAAATTGATCCCCTTTTCTCTATGACAATCCTTCAAGTTCTAGAAAATAGCTACCATGTCACCCCTAATCATATATGGAGATTCTCAGTCATCCAGGTCATGGATGTCCCAAAGGTGCTGTCCAAAAGGCAACTGGATTTCCGGACTTCCAGTGGCACCGTAGGCGGTCATTCCTTTGGGAGTGCCAGCCCTGCAATCATGTTAAAGCCAGTAGAACAGCGAAAATCAGCTGTTTAGCGGCTTGGAAACTTTCCCCCCAGGAAAAGGAGGGAAAGAGAGCAGCCAGGCGTGGGTAGAGCTCCCCGAGAGCCCCAGGAACAACTCTGGGGCTTGAAGGGTGAGAGCTCCCTGGAAACCTGACAGAGCTCCGGATTCAGGACGTTTCTGCTTAAAGCAAAACAAGATGTTGCGACCACCCCTGCAACAATCTTTCAAAATATTGGATACAAAAGCAGGCAGAACAAGGCAGGAGTGACTGTATTGGCAAGTACTAAACTTAACTCTGAATGTATATTACATACTTCCTTCTGGATTATTAAGGGAAGAAAGTGAAAAGAATTGGCACCAGAGTGTTAATGGGGCATGGAAATGAAAGTTAAGAGCAAAATATCGTTCAGTGCTGACAGCCCCGGTTTAAAACTATTGGATTTTACTATATATATATATATATATATATATATATATATATATATATATATATATATATATATATATATATATATATATATATATATATATATATATATAAATATATAAATATATAAATAAATAAATAAATAAATAAATAAATAAATAATGAAGATTTAAAATTGAAATATTTACCAACGACTGGAAATTAATTTGATTTACTGGATCTATTTTTTTGGCTGTTGCAAAAGTTTAAAATTGACAATCAGAAAATGGCTTCAAGGCAAATAAAAACTGTTGTACCTAAGAGTGTTGGGGGATCACCTGCCCAACTATCTAAATTGCAACTTTTGTCAGCTTCAACGGAACCACAAATTTTAACACTGGAAGCTTTACAGGAAGCTTTAAAGTCACAAGCCTCTGTTTTAGAGGAAAAAATTACTTCTGTTTTTGAAGAAAAAATGAGGGATGTGGCTGAGGAGATGGCAGAAATTAAAGAAGTAATTCAAATTCGAAACAAGGAAATTAGAGAAGACATTGTTTTGGCATTTCAGGGTCTGGCAAGCCATATTGAAGGGCTGGACGAAAGAGTGGAGAAAATTAGTCAATTCAATGTGAATTTGGAAAATAAATTTGGTGAGGTCCAGACAAAGATGGAGAGGGCACACGTAGAAGTGACAATGATACAATATAGGGCAATGGAGTTTGCCCGGAGAGTAAGAGGCTTGAAAAAGAACAATCAAGAGAACTTGCGAGAGATTTTTGCAGAAGCCTTTGCACAGATACTAGGAAAACAGGCAGATTTTGAATGGCAAATTGACAAAATTTATCGTGTTAATTCATGGGTTGCCAGACAGAAACATCTACCAAGAGATATTGTAATTTATTTTACAACAAGGAGGATATGAAATGAAATTTTACAAGCTTCCTACAAAAATAAGCTTCAAGTAGCAGGGCAGGAGGTTTTAATACTGAAAGAAATTCCCTCCAAAATGTTGAGAACCAGAAAGGATTATGCTTTTTTTGGTGGAAGAGCTAAGAAAATGTCAGATACAGTATAGATGGGAGGTTCCAGCTGGATTAGTGGTGAATTATTCAGGAGAAAGACATCGTCTCAACACATTTGGAAGGCAAGAGATTTTTATATAAATGTATTAAAGGCTGGATGCCCACCATCTCCAGAAGCCAGAAGAAGAAAGGAAGCAGAGGAAGCAAAGAAGGGGGAAAGAGAAAAAATGCAGGCACAGGCCCAAGGAGGGATTCTGACTACTCAAGAAGATTACTCAAGAAGATCAAGAAGAGGAACCAAAGGATCAAAGACAGACTCAAGCGGCAACTAAGCACAAAGAAGAATTAAAGGTGCAGCAAATTCAGATGAAAAGTCAAGAAATCACAAAAACAGAAGCTGTGGGGGGAGCAAGGCAGAAAAAGAAAATGCAAGAAGATTTTCAGCTGATGCTTCAAAAGCTTCAGGGTGTCAAGAATCGTGACTAGATTTTTAACTTGGAATGTCAATGGTTTAAATTCACCGCAAAAGAGGAGGAAAATATTTCATTATTTGAAACAGTATAAAAATGATGTAATTTGTTTGCAAGGGACACATATTAGAATGAAAGATCAAAAATATTTGATAAATGCAAGATTTATCAAATGGTATAGTTATATACCTAAAAATGATTTAATAGCTAAATTAATTGAAGCAGATGATCAAGGAAGATATTTAGTAATTGAAATTTTAATAGAAGGGAAAAGAACACTTTTAATTGGTGTATATGCACCTAACCAACAACAAGAAAAGTTTTACAAGCTATTACATACTAAATTAATACAATGGGATTACAAATCATGTATATTATTGGGTGAGTTTTGGACACCAAAACTGGAATGGAGTTTTGGACACCAAAAAAGACAAAAAAGGACTTTTTCAAAACATTCAAACGCATGCTAGACTGCCTAAATCCTTTTTTGAGATGATGGAAGATACGGAGTTGAGAGATATCTGGCATGAACAGAATACAGAAGAAAAAGACTTCACATTTTTTTCTGATAGACATCAATCCTTTTCTAGGATTGACTTTATTTTAATTACTAATGATTTTCTTTCTAGGGTGAAAAAGACAAAGATATGTCCAAGAACATTAACAGATCATAGTCCAGTTTGGATGGAACTGGAACATGAAAAGGAACCCAGGAGATCCTGGAGGTTAAATGAAAATTTGTTTAGATATGAGGAAAATGTGAAAGAATGTAAAAAATATATGAAAGAATTTTTTGTCATAAATATGCATAAAGGTACATCTATGGAAATGGTATGGGATGCAAGTAAAGCATATATGAGAGGTATTTTAATATATTTGAATAATAAACATAGATGTAGACAGGAAAAAAACCAGAGTGATTTAGAAGAGGAAATAAAAAAGAAAGAGCAAGTATTAATATTGAATCCAGCAGACAAGAAAACAAAAGAAGCAATTAATCTATTGCGAGGGCAATTTAATATGTTGATGACAGACCAGTCTGCAACCAGTCTGCAATATGCCAAACATAATACTTTCTGTAATGCTAACAAACCAGTAGATGGTTAGCATACCTGTTAAGAAAAAAACAAAAGTTACCTACTATAGAGAAAATAGAATATAAAGGCAAAGAGGTGTATCAGCAAAATATGATTAAAAAAGCATTTTTAGAATTTTACACAAGGATGTATGCTAGTGATAAAATTCAAGGTATAGATATAGATAGTTATTTACAGAAGGAGAATATTCCTATAGTTACAGAAGAGCAAAGGGAAGGTGATAACCTCTAAAGAAATTGTCTTAGCAATTAAACAGTTGAAAGCGGGTAAAGCTCCTGGGACAGATGGACTGACAGCTGTTTATTATAAAAAATTGCAGTTAGAAATGGTGGAACCACTTAAGGAATTATTTACTAAAATACAATCTGGAGGAGAGATACCCCCATCTTGGAGAACAGCATTTATTTCCTTGATCCCAAAGGAGGATCAAGATCATAGTCAGCCAAAAAACTACAGGCCTATATCGCTTTTAAATACAGATTACAAGATTTTTGCAAAAATATTAGCAAAAAGGTCAATGTTAGTTATGCAACAAATGATCCATAGTGATCAAACTGGTTTTATAAATGGGAGACAAATGAAAAGTAATGTAAGGCAAATAGTTAATATATTGGAATATTTGGAGAAGAACAACCAAGTCTCTGCGGCGTTAGTATTTTTGGATGCGGAGAAGGCATTTGATCAATAGAATTGGAATTTTTTATTGAAAATAATGGAAAAGATGCAGTTTGGAGAGTATTTTACACAATCTACTAAGGCAATATATCAGAAACAAACAGCACAAATAATAATTAATGGTGGTTTAACAGAAATTTTTAATATTGAAAAAGGAATAAGACAAGGATGCCCCTTGCCTCCATTACTGTTTATTTTGACCTTGGAACTTTTGTTGAATAAAATACACGGCTAAGATAAAATAACGGGAATTAAAATTAGGCACTATGATTATAGACTACGAGCATTTGCAGATGACTTGGTTGTTACTTTAACACAATCAGTGCAATCAGTTATGGGTTTAATGGAGATAATTAATCAATATGGACAAGTATCTGGTTTTAAAATAAATGTAGGGAAAACAAAGATAATAACTAAAAATATGACTATAAATAAAAAAGAAGAAATAAAAACAGTAATAGGATTTGAAATAGTAAAGAAGGTTAAATATTTAGGGGTTTACATTATGACTTCAAATGTGAAATTAAACAAGTATAATTATGAACCGTTGTGGCAAAAAATACAGAAAGAAATGGAAAACTGGAAAAAACTACAGTTGTCTTTGTTGGGAAAAATAGCAGCAGTAAAAATGAATGTTTTGCCAAAGTTTTTATTTCTTTTTCAAATGATACCAATACTTAAAAAAGATGCAAATTTGAAGGAATGGCAGAAGGGTATTAGTAATTTTGTTTGGACAGGAAAGAGACTGAGAATAAAGCAAAAAATAATACAGGATATACGAGAAAGAGGAGGTCTTAAAATCTCCAATTTAAGTTTATATTATGAGGCAGCTGCCCTTTCAACAATTAGTGATTGGATTAATTCAACAGAAGAAAGAATATTGAATATTGAAGGATATGATTTGGTATATGGTTGGCATGCTTATTTACTATACAACAAGAAGGTGGATAAGAATTTTAAAAGTCATATATTAAGGAATGCTTTATTGCGTGTTTGGAAAAAGTATCAATATAAATTAAATAATAAAATACCTATATGGGCAATACACAGACATGCGATAGGGAATATAAGTATAGAACAAAAACAAGATGTAATCACATATAAAGAGCTCCTTAATACAGAAAGAGGTATATTACAGTTAAAGTCCTTGAGTGTATTAAAAGAAGAAGGGATAATTCAAACTTGGTTTCAGTATGGACAGCTGCAAGTTAGATGGAAAGAGGATCAGAAAATTGGTATCTTGCAAAATGAGGAAAACTTGGTAAAACAAATTAGAGATCAAAGTCAGATGCATATAAAAAGGTTGTATAATGTACTGATAGAAATAGATTCAGAAACGGAGTTAGTTAAAGACTGTATGATAAAATGGGCACAAAATATTGAGGAACCAATAATGATGGAAACTTGGGAAAAAATATGGGTTAGAAATGTGAAATTTACGTAAGCCCAAAACTTGAGAGAAAATTTTTACAAAATGTTTTATAGATGGCACTTAGATCCTAAAAAGTTAGCTTGTATGTATCCGAAATTGTAATCTAAGTGTTGGAGATGTAATTGTGAGGATGCTACTAATTATCATATATGGTGGATTTGCAGAAAAATCAAAGCATTTTGGATAAAAATATGGTGGATTATTCAAAATATTCTTAAAAAGAAGATAAGGTTTACTCCACAGTTGTTTCTGCTGGGTATAATTACAGATTGTACAATTATAGAGACTAAATTGATTTTAAATTTAATAACTGCAGTGAGACTTTTGGTGGCGCAATACTGGAAGAAGGAAGATTTACCTACTATTGAAGAATGGACACTAAAAGTAGTGAATTTAGCAGAGATGGCTAAAATTTCAGCATACCTGAAGGATTACTCAAATGAAAGATATATTTTGGAATGGAGAAGATGGATTGACTATATTCAAAACAAATATGGGACTAAAAAGTTTCAAATATCTTATGAATGAATAAAGATAATTAAGGGAATTTTTATATTTAGTTATGTAAGGGGGAGTTAAAGTGCAAGAGGGAGATAGGAGGCTATATAGATAGTTTGTATATGTTAGCTTATGTTTGTTTAATGCTATACCCTGTACTTTGTTCTCGGAAGTCTGGGGGTGGGGGTGGGGGCTGGGTTGGGAAGGGGGAGGAGGGTGGGGAAAATGGTTTGTAAAATGTTTTTAAAAACTTTTCAATAAAAAAAAAGGCAACTGGACTTCCTTGGTATTTTTCTTTGGAGAAAAAAAAACTTTCAGAATTTCTTTTGAATGAGAAGTGAAACATTTTCAAGAAAAAGACTAAGAAAGTCTAGTTGCTTTTTGAACAGCATCTTTGGGGTCATCCCTAATCCTTGTTATCAATAGGCTAGACCAGGGGTGTCAAACTCAAGGCCCTGGGGCCAGATCTGGCCTGCAGGACTGGCCCATGGTACTTCTTCCAGCAAAAAGGAAGGTCAATGGAGGTCAAACAGAGCTCCGTTTTTGCTGACAGAGGGTTGCAGGAGGCTGTGGCAGCCGAAAATGGAGCTCGTGAGTCCGTTTTCACTGGCAGAGTGCTCGGGCTACCACAGGCACCCCCAACACAAGTGATGTTGAGCTGGCCATGCCCATTCTGGCCATTCCCACCCCAGTCCCCAGAGGTCAAACACAATCCTGATGCGGCCCTCAATGAAATTGAGTTTGACATCCCTGGGCTAGACATACCAAGCTCCCACAACTGTTTATCATACAATTTAGCCTCCAGACCCCTTGTCATCTTTGTTACTCTTCTCTGTACAATTTCTAGGTTCTTAGCATTTTCTTTGTATTGTGATGATCAGAACTGGAAGCAGTTCTGGTCATCACAATAAAAAGATATATGTTTTTTATGTTTCATAGCCCTGACATGTTCAGTATTACTGTTTTTTTAAAAATTGTTTTTATTCAACATTTACATCTTTTAAATTTTAGTTACACTTTTACAGCTTTCCAATACTGGCATTTTTAGTAATATCCAATTTATCTTTCAGCCAAGTATATACATACACATTTTGATTGTTACATACTTATTCATATAATCAATAAATTTTATATACATATCTACTACACATTAAATATAACATTTTGTTATAATATCTTCTCACTCTCCATTAATTTTAGATTCCTTTTCCAGCCAATCATACCATCTATTCCATGTTTCATAATAAATCGTTTCCTCTCTGTCCTTAAGTTCCATCATTAACTTGTCTGCTTCTGCACACTCCAGCACCTTTTTTATAATCATCGTGCTTGTTGGAGCATGTTGTTGTTTCCAGTTTTTGGCAAATGAGATTCTAATGGCCGTAATTATGTGAAGTATGAGATATTGAATTTCTTTAGTCTTTTTTTGCTTTATAATCCCTAACAAAAATAATTCAGGATTCATATCAATTTTTTCCCCAGTTATTTTCTCCAACCATTTTTTAATTTTTAGCCAATATTCTCTTGCTTTGGGACATGTCCACCAAAAGTGGTAGTATGTCCCTTGTGAGCAATTACATTTCCTACAATGCGGTGGATTGTTTGGAGACATCTTGGCCAATCTCGCTGGGGGTAAGTGCCACCTATAAAACATTTTATAAATATTTTCTTTGTAGGCGGCCAACAACATCATTTTATAATTTGTTCCCCGTATTTTTTCCCAGTACTCCAATTCTATGTTGTATCCAAAATTTTTCATCCAAGTTATCATAGTTTCTTTCACTGTTTCCTCTTCCATTTTAAATTTGAGGAGACAGTTATACATTTTGGTAATTATCTTTTCATCTGTCCCTGTTAATATTTTATCTATTTCTTGTTGTCCATTTTGAAAACCATATAATTCTAAGTCTTCTTTGTATTTTGTTTGGATCTGTAAATAAGGCCACCAATCAATTTTAATTCCTTCTTCTAATAGTTCTTGTTTGGATTTCAAATTTCCTTGTCCATCTAGCAATTCTTTATAGGTTACTATTTTCTTTAAGTCAATTAAATTCGGGTAGACCAAGGCTTCCGTTGTCGATATCCATCTTGGTACTTTTGTGTAAAAATTACTTTTAATCTCCATCCAAATTTCTAGCAATACTTCTCTCACCTGATATCTTTGGAAATATGTGTGGTCTTTATTCTTTCCCTCCCAAATAAAGGCATGCCAACCCCTTTGTAAATTGTGTCCCTCAGTCGTTAGAATTCTTCCATTTTTTAAATGTATCCATTCTTTGAGCTATGATCTTACTGCAGCCTGATGGTAAAGTTCCCAGTCTTGGAGGCCAAACAACCCTTATTTCTAGAGTCTTGTAAAAGTTTTAATTTAATTTAATTCTGGGCTTTTCCCCCAACCATATAAACTTACTAATAATTTTATTCAATTTTTTGAAAAAGCTTTCCCCCAATTTTATAGGTACTGTTAGAAATAAATATAAATTTTTTGGTAGGATATTCATCTTTACTGTAGCAATTCTTCCAATCAATGATATTTGTAATTTTGCCCAACTCTCTTTTTGAATTTGCTGCAGTAGTTTCAAATAATTATCTTCCTTTATTGAAGATATTCTCGCCGTTATCCAAATACCCAAATACTTTACTTTTTTTACAATTTGAATTCCTAATTTCTCCTCTAATTTCTTATTTTGGCCTTTTGTTTTATTTTTGTTTATTTTTAAGCCCGCAACTATGCCAAATTTTTCTATTTCTTGTAGTAGGACTTTTCCCGTCTCCAAGGGGTCCTCTATTATAAACACCATATCATCTGCAAAGGCTGTGTTTTATATTCCTCTTTTTTTTAATTTTTAACCCTTTTATTTCCTTGTTTTCCCTTATCTGAGCCAAAAGAACTTCTAATGAAAGAATGAATAAGAGCAGAGTTAATGGACATCCTTGCCTAACCCCTTTATTTATATTGACATTTTCCCTTAGGTCTCCATTTATCATAATCCTTGCAGTTTAATTTAAATAAATGGCCCTAATCATTTCTATAAATTTTTCACCAAATTTCATCCCAATTAATTGAATAGTTAGAAATTGCCAATTCAAGTTGTCGAACGCCTTCTTTGCATCCACCAATATTAATGCCAATTGTCTTTCAGGGTGATCCTCATAATATTCTTAATATATTCATTATATTTCTTGTATTGTTTTTAATTAGTCATTTGGGTAAAAACCTATTTTGATCCAAATGAATAATTTAGTTTGATTTTTTTTTTTTAGTCTTTCTGCCATTATTGTCACCAGAATTTTATAGTCAGCATCTAACAGCGAGATTGGCCTATAGTTTTGGATGTGTTGATTGTCTGTATTTTCTTTTGGGATTAATGTTATATATGTCTCCATCCACGAGTTTGTGTTTGGTGTGTAAATTATTACTAGAAGAATTTTCTTGTAATTTGTGTTTATTTCTGTTATTAAGATTCTTCCATCTTTATCACTAAATATTTTCCTAGAATTTAGTCAATCTTTTATATATACAACAATCCCTCTTTAGGGCATTTTATGAGATCACTGTGCTTTTTTCTAATATGTACCTCCTGGAGGCAAATGATATCCATCTTTTCTTTTTGTAATCTTGATAATATCTGTTTACGTTTAATCGATGAGTTGATGCCATTTATGTTTACTGATAGCATCTTTATTTCATTCTCCATCTTGTTATTTATCTATTGGTCTTAGTCCTCTCCTTGCTCTGTTCTCGGTCTGTGCTCTAGTTTTGACTCCTTCTCTCACCTGATCTCTTGTGTCTTGTTCTGTAATTTTTTCCTTCGATACCTGATTTTCCTGACTTTTACTTTCTCCTTCCTCCCTACTATCCTGTTCATCTTCCCCGCTTATGTAGTGATCGTAAAATTCCTGAGCCTTTTCCAAGGTGTCAATCCAGAATTTTGACTCCTGCCATGTTGTTAACATCCCCTCCAGAATGAGCCATTGAAATATCACTCTATATTTTAACAGCTGTGTGGAGAGGAAGTGATAGCTTCATCTTTGCTCCCTTATTCTTTTCAGAATTTGTTTCAGCACTATGATCTCTTTTCCATTATACGTCAGGGGATCTTCTCTTGTTTTACTATACATTTCATCTCTTGTTTTTTTCCTCACAAATTTAATGTCGACTTCTCTCAGTAGTTTATTCTTCCGTGCATCATTCATGTGAATCCCGTCAAATTTGTTTTCCAACTCTTGTTTGCTTTTTTGCAGTGGATCTGCTAATATTTCAGCCATTAGTTTAGGGAGATCTTCGTTTTTTACTTTCCAAGATGTTTTGAAAGCAGAGGTAAAAAATCAATTTTTCCATTTCCAGATTTATTATAGCTTCTTCTAGTTCCCTATGTTCTACCACCATTTTATTTGTTGCTATGTCTAATTTTTTTTCTATGTTCCATTTTAACCTCTAGCGACTTTATCTTTTGTTCATTTTTGGTTATCATCTCCTGCATTGTACCGATTTTTTTCATCTAGCTTATCTCCCCCTTTACTTCTCCCATATCATTCTTAATACCTTTGTGGTTAACCTCCTGCATTTTTAACATTGTTTCCTGTCTTGCTAGTAAGGTTGACTGCATACTTTGTAAGTTAATGGTAAAACCAGATTTTTCACCTCCCAGCATGAATTCCGCAGATTTTGATCCTGAGGGGGAGGCTGTTATTGCAGTTATTTTTTCCCGGTTTTAGTAACTGTGGTGGTTGTGCTTGTCATTTAGATATTTTTTAAAAAGTTTTTCCACAGTATCATATAATCAACTGTGTTTTTCTATTCCTCTCTTTCAATCTCTATCCTTCCTTAATTACTCTAAGTTCTTTCCATACAATATGATATCTCCCACTAATCTCTTGATATAATCCTTGATTCAATACTAATTTCTAGCAGTTAATTAATTGATAATTATTATTTAGTTGCTAGTCATTAATAAGTAAATATATAAATAGATAATAATAATAATTCTTAAATATACTCCTTCTTTCCTATGATTCAGTTACAATTATCAACCTTAAATGTATTTCTGTATGTATACTACCATATTATATAAGTATTATGAAAAGGAAACTTACAATTAAATAAAAACATGTTAGTATGTGTGTGTGTGTGTATGTATGTATGTATATATATATATATATATATATATATATATATATATATATATATATATATATATATATATCAGTATCAAAGTATCAAGATATAAAAGTAAACAGCAGTTAATGTAAGTTACTATAAATTATAAGTATTTCAGTAAATATGTATAAATATATAATTATAAATATTTCCATGGGATATAGTTAAAATATATTAATATATAAGTTTTCTTCAATTGATTTTTTCCACTGACACCAAAGTTTCTTAGAAGTTTCTTGACATATAATATCCATGTCTGAGTTCATAATAGCTTCTGCTTTACTCCCTTTTTTTCTTTCCCCTCTAAATCCTGCGTCAGGATATTTTTTCCTCCCCTTCCTCCAAGATGTCTTCTCGATTCAATGTGAAGTTTCCGAAAGATGCCCTAATGAATTCATGAGCCATAAGCCAAACTTCAAAAGAAATACAGTTATTTATTAGGAGCACCATTTTGGCAATATTCGGATGCAGTTACAACTATCCCACGTAGATTTACGTAGATTTATGACCCTGTCTCTCCCCTCCTCTCTGGCCATGTCATAAATCACATTCTCCAATTAACCACTTTGGCTGGCTGTGAAATCCAACACCCTCCTTCTGATTGCGGTCACGAAGTATGTATGGAATGCACTTCAGTTAGGGAAATCAATCAGCTCTATCAGTTCTCCCTCCCTCCTGTTCATGGCAACTTGAAAGCTTTGCAAGTTGACATTCAAAACTGCAGAGTCACCTCCGCTACCTGAACACAGGTTCTAATCTGTCACCTCCAACACATCCAACATAGCCAACACTTTCTCTCTCCCCCCCCCCACCCTTGGAAACAGTCTCAAAAGTTAAAAGTTTTTTTCTTTCTAATGTCAGCAATATAGTGATCAAGCCCCAATTCACTCATTTGCTCCATTCATACACACTAACTTCTTTTCCTTTTTGACAGCTCTCGATCTCTGCTCCCAGATGGTCTGCTGCTCTGCTGCTCAAGCTCCATCTTGGAGTCTCACTTTACTGCTTCTATCTCAAGTCTTTTTATAATCTCCTAGAGTTTTTCCTTTCTGTCACTTTTATTCTCCTCTCTCCGGTTCTTTAAGTTGCTTTCCACTGTTTTCTCCCTGCACAAATCATCGGGCTGTCATGCCTCTGGGTCTGCCTTTCTCAAACAGATTTCTTCCATGTATATCCAGGGGGTACTCTCGCCAAACAGGAGCTCGCACTGCTCCCCGTTTGAACTCTGAAGAAACCCCTCCACTTTGCCAATCTGTAAGATCCGACCTGCCAAAAAAGCCTCAAAAACATGGAAAATTGAGTACAAACAAGTGGAGCTCCGCTCGTTCACCCCACTATAGCATGATGTCACCGCCGGAAGTCCTGACCTGTTCAGTATTATTGACAGAGGAACCAGTGCAATGACAAATACTAGTAGTGATAAGTCTCCCTGAAAGATTACTCTCTTGAGGTTAACCTCTCCCACTCTTATCACCATGATCAACTGTTTCTTCCATTGTTTCATTGATCTTTGTATAAAGCTTATGATCTTTCTACATATTCCTCTTATTTCTAGGTATTTGATTATCCAATCACATGGTAGGGAGTTGAATGCCTTCTTTTAATCAATCTAAACTACATTCAAATTGCTTTTCCTTTTTATTATTATTATGATTGGTTGCACAGTCAGCCAGAAGTTTATTATTATTTACTGTGATGGTAGTGGTTGCAATTACCATATTTTTCGAGTATAAGACACACTGGAGTATAAGACGCACCTTAGTTTTTGGGAAGGAAAATAAGAAAAAAGCTGATTGGCAAGTGGATCAGCCTCCCGGAATACCCCCAATCAGCTGTTCCCAGAGGTGAATTTTAGCAACAGATTCGTTGGTTGTGAGTTCTGCACCTTGCTTTTGTTTCTGCCTCTGAAACCTCCGAAACAGAGTTTCAGAAAAAAAGCCTCTAAAACTTTGTTTCATAAGCTTTTTTTCTGAAGCTCTGTTTCTGAGGCTTTTTTCCTGAAGCTTCATTTTGGAGGCTTTTTTTCTAAAGCTTCATTTCTGAGCCTTTTTTTATGAAGCTCTGTTTCTGAGCCTTTTTTATGAAGCTCTGTTTCTGAGGCTTTTTTTCTGAAGCTTTGTTTCTGAGGCTTTTTTTTTCTGAAGCTTCATTTTGGAGGCTTTTTTTTATGAAGCTCTGTTTCTGAGCCTTTTTTTATGAAGCTCTGTTTCTGAGGCTTTTTTCAGCCTCTGAAACCTTCAGTTTGAGGGGCTAGGTGGGGCTACATTTGGAGTATAAGATGAACCCAGATTTTCACCCTCTTTTTGGGGGATGAAAGGTGCATCTTATACTCTGAAAAATATGGTAAATTGGAAACCTGCTTGGTGTAGCAGTTAGGGATAGTATACCAGGCTGATTTGATCCTTTGTCCTAGTCCTGCCTTGGGCACAAAGCCAAAATCATTTCATTTCAATTATATATAGATTTAAAAGCAACAGGAAGATTTGACAAGGTGGGCAAAGTCAGAAATTTCAACTTCCCTTTGACTTCCTTCAATATTTTTATTTTTAGCATCTGTCTCTGAAAGTCTTCCAACCCCTCTTTCTACATCAAAAAGAAAAAGGGGGGGACGACTGGAATTAAAATAAAAACAAAATACACCTCTGTTTGTAAAACTAAGGTGCTGCATAACTTTAAAGAAGATATGAAATGGGTTCTTTTCACAAACTGAAAAATGGTTTCAGTGCTTGATCCATGTTAATTCTAAAATAAAGAAAATTGCTGTGCTGGGTTTGCTCAGAAGAATTTAATTTTCAGAAGGAATTATTAGGTTTATGAAAAGAGAAAAAAATATTCCACAGAGCTACTATAGCTACTTTTCTGTTTTCTTGTTGGTTGTTACAAATCATTTTTTGGACTCTGAATCTGGACCTAATTAGGCCAACTGTCATTCATAAAAACAGAAGTATAATGCTTTTGAGAACTGTGCTCAATCCAAACCCAGAGTTTTTTATAGTAGTGATGACACTTGGCTATTGTTTGCAGTAACACTGGCCATGAAATGTCATGGTAGCTAAAGTAGCATTCAGTATGTTTAGGTGTTGTGTGCTGAATGAATGTCAGGTTTTCAAATAAACCCATGTATTGCACCACCATTACTCTTAACCTCACATCTGTAAATGTCATTTTAAGAGAAATGGTTGACTCAGCTTCCTACACACTGAGATTATAGGAACATACTGGTCACAGGCTCAGATCCAAGATCCTCATACAAAGAAAGAGTTATGTTAACTGGAAGCTGTTGTTAGGCTCAAAAGGGAAAGGGGATGCCAGTCATAATCCAACATCTTGGAATAGCAAAGTGTTTGTCAAAGTAAAATAGAGATCCTATTCTCTTTTTTTTTTTTTTTTATTGAAAAAGTTTTACAATAAAAAAATTTTTCCCCCTTTTTTCACCCCTGCCCCCACCCCCCCTCCCATCCCCTCCAACCTCCCCCCAACCCCAACCCCTCCCTCCCCATCCCACCCCTGACTTCCGCTGCATATTTCTTAAAAAGAAAAACAACAACGAAAATTTTTAACAGCCAGAAAAACAAATACTATTATATACTCAATTCTATTCTGATCTAAGTTGAGAGGAAGAGAAAAGAGAGAAAGAAAAGAATTAAAAAAAAAAAAAAAAGGATGAAAGAAAAAAATAAAATAAAATGAAATAATACAAAGAGAAACCTATAAACATGAATATCTGTCTAAAATTAACAATATTATAATAAAAGAAGGCACCAAAAAAGAATAGCCATTATAATATTTAAGCCAATTTAGAAACAAAAAGAAGAAAAAAATAAAATAAAATAAGAAAAACATTACTAACATTACTAATCCTATACCATACTCGATCACTCCAAAATTCTATACCTTATTCTAATATGAATAAGTGAGATCCTATTCTCCATAAAACACCAGCAACACCAGCAAAAATTGTGTCTCTTCCCTTCCCTAAAACCATGGAAATCATCTTCTTGTATACTTAAGATATAGTAGGTTCTTCCGCTTCCCCTAGGAATCTTACAGGATCTTTTAAGATAAAGGCAGATATGGTCCCTGGTCTGTATGCCTATCTGAATTTAGAATTGAGAGCAAAAAAAGGAAGTTGCAGCTATGTGACAAAATTCTGCCTTGCTGGGAGTAACAAGGAAACACAAAAAAGACTCTTACAGCCAATGGAATTTTCCTATTAACAACAAAAGTGATCAAGAGTAAGCAACTGCTCCTTCCATCCTTCTTTCCACTGCTGAACCATCTTTGTAGTAATACGGGGAAAGGTATGGTCTTGATTTTTTTTAAATTTAATATTTTTTTTCTTCCCTTTTACCTTAAGAAGCACTGCTCCTGTATCCCTGCCAATTGCCAAATGAAATATTGTTCTGAAATAATACCAAAATAATAAAGGAATATCAAAATAGCACTTTCTGAGAAAGCATGGATTTTTTAATAAACTGTTGTGCTTTGGTCCTTCCTTACAATCAATATTCACATTTACTCTAAATCAGAGGTCTGCAACCTTAAACACTCAAAGAGCCATTTGGACCCATTTCCCACAGAAAATACTGGGAACCACAAAACTTGAGTGGGCATGGCCAATTTGACATCACTGATGCCCACCCAGTCACATGACAACCGCCTGCCACGCCTACCCAGGTTTTGTTGCTCCCAGTGTTTTCTTTTCTGTGGGAAACAGGTCTCTCTCTCTCTCTCTCTCGTTTGTGTGTGTGTGTACGTGTGTTTTCCCTCTTGAACCATTTCCAAAAACAGGCAAGGGTTGTTTTTTTGTTTTTTGTTTTGCTTTTAACAGAATAGGATAACTGGGTTGTAGGAAGAGTACTAATAGAAGAGAAAAAGCAAACTCCACATTCACTGGCAGTAGCGATGTTACCTAGTTGGGTAATGAAACAACTGTAAGCAAACAGTTTCAGAGAACATCAAGGATGGGAAGTGGAGGAGAGCGAGAGGAAGAGAGATTAGAAATAAAGAATAAATGCTAAGGGCTTATCTTAAATTCTCATTTAACTGTTTGCGATAAAAATTTCCTCCCCCTCACCAACAGAAGTTTCACACCTATACCGAATGCATTTATCACAGTAAAAATTATGTCATAAAGCCTGGCTGTTTGAGAGACTACCTGTCTCCATTTTATTCCTGCCTGTTCAGTTTTACTCAGACAGAGTGGATATGCTCTAGGTCCCAACAGTTAGGCATTCATCGTGTGAGACCAAGAAAACATGCCTTTTCTGTCACAGCATCTGCTCTCTAGAATGAACCCTCCCCCTCCCCCCCTCCCCAATTTAAATGCATCCCGCTCTAATCACATACAGAAAAGCATTAAGCCCTGGTTATATTTATATTTTCAGGTTCTGCAGCAAAATAAAGGTTGAGTGCTGTTTCATGTGCTTCTTTTGCGGTTATATGCTATTTTGAAAGTTATTTGTGATTTCTTCTATGTATTTTTTGTCATTTTTCCCCTTAATTTTAAGCCACTGGAATATGAACAACTACTGTATATAACAGGAACCTAGACTAAGCTTTCAACTTTTCTGGGGTTCTTTGCTGCTCACCTTCTTTGTTGTCAACTTCTCACAATTCGCTAAAAAGAAAGCTGGCAATTGGTATTGCTCTTTTAGGGACCAACCTGAAAATTAAAGTGGGGAGGACTAAAATGTTCATACTTTCATAACAATAATGTAGAATTTTATTCCCAATCAGCAGCCAGTCTACCCAATGAGCAGGATGATATGAGTTATAGTGCAACATCTGGAGAACTTTATATATTACATGCATTCCCTTTTGCCATCAGTCCAGATTCATATGCATAGGCTGACTAGGTTCAAATAGTGCATAGTTTGTTTTAATCATGATTTGTTGAGTAAACTATTTTTAGTAACTGATCCAGTTGTAGGAATCAATTGGGAATACAGACACAATCCATAACTGCAGGAAAACATGGAGCACAATGAGAAAGTTGAGTAATAACCACAAAAAATGGAATAGGATTATAAGGTTACAACCAATCAAGCAACACCAAATGTTCCTAAATGGCAAACCTCCAGCTTAATTATAGAAAAAGAAAATGAAATGGCAAGATCTGCAAGAGAATTAGTATTTAAAAGCCCTTATAATGGTGACACCAGAAAATGGAATTAAGTATAGGAAATGCAGCAAATTGTTGGCCTTGATGACATTCGGACTGAGCTAATGAAACACTTTGGAAGGGTTCCTAGAAGTATTTAGTCAATATGTTAGATATAAAATATCTAACATATATTTATATATCTAACATGAAAACGATCACCCATACAGATACTAACACTGGGCAGAGGTTTTTCAGAACTAAAAAGCTTCTAGGCAGTCTATGTCTTTCACAGAAGCAATGTATATAATTTTAACCAACTTTTACCCATAGTGGATGAATAACTCATACTGGATCAAACTGGATTTTGATCAGAAAAGCTATGTAAGATAAAGATGTAAAATATTGAACTTTACCAACAATCTTGAAAAAAAAATTGAAAGATGCCAAAATCACAGACACAAGATTCACTGACACTCAGCAACATACAATAGTGTTAACTGTTCAATGTTGCTTTGGAAGCTATATGTTACAGGATTTCAAAGGAGTATAAATGATCCAGGCATTCATTAGAAATTGTTACTTTAAAATAGACTATTAATTTACTGTATATCCTACCTATTGAAAATAAACTATTACCAAAGGAACCTAAATCATATTCCTTGGGGAGGGGATAAATAAAATGCAGGAATCATTATGTAATCATTGTTAGCAAGACACTGTATTCTTCTAAAAAAGCTTCTTCTTTGTAGCAGAAAACAGTGCCTTGGAGTGACCTGTCTTCATCTAGCCAGGTTAGTGGTTTTTTTAATGAATCCTCTCCTACTGAAAAACTGTTTGCCACAAAAAAAAAGCTAAGTAAGGCATCTTTAAAACATTTTAAGAATTACTATGACCACAGTAGTGATGGGTTCCAAAATTTTTTACTACTGGTTCTATGGGCATGGCTTGTTTGGTGGGTGTGGGTTGGTGGTCATGTGACTGGGTGGGCGTGGCCAACTTGACGTCACTCATGTCAAGGGTTACTCTTAGGATGCCTGGCCTCTCCTCGCCTCAAAGACCTCAACGAGATACAATTTCCCTGTCTATTTATTTACTACTACTGAACATCCAAAAGATACTATTTAATCCTATGTACATACGCCATATGTGTACATACATATTATATAGTATAGAGTGTGTATAGGCACACAAAAAGATACATTATTTACTATACACATACACACACACCTCTTCTAAAACTATTCACATTCAACCTCACTTACTACATTTGGAAAAACATACCCAGAGTCCATTTTCTGCCACACATTTAACTATAACTTCTGTACATTTAGAACATTACACACACCTTCAGATATTCTTCCATAACTTGCACATGACTGTTAGAGCCAGGAGAGATCATGGATTGAATAAAATATGGTGAAACTCACTTAACAACATTATTGCTTAGCAACCAAAATTTTGGGCTCAATTCTGGTCATAAGTCAAGGACTATCTCTGCCTTCCTCTGCATGGCAGCCTTCTCCTAGTAAACTCCTCCTTTCTGGCAATTTTCCACTCTGTTAGAGGCACCAAAATAATACAGATGATGTAAGGTTTCCTGCTTAGCAGGGGGTTGGACTAGATGGCATCTAAGGTCCCTTCCAGCCCTAGATTGCTGTCCTGTTTCAAAGTGTCTTCTGAAGCCACATCTAGTGGCAGGGTTTGTGGTCCTTCCTTCCTCTTCTCTCTCTCTCTCCCATTTCCTTCCTCTTCCTTTCTCTTTCTCTTTGTCTTTTTCTTTCATTCTTTCTTTCTCTCTCCCTTTCCTTTCCTTCTTTCTTTGTCTTTCTCTTTCTTGTCTCTCCCTTCCTCTCTCTCATTTTGTCTCTTTCTCTCTCTCTCTTTCTTTCTCTCTCCCTCCCTCCCTCCCTACTTCAAAGTCTAGGAGAGTGATACCAGGAGGCCCAAGAGAACGCCTGGTGATGGCGGCAGCAGCATCAGCAGCGGCACCCAAAATGGGAGCTTCAGGCCATGGCAGGTGGGGTGGAGGCAGCTGAAATGGAAACTTCAGGCTTCAGCAGGCGGGGGTGGGGGCCAAATTGGGAACTTCATGCCACAGCAGGCGGTGGGGCATCCCAGAACTCCCGGGGAGTTTTCCTGCGTGGATATATAATATATGAGAAGTCTCGGGCAAAGTTCTTTCAGAGTTCGTCCATGTCTTCTCCTCCTTCTTGGCCTAGTATCATAGAGAAAACACGTACAGTCGCACACACTTCATGGCGCACCCACCTCATGGTGTGTATCTTTGCTCATACACATTAAGGTCGAGAAGGAGGAGAAGACTTGGCCAAACTTTGGAAGAACTTTGCCCAAGACTTCTCGGATATTCAGGGGCTAGTCTACACCTCTCCCAATGATGAGTTTGATGGCAATCTAAGGAAACGTCTTCCAGCTCTTCGAGATCGACTTTAAAAGTGCCAAGAAGCCAAGAGCAAAAGTAGCAGTGATGAGGGTGACAGGAGCATGTGACATGTCCCTTCACAGTCCCCTCCCGGGTGACAGCCAGGGCTTCTCTGCCGCCTCTTTTCCTCAGAGGCATGGTGTCCACCTCCAAGTCCTTGCGGAATAACATACACACACACACAGACACACACATCGCCCCCACTGCTAGTACTTTTGCTCTCGGCTTCTCAGTGATTTTAAAATCGATTGCCAGTGCCCTCTTTTCTCACAGGTGTAGTGTCTGTCTCCCTTCACATGTGGTGTACATGTGCAGCAGCCCTGGGAAATCCACTCGCCCTCCTGCAGCACTGCAACCACTGCCGCCTCTCAGCCCCAGCGCAGCAGCTCCGTCTCCCCAAAGAGCCGCCCACCCACCCACTGGCTGGGCTGGGCTGGGCGCGACCTGTCTCCCCTCACAGGCTGCATGTGTGACCTGACCTCGGAAGGCAAAGGCATGGGGGACTGCCGGGAAGGCTGCGTGGAAGGCAGGCAAGCATGCCAGGCTGCAGGGAAGGAGTAGGCTACTAGCTCCCTTCCCTATGGCTGGGCAGCCCCAACATGTTTGCCTGCCTTCCACGTGCCCTTCCTGGCAGTCCCATGGCCAGGCCCGCTTGCCTGCCTTCCTCCCTCACCACCGCCTGTTTGTTCATCTGCGTACCTTCCACAGCAGCTGGTCCAGAGTCAGGAAGGCAAGCTGACCGGAGTTTTCGGCAACCCCCAGCCAGCCACTACTGCTTGAAAGCAGCTGGCAAAGAAGCCTCCGAAAAGGCTTTTTTTTTTTGAAAAATATTTTTTTTATTTTTTTCCAAACATAAACATAAAATATATCTTTTATGAACGAAGTCTTGATCCGGTCATAGATAGGTACAATCGCTTACATTCCCAATTTCCCCATTACATCTTTTAAAATTAAAAATCAAAATGTTTTTAACACAAATTCTAACATCTTAATCTAAACCAGTCTATTATATTACCAAACTCTTAATTTCCAAATAAACACTACTCATTTTTATATCCAATTATAAATCAAAATTCTATCTAGCTTAATTCCCTCCCTTACATCTTTTAACATTAAAATCAAAAACACAAATTTTAAAAAATATTCTAACATCTTGATCTAAATGTTTACCTTACTATTTTATCACCAATCTTAATTCCCAAAATTGTACAACTCAATTTTTATTTCAATTTATAAATCAAAATTTTATCTATATTCCTTAATCTCTAGACCCATTTAATCAAATCTTTAAATCTTAAACTTTTAACAATTACACTTAATTTTCTTAAATTTGTCATTTAATACACATTTCAATTTACACAGATTCATCTCATAC